>CM035770.1:64353219-65661230 GCA_020466155.1 Pachypeltis micranthus
GTTTTTCCTTTCAGAATACATGGCAACACACACTGACCCATATTTTTTAGGGACGTACCTCAATAAGCACATAGCTTTTTATCGGATGAACTGACAGACTTAGTAACATTTAGATCTTGAATTTGACTTATCGACATGCAATTTACCATGGCACGAACATTGACATTATTTTCACTTAAGTTTACCTACTATACTCCTTCATTATTCTTATGGTGACTCGATTCGACATGACAAACAAAATATGCTCGATCTCCGATTGCGTTAACATTGTTATTATCGGAACTACTCACGTGCACATTTCTAATTGATTTCAGTCGACACATTTTACTGAAATGATTAAATTTGCCGCACGAGGAGCACCGCTGACTGGCTACTGGGCACTTCACACGATGTATTTGACTACACCTATTACAGCTGCCTCGCTGATGGGATGCAGACTGATCGGTGTTTTGTCGACTATTGTCCCATTCCTCTCTTGGTCTGGATGTTGACCGGGACCGATTGTGATTGCTAGTTGCCGGTTTTCACGCCATGACGTGTTCGTATGTTCGGGGTAACATTACAAGTATTTGAGCTGGATCTTTGAAAGACCTTATGTACAGTCTCCCCATCCGTCTGTTTTTGGAGCGACTGTGCTTGTTGATGTGTCAATTCAAGGCTTTTGCAGATCCAAGCTCAAATCTTCCTCCTGGAGCAATATTTATTTTATTTTATAATTAATCTTCTCAATGACTCGCAGAGTGCCCATTGAATAGGTATATTGCTGATCCCTCCTACATGTCATGTTATTAAGACTAAGTATCTCTGCTCTCACTCTACTGATTAGAATGATTAGAGCATCAGTTCCTCAGGGAAGTGTCCTTGGCCCTTATCTTTACACTCTGTATTGCCATGACATACCGCTTCCTGCCACTCCCGAATTTTCTGGGCTCTTTGCAGACGACCTAGTTTACGCCGTTAGCCGACCTGATCAGGACGAAGCTTCCCATGTCCTACAATCGTTTATACACAAACTCGGGCAGTGGTGCACTAAATGAAGACTCAAAATTAACCCTGCCAAATCTGTTACCGTGACGTTTTCATACCGTCGGAGGTTCCAAGAAGTGCCATTGTTTTATAATGACTACCAACTACCCCTCGCCTCAACCCACAAATATTTAGGAGTCACCCTAGACCGTCGATTAACATTCCAAGACCACATCTCAGACGTCATTAAGCGGACGAAAATTAGAACGAACCAACTAAAGCCACTCCTCAACAACCACAACCTATCACTGTCCAAACAAAATCATTCTGTATAAAACCTTAGTTCGTCCGATCTGGACTTACGGTCTAGCTATCTGGGGGACGTGCTCGGATTCCCAATTTAGGAAACTCGAGGCCCCGCAGAACATCACACTGCAGCGGAACATCATCCACACCCCACCGTTTGTGAGGAATGCAACAATTTATAAGGACTTCGTATTGGAATCGCCATCTGAACTTCGTCGCTTCTGAATGCAAAAGCTCCACAGAAATTATTCCGACCATTTCAACCCCCTTTTCACAAGTGGCTTTGCACCCTTCAACGATAGAAGACTAACCAGACCTCGGCATGTCCTAGATTTCCTCACGCCTCCAACCGAGTAAAAGCCAACGTCAGATACCTTGATGCAGAACTAAAAAGATTAGCAATTTAAGTGCTTACACGCATGTCAATGAGGTATGATACAATATTATGTAACAGACTCAAACAATAAATAGAAAAAAACAAACTCTACTGATATTCCTCATGAATGAGGCATCAAGCGCCTTCAGGCAACTAGTCTTATCAGAGTCCAATGAGGCATACTGGCAATGATGAGCTGCATTCTTAGACCGATCTGCAGTAAGATCTTTTTTTCACTGTATTCAATATGTGCCCAAAAATTTGCACCAGCTCATCAAACGTAGACTACATCCACAATAAATCTCTTTATTAGTCCCTCACACACATTGAGAGATTCCCAGTTTGAATAAGGACTCTGATAAAACGTCCCTAATGGGCGACTGTGCACAGGTCATTATGACGGTGTCACGGCACTATTTGTGGCCAGTGTTGTTCCTACTACTATTTTCAAATGATAGGGAGGGTGTGAGAACTTCGCTGTGGAATAGGAATCTGCCTGGAGTTCATTGATCCGTCATAGCATGTAAGCATACATAAACTATTAACATCAGGAGAACACAATTCAGTGAATATTTAGTCAACAAGTAGAAAAAGTAGCGTTTGAAAATTCAAAAGTTAATGGATTTGTAAATTGGGGAACGATCATGAGCAGATTTTGACATTAGCATTTCATGTACCCTCTTGGCAGGTGAATGGACTCCTATTAAAAGTGCTTTAGTGACTGTAGCCCGAATAGCAATGACGAATCATATTTTAAGGTAACAATGGATGCTTTCGTAGCTCAGGGCCTTTGTAATATTCACCAATGTCAGCGACACCTGTTTTAACAACTCTATAATCATGTAACTCAATGGCTCCTGAAAGTCTGCTAGTGAAACAATTTTTTTTTTAAATACAAAAGTGATATAATAGTGAAATGAAATGGTTCTTGAGTCAACAGTAAGAAAAGTCTCCTTCCTGGAATAGTATGATAGATTCATAACATTCAAACATGTGACCTCAGGTGGCCCTTAGCGAGTTCCTCCCTCCTCTGGTTCATCACCCGACTTCGACTTTGCAGTAGTGACTTTCCCAGCTGTTTAGTTCCATTCTACAGGTTCCAATCACGCCCATAACAATATCAGCTGTCAAAAAGATAGTAGACAAAAAAATTAAAACAATGAAATCAGATAGCTATAGGTCCTGGTGCTCAAAGATGATTTAGAGATCAAGTTCTGGAAAATAATTAGTATTAAGTAAATGTGGAAACTTATACGTTGCTGCTCGTTTCTGAAACACTTGGCGGTGACCAAACATTTATCTTCAGATGCTCAGATATTTGGCAAGTGGTGGGTTTGGTAATGTGACACTGTCACGGTTTGACACTGACTCCAATTCTATTTAAATTTAAATAATTTTTAGGCACCGCCTGGGGCTACATCGAGAGCTTTCTCTTCTGGCTGCTTCAAGATTTGGGTGCCTCCAGATCTCTGATGGGCATCACTATTACTGTCGGTGGAATCGCAGGACTTCCTCTTCTCGTCATGTCGGGACCTATCATTGACAGAATTGGTCACGCTAACGTTCTTTTCATCGGATTTGTGTTCTACGCTATCAGACTTTTAGGTAAGTTCTTTTCTATGCGGTGTTAATTAAGAACCTTAGAGTAGATATCGTGCATATTCCTTGCCGCAGCAGAAATGACACCGTTTCACTCGGGGGAGAGAAATCTTCGAAAAAGCGGGAGTCTGAGATGGGATGTTGTTGTTAGTCAGTTCACAATATCAGAATGCAACCAGCGAAGAACGACCAGTAAGAACCTGATTCTCTGTACACCCAAAATATGCAGGAAACCATAACTTGATGATATTGGGAATCATTAGTTTCTTCAGTTGACTGCCGTGTACCACGACGCACCGAACTTATTGATTTAGGAACACACGTCTGGGGCATTTCTGCTGACTAGGCCACTCAAATGCTCTGATTCGCTTGAAACTTCAGTTTCGTCTGTTGTAACTGAGCGGTCTCATCAAGGCGTGACATGTCCCCAGTTTATGGTAGTAAGACTCCTCCGAGTGTAATTGTGAAAAAACTCCTTGTTCCGAATGCTGCACCCGGTTGATAACGTTTGTGCGATATTTCTCTCTTTCCAAACGTAACATCACACTTTCTGGAGTGTTATACCTTCTTGATCATTCTGGATGACTTCAATTCAAAAGGGGGGATTGCTGTGATCTCCAAGGAACTAAGGTACGATTGGGTTAGTCAGCGTAGAAGCAAGTTCAGGAACCAAGCAATATGGAAATCCTGTTGTGTTTTGACTATTAGGTTGGAAAGAGGAGGAGAGTTTCTTTTAACTGAAGAAAGGAAAATAAATAGTGTTCTTAGAGTATTCAGCTAGTACGCCATCGTCAATCTGTTCTCTGAAAGCAATATACCACATTCAGCTGTCAAGTTTCCTCCAACAAGGGTGAACTGTTAGACAGAGTGTCGTTACGTGCTTGAAAGGCCACTGCTCCTATTTACACTACTCCCCCTATTACTTGTTTCACAGACGTTCATTACCCGGATCAGGAGTCATGTCAGGTTCTTTCCTTAAAGTAATCGATTCCTGCTCTTAAACCCTGCAACCTCATCTTGTCGTTGATATGATCTTCTTTCTCCAGTGGGCTACCAACGTGTGAGCGTTGTGCCTGCAAATATCATGTTTAGGGCATACTGCCACTGGACAGCTATGGATTACTTCCTTTACTTCTCAAAAGATAAGATGGTCCGTATCTTGTATAGAAGCGCTGTGATCATGACAAGTGTTGAGCGCTTGAATGAGGGAGGTTGCAAACTGAGAAATAAATTAATGTGGTGAGTGTGAGTGAGGACTGTATTACACAGGACAGAATAGTGATATCTAGTTGAGTATGGGCACATAAATGAGCACAAGGAACTCTCAATACACACGAAACTAATTCTGTGATAATAACTGGAGGGAGAGGGAGAGAGATAGAGTTGAGTTGGGATAAGCGCAAGCTGAGAGACTATATCACGAGAGCTAAAGAATGAATGACTTGGAAAGAGCTGTCTATTGAGAAGAGGAATCTAAAATTGAATGGTGGGAAAGATAGATGAGAAATTCCAGGACAGAGGAAATCCGTTGTCACTTGGAAATAATTGAGGAGCTGGGGTTTTCCACAGGTACAAACAAAAGGGTTGAGACAATGACTTTCTGTAGGGCTGATGAGTACTGTTAGGTGCGAGTGTGGGTATTCCAGAGGTCAAAGAACCAGCTGATTCAGCCTGCGGAACAACAAGCTATTAAGTGGCTTAGATCCCCACGCATTAGCCATCAACTGGGTGACTGGTGGTAGTTCCTACTTGACACTGCAAGCAAATCTTAGTGTCAAGGAGAGCGCCCAGGTACCTATTAAAAGAACAATATAGTGTTGCAATTATAGTTGAATGATTTGAAAGTGGTGACGGCTCATGCTGCCTTTATCAGTGCCCTAATGGCCAAAATATAAGCAGGACTTCAAGTCAATTATTCATCCATTTGGCAAGGCTCCTTTAGTGCTTGTGCTTTTCCACAGCGACCTTGGTGGGAGGGGGGGGGGGCTGTGCCATGGACACAACTTCAATTCTCTAAGTATACAGGAGTCACATTGTCTACATAATTCGTGATGTGTTTCCTACATCTTTACTCTCAACATCTTCTCACGTGGATGATATTGTAAATAGCCGTTCATGACTGTTTATTGTGCTTCCTGGAACATTTCCAACACTTACAAAATTGGCTGAAACCCCGATAATATGGTCTCTTTGTGTTACAGGTTACTCGCTAATTTATAGCCCCTGGATGTGCCTACCTTTTGAAGCTATGGAGTCGATTACGTCTTCACTCTCTTTTACCGCTGCAGTCACTTATGCTGCCAAACTTTCAACGATGACAACTGACTCGAGTATACAAGGCCTTTTAGGAGGATTGTATTTTGGAGTGGGTAAGTGAATTCTCTTGTAAGCACACCAATATATATGTACGACCACTTCAATAAAGTGGTGATCAAAGAAGGGGCGTGAGAGGAACAGACACAAATTGACTATCCTTCTCATTCTAAAGAAGATGGTTGATGCTATATATTCTGCTGTGAGGGCATTCAGTGGGCACGTCAGCCAGTGGATTGTACTGAGGAGAAAAGATTGTCAAGTACTGTTTGTCGTCCCTGACCAAGAAGAACAAGAAGCAATAGTTTATGATCTCTTGTCCCCACTTCACTTGAGACTGAGAAAAAGTCAAACCTTTGATGAACAGTTTAATTTCACATTGAGGTGTCTGAACCCACTACTGCATGAGGGAGGGGCGTTGTTGTGACAATATGGCTTTTGACAGATAAAGCTTCAGTTTCCTACACAGAATTCAATGATGTGACTGTATAGGAGCTCACTCATCAAGCCTGACGTGCTGTTCAGAATAATGTTGAATTGTTGGTTGAAGCAAACGCAAAGCAGCTGTCCCCAGATCTTTCGAAATCAACCTGCAGTGCATACATGCAACCAAATTGCAGAGTATCCATATTATAGGACATACATATATTATTACATACGACTACCTTGAAAGCAGATCCACACAACTGCCAGACAGCTTGCAGTTGATCTGGTTTCTGTTTCAAAAGATGGAAGTTGCAGAAAATTCTTGACGAGCTTGCCATGAGTGCATTGTGCTATCAAGTAAAAGTGGTGTCCGAGTTGATCTCTCCACATCCCATCTCGTTCTGTTCATCAATGTTCCACTGGAATGGGATTGTGAAAACACCAAAACAATTTATCTTCTCTAGAAAACAGAATTAAAGCTCATACATCCTTCCCTCGCTTCGTCAACTGTCGTGTAACTAACCAAGACTAGTTAAAAGAATTTGAATACACTTGGAGTAACATAGGCTCTCTAGATGTCGTACAATAAACATGAAGCGTTCCACCCTACTGACCACATTAACCCTTAACTTGGCAAAAAAAATTCGACGTCTTCAAATCAGTCCAAATATTTTTTCCTCGTTGCCGAATGTTCTCAGAATGATGGGAAAAATTCTTTAAAAAATCATTACAGCCCTGACCATTAATTATGGCCAATTTTACGGATGAGCCTAGAAAGGCTCGTTGCCAAGTTACCTATAACTATGGTCAATTTTATAGATGAGCCTCAAAAAGCTCATTGCCAAGTTACCTACGCTCGACAGACACGATAATTTTCCTTGATTCCTAATTAAATATCCAGGAATAAAATAAATAATAAGTTCACGAAAAATTCTTGTTCAAATAATATAATATAATATTTTCTAACATCCTCAAATATCGCACAGCCATAAATTTGTTGCGTTGATTAGGAACATGTGTTGCCAGTAAGATTTGGATCACTTCTCTTAGTAATGAATTAATTAACATTAACTGAACTAAACTACTAAAATTGAGATCTAGAAAAAATTGAGCTACAAGAAAAACTTGAAATTGAGAACTATAGAAACTCCTGAGGAGCCGAAGTATAAAATTGGACCAACTTAATCAGTATCAGTCTTATTATAGACAAAATCATTATTTTCAAAATAGTCTTATAAAGAATGGTAATTTAGGAAGCAGTTCCTTTCCTTAGTTATGCACAGCCTGGTTCCACATTTGATACAGCAGATATACGTGTACATTGAGCAATTCTTGAATCTTCCTCTGGTCGTCTTTGAAGAGAAATGTGCAGTCTGGTCGAATCTGACGGTATCAGTTGGCTTTTTGGAGCAGGGCGGTTTTTTCTTCGGTCCTAATTTGCCAGCAGAACTAGAAAACTAGTTGCTGCGCCTACCCGGTGGCAGCGTTCTTTCAACATGCCAAAGGCTGTCTGCTATATCCAATCTGAAAATTTTCAACTGCATCGGCTTTACGGGTTTCAACTTTTCCTTCCCTTTTGGTAATTCTTCATTTGCTTTATCTCGACTAGCATTTTCAACTTTCACATGCCTTCTACACAGGATCCACGCGTTTGTCACGCAGAGGTCCAACAACTGAGAGAAAATAGCAAAATAATATTTGTGGCTCCTGTAGCCAGTACGATACAATGAAACAAGCATATCCGTCAAATCTACACCTCCCATAAATTTATTGTACTCTTTTATCATGTTAGGGCAGGGCACATCAATCCTTTTTCTGGTTTTTCTACACCATCTCTTGATATCCCCATGATGAGTAGCAACGTAGGTTGAAGCAATGAGCACCTGTTTATTATCATACCATTTTGTGACGGCAACTCCATTTTTGTTGTCAAATACTTGGGCTATGGATCCTCTCCTACGTTTGGATAGTTCTTTTTCAGTAGGAAGAGTTGGTGTATTCAGTCTATTTTCCCTGATCGTTCCAAGGGAAAGAATGCCAAGATATTTTCTCAGGTAAATCATTAGAGGTAGGGATGTAAACCAATTGTCAAAGTGAATGGCATACAAATATTTTGGTTCGGGTATAGATTTTGTCAACGCCACGACCACTTTGGCTTAGAATCCAAGGCCCTCCTCAATTTCATTAAAATCTACATTTTGAAACGTCCTGTCTGCATCATAAATGATCATGTTGTACACAAAGCCATCGGATCCACTGCGTGTGAATATTTTAAAACCCCATTTGGAGGGTTTTTTTAGACAGTATTGTTTTCACGCTCCTGCCTGAATCCTTTGTAAGGAACCATCATCTCATCCACGGACTGACGGCGGGTGTTCGGGACCGTCAGGCTTGGTAGCAGGCCTTGGTAGCAGAGTGAGCATATAATCTGCTCGCGATCTAAAATCTTTATACATTCTGGAAATATAAAAAAAAGTACGTTATTACACTACGTTTGTGCTGATAAACATCCTAAGTGCCCATGTTGAAAGGTGGTTTGAGCTCAATATCAAACTTGGCAATGAGCCTAAAAAGGCTCATCCATATTTTTCGACTTGTTACGATCTGAGGAAACAATTTCCGGGAATAAAAAGCTTCTACAGCATCTAGGACAATCTAACTAATAGAAAGAAAATATTTGCGCCATAAGAAACAACTAGAATGCTTTATAACTTTCCTGCAAATCTGCGAATTTCAGTGATTCACCAAGCGCCTGAGGCTGCCTCTCAAACACGTGTTTAGCAATAATATAACCTTATCTGGGATAACCATAACGACGGTTTTTGGAAGATGCAATGTTGCCACGGACCAGGAAAGTAGAAAATTAATTAGAAATTAGTTAGAAATTAATGAGGACTAACGAAAATGTCGTGCCAGGCTGGTAGAACTCGTATTTGTCAAATCAACTCTTAACAGATACTTAATACCAAATCGAAGTTGTTATATAAACATTATTGATAGTGGAGAGTGTCTATCGTTATGATAAAGTTACTGCTTTTAGTTGATCCCATTGCTGCCCAATCCTGGGGGAAAACCTTTTACACGTTCCACATGACGACAGGGAAATATTAGACACCTCATCCAGTTCTCCCACGGTGCCCATGGAACTATTAAATAGTTTGTTTTCAATCTGAGAGAGTCAGGTCGTCTAACGTCCCTTAATCACCTTCCTGTGAGCACTAAGTGGCTGGTCGCATTTACTTAGGGTGAAAGGAGTACACTCCAGAGTAGTATCAACCTACCAGTCTGCTTGGCAGCACAACCAAGGAGCACATTACATTGCATCTTCAGGTGTTGATGAACTGCTGCAATTGGAAAAGGTTGACTTCACCATGAAACCAATACTAGAGTAGGTGACAAAAAAAAAAAGGAGGCACTTATGTTCCCCAGTCTTGTTAGCATGGTTTATAGATCACATGGTGAGCTATAGTCAATTAAAAGATTAAAACAGCGCTAGCAGCAACAGAATGCAATTCTGAGTTCAAATTTAAAAAAAAAAAATTATACATCTCGGGGAAAAGGATCTGTGGAACGTCGGTGCACCCCTGGAAGTGGAGGCCACTAGCGCCATCTATCTCAGGATTGAGCATCCCTGGATAGAAGGGCTCGAGTAGTGGATAAGATTTGTGCTGGTGTGAGGTTATGGGTCCCAAAGTGGCTGTACCCGAACTTTGTTTTACTTATTACGCATTACTATTTCACTCATCAGTTTCTATTAGTCACTTAACATATACTGTGGACTAATTACAACCATCCTGCAGTTTTAATTCACGCTCCAATGTTCTGTTTCTGAGCAGTCATGGCATCGGAATTAGAGGAAGGGGAATTAACCCTAATCAAGCTGCTGCATTATAGTTGGTTTGCCCATGCCGATGTGATTCCGAGATATATGTAGTCAAGGGGAGGCAATGCCTTAATGACTAACTTGCCGTGGAGTAGCTAAGATGCCGCTTCAGGAACTTGTAAACCTTTACGGAGTTTGGCATGATCACTTACATGACCGTGCTCAGCTACGAGTTCGACAGGAAATACTAAGTGCAATCAGAAAGAAGCCTAAGGAACTGTGAAAATCTTCCTGTTTGGCCTCCTAATGACGTCAACATCAGCACAGATGGATCTAAACTCAGAAGAGTACAAGTGTGTAAGTGGCTCTGGGAGGAGTGAGGTGTATTGCCTCGACCCCACTTCAATGGCTTTCCAAGCTGAGAATTATACTATGATGGGGCCCTGTCATAATGACTGTCAGTCGAGCGTCTTGCAAGGCGCTGAAGACCTACTGCACAATTTTAAAACTAGTCAACTCTTCGGCGAACTCTAATAGAGCTAACGCTTATTGGGATCACTGACAAAGAAAGAGTGGACGATCTGGCCAGGGCCATTTCCCCACTGCGGGCATCTCCATTACCAGTCAAGAGGACATTGGGACTATATGCCAGGGGAATGCACTAGACTTTCAGGAACACTGGGGGAGTGAGGCGCTCATAACACTTTATCGAAGGACCAACACGCGAGATAAAACCAAGCCTTATGATGATGGTGAGGAAGGAGTTAAGGTATATAGTAGGAATAATCACTGGACACGGCAAAATGAACAAACCCATGTATGTTAGGGGTATAAACTACATCCCTCGATGCATGTGGTGTGGTACAGACGAGGACACTCCCTATCATTTCCTGGCCCAGTGCCAGAGGCTTGAAATGGAGCGATTTTTGGTCTTTGGTACAATTCTCCAAGGGAGGACTTTTTAACAGGCCCAATAGGACTTTAGGCCTCGTTGCTCAAAGTTCGATCTTCTGTAATTTTGGATTAGAACTCGTTTTTTTCGGTAAACCTATTTTATGATGGCTTCCTATTATATTTCTGAAACCGTCTCAAGAACTCCCTCAAACGAACTCTACAAACGTTGAGTCTGATGAAGGTCGATTTAAGGGTAAGGCTAGGCATCTTTGGGCCGAGAATCAGAGTGGTGATCCCATTGGGGTCGCTGGCCACGGTGTTCCAGGCAGAGGTGGCTGCGGTGACGGTCTGCGTGCAGCGACTACTACACAGGGGACTGAAGCTGCAGAGAATCTACATCATGGTGGACAGTCAGGCCAGTCTCGAGGCCTTAGCCTCATACTGTCTTACATCACAGCAGGTGTGGGAGTGTCTGACTGGACTGAAGGCCCTGGCTGAGGACAACAGTGTAACACTGTGTTGGGTGCCAGGGCATCAGGGTATAGATGGAAATGAACGGGTTGATAGGTTGGTTAAGAAGGGATCGGCGCACATCCCTATTGGCCCTGAGCCCTTTGTTGGCACTGCCAGGAGCCACCTACGTAGAGAGGTTGGCCATTGGGAGGATAGGTGCAGGGCTGCTCATTGGCAGGGACTGCCCGGCCTTAGACAGTCAAAACTAAAACTGTTCATCCAACTCTCCAGAGGGAGGGCCAAGGAGGTACTTGCACTGGCGAGGAAGGATATGAGGATCATATGTGGCCTGTTCACAGTTCACTGTCCACTGAAGTCACTGTCACAGGTCACTGCCCACCTTGCAAATATTGGCAAGTGTGAGGTACAGGTATGCAGGTAGGGCTAGAGATGTCAGAGCATGTGCTGTGCGTATGCGATGGACTCACGGCATCGTTGTGTGTTTGGGAGGCCCTTTCTTCAGCCCGAAGAGGTGGTAAATGCAGAACTTGAGGATATACTCCGCTTGGTGCGTGGGTGGTGGGGGCGCATAGGTGACGTCACACCATGTGAGACCAGTGCCGTGGGGCCTGGAGGTGGTGCAGGGGGGCCATGATCTGAGGATCATGGATGCTCTTACAATAGGCCCGTTTGTGGCTGCAGTGAGGGTATCGCCTACATCCATCGTTTCAAGGACAAAAAAAAGGTAAGACTAGGGCCTGGCTGAGGATTTTCACACACCCCAAACAGCTGGTGCAAAACGTGCGTGTTTAGTACGCTTATAAGTGAAACATATATAAAGGAGTGGTTCGTAATTTATTTATTTGCGGTTACCATTAGTATTAGTCAAGAAGGGGTGAGGGGGGGGGGAGAAAGACAGCCTGATGGCCATCTCACTGTTAGTTAAAAGCATTCATCCTTCCAATGATATCAGATATCAGCGTTTTTTAAACTGTGTGTCAATTAATGTCTCAACTCAACATCCGTTTTGCCTAATGCAATAAGAGTCTCTAATTAATAAATTCTCGTGCGCAGGTAAAGGTTCAGGAAGTTTGATCGGCGGATACCTCATGCAAACTGTTGGCACGAGGGCCACATATCAGATATTTGCAGCTGTTACGCTTTTAACGGGCTTCCTGTATTTCCTCTTCAACTATTTCTACATCGAACGACCGAAAAGGGACAACTCTGGAGAAAAGGTGACTCTTTCTTGATAATTTATGGCAATTCCTTGTGGTTACAGGTTTTTTTTTGTTTAAAAACTGACGTAAAAAGTGTTCAGCGTTCAAGTTATTTTAAATGATTTTAAAAATAGTAATGAACGCACTTTGGTCGTTCCCACTAGCACACCGAGTATCAATCTCTTGATGAATCAGAAGTTGACAACGATAAACAAGTTTATCAAGTGAATATTTTATTGTATTAACCAATCGGAGGTTGCAACTGAGGAATTGTAAGTATTCAAGGTAAACAGTTATTTAGGTATCATCGTTCGAAGTTGTGTTAGAGCACCTCATCTATCCAGGCAAACAAACACGCGTGAATGATGGGATGAATCTTAAGTACAGGACCACTACCATTTACTGTTTGTGAGGTTATCAATGTATACTTGATAACAATAGAAAGACTGGGTTTCATTGATGACATCATGAAGGTGTTGGGATCTACCCACCTCCCCCATCAGAACGATCAGAGTCCTCTGTAGCTGCACTCATGAAGAGTAAGGCAGTTTGAGGAAAGTTTTGATAGAGAGAGTTGTAAATCACCCTATCATGAACTGATTGACTTGAACCACTCGCTGCTGAAATTTTTAGTTGGCCTAATGAGCTGTGCTGGCCCCTTCAGTCACTAAACTGAACCTCATGCCATCTGGTAGATTCTTCTCGTATGTTTGATGGTGAGGTGGGATCATCATACATCGTAAATGTCGAAGGCGCAAATTTTTAGATTTATTACGCATTCTGATTAATACACTAATGTTTTACACCCCCCCCCCACCTCAAAATTTGATACTATACGTTTCAAGACATCGGGATTCCAAATCTGCAATGTCCGTCCCTGCTGCCTTTAACGTTGTCTAAAAAATCCATACTTTCACAGAAAAATACCATTAGGTAACTAGTTGTGCTCACTTGCTCGGCAATCCGATAGGACGAAGTCCATGGTTGTTATACACAAACCCTGCAAATTATTACACAACGGTTTATTATTCGGATAAACAGCTTGACCTAGCATTAATGCTCCGAGACCCATCCCGTTCGATTGAGCATCGAAAAATATCAAAACGAAACCCAAAAAAAGGTCGAAAAGAACTGAATCGTAATATTAAAATAAACAAAAAAAACGAAAGTATCTAGAAAAAACTGAATTTTAATATAAAAACATGCACGCTAAATATTAATATCAAAATGTAACCAAAAATCTATGAAAAAAACCAAAATGAGAATGAAACGAAAGAATCTAAAAAAATTGAATAGTATTAAAACCAAAAAAAATGAAACGAACAAACTATTAAATAAATAAACCAAAAATAAACGAATAATGAAAAGTTCAATCGAAGATAACAGATATTTTGCTAACGGAAATAGTTGAGACGGAGCGAAACAGTCATTCGTGGAGGTGAAGACGAGAACAAGGCAATCGGACGATAAAGGGACAAATCGTGACGCCAAAGGTTATATACGAAACACGAGCACTTCCTAGAGGAAGAAAAAAAAAGAGTCGGGGGGGGGGGGGGGACATTTTTTATTGAGACGGGTGGGAGGGAGGGAGTTCAAATGACGAACCGTTGACTTCCGCTGTAGTTCCCGCGTTGTACTGCGTTTCGTTAATTTTTTTAACCGTTTTTTGCCCATTACAACCACGGGCTTCGTCCGATCGGATTGCCGAGATGGCGGGCACAACTAGATACCAAAGCGGATTTTTGTGCGAAAGAACGAATTTTTTATACCATGTTAAAGGCACAAAACGACCCGGACGGGTGATGGGGGACGGCGGACAGACATTGCAAATTTGGAATCTCCAAGTCTTGAAACGTAAAGTATCAAATTTTGAGGGGGGGGGGGTTGTAAAAACGTTTTCGTGACCGACAACATAGGGTTATTATTCAGAATGAATAATAAACCAAAAATGGTTTAAAAAATGAACAAACACGGAATTTGCGCAGTTTTATCGCAAATACGCGGTGTTCGGTATCTTTTTCTCGGTATTTGTAGATGCTGGATCGAATGAAACAATTCTCAGGGGTTTACAGCTGCGTCTAAATCTAATATAGTGAAATCCCAGTAATTATAGTGAGATAATTCCACTAATTGAAAGAACTAGCGGGGCAATAACTACAGTGAAAGTAATAGTTTCATCATTTGTACTCTCGTCGCATAAAAACCACCCGCCAGCTCGACTCGCAACGTAGTACCAATTGCCTACATGCACCTGGAATATTTATTTTTCGTCGTCCAGTTGTAGGCAGGCAGGTCATGATTCGTATGGTTTACTGGTATTTTTCGATTCGGTCTCTGCGCTGTCAGAATACGCCAAATTGTGCAATAATTTGCAGCGTTTTATTCCTTAGGAGACTGCAAGTGATCTCTCCTTCTCCTTCTTTGGCTCGATGTTATTTGAATCTTACTGACAAAAAACTTCGAGCCGATTGACTCCAGGTGATGAACACTGCAAGTTGGTCATTCAAATGTACAGGATTGACCCGCTGGGTGCATTTTAATCTGCAAAAGCGTTAGTAGATGCCCAGGAACATTCTGTCAGGTGCGCTCTACTCTGGTAGCAAATGGCGCATAGGGGAAGGTGCCATGTGTCACCTAAGACCTGTGTAGGTTCCCTTTTAGAGCCTTTTGTGAAGCGTCTTGTTGTTCGTTGACATATCCTCAGTCAATATTACAGATGCCGCGGCCCCTAACTGATAAAGCATGAGGTGCTTGGTTTCAGCTTTGAGAGTGAAGGTAGGTTATGCGGCTTGACCGCATCTACATAGGAGATATTAACATCTGGTTGGTGAATCGCACTGAGTTACCACCAGGCAATTGATGAAGACATCCATTACGTATCTGCCATGAGTCTGAATATATTCACCAACTAGAAGGTCAAGCCTATTGGAAAAGGCTTTTTCCGAAGAACCGTTTCTGTCCTAGCTTCAATAGAAATCCTGTAGAAGATACAGCGGCGGTCTGCAACTGATACAAAAGGTGCCCCACGTCATTAGGAGTGCTTGTGCACGAAAACACCTGACTCCTGGTGGGGGATTTAGTAACGACGGATAATGGTAGCGTTCCCTCCAGTAAGAGGACTTTGCACCAGACGTTCTGAGTTCTAAGACGAAAAAGGTTGCTGCACATTTGGCGAGTGACATCAGGAGACACTTTCAGAAACATTAAAAGGCTTGCGTACCTTGGGTAGAATTAACAAGACATTGATGTCCTGCACTGATCGCCCCTGTCTCTGACTAGTTAACTCGTTACAGAATTGAGTTCCCCGTGTAATGCCGTGTATAAATCAGTGTAGTTTAACTGGTGCTGTATTTTCTTGTCACCATTCCGACTGCCATCCCCTTGTCTGTAAACATGACCACGATGGAGTAGTCGTGAGTCCCAGGTATTCTCAACGGGCTAGCTTTTTGGCGCTCTTCAATGCAATTTGGATGACAATTTCACCTGAGTAACAATCTAATGTAAAATGACATGTCCTCGTGATGGCATATACTGTTCATATGCGCTCAGTTCGTTACTGCCGAGGCTCCCAGTGACAAAAACTCTGAGGAAAAACTTTATTTTGATAGCTTATTACTGTACTTATTCTATCCCTTGATAAACACTTCCATTGTCCAATCTGTCTCAGCCCTTTTGAAGTATTGAATATCAGTGCTTTTCTCATAAACACCACATTCTTTCCAAAGAATTACCTTGACTTCTCTTAGATACCCAAGCTTGAATAGTTTTCAGATTAGATAAACGCAACAGCAAACAGCCCCCGTGTTTTTTTATCGCACGAGTTTGCAAAATATTTCTGACTGCGACATTTTGTATTTCAACGCTCAATTCTGTTGGTTTTAGGACGGGGAAAAGGCTGTTAAGTGGAACGAAAAGCCTCAGGCCATCGATAAGAAATGCAACAACAATTTCAAAGAAGAGGAAAAGAAAGCTGGCAACTGCAAAGAATCTGAGTCCGCTCCTATCGGCCTTCGTCAGTCCAACAACTACCAAAGCAACGACGTCGCCCTCAAACCTCCTTACCTCCACAACTCTATACAAGACAAAGAGCTGGGCAAAGATAATAAAGCTTTCCAAACTAAAGACGAAATCATCGCCTCGACGGAGTTCGAAAAAACGGAAACTAGATAACGAACAATCTTCAACAAGAATCTAGTGCATAAGCTTTTTGATAAAGATTCGGACGAGAGGAATCTGAAGGTCTGCTTATTCGTCACTTTTTTACTGGCCGATCCCGTCGGTAGCAAACACACATCTCAGCGAGTTATTTAATTCGGAAAATAATTGAACTACTTTTGATTGCAAAACGCCGACTGTACTTATCAGATACTGAATTGTGAGCCGCGTGGACGATTGAGAAAGTTGAATATTGAGGGGATGAGCTGATTTGTCGGTGCCATGTTATTGTCA
Organism: Pachypeltis micranthus; assembly: GCA_020466155.1. Taxonomy (NCBI): domain Eukaryota; kingdom Metazoa; phylum Arthropoda; class Insecta; order Hemiptera; family Miridae; genus Pachypeltis; species Pachypeltis micranthus. The sequence goes on from CM035770.1 coordinate 64,370,045, forward strand.
ATCGTGCTTAGGAGTGTAGACACCAAATTGTTCTAAAATTAGGTTCGAACATCACAAAAGCTAGTAACTAACTATAAATTATTATTGAGTTGTCAGATTCCTCACCCTAGACCCAAACCGTTTGCCCAGTTCCATTAGAAACTTCATTGCTTCATACTATTTCATGAATCGTGTGAAATATACACAAAAGTAAATCTTCAGGGCTTTGCCGACTGACAAGCATATTCCAGGGGAGTGAAGGTATTTGGCAAATGGTCAACCACTTACCTCGCTCCTTGTGAGTGTCACCTACCGGAATTATGGATTATCTGCCGTCTGTAGACGGTCATCAGGCTCAAGTACTCGCGAGTGTTCATTTGAAGGCGCGACGAACCAAAACGTTTAAGCGACGTATTTGCGTGTGGGTGCCTTAACACGTCGATCATCTCCGCTCTCCAGAGTTCAACTATCTCCCTTTAATCTCCTATTTCTTAAAATTCAACCAAAAAGTGCAGTTGTTCGTTTTAAGATTTTATTTTTATTTCTTATTCAATTCGTATTTCATCAGTCCTTTTCACTTTAGTTCCTTTTTACTTTCCTTGGCTCTACAAAGTAGAAAGGAAAGTTACGTAATCGGCTGAAAAAAAAAATTTTGAGTTCTCTTCAGATCTTTACGTTTCAAACTCTCCTGAGTCCGAAAAACACTATTTGGGAAAATGGTCTGTGTGTGTATGTGTGTCTGTGAACGATATTTAGAGAGAACCGCCGTACCAAATCCACTCAAACTTGATATCTCGCACGCAAGTCACCATGCGACGCCGGAATAAGGGTTTGAACAAAATCCACCGAAAGTTAACTATAGTTATCATAGTGATCAAAACACCAAATATTTTTTTTCTCAAAAACAGCTCTAACGATTTTGATTAAATTTTTTATATTAATAGCTCTCAATAAGGCAACTGTACCATAAAATTCCCATTTATGAGAAAATGACGAGAGCAGCACAATAAATTAACAAAATTTTCGACCATAAGCGTTTTTAGCGCAGTTTTTTCCTTATAAATTCCGCTGGAATTTTAGTAGAATGTTAAAAAAAATTGGTATCGTAGTTCAATCCAATACCTAAAGGGTGAGTGTTTAAAAACGCTCATGAAATACATGGGGGTCACTCCAGAAATTCCTGAATTTCAACTACTGCCATTTCGCTTACTACCAGTTCTAAACATTTTTACCCAATAACTCTGCAAAAGTAATTACTATCCTTCTTCAAAAAATTCGTGTTTACAGCCTCTATAATTTTCTGTATAACAATTGGCCAATAATGGTCCTGGAATGAGTACGAGCAGCACAATAAATTCCAGAACTGTAAGCGCTGCCGCTTCCTGCGGCCGTAAAGTGTTGTTTGACCAAGTTCAAATGAACTGAATGATAAATGAATTGATTAAATAGAATTAGCCATGTACAAAGTGGATTGACGTAGAGTTAAGGAAAGTTGTGTGTTGCAACGCATCAGATATTTTTGCTCGTTTCCTCCTTTTATGTTCATATTTGAGACTATTAAAATACGTAGATGTATGCACGGCTTCAAAGGGCCCTACATCTGAGGATTTGAAAGATTAAAGAGAAAAAAAAGAATATGGAAAGAAGCACCACCGACACATAGGAGTAGGAGTAGTGTTTTTGCTTGCTCGCCGAAGACACTCGAATTCCACGAAGTGTTTCAAACCATTTTTGAGAAAAGTTCAAAATCCCCACTTTGTTTTATTACGCCAACCCTCGTATTGCGGAATTCAATAAATACCAAATTGCGACCGAGCTTTATTGCTTCAGAAATGAAAACCACTCGGCTTTTTTAAACGCGCCGTCAACTTTTCATGCGCATTGACGAACTCAGCAAATTCCTCGACCTTTTTCGTTCTTGAATCTTTATCAACTATTCCTTCGTTGTTTGTAAATACATAAATATGGGGAAAAATTACGGTGGCTAAGTGACTGTAAAATGATTGTAAATAGTGATGGGAATGTACATTGAACGGAAACGTTGGCTAAATGCCGCGCAATGGAAATATTTCCGATCAAACGGATTGGTATTGAGGTTGGGTCACAACTTGCGCTCGACGTTAGTGCGATCACATTTTGAATTAGTAGTTAAGTAATCGATGTTTCATTCCACCGAGGGTTTCTATGTATTTCCGCGCTGTGCGTTGAAAATACGTGATTTCCTCGCGCTTCGTTTGGTTTGTTATCGGTAAGGCAGACGTAGAGCAATAAGAATTGTTAGTGTCTCGTTAGTGGCTGGCCCATTAATGATAATATTGATAACGGTAATGTCTCAACTCTTCGAATCAAGTTCGACAAACGCGTGTCAAGTGTTTACACGTGTGATGAAACTGAAGCATCATAGCTCAGTCGTCTCTACCTCGCACTATTCCTTTACCGGATTTTTCATGAAGAATCAAAAGATGAAGGGTACACTATGACGTCAGCGAGACATGGTTTTTGTAATTTGTGTGTCACTCACTCACTCACTCATCCGGGAGGCGGCTGCGGGCCATACGACACCGCTAGAGCCGCAGGACCAATGGCATTTCGTCGTGGCACACATTGGGCCCATGTCCTAACTCCCCGGCGAGCCTGTTGGGGGGGCCTGCCTAGTTTCCCAGCCACCGCCTGTACCCACTGCCTCACCCCCCTGTGTTTGGTGGAGGGGGGTGCCTGGTCGGGGATTGAACCAGAGTCAGCTGGCCTGGCTCGGAAGGCCTCGCGCCCCAACGCGCTCAGCCACCGCGCCCAATTTGTGGGTCATCGTAGCCCACTGCTGATAACACTTGCACAGCCTTTGTGAAACTTTCAATCCCTTTGTATTTGAATCCAAGGATCCGAATACGAGTAGCTATAAATTACATGTAGAAGTAGAGTAAAATCGAGAGTTCAGAGACAAAAAGGATACCTCCCCCCCCCCACATCGCTATCGTGTGGCCCTTTTCGTTCTAATACAGATATTTTGTTAATCAACGTGGCTTTTAAGGGAATGTTAAAAGAGAAGATGTCGATGGAAATCCCACTATGGCACAAAATGGCACGCCGTTGGATACGTAAAATACGCACTTGAGACACATTTTCGTATAGGTTGCTCGAGTGTGAGTTCACGGACTGGGGAGTGTGGGGAGTGAAAAAACATTCTGCATGTTTTGAGCTTTTCGAGTGTTTATAACGCACTGAAGAACTAAATTTTACGGTCTACTGACTGCAATGTGGTCTCAAAAGCACACGTGCGTATTCAAAGCTGCTGCTAGTGCCCCGTAGAACGACGCTGAGAAATAAGGCGAGCTATGATCCATCAACAGAGCCGTCAAGCTTCATAACACCCGTAGGGTGCAATCTAACATCATCCAACTAACGATTGTTCTTTGACGTATGAAAATCAAGTGGGTTATTTCATTAGCGCTCTTCAGAGTGTAGAGGGAGTTAGAGTTTGTAGGACGAAGAGAAATAGGCACTAGGCAGACCTTGCAAGTTAGTTTTATGCTTTCTTCCCATCCTCCTGGTTTATTTTTCCATTTGAAGGGGAAAGAAAGGGGAGGTATGTACGGTTCCAACGAACGCCCTTTCATGAACAGTATCTCGTCCAAGAGATCGTCACATTGTGGGTGAGGAACTAGTGAATCCAACACTGTCTTCTGAAACAGGCGTATTGTCGGCTGGCGTGTAGCACAACAGAATTAGCAGAAGCTGCGCCTCCTTTGACCGTACTTGCTCCCAAACAACGCGCTTGGTTTTTGGGAGGTTGACCACTGGCAGCCTTGATAGAATGGTGCGCTCTGCTGTTTGTGCTTGGCTAGGCCTCCCACATAGCGCCCCATGTGCATACATTCACGCTCCGGTTCGATCTGGGAGACTTGGTGTTCCTTCTCTCTCTACCACTATTCCGTTCTTGCGCTGCAAGCATCTGGCTGGAATGTCGCACGCGCTGTGGCTGGTCTTGGATTCGTCCAGTGGTGTGACATGGTGACTCCATCTGCCCCCACGCCCTCAGAGTTTGCAGCTGCTCTGCATGGTTCGGTTGACAGACGGGAACTCAGGCAGTGTCCTGACTCCCCTTAATCTTCTGCGAGGGTGGAGTGGGGTTCAGAGGGCATTCATGGGAAGGATTACCGGCGCTTTCACGCCGTTTGTGTGGCGTCACTGCCTACAGCGATGAGGTGTAAAAGATGCCGGGATCGTAACGCTGTGAACGCTCGCTGTTGTGCCTGTGGTAACCTGTTTGAGCCGCTGAAACATGTGGTGCAGGTATGTCCACGTACTCATGGGGGCCGTGTCCAGAGGCTGAAGGCTGGGAAGTGGTGAGCGACAGTACTGGGTTGTCACTGGAGAAGGACTGATGCCTGACATCGTCGCCATTGGTCCGGCAGCCGGGATTTTACGCTTATTTGGCGAGCCAGTCTTCGTATGGCACTGTCAGAAGCTCGTGGAGTGGAGGCAGGTAGGTGCAGCATTGACCGTGTACTGCTGTGGTGTGTGGGTTGTGTGAACAAACATCTGAAATCCCCGCTATTGAGCTTCTGGTGTTTGGCTAACACTTTGGAGGCTTACTTCTAATGGAGTTGAAGCACGAAAGAGAACTTTTCTGGTTTATTTGCTCTTACACAGGGGGCAAATGAAGGGTGAGGTTTGTGTCGTTACACCCTGCGTGACGAACGCTCTTTTCGTGAATCTCCGGTCTCTTTTGAGTACTTTATCCACAGAATTATATAGTAGTAGCAGTCATTGCAACGTTTTCCCAACTCCTGGGCACGTTTCGTGATCCTCAACACAAGTTTAGCAATACAAATTGTTGCTACGCGTCAGAAACAGTAGTTTGGTCTTCGCTGTTTGATAAGTGTGCGTAAAATAAGTATGGATTACCAAGTTGTGATCTTATTTTTAATGATGGAACATCAAATGTTGACGAGTGAACAATGTTGTTTGTAACTTTATTCGCAGTTAGTTTTAATTGTTATTAAAGTTTATTAGTGACACGTAGACGCTTGTTTTGGGAAAAGGTCTCATTTAATGGCGTTACTCTAACGTTTGGACTTGAGAGCCCTTGTGTAAATAAGGAGTAAATGTAAATGGGCTTAAGGAGCGAAGTTAATGCAGTAGTTGACTTGTGCTTTTGCTATAAATCAAATTAGGTTGTTTGTTCAAATCAGGCGAAGTGATGGAATCTGTTGAACGTCTGCCATACACACACCCACGAATACACGCAAAAAGGTATTCTTCTTTTGAAGTGAGAGTCTTCAAAGTTCATCATGTCCCAGTGCAGGATTGAGTGAAGTAATAGTTCTGAATCCTCCTCTCTGTGCAGCGGCCCATCGAGATGAGCTGGCGTTCCTTGTTCGTGTGATCCACAACAACTTCCACAGCTGGATCAATGACCGTGCGTTCTTAAAACAGTAGCAATACCGGCCGAGTGCAGTTTCATATGTAGAGAATCTGCCGATACCACTGCTCTATGCACACATCTCCTTTCGCTGCCATCAAGAGAAGCCAAAAGGAACAGGTCTTGATCCTGCTGTTATCGTACAGTAATGAGCGGGAATGTAGGAATCTCTTAGATTAGCTAAAGGTGAGGAAGTTTGGTGCATTGTAGTAACATAGCGCCTCTATAAACTGAGTTATTACTGATCCCGAGCATACTAAATATAATGAGGGTGTTTGGGAGACAGAAGAGGGGATTCAGGAGTGAGACTGTTACATTCCCGTCGGTAATATGGAGTCACTGCGAGTTATAGCCTTGACAAGTTGGGCCAGTGGGAATGAACAGACTGACACATTATGTAACGCATTCTCCTCAGCCTACATAGCCTGGGAATGGTTGACGTTTGGGCCTGTTTTAGTAGGGCTCTGCCACTTGAAGCGTTGGCTTTGAGAAGTTTCCTCCACAAATAACTGGCTGCAGGTCAATAGGCAGAGTCACAAAGATTTCGTGAGTCAGTCATCAGCATTCTCAACCCTCCATCCTCCAATATCTACTCAAGAGATCTCTTAGAGCTTGTTGACAGGGTGTACACAGTTTAGAAGCATTCTACAGACTCATCATGGACATACATTGTTCAAAAGAGGCTACGTCCCGTTCTCCACAAGGTTTCTGCAGTGGCAGCATCTGCTATGCTGCGGATGGCAGTTTTTTTGTTTTTCTCGAGAAACAAATAGCAAAAACCTCTGTCTGGCTCTTTGAATATTAACATACCTCGACCCACGTTCTCCATCAATTGAGGATTAAGTCCTAGTACCTCCTTGTGAACCCCCTGAACGGCCTGTGGTGACCCCCGTCAACCCTGGGATTGTGACAGTACGACAGTTACAACAAACATTACTTTCGGCACTTTTTTTTTGTTTTTGGTTGAGGGTCCTCGTTAAGTATTTAAAATTGCGATTTGTCGCTTTACTTCGTTGTGATGTGCAGAGGTTTCGCTTTCGATGACAAGTTAAACGTGATTTAGCATCACGAACACGCATGATATAAGAAGATATTTGTCTGTTAGTGCCAATATTGTTTGAACAGTGTACATATATAAATATATATAGTCTCTCATTGTCCAAGTCCTTTAGTAAAACTTAAAAGAAGTGGCTTGTAAATTGCAATATCAAAAGTTCCTCCTGTAATGTGTTTCACCCTCTTTATATCTGACCCCTTTTCAAAAATAAATATTTTTCAAATTCAAATTATTACGACCTTTTTTAATTTCCAAATTATTTTTCAGTTTTTTATGCGCTCAAAGGGAAGAAATGGCGTTATAATTGTGGTTATGATGTTGCCCATGAAGTGCGCTACTATTACATTATTCTTTAACATTAGAGACACAGTAACAAAGCGGAGGGCATCGCACACAACCGATCATGAAGGGAACGAGGAATAACTTTGTACTCGTATGACAGCATCCGAAGCTCTGGGAGTGGAGGCAGGCAATCTGGAAAGCAGCACTCACCATACTCAGCACCGGGTACATTATCGATGTCACATTTTGGCGGGCCATTAAAAAACAATATACATTTACACAGAAATGAGTCATGAAACGCAATAGTTCTATAGCGCAGTCGAAAATGACCATTTCGGTTCCTGGTATCTTCTGCTAAATATATTGGCTCTTGCACGGGAACGCGTATTCGTTAAAGTGCTAAACTTAAATCTTCTATTTTCAATATACATGACCGTTCAAATTTGTAATGTGCTTTATCGTCAAATTTCATATTCGTTTTGGATCTCACAGTCGAATTAAAGAATTTACGCACTTTGTGGTGCGTCAGTAATAAGCCTCAGAACCCAGCCCGAGCTTTCTTCCCCCCTTCTTTCACTAAAGTAGGTAAGAAATGAGAGTTGAAACGGGTTTTGAGAGTTTTAGCTTAATTGGAGTGGGGGAAGAAAACCATGCTACCTGGCCAATCGCACTGTAGTACGAAGTTTTTGGCCACGCCCCCCAACCAATCACGTTATAGTACGGCCTTTTCTATCCCCTCCACCCCACCCCTTTGTGGATCGTGTGACCACTCTAGCGTCCCACAAGGAGGATGTCACATCTGTCCCTCTTATACCACAAGTTTACGTTATTTTACAACGTTGTGTTGTAGCATAGTGGATAGAACGCCTGACTATAATACAAAAGGTACTGCGTTCAATCCCAGGGAAAGGACTTTTTTTTAAAAATGACGTCATCCAAACGCACTAGAATTTTATTAGAAGGTGGGGGGATACTCCTACTATAGTACAGAAGGCTCGTGGGAGAAGGCTGGATGGAGGGGGAAAAACGTAAGTAGTTGTTGGGGGGGGGTCATAATAGTACATATTAGTATGAAGAGAGGGGGTAAAAAGGTAGTACTATAATGTGACTGGTTGGTGGGAGGGGCAAACCAAAGGAGAGGTGGTCAATTTCTGGAAACAGTGGCAGGGGGTGGGGGTAAAAAAGGTCGTACTACAGTACAATTGGTTGAAAATTGTGGTAGAGGGGGCAAAGGGCGGTGTGGAGGGGATAGAAAAGGCCGTACTATAACGTGATTGGTTGGGGGGCGTGGCCGAAAACCTCGTACTATAGTGCAATTGGCCAGAGGGCGTGGTTTTCTTCCCCCACTCCAATTGAGCTAAAACTCTCAAAACCCGTTTCAACTCTCATTTCTTACCTACTCACTAACCCTGCAAGACGGGACTTCAATACATCTAATATGATTTCAGGTAATTGCCACTTCATTTTTGTTGGACTCATTTTCGTTGATACAATTGAACGTGGCTTTCAAACATGTCCATGCCACTAATGCGAAGTAATAAGTCTCTGAGGTATTTGTGCACCAGCCAAGGCCACTGGTCTCACTTCTCCGCCCAGAACTATCTTCCAAAACAATCTGGCTCTGGTTGCCTTTGTGAAATCGTAAGCAAATATATGGCGCTGTCAAGTGTGCCAAACCTCGCACGCATCGTCATTAATAACGTGGACCCGCCTCAAGTTGTCCGTGTTTCGGCCAAGGCCACTAATCGCTTGTGTCACCGTGTAGGAGGGTTTGAAGGGTGCAGTTTTCCTTGCACCAACGTCGGGAAATTGCCTTATTCGGCTCTCACCCATTCCATCTCCCACTTCTCCGTCGTTCTTAACCGAGCTCGGGTCTTTGAAGACGGACGTTGGTAGTGGGTAGAGATGGGCGAAGGGTAAATACCCAAAAGGTAAAAACCCGGTATTTATGTGGAAAAAACACAAGTTATGGGTATTTTCGTTTTTTACAGTAAATGCCACACTTTTTATCATTATAACTTTCATTATCACAATTTATACGAAACGCGTCGCAAAATTCCATTTCCTTTTGGTTTCCACTTGATGTAGAAGGTTGTTCTTCATGATTTGGACTAGTTATTGAATTCGATAATTGTTTAGGAGAAGATAAGGGTTCGTCATATTCGTCATTGTCTTCATCTTTACGTTTATGTAGAAGATTCCAATTATAAGAAATATATGCTAATTTTGCTGCCCTGCCCGTCGTCAATCTATTTCTTTTATGACTATGTATGTGTGCATGTGTTTTAAATGATTTTTCAGTGGCAGCCAAGTGCAAGGAGCAGTCAGAATTCTTACAGCAACTCTACTTAGTAATTTGGATCCGCAAAGTCCTTTCCACCAAACTACTGGATCCATTTCTGCGACATTTTTTCAAATAAATGGTTTACCCCATAAACCATCTTTGGCTCTATAATTAGCTAAATCTAGACCAACATCGATATTTAGTGATTAGCTCACTTCATGAATATATTCCATGGCGTTAACTTCACGTTCTTCATCTAGTTCAATACCTGCGGATTTTGGATCCAACTTTTTTTCTTTTTTTTTCTTGAAAACGGTGGATGCAGGTGATACCCCCACTGCAGCCACAAACGGGCCTATTGTAAGGACGTCCATGATCATGCCCCCCCTGCACCACCCCCAGGCACCACGGCACTGGTCTCACTTGGTGCGAGGTCACCACCCCCGCACAAAGGGGAGGATATTCGCAGGTTCTGCTTTCGCCACCTCTTTTGGCTGAAGAAAGGGCCTCCCAAATACACAACGGCGCAATGCCGCGAGTCCATTGCATACACACAGCACATGCTCTGCCGTCTCTAGCCCTACCTCGAAGAACCTGCATACCTGTACCTCGCACTTGCCAATATTTGCAAGGTGGTACCTCAGCGGACAGTGACCTGTGAACAGGCTGCATATGATCCCCATATCCTTCCTCTCCAGTGCAAGCACCTCCTTGGACCTCCCTCTGGAGAGTCGGATGAAGAGTTTTGACTGTCTAAGGCCAGGCAGCCCTGCACCTATCCTCCCATTTGCCAACCTCTTTATGTAGGTGGCTCCTGGTAGTCCCAATAAAGGACTCAGGCCCAATAGGGATCTGCGCCGATCATGAATGAGTATCCGAAAGGGTAACACGAAGTTGAACCTCGCGGGCATTCAGTCTATCACATGCCCCTCCACCATCACCCTGTCAAGAATCAAGTGGCAGGAACTCCTCCTCCCCCGCATGATCAGACCCAACTCCGAAATAAGCACAGCCTGGAGGAACGCCATCCTTTTAACATGTATGTGGTGTGTTATCCACTGTGTTGTCATACAGCCTGTAATGGCCAGACACGCCCTACGCTGCAGTTTATGTAGCCGCAACTGCACTGTTTTGTTTTCCACCCTAGTCCACCAGACCAGGGCTCCATAGGTGACAATAGGCCTAACAACCGCAGTGTACAGCCACCGGATCATCCCAGGCCTCAGCCCCCATGTCTTCCCCACCATTCTCTGAGCTGCCCACACCATCACCGACGCCTGCTGTAAGGATTTTTTCACGTGTGTGGCCCAAGTGAGCTTCCCATCAAGGAAAACTCCCAAGTACTTGATCTCATGCTGGATCTTCACCACCTTGCAACCCAGCCTGAGTTCCTGCAGTGTAAAGCTGCGCCTTCTCGTGAACGGAACCAGGCTCGTTTTGTCTGGATTGACAAACAGTCCTCGCCCATTGCACCATGTCTGTAGGGTATTCAGTGCATGCTGCATGCATTCACTGATTACACTCGCGAATTTACCCCTGACTATAATGTATCCTATTACCTTGTAGCCCTCCTCCTCCAGCAGCTCGAGAAGGGTATCAGCTACGAGTAACCAGGGGAGAGCACCCCCCCCCCCCCATGCGGGCACCCCTTGGTGGGCACCACAGAGAGTGTCTCTCCCCCCAACTCCTAAAAGACCACCCTGCTACTCAGCTTCTCCTTGGTCCAAATGATCAGGTAAGGATCTACTCCCTTCCAACCAGCCTCAGCCGTAATTGAGGCATACGACGTATTGTCGAAAGCCCCCCCCCCCCCCATATCCAGAAAGCAGCACAGCGCAATCTCTCCGGATCTCAGAGTATCCTCTAGCACTGTCGCCAGTTCCTTCAGAGCAGTCTCAGTGGCAGGCATGCTGGGAACTCCGAATGGGGTTCTGAGTAAGATAGTACTCCTTTATTGATACGCACACTATCTTCTCCATTGTTTTCAACACGAAGGACATGAGACTGATGGGGCGGTAGCCCTTAGCCAGGGTACCTTCCTCCACATAGTGGGTATGTACCTAAGCGGATTCAACGTATGTGCATCATAATGAATTGGCTTCATGCAACTATCTGTGCGTTCGATTACATTATTTATTATACCTTGTTTGTGTTGTTCATCTAAAAATAAATATTTCTGGCAACACAAAATTGAGTGTGGATTTGATGTCCTTGAAAGCCATGTATACTTCATTTATATGTATTCCATCACCTTCCAGTTTAAAAATTTTCCTTGAAATTGGTTCTAATAACTTGATACAATGTTCATTGACCAAAAATATTGACCGCATAAGGAGCTATCGACAGCTTCAAAGACTCGACATGCGCTGTACGGTCGCAGTACACGTTGATGAGAATTCGGGTATTTACCGGGTAAAATCCCATCTCTAGTAGTGGGCCACATTCTTCTTCATCAGCCTGCTCAGCACTGCTAGACTGGACTTGAGTGCCTGTATCTTGTTGACGGGTGTCGATGCAGCATCTCCCTATAGACTGCAAGAGTGCAACTATTTTGGCATAATGAGGGAGAGATATATTAGCCTTTTTGTGCTGGGACGAGGGGGAAAGAGAGAGGAGATTTATTTCCCAGTAATGGCTCAAGGATATGTATCCATTGTCTGACCTTCGTAATACCTAATAGAGTCTAAGCGAAGGCCGTGGTGTTGTACGGAATGGTTTTGTGGGATCGCGATTCCATTAAACAGGTCTGTTTCCTTCTCAAAGTTACTGTTCCTTAACGTAAGGGAGGTATTAGTCTAATTCATTACACGAACGTCTTCCCTGAGAAATATGTCTACGAAGTGGGAGCAGCACCTCAACTGTTTAGCTGGGTTCATTTTTATGCTCCATTTTGCATACCAGTCCTTCGTGTGATTAAGTACGTTCTGCAAGAGCGATTCCGACTCAGCGTTGAATCCGTGTCATCAGCATCCGTGTGGTAGTTTCGCGAGTACTGTGTAGTGGCAAAGAGCGAGGTGCTGGAAGCTTTCAAAAGATATAAGCAATTCGCAGAGAACCAGAAAGGCGTTAAAATTAAATTTCTTCAGTCTGACAATGGAGGAGAGTACAATTCAAATGAATTTAAAGAGTACTTGGAATGTTGTGGAATCGGAAGACGGTTGAGCACGCCGGGAACACCCCAGCAGAATGGTATATCCGAGCGGCTGAACCGAACATTGCCGAATATGGTTCGTTGTATGTTGGCGGAATCGAAACTACCACACGGATTTTGGGCAGAAGCACTCATGACAGCTGTACACGTGCGAAATAGGTGTCCGTGCCGTGGAGTTAATGGTCAGATTCCGTACAAACTTTGGTATGGAAAAACTCCAAACGTACAGTATTTTAGAACTTTTGGGTCCAGAGTTTTTATGCTAGATAAGAGCAAAACCAAAAGTAAATTGGATCCGCGTTCGAGCGTGTATATTTTTAGGATACTCGGACATCTCAAAAGCTTATAGAGTCTAGGACGTGGAAGATCAGAAGGTCTATGTAACACGAGACTTGAAATTTGTTGATGAAAATAATCAGAAAATTGTTAAATCTGAGGAATTCGAAGAGCTAGGAGAGCTGGAAATCGAATTATTAGTAGGATCAACAAGGAAACCACAGCAAAGAGTGAACGATTTACTTGACAACGCATAAACAACTAACTTCACACATGTGACTTGGGGAACTAATAAGTTTTGGACTTGACTTCCCAATTCCAACAATAATCGTACTCCTAATGTTGCTTGTTGCAAGTGTTCTAATACATGAGTTTATCGCGATGAGTTCATGTTTGTACCTAATGAAAGTGATTCCTCCCATCCTAGTGCAGGAATATATACTTCCATACCTGCGTTACCATTTGAATGTTTGGAGTCGTCTGTGTAGCAGATTATTCCAGATTCATCCACCACCGATGGCTTCCTATCCCACACTTGTCTTGAGTCTATTCTAGTGTTGAGGTTTCCCTGGAACTGATCTGCCGTTGTCGTGTCATCCATTGTCATACTTGCCTCTGGTATGCTACTTATAATGCTTGTGAAAATGGACCTGTGGCCGTGATTGCGTGAGTGGTTCCAGTCGCTATTTTTCTGAGTCTTAGTGTCCCTCTCATAGCCTCTCGTGTGATCTCCCATTTCATTGGTAACACTCCTGTCAGTACGGCCATTATGACATTGGGTGTACCGTGAAATGCCCCTGTAATTGACATATAACTCTATCTAACTTGTACAGGGCACTGTTTTTAGTGACTCCTGCCCACCATACTAGTGCTTCATACACAACTCTGGATCTCACTATCGTTTGATATATCCATTTCACATATGTTGGTTTTAAGCCTCATGTTTTCCCTACTAGGCCTTTGATCTGTAGGAGAACGGACTCACTTAACAGGTACGTTAACTTTAGTTCTTGAATGAATTTCGCCGGAATTCTACACGCCAGTTGAGGTTAAAGAGATTACCCATTTCGGGCGTTTTACGTTTCTAAATTTTTCAAATTAGAAGGTTGAATAAAAAACATCTGGTGCGTTGCAACACACAGCTTTCCTTACCTCTACGTCAATTCACTTTGTACATGGCTAATTCTATTTTTTCAATTGGTTTACCACTCAGTTCATTTGAACTTTGCCAAACAACACGTCACAGCAGCAGGAAGCGGTAGCGCTTACGATTCCGGAATTTATTGTGCTGCTCGTACTCGTTCCAGGACCATTCTTGAGCAATTGGTACACAGATAATTAATGAGGCTGTAATCATGCATTTTTTGAAGAAGGATAGTAATTACTTTTGCAGAGTTATTGGGTAAAAACGTTTAGAACTGGTACTAAGCGAAACGGCAGTAGTTGAAATTCGGGAATTTCAGGAGTGAGCCCCATGTATCTCATCAGCGTTTTTAAACACTCACACATTAGGTATTGGATTGGACTACAATACCAATTTTCTTTAATTTTCTACTAGCATCCCAGCGGAGTTAATAAGGAAAAAAACTGCGCGAAAAACGCTTTTGGTCGAAAATTTTGATAATTTATTGTGCTGCTCTCGTCATTTTCCCACGAATGTGAATTTTATAGTATCATTGCCTTATTGAGAGCTATCAATATCAAAAATGTAATTAAAATCGTTAGAGCCATTTTTGAGAAAAAAAATTTGGTGTTTTGATCACTAAGACGACTATAGTTAACTTTCGATGGATTTTGCCCATACCCTCATTATTGCGTCCCATGGTAACCTGTAGGCTAGACATCATGTTTCAGCTGATTTGGTACGGTTGTTTTCTCTAAAAACCGCGCTAAAACCGATTTCGTCTAAAGTTTTGGTAATTTATTGTGCTGCTCTCGTCATTTTTCCATGAATGGGAATTTTATGGTATAATTGTCATATTGGGAGCTATCAATATAAAAAATTTAATCAAAATCGTTACAGCCGTTTTTGAGAAAAAAAATATTTGGTGTTTTGATCACTATGATAACTATAGTTAAATTTCGGTGGATTTTGTTCATACCCTTATTTTGGCGTCCCATGATGACCTGCGGGCGATATATGAAGTTGGAGCTGATTTGGTGCGATGGTTTTCTCTAAAAATCGTTCACAGACACACGCACACACACAGACCATTTTCCCAAATAGTGTTTTTCGGACTCAGGAGGGTCTGAAACGTAAAGATCTGAAGAAAACTCAAAATTTTTTTTCAGCCGATTACATAACTTTCCTTTCTACTTCGTAGAGCCAGGGAAAGTAACAATCGACCAGTCATCATTGAATTACAGAAAGCCAACTTCAGATTAGGTCTACAGGCTGGTTCCATGAAGTTCAATGGAAACTGTTTCATTAGAGGACTCAAACCTGGAACATGAAACGAAAAAATCCAAAAGTCAAGATTTAATTCAAAACTCGAGGTCGATAACTTGATTTAATATTCCACTTCGTAGGGCTAAGGTGAGTGGTGTGGAATACTGAGCTTTGTTCCCGGAGAATAACCCGTTGTCATAATTTACGACCAGAATCTGATTTTTGAGTACAACCAAACTTGCAACTCTTGTCGTATTTTGTACGTAAACCGGAATGGCGGCTGCAGTTCCTTCTACCGACGATTGAATCGTGTCGAGGAATGAGGCTCCCAACTAAAAATTAATTGCGGGAATATTCCGGTTCGCGGGGCCGTTTCTTCTGTTGGAGGGTTGACGAGAGGCCTCGGGAGTAAATTATGCGCCATGAATCAATGGATTTGAAGTGAAGTCGGACTTCTTCAGTCGACACTCAAGTGTAAAGACGAAAAATGGTCCATTGGAAGACGGGAAGAGGCCCCCTTAGTGGTATCTTCATCTCGAGCTAAGTATCCTGCAACGTACTTCTTTTTCCCCTCCGGAGACAAACATAACTTAAAAGAGGCTCGCGAAGAGGGAAGACCGCAATTTGCTAAACCAATTAGGAGGTTGGGGCGAGCGGCCTTACTTTTTTGTTAAGGCGCAGGTTGAAATACAACAAGCGGAGGAAGATCTTCTTCAGGAGGAGGAGCCCCGCTGACCTCATCCGTTTTAATTGTGAGATTGTTGTGAGCCGGAGAGTTGAATGCGCTAAGTTAGAGCATATTTGAATGCTCTGAGGTCGTACTTCGTATTGAACCATTACGTTTTGTACGAATAAAACGAAACACAGTGGTATCCCCCCACGACCAATTTGCCAACTCTAAACTTTTCGGAATAACTGGTTTTTTGACACGCTCAGGCAAATTAGGTTGGAAAACCAATTTCTTCCGCTTAAAGAGACGTAAATGCAGGGTGTTCGAGAACGTATTATTAAATGGCTGAAGCACGCGAAAAAAATGTTGGTGTAGAAACAAATTCCCGACCGAAAACTGGTGTATTATTCAAAAACTCAGCCGTCACTATTCCAACTTGGACCAGAATGTTTTGTCAAAAGGTTGTAGATATCTTAAAGTTTCAGAGGCTTCACCACAGTTGAGAGTTTGTTGGTCGTAAAACTCCTTTTCCTCATCACAACAAACTTCCAGGCCACCACCTCAGAATCTGTAATAAACCTGGGCGTTTGAGGAAGGCTTTACTGGCCTAGAAGACGTATTCTTCAGATGATGGAGTGAAAGGGCTTAAGGCAGGTATTGGGCACGTGTGTGTTATGGATATAATTGACACCCTTCGGTGCGAGTGGTGCGGTACAGATGAGGAAACTCCCTATTATATCAGTGTCGGAGGCTTGAAAGCTATTTTCGGTCTTTGGGACAACTTCTCCAAAGGTGGACATCGAAGGAGACTCTTGCAGGAAATACCTGGCGTTCCTTAGGAAGCTAGGCATTGATCTGCGTCGCCGCAGCGCTCAACCTAAATAAGAGACAGTCAGTGTTATAAAAAAACAAACAAAAAACGGTGGTATTTATTTCGACGAGCTACTCGCTTATGTGAGTTCCGTGAAATCGAATTATTGAGAATTGACGTTTGTGTTTTGGTAACCGTTGGAGATTCATTTGTCGTGTACTTGCTTAACGTCTCACACCTCTCTCCCACCCACCAGGATAACCCTTACTATTCACAACAATTATTGTTACTATTCTTCGCACAATCGCTTGTCTTTTACTACACAGTTCGGACTTCAAGGTTTCGGGTCTTTCGGTTAATAAAAAGTGGAAACGAACATAACACTGACGTCGGAGAGCTCTCTAACTCGCCGATTACCGTTAAAGTCGTCTCCGTGCTTTACTTTCGTTGTTACTGTGACGGATGGCTGACGGCGGAGGCGTCCTCTTCAACGTCAAATGGACCATGGAGGAGTCGAGGAAAGGGCTTCGGAATAGTGGGGGATGAGGGGCGCGTCTTCCGCGCGCACTTCCGTCCCGTCAGTGTAGCTCTGGTGCCCAGAACAGTCATGCTGATTTCGACATGGACCGAAGGTTTCATCTTCACGCCAATCCCTACATCGCGTCCAACCCCTACGTTCACGTGAGTCCGATTAAATCGTCTACTAGTATTTTTAAAACTGGTTTTGTCGTACATATTGGAAAGCGTCTCAAAAATGAGGTTTGTTAAATTTACAATATCTGTAAAATTGAACCTCTCCGGCTCGTATTCATCACAAGACACAACACAAAACATTACTATCACAACAAACCGGCGGTTTAATTAATAATTGTTCAAAATAATATGCGCGTACATTACATATTTTTTACCTCAAAAATCAACGTTTTTCGACTTACTGCTTCGAAGAATGACATTGGTATTTCATGTTCACGTGAGAAACTATGAAGAAATTTATTATAATTTATTTTTTTATATATGTACCTACTGAAATCGTTGCTTTTATTAAAACTTTGAAGAAAACTTCCTCATTTGTACATTCTGGAATTAGTAATTTAATATTGATGAAAATGGCACATCTTATTTTCGGCCCATTGAGTTTTGTATTTAACTTAGTTTTCTCATCTGGTAAATACCCAACGCTGTTCAAAAATACTGTTGTCGTTCCTCTGTATAAGTCAGGCGATAGAACGGAAAGAACAAATTATAGGCCCATAGCACTAGGCACTTCAAAGATATTAGAGAAGTGCCTGAAGAATAGGATCGTATCTTTCTTGGACAAGTTTGACGTTTTGTATGATAATCAGTACGGTTTTCGTGAGGGGAGGGTACTGATCATGCTCTTTTTACTTTCCTTGCTCTACGAAGTAGAAAGGAAAGTTATGTAATCGGCTGAAAAAGAAATTTTGAATTTTCTTCAGATCTTTACGTTTCAGACCCTCCTGAGTCCGAAAAACACTATTTGGGAAAATGGTCTGTGTGTGTGTGTGTGTGTGTCTGTGAACGATTTTTAGAGAAAAACCATCGTACCAAATCAGCTCAAACATGATATCTCGCCCGCAGGTTACCATGGAACGCCAAAACAAGGGTTTGAACAAAATCCTCCGAAAGCTAACTATAGTTATTATAGTGATCAAAACACCAAATTTTTTTTTCTCAAAAACGGCTCTAACTATTTTGATTAAATTGTTTATATTGATAGCTCTAAATAAGGCAATCATACCATAAAATTCCCATTTGTTGGAAAATAACGAGAGCAGCACAATAAATTACCAAAACTTTCGACGAAATCGATTTTAGCGCAGTTTTCAGAGAAAACCACCGTACCAAATCAGCTGAAACTTGATGTCTAGCCTACAGGTTACCATGGGACGCAGTAATGAGGGTATGGGCAATATCCACCGAAAGCTGACTATAGTCATCATAGTGATCAAAACACCAAATTTTTTTCTCAAAAACGGCTCTAACGATTTTGATTAAATTTTTTATATTGATAGCTCTCAATAAGGCAATGATACTATAAAATTCTCATTCGTGGGAAAATGACGGAGCAGCACAATAAATTATCAAAATTATCGACCAAAAGCGTTTTTAGGGCAGTTTTTTCCTTATAAACTCCGCTGGAGTTCTTGTAGAATGTTTAAAAAAATTGGTATTGTAGTCCAATCCAATACCTAAAGGGTGAGTGTTTAAAAACGCTCATGAGATACATGGGGCTCACTCCAGAAATTCCTGAATTTCAACTACTGCCGTTGCGCTTACTACCAGTTCTAACAGTTATTACCCAATAACTCTGCAAAAGTAATTAGTATCCTTTTTTTTAAATCGTGTTTACAGCCTCATTAATTATCTGTGTACCAATTGCTCAATGATGGTCCTGAAATGAGTATGAGCGGCACAATAAATTCTGGAACTGTAAGCGCTACCGCCTCCTGCTGCCGTAAAGCGTTGTTTGACCAAGTTCAAATGAACTGACTGATAAATGAATAGATTAAATAGAATTAGCCATGTAGGAAGTGAATTGACGTAGAGCTAGGGAAAATTGTGCGTTGCAACGCACCAGATATTTACATTAAGTAGTATTATTACCAACAAGTTAGATGAGGGTTATCTTGTTTACGGAGTTTTTCTCGATATTAGAAAGGCTTTTGATTCGGTCAACCATTCGAAATTACTGAGTAAGTTATATAAATATGGGATAAGGGGTTTACCCCATCAGCTGGTTAGATCTTACTTGTTGGACCGCCCTCAGGTGACTCGAATTAATGGAGTACTCAGTGATAGTGTTGTGGTAACCTGCGGAGTGCCACAGGGGACTGTGTTAGGCCCTATTTTGTTTCTATTGTACATAAATGAATTGCTAAATTTGGGAATTGAAGGTGAGATGTTAGGATTTGCTGATGATACTGCCATTATATTCTACGCGAGGAATCAGCATCGGTTACTTGAGACAATGAATTATAACTTGCTTTTAGTAAAGCACGGGATGGATGCTAATTGCTTGGGCCTTAATGTGGACAAGACCTCTTTAATGCGTTTTTCCTTTTATAATCGTGTGTATTCCGATCTGTCAGGTGTGTCTTTTCATAATTATGAGTGCTTCCTTTATAAGGAATCTTGTAATTGTATAAATTTGCCGTTGGTCCCTAAATGTAAGTACCTCGGAGTTTTATTTAACCACAATCTTATATTTAATTTCCACATCGAGTCTCTGATTATCAAATTAAGGAAGTTTTTCTACGTTTTTAAAGAGGCTAGACATTTTTTGTCATTCCGTCAGCTCCGTTCTATTTATTTTGGCCTGGTGTTTTCTTTACTTAAATATGGCATTGTTGTGTGTGGTAGTGCCTACAAATCTCTGCTGGCGTCCATGCAGGTCGTTCAGATCATTGTTATTACAATTGCTCTCTAGAAAAGACCCCTATACCCAAGATTCCGATTATACCGGGAATTTAATGTACTTACCGTGGGAGAACTGTTTTTGCTGCAGTAATGTATTTTTGTGTTTAAAACTGGCATTCGGCCGGAGCACAGATGTTTACTCCTCACACGCGCACTGCGCTGTCGTATAATATTGCTCTACCCAAGGTACACACGGAGAGAGCGAGGAGGAACGCTTATTATAGGGCTCTTCGTTTCTTTTACTCTTATAAAATTAATCTCGATGATTATGAGAGTTCAAATGCCTTTAAAAAGATGATATTATCTAGGATGAGAAGATAAGATTTAATCTTATACAAATTTTGTAATTTGCGATTTGTAGCTATATTATTTTGGTTAGGATAAGAAGATAAGATTTGTAATCTGAGCTTTGTAGCTATATTCTTTTGGCTGAGAGAGAGCGACTCCACCAGCGCCCACAAGTTCGAAGAAACTTATTGGGTTGGTGGACGGGATTTTATATCGTACTTTGTCTTCAACATGTTGTATTATTGTTATTCCTGTCAATAAATTTGGTTTATTATTATTATTATTATTATTATTATTATTATTATTATTATTATTATTATTATTATTATTATTATTATTATTATTATTATTATTATTATAATTATTATTATTATTATTATTATTATTATTATTATTATTATTATTATTATTATTATTATTATTATTATTATTATTATTATTATTATTATTATTATTATTATTATTATTATTATTATTATTATTATTATTATTATTATTATTATTATTATTATTATTATTATTATTATTATTATTATTATTATTATTATTATTATTATTATTATTATTAATATTATCATATTATTATTATTATTATTATTATTATTATTATTATTATTATTATTATTATTATTATTATTATTATTATTATTATTATTATTATTATTATTATTATTATTATTATTATTATTATTATTATTATTATTATTATTATTATTATTATTATTATTATTATTATTATTATTATTATTATTATTATTATTATTATTATTATTATTATTATTATTATTATTATTATTATTATTATTATTATTATTATTATTATTATTATTATTATTATTATTATTATTATTATTATTATTATTATTATTATTATTATTATTATTATTATTATTATTATTATTATTATTATTATTATTATTATTATTATTATTATTATTATTATTATTATTATTATTATTATTATTATTATTATTATTATTATTATTATTATTATTATTATTATTATTATTATTATTATTATTATTATTATTATTATTATTATTATTATTATTATTATTATTATTATTATTATTATTATTATTATTATTATTATTATTATTATTATTATTATTATTATTATTATTATTATTATTATTATTATTATTATTATTATATGGCGGCGCGACTCTCGTCAAGACATCACATTGCGCTGGCTCTACTATTCCCCTAGTGTATATATATATGTAGTTATACGATTCGAATTAAAATAACTCTGATCAATCGAAGTTCGTAAACGCAAAGGGCCGAAAGATGACAACTATCTTTTCTTTTCTCACCCTCTGCGTTGTTATATGTAGATATGTGAAGTGCTTGAGTCCTCAACGGTCTGTTTGCTTATCAAATGACTGTTCCTGAACCCTCGACGAGGGTTATATCAGTCATCAAGTATCCTCAACGATGAAGCGGCTGTTTACTCCTCAAGTTAGATCGTCACGATAGCGTAATTATTTTTTCTTAAGTGTGGATGTACGTGTACAGAGCGTAAGCGTGGGCGGGAAACATGATACATAATGCGACTCAACACACAACTTTCCTCAGGCTTACGCGACATTCAGCCAAATTCTCATGGTGGCTACTAACCCGAGCTATTTTTCCTTCATTAAGGAAGTTGCGGTAAAACGTAACATGACTTTCTACGTAGCGAGTGATAGTGTTCAAGGTTTTAGGACGTATTAAGCTGCTGCTACTTTTGACGCAGTCTTCGTGGAAAAACCGCTAGATAATTGTTGCGCTGGTAAGGGTTATCTTACACATTTTTGAGAACACTGTCAAAAAAGTCAGTCAAAACGTTAGTTGGAATTCCGAAATTTGTACGGTTGTTCCCGACTATTTAATGGCCATGATTAAACTCCCATCGTTTAAGTAGCTTATTGGACCACCACCCTGATTTTTAGTAGCGAAGTATCGTATGAGCGAGATTTATAGGAATAAAACACAAAGTCCGATAATTTATGGGGCTGCTATAATTCCCACAGATAGGAACTTTAGGATAAAAGCACTAATTGTTGACACTATTAGGAAGAAAAATCATTCAATTCTGCGTTATACAAAAGTGTTCAAGAAAATAAAACTTTCAAGTAGTTATTATGAATTTGCACGTATTGGACTTACCACAACATTTTTTTATACTATCACAAATGACTTTTTTCAAACATGGTTTTTCATCCCCAATGTTGACACATTTGTCCTCGAAAATTCCATTTGTTGACATCTGCAGTTCCTGATGTTGACACCAACTTAAATATTGTTCCATCGCTTTCCAGATGTTATTGCTCAAGGTAAAAACGAACAAAAGATATTCAAAATAGGTTAAAATACATTTCAAGGAGTTACTTAATTACCTCGGAACAGGAACGTACTTTATTAAAGAGTTACAGGAACAGAAACAGGGAACACAAATGTATTGGGATTGGCTCCGTAAGATTTGGGCTTGGGTAGTTTGTATTTGACGTTGACGACCTTTAGGGGATGATTTCCGTCGCTCGAAGGCTTAAAAACCGGCCGCAGTCTATTGCAGGGAATAAGTGGTGTTACTTCAGCAGCATCTTCAGAATTTATGTTGACAACCAGGCAAACGCATGCCGTCTCACGTTTTTACTTTCCTTGGCTCTACGAAGTAGAAAGGAAAGCTATGTAATCGGCTGAAAAAAAAATTTTGAGTTTTCTTCAGATCTTTACGTTTCAGACCCTCCTGAGTCCGAAAAACACTATTTGGGAAAATGGTCAGTGTGTCACTAAAGTTTGTCTGTGAACGATTTTTAGAGAAAACCATCGTATCAAATCAGCTCAAACTTCATAATTCGCCTGCTGGTCAACATGGGACGCCAAAATAAGGGTATGAGCAAAATCCACCGAAAGTTAACTATAGTTATCATAGTGATCAAAACAGCAAATTTTTTTCTCAAAAACGGCTCTAACGATTTTGATTAAATTTTTTATATTGATAGCTCTTAATAAGGCAATTATACCATAAAATTTCCATTCGTGGGAAAATGACTAGAGCAGCACAATAAATTACCAAATCTTTCGACGAAATCGATTTTAGCGCAGTTTTTAGAGAAAACCACCGTACCAAATCAGCTGAAACTTGATGTCTAGCCTACAGGTTACCATGGGCCGCAATAATGAGGGTATGGGCAAAATCCATCGAAAGTTAACTATAGTCGTCTTAGTGATCAAAACACCAAATTTTTTTTCTCAAAAATGGCTCTAACGATTTTAATTACATTTTTGATATTGATAGCTCTCAATAAGGCAATGATACTATAAAATTCACATTCGTGGGAAAATGACGAGAGCAGCACAATAAATTATCAAAATTTTCGACCAAAAGCGTTTTTCGCGCAGTTTTTTTCCTTATTAACTCCGCTGGGATGCTAGTAGAAAATTAAAGAAAATTGGTATTGTAGTCCAATCCAATACCTAAAGGGCGAATGTTTAAAAACGCTCATGAGATACATGGGGCTCACTCCAGAAATTCCTGAATTTCAACTACTGCCGTTTCGCTTACTGCCAGTTCTAACAGTTATTTTCCAATAACTCTGCAAAAGTGATTACTATCCTTTTTTAAAAAAATCGTGTTTACAGCCTCATTAATTATCTGTGTACCAGTTGCTCAATAATGGTCCTGCAATGAGTACGAACAGCACAATAAATTCCAGAACTGTAGGCGCAACCGCTTTCTGCTGCTGTGAAGTGTTGTTTGACCAAGTTCAAAGGCCATGTTCAAAGTGAATTGACGTAGAGCTAAGGAAAGTTGTGTGTTGCAACGCACCAGATATTTTATCCTGAATAACACGCCAGGGACCTGTTTTCACGACCCCGCCCCCCTCAAAGTTTGATACTTGACGATTCAAGGCATGGGGATTACTAATCTGCAACATCCATTTGCTGTCCGGACCATAATTTGCTTTAAGCGTGGACTAAAAAATCCGTTCTGCCGCACAACACATTAGGTTTGGGATCTAGTTGTGCCCGCCTCCTCGGTAATATGATCACAAGAGAGCCACGGTTGATATGGCAAAACACTATTAAATAAATTAATCAAAAACGAAATTGTGGTTTTATCTCAATTACGTCGTGTTTCGTATCGAAAACAGTAAATATAGTGAGTCTACTAATTGAAAGAACTCGCGGGACAATACAGCGAAAGTTATCGTTTCTCCCTTTCCTGCGCTTATAACTCGCACTTCCACCCGTCTCACTCCAACCACCCGTCAGTTATACTCGGCACGTCGTGCCAATTGCCCATAGGCTCCTACAATAAGCCAATTTTTGTCATTTCGTAGGGTTTACTGGCATTTTTCGATGCTGAATCGAATGGAGATGTGAGCTGTGCAAGAGAATTATAAACCGTTGTGTAACAATTGGCAACGTTATTTCAATTAAATGTCCTAGAAACTACCCACGCAAGTTTGAAGTTTGGCGTCTGGATTCCTCACAATTTGTAAATGCCACGAAGAAGGTTTTACGTGTGCTCTTCGTCGTAGAATTGTAACCACTACATCGCCTTGTACGTAAAATAACCCATTTCCTCCGGACTCGTAAATAGCGCTCTCGAGCCGAAGACAATTTCCCGCCATTCACACGATGGGCCCAACGAGGAAAGTAAAACTCGCGCTCGGCGCCTCTCCATTATTCAGAACGGTCCTAGTGAAATCATACGGGCGTCGAGACCTGACGAGGTCCCTCATATCATCATCTGTTTGACCGTTTTTTTTTTCTCCTCGAGTGATTACTTCCAGCGAACGTGAGGGCGCTCGATGCTGACGACAAATAATCGTCGCCGCTCTCATCTTTCCCTCAGCAGAACTAATTTAATGGCCCTTTTACTTTCTAATTCTGACAACAGGCGAGTGGGGATGACGCGCGGCGGTGCAAAAGTGAAAAAAATAAAAATAGACGGGAGTTAGTGTGTTAGTGTTTCGGTTCGTTTCGTTGAAATCAATAACGTATGCCTACAAGGGGGAAAAATAGGATTTAGGAGCTGTATTGACAACTATAGTGTTAAACACTCGATAGCAGTTTGCCATAATATTTTTGGACCACAAAATATGTCTTGGTAAACTAAATAGCTGTTTCCTAACACTCAATAGTTATATCACGGGGGTTGTGGATTCGCTAGCATGCGAGGGCACGAGCACTCCCTCAGCATCCACCGAACTCAGACCTTTGGAGGTACGGCAGGTTGTCATTTAGCCAGTCTACAGGTGGAGAACTGTTGCACCTGTTGTCACCACACGAAGGTATGACCCTGGAGAATCCGTACCATGTGGAAAGAATTCTTAATCTGATTCCCCATCACTTGAGAGGTAAATTTCAAAGAGATACCAACTGTCACCGCGTTTTTACTTTCCTTGACTCTACAAAGTAGAAAGGAAAGTTATTGGCTGAACCAAATTTTTTGAGTTTTCTTCAGATCGTTACGTTTCAGACCCTCCTGAGTCCGAAAAACACTATTTGGGAAAATGGTCTGTATGAGCAGCGCTTACAGTTCCGAAATATATTGTGCTGCTCGTACTCATTCCAGGACCATTATTGAGCAATTGGTACACAGATAATTAATGAGGCTGTAAACACAAATTTTTTGAAGAAGGATAGTAAATACTTTTGCAGAGTTATTGGGTAAAAACTTTTAGAACTGGTAGTAAGCGAAACGGCGGTAGTTGAAATTCAGGAATTTCTGGAGTGAGCCCCATCTATCTCATGAGGGGTTTTATACACTCACCCTATAGGTATTAAATTGGACTTCGATTCCAATATTTTTAAACATTCTAGTAACATTCCAGTGGAGTTTATAAGGAAAAAACAGCGCCCAAAACGCTTTTCGCCGAAAATTTTGATAATTTATTGTGCTGCTCTCATCATTTTCCCACGAATGGGAATTTTATGGTATCATTGCCTTATCGAGAGCTATCAATATAAAAAATGTAATCAAAATCGTTAGAGCAGTTTTTGAGAAAAAAAATTGGTGTTTTGATCACTATGATAACTATAGTTAGCTTTCGGTGGATTTTGCCCATACCCTTATTTTTGCGTAGGCTAGACATCAAGTTTGAGCTGATTTGGTATGATTGTTTTCTCTAAAAACCACTCTAAAATCTATTACGTCGAAAATTTGGTAATTTATTGTGCTGCTCTCGTCATTTTCCCACAAAGGGGAATTTCATGGAATAGTTACCTTATTGGGAGTTATCTATATAAAAAATTTAATCAAAATCGTTAGAGCACGTTAGAGTGGTAAATTTCAAAGGGATACCAACTGTCACCGTGTTTTTGGTCATAATCTTCTTCGCTATCTACGCAAAACTGTTACACTCTTGCTTAGTTGCACTCAATGCTGGAAGGTTTGGCTACTATTCCAACAATCATCGCTCACTGTTGTTGGAACTACAGCGGACCAGCGCGTGGTTTTGTGTTTTCGGATGAGCAAGATGGCGATTCTTTGAGAGGAACAAAGCGGTGCATTGAAGTTGCCATTGGGTAAGGAACTGGCACGTCCAGTAGTCTGGCTCAACCCTTTTTCTCTTTTTTTTTTTTTTTTTTTGACCCGAGGGTGTGTGGGACAAGTCCCTTTGTCACTGCGGCCGCATATGGGCCTATTGTGACGCTGGCCCTTTCTTAGTTGAAGGCGTCGTACATACCCGCCCCCTTTATGAAGCCGAGTATGTCCTTCACCACAGAGTCTGCTATGGTTTGGGGTTCAGTGGTCCCCTGACCGAAGTATTCAAAGCGTTTTGCTGCCAAGGCAGGGCATTCACATAGGATATGCTCTGCTGTCTCATCCTCCTCACTGCAGAGTCTGCATTCCACCGCCTCTGAGAAGTCCATCTTGTTGAGGTGATATCTGAGTGGGCAGTGCCCGGTGAGGAAACTTATCAGTGCTCTCAGATCTTGTCTAGAGAGTGTCAGCATCGCCTTCGCCCTTTGACAGGAAGACGTGACAAGCCTTTTCGCCTGTCTTAGTCATGGCTGGCGATGCCAATGGGCGCCATTTTCCTGTATCTCCCATCAAGCAACCAGACGGTTCAGGTGACTTTTCGTCATACCTACGTGTGGTTCAGGCCTGATGGGTAGGGATTCTGTACCCCTTTTCACGAGGCGGTCAGCCTTTTCATTGCCCTCATGCCCCCTGTGAGCCGGCACCCAAATGAGGGAGAGCCTGTTACGGGCGCCGAGCTGCTTGAGCGCATGGAGGCATTCCCATGCCAGCTTAGACCTAAAACTATAGGCTGCGATGGCCTTAAAGGCCATCTGAGAAAATGTAGATCCACTTGCCCTTGAGCCCTTTGTTCAAGATCTCTTCTGCGATCTCTTGGGTTTTGCCCATTGTTCGCGGCTGCTTATTCAGTCAGCATGCTGACCATATTCACAGCTGGCCGCAGACATGCCCCTGGGGACAATGCCGTGGCCGTTCCACTATCCACAACCCGTGGTCGCGCCTGGTAGCATGGGCATGCTCCTGGGAAGATAACGCAGAACCAGGCCTTTTTCTCTTAGGACATTCACGGCTGTTGGGGAAAACTATTACGTGTCACGTCCCTTTGACGCGGATTCTCAATCCTCCACCATGCTTCCAATGGCCACTTGGAGCACTTCAGCTGTTTTGTTGACCTTGGTGACTCACAGGAATGCATCCTTTTGATATTGGGTCAGTAGTGGGTGAAGGCCGATGTTAATGCAATTCATTCATAGTCCCCCAGGTGAACACATTTTTACGTATCACGTATTTTGAAATTTATCGTTTTGTCTCAAAGGCCCAAAAGCACTCGGTACTTTCTCTACAGTCTAAATAATAAATTCAGTTCCTCTGTATTTAATATCACGCGTAAACAATATTCTCCCACACGCCACTATGGTTTTCCCTGTAGCTCTCAGCGTATTGTCCGAACTTGACCGCTTGTGCTATCGCGAATTAAAAGTTCTGTACAATGTCTTATACCTCTTTAACAAACAATAGAAAATACGCAGATGTGTGTAAAAATCGACTTGGATATCCGTATGTGAAATAACTCCTCTTTGGATCAAGTTATCGTTTGTGTTATTTATCATATCTATTCAGGCCAATCATTTGTTGATTGGTTGATTGATTTCATTATATTTTAAATAGAAATATGAGATGGGAAGCATCATACAACTTTCCTCAGCAGCACGGGAGTAGAGCGTTATTCTTCGCTTTCTCAAGCACTCTATTTTACATAAATCATTCAATCGGCAGCCTCCCAGTGGCTGCAGTCATACCAGTAATACTATTAAGTGGTAACGAGGAAATACTTCCGCTCTTCCGAACGCTATGCGCTGTTGGTATGCACTTTTACATTCTATCCTTCGCCTGGTGCAGTCGAATAACATGTCGATGACCGAAGAATGGGAACTAACAATATACCACGTTTTGGTAAATTATGAGCAATCGTACGCAATTGTTTCTCTTTCTAACTGGTCAGGGAAGTACTGAAGTCTGCTGGATAGGATGCTGTATGAACATTTTCCAAGGGTACAACTGATAAAAGATATCGGTACTTCCTGAAAACATTGAGAAATCGCAGATGACACATCATGCACAACAAGGTGTTGAGTTCAATGCTTCTGAGACATTCGTAGTCTTGAGGTACAATTCAGCATACCCCTCTTAATCAGCACAGCTCTACCGTTCAAGAGAAAGGTGGTCAATATCTACCAAGAGGTGTGTTGCCTATAAAATTCTCTTCTCGGGGCACTCCTCATTTCACTAAGGTCAACTATCGCTTCGGAACGCCTCACGTGCGCTCAGCTCAGGCGAGATTTTGCTAGGAAAAAATAAACTTCTCTGCGTTACATCGTCGCTAACTGTACATCGCCCTGATTCCGGTGGTTGGTGAGCGCAAACATTGAATAGGCAATAAGCCACTCGGCCAGTTAGTTTTACGCATGAGAACTCGGGGCAAACTTGGATCCGCCGCCCGCTTCCATCTGTTGTGTTGTACGTCACCTCATCGACCTACATTTTCCGGGCATCACCCTCCACCATCTAGACCTTGAAATTGACTTACGGTGTTTCACAGATATCTTGTTATTATTACAGTAATTTTGTTGTTGAATAACGAGTAAGCAAGGAAGAAACATGGTTCGGCTGAAGTATTCTATCATTAGGATTGTTGATGTTGCCTGACAGTCAGCCAGCACCGTACAGCTACGAAGATGCTCCGACAATGATGATAATAACAATGCCATAAAGGCAGCAATAACTACAAAATTCAATAAATGTCATCTTGAAGACCCATCCCCAAACCGTGATGTCGAGTACTACCACACACAAACAAAACACACATCACTCTAATAAACAGCTAACACTCTAGTATTGCCGACCTTAGGATTGAACAACAACTGCAGTTATGAAAACGATAGAGAGATCAACCCTTCGAGTATTTCCAAGGTTCATTGGCCCCGAAGCACCATGGCAGGTTTGTACGAAGTGTTCCACTGATCCTTCGTAATCCGCTCCTATTTAGACACTGCTCTATGCGCCAATGCAGTGGAGACTACACAAAAGGACAGTTCTAAGACCCCGACCCTAATAATGTCACCACACTCGTCTACGCAGAACACTCAGGCAGACAAAAAATACTAATAGTTCCCCTTCTGCTAATAATAGCCAAAGAACTACTCGACCAGTTACAGTTGTCATTCAATGTGTTACGGGCACGATCAGATTGAGCTGTGACTCGGAACACCGGAGCTTCTTGTTATCGGGCAGAGCCACTTGAAGCAGCTCCGATTAAATCTGAAGAGGAAGATAGCTGCTGATGAACAGGGAGAGGGGGGACCGCATTGCCGCGATCGGAAGGTTAGGAAAAACGGGTCCGCGGCGCGCAACGAGGCACTCATTCTATTCCTCTTCCGGACTCCAGGGGCACCACTTCGCTCCTCTTTCTTTCTGTACCTGTGGGCTATTAACTGGAACGGACCATATTACAAGGATATATTTGGAAGGAACTGTTGTTTATTGAGAGACGCCCAGTAACGATCCTATAACATTGGCGCCCCACGTTGGGCGCCAATGTTATAGGATGGATTGTTCGGGCGTCACTCAATAATAAGGCCTTCCTTCCAATACCTCCAAGAATCGTTTATTCAGTTCCGTTCCAGTTAATAGCACAGATAGTAAAGAGGAGCGAAGCGGTGCCGCTGGAGTCCGGAAGAGAAATAGAATGAGTACCTCGTTGCGTGCCGCAGACCCGATTTTCCTAACCTTCCGATCGCGGCAATGCGGTCCCCCCTCTCTCTGTTCATCAGCAGCTATCTTCCTCTTCAGATTTAATCGGAGCTGCTTCAAGTGGCTCTGTCCGATAAAAAGAAGCTCTGGTGTTCCGAGCCACAGCTCAATCTGATCGTGCCCGTAACAGCTGCATTAAGTCAACAGGTGTCGGTGGTTCAGGTTGTAGTCGGGAGTGTAAGGAAAGGAAAGAAACCAATTCCATGTGGTGCCCACTCATTGACAGGGTGGGCCCAGACCGACGTTTTTCTTTTAAGAGACGCTTATTATAAGGAGACAGGCGAAAATCAGGATTGCTCTAGCAAACACAGGGTAAACTGGGTAGCGGTTGGAACACGACTGAATGAAGGAGCGGGGGCAGATAGATGAGGAGTATAGGAACACACCATAACAACACCGAAACATGAACAATCCAACCTCGCACAGGTCTGTTTCCTTATTTGATGACGAGGGTTATATCAGTCATGGAAATTGCGGTTTCGCTAATGTGCAAGACGCCGGCCCCTGCAGCATCCACCAAACTCAGACCTGTGGAGGTACGGCAGGTATTTGGTCGTTAACCAGTCTCCCGGTAAGGAGCTGTTGCCCGTGTGTGACCGTGTGGAGGTGACCACCTGAGGAATCCCGTACTGTCTGGGAGGAGTATTTACTTAATTTGGGTTCCAACCTGCACTAACTATTTACTTGCGTGGCAAGTTTCAAAAGGACAGATCAACTATGACCACGTTTCTTAGCCATCATCTTCTTCGCGAACTCTGAAAAATGGTTATAGGCTTGCTTTGGAGCAGCCAATGCTACTAAGTTCGTTTGCCGACCCAACAACCGTCGCTCACTGTAGTAGAAACTACAATGGAGCAGCAGGTGGTTTCTTGTTTCCTCCGCACTGGAGGCGCAAGATGTGCATGACAGAGAGTCTTTGAGAGAAAAGAAGTGGAGCCACGCATTGAAGTCACCATGTTTCATGAGGAACTGGCTCGTTCAGTGGTCCGGCTCAACCCATTTTCTTGAAAGACGTTCACGGTTGTTGGGGAAAAACTCACGTCCCTTTGACAAGGATTCCCATCTCGCTTGCCATTTCTCCAGCGCCCATTCGTCGATGGCGGCAAGTTTCTGTGGTGAGATGTGCACGGAGTTCAGCCCAAAGCGGGGGAAGTTCCCGTTTCACTCTCCACTTGTCAACCAGGCACTCAACGGCCAAATCAACTGGTAACTGACCAGTGATCACCTGGAGTGGTTCTGTAGTTACAGCCTTATAGGCCTTGGTGATCCACAGGAGCGCAGCTCTCTGGGATGGGGCTAATACTCTCTTTTGATTGACTGTTAGTTTGCTACCCCAGACAACGGGACAGTAGCCAATGACGCCTACAGAGATGGCCATATACTTGAGGAGTGTCATGGTAACACACACCCCAAGTGGGCTTAGAAATGGCACGCAGTGAGGCAAACCTTGCAATGGTAGTGCCTTTAAGGGACTGGAGGTGTTGGTTGAAGCCCCACCTCTCACCTATATTCACTCCTAAATACTTGACGTGCTTTTCAAGAAGGAGCCTGTGGCCGCCAAAGCGTATTGTGGGTGGATTATTCACTTTTCCTTTCAAGAATATTAGCTGGGTTTTTTCCTCAGCCACCTGCATCTTGACATGCTCGCACCATTGGGTGACAGTGCAGACCACGTGGTGGGTTTTTTCTTCGATCAGCACAGTCAAGTCATCCACATAGGCGTACGGCTCACAGACAGTTTCCATGAGCCTCCTGAGAAGACGTTCGAAGAAGACATTGCAGAGTGCTGGTTCAAGGACCAAGCTCTGCGGGCACCCCTACTCAATCTTTCTCTGGACGGAGACATGGCTGTGTTCGATCGTAGCAGTTCTGTCTGTCTGCCTCGAACACATGTTTAATTGACTACACACTGTGCAGCACTCACAACTAATCCAAAACTCTTTCCACAAGCTGGCACAAAACCCAAACGTGGCTCTCAAAACCACGTGCGTGATGCTGCAGGGCATGAGTGTAAACATTGAGCATTTGTCGGCTCCTCTTGTGAGCCGAGAGAGCAAAGAGATAGCTCAGGTGCTTGGAAAGTTGAGTCGGCAGTGAAGGGCAGCAGGGTAACTGCGGAAGGCAATAATTATCCTGAGGGAGCGGTGCGGGCAGAATAAAAGGAGCTGCTGAGAGACACCGCTTAGATAAGGGAAGAAGGAGTGAGGCTTCGTCGAGAGAACTTGGTGGAATTGGAAAATATGTTAGATGATGTTCAGCAGCACGTATTCACTACGGATGCAGTTTTAGTATTGCCACTCTTCATGGGGGCGTTGGCGGTGAGAGATATGTGGTGGAAGGGGGGTGTATCTCAGAAGCCTTCTTCGAGGGTTGTAATAATTGAGATGATAGGCCGAGTGCATCAGATTCGCGCAAGGTTACGGCCACTCAGGATTCAGGGGGTGAAGTGTGATGTTGAAAGCCACAGAAGGAAGGCTAAAACGATGAGAGAGAAGGTGTCAATTGTTGTATTCTCAGACACTTGGTCGATGAGCAAAGCGACAAGATGCTGGGGGAATCCCTAGTCTGTTGTAGAACATGGGTGGTACGTTAACGAGGAACCTTGACACGGGGGAAGGGGGGTGACAACAACTGTGGCGACCACTACATTTTGGTACTACGACGCTACGATAGAAGTTGTTCAACACTGACACGCGGAATTCCACACTGAAGAACCCCTCACTGATCGAAATCACTATTGGCCTCGTGGGGACCGTGGTTTCGCTGGAAATCCCCCCAAGAGAGATGATTGGTGCTGGCTCGAGAGAGATAAAGGCTGCGAAGCTAGGTACCCCTAACGCCACGGGCAATGCCCAAAGCACACCTACCATTGATCGGAATCACTCGAGACAAATCATTAACTCGATGAGGAAAGTTGGTTGACGTAACGCCTCCCTAATATCTCTTCTGAAGTAGGCACCTAGGTATAACTCCAAGGTCGTTCTTCTCATTATCTCACCCCATCATTTCCATCTTCGCACTCACTATAGCACAAATAGTGACACACTCTCGTGTTTTCAGCAGTGTATTTACGTCTCTTCCAACGGGTTTCATTGCGTTCCTAATCTTAGGGTCGTTATCAGAAATACGACAAACGTTTGGTGGTTCGTGAAGAGCTATAGCGATGAATAAGTTCTTTTTTGGTAGAACATGACATAAAGGAGGTGCCTGCAAAGTACCTTGACCGCGTTGTAATTCACTGAGACATGAATCCCGTTGTCTGTCGTCGCCCATTGGAACGTGCTCGCCATAATGGCTTCTCCTCTCCCGTCGTCCCTCAAAACGTCAGCTGTATTCGGCCCGAAGTGTTTTTCCAAGTCTGTTTCTACATCAAGTTTCTTTTTCGCTTTTTAGGAGGAGGATCGTCCTTCTTTTTCTCGCCACTCGAATTCATTGTTCTTCCTCGAAATGAAGTTGTCGCCAGGAGCCCTGGGATCCGATGAGCGATGCGTTTCCTTCCTTTTTAAAGGTCCATTTGGGGTCCGATGAGGCTCATCGTCAGAATTTCAATTGCCGCGGAGTCCCTTTGGATGAGGTAAGGAGAAGGGTGGGGAGGGGGAGACTGTTGCCTCTGAACAGGAAGAAAGAGGGAGAAGATCGTTTTAGTCTTTGTTCACAAGGGAATGTGATGCTTCAGTGCCTCCTTGAGTCGCTTCCTCCCTTCCTCTTCGCCCATCAAATACTAAGAGCCATTCAGTAGCTGAATCTTAACCCGCTTCCCCTTTTATAAAATATCCGTTCATGGGTGACCAACGCTGAGACCTCCGAACACCTTCAGGCCTTCCCAATGGGATTTACACCGCGCCCGTGTACCTTTCATTGGAGAAATGTGATCAACCGGCGCTTCGAACAGAAATCTAAACCAATCCCTGACACAATGGGATGTCAGCACGGATATGTAAATATGTGCGAGTAACAGGGCGTATTGTCCTGTTCCCCAAGCAGCGTTACTAAGGAAGCTACAAGGCGCTACAAGAACCCTGTACTCTCAGTTCGCTTCATACAATAGCTAATTAGTTACTACCATGGCTGGTGCGTTTCGCGTGCACACTAAACCATTATATCAAATACATGACATCCTCCTGCACGTCAGCTGTGCTGTGCAGGCCTACCCCATACTGTCATCCTCCCTTCTATCTCCACCTATTCCCACACACAAGGTACGTCTTTTCAGAGGTCCAATTTAATTGAGCCAACGCCAACGATTTCTAGTTTCCATCGATTGCCATAAACGATAATCAGGCTTCTCGACAGATATCAGAGTGCGTGTATTACACTTCGAAACTCATACTATAGATGTTGAAATATTTGGTGGGACGCAACACAATTTTCCTTAGCTCCACGGGCCTTGAACGATAACTAAAATAAGTAAAGACTGCAGTAACTAAAGTTCTGGAATTCGAGTTTATTATACTCATGCTAAGAACATTATCGAGCAACCAGAGCTCAGAGGATTGATAAGACCTCTATCAGGTACGAACTATTATTGTCCGTTCCTTCGCGACCAATATTGTTTGAATATCCAAAAAAAGCAAGTTACGGTCGTCATTCTGGAATTGTGATAATTGTTAACAATCTAAAATATGTTGAATCGCCGGAATTTGTGTTAATTCTTTTGCAATATTAAGTGAAACGACGGTGGATGGAATTCTGGAATTTCCGAGGTTCCTCGATTATTATTTGACTAAACTCTGATCTTATCAGTAGGTTTATAGAACTACTGCCCCACTTTTTCCGAACCCGCTACTACTATATCAGTGAAATTTACAGGAAAAGAGCTGAGCTGGGCTCGGCTCGATTTTCTACGGCATATTCGGTAATTTATTGTGCTGCTCTTGTCATTTTTCCGCTAATGAAAATGGTACTTTTCTGTTGCTTGGAGCTGTTCGTACAAAAAGTTGATCAAAATCGTCGAAGGTACTTTTGGGGAGAAAAATTTTTGTATTGATCACTATAACTATTGCTAATTTTGAGCCGCTTTTTCTCATAAAGTTATTTTGGAGTTTTGTAGTGACCTGCAGGCTAAATATGCAATTTGAGCCAGTTTGGTCCCTGCCGTTGTTCCGAATGATGTTTTTCGGACTAAGTAGTCCTCGAAACGTGAAGATTTGAATAAATGATGCAGTAAATGTTTTTCGGCCGATTATATAACTTTCTTTTCTACTTTGTAGTGCGAAGGAAATTAATAATCCAAGAATAATGTTGAAAACACGTCATAGTCAAAACGCTATTAGGTCTCGCACCTGACCACACCCGAACATTGAAAATTGACATTTTCCAGGCGACGCTAGGCCATTGACACGACGGGACGAGTCTAACCGACGAGATTGAAGTGTGGCGGGAGGCAGTGTGGAAAATGAGCGCCGGCCAGGAGGAAACGATAACTCTCGTTATATCTTACAACGAGTTCCGCCATGCAGCAGAATGTGCCTCACTCTATTTACTGCGGTTTCACTGTTTTTCATCTAGGTACAGTCCTACA
The DNA here is from genome assembly GCA_020466155.1 of Pachypeltis micranthus. Taxonomy (NCBI): domain Eukaryota; kingdom Metazoa; phylum Arthropoda; class Insecta; order Hemiptera; family Miridae; genus Pachypeltis; species Pachypeltis micranthus. Next base: position 64,405,904 of record CM035770.1, read on the forward strand.
CCTCTGAGACGCGTCTTGTTTGACACACGATCGAATAAAACCTAAGAAACTATACCAAACACTACGTAATGGCAATAAAACAGCCATAATTTCTGGTTTGGACAATTTTTCAAACTATTTTTTACTTTCCTTGGCTCTACGAAGTAGAAAGGAAAGTTATGTAATCGGCTGAAAATTTTTTTTTTGAGTTTTCTTCAGATCTTTACGTTTCAGACCCTCCTGAGTCCGAAAAACACTATTTGGGAACATGGTCTGTGTGTGCGTGTGAACGATTTTTAGAGAAAACAACTGTATCAAATCAGCTCAAACTTGATATCTAGCCCGCAGGTCACCACGGGACGCAAAAATAAGGGTATGAACAAAATCCACCGAAAGTTAGCTATAGTTATCATAGTGATCAAAACACCAAATTTTTTTTTCTCAAAAACGGCTTCAACGATTTTGATTAAATTTTTTATATTGATAGCTCTCAATATGACAACTATACCATAAAATTCCCATTAATGGGAAAATGGCGAGAGCAGCACAATAAATTACCAAAATTATCGATGAAATCGATTTTAGCGCGGTTTTTAGAGAAAACAACCGTACCAAATCAGCTGAAACTTGATGTCTAGCCTACAGGTTACCATGGGGCGCAAACATAAGGGTATGGGAAAAATCCACCGAAAGTTAACTATAGTTATCATGGTGATAAAAACACCAAATTTTTTTTCTCAAAAACGGCTCGAACGGTTTTGATTAAATTTTTTATATTGATAGCTCTTAATAAGCCAATTGTACCATGAAACTCCCACTTGTGGGAAAATGACGAGAGCAGCACAATAAATTATCAAAATTTTCGACGAGTTTTTCAACTATCACCGTTTCGCTTACTACCAGTTCTAAACGTTTTTACCCAATAACTCTGCAAAAGTAATTACTATCCTTCTCCAAAAAATTAGTGTTAACAGCCTCATTAATTATCTGAGTACAAACTCCTCAATAATGGTCCTGGAATGAGTACGAGCAGCACAAGAAATTCCGGAACTGTAAGCGCTACCGCTTCCTGCTGCCGTAAAGTGTTGTTTGACCAAGTTTAACTGAATGATAAACGAATTGAGTTAGTAGAAAAAAAAACCATGTACCCCACTGAATTGACGTAGAGCTAAGGAAAGTTGTGAGTAGCAACGCACCAGATATTTTTGCATGTATTTCGTGCGGTCGGTTTGCCGTATGGGCGTGCATGATTAGATCCCAAATGAAATTTTGTTGAAAAAAGAAATGACAGAACAGATTTTGCAGTCCACGTTGTAGACAAAATGAGGTCTGGACGGACAATGCAGCTTTGGAGTCCCCACACCTTGAAGTGCGAACTGTGTGGTTTCGGGCTACGAAAAACCCTTGAACCGTCCTAGCTACTGGGAACAAACCTGGTCAGAAACGGAGGCCCATGGACGGTTACTGAAGGAAGGTTAGGCCGGTTTCTTCTCCCGTTTTGGGTTTTGTCCTGGCCAGGTTCCTGACCAAATTTCGATCTTCTTCTTCCGTTCCCTGCATCGGTTCGAACGATGAGGAAGAAAACTCGAACGTAACTGGAAGTCTGTGGCTCTTGTATCATTTTTTACTTTCCTTGGCTCTACGAAGTAGAAAGGAAAGTTATGTAATCGGCTGAAAAAAAAATTCTGAGTTTTCTTCAGATCTTTACGTTTCAGACCCTCCTGAGTCCGAATAACACTATTTGAGAAAATGGTTCTCTAAAAAATTTTTAGAGAAAACCACCGTATGAAATCAGCTCAAACTTGATATCTCGCCCGCAGGTCACCATGGGACGCCAAAATAAGGGTATGAACAAAATCCACCGAAAGTTAACTATAGTTATCATAGTGATCGAAACACCAAATATTTTTTTTCTCAAATACGGCTCTAACGATTTTGATTAAATTGTTTACATTGGTAGCTCCTAATATGGCAGCTATACCTTATAATTCCCATATACGGGAAAATGACGAGAGCAGCACAATAAATTACCAAAATTACGTAATCGATTTTAGAGTGGTTTTTAGCGAAAACGACCGAGCCAAATCACCTCAAATTTGATGTCTAGCCTACAGGTCACCATGGGACGCAAAAATAAGGGTTTGAACAAAATCCATCGAAAGTTAACTATAGTTAACATAGTGATCAAAACACCAAATTTGTTTTCTCAAAAACGGCTCTAACGATTTTGATTAATTTTTTAATATTGATAGCTCTTGATAAGGCAATCATACCATAAAGTTCCCATTTGTAGGAGAAGGACGAGAGCAGCACAATTAATTATCAAACTTTTCTTCGAAAAGCGTTTTTAGCGCGGGTTTTTCCTTAGAAACTCCGCTGGAATGTTAGTATAATGTTAAAGAAAATTGGTGTTGTAGTCCTATACAATACCTTAAGAGTGTTTAAAAACGCTCATGAGATACATGGGGCTCACTCCAGAAATTCCTGAATTTCAACTACCGCCGTTTCGCTTAGTACCAGTTCTAACAGTTATTACCCAATAACTCTGCAAAAGTGATACTATCCTTCTTCAAATAATTCTTGTTTACAGCCTCATTAAATCTCTGTGTACGAATTTCTCAATAATGGTCCTGCAATGAGTACGAGCAGCACAATTAAATCTGTAACTTTAAGCGCTACCGCTTGCTGCTGCCGTAAAGCGTTGTTTGACGAAGTTCAAATTAACTGAGTGATAAATGAATTGATTAAATAGAATTAGCCATATAGAAAGTGAATTGACGTGGAGCTAAAGAAAGTTGTGTGTTGCAACGCACCAGATATTTCTATCTTTAAATATTTTTCTTTTTGGTTGTATAGGAAGCTCCATTTCTTTTTGATACATAGTTCTCGTATAAATGTGTCTTAGTTGCTTTTTTGCTTTTCCTTCCCCTAAGTGCGTGGGTTCATCCCCACTAGAATTTATTTCATTTATTTCCCTTTTCCTTATTCATCTATTTTTCGTTAAAACTGTCTAATTTTAACCAAGGGGGGGGGGGAGGTATAAACATTTTCCTGACCAAAAATGTTGGTGTATTATTGTTAATGCATAATAAACCAAAGTGGGGCTCAAAAATGAAACAACTGCGTTTTGCTTTGGTGCCCAGTTTCTCTTGACGAAATCGGTAGTCACAGTGGTAATTACGTTTTAAAAAAAATAAACATGACAAATGTGCCAGTAAGAATGTTTTACGCCGGGGGATGCGAGCTAACTGCGTGTAACTCAAATCCCAAGGTATGGCTGGCTCGTCGTATGGTCTTCCCTAATTTATTCTCAATCGTACAAGATAACATGAATTATTCAGGTTTTTCCATGTCTCAACACAATAATTCACAATTTTCTATACTTAGTATCAACTTCATGAACGAAGGTCGTCATGGGAATGAAGCGATTAGGTGAATGTTGCTATTAGTAAACACACATTACATTACAGCATTCAATGATTTGACCAAGAGACAGCAATGAATTAAAAGACAGCATTCGCCAGGGTTCGCCTCCGGCGAGCGGATGAAAACGACCAAATAAAAGTTCCACTGGAAGCTTCAGTCACGGGCCAGTTTGAGCGATGGCGAAGGAAGCAGGAGGACCGAGCGGACCTAAGCGACCAGCAAGCGGCAACACATCTTCCTCGAAGAGGAGCAAAGAAGACAAATCCGGCCCGAGCAGCAAACGAGGGAACCGAGACAGGAGAGCTGTCAAAGTCCACAGATTGAACATTGCCGACAAGGCTAAAAACAATAAAAGTAACTCGGTGAAGCCCAAAGCAGAGTTAATAAATGTCGCGCCTTTGAAACTGGTGGTACTTCGGGCGAAACGGCTTCGCTCAAAACCCAAAAAACGACTTAGTAGACGATTCTCCCTCGTCGACCCTTCAGAGAAAATCCAATTGGAAAAGTGGGGCTTTGTTCTGACGGGAATGTTGGAAACTGGTCGGTGCTGCAACAAATACAACGCGTTCTACCTGGAAGAGATGGGAGAGGGTCTCTTGCGCAGGAAGTACAATTTGTGGTGCAAAGTCGTCGTGATGTCGAACCGTACTTCGATGGAGGATTTGAAGAACAGAGAGATTTCAATGCTCACCAAACTCCACCATCCGAACGTCGTCGCTTTCCACAGCGTTTTGCTCGTCAACAAGAAAGTTTTTCTGTTTTCTTCTGGCGGCTCCTACGGCACTGTTTTGAGCTTTTTGGCGCGATACGGCCCACTATTTGAGGACCACGGGAGAGTTTGGTTCAGGCAAATTTTGAACGGCTTGGAGTATTTGTACACGAACGAAATTAACCATAATGACATAAATTGCGAGTCTTTGTGGGTTGGATGTAACTACAATATCGTGATTGGAGACCTCGGGAGAGCGACCTACGGCAAATCTTTGAGCTGTTTGAAGAGCAAGTCTCTCTACTCGGCTCCTGAGGTTCTCTCTGGCGAGCCCCACAACCCCAAACTCGCTGACATGTGGTCCGTAGGAGTCGTGCTGTACGCGTTTTTCATGGGACACCCGCCGTTTCGTCACTACGGCACCAAAAACGAGCACATCGGTAAACTCGTGCGAGACCAAGTGCAAATGATTTGGCAGTACGAGAGAGGAGTGAAGAAAATCTCTCAACGCTCGTGGGAAATCGTACGTTCTCTGTTGGAGCCTGACGTTCTCAAAAGAGCGAGTTTGCGTCGTCTGAAGGACTCGTCGTTTTACCAAATGTTAGAATGCGTCTGCGGATACGGCTCTTTCAAATCCCTGTCTGTCGAGGTTTTAGGCTCCTTGCCTCACCTCTACACTACTGTTAGCTCCAAGAAAGATGACAAAATCAAATCTAAAGCCGGCAAAAATCTCTGCCCGTCGCTTAAACAGTTTTTGAACCCCCAAAAAGAGGTCTCTTTCAAAATCGAAGATGCCGAAAAAATACCGACGGTTTTGACAATTTCGGACGACAGCTCTTCTTATTTGTCATGAGCTGCTCATTCCACTGGCACCGTTCTCTTCACAACATTCAACCTCTCATTTTCATACTCCTGACAAACTCAGCCAATAAAGTATTACGAGCTCATTGATAATGGATGCCATTCACCGTTTCATTGAACGGATGAATTTAAACTGAAAAATTCGGGTAAAGATAAATTAATGTGGTTAATTAATAAATAAATACTTCTAGCGTTCGTAACTGTTTAACAATAAGTGGATACTGTAGTGAGCTAGTTACCAGCGGCACTACTGTAATTATTATACACTTCTGATTGCTTGTAGATTAAAATATAGGCGATTCATTCTGTGTTCTAACGAACGGTACTACGGACAGCTCTCAATCGGAGATCGGTGGCCCAACTGACAGGGTTGTGAGTATTAACCATCATTATCTTACTAATGATCCAGCAGGTAGCTGTCGCTTTTGTCTAGCAAACCACTGCAACGGAAGCTTCTACAAAACCTCGACAATTTGATCCGTTTTTGGATAATAATGCCGCCGCACGATGGAAGTCTTGGGTCAATGAGTTGGAAATTTACCTACTAGCGGAAAATGTTACGAACGACGTTCGAAAACGAGCCGTTCTTCTGAATTGTGCAGGAAGTGAGGTGGTTGAAATATTTCAAAATTTACCAGAGGTTGGGGAATGATGCGAAAAATAGTATGTAGAAAAAAGTATGAGGATGCGAAAAAAGCGTTGAATAGTCATTTTTTGCCAGAGGTCAATATTCTGTTCGAAATTTTCAACTTTCGTAGTGCTAAACAAGAGTCTGGCGAGAAGTTGATGGATTATCATGTGCGACTACGTAAACTAGCGTCGTGGTGTGATTTTGTCGATAAAGATTTTGAGATAAAAGTACAAATTCTCATGGGGACCAATTCCGATAGGTTGAGGAAGGGAATGTTAAAAAATCCTAACAAAACTATGGGACAGTCTAATGAGTTGGAACGTGAATAAATTGACCCAAAAACGAACCTGCTGTGCTTATGGTGGTGATGTCCCCACGTGAATGCTACGCGCCCTGCTAAAGGAAAAAACTGCAAGGAATGTGGGGGGAGGAATCACTTGCCCAAAACCAAATGGTGTGGAACTTCCACGTCGGGAGGAAAACAAAAATATTCAAAAACTCGAAAAGGAAAAGTCTACGAAGCTAAACATTCCGATGAAAGTAGCAGTGAGGATTCCTCAAATGAGTGTGAGAAGTCGCTGAATGTTGTAAATATAGCAAAAACTCGAGAAATTCCCACAATTGTGAATGTAAATGGACAGCAAGTACGTTTCATTGTAGATACGGGAAGTTCGGTTAATTTGATGCATTGGGAGAACGGGGAAACTGGTTTGCAAGTGCTGAATAATGACTGACTTGGAAGGAGGCTATGTGGAGAAGAGGAAACCTAAATTGAGGGGTGGGAAAAGATAGTTGGGGAAGTCCAGGAAAGGGGAAAATCCATTGTCAAATTGGAAATAACTGAGGAGTGGGAGTTCCACAGGTACAAACAAAACGGTTGAGATAGAAAGGTGTTTGGGGAAACAATGACTTTCCGAAGGTTCAGCGAATCCAGTTAGGGCAAGTGCAGACATTTGGGAGGTCAAAGATGCAGCTAATTCGGCCTACCGAACAGGGTAGGGTGTATCAGGTAAACGAAACCTGACGACGTACGGGTTCCACACACTTTAGTTTTCAGCAGTAATTTGAATAGGTGTTGAGACATGGAAGGTAATGCGCCCATGTACTTGGAATTCTGCCAAACCTTTCTGAGTTGTGTCACTCGCACACGGTCTTTTGCTCGTTCCTCTCCCTATTGAAATTTGTTTTTCTCCAGGGTGGACATCGTGCGTCCCACACAAAGCGCGAGACAACTCGCTGACTTCGAGCACTTCCCTCTTTTTTTCGCGCGTTTTTTCCTCCCTAAAGCGGAGATAAGCGACAATAAATTTGAAAATGATGAGTTGAGTTGATGCAACAAAAGAGGCCGTTTCGCTATTCTCTCGTCAGCTCTCTATGACGAGCTGGAGGTCCATTCCATAGACGTCAAGACCCAGAAAAAAAAACATCTCGACACAAATCGCGACGACCGCAGGCGGCTACAGACCGGTCATCTTTTCACGAGCGCAGTCAAACGTCAAGTGCGATTCAACTCGTGACACGTGAAAGAGCAACCTGACTGGTCGTCATGGCTGCCACCAGTCTAAATAATGCCACGACGAGTCTCAACGGCAAAAAGTAATTTTGACTTAATTGAAACTACATTCAAATGGTTCGAAAATTGGCTAAAATTCTCGATTAAGTAACTCAGTGTGTAGAATACTGAACGCTACCTGGGAAGTCCTAATTTTCTGAACCAAAAACTTGTCTGGAGTGTCAGTAAATTTACACGTGGATGGTGGTGTTTTCTCGAATGTGTGCATTTCTCCATCAGAGGGCAATCACGTTCTTGAGTTGCGTTTTACACTGTTTCTCATTCGGCCAGAGATATATTTATCTCTATAGTAATCAAGACGTTGTAGTCTGTATGAGTCCTTAGCTGCATCCTCATCGGACGTCATTGTTGACATTTGCAAATGGAGAACAGCAAAGATTAATAATTAATTTGTTGTGTAATTTCCATTGGCATAAGAGAAGCGTTCTACCGCCTGCGGTGACCAGTGTTCCTCAACGAGCTAAAGGGTCAGAGGATTCCTCGCAACCTATACTTACACCTGAGAAATTATCTGCTGTATGGAACTATCGCGATGGAACGCTGAGACGTCTCGGTTCAAAGAGCAATCGAGAAAGAAAATGCTAGCAAGAATTGACCCTCGGAACAGCCTTTTGAATCGTTGAGCATACGCACTGTTTTTACTTTCCTTGGCTCTACGAAGTAGGAAGGAAAGTTATGTAATCGGCTGAAAAAAAAATTTTGAGTGTGTGTGTGTATGTCTGTGAACGATTTTTAGAGAAAACGACCGTACCAAATCCACTCAAACTTGATATCTAGCCTGCAAGTTACCATGGGACGCCAAAATAGGGGTATGAACAAAATCCACCGAAAGTTAACTATAGTTATCATAGTGATCAAAACACCAAATATTTTTTTTCTCAAAAACGGCTCTAATGATTTTGATTAAATATTTTAAATTGGTAGCTCCTAATATGGCAACTATACCATAAAATTCCCATTCATGGAAAAATTACGAGAGCAGCACAATAAATTACCAAAACTATCGACGAAATCGATTTTACCGCGGTTTTTAGAGAAAACAACCGTACCAAATCAGCTGAAACTTGATGCCTATCCTACAGGTTACCTCGGGACGCAAAAATAAGGGTATGGGCAAAATCCATCGAAAGTTAACTATAGTTATCATTGTGATCAAAATACCAAATTTTTTTCTCAAAAACAGCTGTAACGATTTTGATTAAATTTGTTATATTGGTAGCTCTCAATAAGGCAACTATACCATAAAATTCCCATTTGTGGGGAAATGACGAGAGCAGCACAATAAATTACCAAAACTTTAGACGAAAAGCGTTTTTAGCGCGGTTTTTAGAGAAAACAACCGTTCTAAATCAGCTGAAACTTGATGTCTAGCCTACAGGTTACCATGAGACTCCAAAATGAGGGTGTGGGCAAAATCCACCGAAAGTTAACTATAGTTATCATAGTGATCAAAACACCTAATTATGTTTCTCAAAAACGGCTCTAACGATTTTGATTAAATTTTTTATATTTATAGCTCTCAATAAGGCAATCATACCATAAAATTCCCATTCGTTGGAAATTGACGAGAGCAGCACAATAATTTATCAAAATTTTCGTAGAAAAGCGTTTTTAGCGCAGTTTTTTCCTTATAAACTCCGCTGAAATTTTTGTAGAATGTTAAAGAAAATTGGTATTGTAGTCCAATCCAATACCTAACGGGTGAGTGTTTAAAAACACTCATGAGATATATGGTGCTCACTCCAGAAATTCCTGAATTTCAACTACCGCCGTTTCCCTTACTACCAGTTCTAAACGTTTTTACCCAATAACTCTGCAAAAGTAATTACTATCCTTCTTCAAAAAATTTGTGTTTACAGCCTCATTAATTATCTGTGTACCAATTGCTCAATCATGGTCCTGCAATGAGTACGAGCAGGACTATAAAATCTGGAACTGTAAGCGCTACCGCTTCCTGCTGCCGTAAAGCGTTGTTTAACCAAGTTCAAATTAACTGAGTGATAAATGAATTGATTAAATAGAATTAGCCATGTACAAAGTGAATTGTTGTAGAGCTAAGGAAAGTTGTGTGTTGCAACGCACCAGATATTTAGATGTGGCTATATGAATGACCTGACTGTACTGATCAACGCTCTGTCAGCCCACCTAATCGAAACTAACTACTCGACTATAAACTGTCACCCTAGTGGCGCCATCAAGTAAGCTGCAAGTGGTTCAGGAAAAAACTCAACTCTGCCACTTAAAAATGCAAATTATTCCGCCAGCTATCAGTTCGTTTTCCAGAAGAAGCAGGTTCAGTTCGTATGTGCAGGTGTAGGTGTTAATTTGCTTACTTTACTAGCAATGGTACATTGTTAAGTGGAACCATTGGCGGCTTAAGAAGTGTAATATTTGCAAATAAAAGCAAGCGGGTTTAAAGGCATTAAAATTAAATGAATAGTTCTTAAACTGCTGAAGATGAAGAAGAAGATTATAAACAGCTTTCTGGCCGTGACGTTCGTATGGAATGGAGCACGTGTGTTAGTGCAATTTACGATTATGAAAAGCAAGAGAAGCGGAAGAGAACAATAGCGAAGAGTTATGCTGCCAGATGTCGTAAGTGGGCGATTGAAGATGGTATAGTTTGTATAATTGGGATGCTGATAACCGGTTAACTATAGTAAAACGGCTGAAGACTTTTTCGGGATTGCAGATCCTTAGCGATTCTTTTCTTTTTATTATGTTGGAGCGAACGATAGTGACAAACGGTGGGAGGTGGCAGTCTCTTGAATGGACAATGTTTGCCTCATTGAGAGCCGTTGGTATGGCCAGTTGCTCTGTCTGTTAGACGCCATAATCGTGCACAATGTCACATATCTAGAAGTAATAGGCTATTGATTGACCCGGGCTTTCAGTGTTTTTCGCCCTTGTCATACGCCGGCAACAATGTCTCACCCTTCGCAAAATGGCCCGCCGTACAGGCAAGTCTGTATAGAAGCGTCAGTCCCTGGAATTTCAAGCAAAAACCATGTCTCAGACGGATCATAATGCCTCAGTGCTGGAGTTCTAGTTACAGTCCCTAAAGAAACAGACTTGTCATTAGGCTCGTGTATTTCTTCACCGTCCAACCTCCTACTGAACAGTGAACATTTCACTGAAAGCCCGGTGTTGAGGCTCCTAAGGAGGGCGCGAGGTCGGAGCCCGTCCATAGGCAATGTTGAAAAACATAATATTCGGTCGTGAAGAGAACTTCTTCTGCACAACTCCGACGCACAAAAGCCCGCTTTACCCGAATTCTCAACCGAGAAGTTGATTCTTCAACTAACACGCGGTAAACCCAGTTCTGTGTGGTCTGATCAGGAAAACGCCGTCGTGAAACTCACGTTATTCATTCACTTGCTCGTTCTCACCTCAATCGACTTGCCCGACGCCTCACGCAGTCTTTCACGATAATCGCCGTGGAAAAAAAAGGAGGCCCTCTTCTCCGCCTGAATAGCACTTTCCGATGGACTCGTCGAGGCCTGTACCTGTTGCGGTGAGGGCAGAAACGAAAGCGGAGTAATTGAACTGCTACCTTTGCAAAGAGGATCGGATCTCTGGGTCGCGGTCGTACGAAGGCTCACAAGTGTTGGCTGGCTTTGAATCGACGTTCATGTTTGGGCGGAAAAGTGTAGCAGTATTGAGATGCTAAACAACTGCAGGGACACTGCGAATAGTTCTCCTTAACCCAACAGCCAAGCAGCATTTTTAATCGCCCTTGACGTGCTGAATTTGAGAACCGAATTTATTTATTTATTTATAACATATACGGGAAGTACCCAATTTAACAGTGAGAAACAAAGATTAATAAAAGTAGGACAATATAAACCACAATAAATAGCACAAAACAATCAGCAGCAATCCCGAGCCAATTAATGAAAATCACAATAGCCGTCGAATTTTGGACCTAAAAGACTTTCGACAACAAGAGTAGGTCCTCCGAAACACCGTGTGACAGCCAATTGAAGCGCACCATGGGATTATTGCGGAGATAGTTGGTCGAAGAGGTATAGACATAAAAAGGCTGATGGAGTCTGGTAGCGTATGGAGGGGCATAGAACTTCAACTTGGAAAGCAGACACGGACAATCCAGTCAACCCGCTGTCAACCCATGCAGGAGAAGCATGTCCGCCTCACGTCGCCGACTCTCCAACGAGGACATGCCTTCTCTCCTGAGCGCCACTGCGTAGGAAAAGTCCACCCACCTATCGCCTCTCTTGTAGGACACATAGCGCAGGAAGTGGCGCTGAACACGCTCCAAGGTATTCTTGGCACTGGTATACCATGGTGACCACACAGGGGAGGAAAACTCGAGAGGTGTACGGACAAGGGAGGTGAATAGCAGCTTGAGGGCGTTTGGATCCTTGAAATCCCTCGTATTTCTTTTGAGAAAGCCCTGTTTTCTCATTGCACCCGAGCATATTTGACCAATATGGGCCGAAAACGTAAACTCTGAACCGATCAAAACTCCGAGTTCCCGCACCAGGGTTTTACGCTGGAGCAGCGCCCCTCCTATCTATTAGTCATGCTGTAGGCTGGATACACCTCGACGGAAAGTGACCACTGAGCACTTATCAATATTCAGTCCAAGCTCATTCTTCAAACACCATCCGTGCAAGGCTGTAAGAGCATTCTGAAGAACCAAACAGTCGCTCTTTGAGACCACTCTAAAAAAAATCTTCAAATCATCAGCGAATAACAGATGTTTCACAATCCCCTCAAACAGTTAACTCACGTCATCAATGAAGATGAGAAATAGTAAAGGGCCCAAATGTGATCCCTGGGGCACACCTGATGAGGCAATGAACGAATCAGAGACCACGTCCTTCAGCCTGACAACCAGACGACGACCCAGCAAATAGCTCCTCAGCCATGCAAGTAACGACCCGAAAAAACCAAAAGTCCCCAGCTTTTCAAGGAGAATCGCATGGGAGACCCAGTTGAAGGCCTTAGCAAAGTTCGTATAAATACTGTCTACCTGGACACCATCAACAAACGCTTCCATGACAGTATGTTGAAATGTCAACAGATTTGTTGCACAAGACCTGCCAGACATAAACCCGTGTTGGTGCAACGATAGATGTGGTCGCAGCAAAGGTGCAATCTGTTTCACCATAATCTTTTCCAATACTTTGGGTAATGTGCTCAGAGAACAAATTGGACGATAGTTTTCTATTCTAACTCTGTTGTCACTTTTCGTAACATGAGTCACATACGAGCACTTCCAGCAGTCGGGGACCACACCCAAATCCAGTGATCTCATAAACAAAGAGGAGACTGGTTCTCAGCTAGCGTATCAGCACATTCCCTTAGAAGAGAGGGAGGCACACCGTCAGGACCCATTCCCTTGGATGGATCCAGCGAACGAAGTTCAGCCCTAACCATATCTGTGGTGATGCCGACAGAGCTCAAAGAAAACGAAGATTGGGATGGGGGCGGCACCCCACCACAGACAGGTCGGACTATAGCAGAGGAGAACACGGAACAAAAATGGTCCTTGAATAAGTTGACAATATCCTGAGTCGCGGAGTAGCGGCACCCAGATGAAGGACGGACGGCATTGAAGAGGTGCCCTTCGCGTAATTAACATAATTCCAGAATTTCTTAATGTTGAATTTGAGGGATAACTGAACCCCTTGAATTTAAATTCAACCTTCGTCGTCTAGATGAATATAAGTTGAAGTGATCTGGACAACATTTCAAACGATCATTAAGATCCAGAACTGGTGATACCGCGAAATATTCGGATTTCTGACCAGCTTTTCGCTCTGACGTTCATACCATATTTTTTACCTTCCAACAATCCCATTTTATGGCGTTCAGATACTTCTGTTAAAAATATTTGTCTCCCCCTAAACCATTTAAGTTTTTGAACAATTCAAACCTCGTGTATAAGTTACAAAGTTAGCATTCCAGTATTGAGATGCAGGCAACTCAACCATATTGCAAATTCTTGTGTTCGATGGTATTATGTCGTCGTGGAAGAAAACAAACCTTGATTGATAAACACAATGGAAGAAGTTCTGTACGATTATATGTTTCAGATTCAGATTTATTTACAGTACTATACAACTGTTGGTCACTGAGGCCAGGATAGGACGGGGAACTTTGCTTGGAATACAAATACATCACGTGGCGAGACATAGAGTTTTACCTACAACTATCCGAGCAGTGTCAAAACAAAACGCTGCAAATTGTTACACACCGGTTGTATATTCTTTTGCACAGCTTGACGCAGTCTCACACTTACTAGACCCATCCCATTCGCTTCAGTATCGAAAAATACGAAACACGACTTAACCACAACGAAAATTACATATTCTACCACAGGCGCCAGTAGTTAAATGATGAAACAATTACTTTCCCTGTAGTTATTGTCCCGCGAGTTATTTCAATTAGTGGACTTGGGCTTTGGTATTATTACTGCGTTCATTTCACTATTTTCAGTCTAGACGCAATTGTACACCTCTGGGAATGTTTCCATCCGACCCAGCATGTAGTCCGTTTCAATCAGATTGCCGAGCAGGCGGGCATACCTAAATACCAATTCGGATTTTTGTGAGAAAGAACGGTTCGTTTAGACCACGTTAAAGGCGCAAAACGCCCCGTGTATCACTGGCTTTGTTTATCATCCAAACGAGAACGAGCAACATTTTGCACCAAATGAGAACCTGACCGAGAAAATGAGGAAATTTGAGTTTTCACGATCTCTTCAGTCTTACCAAAATCCAAAACATTTTGAAGGGACATATTTTCTTTTTTTAATATTTCTTTCCTCAAATTTTCGAAAATGGTGCCGAGCAAAATGTGGACTTTAATTTCAAAATCCGTCCTTTCCGCAAAATCACAAGTAGCAGCTATTTTCCTCAAGGGCATATACAACTCCATAATGGACTCCAATGATTCTTGTTTGCATTTCCGTAATTTATAAATTTCGTATAAAACATTCTTTCTTGGAGCAAAGTGGTTAGTCAACTTCTGCTTTGCCTCCTCGAGAGAAAGGCCTACATCCTGCAAATTTCGAAAAATTTCTTGAACCTCACGGCCCGCACAATTCAACATTAGTGCGCGTTTCCGTACATCATTGGTAATATCAGCGGCCACTAAGAAAATTTCGAATTCGCTTAACCACGTTGACCAGCGACTCGCTGCATTTTCGATCGAACGGTAACGGTTTTGTAGCAACCTCCATATTGGAAAAATTGACCTCGGAGCACTAACGGTAATTCGGTACCTAACGCACTGCGTCAAAATATTGTTTACTATATATATATTTATTTAAACATGTGAAATCTGAATAAGTGTTCGCTTTAAAGGTAAACATCAGAATGACATCTTTATTTTCTCCCCCTCTTTATCAGCTCGTTGCCAGGAAACCAGATAAATAATTATAATCAATGTAGGATACTACAAGCGGGGGATGAATATTGCAGATTTGGAATCTCAATGTCTTGAAACGTAAAGCATCAAATTAAAAAAAAAAGTATACGTTATCCCATGATTGATTCACAAATCGATGCCCGCTGTCGGGCGAATTTAATAAAAAATTTAACCTCCTTCGTCATCTAAAAAGTAGGGCAGCCGATAATTTGTTCGCCATTTTCACCTCGTTGTTCAGAAATTCGACAGTGGATGAAAATTTGCCAACAGGATAGTCGAAAATTTAAAAGACTACTCGCCGCTGAAAACGACTCTACTCGCATAGTAGCGTTGAAAGGGCAGAATGAAGTCTTCAAAAATGCGTTGGCTATTTGGTCCCGGGACCAGAAGACAGACAAGAGTGAAGGTTTGCGGTCGATTCAGTTGATGAAAAACCGAACGCTTCATGGTGGGGGGAATCCAACGAACTCCGAACGTAGCACTTTACGGATGTACGGCCAGGGTTGGTTTGTCAACATCTGCTTTCCATGAAACTTTGGACTTGATTCGCACTTAATACATCAATGGAATTTGCCACCTAAACGGTTCGAACGAGGCATGTTTAGAGGTGAATGGGACTATGATTCGTATTCAAAGCCGAGTAAAAATACTTTGAATATCCAACGTACACTCACCTGTAGAAAGAAAGTAATAGAAATATCACTTTGTATTCGTGGCTTCAGAAAAAAGTTGTTGACTCAATTCAATACCGAGGAGAACCAAAACGAGAGTAGGGCAGGGAACGAGGCAAATCGAGACACCACAGAGTGCTAATCCATTCGAACATCTGGTAATCACCTACCAGTGAGTCAAGTTGTGCGTACGAAATACATTACGTGGAATAATTATTCGAATAGGCAAATAGTACTCCAATGCAAAAGAGCCCGTTGGCTACTGATCCCTCGGATTGCCTTTCATAGGACCAGCACCTCTGATGGTTGTCTAAATTCAGATTATTCCTCACTTTGGCGACTTTTTTCCGTTATATTCTTAAACATTGGCGAACAAGGTGGAATTTCATGATTTGCCTGAGAAATGCAGGTATTGTGTACAACGACTAGGCATTGTATACAGCATACTTGACGGTAACGTGTAAGTTGAGTTCTTCGGCAAGAAGAAGTTTTCTGAAAACACTGATTTATTTTGAACACAAATCAAAATTGAAAATGTACATTCATTTGACGGGGGACATGTACACACAAGAGAACACACCGAACTGAGCGCTGGAAGGGGTTTATGAAGATGACTCATAGCCGACGCAGTTGTTTTACATAAGCGTCTGCATAGTTTGCTATGTTGTTTACAAGTCGTCACAGGCGGCTTTGTACAACAAGCGTCGTCACATTGGCAATAACTTATATACATGCATTTCCAAATTGTTATACACGCATGTTATAGCAACGAACCACTCATGCATACCACTCAATAATTATGTTGGGCCAGCCTGGGATGACTAACAGCTGCTAAGTCAGCTAATAGATGTTATAAGTACAGCCTCCCAAGTTCCGCTCTGTGCATTCTCCATCAGACGTCTGCCCAGAGTCATTCAGAGTCTGTTCAAGTTTTATATTGAAGTTAAATTGTAAAATTAAATAACTCTTTTTTAGAGAGCTCATCAACATAAAACGACTTTTAACTTACATATGCCATTTAATTTCCATCGTCACAAACGAAAGACAAAGCTATGTAATATCCAACGTGCTCACGACGTCAAGGAACTGTGCAGGATGCAACGGACCTGGGTGCACAAACAAATCTGACTCACGAGAATCAGTAGAAGGGGAAAATATGCGTTCAAACTCGTAATCTAATTCGCACTCGGAAGTTGATAAGTTTTTCAATTTCGACGAAATTTCATGAAAATGCCCCGTAAAATCAACGATGACGGTTGAGTCAAATGTCGACCAGGTCGTCATCTATTAATTGCAAAAGAGAAAACTCCCGTTTGTTAGTGCAGACGTTGACATCAGCTTGTATGTGAGATGAAACGCTGAGAGAGAGAGAGAGAGAGAGAGATTGATTGATTGATTGATTGAATTGGTTTATTTAAATTAACCAGGGGCAGCTAGGGCCATATGGCCCTCTCTTCCACTGTCCCTGGAAGCATCTACCTTTTTTTTTTTTTTACACTCTGGCAGTAGTTATACACATCAAATGATCGCTTCATATTAATAAAAAAACAAACGCAACATAAACGTACAAAAAGATGAAAAATAAAAAATAAAAAACTTCGTTTTGGTTTATTATTCGTTCTGAATAATAACCCTATGTTTTACGTCACGAAAAAATTTTACAACCCCCCCTCAAAATTTGATACTTTACGTTTCAAGACATGGGGATTCCAAATCTGCGATGTCCGTCCGCCGTCCGGGCCATTTTGTGTCTTCAACTAAAAATTTCATTCTTTCGCACAAAAATCCCATTTGGTATCTGCTTGTGCCCGCCATCTCGGCAATCCGATCAGACGAAGCCCATGGTTGTTATGGACAGAAAATGGTTGAAAAAATTAACGAAACGCAGTATAATCGCAAATAAGCCGTGTTTCGTATCGTTTTGAAGGTATTTTTACATCCTGGGTCGAACGGAATGAGTATCAGACGTGTACAACTGCGTATAGGGAAATTACAGTAATTATCAGAGTCAACTAATTGCAAGAACTCACGGGAACTACAGCGGAAGTCAACGTTTCGTCGTTTGTACTCCCTCCCTCCCGTCTCATCAAAACCAACCGCCCGTTCGACTCGCAACGTCGTGTCAACTGCCGAGGGTTCGCTGGAAGTCCCCGTCCCAATTTTCCAGACTCTTATTGCCCGACGGGGCGGAGGAATGTTAGGGCCACTTCCTTCGCACACCCCTACATCGGATCATAAATGCCTACAGACGTTAACGGGCGCCTGGCGCTGGGGGAATATTTAGTTTCCGTAGTTCCATTGTAGTCAGGTCATGTTTCGTATGGTTTACTAGTATTTTTCGATGCTGACTCGAATGTAATGGGTCTCGGAGCAGTAATACTAGGTCAAGCTATTCATGAGAATAATAAACCATTGTGTAATAATTTGCAGGGTTTTTTTTTGTCCTTCCGCTTTCACATCTCATAGCTGTTTGCTAGGCACTCGCACTGTACATCTGCAACAGTAAATTTGAAAATGTATTTTTAAATGCTCTCACCTTTGTTCTAGTCTGAAGGAATCGGGATTGTTGTCATAGATGCGGATGGCTGTGGCTGTGAATGATCTGTTGAATATTGTTGTTCGGTAGTGGTAGGAGACGGTTTCGAGTGTGATGCTGGTGACAATCCTCCAGGACCGCAAACTTCTCTGCATGAGAGAGGGGGAGAGAGAGAGAGAGAGAGAGAAAGAAATGTTTATTCTTCAGAAAACATTTTACAATAAGTACTGCTTAGCATGCTAATTTGAATATATAATGCTTTCGTAGGCGAACTAGTGGTGACGAGCAAGAGTTGCGCTGTATGCAGTCTATAAAAGTATAAAGCAAAATGTAAAAGTACAGTAAGTATATAAGTAAATATAGTAAATTTCCCCTGATACGGGAAGTGCATGCACAGGTTTCATCGAATCTATCTTATAGATGTGAGTATTTGAGGGTGGCGAAAGTATTTGTGTGTCACAGGTAAACACTTCTGAACAGGGATTCGTACTAGTGATAACCCACTTTGATTAAACAGCTAAACACTAGACGCTTGTAGGCATTTCTAGAGTGCCGAACTGAGGATCTTATGAGTGGGGGAGTTAGTTGCAAACTATATTGAGCGGGTACAGGGTGCTTCTCAAAGCTCAAGTTGTCGATGTTTTTGGGGTTATCACATTGTGACGTAAAGTGCAACAGGTTGGGTATATGTGGATGAGCGAGGGATCACACAGATTGAGCCAGAGAGGGCCTAATTAGGTGTGTGTTGGTGATGGGTACCTGTGAAAATTAAAAACTGCCATACGGATTTCGTGTTCAACCTGGGAAAATTGGAATGGTATCGATAATTACCGATTGTGTTCACGATGGACAGTCTTCAGAAGGATGAATACTGCGGCGTTTAGAGACGCCTTTAGCTCTCATTTTTGACGAAGGAATCGTCGATGTCAACATCCTACAATAATTGCCGGCGAATGGGGAGTATGGAGCTCATTCGTCGGTCGGGGGCAAAAATAGGTAGTTTTTAGTTTTAGGCAGCCAACAGTCACGCTGTGTTTGGCACATACGTCCCACCCCATTAATTGGTTACCGTTAGAGGACACCGTTAATTGTGCCTGGTAATTAGCCCACGTGATGGACGCAGCCAACCTTACTAGTCAGAGGATCTGCACTCATAACGAGGTTATAATGAAAGAGCTTATTAATGTACAACATCGTAGTTCTTATCGTCCGTTCGTCTCTGCTCTCAGGGCGATCAACCGTAAAGAATGTCGAGAGCGATGGAAGACCGCTGTATAAACCCCTTGATAAGATATGTGCTACCCCTAGAGCCACAGTAATATTAAAGAACTGTGTTAGAAACCTGAGTGTGATCATCTTGCATTCAATCTGTGTGCGAAGTGGACAAAAGGGCAGCAGCATTGGGTTGTCTTTGAAGGAGGAATGACGCCTTACCAATCAGCTGTGCTCCTGATGTCCAGCTTGTCTCGGGAGCCTGTTTTCTAGTCAAAATGACTGCCCCTTAACACTCATAATAGAAATTGGGTTATATCCGCCAGTAGGCAAATTACTAAAGTTAACGTACCTGTTAGGTGAGTCCACTCATATAAAGACCACGACCAACTGACTGACTCCAGTACTGACTTAACGGCCAGACGATGATGTCTTTACATCGAAAGCGCTTGCCCACAGTAACTCACAAGCCAGAGGAGACGGACTCACCTAACAGGTACGTTAACTTTACTCATAATAGAGTTATCTCATTCGAAAGTCCCATAGGCTACGGTTTCGCCAGCGTGCGTGCGTACGGGGCACTCGATCTGCGTCCATTGAGTCAGGTATGGATGAAAGTCCGGCAGGTTGTACGAAGTGCTAAATAGTATCCCGGTAGAGAGAGAGAGAGAGAGTGAGAGTGGATAAGCCTCTTGCTTGGCGCCAACTCATTATTATCTCTATTGCCCCGCTGGCTTTGGAGCGTGCTATGTATGGGCCTCGATGTGGCACCAGGATAACCCCGTCGTCTGCAAAGAATTGACTGCAGAAGCCAGCTGTGTGTATTGCCCTAATTAGGTCATCAATTACCAAACACCAAAATAGTGGGAAGAGGCACCCACCTTGTGTTATTCCCGTCGTGGTGCGGTACTGTAGATTTACGTTTCCCGCTGTGCATGCCACTTCTCTATTATTTAGGAGATGATTTAGGAGTGATGTGCGCCATTCTGTGACTATCTCGCTTACTCCTATTGTCCGTAAAGCTCTCATGATTGCCGTGAAGTGTATGTTGTCGAAGGCCCCCTGAATGTCAAAATTCTTTGTTTTTTATTATATTTTCCTCTATTCTAGTGACCATGTTATGCCGTGCTCCCTCCGTGGACTTTCCTACGCAGTCTGCATACTGTTACCTGTGTAGGGGTGATGTAGGCAGTACATCGTCTCTAATATGCCTATCGATTATTTTCTCAATTATCTTAATAAATATACTTACTGCATAGGTTTATCGCTCTGAAGTCCTTAGCTTGTGGGATTCCACTTCTTCCCGGCTTCGGGAGGAATATGACGTTTGCCCTTCTGAGAGCCTTGGGTTTGCCCAGTCAAAACTTTCTTTATTGAAGAATGCCAATTGGTTGTCTTCGTACGCTACTGGTTCGGTTTCCTGTACATTGGTTGACTGAGCTGAGCCGTCACTTGGTGTGCAGTCAGGGGGATGTGGGTTTGCATAAGATATTGTAAACTGCTTTCGAGGTTTTCGGTATATGTACCGTCTTGGCGCATCAGTGTGCTTATGTCTGGTATTTCTGTGCTTCATAGTGCCACCTATAATTTTCATTGCTCTGCATATTCCGTTACAGTGTTTATATTTCGCAGAATCTCTTCTGTTTGCGTAGTTCTTTGTTGCAGTCATTTTTGAGTGTTTTGTTCTCTCTCCACTCCTCCTCAGTGCTGTTCCTGTTCAATCGTTTATGTAATCTGGTGTTCTGTTTGAGTATTTGTAGGCTATGTTTCCACCACTTTTTTCCACTTTTTGCTATTTTCATTTTTTTTCCTCGGTAGAGCAGCTGTCTGTGTGTTACCACGCGGAGGTATTAGTCCGTACCGTTTATGAAGAGTTTTTAATCTGGTTTTCCACCTGATCTAACTATTTCCTTGGGTGGCAAGTTTCGAAGGGAAAGATAAACTGTGGCCGCATTTCTTGCCAAACTGGGCGAAATAGTCAGTAGCAGTCGAAGCTCGAAGGTTTTGCTGTTCTTCCAACAACCGTCGCGCACTGCTTTAGGAACTATAGTGAAGCAGCCAGTGGTTTCTTCTATCCTTCACACGTGGCAAGTTTTCGTTCAGTAGAAAGGTCTATAAGAAGTTCGGCTCAGAGCAGGGGAAGCTCCCTTTTCACTCTTCACTTGTTTATATGCACTTAACGGCCTAGTCATCGGCTTACTGGCCAGTACTCGCTTTAAATGCTTCAGTAGATGCTATCTTATAGGCCTTGGGATTGTGCAAGTACTTTCTTTTGATTAACTGTAAGTTTCCTTCCCCAGACAGCAGGCCAGTAGCCAATCACGCATAAGTAAATGGCCTTGTTCATTAGGTATGTGTCACACGCCCCAGTGGCCTTGATAATTGCCTTTTAGTGAGACAAACCGAGCGAGGGTAGAACGTTTGAGAGACTGGAGGTCTCAATTGTGCTGGCAGGTGACGGTAAGAAACTTTTGATAGTTTTTTGCCTAGATTTGGCAGCG
The DNA here is from genome assembly GCA_020466155.1 of Pachypeltis micranthus. NCBI lineage: Eukaryota > Metazoa > Arthropoda > Insecta > Hemiptera > Miridae > Pachypeltis > Pachypeltis micranthus. Next base: position 64,427,401 of record CM035770.1, read on the forward strand.
TGTACGGATCAGTACAGGCAGGTCGTCTAACAAGAGGCAGTTAGATGAGAGGCGAAGAGCACGAGGGCAAAGTTCAGCCGAGCGAAACATAATGTGTTCCAGAGCCCGGGAATGAGCAGTTTTGAGCACGAGGAACGAATTGCAATATCTGGTGCGTTGCAACACACAACTTTCCATAGCTCTACGTCAATTCACTTTGTACATGGCCTTTGAACTTGGTCAAACAACACGTCACAGCAGCAGGAAACGGTAGCGCCTACAGTTCTGGAATTTATTGTGCTGCTCGTACTCATTTAAGGACCATTATTGAGCCATTGTTACACATATAATCAATGAGGCTGTAAATACAAATTTTTTGAAGAAGGATAGTAATTACCTTTGCAGAGTTATTGGGTAAACACTTTTAGAACTGGTAGTAAGCGAACAGAAGAACTTCTTTCATTGTGTTTATCAATCAAGGTTTGTTTTCTTCCAGGACGACATAATACCATCGAATATCAAGAATTTGCAATATGGTTGAGTTGCCTGTATCTCAATACTGGAATGCTAACTTTGTAACTTATACACAAGGTTTAAATTGTTTAAAAACTTCAATGGTTTAGGGGGAGACAAATATTTTTAACAGAAGTATCTGAACGCCATAAAATGGGATTGTTGAAAGGTAAAATATCTGCTGCGTTGCAACACACAACTTTCCTCAGCTCTACAACAATTCACTTTGTACATGGCTAATTCTATTTAATCAATTCATTTACACTCAGATAATTGGAACTGTCAAACAACGCGTTACGGCAGCAGGAAGCAATAGCGCTTACAGTTCCGGAATTTATTGTGCTGCTCGTACTCATTTCACAACCATTATTGAGCAATTGGTACACAGGTAATTAATGAGGCTGTAAACACAAATTTTTTGAAGAAGGATAGTAATTACTTTTGCAGAGTTATTGGGTAAACACTTTTAGAACTGGTAGTAAGCGAAACAGTGGTAGTTGAAATTCAGGAATTTCTGGAGTAAGCCCCATCTCATGAGCGTTTTTAAACACTTACCCTTTAGGTATTGGATTGGACTACAATACCAATTTTCTTTAACATTCTACCATCATTGCAGCGGAGTTTATAAGGAAAAAACTGCGCTAAAAACGCTTTTCGTCGAAAGTTTTGATAATTTATTGTGCTGCTCTCGTCATTTTCCCACAAATGAGAATTTTATGGTATAATTGCCTTATTGAGAGCTATCAATATAAAAAATTTAATCAAAATCTTAGAGCCGTTTTTGAGAAAAAAAATTTGGTGTTTTGATCACTATGATAACTATAGTTAACTTTCGGTGGGTTTTGTTCATACCCTTATTTTGGCGTCCCATGGTAACCTGTAGGCTAGACATCATGTTTCAACTGATTTGGTACGGTTGTTTTCTCTAAAAACCGCGCTAAAACCGATTTCGTCTAAAGTTTTGGTAATTTATTGTGCTGCTCTCGTCATTTTCCCATGAATGGGAATTTCATGGTATAGTTGCCATATTGGGAGCTAGCAAGATAAAAAATTTAATCAAAATCGTTAGAGCCGTTTTTGAGAAAAAAAATTTGGTGTTTTCATCACTATGATAACTATAGTTAAATTTCGATGGATTTTGTTCAAACCCTTATTTTGGCGTCCCATGGTAACCTACCGGCGAGATATGAAGTTTGAGCTGATTTGGTAGGGTGGTTTTCTCTAAAAATCGTTCACAGACACACAGACCGTTTTCCCAAATAGTGTTTTTCGGACTCAGGAGGGTCTGAAACGTAAAGATCTGAAGAAAACTCAAAATTTTTTTTTCAGCCGATTACATAACTTTCCTTTCTACTTCGTAGAGCAAGGAAAGTGAAAACAATGCGAATGTTTGTCATGGCTCAGAACTTGCAGCCATGAAATAACTAGGCAAAGACGGGGTCGGATAGGACAAATCAAGCGTCGCAAAATGAGCGAAGAGTGAATGTACAAATATAGTGAGAGGTATGAGGGGTGGGGCAATACTGTTCGTGAAGAGCCTTACAGAGTGACCACAGTAGCAGCCTAAAACTCGTCAGGAATTTTTATGAGCCCGTTATTTTTAAACTCTCCCTTATGTGAAAGGAGCCTAGCGGCCTGAAGTCGTATTGTGCCAGTAGATATGTATCACAGGTCATCCAGGTCCTTGCCCAGCTTCATACGAAATGCCAGGTGTTTCCTGCAAGAGTCTTCGATGGCCACCTTTGGAGAAATTGTACCGAAGACCAAAATACTCTCCGTTTCAAGTCTCTGGCACTGGACCAGGATATGATAAGGAGTTCCCTCACCTGTACCACACCACCGTCGATAATACCCATAACATTTTGTTCATTTAGCACCGTCCTGTGATGATTCCTACTATGTGGAGAGCTCCATCATCAGGCGGCTGCGCCTTCTCTCGTGTGTCGGTCGTGAAGCTTTTGGAGTGCATCACTGTCTGAAGCAATCTCCAATCATGTTCTCGCAGTGTCCTCTACACTAGATGCCCCACAGTGGGGAAGTGACTCTATAGGTACAGAAGACGAACCGAGACAAGAGTTAATACTGCGGAGCTACTATTAACAAGACTGGGAGTAGTGTAATGACATTTAGTAACTTTTTTCAGCGGAAAGTGTGCGCACTAATTTTACCGACTAAAATATGATTCAACGAATTTTGTATTTGAACTTTTGATCGACGTGTTGAGTACAAATCCATGGCAACGCTAAACTGCTGGGTCTCTCACTCGCCGTAGCCTGAAGTTCAATTAATTCCTCCTCAGCTCGATCGTTTCCTGTTCAGTGGCTCCGGTGCCGATAAACGATTTGAATAAACGTGCGCTGCATTAATGCAAAGGAAATGCAGTTCCCTCGGTCCGCATCGACCTACACAATTCAGTGCCGTGTAGATCCCATTGAAGTGAATTAATGACGAAACCCTCCAGAAATCATAGGTTAATAAATTTCGAGTCCGTTGAACATACAAGAGCAATGAATCCTCACCTTCAGTACCGATGGTTCGATGTTGTTAACATCAATATTTTCCTCAGAACGATGTTTTCACCTCGCCGGCTTTAAAACGTACCTTTTAACTGTAAACGTTCGTTTTAACCGGGTTAAATTTTTAACAATTCCTTAGGTCAAGAATTAATTTTGATTGCCAACTTCTCAGTAGCGTTTAGGTGTTCCCAGAAATATCTCAACTTGCATCATCGGGCTCTCCGTTAGACCTATGTCCCATAAATTGCAACTAACCATTATCTAGGAAGAGCGGGACAGTAATAACAGAACCTCCCCAACGAAACGACCGACTGTACACTCATTTCAAGGCTCGCTCGAGCTGTTCTCATTTCGTTTTGGTACTCACCTGTTCCCAAAACGTTTAGTTTCCATGAAATCCAATTGAATGCCAAAATTAACGTTTAACGAGTTTTTTGGAAAGAAAAGGTTAGGTCTGGTTTGGTTACGACAGGACCTTTATTGAATGCATAGGTATTCATATAATTGTCAAGATGATTGTGGTTTACTATTCATTCCGAATGATACAGCTACGTTTCGGTGAGGAACCTTTTTTGATCATCCCCTACTCCTCAATATTTGACGTTTCAAGGTCCGGATATTACAAATCTGCAATGTCCGTCCCCCGCACAATATCTAGTTTTGCCTGCCTACTCGGCGATTTAATCGGATGGTTGTTAAAATATGTGTTAAACAATTAATTAAAAAAGACATTTCAGAGGTTTCATTTTTACTTTCCTTGCTCTACAAAGTAGAAAGGAAAGTTATGTAATCGGCTGAAAAAAAAATTTTGAGTTTTCTTCAGATCTTTACGTTTCAGACCCTCCTGAGTCCGAAAAACACTATTTGGGAAAATGGTCTGTGTGTCTGTGAACGATTTTTAGAGAGAACCACCGTACCAAATCAGCTCAAACTTGATATCTAGCCCGGAAGTCATTATAAGACGCCAAAATAAGGGTATGAACAAAATCCACCGAAATTTAACTATAGTTATCGTAGTGATCAAAACACCAAATTTTTTTTTCTCAAAAACGGCTCTAACGATTTTGATTAAATTTTTTATATTGGTAGCTCCAAATATGGCAACTATACCATAAAATTCCCATCCATGGGAAAATGACGAGAGCAGCACAATAAATTACCAAAACTTTCGACGAAATCGATTTTAGCGCGGTTTTTGGATAAAACAACCGTACAAAATCAGCTGAAACTTGATGTCTAGCCTACAGGTTACCATGGGACGTAAAAATAAGGGTATGGGCAAAACTCACCGAAAGTTAACTGTAGTTAGCAAAGTGATTAAAACACCAAATTTTTTTCTCCAAAACGGCTCGAACGATTTTGATTAAATTTTTTATATTGATATATTTTTATAAGCCAATTATACTAAAAAATTCCCATTCGTAGGAAAATGACGAGAGAAGCACAATAAATTATCAAAATTTTCGACGAAAAGCGTTTTTAACGCGTTTTTTTTCTTATAAACTCCGCTGGAATGTTGGTAGAATGTTATAGAAAATTGGTATTGTAGTCCAATTCAATACCTAAAGGGTGGGTGTTTAAAAACGATCATGAGATACATGGGGCTCACTCCAGAAATTCCTGAATTTCAACCACGCCCGTTTCGCTTACTACCAGTTCTAACAGTTATTACCCATTAACTCCACAAACGTGATTACTATCCACTTCAAAAAATTCGTGTTTACAGCCTCATTAATTATCTGTGTACCGATTGCTCAATATGGGTCCTGCAATGAGTACGTGCAGCACAATAAAATCTGGAACTGTAAGCGCTACCGCTTCCTGCTGCCGTAAAGCGTTATTTGACCAAGATTCCAATTAACTGAGTGATAAATGAATTGATTAAATCGAATTGGCCATGTACAAAGTGAATTGACGTAGAGCTAAGGAAAGTTGTGTGTTGCAACGCACATATTTAATTAATGTTTGGAATCAATCGCATGTATTTTTTGATGCTGAGTCGAATAGGACGGGTCCCAGTGGTGTTGGACGGCGTCTCCTTGGAAAACAGAGCAATCACAGTAAATTCAGTGAGGGAATTCCTACGACTTACAAGAACTCGCGGGAAAATGTTAAGAAAGTAATCGTTTCTCCCTGGTCTGCGCTTATTTCCTGGTCTCCGTACCTCTTCAGTCCAACAACCATGCCAATTGCCCAGCGTAGCCTGGAAAAACCCTGCTTTCGTTGTGGTGGTCATGTTTTGTTTCGAATGGGATGGGTGACGAAGATGTGAGGCTGCGTCAAGCTGTGCAAGAGAACAACAAACCGTAGTGAAATAACATGCAATGTTTTTACCGTCGTTAGCTGTGTGAAAAGGAAAGTAATGTAATCGGCTGAAGAAAACAATTCTGAAATCTCTTCAGATATTTACGTTTTAAGGCATAGTGAGTCCGAACAACGTTATTTGGGTAAGGTTGCTAGTCTGTGTCTCTAGACATGATATCTGGCCCTCAAGTTACAATGGGACACCAAAACAATGCTGTGGGAAAAATCCTCACGAAACTAGGTATAGTTATTGTAATCACAACGCTAAATATTTTTTCCTCAAAAAATGCTGTAACGATTTTGATTAAATTATTTGTGTAGACAGTTCTACAGAACACCACAATACCATAAAATGTTTGTCCCCTTGAAAATGACGAGAGCAGCACAATAAATTACCAAACATTTCCTTATAAACGCCACTCAAATCTTCAGAAAAATTAAGCTGGTGGTCAAATGAAGTGCCTATACCGTGGGCGTTCCTAATCGCTCATAAGATACATGACAGCTACTCCAGAAATTCCTGAATCCTTTGCTTCCGTTTCTCATCATCGTTATCACGGTCTGATTAATTTTCCGCGTGCTGATTGCTCAATAATGGTCTTGTCGTAAGTAGGAGCCCTTCAATAAATTTCGGAGCTATGATCGCCAGCACTTTCTACCAACGCGGAGTTGTGTTTGATCAACTTCCAATGAACAGAGTGAAAAATGAATTGAATTATTGAGAAAATTCATGAAAACCAGTGAATTAATGTGGAACTAGGGAAAATTGTGTGATGCGTCGCACTTGACGTTTTCTAATGTTATCTTAGGCCGTGTTTAATACAACTTTCTGTCGCGAATACGACATTTTTCTTTCTTCGATCGTCGTTTTTCTTAGTTAGTTAAATTGTGAAGGTTGTATTTAGTTAATCGTAAGGTTCGTGGCAATTTATTTGCTTTTATTATTGTTATTGTCTCTCAAGTTCCCACCAAAATGACTCGGAATTCTAGCAAGTATTTACTCTGTTATGCTGTGTTACGTTACAAAAATTCCTATAGTTCAGGATTGGAATCTAGTGTGGAATTCGACGACGTCGGGCGTAAAAAATATTTGTTGCGTTGCAACACTCAACATTCCGTAGCTCTACGTCAATTCACATTCCACATGGCTTTTTCTACTTAACCAATTCATTTTTTATCACTCAGTTCATTTGAACTGGGTAAACAACACTTCACAGCAGTAGGAAGCGGTAGCGCTTACAGTTCCGGAATTTATTGTGCTGCTCGTACTCATTCCATCTACCATTCGTTCGTCGCGAGTTTCATCCCATAACAGGAGAAGCTCCCTTTTCATTCTCCGCTTTTCCACCTTGCTCTCAAGGGCCAGCCAACGTGTAACTGGCCAGTGGTCACTTGGAGTGCTTCAATGGATACTTTCTTGCTAATTCAGGTCGGTAATTTCTTCTGATTGACAGTTCTAAGTCACACACAGATAATTTTCTCAACTGGTTTTTTTCGCTCTCAGGAGCCTTGCCAACGTAAAAACATTTTCAGATGTTCACGAGTACATAACTTTTCTTCCAACTCAGTAGGCTCAAAGACAGTGAAAAGCGCGTGTTGATAAAGTTCACTTCACCCGTGAGCACCAATTTCCACGGCACCAACCGTTTACCAAATTAATAAAATCACGTCTTTTTATGTCTACTGGAAATCTATCTCGACAAAACGGAAAGCCTAGATCATTGCTCTCTCGACTTCGAAACAACTGTTTGACGGGGAGGAGGTGGAGGGGCTTTTCAGGCCGCAAGTGGAGGTCACGTGTGCGGCTCACCGGTAATATCGAAGCCCCAATGAAGCTCAGAAAACGAGGCGGCATTCGAGGGATGCCGAACAACAGTAAAATTAACATTTCTGGACACCTTATTTGATGCGTTCGACGAGAAACGACCTTCCCCTCGTACTGAAGGTGTTATGCGCTCAGAGTTGTGGGTAGAGTCGTCAGTGACGAACGATGACTTAATCAAGCATTAAATGTGATTAGGAATCAACAAAAATCAAGGGTTGTGACAGCTACCAGGGGTCGGCTACCTGTTGAGTTGGAAGAGCCAAAAATTACAATTTACAAAATTTGAAAGTTTTCAAGGAGCCGCAAAAATGTTTCTTGCCAACGCTAAATAGTACTTGCTTCGAGATGCTATTAACAATCTTGATTACCAAATTCATGGCCTCAACTATTTCGGCAGGAATTTTGAACGCAGAGCTCTTCTTGGTGTACTATGCAGTGAAACGTACGAATTTCGTGATTTATGTTGCTCTGAAGAATCGTCGTTGTCCCTTTATTTTTTCCTGACATACTTTTGACTCCATCAGTGGCTATTGAAAAAAATTTTATTTAAATCGATCTTATTATCTTCGAGGCATTTTTGCACAGCATTCGCTATATCTCTCCCTCTAGTTTGTCTTGAGAGCGCTAGCCATCCTAGAAGTTCTTATTCTGGACTTTGGGAAGACATATACCTGACAAAAAGGCATGTTGCAAGACTCATCTATAGCAAGTGATAAGGCAGACGCCAGTTGAATGCACATATGTCTCGTTCGAAGACATTTTGCTATTCTATCTTGTAGTGTTTTAGCGGATAGTGACAAATCTTTGATTTTTTCAAAATTACTGGTTAATTTTTGAAATCACTAAACAGTGAGTGGTTTACTTCTTTTTTTTTCGCAATTTCTAGTGATTCCACGACGCGCACTACATTAACATTTGTTGTCGATTACGTCCAGTTACTTAACATGGAACTTGATTGCTGCGTTCGTCATTGGAGCTCGTCGACATCTTTTTTCGTTCTTTACCATCAAACTCAGTACGCTTTATTGTGAAGTGCCTCTCTAAATTTGATTTTTTATTGTGTACGAGTTTTTCGTGGCAAATAAGACAACTTGGAAGGGCAGCCGTTCAATCTCGATTTAATTCTCGATGCTCTTCTTTAGTTGGAAACAAATAATTAAATAACTTTGATTCACTTCATTAAAACGAGCGGTGCGTAGCAACACACAACTTTCCGCACGCAATCCCTTCAAGCTCAAACACCACCTACATATGCGGGCGCTATATCATCGTTCAACGCATTTCTACAGGAACGTTTATGAAGAACAAAATGTAGGGACTAGTTAGGTGAGAGTACTCCGTAAGTTTGATCGAAATCGTCTGAGCCGTTTTTGAGAAAATTGGAATACCGATAAATTAATATTCGACAAATCTCCTTTTTTGAGTTAACTTGTCTTATATCTCCGTTCAACAGATAGATACAGAAATAATTGTCGAGAACGAAATGTGAGTATGGGTAACTAAAAGACACTCCGTTAAGATTTATCACCTCTGGTGAAGAAGTTACCCTGGAATTTACGGAAATGTTCGAAAGAACGTTATTTTCGACACATTTTGATTTTTATCTTTGTACAATGGACTTTCAGAGGAACATTTATTGAAAAGAATATGTAGGTATTAAATATTTGAAAACATCCTGTGAGTTTGGTGAAAATTACTGATGCCGTTTTGCCATAAAGCGTTAAAAACCTATTTTGGCTTCATAGGCCTATATCTCCGTTCACCTTATTTTCATAGACATATGTATGGAGAAGAAAAGTTAGGTATTGATTGGTAGTTTGATCAAAATCGTTAGAGCCGTTTTCGAGAAAAAGGAACCCTAGTTTTTGGTACATTTCCGTACCCCATCCCCCCTTCCCATCGGCCGACATCGCCCATAACCTTATTTTGGTGTCTACAAAAAATAACGAACAAAACAAAAAAATATCTGGTGCGTTGCAACACACAACTTTCCTTAGCTCTATAACAATTCACTTTGTACATGGCTAATTCTATTTAATCAATTCATTCATCACTCACTTAATTTGAACTTGGTCAAACAACTCTTTACGGCAGCAGGAAGCGGTAGCGCTTACAGTTCCAGATTTTATTGTGCTGCTCGTACTAATTGCGGGACCAATATTGAGCAATTGGTACACAGATAATTAATGAGTGAATGGATTTTTTGAAGATGGATAGTAATTACTTTTGAAGAGTTATTGGGTAAAAAAATGTTTAGAACTGGTTGTAAGCGAAACGGCTGTAGTAGAAATTCAGGAATTTCTGGAGTGAGCTCCATGTATCTCATGAGCGTTTTTAATCACTCACCCTTTAGGTATTGGATTGGACTACAATACCTATTTTTTTTGACATTCTACATGAATTCCAGCGGAGTTTATAAGGGAAAAAACTGCGCGAAAAACGCGTTTGGTCGAAAAGTTTGATAATTTATTGTACTGCTCTCGTCATTTTCCCAAGAATGAGAATTTTATAGTATCATTGCCTTATTGAGAGCTATCAATATAAAAAATCTAATCAAAATCGTTAGAGCCGTTTTTGAGAAAAAAATTTGGTGTTTTGATCACTATGATGATCATAGTTAACTTTCAGTGGATTTTGCATATACAGTTATTTTTGGGTCCCAGGGTAACCTGTAGGCTAGACATCAAGTTTCAGCTGATTTGGTACGGTGGTTTTCTCTAAAAACCGTACTAAAATCGATTTCGTCGAAAGTTTTGGTAATTTATTGTGCTGCTCTCGTCATTTTCCCATAGATGGGAATTCTATGGTATAATTGCCTTATTGAGAGCTATCAATATAAACAATTTAATCAAAATCGTTACAGCCGTTTTTGAGAAGAAAAAATTTGGTGTTTTGATCACTATGATAACTATAGTTAACTTTCAGTGGATTTTGTTCATACCCTCATTTTGGCGTCCCATGGTGACCTGCGGGCGAGGTATCAAGGTTGAGCTGATTTGGTACGGTGGTTTTTTCTAAAAATCGTTCACAGACACACAGACCATTTTCCCAAATAGTGTTTTTCGGACTCAGGGGGGTCTGAAACGTAAAGATCTGAAGATCTGATCTCTACTTCGTAGAGCAAGGAAAGTAAAAAGAACCAGCTCATCGAATCTCCCGCGAAATCGAAATACAGACACACGGACCACGCGCCGGAATTAAATTTTTGGACTCAGTAGGCCTCAAAACGTTAAGATCTGAAGAAAACCCACATTTTTTTTGACACGATTACTATACTTTGGGGTAGTGGGAAGTAAAAAACCCTTTTATTTCAAGAAGAGTAATATATTTAATAAATGAGAAAAAATGACTATCGATCTATTTCTAAATTCACGCTGTAGTTGTAAGATGTGTTCATTCGTAGATATGTGGCGACCTCTGTCGACGATTGCGCGTCAAGCGGATTTGACGGTCGTTTTGATTAACTTCCTTCCGTGTTGTCCCCAGACACCACCCTTCTTATTTTTCTATCTTGTGTTCGAGTCCGGTTCCCTGATTGGTTTTATGTTGAACGCGTTTAAGAAATATTGTTGAATATTAATATGTTGACATATTAATATTAATATGTTGTTTTCCCTAGTTCTCTCTAGTTATTATTCGTCTAGAACACCGGTCTCCAATAACAACTAAAGATAAAATTTAATAGTGGTGGGCGTGTTACAGGTACAGCAATATAGTCGTTTTTGGTGAAAGTAGGCAGCGAAGGGTTGTAAAGAACGTTAATGTGGATTATTGACCGTAGCGTCTACAATCATAGGATAATGATGGGAAAATAGGTTAAGAATATCATTTTATTTCTAATCTTCAAACTTTCATAGAAACACATGTGACGACGACGTCATTCTAGAACTTCTGACATACAGACGGACGAGTGTAACATTGGAGAGGTGGGCTGACAATGGGCTGAGAGATAGAAATAGTGCTGAATCCCCGTTTGTCGATTCACAACAATTTTTAAATGTTTGGGTTTATAAAATAAATAAGATTTGCGTATGGAACTAAAGAGCCGCATGTGCCGACCCGTGCCCTAGACTAAAATTCGCTACTGACATTCGCTTGAAATTCTCCACTCAGGTTCGTTTCAGTTAATAGGGAGAAATAGTGTTTTAGCGTAGCATCAAGGAATCGGAGATCGGTGGCTCAGTCAAATTGATCTTTCAAGACTGATTGTATAATGCGACTCGTACGTTACGATACTTTCAACTACTACTTAATGCCAGCCACAGTAGACCACCAATAGACAGTTCCTAGTGATTTTAAAGCAAAGAGATGCACGGTTTATGCAATTGTGAGTCGCTTGAAAGCTTGAAAGAATAAGATCAGCTACTAAGGAAGTGAAGAGTGGATAATGTTAGTTTTGTAGTGAATTAGTCAGTTTGTTGGAACCACTCATGAGTTGTCGGCGTTCGCCAAAGTTGCTATTATATTCTTCCCTTTTCTCGAGGGGCGATTTGTCTTGAAGTGGAAGAACGGTCAACTATTCCATAGGCATCTTGAAGTAATGAAGTCCTTCTAGTGCTTCGATTCTCAGTCGCCCGCTGTCGAGTTTTTAAATCGACACTCAGATGCAGCGGAACGCTCACCTTTCTGGCCTCCAACGTAGTGAGAAGACTCGACTCTGAATGGCCCTTCGTAGAGACAAACTCTTGAAATATGTGGCCGCCCTCAGCTCTCGGGCAACTATTGGAACGCTGCTTAGAATTTAGCAATAAAAACGTTTCGAATCGTCTCTTAGGATGGAGGGATGGATAGCTTTTCTAACGGGTGATATATTTCAGGTGGAACCAGACGTCTGGACATCAGTGGTCTGGGCTGCTTGGAGCCCAGATATTTATTGCTGCTTACCAGCGATTTATTTTGCCGATACCAGGCACCTCTAGATATTTATGAGAGAGCTCTCTTCGTATCTCCAAGAGAAGAGGAACTAAGTTATGGCTAGACTCTCTACATCTTTGCAGGAAGTTTTTTCCCTTCCACTTCGCAACGTTTAACTTCCTTACTTTTTCTCTTTGCAGTTCTTCGCGTCGCTTTTTGCTGTTGATCGCTTCCAACGCTGGAACTGAAACTCTTAAATCTCAAAACCTGTGTATATCAAAGTCAACGTACCTGTTAGATGAGTCCGTCGTGTCCCCGGATAGTGGCGTACTATGGGCGAACCCCTCCGAAGACATTATCATTCGTACGGATTTACTTTCTGGTTGCCGTTGTATTTACATAGAAAGGGATGGCCCACAGTGCACCACTTGCATGAGAAGAAAGGGCTGCCTCCCAAACAGGTACCTGACAATGGTCATACACCTTCTCGTCGACCTAACCAGATCGGTTTAATGCAGCAAACTGCGTTGCTCTCACGTCAAGTTAGTTGAAGAAGGGCTATGGAACAGAGTCGTCAGTTTCAGCCTCCTAATGGCATCAACATCTATACAGATGGATCGAAAACTCCGGAGGGCACAGGCTCCGGGGTGTGGATAAGTGGCTCTAGAAGGAGTGGGATGCACATTGCCCTAGGCCCCACTCCAACGATTTTTCAAGCAGAGATTTATGCTATCATCGCAGGGGCAATCATAATGCATGAGAAAGGCTGTAGCAATAGAACTATCGCCATATTGACTGATAGTCAAGCGTCGTGCAACTACTGTACAATGTCAAAATTGGTGCGAGAGTGCAGGATGTGCCTTAACTCCTTAGCAAACGCGAATAGAATTAATGTGTATTGGATTCTTGGGCATAAGGGAATCATTGGAAGTGAGAGGGCGGCCAACCATTGGGCCACCTCCCCATTGTGGGATTTCTGTCACTAGTCAAGAGGACTGTGGGAGAATATGCCAGAAGAATGCATTAGACAGTTTGGAATGCTGCGGGAGTAAGGCACTCCAAACGCTTTATCTCAGAGCAAACATGTGAGATATGACAGAACCTTCTGAGGATCGAAAGGAAGGTCGTAAGCCAGATTGTCATGGGTATAGTCGAAACCTCTCGATGTAGGTGGTGTAGCACGGATGAGAAGACTCCCTACCATGTCCTGGCCCTGTGCCGGAGACTTGAGAGCGCGACTTCTGGTCTTTGGCACCACTTCTATCAGGGTGGATATCAACGGAAACTCTTGCAGGAATTACCTGGCTTTCTTTAGGAGGCTAGGCATTGACCTGTAAGACATTAGGACTGGCTCAATAGGTCGTCTGGCCGCAGTGCATATCCCACGTGTGGATCAGTCAGAAGGCTGTATATAGTTAAAGTACTTAGATAAGACAGATTCTGTGCGCCTAACGTATGATAAAGGTGCATTTATGAATCGGTTTAGTAAAATAATGGCCTCCGACTAGCGCGCAATATCAACCCCCTGAGTTCCACCCACTTAAGGCAACAAAAGTTTCACGCCACTGGAGATGACCCAATGTGAGGGGGGGCAAAGCGATAAGTAACGCAATGTCGGTGTGCATTATTTCTAAACATCCTCGTGAAGAAGCCGAGGGACGACAATAAGTGACACCTTTTTGTGTAGTAAAAAGATCACAGCTAACAAAAATAAATCGGGTGTCCAGCAAGCCTCTCTGCTGCTGTGGATCCTCAAGGCCTAAATACTGTGTCCTCCAAGGCACTACAACACATCGATAGTTAGCGATTAATTAATTAGTGTGTGTTGTGGAGGAGCGAGGAGTGTAAGAGGGGCTGTACTGTAAGTTGAATTCGTGAGGAGCCTCTCCGCAGAACAGAAATTGGCAGCACTCGAAGAGCGGACGTTTAATAAATGACAGGAAAGGTGGGAATCCTCTTGTGTTCAACGTCTGGGAATGCCTCAGGTAGAACTGGGTTGTGTCTCTCCCTCAAAGACTCTCCAGTCTTCATGCATCACACTGCTGGGGGAAACAAGAAACCATGTTTGCACCGTTTTGGCTTTCGTAACATAGAGCGAAAGTTGTTAGGAGATCGCTCAGAGAAGCAGCAAGCTGATTTTTTGAGTGTTCAGCTATTTTTTCTTCGTTATCTCAGGATTTGTACTCGTAATCCGTCCAGTTTTTACTCAGTGTTTGCACAGGGTGCACAATTCACGAAAGAAATGTCTGCATTTTCCAACAAGTCTTAATTTATTTCTCAACTATTTACACTTGATTTCCTCTGAACCCTCACTTTCGTCACTGGCTACTGCTAGGCAATTTTTCAACAATCTTATCGCGTATTCTCCATTACTTTCATTCGATTATCCAACGAGAGAGAGACAGAGAGAGAGAGAGAGAGAGAGAGAGAGAGAGAGAGAGAGAGATTTTGATTTTTTTTTAGTTTATTTATTCACCAGGGTACAAATAGGGCTATAAAGCCCTCTCTTACTTTGACCCTGGAAGAGCTATTACAGGTTTATCCTCATATTAATACAAATAAATAAATAAAACTAACATATTTGTGCATGAACTTCTTAAAGTACTGAGATTTTACAATATTTACATCTACAAAGTCAAAATAAATAAATAAATTGAAAACGAACAAATAAACAAAATGTAAACACACCATGGGACTCATTAAAAGAACAAAGTAACGGTGACCTAATGACTTCTACATATTTAGTAAGTAAATGGTCTTTGTAATTGATCTTAAATGCTTTAACTAATAAAGTGGTGTTGAAAAATTCGGGGTTCTCATTATATAATCGGATGCTGTTTGCTGTAAATGATTTATTAAAGATACTGGTTCTGTGAAGAGGGATTTGAAAATGTTGCCTGGCATTACGGGTACTACGTAAATGGATGTCACCCATTGTGACAGAAGTTTCTAAGATAAGTTGGTGTGGAAAATTTTAGAATTTTAAATAACAGTACTGCGGTCTCCAGTTTAATACGCTCAGCAATTTTCAACCACTTCAATTTTACATAAAAAGGTGAGACGTGTTGGTCAAGCTTCAACCGATACACAAATCTAATCACAGCATTTTGTGCTTTTTGTAATGCGTGGATCTGTTCCTTACTGAGGTCGCAAAAAGCAGAGGTTGCGTAGTCAAAATTGTGCATCACTAAGGCTTGAACTAGTTGCAGGCGAGACTGGAAGGGAAAATCAATTGCCATTCTAATGAGTTGATACAGACTTCTGTATACATTTTTGCAAATGGCCGTAACATGAACCGACCATGTCAAGTTCTGAGTCATAAGTATGAGAGAGAGAGAGAGAGAGAGAGAGAGAGAGAGAGAGAGAGAGAGAGAGAGAGAGAGAGAGAGAGAGAGAGAGAGAGAGAGAGAGAGAGAGAGAGAGAGAGAGAGAGAGAGAGAGAGAGAGAGAGAGAGAGAGAGAGAGAGAGAGAGAGAGAGAGAGAGAGAGAGAGAGAGAGAGAGAGAGAGAGAGAGAGAGAGAGAGAGAGAGACAGAGACAGAGAGAGAGAGAGAGACAGACAGAGACAGAGAGATGATGGAGAGAGACAGAGGACAGAGAGAGAGAAAGTGAGAGAGCCTTGTGGTCATCTCACTGTTAGCTAAAAGGATTCATCCATTCAATGATATCAGATATCCTGGTTATTTACATTAACCGGGGCCGTACACAATACCTATTACCGACTGCTAGAATATCTTCATTGAATCGCGTTGAGTATTTCAAGGATGAAGGCTGACAAATGCAAGTTAGCAACATTGAATAAGTTTGCTATCCCTACTTGTCGCTATTGCCCAGAAAGCCGCTCTCTTCTGGGCAATTCTGGGAAAATTCTGAATTGAAAGAGAATCGTCGAAATAATGCGTGGAAATGAGCTCAAGTCGAGGAAGAACGACCAGAAGGTGAACGAGAAATCTTTGTATCGTCACTCTGGCATCACAGAGCTTTTCCCAGTCCTCAACTTTCCGTTACGTCCAGTGGAAAGACGCTCGAGTTGTACGTGATCTTGATGACTCGAGTCTTAGCTTGGTAACGGAACGAGTGGTCCTCCCAGAAATAGTTGGAGTCGGCAGCCATCTGCTTGTCTAGTACGTGACGGCTCGTCTACTCTAAAGCCCACTCTCGGTAATTCCGAAAGTCGTCAAGGACGATACAGATTACATCACGATTCTTCCGCAGAGGGAAATTAAATTGATCAGATTGACTCGTCAGCTGCGTTCTCACGAAGAAGAGAAGTAGCAGTATGCCGCAGTTAATTGAAACAAATCGGGCGAAGTACTGTAAATCAACCATCAAACACTGATAATCAGCAGTCAGTGGTTTTTTTTCCATCAAAATGAGTAATTGTGAGAGTTGATTCATTCACACATCCAAATTCGTGAACTTAAAAGTGAATATACTAATCTTGAATGGGTTAAGTTTATGCAAAAATAGTATATTCTCGAGAGTAGCCTATTAGGGCGGCTTTAAGCTTCAGAAGAGTAAACTCCTCTGCGCATGACCTCTGGAATTGCATTAGCATAAAGTTCCCCTCCTCTTGAAAAAAATTGCATGGCACCTACTTCTCCATTAATATCCCAGCAGTGACTAGCATGGAGTGCTGATAGCAACGATACGTATCTATGTGAGTGGAAGTATATAGAAAAAATATCCACCCGGAAATTGGACCCTTCCTCAACATCTGAGTGTTGAATTGGGAAACATTCTAGCATTTCTCGTCAGACCACACTACCACAGTACAGTATTTGTACTGTTGGTGCTCAATACGTCCTATAGCACTTACTGGTTTAAATATTAAGTTATTTTTACTCACAGCGAGTAATTTAAATAACGGGCCGTGCGTCTGCACGTCAATTCTAATTGGCTTCTTCTCGGTTCGTTCGAGTTCATTAATAAGTTCGAAGGAGAAGCCGAGAGCTCTCTTGTTGGAGGCCCAGTCTTGGTGAAGGGCTTAGTCGTGAGGAGGGTTATCTGGGTCATCTCAATCCTCTGGAATCAGTCGGTTTTTGAGGCCGAACGTAGGGACGACAAATAGAGAACCGTTGCTCACTATCTTCCTCCCACGAGCTCTATACGGGTTTAGGAATGTACTGTTTCAGAGAGTAGAGGAGAATTTTTAAAGGTTATAAAACATAACAGAGAAGAAGTCGTCGCTCGTAGATCTTCTCAGGGAAATTCGTTGAGTATTACGTGAAAACATCGTTCAGAAATCGCACAAGGATGCTCGGCGACTTCCTGCCGGGCTTTAAAGAAGACCCGAAAATGTGACGGGTGTCCTCGCAATGAGTTGTACTTTGACAAAGTTGTTAAATAGTTCCTTAACCAAAGCGATTTGAGCAAGTTAAGCGTGATTGCCTACAACCTGTGTTCTGATTGTTCCTCACTCTGTACAACGCACGAACTTTTGGTCAGCATCACATCAGCCCGAAGTGAAGCTGAATCCGATGAGCTGTGACGTACTTGGGGAATTCTTCTACTAATTACCCGCGTACAGAACACGAGTGAATGTCGTATCCAGGCCCAAAAGAAACGAACAAATTAAATACACTCAACTAAATATACTCACTCGATGAAAATAAAATAATGCCTCTCAGGAAAGGACTAGGAAATGAAATTACAAACCAAATAGGACCCACTTAAATTTAATCAGGAAAAACTTGAAATGAAATGAACTCCTTTTAGAATGAAATAAATAACCTATGCTCGGATTGTATTAATTGACAATAAAAAGAGCAACGGGGAAAATGAAACACCAAGCTCTGATCGCTTACCTTACTTCACACAATCTAAACCCTTACGGCCACAGGTGCCAGTTTTCCCGTCAAGGCCGCATTTGTGCCTCTCAGGCACAGTACGTGTTTACATCTTTTCAATTTTTTTTGGGGGGTAAAATCAATCATATTCTTACTACTGTTTTATTTTTTACTTTTTATACTATTATATTATTCAGATATATGTAATTTTATTTATTTTACAGCTACGCACTCGACACAAATTAGGCAGTCTACGGGGTAAAAAACAAAATAAAACAAATATCAACGAAGAATACCTCAAATTTATTAAACTTTTAAGAAAAACAAAATTTTTCAAGAAACTAAAAATATATTTAAAATTATTACATTATCTTCACCATCGAAGTAGGAACTAGTCGGATCACACCTGATTCCTTAGTAAAATCACAAGTTTAGTTTAGGTTTTAGTTTTTCACTATTTCACTTCGTCTACTTGCGCGAGCATTCCAAGCAAATCGGTTTCTTACACTTTATACACATGTATGCAGTTTTCCGATATTTAGTGTAAGGGCACGGTGAACACGTTTTTCTCTTTCCCAATCTGTCATCATGTGTATGTTATTGATATGATGAAATGTGTGTGGAGTTCGCAATAATAATAATAACAATAAGCCAGAAGAATACTAGTAAAACTCGTGCCGGTACAATAGTGGCTGGCATTTCGGCTTCTTACCAATGTAAGAAGCCACATGCGTGCCTGACAGACACATACTTAGAATGTAGTGCTATCCACATGTGTGCCTGACAGACCACCAAAGTTTTGTAAACATATGATTAGTTACGTTATTAATGAAAGATGGAGACACATCCAACCTGTACACTTGTTAACGATTGACTGAAGGACGTTTACAAAGGTCACGCTTGAAGGGAGAAGCAGAAGGGTCGCCAACATTCGTAAAACAAATATCCCTACGTGCCTCACAGACCCACCTGTGGCGGTAGGGGTAAAGGGAATTTGAATATTTGATCACTGGCTTAAAAAAGGGGACGATACGTCAGCGATGTCGGTAGCCGTTATGAAATTAAAATGCGGCTTCTCCGCTAATATAAACAGCGGCGAACTGCACGGGTGGCAGCAACAGTGTTGCCACCTTTGGCAGTCCGCCGCAAACCATTACAGAGCACACAAGAAAAATGCAGTGCAAATGCGTTGGTTTCACGGATCTCAACTATTATTCACGTGGGGAACACACAATTCTGACATATATGTGCTCGAATGATTTCGTGACTTACCACTTCATTGCCAAATGTTGCATGGCTAGACTTTTCACAGTGTATTCATTGTTTAGAGATGGATTCCTCAATACTTTTTACGGTAGCAATCTATATACACATAAGATAATACCTATGTACAGATTGATTTGTCATTTGCCAGACAATTCAGCAGCCCATTTGGTCACAGTTATATCGAGTGACGTGATAAGTGCGACTTTTAGGTACAACTAGCAACTGTCCTTGTCTGATTATACTGACCTAGGTGAACAGTGCACGCACTGGCCGACAATCGGTGATCTATTGGTTTTACATGCAGTGGCATCATGAAACCAGGTCAATAGCGTGGAGAGAAGTCGTCTGTATGTTCATAATTGTTGGAAGGATTTATGTCCCCGTTTCTGGTCTACGAAAGCTGTCCAGCACAACAGTTTCGCGGTATCATAACTTTAATGGCCGCTTTCCTTAACCTTTCGGTCACTCAGGGAAACCCGCTATAAAGACATTAGGTCTAATGGTCTTTCTCCAGGCACCGCTGCTCAAATGTCGTTGGTCGAAAAAGAACGGATAAAACGCGTTTAAGACTGCGAGTAGCGATGGGAATACGGCTGCTCTAGTCAGGGGAGTTTCCACAGCGCATTTAAGACCACTGAAAACGCATTCCAACAATACAACAAACGTTTGGATGTGTTCAGTAGGTTCAAATATCGGTATTTCCCCTAACCTGGCACCGCAGCGGAATTGTTTACTGAAAATACTTTGAAATCCGAAATGAGCTCCCTTCCCAATGCTATTTAGGCGCATGAAACAAAAGAAACACGAAGGAAGTTTTTAGATTGAATCTGAACCTGAGTGGTGCTGTTTGTAAGCACATGGCCATGATTAAAATGTGAGAGATGACGGAAATATTATCTTTGTTATGGGGCCATTCGGTGAGTTCTTGTGCAGAAATAGAGAATACAAATCAATTAGAATTGGGGACCTGCAGCCCCCATCAGTCTTCTTCATTTTAATTGTAAGCCAATTCGGTCCATTTTATAAGCAAAGAGCTCGACAGGTTGTAGTGGGAGACAGATCTTTTCGTCAATCCAGTTAGGAAACTCGGATATAGTCTGAGAAACCTGATGTTCTCGACAGTTTAAGATCCACCAGGGCTGCAGAGTGGCTTTCTTTGCTGTGAGGACGGCTTCGAGTCCTACTCTTAGCTGAAGGCAAGTCTAATCCATCGTGCACGTCACGAGTGGTCTTCGTTACGAGTTGTTCCGTCACATCACTCAATAGAAAATATTTTTTAAAACCCCCCGTTGAACATTTTCACAATTGTTCAGCTCTCTCGCTCGTCAAATGCTCGCACAGCGACCACCAACAAAAAAAAGGATCGCCAACCTTCTCCTACTTATTATAAAAACCGAGCATTAGTCTCACTGTAGGAGCCCCATTTTCAGAGGCGAGACACTATTTGAGAGCGTTTCCCCTGACCTTTCGCGGACCGCTTTGTGGAACGAGATTGTCATAGCGTCCGCCTTCGGAAGCCGGTTTGCCGGTCGCCAACTCCTACAGATTCATAAACAAATAGTTCGGAAAGTGTAAGTTGCTTCGAGGATTTGATCTTGGCGACCAGACCCCTTTCTTTCATAAGTGGGACACAACGAGACAAAAGGTTTCCTCTTCCTCACCATCACACTCAGATCGTGGGGCAAGGAGAGGAGACTTTCGGTTGATGTAACGGTACCGGTGCGAGGAGAAAGAGGTGTCTAACTGAGTGAGTTAAACTCCTGACGCAGGACCAGACGAAGTGGAATGGACAACTTAACTCGACCATTTCTCTTTTATCAAGAAGAGCAGGGAACCTGAGTCCTCCGCGTCCTCCGGACCGCTCAACGTCCTTGTGCCTCCGCTCAGGTTCATTGGGCCAGTGGCACGCGACACTACTCCACCGCGCATATCCGACTCTCTTCCTCATTTTTACCTTCTACTTATTCATTTTAACTACGTTTATATGCAGTGAAATTACGTTGCGGGACAAAGAAATCGTAATTGGGAGCGTAGTAGCATACGAAAGTAAGTAAGGAGAAACTAGTAGTGAGAAGGGATGCGTCGAATGTCTGGTTAGATAAAGAAAACAAGTTTATAAGCGAAATTAAATAGCAAGTTTAAGATGTGTTATTAAGTTATCATTTGGGCTGGCGAAGGGAAAATGATTGGCTCACCTCCCCTCACCATGCTATTATTTCTGGAGGTCAAGGGATCAACGAATGGGGAGGGGGGGGGGTTGATTCCCGGTTTTAATGTGTATGGGAATGTTCAGTAATTGAGAGATGGAGCATTTTATGCTGTAGCAGATGCCCGAATTGAGATGGGTTTCTTTTTCCTACTTTTTACTGAGTTTAATGAGCGGTTTAGTTTGACCAAGTTTTGGAGAACCTTCCTCGTAACACCGATATCCATATCAGAGGGCACGTCAATTTTGTCGCCTTGCATACCCCCAGAAGTAGGGTAGCCAAAAATACGAAAAAGAGCCAGGAATACATTCACAACGCTTTTCTGGGAGGTAACCAATTGGATATGGGACACGCTGCTGGCTATCCTTCCGGCCTTCCCGACGATGCCATGCCGCCCCTGGACCTAGTCCTCGACCTAGCAGTGCTACAGTCCCACATAAAACGGGATTGTGTTGCAGAATACCGCGGGCTAATCCAGGCCCTCCTCTCCTCGCTACAACAGGAGGAATCCGCTGAGAGGAGACTCGCCCCCGCTCAGGAGGCACTACACGAGGGTCCCACTGCAAAGCACCTTCACAGCATATTCGTCTCCGTCGAGGGGAGGTTGCGGATGAGCTGGTGGCGGCCGTCCTTTGCGGGACTGCAGCTGCTCTCTGGCCATGGAGCCTTCAACGAGCGGCTGCACTTCTTTAGGCGCTGCCCCTTCAGCAACTGCACCAATGGGAGTGCCGTGGAGAGCGCCTCCCACGTGCTCTTCGCCTGCCACCTTTATAGCAGCGCCAGAGAACGCGCTCAGTTTCCTGAGGGTAGAGGAGGGCAGTGTCTCTCCGCCGGAACGACCTGGAATCTTGGTGCCCCCTACTAGATGAGGCTAGAACAAGTGAGTCCAGTTCTGCGTCCTTGCTCTAGCGCAAACACAGCACAGTGCCTCCGCTGCAGGCGGTAGATGAATGACTGCCACAGCGTAGAGGCACGCGCCCCTCGATGGACAATGAGCTGGTAGGCCAAGCCAGGCCTGGCTCGTTTCCCCATCGGGTAACCAATTGGATTGTATTCAACTGCAATGTTGAAGGGCTGTTATAGATCCCACGACTACCTAACTGTTCTCTTATAGTCCTGAAGGGTCTTCGGTTTCCACTACTTGCTTCGGGATTATCTTTTTGGCCATTCTGCGACCTTCCCTCGCGCTTTCGTGAGTATTTCGGGGATTGCATTGGCTGATTTGCGATAGATTGACAGTTGTGAGGTGATCACTGCTGCCAGTGGGGTGTTACTGATTGTTTCAAGAGCCCATGTTTCCTGCTTAATCGTTAAGATGATATCGATTATAACATTGGGGGTAATACCGCAACTAGGTATGTGCTTCAAGAGCCACATCACTCTAATCACAGGACGGGCTTTAGCATTTTTGAAGTGCAATAGGCCTGTCATTCATCCCTTTGCTCTTGTCCGTTCGATTCCGTAATGCACTTCCCTCGTGCAGGGCAGTCCCAGTATGATTCGTCAGATTTGCTCTGTCACGTGCCCTACAAGCTGGGCGGCAGTGCCTGGGATGTTGACAGTGTATCAGTTACGCAGACATGAAGGTACACGTCCTAGCCTTCTTACGTTCATAGAGCATCCTCATAATCTGAGACTGGCAAGAGACGAGACACCTTTTTATGGCTACTCGTATGACTTAAAATTGGATTGCGGTACGTTCTCCAAACGAATTTAAAAAAAAAAATCAAAACTATAAATTGAAACGTCGATTTTCCTAACAAAACCCACGTTTTATTATTGGTTTATTATTCATTCTGAATAATAACCCTATGTTTTCGGTCACGAAAAATTTTTTACAACCCCCCCTCAAAATTTGATACTTTACGTTTCAAGACTTGGAGATTCCAAATTTACAATTTACAATGTCCTTCCCCTGTCCGCCGTCCAGGCCGTTTTGTGCCTTTAACGTGGTCTAAAAAATTCGTTCTTTTGCCCAAAAATCCGATTTGGTATCTAGTTGTGCCCGCCATCTTGGCAATTCGATCGGACGAAGCTCGTGGTTGTAATGGGCAAAAAACGGTTAAAAAAATTAACGAAACACAGTAGAACGCGGGAGCTACAGCGTTTCGTCGTTTGAACTCTCTCCCTCCCCGCCTGTCACATTAAAAAAGCAACCGCGCTCGAGGCGAGCGAGCGCGCCTCCCGCTCGCTTGCCTCCCAACTCCCCTTTTGCCTCGGAATGGGGGTTTGCTTCGAGCGCCCCCGTTCCAATTTCCCTGACGGGGCAAAATCATCAGACGTTTTGTTTCCGTAGTTCCATTGTAGCCAGGACATGTTTCGTATGGTTTACTAGTCTTCGATGCTGAGTCGAATGGGATGGGGGAGCACTAATACTAAGTCAAGCTGTTCATGAGAATAATAAACCATTGTGTAATAATTTGTAGGGTTTTTTTGTACATATTTAAGAAAGTGGCTATTTTAGAATTTCTCCTTTTTATTCGTAAAAACAGCTTTACGATGTTATTGAGGATCTGACTAAGAAAAAACATACGAGTATCTTCAGGATTTCTTCTTTTTTTTTTATGGCAACATTTCGGCAAATTTATTAACCATCTTCCGGTCAAAATTGTGATGGTAGTAGTTATTTTTGGTACGAACTTTCTCAAGACTGTTCTTACACAGTTAAAATTAACGTTGACTATTTAGACGGGAGAACAGCGTTGATAACTGAAGTACAGCCAGACGCAGGAATAAAAACGACATTTCTCAATACATATCTTAATATACGAAGGTATTTAGGGGGTGAGCTATTTGGAAGCATAAAATTAGTGTAAGTAATTCTAAAGGCGTTCGATAACTAGTTAAGTCGGTGAATGTAAGTTCTCCTTACGATATTTTGAATATTTCAGACTCATAAATCCTAAGGAAATAATGATGAGGAAAGAGGGTCAATTTTAGCAAATGTTTACAGGTGTTTAAGGTGTTTCTTTATTAAACGACTTCCTAAACCCTCGACGGGGGTTATATCAGTCATAGTGGCACGATTTGTTGGGCAGCTCACTACATACTTGCGTACTCTTATTCCTACTAGCGATTTAAAACACAATATTATATACGTTAGCACTGTAAATAACCGTTACTCACATTTGCTACAGTTGAAATTTCATTTGACTAGATAAATTTTAATTGAATTAAATAAAAAATAGCAAGTTTATGAGACGTTAGGTTCACTCTACTGGTCCTTAAAAATAAGAAAATATTATACAACGTGTAGAACTAAATTAAAGGTCGATTTTTCCCAGTTAATACTGACTTCTTGGCAGAAACAAAAGTATATTCGTCGACCAAGCGGTACAGAACGTCGTTAGCTTCGACCGAATCGGGACAGCACTGGATCGCCTCGAGGTGGGTCAATATGTTCATACTACAAGCAGAGTGTCGATATTAAGAAGTAACGGGACATTGACAGAGAAAGTGACTCAGGCCTTCTCTCGTATGCAGATTGCTAAGTGTGCGCTCCTTAGCGTTTAGATTGATAATGATCTTGACCTCGCGACGTGCTTTAAATGCCAGCATATTTGTTTATTTATATTTTAGCTAACGTACTGACTCAAAGTGTAATTAACTAAGAGTTTGTGTAAAAAAAAAGGGAATGTTAGACAAAAATCAAGTTTGTCGCATCACGCAACGCTTCTTAGCTCTACATAAATTCGCCGGTTTTCGTGGCGTTTGCTACTAATTAAATTTATTTTTCACTCAGTTCATTTGAACTTGGTAAAACATAACTTCGCGGTGACAGAAAGCGGTAACGCTTTATTGTTCTGGAATTTATTCGGCCGATAATACTCATGCCCTCACCATTATCGAACGATTGGTACCCAGAGAATTAACGTGGCTGTACGCAGGATTTTTTGAGAAGTATCATAATCATATCCTGAGTTATCGGGTACACACTTTCAGAAATGGTTGTAAGTTAAACGGGGAGTAACCCCTGCATATCTTATGGGCGTTATTAAAGATCCATCGTCTAGGTACTTTTCGAAGATTCTAGTAACATTTGAGCGTAGTTCATAAGGAAATAACTTTTTGTCGTGTAATGGTTTGCGGCGGACTGCCGATACTCTGTTGCCGCTACCTATGCAGTTCGCCGCTGTTTATATTAGCGGAGGAGCCACATTTTAGTTATATAAGGGCTACCGACATCACTGACGAATCTTCCCCTTTTTTTAAGCCAGCGATCAAGTATTTAAATTCCCTTTAGATTGTGTGAAGTAAGGTAAGCGATCAGAGCTTGGTGTTTCATTTTCCCCGTTGTCCCTTTATTGTCATTTACAGTCCGAGCATAGGTTATTAATTGCATTCTAAAAGGAGTTCATTTCATTTCAAGTTTTTCCTGATTAAATTTAAGTGGGTCCTTTTTGGTTTATAATTTCATTTCCCAGTACTTTCCTGAGAGGCATTATTTTTTTAATTTTCATCAAGTGATTTTAATTGAGTGTATTTAATTTGTTTGTTTCTTTTGAGCCTGGACACGACTTTCACTCGTGTTCTGTACGCGGGTAATTAGTAGAAGAATTCCCCAAGTACGTCACAGTCGACACGAGAATTTTGTGGTATTGCGTAATTTGCTGCTGCCAATTCAAAAAATTTAATCGTAATAGAGCCGTTTTGGAGAGAAAAACGGTATTCATCGTCTAAATCGCTATAATATTTAGGTTCAGACACACATCACTTTCCCTAACAGCGTTTTTTGGACTCAGTAGGCCCCTGAATGTAATGATATGAAGAGACCTCGAAATCGTTTGTCAGCCAATTACACAACTTCCCTTTTCCCCGCGGAAACTAACCAGGTTTCGTTCAATATCTCATCAACAAGCACTGGAAAAATGGCAAGTCACAGCCCATGGTCCTCTCAGAACTTCGCGCGCCTGTTTTGTCGCTGAAAAATTCGCGTGAAGCTGATGAAGTAGTCTAAGGAACTGACGTTCCTTGAGGTGATTGTGTGGGGCGAAGGGGGCGTGCAAAAGGCAGGACTTCTTTTCGAAATGTCATCTTTATTTGTCGAGCAACTGCAGCTCACTTAACCTCTCATGGGGAACGGGTCTGCTAAAATGGTGACAATGTTCTCCCACAGTGGCAAGCCTGAAACCGATCAATTCCCCAACTTGTACTATTATGATACAGGTCCATTTCATGCCGGTGGTCTGCCCTTTCGCTTTGGCTTTAGGTGCGCCCTTTACAATGTATAGAAATCATTTGATTCTTGTTTGTATTTGTCAAGTACTGAGCATTATAGTACCCATTCAGTTTAGTATTTCGTACGGCCGTGCAAATTGTTCATCTAGAAAAAGGGAATGGGCATGAGGCTGGACAAGTGCCACCTTTTTCTCCGCTTTTTCCTGTATTACACTGAAGAACGTGTAATTCGTCCGTTACCAAGTGTTTCTACAGGCATTGAGTCCTCTCTGTCTGATTATCGAAGCTCCTCCACGACGTGCGACCTACTTTAGAGGCAATAAACTTCACTGCTTCTCTATTTCATTTCACACGAATTGTATGTGGTGCTCCGCATTTCCAGATATGCCTGTGGTCCACAGTTGAAGCACTTAGTTACACGGTAAGAGGTTCGAATCTTAAGTTGAAGCAGAACACAGCATCCGTAATAGTCGCGCATTCTTTTACACCCCCATATCAACATCAGATTTTTATGGGGCCCTATCTCTCGTCAGCCTCTGGACCCCCAATGGATATAGACATTTACTAAAATCAGTTCAATTGCTCACTGGCTCATCAATCTTCTCGTGACGTAGCATACAGACAGGCAAACTAGGCGCTGAAAACCATATTTGTCACACAAGACTTCTCAAAACGCAGACAAGTGAAAAGTCGATTCTTTCTTTGGCGGAGATCGATACTTTCCTCACTCTAAAGGAGAACGATAGTAAAAATAGGAGGACGCGGATGAAGGAACGTGGAGGATTTCCTGGACAAAAGGAACCGACCCAGTCGGCGGAATAAAGTGGCTCGTTTTCCCCAAAACCGTTTTGTGAAATAGATTCCTTTTTAATGAAGACGTCCGCTGGTGCGTCTTGATCCTGCGGTGATCGTCGCAAACTTCCTGGAACAAACGGCCGAGGCATCGCCTAGCATTTCTCACCTCAGAAGAAAACTGGTCAAGTATTAGCGGTTGTTATAAATAATATACTTTAAACCGCCAAAACCCCTATAATCTAGAAATGCGCATGCTGTCCACAACACCACCCACTTGATCGACATCCTCACTTTTTTATCTTCTCGCTGATATAAATTGAGCTCTTTTACTGTATTGTTACGGGGCCCTACAGCTGACTGACACTTCATACGATTGTTCATAAATCGAGGGAGATACTTGCTACATCTGAGGGACCGAGGCTTTTGAAAACGAATTTATTTGAAGTTCCAGGACGTCTGTGGGAGACAGTCAAGGCTAACTCCTGACAGAGCTCAGCGACTGCCTTGCCTCACCGTCTCTGGCGTAATTCACAGCATTATAGTAAGCATTTTTATAGAATTGTCCCCCGGGAGAACCCTGTGCACCACGTCAAAAGAAGGCATCCCACACAAGTTTTCTCATGAAGAGTTCTCCAGACCGAGAGACATATTTTGTCGCCTACATATTGTCTTTCTGGAAGGCTGTTAACCAGTAAGCACAAAATGAAAGAAAAGAGCAGATTCGAAGCAAGGCCACGTCGTGTAGCCCACAAATGCCTAAGGCTCAGCCAATGCCCCGACGTTATCTTTCTATTTTTCTACTTCCACCACATCGAAGCAACGGAAGATTCAATCTTGTGCATGCTGTGTGGGTTGACTTTCATCTCTGGGCTTCAGCCAACATCTCCAATCCCTTAAAGGCACTACCATTGCAAGGTTTGCCTCACTGCGTGCAATTACTAAGGCCACTTGGGATGTGTGTTACTATGACACTCCTCATGTATAAGGTCATCTATCTAGGCGTCATTGGTTACTGCCCCGTTGTCCGGGGTAGCAAACTAACAGTCAATCAAAAGAAAGTATTAGCCCCATCTCAGAGAGTTGCTTTCCTGTGGATCGCCAAGGTCTACAAGACTGTATCTACAGAACCACTCCAGGTGATAGCTGGTCAGTTACTGGTTGACTTGGCTGTTGAGTGCATGGCTAACAAGTGGAGAGTGAAACGGGAGCTTCCCCCGCTTTGGGCTGAACTCCGTGTGAATCTCACCACAGACCTGAAACTGCCAACGACGAATGGGCGTTAGAGAAATGACAAGCGAGATGGGAATCCTCGTCAAAGTAACACGTGTGAGTAAAATGACACGTATGAGTTCTTCCCCAACATCCGTGAACGCCTTTCAAGAAAATTGATTGAGCCAGACCACATGACGAGCCAGTTCCTCACGGGCCATGGTGACTTCAGCGCACCCACGCACTGCTCCACTGTAGTTTCTACAACAGTGAGCGCCGGTTGTTGGGAGGGCAGACGAACTTAGCAGCATTGACTGCTATAAAGCCAGCCCATAACCGTTTCGTCGTGTCTGTGTAGATGGTGATAGCTAAGAAACGTGGTCACAGTTGATCTGTCCTTTTGAAACTTGCCGCTCAAGTAAATAGTTAGATCAGGTGGGAACCCAGATTAAGAACTCCCAGATGGTATGGGATTCCTCCGGGCGGTAACACACGGGCGCTGCTTTCTACTGGGAGACTGGCTAACGACCAAATACCTGCCATACCTCCGCAGGTCTGAGTTCGGTGGATGCTGCTGGGGCCGGCCTCATGCGTAGTAGCGAAACCGCAACTCGTCGAGGGTTTAGGAACAGTCATCAAATAAGGAACAGGCATCAAATGGTGCTCATCTGTACCGTCTTGACTCATAATGATTACCAACTAAACGTCTCAACTTTGACGGTCAAGTTACTAATTCAGAACAGTTGTGAAGGCTCACTCTTATGTGTGATAGTGGAATGCAGTACTAGCCAGAGGACAGTCACGCCAGGGATGATTCGTGCAACTAGATACAACAAAGACAACTACGGGTTAGGACGTAAATCATAGCATCTTCAGTAACTACCACTCTGTGCAGGGAAAATCGAAGGCGTAGCTGTGTACGTGCACTGGGAGATCCTTCACGTGAGTCGTTGGGTGTTGGGCAAGATCCGACCAGCCTCAGTTTCTTCTTCTTCTTCCACTCAAAACGGGGTGACTGAACAGCGAGAGATGAGTGGGATCTGGTCGATAATGTAGCGATGATCACCTTGAATTGAATTAGGGAAAATAGCAGGAGATGAACGGGCGGTATCTGACGGAACTTTTATCTCTGTTCGTATTTACTGGTTGACTCTTCCAAAGGATCTGCAGCATGAGATGAAATCGATTGCCCCTATCAACGTCTGACTTCCTCCTGAGCCTGGTAAACTGTGATTATCAGTAGCCTGTAGGGGCCTCGGGAGTCGAACTATAAATTAATACCTAGTCGGACACCCCAGAAAACATCAACAACGAACCCTATCGTGATTGACTGAGACTAATTAAAGGCCATCAACGGGCCTTTTCCCCTCATCTCCTTCCCCACAATCTCCGGTTCATGAGCGAACTTAACGGCCTGATTTAGAGGGGCGCTCGTTTTGGACGTGTTTGAGCGGGAAATTTCTTTTTGTTGCACTTTATTTATTCAGAAAATGGGGAGGCCACTCCCATAACATGGGCGATGGGCGATTGCAGGAATTCGCCTACGGATGTGAGATAAATCTGCGGATGAGCTGTGTTTAATGGATCAAATAAGATGGATACTGCAAGTCTAGAAGGGCGGGCCTCAGCTGCCGTCTCGTTTCGAGCGCCCGAGAGGAGAAAACACTTTTGAAATGGTTTTTGTACTAGCGCCGTGAATAACGTTTAAAATATCAGGCTTAACTCTTGACAGGAGACCCATCCAACGTCTGAAGGAAGCTGCTGTTCTTTAATTATCGTCCGACGAATAGGTAATAGCTGGGGAATTTGACTGTTGCGGAACTCAAATCCACCACTCCGTTATTTTGGGACGTCCTCAACAAACCGGATCAACATCGGCTATGCATCTGACTTCATGGAAACAAATTACTACGTTTCGCGAAGGAAATGCGTAACTTGACTTTGCTCCTCTCCCCACAGTATCGCGCGTTCCTATAAACGTTCCATGCAGCGTGGAACCAGCCATGCCGAATCCTGTACGAATCTTCCCTCGACCTGAAGCGGTGCCAAAGATATAGCCGCCAAAACCAAACCAAAGTTGAACCAACTTGTGCCAACCTGAACCTTACAAGTGCTATGCCGGTGTAGCATTGATGTGAAGCCTTCTTTACTCGGCTATAGTCAGACGTTAAAAGATTAGAATGAGCTGAGTTGGGCTAACAAAATATTAACCCACGTTAGTTGATAACATACAGCCATTCGCGCTTCTCCCATCCTTCATTCTGAATAATAACCCTATGTTTTCGGCCACGAAAGATTTTTTACAACCCTCCCTCAAAATTTGATACTTTAGGTTTCAAGACATGGGAATTCCAAAGCTGCAATGTACGTCCGCCGTCCCCAGCCGTTTTGTGCCTTTAACGTGGTCTAAAAAATCCGTTCTCCGTTCCGTTCCAACAAGAATTCCATTTGGTATCTAGTTGTGCCCGCCATCTCGGCAATCCGATCGGACGTAGCCCATGGTTGTTATGAACAAAAAATGGTTACAAAAATTAACAAAACAAAGTATAATCGCGAATAAGCCGTGTTTCGTATCGTTTTCAAAGTATTTTTACATCCTGAGTTGATTGGAATGAGTATCAGACGTGTACAACTGCGTATAGGGAAATTACAGTAATTATTAGAGTCAACTAATTGAACGAACTCGCGGGAACTACAGCGGAAGTCAACGTTTCGTCGTTTGTACTCCCTCCCTCCCGTCTCATCAAAAACACCCGCTCGCTCGCCTCACAACGTCATGTCAATTGCCGAGGGTTCGCTGGATGTCCCCGTCCTAATTTCCCCGACTTTTTGCCCGATGGGGCGGAGGAAGGTTAGGGCCACTTCCTTCGCACACCCCTACATCGGATCATAAATGCCTACAGACGTTTAAGGGCGCCTGGCGCTGGGGGAATATTTAGTTTCCGTAGTTCCATTGTAGTCAGGTTATGTTTCGTATGGTTTACTAGTACTTTTACTTCCCTTGGCTCTACAAAGTAGAAAGGAAAGTTATGTAATCGGCTGAGAAAAAAATTTAGAGTTTTCTTCAGATCTTTACGTTTCAGATCCTCCCGAGTCCGAAAAACACTATTTGGGAAAATGGTCTGTGTGTGTGTATGTGTGTCTGTGAACGGTTTTTAGAGAAAACCACCGTACCAAATCAGCTCAAACTTCATATCTCGCCCGCAGGTCATCATAGGACGCCAAAATGAGGGTTTGAACAAAATCCATCGAAAGTTAACTATAGTTATCATAGTGATCAAAACACCAAATTTTTTTTTTTCTCAAAAACGGCTCCAACGATTTTGATTAAATTTTTTATATTGATAGATCCCAATATGGTAACTATACCATAAAATTCCCACTTATGGGAAAATGACGAGAGCAGCACAATAAATTGCCAAAACGTTCGACGTAATCGATTTTAGAGTGGTTTTTAGAGAAAACGACCGTACCAAATCCCCTCAAACTTGATATCTAGCCCGCAAGTTACCATGGGACGCCAAAATTAGGGTTTGAGCAAAATCCACCGAAAGTAAACTATAGTCATCATAGTGATCAAAACACAAATTTTTTTCTCAAAAACGGCTGTGACGATTTTGATTAAATTTTTTATATTGATAGCACCCAATATGGCAATCCCACCATAAACAGCACAATAAATAATCCAAATTTTCGACGATAAGCGTTTTTAGCGCAGTTTTTTCCTTATAAACTCCGCTGGAATGTTACTAGAATGTTTAAAAAATTGGTATTGTAGTCAAATCCAATACCTAAAGGGTGAGTGTTTAAAAACGCTGTTTGACCAAGTTCAAATTAACTGAGTGATAAGTGAATTGATTAAATAGAATTAGCCATGTACCCAAGTGAATTGACGTAGAGCTAAGGAAAGTTGTGTGTTGCAACGCACCAGATATTCCGATGCTGAATCGAATGGAATGGGTCTTGTAGCAGAAATACTAGGTCAAGCTGTTCATGAGAATAATAAACCGTTGTGTAATATTTTGAAGGGTTTTTCAGTTTTCATTGGATCTTTGTAAGCAAAAACGCCCATGGGACAGTACGTGTGTGTTTGTCGACACAAAAGTAGTCTGTTAGTAAACATGGCGGTCCTAACCATCACCAACCTCCTCACAGTGGACAAGAGGTGACACTAGTTGCATTCGAGACCCCCTTAATGAGTTTCCTGGCGTGATCCAAACCTCTCTAAGCTAAGAGCAGACCCTGACAACAGCTCCGGTGGCACCCGAAGTTTTCATGGCCTTGGGTCATCAACGACAGGGCTACCGGCCTCCTTCCCCTTCTACGTCTCTCTTCCATTTCCTCCTTAACAAAAGATTACTAGCTCGTCACTATGACCTGGGCATTCAGGAACTCTGGCAGAGGCGTCTTGTCCAGAGAAATAATGTAATACAAATTGATAAGACGGTCTTTGGATGTGAGCCCCATTATCCCAGATGATGCCAAAGGCTCCTGAGAAGGGGGAACTATTCAAACGGGAACTCGCAATATGAGTTTCAAGGCGGAAGCATCACATATTTACATGGTTCCCCGTTTCAGTTTTCTGCCGCGTAGATATTATAATTATGTTTGCTCCTAAATAATCACAAACTGCGAGTTTACAGCAGCTGTGTATACCAACAAAAAGTTGAAATCTTGATTTATAAATGCCCACTCTACGAGTACGAGTGTTGGGCCGGTTTTCTATTCCATTTCTTCCAAAAACGTCAATATCCACTTGTGTCTGATCGCTGCACATCTCATGCTTGGAGTCTGAGATGAAATTCGCTGTGACGACTTAAAAAGAGTCGCGGAACCGGAATGAGCAGGGCGAGCGGGGAGAAAATACCTTTCAAGTAGACGGAAAGAAAAACCTAAGTAATTAACTTTTGCGGTTGACATGCCGCCGACCTGGGAGTCTGACCTCCCATCCTTCCACCCGGAGGGTCCCGATAAGAAGCCCCAACCATTAACATACCCCTTTGAGTAAAATGCTCGTTGCTTAGACCATAACGTTCGAACTTAACGCCGTTTCACTTAGATGTCGCGGCTGGGCGGAGCCTTTGAGGAGCTGCTCCCATTAATTGTCATATCTCGAGTCTAGAAAAGGCAACTCGAGGAGGCGGCGCATTTATTTCATCATTCAGCTCGGAGCGCATCATCGCAAGTAGCGAGAGATCAAACACGAATAATAACGCGAAGGGAGGTATTTGATAGTCTCCTTTCGACGTACCGAACAGCTTCCAAGGTCATTAGGAGAGCATTATCAAAGTGCACCCCACTTGCCTATTAGTTCTTGGGCTGATGGAGATTCTACCGCAATGGATGAACTGTAATTATTACAAGTGAGTCGCATCATTATCCATCAGCCTCCGTCAGCTAGTAAAAGCGGTGCTGTTAGTCCAGAGGTAAGGGTGCCAGCTACAGCCACTGATTTTAAAAGATAAATCAGACCATGAATGGGGAAGTTATTGTGCGAGTGAGAGTAGAAGAGGATCTGGCCTTGAATGTTAATGAGGACATCCTACTGGCTTATGAGCACACGAAGACAGACAATGGTTTCGTCAGGGCTATAAATTCTAGTCGAAGTAGATTCAACACACAAATATCTGGTGCGTAGCAACACACAACTTTCCGCCACCCCCGTAAGTTCGAACACCACCTACATATGCGGGTGCTATATCTTCATTCAACGCATTTCTACAGAAACATTTACGGAGAACAAAATGTAGGGACTAGTTCGCTTAGAGTACTCCGTAAGTTTGATCGAAATCGTTAGAGCCGTTTCTGAGAAAATTGGAATTCCGATAAATTAATATTCGACAAATCTCCTTTTCTGAGTTACCTTGGCTTATATCTCCGTTCAACATATATATACAGAAATAATTATGGAGAACGAAATGTGGCTATGGGTGACTTAAAGACACTCCATTAGAATTTATCACATTTGGTGAAGAAGTTACCCTGGAATTCACGGAAATGTTAGAATAAACGTTATTTTCGACACATTTTGATTTTTATCTCTGTTCAATGGACTGTCAGAGGAACATTTATTCAGAATAAATATGTAGGTATTAATTATTCGGATACATCTTGAAAGTTTGGTGATAATCGTTGAAGCCGTTTTGTCAAAAAGCGTAACAAACCTATTTTTGCTTCATGGGCCTATATCTCCGTTCACCGTATTTTCATGGAGATATGTATGGAGTAAAAAAGTTAGGTATTGATTAGTAAAAAATAATGTGAAAGTTTAATCAAAATCGTTAGAGCCGTTTTCGATAAAAATGCGAAAAACCCTAGTTTTTGGTACATTTTTGTCCCCCCACTCCCCTTCCCATCTGCCTAAATCGTCCATAACCTTATTTTGGTGTCTACAAAAAATAACGAACAAAACAAAAAAAGAAGCAGCTCAATCGGATCGGCCGTTCTCCCGCAAATCGAACTACAGACACACACACGGACCACGCGCCGAAATTAGGTTTTTTAGACTCAGTAGGCCTCAAAACGTAAAGATCTGAAGAAAACACAATTTTTTTTGACCCGATTACTATACTTTCCTTCCCGTTGGGGTAGCGGAAAGTAAAAAGGGATCATACCACGTATCTATGCGTGGATGAGTAGGTTCTGCAGCAAACCGCTCTAACTTACCTAATTCACACGTCAATGAGGAGAGAGTGGTTACTGGCGATTGTGAAGAATTCCTGTTTTACTGCCTTCATAGACACTTAATGGAGTACTAAGAGTTAGTTGCTTTTCCTTTTAAGAGGGTCGTAAGAGTTTTTTTGCCCATTTACGCGGTGTTTTACTGCGTCTTCTACGTGTGAATGTAAAAGTTAAACGGGATTCCTGAAATAGAGCTCGTCAATTTGTGAAAGATGCCGTACCACCGCGATTGTTTGGAACGAAATCGATTGCCTCGTCGCGTCAACTTGGGCAAAACAATCCGTCGCAGTTGCTCTGGAAATAACACGCAGGGCCGTTCCTAGTGAACGGTACCGCTGTTGCCTTAGCTGTTGTTCTTGACGCTTTCGGTGATCTCTGCGAGCAGACGCTCTAAATTCCTCTCCGGCCGTAACTCATTGCGGGAGACTAGTCTTCGTCTACGAAGTGAACGGATTTACTGGAAGTGAAGATCGCGACGATATCCCAACAATTTGCCTGTATAATCAGTTTCCTGTTGAAACTACATGGGTTACCTTTTATTGGCGAACCAAAAATGAGAGTATGAATTACAACTGAGACTGTTGAGCAGAAGAGCCAACAGTGTCGAGTCAACGACGAATGTACATTAAACGTGACGTGCTTGGAAATAGCAATTTTACGATTCGCATGAAACTCAAATAATGTAATAATTGAAACAAAAACTCTTAGCTTAATGTTACCTGTTCTCATCCAAATTATTAGGTCACTATATCAATTTGGGGACCCCGGTAAGTGAGATGAAATAACCAACGACCACTTTTATTACTTTCCGCTACCCGAAGGGAAGGAAATTCTAGTAATCGTGTCAAAAAAAAAATTTGGGTTTTCTTCAGATCTTTACGTTTTGGGGCCTACTGAGTCTAAAAAACCTAATTTCGGCGCGTGGTCCGTGTGTGTGTCTAGTTCGATTTGCGGGAGAACGGCTGAACCGATTGAGCTGGTTCTTTTTTTGTTGTGTTCGTTATTTTTCGTAGACACCAAAATAAGGTTATGGGCGATTTCGGTCGATTGGAAGGGGGGCGGAGGTGAAGCGAATATGTACCAAAAACGAGGGTTTTTCGAATTTTTCTCGAAAACGGCTCTAACGATTTTGATTAAATTCTCAAATTATCTTCAACTACTACAGTTAACCTGGAATTTACGGAAATGTTCGAAAATAACGTTTTTTCGAACATTTCCGTAAATTCCAGGTTAACTGTTTCACCAGATGTGATGAATCTTATGGAGTGTCTTGTAGCATTCTTAACTCACATTTTGTTTCACGCAACTACCTCTGTTTCCATCTGTTGAACGGAAATATAAGCTAAGTTAACTCAGAATAGGAGGTTTGTCGAATATTTTTCCTTTTTCGATGGTTTATTTCAATCTTTCGAGTCATTCAATTTAATTTCGTTTCTATTCAATACGAGCGGTGCGTAGCAACACACAACTTTCCGCCACCCCCGTAATTTCGAACACCAGCTACATACGCGGGTGCTATATCTTCGTTCAACGCATTTCTACAGAAACATTACGATGAACAAAATGTAGTGACAAGTTAGCTGAGAGTACTCCGTGAGTTTGATCGAAATCGTTAGAGCCGTTTTTGAGACAATTGGAATACCGATAAATTAATATTCGTCAAATCTCCTATTCTAAGTTAACTTAGCTTATATCTCCGTTAAACATATATATACAGAAATAATTATATATAACGAAATGTGGGTATGGGTGACTCAAAGGCACTCTGAACGATTGATCGAATTTGGTAGAGCAGTTACTCCAGAACTTACGCAAATGTTCGAAAAAACGTTATTTTCGACACATTTTGATTTTTATCTCTGCTCAATGGACTTTCAGAGGAACATTTATTGAGAACAATATGTAGGTATTAACTATGCGGATACATCTTGAAAGTTCGGTGATGATCATTGGAGCCGTTTTGCCAAAAAGCCGGAAAAACCTATTTTTGGTTCATAGGCCTATATCTCCGTTCACCGTATTTTCGTGGAGATATGTACGGAGAAGAAATGTTTTGTACTGACTAGTAGAAGATAATTTGAGAGTTTAATCAAAACATTGGAGCCGTTTTCGAAAAAAATTCGAAAAACCCTAGTTTTTGGTACATATTCGCTTCACCTCCGCCCCCCTTCCCATCTGCCTAAATCGTCCATAACCTTATTTTGGTGTCTACAAAAAATTACGAACAAAACAAAAAAAGAACCAGCTCAATTGGTTCAGCCGTTCTCCCGCAAATCGAACTAGACACACACACAGATCACGAGCCGAAATTAGGTTTTTTAGACTCAGTAGGCGTCAAAATGTAACGATTTGAAGAAAACCCTTTTCCTCTTTTTTTTTTTTTGACGATTACTCAGAAAAATGTTTAAATGAGACGATTCACCGAAGAGTTCCTCCATTGATGGTTGTATTTCAATACTAACTCAAATCATCTTCTTGTAACTTGTCACGCTCTTGTATCAAGCAACTTTTCACTTCTGGTATAAAATATGTTCTTTCTGTGTGGTCTATATAGTTACCGATAACCCATTCCCCGCAATTGATACAACAGTGTACGTCAAGTTAAGTGGAAATAGACAATCATCTTGACTCTGTTTTATTACTGAATTAATCCTGAGGAAGCCCTTAATATCGAATATCCAGTAGCAAAGGAAATAGCTTTCGATAGCGTTTGTATGTTCTGAAAGAAGGAAGGTTCAGTGCTACTTGCTATAACATCTAAAGTGGAGGTTGTACAAAGAGGTTATTTGCGCCGCCCGCCGTCGCGACTGATCGTCTTGACGGGGTTTCAACACCGGGAGGGAGTGAACTCTGAAAGAGAGGCAATCATCTGTGAATGGCCTTTCCCTTTTTCTTTACGCTGGGAAAGTAAGGGCAGAACGATTTGTTTGTGCGACGAAAAACCTTCCGACAGCTTTCCATGGCCTCATATCCCACTTGAGGCACATTCGGACGCCGGGTCAGTTGTCGAGTCTCCCACGTGTACGCGTCGACTCGTGTGAAACTCCGTCGATATGTAATTCGATTTTTCCTGTAAATGAGTTCTTCATTGAACTGTGCTTCTGGTGATACGCATCCACTTAACGCGTTGCCTTTTCACTTCGGTCACCCTTTTAACTACTTTCGAACGGCCAAAAATACGTAGGTACCGCTTCTGTGGTTCTCTAGAGCATCGGTGGCTATTTTGGCTAATTTAAAGGGGGAGATAGGGGATTATTAACTACTCACGGGGTTGCGCTTTCATAAACTGATGTTTTTATTGAAACAATGTAGAAACCTACCTACGAGTGGATGCGCGTGACGTAAGAATAAAAGAGCTTGATGCGTCATCACAACATCCTTCCTCTTTTAGGTAAAAGGTGAGCGAGACTGACATAAATCCTAGTAATCGAAAAGGCGGTGTAATGATAATCAAAGATCATAAAGGCATAGGCTTACAAATCGTGACATGGTGGCGCCTCGTTTCATTAGTTGAATTATTATGATTCGAGTTAGATTATAAATAATTACTTCGTTAATTGCTATGATAATAACAAAATAATTATTACTTACAATAGTTAACAAATTGCGCTAGTTCGGCGAAATAGTAGATCGGGTATTAAATTAAATTCATTGAGCTGACATGAGTGGCGTGAGAAAATAACATTTCTACTTATTGCGAAGTGAGTAAATTCAGTGAAGTGATGAAATTTCGCATACAATTTTATTCTTATAACTGAGTACAGTATTTAAAAACATTAAAATTAACCAACTTTTCAATTATAAGTATTCTTTTTATAAAAATAAACGATTTCCCTGTGTAGTTAAAGTTTCTTTATATTTATCCTAGTTTTCCTCTGGTGTTATACCATATCTAATTGGTTTCTTGATGTTTTGTCTGTTCCTCAAATTATAATTCTCTCTCTTTCCTTCCCTTATTTCCGTCTTCCGAATGTATTGTTGACTTTCATTTCCCTCTTCCCTATTGTTCCTTACTATGATATCCTTACGATTCCTGCGATATTGTCTGCCCAATTCATCTTTTACCCATATAGATCGTGGAGTATAGGCGTTTCCTGTAGCTTTTCCTTGAACCCGTTTGTTTTTATTGCGTAAAACGACTTTATCACCTGGTTCTACTTCTTTTAAATTTCTAGTACGCTTATCGTATTGTTGTTTTTGTAAGTTTTGCGCTCGATAATGTTGGGTAGTAGTTCATTTTCATTAATAGTAGTTTTATCTCTATGAATTCTATTAAATAGTAATTGACTTAGGGAATAATTGGTAGATGGGACAGCGGTATTTCAATAGTCATCTTTTTCGTTACTCTTCTTCGATGCGGTTAGATAAAATCCAAACGCTTGGAACCAGTCCGTCCACTCCTTCTTCATATCGTTTGCTTCAAAGTTGAAGTGTTGAGGTGGTTTAGTATCGCACATTTTACTTATTTCGATAACCTTTTTTTTTTGTTTTGTTATAATTGTCCTCGTGGCTGATGGCGGCGATGTACCATGGGTTCGCCTACACTTCGTGATCCGATAACGGTACGTTTTCTCGGTTTTTAAGGTTTTTCTCCGTTTTTTAACCCGAATGAAATCTCGGTTTTTAACGAGAAAAAATTAAGTCAGAATCTGACGCGAAGTTAGACTTCTGACACCATATTTTGACTAATTTAAAAGGGGAGATAGGGGGTTATTAACTACTCGCTGGGTTGCACTTTCATAAACTGATGTTTTTATTGAAACAATGTAGAAACCTACCTACGAGTGACGTAAGAATAAAAGAGCTTGATGCGTCATCACAACAGTGGCACTGCTGTGGTTCTTCGGAAAATCCTGAAGAGGCTGCCCAATTCAGCCAGACATCAATTAAGGCCTCCCGTGCTTGACATTATCTTCAAAGAAAGAATCAATCCCGTTGGTTTCAACAAAAGGACAGCACGAACTTGTTAATTCCGGGTGAACATAAAGCTTCACTCTGTTACTGAGTTATTCGCTTATCTTCAAGAGGTAAAAGGCATTTGTATGCAGAGTGTGTGAAATTCATGAGGATGCAGCAAACGGCATTTGGACTTTTATTCATTTTTCTCGATAATAACGAATACGTTCTTGATTACGTTCGCAGTGTACTTGTAAGTCACCCAAATATGTACATCGTTTTGTACAAGCATTTCTGTGCAAACCACGTGAACGGTTATACTTCTAAGAGGGGAAAAGGGGGGTTGCAACTTGGGCAAAAATATTTTTTTGGTGCAGTAGGGAGAGAATGAGAAGATTAGAGCGATGTGTGGTGGCGGGGGGGGGGGGGGGATGACCATTTACGCTAGTTAAAGAACGTTCACTGAAGCACACAGAGAGCAAGAGTTCTGGCCAATGTTGGAAAATTGAAATCAAACTGCACTGATGTGTTGTAGTGAAAGTGTTACTGTGTGGTTGACCAGGCAGTCAAAGAATCACTAAGCGTTAAGGGGAGTGGAGACAGCGATAGACGGAAATCAACTGAAGGTTCAGTCAGGTCTAGAAGGGCAAAAGTAAGGGAGGTCTGTGGGGAAAACGCGGGAGACAATAAGTTCCTTTATCTCTGCCAATTAACGGACCACAGGTACCTGACTTAGGGACACGGAAACCCCAAGTGTTGACGACCTTAAGGTATTTGGAGATGATTTCCTGTCATCTATAACGATTCGGGACGAATATACGAAACATCTTTCACCAATCCATAGCCGTGCATTGTTTTCCATAAGCCGTTCTTCGAACAGACGTAAAATATTAAACGCTCAACAACTCGTGCTTATTCAACTTCTACCAATATTTTGTGCATAGTAAATGTTTTTTACTTTCCTTGCTGTACGAAGTAGAAAGGAAAGTTATGTAATCGGCTGAAAAAAAAATTTTGAGTTTTCTTCAGATCTTTACGTTTCAGACCCTCCTGAGTCCGAAAAACACTATTTGGGAAAATGGTCTGTGTGTGTATGTGTGTCTGTGAACGATTTTTAGAGAAAACCACCGTACCAAATCACTTCAAACTTCATATCTCGCCCGTAAGTCACCATGGAACGCCAAAATAAGGGTTTGAACAAAATCCACCGAAAGTTAACTATAGTAATCATGGTGATCAAAACACCAAATATTTTTTTTCTCAAAAACGGCTCTAACGATTTTGATTAAATTTTTTATATTGATAGCTCTCAATAAGGCAACTATACCATAAAATTCCCATTAGTGGGAAAATGACGAGAGCAGCACAATAATTACCAAAATTTTCGACGAAATCGATTTTAGCGCGGTTTTTAGAGAAAACCACCGTACCAAATCAGCTGAAACTTGATGTCTAGCCTACAGGTTACCATGGGACGCAATAATGAGGGTATGGGCAAAATCCATCGAAAGTTAACTATAGTCGTCATAGTGATCAAAACACCAAATTTTTTTTCTCAAAAATGGCTCTAACGATTTTGATTAAATTTGTTATATTGATAGCTCTCAATAAGGCAATGATACCATGAAATTCCCATTTGTGGGAAAATGACGAGAGCAGCACAATAAATTATCAAAATTTTCGACCAAAAGCGTTTTTGGGGCAGTTTTTTCCTTTTAAACTCCGCTGGAATTTTTGTAGAATGTTTAAAAAAATTTGCATTGTAGTGCAATCCAATACCTAAAGGGTGAGTGTTTAAATACTGTCATGAGATACATGGGGGTCACTCTAGAAATTCCTGAATTTCAACTACTGCCGTTTCGCTTACTACCAGTTCTAAACGTTTTTACCCAATAACTCTGCACAAGTAATTACTATCCTTCTTCAAAAAATTTGTGTTTACAGCCTCATTAATTATCTTTGTACCAATTGCTCAATAATGATCGTCAAATGAGTACGAGCAGCACAATAAATTCCGGAACTGTAAGCGCTACCGCTTTTTGCTACCGTGAAATGTTGTTTGACCAAGTTCAAATGATCTGAGTGGTAAATGAATTGGTTAAGTGGACAGAGCCATATAGAAAGTGAATTGACGTAGAGCTAAGGAAAGTTGTGTGTTGCAACGCACCAGATATTTATGGTCATAGTTGACTTACTTCGTGACTTTCTCAGCGTGTAGCAGTAAGGATACGGCTCGACTTTATCCTGAGCTGCCGTTTCTGATTCTGGGTTTGGTGTATGCTGACTAGCGAGCCACAATCTCCATGACCTTTGGCTTATATAACTATTTTATGATGAAATGACATTTTGATAAGGAAACAGACCTGTTAGATAGATGTCTTGCGATGAAGAATGAGGCATGCGGAGTCTCCAGTGGGATCAGCTACCATCGATGACATATTTATAGCGAGTAAGGGCTGCGTTTGCTGAGGATGCAGTACTTCAACTCAATCAGTATATTCTGGAGTTCGTGATTCGTTGGATCCAAGGTCAGCATTACGTGTTCCGCAACCTTAAAATTCATTCGGTAGAGAAAACCAGGGTTGTACTTGACTCAAACTTGGGTTTCGACCGGGTGAACTACTGGTGAATCGCCTAATTTTTGCACATTAGTGTCGGATGGTTCCTATCTAATAACTGGGATGAATGCGAGAGGTTGTTTTATGAGCAAACTCACTCGGAAGCAACTATATTAATACGAACGTCTTGTAGCCGTCTTAATGCGCGAATTCCTCCAACGTGGCTCCTGCCATAAAGCGGAACGACTTCTTTATTAACTTAGATCAAGGCCATGATCGCGAACGAAGGTATTTTTTTACTCCTTCATCCGTCGTACCGCCTCCAAAAATTCAGTTTTAATAGCGGTTTTGGCCGTCCTGCTTCGTTAATCTCCGAGGAAATATCTGTAGCCGAGGAAAGATTATTCAATCACTTCTGAACTTCCAAGCGAAGGTCGAACTGAGCGTGACTTCAATCTGCTGAACTCATTTCGCAGTGACGCGAAGTCATAGAAGTTGAGGGATAGTTTCTCACGTTCTCTCGTGAATGAATCGCCCTCACAGTTAACCGTCGATGATCGGAAAATCGCTTCTGCCCCTACGTGTGTGTGGTGGTGGCTGGTTCATAGTGGATCACGAGGAATTCGTTCATTTTTGAGGTGACCATCCTCCTTACTCCTTCACGAAGTCGTCAGTGGTGGTGTTATACTTGACATTATCATGTACAACGCCATCTATCTAGGCGTGATTGGCTACTACTAGCACACTAACAGTCAATCAAAAGAGAGTATTGGTCGAATCCTAGAGAGTTGCGTTCCTGTGGATCGCCAAGGCCTTAAGACTATCAACAGAAGCACTCCAAGTGATCGCTGGTCAGTTACCGGTTGACTTGGCTGTTGAGTGCATGGTTGACAAGTGAACAATGAAACGGGAGCTTCCCTAGCTTTGGGCTGAACTCCGCGCAGATCTCACCACAGAACAGAAACTTGCTGCCATCGACGAATGGACGTTAGAGAAATGACAAGCGAGATGGGAACCCTTGTCAAAGGGACGGGACACGTATGAGTTCTTCCCCAACATCCGTGAACGTCTTTCAAGAAAAGTGGTTGTGCCAGACCACTGGACGAGCCAGTTTCTCACGGGACATGGCGATTTGAACGTCCCACTTCTTTTCTCTCAACGACTCTCAATCATGCACGTCTTGCGCCTCCAGTGCGGAGGGAACAAGAAACCATGTGCTGCTCCAAAGTAGTTTCTACAACAGTGAGCGACGGTTGTTGGGGAGCACACGAACTTGGCAGCATTGACTGCTACAAAGCAAGCCTATCTTCGCGTAGAAGGTGTGGAGTTCTATTTTCTTTTATTTTTACTTTCCTTGGCTCTACGAAGTAAACAGGAAAGTTATGTAATCGGCTGAAAAAGAAATTTTGAGTTTTCTTCTGATCTTTACGTTTCAGACCCTCCTGAGTCCGAAAAACACTATTTGGGAAAATGGTCTGTGTGTATGTGTGTCTGTGAACGATTTTTAGAGAGAACCACCATGCCAAATCCACTTAAACTTGATATCTCGCCCGCAAGTCACCATGGGACGCAAAAATAAGGGTTTGAACAAAATCCACAGAAAGTTAACTAGAGTTATCATAGTGATCAAAATACCAAATAT
Organism: Pachypeltis micranthus; assembly: GCA_020466155.1. NCBI lineage: Eukaryota > Metazoa > Arthropoda > Insecta > Hemiptera > Miridae > Pachypeltis > Pachypeltis micranthus. The sequence continues at coordinate 64,471,613 of CM035770.1, forward strand.
TTTTTTCCTCAAAAATGGCTGTAACGATTTTGATTAAATTGTTTATATTGATAGCTCTCAATAAGCCCATTATACGATAAAATTTCCATCTGTGGGAAAATGACGAGAGCAGCACAATAAATTACCAAAACTTTCGGCGAAATCGATTTTAGCCAGGTTTTTAGAGAAAACAACCGTACCAAATCAGCTGAAACTTGATGTCTAGCCTACAGGTTACCATGGGACGTCAAAATAAGGGTATGGGCAAAATCCACAGAAAGTTAACTATAGTTATCATATTGATCAAAACACCAAATTTTTTTTCTCAAAAATTGCTTTAACGATTTTGATTAAACTTTTTATATTGGTAGCTCATAATAAGATAATTGTGTCATAAAATTCCCATTCGTGGGAAAATGACGAGAGCAGCACAATAAATTACCAAAACTTTCGACGATATTGATTTTAGCGCAGTTTCTAGAGAAAACAACCGTACCAAATCAGCTGAAACTTTATGTCTAGCCTACAGGTTACCATGGGACGCAAAAATAAGGGTATGAGCGAAATCCACAGAAAGTTAACTATAGCTATCATAGTGATCAAAACACCAAATATTTTTTTTCTCAAAAACGGCTCTAACGATTTTGATTAAATTTTTTATATTGATAGCTCTCAATAAGGCCATTATACGATAAAATTTCCATCTGTGGGAAAATGACGAGAGCAGCACAATAAATTACCAAAACTTTCGACGAAATCGATTTTAGCCAGGTTTTTAGAGAAAACAACCGTACCAAATCAGCTGAAACTTGATGTCTAGCCTACAGGTTACCATGGGACGCCAAAATAAGGGTATGGGCAAAATCCACCGAAAGTTAACTATAGTTATCATATTGATCAAAACACCAAATTTTTTTTCTCAAAAATTGCTTTAACGATTTTGATTAAACTTTTTATATTGGTAGCTCTTAATAAGGCAATTATACCATAAAATTCTCATTCTTGGGAAAATGACGAGAGCAGCGCAATAAATTATCAAAATTTTCGACGAAAAGCGTTTTTAGCGCAGTTTTTTCCTTATACACTCCGCTGGAATTCTTGTAGAATGTTAAAAAAAATTGGTATTGTAGTCCAATCCAATACCTAAAGGGTGAGTGTTTAAAAACGCTCATGAGATACATGGGGGTCACTCCAGAAATTCCTGAAATTCAACTACTGCCGTTTCGCGTACTGCACCAATTGCTCTGTAATGGTTCTGGAATGAGTACGAGCAGCACAATAAATTCCGGAACTGTAAGCGCTACCGCTTCCTGCTGACGTAAAGCGTTGTTTGACCAAGTACAAATTAACTGAGTGATACATGAATTGATTAAATAGAATTAGCCATGTACAAAGTGAATTGTTGTAGAGCTAAGGAAAGTTGTGTGTTGCAACGCACCAGATATTTTTATTTTTGTTGACACCCTGTAGAAAGAATACTCTCAGGGGGTCCTTTTCTCCTTAAGGGTCACACAAAAAAAAACTTCCCGAAGTCGGACGAATAAATTTAATTTAAATAAATATAATGATGGTATTGTAATTTATACCGTTCCGCACCTGCCTCCGGGATTCAAAGGGATGCCCAGAATTCAAAAAATAGTAAGCATGTGGTCTTTATTTCTGCCTGGGAAGGGTTGAGGCGGCGATTCGCTAGCGTCTTCAGCGATGGCTCCGTAACTCTCCAGCGTCTAGCCTGCGACTGCCCTGCGTTTTTCCGACGTTCCCCAATCCCTCGCCTTCTCGGCACATTCCCGAACAACGTTCGGACTCCACAAAGGTTATGGCTAAGAAAAGTAGTGACAGTTGATCTGCCCTCTTGCGTTCCCCACTCCCTCGCCTTCGCAGCACATTCCCGAACCAAGTTGGGAACCCACAAAGGTGATGGCTAAGAAAAGTAGTGACAGTTGATATGCCCTTTTGAAACTTGCCTCTCAAGTAAATAGTTAGATCAGGTAGGAACCCAGATTAAGAACCCCCAGATTGTATGGGATTCCTCTGGTGGTCACCTCCGCGCGGTCATACACGGGCAACAGCTGTGTACTGGGAAAGCGGCTAACGTCCAAATACCTGCCATACCTCTGCAGGTCTGAGTTCGGGGGTATGCTGCTGGCCTCTTGCATATTAGCGAAACTGCAACGTTCATGACTGATATAACCCTCGTCTAGGGTTTGGAAATGGGCATTTAATAAGGACACAGACCTGTTGGTGTTATACTGCACCAAGTTACCTTAAGAATAATTATCATTAAGAGGACTACTTTATCATCAACTCTCAAACTACTCGGAATTACTTCAAATTCTTACAAGCACCCAATCAGTCAGCTCTTCTCTTCGTCAGGAGCAAATCGTGGCGAAAGTGCAATGATCGAGATGAACTGTTGAGCGACTCACACTGTGCCTACCCTTAAATGGTAAGCTGGTGTTCCGTCACCTCTGACGTACGAAACGTCGGTACAAATAAAGTGAAAAGGGGTTTGAGTAGTTGGAAAATGCGGCCTTGTTTGGATCACAATTCCAAGGAAAAGCATTGCCCGGGGCGAGGCTGACAACTGCTCCAGTCGCGCTACTGAAGCGTGTCCAGTCCAGTCCCGTCGGGCTGGAAATCTCTCGAATTCGTCGATTGCCGAATAGACGGTTCCACTACGACGGCTCTTCTTCCAACGGGGTTACGAATGTTTTAACAGGTTCGAATCCTTTTTTGCTTTCTTTTGACAAAATTTTACGGTTCGATGGAACGCGACATTCAACAGCTGGGGGCCACAAAGGACAAAATCTTCTCTTCGGATTCTACTTAGTTCTCACCCTTCTGATTCAAAACGGAACTCAACTGACTGGAAATAACAGGAATGTGACCAAAGGCCAGTTTCCTGTCGCGAACGTGGGCAGTGGTCTGGAATGATCTCCCGTCTACGTTTGTAATTGAATCAAACTTGTGTTGACGATGAAAGTGCTGAAATAAAATCCAGCTGAAGCTAACACAGGAGTAGGCCGTATCCTGCACAAACCGCTGGACCAACCTGAAAACGCGTTCGAATAAAGCAGCGAAAAGCAGACAAGGTTTCCTCGCAAAGGCCGGCGTAAGGTCTGGTCTGCTGGTTTCCATCAGCAATTTGGAAAACTGAGCCATGTCGAGAAGTTGAGGGGGACTTGTTGGATTGAAATAACTTCATGGCTTTAGCTACTAATCCACTCAGTTCATTTTTGCGCCGCTTCGCACTAGGCGGTGACGCCCTCAGACAGTTTGAAAGTCCTCTGAATCCCACTCCACCCATTGAAGTGTAGGGAGAGTGTGGAAACTGCATGAGTTCCTTCCGTCAACCAAACCGTGCAGAGCAGCCCCAAGCTAATTGAAAAGCTTCCAACAAAACTTGAAAGTGCTAGCAGGTAAAGTGTGGCACACCCTGCCTCCCCACACCAGTTAGTTGGCCAATGTTTCAACAAAATCACTGGAACTTCGTAGAGTTGTACATTACGAAAATTGTTTCAAGCGACGCCTCTGCCCTTGAGAGTTACGTGGAAAACTGATTGACCATTGTAATAACTGGGTTCGTTCTCTTGCAGTTCTCTAAACGGAAAGGCAGAACTCTGTGTAGTTAACTCTTGAGTCGTTCAATGGTTTTCATTGGTGTAACTGCAGTACGTAGCTAAGTCCCTTTTTTCGGATGACTGGCGGGCTCTGGTTGTTCCTGCAGCAAGTGTTTGAGTTCGCGGTAATAGCCTGTTTCGGTTGATAATTAACATAAAACAAGAAGAAGCCGTGAGTCTCAAATCTCAGCCGCCTCCGGGGCTCCAACTCGTCCTGAATTATGGTAATCTTCCCCGAACAGGCAGAGCCCGTTGATGGCAAGTTTTATTGCTCGGCCTCATTTTACTTGAGAAGAGATCAATGGACCGGAGACCAATGAATCGCATAACAATTACTGCCTCTTCCTGCCAAGCACCTCGGTGGGGCGAGAGTTTTAAGTAGCGATAGTGCCAAAAGACTAACTGTTCACAAGCCGCGAAGAATTGGAGGACTATTATCGCTGCAATGGGTTTAGTGAGGGCGTGATAAACTGTCAGGTGTAACTTCCTTCCCATCCCTTTGCGTTAACAACCATTTTTCTCAAACGGTTAGAGATAACTCCAACCATTTCTTACTGATCTTATGTACACAGAACTATTTCCTCATGTTTCACGTTCTTCAGCGTTACGAAGTAATGTGGCTCTAAGTCTCCTCTAAGTCCAGTAAGCCATTCGAGTTTGCAACTGCTTTGCATGGTCCAGGCTCCTTCCACTCTTCGTAGAATCCTTTAAACTGCTGATGTTGACGCCAACGGATATCGCCAGAGCTGTAAACTGTTTGGCGACCCCAACTGAGCTCCGCAAGGTCTTGAATCCCCAACAACGTGCAACTCGCACAAAATCGTTGGCCACATCCCCACAGCCCCAGCCTCATTGCCGGATTTCATTGCGCCTACGATCGGCAACGTGAGCTGTTCCTCCATCGTTTTCATTCCTTTTAATTCACGGTCTCTGGATCCGAGGCTTCTCAGGATAGCCAAAATTACTGACATTTTGGACAAGGTAATGTGCCATTCAACCCCGACACATAATATGACTTCCCATGTAGGGCTCAATCCCTATTAAATCCTTTGTTTGGTCTTCCTCCAGGAACACCTGAAAGCATGGAGAAGACAAACCAGATCTCCTTCCGCTTCCATTCGTCTCCTACCAAAAGTCTTGGTCAGAATATTCAGTCTTCATTTTCTTTAGTTCCTGAATAATTTCATTTAACCCGTATTCGACATTTAACGAGAGCATTATTCCTTTTTTCTTTACGTTTATCTGTACAGAGCTCTTAGCTACATTTTATTTAGTGTCCATGATACCACTACGCATTTGTATTAATACAGTCCACTTTTACCTTTAATTTTGCAGTTCTTTTTTTTCTCCGATCTTTTCTCACATTTTTCCAGGTTCAGTTTTCTTTCTCTTTCCTTTTTTTTTAAACAGGCGTCAGATTGAGCGTAGCCCAGATACCGGCTACACAATTTACGCCACAGCTGACATTCGCAGTACTGCATGCAGTCACGTTGTAACCAGTTTGAGTAACTAAATCCACGACAATCGCTTCATGTACGTGGTGCTACGGAAAGTAGTCTGATGCGTCGTACCAGATTTTCTTCAGATTCGCGTACTTTCATATTGGGCCAGTGAGGGAAGTAAGTTGTGCGATGCTCGGGCCCTAGAGGTCTGGCTGGACTAGCAGCACGGGTGGACGCGCTGCCGTCGCGCCGACTCAAGCAATCGATCCCACATTCAATTGTTTCCGATTCTCCGGATCGGTCCTGCGCCTCTGCGACGCACGCCGGCCGGCTACGGCGGCGCCGATGATGCGGCTGGAGGAAAGCTTTCGAATCCGGTTGGTCCGGACGAAGAGGATATGCCAGACAGTTGTCGCTTTGTCGTCGTTCAACGTCATGGATTCGGTGAAGTTAATTGCCTTTGTGCGGAATTACGAAGAGCTCAACAATTTGTGGCACCTGAACTACTGCAACCAACCGAAAAGGGATAGTATTTGGGAGGAGATTGGGAAGCGAATGCAGAAACCTCGTAAGTGCCCATCTCGCAGCTGTCGAACATCCTAAACTTTCTTCATCCAACGGCAGTGTATAACTAACCAGTCGCGGATTTCTCGAAGCTTTTCAAAAGCCACATTTTGACAGTAGTTTATCATTCCTCGGTTGTTTACATGTACTCTCCAGGTCAGGTTTTGAAGCTGAAAGTAAGGTTCCATATGGTACTGTGAAAATACCTGAAATTTTGATATTAAGAAGTGGTGGAGACTTTGGAGAACTGCAGGCGTTCCTACAAAGCTATTGGTTATTACTTGAGAGTGGTAGGTTACTGCCTAATTATGAGGGATAGTACATGTCTGTGATCAGCTGCATGGTCACCTCAGTCTGATTACTCTGTGAGAGAGTTGACTGGGGTCGAAAGCACGACTCCCCCGCCTTCGAGAAAGCAAAATGATAGAACACACGATGCTTGACAAATGGAGTAGATTTCAAATGACTTCACCTGTCCATCAGAATGTTTTGAGTGTGACTCCCTGTAGAATCCGCTGACCTTCATGCATAGATTCTCCTTTTCCTCACTTGGAGGGCACGGAACCAGGTTAGGCGCGACATGTTGCACGTTGGTGTGCAGTGAAGGGTGATGGGTAACTCCGATTGCTCATAGGAGTGAGCCTCTTAGCGGCCCCACGAGTTTACGACAGTTATTACATGCATCAGGTTGGTCCTCACGCCTCTTTGCGATGGCAACTCTTCTTTTGAATCCTTTTCACCCTCGCGTGCTGCTATTCCCACACGTCCTCCAAAACTACTGTGCAGTTTCAGGAGCCGTCTTCGCTCATTCCTGCGAGCTAATAGCACCGGATCATCAAGCGCCGCCCTGTCTCAGATGAGAGTGTTTCCATAGTTCAAGTCGTCAACAAGACTAGCTCTGTGACAGCCCATGAGCTTCTAAACACTCTCTCACCCATCGGCTTACTTGCACAAAATTTATTCGGGCTGACTCCAACGAGCGACAAATAGTTACCGCCAGCAGGATATCCATGTACTCAAGAGTCACGTCGTCGTGCCATCGTACACCACATTCCATCAATCCTCGTCAGGGGAAGATGATCTCCCCATGATATTGGTGATTATGGAGGGGAGGGGGGTTGATGTAGGTATGTTCGTATGTTCGACGTATGTTCGACAACCTCTTCTTCTTCAAGTGCCGTCTCCATCATCGAAGGTTGGCGATCAATTCTGCAAATCTCTCACGGTCCTGAGCCAGGTGAAACAAAACGGGTGCTCGGTTAATTCGTGTCCAGCTACGTATGTTCGACAACCATGACGCGCGCTTCCGCCCCACTCCCCTACGTCCACTGATCTTACCCATCATTACTGTCTGCAAAAAACTGTACTTGGGCCCACGCAAGACATGCCCCAAGTACGACACTTTGCGCTTCTTTACGCTCATCAGCAGCTCACGTTTCAGGGAGTTCTGTTAGAGGATGTAGTCACTGCGGAGACTTGCGGTCCAGGGGATTCTCAGCATACGCCGAATCAGCCACATTTCAAAAGCCTCTAGCCGATTCATGTCCCTGGCCTTCAATGTCCACGTCTCTACCCCATACAGAAGTATAGACCACACGTAGCACTTAACAACTCGCCAGCGCAACGCGAAACTTACATCCCGGCGACACAATATACTACGCATGTTGTTAAATGCCCCACGCGCTATTTCGATTCGGCCGCGCAACTCCCCCTCCAACGACCACGTGTCCGCCACCCATTGCCCCAAGTACTTGAATCGTGCCACCTGCTCGATGCTTTGCCCGTTGACTGCCAACCTGATGCCACTATTTGCTGCCTTCGATATGACCATCGATTTCGTTTTTGCTACGTTGATAGCCAGGCCATATTTCCTACAGGCAATCGTCACCCTGTCCAAGAGAGCCTGGAGCCCCACCTCGGAGTGGGCCAACAACACCGTGTCATCCGCATATCTCAAATTGGACACAGGCAATCCATTCACAGGGATGCCAATATCACAGTCATCCAGGGCGTCGTTAAAGACCTGCTCCGAATAAATATTAAAGAGCAATGGCGACAACGTGCAGCCTTGCCTGACCCCTTTGGCAACAGCCACCTGGTCAGAGAGCGAACCATCCACACAAACTTGTGCCTTCTGCCCCCAGAACAAGTTTCTGATTAGTCTCAGATCCTTGAAATCAAGACCCACTTCTTCCAGGATACGAATAAGCTGCACATGCTTCACGTTATCAAATGCTGTCTCGAAATCGATAAAACAAGTGTACCGCCTGACTCCCTTAGAAGGTCCCGGTGGATCGTGGTCTAGTGGTCAAGACACTCGATTCATAATTCTCGACGAAGATCGAGGATTGTGGATCGAGCTCCGGCGCGATTGCCGTAATTTTTGCCTGAGTCAGCGGATTCCCCAAAACGTCTCCAAACCCCCCTCGTAACATTGGTGGCAGCGATATGCGAACAAGTCCACGCTCCTTCATTCCAAGAAAAAGAAGAGAGCCTGAGAGAAAGAATTAAAAAAATTAAGAGAGAAAATAATGAGACGAGTTCTCGGGTCCGAGATTCGCTGACGCTGTGAAAGTTCCAGCGGAGAGAAAAATGGTGACGCGCCTACTACAATGTGAATGAAAAAGTAAGCGCCCTTTCCTTGTCGCCCTCTCGTTCCCAGAATCTTTGATCGGATTTTCCGAGGATTCGCTCAACTCTCAAAAAAAATCCGTTCATTAAAAGTCGTCCGCTCCAGGAGCAGCGGCTAACGGTGAGGGGGGAGATGTACCGCCTGACTCCCTTAGAAGGCCCCGGTGGATCGTGGTCTAGTGGTCAAGACACTCGATTCATAATTCTCGACGAAGATCGAGGATTGTGGATCGAGCTCCGGCGCGATTGCCGTAATTTTTGCCTGAGTCAGCGGATTCCCCAAAACGTCTCCAAACCCCCCTCGTAACACAAGCAAAAACTGGGCACCACTGGTAGATACACTTCTGGACCAGCAACTGCATGGCATTTTATTTGACCAGCACCTGCATGGCAAATAAGGCTTCTCTTGTTCCAAAAGCGTAGGTAAGCCTACTTGGCAGAAATAGTTTCATGTCCGAGAGATCCCCAGTGTGTCAACCAGACCGTTAGCCAATTGTAACGCAAACATAGCCCTCTTGATGGATCGCAGAATCCCAGCTTGAGGGTTCTGGGAGTATCACTGTGATAGAAAACAACCTGCTTCCATGAAACACAGAGTTGTCATTTCGTCACAAGACCTGTAACGTAAATCTACCTGTTAACAGTGTGAAGTTGCAGTAGCATGAACCATTCTCAAGGAACTACGCGACTGAAACAAACAGTGTTCCAGAGAATGCACGGATCGCGACTGGGGTTCTAATAGAACTGATGTAGAAATGAAAAACAAGTTGAAAATTCGAGACAGAATGGTGTGAGCGACGCTTCGAGCCAGGAGATCGTTACTAAGGTCCATGTTTGACATAAAGTATAGCTGCGGTAGGCTTTTCAATGGTGATTCAAATACCGTCACAACTGGAACAGACCTGTAGAAAGTTTTAATTTTCACAAGTTGCTCGAAATGAATTGGAATATCCGAATTAGCTGAGGGATGTTGTGGGATTGCAGAGTACTAAGCGTTTTTAAATTCCGCGGATATTCGTAACCGTTTCTTGTTCCAGCTGCAGCGTGCAAATCCCGTTGGACCAGAATCAGAGACAATCACCGCAAAGCTATTAACTTGCGGAGAACGAGAAGTGAGTCCGGAACTTGGAACATGAAACCGCCCAGATTTGACAAAGACCTTCAATTTTTGGTTCCGTATCTGAACCATGAGGATCTTAAAACGGTTGGAAACCACACGCCCTCAAACCCGCACGAAAACAGTTATTTGGATGAAGGGGACGATTCTGAGTTCTCTCTGGTGTCATTGGAGTCACAGAGCGGCTCTGTAATTGCCCCTTTCGCCTCGCCACCGATCTCTATTTCGCACGAGCACAAGCCAATGTCAAGCCGCAACAGCCCACAACCGACTGACTGCAAGGAACATTGTCGCAGGCCCAAGAAGAGGTCGTTGGCTTCAAATACATCGAACGACTTATTGCTGGAGTTTTTCGCCAACATGGCGAGGACTGTGAGAACTTTCCCACTTCAGGACCAAATCCACGTCAAAGCGAAACTCTTTCAAATGGTCAACAGTTTGGAAATGCGTCTCGCGAAGGAAACGTCCGTCACATGTGGCAGCCCTCGTCCCACTAAGCAGGAAACTGGTTGCGACTTCAAGACTTCGTAATGGACATTTTTTTCTTTAGTCCGTTTTTGTTTATAAGCCTCCAAAACATGGCAACCAATTCGATTATCACTCTTAAACATTTCTCTTTTAAAACCCATCTCTGCACTGGAGTTATTCTCCAAATTCCTGTCCTTTCGTCACCAGTGGCGTATTGGTTGATGTTAGTTTAAGACGCTCTGGGTTGTGTTTCCGAGACCGGGAAGGCGTGTGTTCAATTTAATTTGAACGAGGTGTGGTTGAAGGTATGACTAAGCTGGCGGTAACTCTAATGCTGGAGGATCCTCAGCAACGCCATGGGAGTTAAGGGGAACGCTACCTCCATCCTAAGAAACGTTTATTGTGAGCTTGTGCCAGGGCCGCTACACACGATTAAACATGGTTTTCTAACTTCGTTTGTCGAACATATTTGACCGTGTGGGGAGTCATGTTTGATGGTTTCCTGTCAAATGTGATTTGTTGACAAGCGTGAGGTTTGGCAAACAAGTTTTATCATGCGGGTGCGCTTCAAACAACATATCTTCAAATCACCTAGCAAAATGGTGGTAGTAGGGGTCATTTCCGCGAATCACACAGCATGTTTCTAAGATTCACAGTCTGTGCCCGTCGTTCACGTTTCTGCCGTCTTTTTTTTTTCTTTTTTTTTCTTTTACCGAGGGCATGCGGGACGAGTCACATATGGGCTACTGTGACACTAACTTAGTAAAAGGCTTCGTACATACCCCCCTCCCGCCTCAGGAAGCGAGTATGTCCTTCACCGCAGATTCCGCCATGATTTGGGTCCCCTGGGAGAAATATTCGGAGCGTTTGACTGCCAAGGCAGGGCATAGGATGTGCTCTGCCGTCTCGTCCACCTCGCCGCAAAGTCTGCATTCCACTGCATCTGAGATGCCTATCTTGTTGAGGTGATATCTGAGTGGGCAGTGCCCGGTGAGGAAGCTTATCAGTACTCTCAGATCTTGTCTAGAGAGTATCAGCATCGCCTTTGTCCTTTGACAGGAAGGCATAAAGAGCACTTTCGCTTGTCTTAATCGTGGCTGGCGATGCCAACGGGCGCCATTTTCCTGTATCTCCCATCGAGTCACCAGACGATTCAGGCGACTCTTCGTCATACCTACGTAGGGTTCAGGCCCGATGGGTAGGGTTTCTGTATCCCTTTTTTCAAGGTGGTCAGCCTTTTCATTGCCTTAATGCCCCCTGTGAGCTGGCACCCAGGTAAGGGAGAGCCTGTTATGGGCGCCGAGCTGCTTGAGCGCACGAAGGCATTCCCATGCCAGCCTGGACCTAAAGCTGTAGGCTGCAATGGCCTTTAATGTGACCTAGAAGCGGAAAGCAGGAAGGTTCGCATGAAAAAGTTCTTCTGATCATCGGGGAACAAATTAAAAATCAGGCTGAGAATCCAGTCGTTTTGGACAGGTTTACTATCTTGGGTAACAACGTTGGATCCAAATTGAACATCGTTTCTTCAAGAAAGAAAGCAACGTGAATACTGATAGTGTTGAACGTGTGGATACGACGTCAAACTTGACTTGACTTTTGACAAACATGGATCACTAACAGGGCCTCGCCAAGTAACCTCAATCAGACTTCCATCACAATACCACAAGTTGCCTAGGGTACATAGAACAAGTTTTGTAAGGCACACGAAAAATAATTGAGTTTATAGAAAGAAGAGTAATACGAAAAACAAAAAGCAGATGGACGTTCTATTGACACACCTCTGAATACGGCGCTCACCTACTTGCCAAGAAAATGCCAAATATAACAGGGGTCATCTGGCCATCTCTGGGCCCTTTCCCAGTAGGCACAACACTGGATATGGCCAAGATAAGGCGTTTTGAGCTCATATTATTTCTTTTTGGCTCACACTCCGTAAAGTAGTGCATAACATTTCACGGCCGACTTTCCCTTTCGGTTGGTGGATCGCTTAATTTGAACTGTACCAACTAGGTTTTCAGATCTAGTACCTTGGATCCAACGATGGGCTGTTGAGTTGCTCAAAAGAAAAGGTTGTGAGAGATGTATAGCTACTGGAGGAACAGAAATCTGAACCTTAGGACTAGGGTCCATGTTCTTAACCAAACGAAATTAGATCTTAGCTCGGAAGAAATCCGAAAAATACTCGTACGTAATCGCAGTGGCTTCTCGAGCGCGAATTGAGAAACGACGGTAAAAAGGGCGCACTTCCTCTCTCCAAAGGCCACCAAAACTCACCGATGGTGGTGAAGTCCTGGTCCGAATAGGATTCGTGGGATAAACTCATGCAGAACTAGGCAGCCTCTCAACAGTCACTTTCCACATTTTTACACCTCAGATGACGGTCGTGGTTTATATTTCCTTACTGCGTGGTGGACATGTCCTTCCGATGTTCTGGTGCCCCTCACAATTAGTCGTGGCCTCCCACCGGTGGTTGCTGTTTTTCATGATCATGATGAATTCAAACATTATGCTAAAGTTCTCAATCTGACTCTGAGATATGTCGTCTTGGCAGCAGGAAAACAGGCACCACCGAGAAAAGATGAGACGACGACGACCTTGTGTTCTAAGTTCTCTGACGTCTCCGATGTCGGTTTCCAGCCTGACACTATCAATACATTCTGCTACGGTTCGTCTTCTCACCCATCCAGTGGTCACTGTCGAAGTACATGCCTTGATCACTTTATTACTTTGATGGACAAATTGGATAGATAATTGCTAAACAAAACTCCTCGCCTCCTCAAATAACAGGAAGTGGAACAGAAGCTTGGGTGCATGAGAGGGAGAGCTGAGGATCGCAACAAAACTGAAACTCGGTGAGCGTAAAGAGGACTGTATTATACGTGGGTGCGAAATTGAGTTGAATTAAAATTGAGGTGAGTACAAATGTGCGGCACAAGGGCAGTACTCGGAACGCGTGAACTGGCGTGGGTAACCGTATGAGAGAGTAAGAAGTTACTGGGGTGGTTGTTGGAAGCAGAATGATTTTGGAAGAGCTCTGTCGCCGATAGGAAAATGAAATTGGGAGAAAGAAATAAAGAAAGGGGAAAGCCTAGAAAAGAGGGCTGGGGGCCCACAGGTGAGGGGCAGGTATTGAAATAGTTGGAGACGATTAGGCGGTCGGAGAAAATGACGCGGGGAAGTCCGAGGTCAAAGACTCTGACAACTTCGACGCTTTGCGTCGAACAGCATTTCGGGTTGTAAGTCCATCTTTCTCTCCACACTCTTCGGTATGGTTAATAGGTTGCTCTAGGGCGTAGCGAGTGTCAAGTAATCCATTTCGCTTCTCAGGAGGAGCTCGCTTGGTGACACACAACACATCAGCATTAGGACGTGCTGTGTGTGCCCAACATATTCCTTCAATCTCGTTCTGGTGCTGAATCTAGTGCAGCAAATTAAGTCGGTAAGTCGTTATTTCGATCCGTGTCAGCATTTCGTTGTTACTCCCTCGTAACGAACGAGAGAAATGAGTTCGTTAGCCTCGGGGGTAATCAATTATAGAATCTGTCGAACTAAAGTTCTGCAATCCAATATTTGCCTGTTCATGGATCACTTTGATTGTCAACTCGTTGACTGCGATAATGAAAAAATAAGAAACAAACATTTGTTTTGTTTCCTTGTTATCAGCCACCTCACAAAGGAGATAAAGTGATAATCCCTCAGTTTCGTTGCGTCAGCATTGTTTACTCCAAGCGATATCTGTAACAAGAAGCACGGTGAAATGGTATTTTTAGGACCAATTAACGTGATCCTGGTGAATCGCATAAGTAAGGAGGACCATTAAAACCCTACCAAATACAAATAACGTTATTCCAGACTAAGGATCTAAAGGTCAGTCTGTCGTATCTGCCTGTTCACGAAGGACCAACAACCAACAGTTGGTGTCGAGAATCATATCTTTCTTCAGTAGTAGTCAAAAGCCGTAGAAGTAGCCTCCTACCATGGCTGGTACGTGTGCAACCACTTTGGAATAAACATTTTGACATTTTATGTCTCTACTTTGCTACATAAACTCGAAAATGTAACGCCAGAGATGTTACGGAGAAGCGTCACGAAATTTTTTAACCTGAGTTGCAAGCAAATCCCCTGTGGCCTAATGGATAAGGCATCGGTCTCCTAACCCGGGGATTATTAGTTCGAGTCCCACCAGGGTTTCGATTATTTTTTTGACATTTCTACTCTTTACTTTGCTACATAAACTCGAAAATGTAACGCGGGATATGTAACGGAGAAGCGTCACGAAATTTGTGTTGGGTTAAGTGCATGGTAACGTCTGTTACAAAATCTAACGCTTGGTAACATCACACGTTTTAATAACCTCAGTGACTAAGTGATGACATCAATTGCAATTGACGCGGCCATTATATCGAAACCATCAACGAGCACAATCAAACGTCATTAAATCATTGCATAAAAAAGAAAAAATAATAAAAAATAAAAGAGATAAAGTGGTTGCGTACTTGTACAAAAGCTGTACCCACCGTTTGTGTTCATGGTTTTCCCAGGGAATACTTTGATTTGAATGTTAAACAATAAGGAGCTGCTGGTGAGGTATAAGCAGAGTTTCTGAGCATGACTGATAAGAATAAGAAAAAATAATTCTGTCAGTGTGTAGGAACGGAAAACTGCCCGGGTTTTTTTTTTAACAAAAAGGCAGTACTGAAAGTTTATCTTAAAAAGCCAAGGCGATACTTTAAGTATTGTTCTGCAATTAGAGTTGTTTTTGAGAAAAATTGGTGTTTTCATCACCCGATCTGCCTTTGCACCGATTCAAGTCAAACCCTGTTTTTGGCGTCATATGGTGATCTGCAGGCTAAATTTCAAATTTGAATCGATTTGGTTCAGCCGATTTGTTTCAATCGCGTTCACAGGCAGACAGACGATTTTTCGAAATGGCGTTTTTCTCATTCATTATCCCTTAAAACGTGATAACCTGGAGAAAACATAAGACGTGTTTTTCAGACGAATTTGTAACTTCCCTCCCTACTTCGCAGTACTGAGAAAAGTGACAAAAGTATGGTTTTGATAACAGTGATAACTGTAGTAACTTTCTGATTGCGACGCTGTAGCCCACGTTTACATACATTTAGAATTTGCAATCTGAGGTGATTTAGAACCTTCCTTTTCACAATGGTAATCACAAATATCCATGTAGCAGCGTATTACTTCTTCAAATGAACTCAGGACATTCTAAAACGGGAATTTCACGAGTTAAAAGTCTCCTGGCACTTTCCTTTCTTCTGGAGTAGATAGGACAGTCAGTTGATAAGAGAACCGTAGAATATGAAGCTGGCTCCTAAGTTAGAACCACCGACAGAGTAAACGCTGGTTTAATAGCGACTGTGCCAGAGTACAGAAGGCAGTATCAAGAAAGAGTGACAGCCTAGGAATAAGTAGTCGATCTTGCCGAGTTAAGAAATAGGCGGGTTATTTTACTGATGAACTGAAACGTTTGTGTACAACGAAAGAATTGTTTTGAGAAGAAATTTGTTTAAATATACAAAACTCAACTGGGCACGTTCTGTTCCCGCAGAGACATAAAAAAAACGTACAGGTAGAAAACTGGAGAAGTTTAGTTCGAACTGAGGGCACCGTGTAACTGCAGTGTGGAAGCTTGTGGAATAGGGCGAGAGGCAAAGGAAATGTTCTGAGTAACTAAAAATATCAGGTACAACTCATCACAGAACTTCCCTTGGTCCCACGTGCATTCAGCAATTTTCTTCGCTATAGTTTCATTTTTGCTACAGTTCTAAAAATGACGGAATGCATGCGGGGCCAGGGTAAATTGTGTGATGCGTCGCACCAGATATTTTTCTTTTTTGGCGACGAGCACGTGAAGTTAATACCCACCTGGGTGTCGGAGGACGCCTGGAGTATTGCAATGTACTTCTCGATTGTGAATATCGACTTTTGATGAAAGAAAGACCCCAGTCAGGTCTTAATTATCCAGTGCTTTGCTATTTCATGCCACTGTTGACTGATAACAAACGTCAAGGACGCTATGGAAAGCCTTGTCGTTGGTGGCAGCAAGTGTGGGAGAAAGATGTTCGGTTAACTTGCTACAGGTATTCTCTAACACTTGAAGAGTGGGAAGAGTGCGCTATTTCAGCTCCTTAAGTGAGCGAGTATTATTATTATTTTATTACCACGTAGAGCTTTAACGATCTGAAGGCGCCAGCACGAGATCCCCGGAACCGCAAAGTTGCTAAGTACGAAAGCTTGTCCGAGCCGTCTCCCGTTCTTCTCGCTTAGCAAATCACTATTTTCCCGCGCCCTGGGACGAACTCGAATGCCCTAGTAATCAATTGGGCCACACAGCCAAAGACCTTGTCCAACTAAGGAAGCGGAAGTTGAGAAGTAGCTCTTTTACACCGGAACCAAGGGCTTTTGACGTTCGTTTTCCCGAATGATGAGGCGAATTCTGTTCTCTCCTATCTACTGTTCTGCGCAAATCTAACTCTTCGAAGCTATCGTGAGATCCGGCACAACCGGGACGCTTTTGTTAACGCATCACAACGGCCCCCGTACGACTGCAATCTTTTCGACAAGAGATTGACGACGAAGAGGTTGACGCTTATGTCATCCACTGTGAAGCTCTTAGAGATTGGCTGACAGAGTGTCCTCTTCGGCGAATATCTCTTGATTGTCATTGGCAACAAATCAACTAAACCCTGAAACTGAAAGCTTTCTTGTTGACTCATTTCAGAATGTTTTGATAAACCACTAAAACGATATTTGTTTACCTGGGTCCCAATCTTACAAGATTTTCGATCTATGACACTTATTGGTCCGTTCACTTTTATTGCTTCAGAGATACTCAAGATATCGTTTGTCTCCTTACAGAATGCCGGAAGAAGCTATGGAAGCAAAGGGCGTAGCACGGGGACTCGGAGCACATCATCGTGGGTCCTCTGGGAGCCCCAAACAGGATCAACACCATCCCACAACCCATGGTGTTCGGTGCTGACCATATTGGTCCTCCTCCTCGTTCTACTCGGTGTCCTCGCCGTCGCTGGCCTTGCTCTGTACATGGGAGGTAATAACATTTTCTTTTTACTTTCCTTGGCTCTACAAAGTAGAAAGGAAAGTTATGTAATCGGCCGAAAAAAACATTTTGAGTTTTCTCCAGATCTTTACGTTTCAAACCCTGTTGAGTCCGAAAAACACTATTTCGGAAAATGGTCTGTGTGTGTCTGTGAACGATTTTTAGAGAAAACCACCGTACCAAATCAGCTCAAACTTCATATCTCGCCCGCAGGTTACCACGGGACGCCAAAATAAGGGTATGAACAAATTCCACCGAAATTGAACTATAGTTATCATAGTGATCAAAACACCAAATATTTTTTTCTCACAAACGGCTCTAACGATTTTGAATAAATTTTTTATATTGATAACTCTCAATAAGGCAACTATACCATAAAATTCCCATTCGTGGGACAGTGACGAGAGCAGCACAATAAATTATCAAAATTTTCGACGAAAAGCGTTTTTAGCGCAGTTTTTACTTTCCTGGGCTCTACGAAATAAAAAGGAAAGTTATGTAATCGGCTGAAAAAAAAATTTGTTGAGTTCTCTTCAGATCTTTACGTTTCAGACCCCCCTGAGTCCGAAAAACACTATTTGGGAAAATGGTCTGTGTGTGTGTGTGTGTCTGTGAACTATTTTTAGAGAAAACGACCCTATTAAATCCACTCAAACTTGATATCTAGCCTGCAGATTACCATGGGACGCCAAAATAAGGGTTTGAACAAAATCCACCGAAAGTTAGCTATAGTTATCATAGTGATCAAAACACCAAATATTCTTTTTCTCGAAAAAGGCTCTAAGGATTTTCATTAAATTTTTTGTATTGATAGCTCCCAATTTGGCAACTATACCATAAAATTCTCATCCGTGGGAAAACAACACACAACAGCACAATAAATTATCAAAATTTTAGACGAAAAGCGTTTTTAGCGCAGTTTTTTCCTTATACACTCCGCTGGAATTTTTGTAGAATGTTTAAAAAAATTGGTATTGTAGTCCAATCCAATACCTGAAGGGTGAGTGTTTAAAAACGCTCATGAGATACATGGGGCTCACTCCAGAAATTCCTGAATTTCGACTACTGCCGTTGCGCTTACTACCAGTTCTAAACATTTTTACCCACTAACTCTGTAAAAGTAATTACTTTCTTTCTTCAAAAAATTTGTGTTTACAGCCTCATTAATTATCTGTGTACCAATTGATCAATAATCGTCCTGCAATGAGTACGAGCACAATAAAATATGGAACTATAAGCGCTACCGCTTCCTGCTGCCGTAAAGCGTTGTTTGGCCAAGTTCAAATTAACTGAGTGATAAATGAATTGATTAAATAGAATTAGCCATGTACAAAGTTGTGTGTTGCAACGCACCAGATATTTAAACCAGTCAGTTTTCGATATACCCTCAAAAATATATTTTTTTCGTCACGATTCACCACTTATAAAGCAACAGCAGCACTTATACGTGGCCACGCAGCCACTTATCACAAAACTCAAATAAAGCAATGGAGAGATTGGAGATGGCAGGTGTTGGTAGTAGCGGAGGGAAGCAAAAAGTATGGATATCTGAATATGTGCTCAGGATAGGAGAAGATAGACCGAGGATCGTGACAAAAGGCTGGCGCTACTAGAAGATCGCCTCAGGAGGTTCCAAATTTCAACAAACGTCGTTTTGTTGACTAAGTTAAAAAAATTCCCCCGCAATTCCACAACTTTCAACATGAACCTTTCCACAAAACCCATGTTGAATGTTTCAATAACGGCGAGTGACCTATACGGGAGTTCTTCATTGTAACTCGTGTCGTAAGTTGCAGCAGCTCAATAAACTTAGGAACTGTAAGGGCTGCTACTTTTCACGTAGAACGCCGAGTTATGTTGTATCAAGTTCGAATGAACTGAGTAAAAAATAGATTGGACTATCAGCGGAAGCTATGAAAGCCGCTGAATGTACGTGGAACCGAGAAAAGTTGCGTAGCGTCGCACCTGTTCTGGCCGTCTAGGCGTCTGCAACGTCATTCAGCGTGACGGTGTTCTAAATATCTTTCTCCTGCAGATGCTGCCAGTGTATCTTCTACTGGCGCAATGCCCGCAATAATCACGGAAATTAGGGTGGTTAAGTAAAGCTACTGATTAACGGTTTTACGTTAATTTATAACGTAACATGATTAACTTTTACTAAAATTTGATTCTTGATTTCAGCGTTGAGGCTAGAACCAGTTCAATGTACGTACCGCTTAAACAATCCTTATTACCTACTGAATCGAACGTGTGTTTTAGTGTATTTCATTGTTTTCCAAAATTACAATCGTTTCTGTATCGTCCATTTACAGCTTTTCTGGTATTCGACGGAAGCATGCGAGTGATTGGCGACAAATATAATACAAATCTCTCCAACAAATCCAGCAACCTGTTTCACGACAAGTCCCGGCGGTACCAGACTTTGGTAAGACCTATTTTGAATATGAACAATATTTTTCGTTGGCCAGGGCAGTCACTATGTCTGTTTCAACATATGTTTGTTTTATTACCGAGGCACTGGGCATTTATCAATCCCTGAGAGTGCGGGGATCCTTTAAATCCACAGTGTTACTTCGAAGGTGTGTGCTTCTTCTGTGTTTAGGCTAACGAGAAAGGCTGTCTGTTTATAAAACACTGAAGCATTCCCATTAAAGACCCACTAAAACCACCCGAAGATACTCTGTTCCACCGTTTTGGACAATTTAGTGTAGAAAGCTCGACGAAGTCTTTGAACGTGTGCTAAGGCCTTCCGAATTCATGCGAGATGCCATGAAAATGATAGCTCGAGGAACTACATTCGGAGACTGCGATCCTGGTTTAGTTATCCGTCAGGTCTGTGTTGGATGTTTGGATTTAAAACGGAATGCCAGAGGGGTGTGCATTGCATGAGACAGTTGATGCAAGGAGGACTGAAAAAGAAAAAGATTTGTGTAACACACAGTCTGATTGATAAAACTGATTTCTTTGTGTTCTGGGAATGATATTCGTGAATCGAACGCTAAGCTAGGGGCTAGGCTCTTTATTTAAACTTACCAATCAAACAGGAAGAAACGTGTAAGGCTGAGTACAGCTCATAATAGCAATGATATGTCCTAGAGACGTATGAAGGACGTACGATATGAGGGCACACCTGTAAGGTACCACCATGCATAAGATAGCAAATTTAACGAGCAGCTTCAATGTGGGGCAGGTCTCTGAGCATGTTTGTAGGAATTTTTGGAAGGGCCCTGTTTCAAGCGTGGAAAGACAAAAAATCCGTGTTATGAGGACGAAGAAGAGACTGGAAACACCCCAATGAAGTCCATAATTGAAACGACAAGCTGAATCAGGAGATCGAAATATCGTGTCACTATAACATCATCTCTTATCTGTTTGACAGTTGGGAGCAGTTTATCAAAAAAGCTTAATCGGTCCGTCGGTGCACGTGATTGACGTCACTAGCTTCGCCAATGGTAGCCTCATCGTCTTCTTCAGAGTTATTCTGGATCGAAGGAAAATACCCAAGTAAGCAGAACGTTAATCAAGTTCAGAGGTATTTAGTTATTTTTCCTGGTGTAAAATAAAAATATCTGAAGCGTAGCAATCAGACTGCTGCATCTCAGTAGTATTTGGGGGTAGTGGACTGTAGTGAGGGGGTTTAGTTTGACCGTTAAATATTCCGCGACTCCAGTACTTTTAGTAGTAATGAAAACTATCAACCAAGTGGTAACAACCTAACTGGCTAACTGGTATTATTAGCGAAAAGAAATTATATAAATCAAACGAAAATTCGAAATTGGTCGATGTCAAATTCACCTCGGGGTTCCAAGTTGACGAGATGCTCCTGTTATCTCAGAGGAGCCAGTCTGGTGAGATCTGGCTAGCAATATACTCGTATCTAGTAACTTTTATTATAGCATTCTGTGGTTCATAGATCACTACTTCTACTTATGTGACTTCACATTCATCGCTCAAGCTCCAGGGGTTTGGTATTTTTCACCCGTCATACGTCGGCTGTTATAATCTAGTAGATTCATTACTTAGGGCCGTTGTTGTGGACTAATAACGTGAGTAATAATTAAAACACGCAACGATAAACTCGATAAACGTTTTGATAATAATACTGACTAGAATACGATAGCACTGAAACTTGGAAATTGAACTCAGATCACTAGGAAACGAATAAACAATCCCAGTATCCATAGTGAACTGACAATGTCTGACACAATAGTCCTCCCTTGCTTAGATTGAAACCTCATAGTCTTCAAGATATGACGGTGGTCGACGAATTCGGTTTGAACGTCGAAGACTTGCTGTAACCGGCTCGCGCTCCTCATCCTGAGCTGGCAGAAGTAGATAGTTCGGTTGGTTGCTGCGGGACACAAATAGGTATAGGGGGCTGAATGTTGGTGTGTTCCGGTGGGTGTTGTAAGGGTTGATTGTTTTGATCTGGGGCAAACGTGACGCGTACTGGTTTGGTGTTGAAGGGTCTTAATTGATCGATGTGTCGCTTAAATATGTGGTTGTTGTCAATTTAACAGAGTAATGGAGCTGTCCAAACTTGGAGACAACAACCCCAGGTTCCATTGTAGCTTGTTGTTGTGAAAATAGCGAGCCTGCACCCTGTCACCAACTGAGAGCTGTCTGGCTGGTCTGGTCAGGGTTGACGGTGTTTCGATGGTTGTCGGTTTGAGGGCATCCAGTGTAATTCAGATTTGTCGGTGCAGAAAATTTTCACTTGGTGTTTTCCCGTCGATGAGTGGCGTTGCTCTATATCGGAATAAATTTTGAGGATCTTCTTTTTCATAGGAAGAGACTCAGACTCCGTGCAGCAAGACGATGCTTCAAGGTCTGGACATTTCGTTCAGCTAGGCCATTAGTCGATGGGTGGCCAGGAGCAATGAATCTTTGCGAAATACCAGAGAGGCTGAACAGAAGCTTTTGAATTGGTCACTGGTGAAGATGATAGCGTTGTCACTAACGAGGACATCAGGGAATCCGTTTCTGGAAAGACTTCCTGCATGAGTTCAATAGTTGAAGTGGATGTTGGTGCCAATGAGCAGGGTAGAACTTCCAGCCCATTTAGACTTGGCATCCACCATTATGAAAGTGATGATTTTGATAAGGACCTGCGTAATCAACATGGACACGTTGCCAGTTGCCCTCTGGGCTCATCCATGGATGGAGAGGAGCCTTTGGTGGGCTATTTTGAGTCTTAGCACAATCTGGGCATTCTCGTACTAAACGTTCAATGTCTTTGTCGATTGATTTCCAGTAAACGTAGCGTCGGGCTAATTGTTTCATTTTCGTGGTACCTATATGGGTTTGATGAAGTTCGCCCAAGACCGCGGATTGCATTGATTGAGGAATCACTACACGAGGTCCACGGAAGAGGATGTGTCACCATCTATAGTAAATTCTGAGTCGTCAACTCGGTTTTGACGAGGTTGTTGGAGCAAAGTTGATAGGTCGTCGTCTTTCCGAGTAGCTTCTTTCAGAGCCTGGTACGTTAAGGTAGGTGATTCGATCAGGTGTAGTGAGACATCGAAAAGTTGCTTGACTTCATTATTGATTGATGTATCTGTTTTCCCAGGGACATTGATGGGTGCTCTGGACAAGCAATCCACATTTGAGTGTTCGATACCCTTTTTGAAAGCGACTGAATAATTAAATCCTGAGAGGAATGCCGCGTATCTCTGTAAGCGTGCTGACGTCATTTTGAGGATTTTGGCATTCTGGTGGAAGATTCGAACAAGAGGTTGATTATCAGTGATTAGAGTGAAGGGTCTGGCAAAAAGATATTGATAAAAATGTTCCACTGAGAATATGATGGCCAGTGCTTCTCGGTCGAGTTGAGAGTACCCTTGCTCAGCTGGTGTAAGTGATCTCGATGCAAAGGCAATAGGGCGTTCAGTTCCATCAATGATGTGGGATAGGATTCCGGCTATACCATAGGGACTGGCGTCACAAGCGAGTTGAACGCTGTTTGATGAGGTCAAAGGCACAAGCACCCTGTCACTTGCGATTTCTTGCTTGAGTTTAATGAAAGCTGATTCTTGTTTCGCTGTCCATTTGAATGAGGTTTTCTTTTTGATCAGTTCTCGAAGTGGTGCAGTTAACGTTGAAGCACTGGGGATGAAGCGGGCATAGTATGTCACCATGCCAAGGAATCTTCTTAGGGATTCGAGAGATGTTGGCCTGGGCATGTTGACAACAGCTGCAATCTTCTTAGGAGATTTTTCAATACTGTTGAAGCGCACCAAATGTCCCAAGAATTCAATATGTTCAGCAAAAAGCGTGCATTTGCTTTGATTGAGATGTAAGTCGAATTTCTGTAATTGATTTGAGGCAAGCCAGATTTGCTGCGCATTCTTCATAGTTGCCCCATGTACTCTATATCATCATAGTAGTACTCACAATTTGGAACGTTTCGAAGAATTTGATCGATGGCTCGGTTAAATTCAGCGAGGGCAGTCTTGATGCCAAAAGATAAACGATTTACCTTGTATGTTCCCCGATGAGTGGTGATGGTTTGAATTTTGCTTGATTCATCGTCACATTTGAAGTGAAGGTACGCTTTGTGCAAGTCTAGACGGCAGAAGAACCGAGATTTGGCTAAACTGCTCAAAATATGCTCAGTTTTGCGAACAGGATAGTGAGCGTCGATCAGGCGTTCATTGACTCCAATTTGTAGTCAACGCATAAGCGCACTTTCCCGTCTGGTTTGGGATGACCACTAGTGGTGAACCCCAGTCGCTTGTTTCGACTTTGTGATGATACCTGCATTTTCTAGTGATTCGAGCTCTTGATTGACTTGGTCTTCAAGTGCATAGGGGAACACTGCGTTCACGATGATAGACTGGTTTAGCATTGTTTCGAAGTTTGAGTTTGATTTCGAATCTGGAACACATCCTACCTTTCCTCAAATACACTTGGGTAGCGTTCGATGAAGGTGTCAATACTGTAAGGGTTTGGATAGTGTTGATGTTCGATGATACAGTAAGAGGAGATCTGGTGTCAATATTTTGCAGGTTGATGTGAAGTTTCCTGATCCAAGTCCGTCCCAAGATCGCTGAAAAATTGTTGGGAACAATGAAAATTTCGTCATTGATTTCTGTTTCATTGTAACGAGCAAGAACGTTGATTGTGCCATCAGGAACAAAAACCGTTTGGGTATACGACCTGAATCCAATTGATGTAGGTTGCAGTGGTGTGTTAAGGTTGAGTTCATTGAAGATATCACGTGGGAGGAATGTGTAGGCTGATCCTGAATCCACTTCAAATTTTACTGGTTGTCCATTGATATTAACCATGACAAAATAGCGGTCACAATTTTGAGAGGCGTCAAAATTATGGTTGATGTCCACAATGTGACTAACTCCATATCCGTGGTTTGAGTCAGAGGTTGCAGCTTGAGTTTGTTCTTGAATCTGGTGGGTGGAGCGAGAATTTGATGTCTGGTCGAGTAATGTTGTCACGCAAACCTTGGCCAAATGACCAGTGCGGTTGCAAGCAGAACATTTGGATTTTAATTTGTCAGTCCGGCAGTCTTTTGCTATATGGTTACCTTTTCCACATCTCAAACAAACTCCGTCAAGGCCTAGAGCAGAATAATCAATTTTGGGCCTTCGTCTTGATTGCGATCGATGACGTGAACCTGGTTGTTTCTTTTTGCTTTGATTAGTGTTATTAGTCCGTGATGTTATTTTGTTGATATCAGTGGGTGTGGTTGGTTTGAGGAGCCAGTACTCGTGAGTCGATTTTGGAAGTTTCCAATGCAATGGCGTCCGTCACTATTTCGGTGAAAACGGTTTTTCGATTGAAGGACGTTTTCTCGAATTGCGGCGAATTGAGACCCCTAACAGGTGGGCCCGGAGAAATATGTCAGCGATCGAAGCCTTGCACTCACAGGGAGATATAAAATTACAATCTCTATTTCAGAACGAAGAGAAGTCACAAATTCTGCAATCGTTTGATTGTCCCGCTGGTAAATTGACAGGAATTTGTGTTGAGCAACGAGTTCGTTTCTTGGAGGGATAGATTGGCTGAGCAGAGCCATTAGTTCCTGGTAAGTATGCTGTGTTGGAGTCTTGGGAGGCCCAATGCAGCAATCGTATCAAAGTATTTGGCCCCTACCGAGTTTAACAATAAGCGTGCGCACAATAAACCTGGTCTCAGATATTGATTTCATCTCGAGATAATTTTCGAATCGTTGCTTGTATGTTTTGAATGATTCCTTGGAAGAGTCAAATGTTTCGAAATTCGGTACGAAAGCTGTATTTGTATCTGAGTTTGACGATGAGCTGGTTGTCGAAGGCGAAATTCTCGTTGATTGGAGTGACTCGAATAATTTAGTCATAAGAATGTTCTGGTGTTCCAAAAAGGCTTTGAATTGAGTTGCATCCATGATAGTTGATTAATGAACAGAGAGAGAATTGATAATTTACCGTAAATGGTCGTGATGCAAAAACGTGTTCGCTTGGGATTCCCGTGCGAGTAGAAGAGCAATTGATTTCGTCGGTGGAAAACGAAAGAAAAGGGTTTACCTCGTCGCCAATTTGTTGTGGACTAATAACGTGAGTAATAATTAAAACACGCAACGATAAACTCGATAAACGTTTTGATAATAATACTGACTAGAATACGATAGCACTGAAACTTGGAAATTGAACTCAGATCACTAGGAAACGAATAAACAATCCCAGTATCCATAGTGAACTGACAATGTCTGACACAATAGTCGTGTTCACCAAAACGCCGCTGATCGTGATCCAACTGATCAGGGCTAGATAAGTAAACCAAGGCTAGCCATTTTCGTGCCCACCACGCTAGCCGAGATCACTGTGGTATGCGGTTAGCATAGACGTGATTACTCTGCGATTAAGCCATATCGAGAAGGCAGTGGCTAATGAGGTTACAGTAAAGTAAGGAAATTGGGCATCTGTTTGACATCCCGTCCCGTAAACAAGTGTCGTGTAAACGTAAACGACCGCGTAACCGTGTACCCCGTAGATGTCCAATGCTCAACAATCCAGATTTGACCAAATTATTGTCATACTCCAAAGTGGCCGCATTAACCTCTGCCGAAGCTGAAACACGTGAGGAGCTTAAAGTAAAAATACGCGTACTAAAACTGCAAGAGCTGCAGGAAAAAGCCAAATTAGTCCGGGAGAATGCTTTGTGCGTGTAGGAAAAATCGGAAGCGGTACAAGAAAATGAGAACTGAGCAAGAAATAATAAAAACC
Source organism: Pachypeltis micranthus (assembly GCA_020466155.1). NCBI lineage: Eukaryota > Metazoa > Arthropoda > Insecta > Hemiptera > Miridae > Pachypeltis > Pachypeltis micranthus. The sequence continues at coordinate 64,497,742 of CM035770.1, forward strand.
CAAATTATGAGGTTACAACTTTTGCAAGCAAGGAACTTTAATGAGGAAGGGAGAATGTCGTGTTTAATAAAAGTTGTTTAATACACTAATGTGTGTGTAAAAGCGTGGTATTATTTAATATTTCCTACTTAATCCACCCCGGTAAGCCATTTGCGTTTGGGTTTTCTAACACGGCAATATGACGTCTAGTTTTTTCAGAAACTGCTCAGCACACATTTTACGCTAACAACAACTTGTTTTCGACGATCGTAATACTTTTGTTCGCAACAGAATATAAATTCATACTTCTAGAAGTCGTCAGACCCCGCTCATAGCCATTATTCCAAAATATACGTGAGTTATTCACAATAATAGAAGCGAATTCTCGGCCGAGCAAGGTAATGGCGGACAAATATCAGAACATGATAAAGAACGATAAGAGCTAACCAGGCCAAACCGCCCAACGTTTTGGGGTTAAGGTTTGATCAGGGCTTCACGGTCTGGTGAAGACCGTTTTTGTGGCAGAAGGTTGGCAGCCAGTCCAGGAACGTACAAGACATCGGACACAACGCATTCTTTCGACTGGAGTGTGACCATGGATGAACCCATTCCGTTTGCGTCAATGGCGGCATTGTTAGCAACACAAATTTCTCTTTTTGATGAGAGTGGTTTTATGTTTGTGGACATACCTGCTCTGACCAGACATGCAACCACTGTCGACATACCAACAGTCACTCTTCATGTTTACGCCAAAAACGGCGGGTAAGGGTATTTTGTTGTGTACTTTGTTTAGAAGAATTCTTTGACTTCTGCTCCTTCACTCTATCAGGACGGGTGCACTGATTAGTGTAGTGGCCCGTGATTTTGCAAACCTTTTTGCAAAAAGGTTTCGTTTTTACATGCTTTTTAGTAAAATAGGCAGAATCCTTACGATCAGGTTGAAATTTCGTGTCCTGAAGCAGTTTCGTTTTCACGAAGTCACTCGTGATTTTCGTTTCTGTACTCTCGAGAGCCATGACCATCGGCTCGTACTCGTCAGTGAGGCTCTGCAGCATAACTGCACCTAGAAACTCGTCATCGATCGGTTTGTCGATTGACGCTAGCTGTTGCGATATTGCTAGAGCTTCGTTCACATACGATTCCATGGTGGGGAAATTCTCGAGTCTGATCGAGCATAGAGTTCGTAGAAGTCGGAGTCTTCTGTTCAATCTCTTGTCCTCAAACGCATCTTTTAGCATTTTTTTACTCGGCAGAGCACGGTAATGGCGGACAAATATCAAAACATGATAAAGAAAGATGAGAGCTAACCAGGCCAAACCGCCCAACTTTTTGGGGTTAAGGTTTAATCAGGGCTAGAGCTTAACCCAGTCTGGCGAAGACCGTTTTTGTGGCGGGAGCGGGTTAGGTGCTGTTAATCGACTCTAAACGAGATCAACGCAGTTGGTGAATACTGCCCTTAGGAGTTTGTGTGGTCGATTTTCGTGATCCACAGTTCTTCAGATCCTATCATAAGTTGAGGTCACAATGAAGGTCATCCATTCCAAGTATTACACAACGGTTTATTATTCTCTTGCACATATTGACTAGTCTCAAATCTGCGACATCACATTTGATTCAGCATCGAAAACTCTAGTAAACGATACGGAACACGATCACACTACAGCGGAACAAGGAACATTGACTGCGCAACGGGTCAAACTTAAGGGCCGGGAAGAAAATAACTTTCGCTATATTATCCCGCGTGTTCTTTCAAATCGTAGAATTTGCCTCACTATATTTTCCATCTAGACGTAATCATACGCTTGTAAGACCCGTTCTATTAGACTCAGCATCGAAAAATACCACGGAAACGATACCAAACGTGATGTAATTGCAATTGAACTGACAAAATGTTTTTGTCTAATTTTGGTTTATTATTCATTCTGAATAATAACCCTATGTTTTCGGTCACAAAAAATGTTTTACAACCCCCCCTCAAAATTTGATACTTTACGTTTCAAGACATGGAGATTTCAAATTTGCAATGTCTGTCCGCCGTCCCCCGTCCAGGCCGTTTTCTGCCTTTAACATGGTCTAAAAAATTCGTTCTTTAGCTCAAAAATCCCATTTGGTATCTAGTTGTGCCCGCCATCTCGGCAATCCGATCGCACGAAGCCCATGATTGTTATGGGCAAAAGACGGTTGAAAAAAATTAACGAAACGCAGTACAACACGGGAACTACAGCAGGAGTCAACGTTTCGTCGATTAGTACTCCCTCCCTCCCTCCCATCTCAATAAAAAACCACCCGCTCTCTTGCTCGCCTCCCAACACCACCCGCTTAACTCCCCTTTTGACTCGCAACGGGTTCACTCGAAGCGCCCCAGTTCCAATTTCCCCGACCCGACAGGGCAAAATCATCAGACGTTTTGTTTCCGTAGTTCCATTGTAGCCAGGTCATGTTTCGTATGGTTTACTAGTTTTCGATGCTGAATCGAATGGGATAGGGGAGCAGTAATACTTGGTCAAGCTGTTCATGAGAATAATAAACCATTGCGTGATAATTTGCAGGGTTTTTCAAACCACTTTTTGCCATTAAAACCAGATTACCGAGGCACAACTACATCCGAAATGGAATTTTCATGGCAAAGAAGGGATTTTTCAAACCTCGTTAGAGGCAAAATGTGGCCTGAACTGCGTGGCTGATTTAGAATACCCACGCCATGAAACATCAAGTGTCAAATTTTGAAATGCGTAAAAAATCGAAATTGACCGAAAACAGATGTGTTATTTAGAATGAAAAATAAATCAAAACGACTGGGTTCATCTCGGTTTCATCGATACCGACTTTACCCCGAGTTGACGAACTGCTCCTGACGAAACGGTGGTTTTCTGACTGCGAATTCGAATAGAGTGCAATGTGGGCGAAGTTAATTATCGGCTCAAACCGAAGTAAATAGGGGGAGGGGTAGCGAGGTAACCCGCAAGACTCGGGAAAAATAAATAATGGTAGCACGCTGGGCGAAATTTGGAGAAAGAAGAACGAATGTTGTGAGAAGAGGGAGAGGAAAAGTCGCGAAGGTGTTCCGCTGTGAAGCAGACCCTTGATATCGAACAGTATTGTTCAACACCTTGAAAAGTAACAGTGTACTGAGGTAGTTTGGGGATGCTTCTTGAAGAGCTGCTGACTCAGGCAAAAATTACGGCAAATCGCGCGGAGCTCCGATCCACAATCCCCGACTTACGTCGAGAATTATGAACAATGTCTTAACAACTAGACCACGATCGACCGATGCCTTTAATAGGAGTCAGTCAGCACAATAGGATGCTTATTTGGTAGTTACACGCTGTGACATTACTTCTAATTGGTGTTTGCTACGTACGTTTGTTGCTGTAATTTCATTCGACGTAGTCATTTATAGCCGAAATACCATGTCACTAGGGGCAATGCACCTTCTGAGTCGTGTTCGAGAGATTCTATTGCCGACCTTTCGGTCCGAGTTCTGCCAGCCGGAGAGCTCTTAACCACCCCCACATTGCACCATTAACCATTACCCTCGTAGACGAGGGAAAGCAACTCCTTGGCCTGAGTTGGGTGGTGCCAACTAGCCTCTGCCTCGCTTCACCTTAGAAGTGTGTGCAATGAGGCTAAGAGGTGTTGAAGGTGGGTGCAATACTGAGGAGGACACGGTACCCGTTTGGATATAGACTATGCGAGGACCTCGCAAAGTCCTCCAGCGCCGGGAAGCCAGTCGCTGACACGTAACGGGTCAGGTCAATTCTGAGCTCACCCCCGTCTCCCTCAGACGTGCGCGCTGACTTGTCCATCTGGAACATTCAGTGAGTACGTGTTCCGCTGTTTCAGAGGCGATTCCACAGCTACACGTCTCTTCCTCACAGAGACCGAGTTGGTGGAGCTTCGCCCTGAAATCCCCGTGGCCCAACAAGAGCTGAGACATAGAGAAGCCAGGGCTAACCCACCTCATTTTCAATCTGCCCTCCACAGACGGGAATAGGGCAAACGTCCATCAGCCAGTTTCAGCCTCTGTCCACCTTTCTTGCCATACACTTATTAGGTTGACCTTCGTCTGGACGAGTTCGTGTCTCCTTCATTCAGGGGTAACGATATTTCGGGGCAGGAAACGCCAAACTTTTTCCTCACCTTCCTATTTGCAAATCGTCTGGCGGCCTCCAGATCAACCGGGAGAACTCCACACGCGACCACAATGCTCGAGGTGGCGACAGTTCGGTAAGCCTTTGCAACTTTAATAAGTGCACCGCTGAGACCGCTGAGTCGTGTGTCACATTCCCGCCCCCTTCGGACCGACCCACATCTCAGCAACTTCCTCGGTGCCAAATGTTCAAGAAGTCGAAACCGACCGCCAGACAAGTTACCATAGTGTACTAGCGACAAACAACATCATCTGACAGTAGTCCCAGGCTAACGTGGGTGGAAAGGAGAAACGTCTGTGACTTTAGCACTGTTCAGTGGAGGACGTGGTTTTTTGTCTAACTGCACACCTTTTGTGATAGGTACAGTGTGCGAAACAGTACAGCAAAGACCTTCAGGTGTGACACTCTCCTTCATCCAGTTCACACCCTTGATGGGGAAGGCAACTGAACGCATTTCTCACGTCGCTGCTGCCATTGCCTCAACACCCATCCACAGGAAATCGGTCTATTGACCACTGCCTATGAATTGCCAATGAAAGCTCAGTATTTTCCTCACCTTCAGCACTGCTTTACAGTCCAACACTCTGCTCCCCTTCACACCGTTTGATCCTTGCTAATGTTTCTCCAAAGCTGTTGGCACGGTTATTGGCATCGAATTTCAGGCTGGCCTAGTCAAGATATGGAGGTGTTGTTGAGTTGTTATTTGCTAAGACCCATTTCTTTCTGTCTGGCATAAAATTAGCGTATGGCATATCCACAGTAGCCAGATGACTCGAATAAAACAATTGTTTTTAGCATCATGCTGTAGGTTCGATGAAGCGTTCTCTTAATTCGTCTAGATTTCTCTATCAATAACTTATGGTTGAAGTCGGAAATATTGTGATGACCCTGGGATGAACATTGTCGTTACGTGCGCGGGATTATGACATGATTAGCTGAGTTGGAAGGTAATCAAATTTAAATTATTGACGATCAGATTCAAATCTTTGAAATATTTTTACTGTTTCTGTTTTGAATGGCGCTGACAGTGCGCTTTTATCTGTGCTAATTTTTGCGCTCCCTGGTTCAAGAGCGTCACTGACATTAGTCAGAGCCCCAATTTGACTTGCAAACAAAAAGGATTTGAACTACACGACTATTTCAATATTTATTTACATCTGGGGACAACGAAATGTGACTTGTGGGGGAAATGTACAAATTCGACGAATAAGTTATTTACAGTGCACCGTCGTCACTTACATTCGGTGATGATGAGTTGTGAGATGAGAAACCCGAGGGCCATGTTCATTTGAGGGACGTGAGATTTAGTGGCGTCACCGCTGCGACGTCGTGAGCCGACTGTTCCGAGGTGGCTCAAGATCATTTTGTGCCTGTGTTTCGGGGGCTTTGGCGGCATGTCCGAGGGCGGTGGCGAAGGAGCTACGTCGTCTAAATCCCGAACGCTTTTCTCTAGGTCTTCGAGCTCTTTCGAATGACGCTCGATGGAGAAAGAGCACTCGGAAGTGGAACGGCTGACGACTTCCTGCTCGTGTTGAAGGCTCATGACTCTACTCACGAGCTCGTCGAGCCGCTCGTCCGTCCTCTGCTGCCGCGCGTATCTTAACAATTGACGAGCCTCGACGTCGGCTCGTTGGGACTCGCATAAAAGACATTCCCATCGCGGTTGTGCCGCAGCTTGCTCTGCCTCTTCCCAAGACACTGGTAGACACCTAAGGTGTAGAAAGATATTGCAAACGCTGCACATTAACACTTGTTGCCCCGACCGGATCGCGCAGCAGCAGCTGCTGCATGTGCTCGGCATCGCACGGTCTGCTCAACTGGTTTGAGGTGACGTTGCCGGCTCCCCGCGATCTTCCACAACTCGGCACGTATTTAGGGGACGATATCGTTGTCGTCATTCGCCCTCGACTCTCGAGACACTTGAGGCCTGACGAGTATTTTTATCTCTTACTAACCTCCTCTTGGAAATAGTTCGGGCGTCAATACCCCCCCCCCCTCTCCCTCACCTTTCCCGACTGGTCTCAAGGGATTAACAGGCGGCGCTTTGAGGGTTTCCTAAGCCAAATCCCTCTCCCCCACCTCCGAATCCACTCTCCCACGTCAACCGCCCAGTGACTCAACGTCAACATTTTGGGTCAACACTTTGGTGCCCAATCATGCACTTCTTCCTCGTCGAGGGCGGGAAATAGCTTCAACGAGGGAGGAAGTAATTAAACATATACTTGTTTCAGACCAAGAATAATACCAAAGAGGTGCTTCGCGTGTGATGGAGGAAGGATATTTCGGCTGTCGAATGCCCAATTATTCAACCATTTGCAAAAAAAACAACAAAGAATGATAACAAAAATTTATTTGGTGGGTGAAATCGGGAAAATTGAGAAAAATAAACTGAAATAAAATAAATTACTGGGAAAGGAGAACTGATTGGACTGTGTAGGGTTATAAGAGGAAATGGAGACGGGAAAAATAAAAGATAGATAGATCTGACCGTAGGTCAGGCAAAGTGCAGTGAAAACGCTGAAGGAGGTTGGGTGGTGTCGTTGACGTCAGAGCTTTTCTCGTTTGTCGGCGGTTTGGGATGCTGATGACCCTGATTTCGAGAAACGTGGCGTTCTGTGGGGTTCGGCAGCGAATCCGACGGAAACTGGCGATGGGAGAAGAGAAGTCGAGTAAAGAGAGGTGGCGGAGGCAGCTTGGAGATGGTCTGATCTTGAAGACTAGATGAGAACTGATGAGAAGAGTAAGAGGTCGCGTTTGGATTGCGAGCGATAAGCGCTGAAATCATCAGATCACGAAACAAAATGAAAAAAGAAGAAAATAAGAAAACAGAAGGGAAGGAGGCTCACTTCGCCTCTTCAAGAGAGCTTCTTGAGAGTGAACAGCTTGAGAAGGTATTCTGGGAGTACAAACCGTGTTAAACCAGTGCGCGGAATACTCATGAACCCCAGAATCATGCTTCTGGACACAGGAAATGAGTGTGAAGAAAGCAAGGGCTCAATGGAGAATACAGTGGCGAATACTTCGACCCCCAAATAGTAGCGTGTAAGCAGATCAGGTGAAGAAGAGGGAAGAGGGGTAACCAAACGATCACATTCCATGGAGCTAAGACAGTTCCGCGACCACCTTGAGGAAGTCAGCTCGGGGATTGATGAACAGCGTCGACTGCTGCCTCCTCGATAAAATGCTTTGGCGAGGTTCCTGGTCATATGGTATCCTGGATAAACCGTCAATATTTGGTTGTTCTCTAGCCAACAACGTGGTCATGAAGCGTTGAGCCTGTCTTTCGTGGTCAATCCTTCTCCCTAGCTCTTCCACTCCTCTGAATAGGAGCGTCGTGCTTCAACCATTGTTAGCACTTCCACACATTTTCTAGATCGACGTCATCAGATGGAAGTTTATGTGCTTCCCAATCCAGACTGCCAGCATGGGATACCCCTTCATTTCATCTCGAACGCGCTTTTCCTTTAGAGGCACGACAGGGAGCAGAGTTTGGTTACATTGCTATTCACGGTGCAGGCAATACAGAATGTTGAATGTATTTCAGCTATGCACCTCTTGGGCCGTACCTCAACGGTTGAGCATTCTGACCGACTTTCCTTCGGCTGCTCAGCCCTGCATTTCTCGTATACTCGCATTCCTTGGCCATTGGGTACACACGATCCTAATCCAAATCTGAATTTTGTTGTTTCAGACCGATCAACAGCCTGGAGGACACCCTGAAGAACGTTATTCTGCACGAAGCTTCATCTCCGCTAAGTGTTCTGAACGCTTTGAGGATCGACGCCAAAGAGATTCACATAAAACGTTAGTTTAACTTAATTCAATAGGTTACGATGAATGACCTCAGAGCAATGAGCAAGTTCACGGGGAGAGAGGGACAACCAAAAGATAAAGAACACTTTGAGTATTCATTTCAGTGGAAAATCCTTCATTTCGTCTTGTAATTGTAAACGAAGGAATCCAATGGTGGTAGGCAGTGACTTTCGTGATTCCATGACGTGATCCACCTAGGTATATTCGGTATATACGCCGAGACGTAAGGCGGGCGACGATCCTCTTGTAGCTCTGCTGCATTCAACGAATTTGAATTTTGAATTTGAAAAGTTTATTCATGAGAAGTACATATCAACATACACACAACTTCTTGCAAATTTATAATAAATGAAAGAATATGACAAAAGGGTGCTACTGCGAATAATAATTGCACGCCATTAGGCAGGAGCCCATGGCGACGTGCAAGAGTGTTGCCTCACAATAAGAATAAATAATCTAAGGTTAATTATTATACAGAAAAATAATCAGACTCTGCATTTCAGCGCCGAACAACAATCCGCATCCGCATCGCATAAAGAGATCTGGCACATTGGTCAGTTTATGCATCGATTCACCAACTTTCAAGAAACCGAAAGATATTGAATAAATGAGGAAACCTAAAGGGCAAAACCTCCTCTTGACCTGCCCCCGCTTATGCGTACATACTTTTGAGAATCTCATTAGATTGCTGCATTCCTAAGTTTAAAAGCCATGTACTCACTACCTTCTTAAAACGATTCCTGGATAGGGCCCTAAAGTTTTTAACCTCAACTGGAGATGCATTAAAAATTACATGAATGAGGTAGGGTAAATGCACCAATTGCTGACACTTTAAGGACAGTTTTGTGGTTTTTCAACAATTTCTCCCGTTGTGAGCGACCGATCCTTACCATCTAAAGTTTTTCTATTAGGCCAATATTGGTTCTCTCCATTCTGTTCATTATATTTATCAAAATCATAAATCAAACCTTTTTTTGTCCAAAATTCGGGTGTATGATTTTTCTCCTATTACCGACATGCATGCACCAATTACTGACAGTGTGAGGACCCAATTACTGACACCTGTATCAACTGTAAATGGTATCCCTATCTTTCGAAATAACAGTTAGGAACTCATTAATGTCATCAGTCGTCCAATCATAAAGTGCAAGGGGTTCAAATTCTTAAGTATTTAGGTACTAATTTGGTTTTAAAAACCTTAAATGCTTAAAATACATTTTGTTTGAGTCTTAAAATATCTTTGGTTTTAAAATGTAGAAATCAGTAGGGTAAAAGCACCAATTGTTGACACTATTGGAGAGAAAAATCGTTCGATTCTGCGCTCTACCCAAGTATTCAAGAAATTGAAACTTTTGGATAGTGATCATGAATCGTGAGTTCCTTGGGAACAATTTGCACTTATTAGACTTGATTAAATACGATTTTTTCAGCATAAAAAACAAGTTTTTCAAAAATGGAATTTTCCCCCTAATGTTGACAGTTCTGCCTTCGGAAATTCCTAATGTTGACATTTGCGGTTCCTAATGTTGACACCAGTCTAAATTTTTGAGAAAGTATTTAAATATGCTTTCCCTCTAGTTATTTCTCAAAGTAAATGAACAAACGAGATTAGGAACGCGTTAAAATATATTTAATGTTAGACTAGACAGTAGGAAATGGATTTTGAACAGCATAATCACAGAGGAACAGGAACAGAAGTAGGGAACACAAATTTTCTAGGCTTTCCCCCGTAATATTTAGGCTTGGGCAGTTTGTATTTCACATTACTGACTGCCAGAAGGCGATTCCCCTCGCTCGAAGGCCTGAAAACAGTCCTCAGTCTGTTGCAGGGATGAAGCGGAGTTACTTCAGCAGCATCTTCACTTTCAATTTTGACAACCAGACAAACACATTCGGTCTGCTTTTTTTTGCGGGCAACACACTCACCACCATGTCCCCTTCATTTATTCGTCCTACTTCTTCCTGAGCACAACTTGTTTCTCCTACGGTCCCTCCAGGTAGTGATATTGGGCCATCTTCATTTGACAATTCCTTTTTCCCGTCCTGATACTGCCTCATCTTCTTTCAGCGACTTCTCCACTGGCTCCACTTCATTTGACAATCCCTGACCTGATATCGGCGCATCTTCTTTCAGTGATACCTCCACTGGCTCCGTGTCATTTAACAATTCCTCTTCTGTATCTTTAGCTAAGGTATGCTGCTGGACAACATCCCAGTCTTCATCCATGTCACTGTAATTCTCAGAAAAACCTGGGCCTGTGTGACTGGAAAGCCAGCCTTTGCTGTTGTTTTTATCCAGTGGACCAAAATCTCCTCTTCATCTTTTGACAGCACCGACTGACGCCCTATTCATCTTTCGAGAGGAGTTTTCCCTCTCACCTTGTACAACAGAGTGATACGAGGAACTCCATGGCGCTTTGCAACTGCATAAACCGTTGTGCCGAGCTTCACATCCTTTATAGTGTCTTCCATTTGCAGGACAGTGTACTTCCACATTCCGTTCTTGTCGGGAGGCATGGTAGTAGTCGATCTGTTAAAATGATAAGACACTGTATCAGAATCATACTGTTATTTTAAAATTCTGATAGGTAGGTAGGTACCTGATAGTGTAGAAAGGTCATAGGTAGTGGTCTAACCACAAAAAGATCAAGTTACCTTACGTAAAAATGTAAAAAAAAAAATTATAATATGTCAACTTAAGGAACCAAAATATGTCAACATTAGGATCTCCATATCAACTTAAGGTTCCAGTACGCTGATTTGAAAAATTCAATAGTCTCAATATTCTACGAAATTATTCAAACCCAAATATCACCTTGGCAACCTGATCAACATTTTCCCCTAATGTTGACACAGGTGTCAACATTAGGACACACGCCCTTCCATGAAACCCAAATGATGACACCCCATCTTGACCATCTATTTCAACGAAATTCAGGGGTTTAATGCTTACAAATTCTTCCTTACACTATTATTAGAGCAGGCAATAGATATATAACTGGTTACTCGTAATATTTGACTTGAAAAGTCTAATTTTGTTGACTTACCTCACTAACCTGCCGGATAGCGATGGCGTCGCTGGGTTGACTGATCCAGCTGTCACCGGCTTCAATATTAGCCAGACGTTCGATATGGGTAATTATAACTAGTGGAGCCGGCCTACCTCAAATCTCACATCCTTATCAACAGAATGACGCCAATTCCGAGTACCTACAGTGTCCCAATACCTTAAGTTTACGTTTTGAAATTGGAGTGTCAACATTAGGATAAGTGTCAACATTTGGTGCTTTTACCCTAAAACATCATTACAACTTATCGTCACTATCACAACAATCAATCTATCACTATCAGTCTATTTGTAGTGGGTGGTTGAAAATTACTCATTCTCAGTGTTCTCTTCTGACTCATCTAGCGGATGCCACACTTCATGGTCATCGTCTTCTTCGCTAGATGACGTTTGCACTACTCTTATATTTTTTTGAAACTGTTGGTTTCTTCTTTTCTCTCTCAGCTGCCTTCTAAAATTTAATCTTCTCTTTCTCTTCTTTCTTCCTAGCTCTTTCTGTCACTCGTTCTTTCTTACTTTCTTCTTCTATTGCTTTCTTATCACGTTTTGTCTTTAGGTTATTTCTGTATTCAATGGAAGAGACAACACTTGGCATTAACTCCCTGTTGCGAGATTTCACAGTCTTTTGATGAGGCTCTGGCCCACTGAGAGTGCGTTTGAAAGAACTTGGTACTAGTATCTTTCTAGATTTTACTGGCGTAATTGGCTGAATGTGAGCGGTAGCTTCTACAGCATGCTTTTGTTAACTACTCATGAACAAGGGCTTCTGGAGTTATCAACTGATGTGGCTCAAACTGGGTGGAACTGGAAGGAACAACCGACTCGGCTTTCTTGGAGGTGCTGGAGGGCGGGAAGTTACTGAAGTTTTTGAGAGGTTCAGGTGAAACGAGTTGAATGGCATCAACCAATGAATGCTGATTGGAAAGCATATCGCTTAAAGGGCATACCGCTTTACTTGCCCCATCTCTTTGTGCATCTTCAATGAGCTCTCCTTCGCATTCTTTTCCGATCATGAGGAGAGATGCATCTTCAATGTGACCAGTACCTCGTTGTGATTCCTTGAATAACTTCGTAGTCTCTTCACCAATGAATCTCTCCAGAATCAACAATGCTTGTTGAACTGCGCCCTTGGAAGCAGGTTTTGAACCAGTAGGGTTTGAGGTACATGCTTCTTCAGAGAACAGCATAGTGGCTCCCATGTGCCAGGGTACAAGCCCACATTTTTTGAAACCATTATTCACTATTGCTGGTGAGGTTCTTCCAATGACCTCATCCAACAAGGGGCAAAAGTCTTTCTTTTTCAGCATCATGTTCATGTGTTTTAATCTCCAATTATGCACTGTTGTCTTCCAGATTACTAACACCAACCCAATTACTAACACTCTCTCAACTAGTTACTAACACCCCCTGTTAGGAAATGGATCCCTTCCTTTTTCAAAAAGACTGGTAGAATCATTGTGTTATATGTAAAATACATAATTCATTATGCATTTGAACTAAAGTTCTCTGAAAAAACCCAATTACTAACACAAGTGTCAGTAATTGGGTAAAGCCGTGTTCTGGGCACCCAAATCCTAACATCATAAAATATGTTATCAGTAATTTATACAGAAATTGAATAAGCATTCCTATTATCTATCATCAATATTGAAGGGATAGAAAAGAATTCAAATGTAGAAACAAAGGAGATAAGGTTATACTAGATGAAATTGTTACTCACCTCCTTAGTAAAAACGTTAACTATCCGACAGCAGAGGGGAGACTGATGATAAAACTTCATTCCTGAACCCCTCATCATTAATGCTAACTAGGTCTTGGCGGGAATCTGTCACAAATCACTGTGGCATTGGTTTGGCGCAAATTTTGAGTTTCTAAGTGTCCTGAAACGCTTATTTTTCAAGGTAGAATGAGCATGTGTCAGTAATTGGGGTAGTGTCAGCAATTGGTGCCTTTACCCTAATGTGGACTTATTTTGGTTAGCGATAAGGCGTGTCTGGGGTTGACGGCACATGAACCCTGTACAAATCTGGTAGAGTAAGAGTGGGAGGGAGGTGCATCCAGTATAACTGAATTTCTATGCAGGTGCATAAGTAGGCTTCTTATGAACAGTTGACGCAAGGTAAACACTTTCGCTTCGCGAAATACTAGTTCCCTCGAGTAACGTCTAGGTCTACCCAACAAAATTTTCAACATCCCTTTCTGGATTCTGGTTAGCCGGTCAATATGAGCGTGATAAGTGCCACCCCAGACAATCACTCCGTACTGCATAATGGACTGAACTAGAGATAGATATATTTTTTTCATCTTATCACGAGAAAGTACGGGTCGAATGTGATAAAATATATGGAAGAATTTTTGCACTTTTGAACATAGGTAATTGATGTGTAGCTTCCAAGTTAAAGAGGGGTCCATAATCACTCCTAAATAGCGATATTCTGAGACTCGTTCTAAAGGGTTGCATGGACATGCTGAACGAGATATGCAGGAGTGAACGTATAGGTCGAGGCCTTCGGAACTTCCAGTGCTATCCCCAAAGACCATATATTTAGTTTTTCCAGAGTTCAGGGTTAGTACGCTCTGAGTTAGCCAAGCACATACCGAATCGAGCAATGATTGCATTTTACTGAAAACCTCCGACCATTCATGCCCCTGAATCATCAAAGCCGTATCGTCCGCGAATAACAGTATTTCATTGCGATTTGACACATCTACCAACTTATTAATATGTATAAGGAACAGGGTGGGGCCCAACGTTCCACCTTGTATGACCCCGTAATCCACCCTTTTGGTAGCACTATGATGGCCTTGGACTGCTACAAATTGGGTGCGGTTCGAAAGGTATGAAGTGAACCAATTCAGGCTACTACCTCTTATACCGATTTCACGCTCAACGCCTTCACGCTAAGTTGTCAATAAATTAAGGTACCACTTATCACATTGCTCTCTATCAAGGCGGACAGGTCCTAGATCCTTGGTAGCGAGTGCACATCAAATACACAAAAAGGTCCCGGTTGAGTTTCACGTGTCAGAAGTTTGCAGAGTGCGGAAAAAAGTGGAAAGTTATAGGAAAGGTGAGTACATTTGAGGAGGACTGGGACAAGCAAATTCAAGAGCCGAAAGGGCTCTGAACGGTGGCGAGCTGCAGCTTTGTTCCCAACGCCATTATTATTAGCATCTCGACTCAACATTGTCTCAAGTCAGTTGTATGTCAGGTTGGATCTTGTTAGGACTCTCCACTTGCAGTATTATGGCATCCATATCTGTGCTTTATAACTGACGCTGCGAAAGTATCAAAATAACAAAGCGCCGCTCCTTATAACTACACTTTTCAATGTTAACTTAGTTGTCTCTTTCTCCTGCCTGATACACTTCTCTAAATGCACAGCCATTGGTAGAACTGACCAGTAAGTTGTACCAGTGCGAAGAAAAATGGGATGAGAAGAAGGAGACAACGAAGAAAGCAATTATCCTTATCCAGAGTGAATCACTGTCCTTCTCAAGGACCACAAACGTACAACGTACACACTACACCATTTACCTTCTTCTCATTGAGTAATGTACCTAAGTGTCACAGAGCCCATAGACCCCCATTCCGGTCCTCCTCCTTCTCCTACATCACTCTTTGGGCTGAACACCCTAACTCATTCTTGTCTCACTTCATGTATTGCCCTCAGCTTTTGGTTTACCCTTCTCTTCCTGGTCTGATAAGTATGTTCCTCAATGCGTAGAACATCCTTTACACACTGCCTCTTCCCGTAATCTTAGTTAACTCACTAACGAAGAACTTACTTTTTGCAGGTTTTTTCGATGACCCTAAACCCCACAACTCTCGTGAAGAGCTGTCTACGGTGATTGTTCCTGTGGAGCCGAGACGAAGACAAGACGTAGGTGCAGTCATCAAACATGCTACAACTGAGAGCACCAATTCGCCGTCAGCCGCTGGAGAAGCCAAAGTAAAGAAGATCGTCGGCCAGACAATTCACGGGTCGTACACAGTGACAAGCAGCGAGCCCAAAACGAAAAAGCCGACGTCAATCAAAGAAGAAATAGCAGTCGTGTCGCCGACTCAGTCCATGTTCAATAGGAGAACGACCAAGTCCACGACAGAGCCTCCTGATATGCTTTTTGGCATGAAACACAGCCCAGCGCTCAACCGGTTCCTTCAAGGGGAACTGTCAACTGAAAGCTCAGTAACTGCTACCAGTTCTACGAAAGCGCCTTTTACGACCAAGCAAACTACACAAAGGACAACTACAACGAGCTTAGCTCCAACTACTAAGCTACTCACAACTCCTCAGTTGACCACAGAGCGAGTGACAACAACAACTACGTCCTTCCTGGTCGATGACGAGCCATGGCGACCCATCATTCCAGACAAGGTTAGAAATTTTCAGGACAGAGTGGATTTTGACTATGGAGTTGGGGAAGCAGAAGTCGTAGTAGATTCTCTAGCTGAACCTCTTGAAATCACCAAAGCTCCACCAACGGCTCGTTTGAAACTCAAACCTGTTGCCACTCTTGGAAGAGTTGAAGAAGTCCACATGACACCATCCTCCCACGAATTCAGAACAACTTATGCTTATGCGGAGAAGGTAGATAAACCCAAAATAACAGCTCCTGAAAACGCCAACGAGCAGAAGAGCATGCCGGAGCTGTCTATTTTACAACAGTTCCACAATTTAGACTCTTTTTTGAAAACGTACAACCCCCACGTTCCTGGAAAACTGAGTGGGAAAGAGACGCCGCTTTTAGCCGAGCAGCCAAGTACAATTGTCACTCTTCTCCCAGTTAGGTCTAACGTTGGAGTAAGAGGAGCTCTCAGACCGCGACCGAAAGACGAGGAACCAACAACAGCTTTTGAAGCTCAACCTGAGCCGAATGGAACTGACTGGCCTCTGAACTCATTGCACTCCACAACGACAGAAACTGTCAAGACCAAAGTGCCGAAGCAACCAATGCTCCAGCAAATATTTTTGAGCGCAGATTCCGACATGGTGGCAATTCCTTTACAAAAGTATTTTACCACAAGCCCGAGTTACAAAACGGATTCAGTGCAACTCGTGAGCGCCCCCACAGCAGCGCCTAAAAAGAACATTGCGACGCCCAGCGACATTTCATTGGTGACTGAAGGGCTGCAGGAAATAGCGATTGTTGGAACCGACAAATTGGACATCTCTTCTCAAAGGAGTTTATTGATGAACATGACTGACTCGAGCAGAGGGTCGTTCAGCAGGAAACCAAAAATGCCCACCTTCAACGATAACGTCGGTTCACGAAGTGCTCGATTGCACGAAGTCCACGAGATGCGCTTGTTGCTCGAAGAGATATTTCATAACTTGACCACAACAGCTCGTAGCGTCAAAAGTAAAAACCACACTTCTTCGGCAGTTGACTTCAGTTATCAAAACGTACGAAGTCAAACATTTGACATCAACAACACAGCTCTCCTCACTAAATTGGCGAAGCTTAAAATAGATTTTCAAAACGACACCAAGCTCGGAGCTCAAGACAAAGTGTCGAACAAGGCCATAGCCACCAGTTTCCCGGGCAACGGAGATCCTTTCAAAATCTTAACCAAAGTGTTGAACAAAGCATCTGAAAAGCCGGAGGTCAAGAATGCAACTGAACCAACTCCTTTTGAAATGTTGGGTAAGTTAGGCTCAAAATGTTCACTGCTCGTATAGATATATTGTGATGGATGGGTTGTAGGGGGAGGGGTCTTACAACGACTGACTGCTTTCCTTGCTTTTGAAAAGCTCTTGTGAGAGGAAAGAAGGGCGAGAGAAAGTCGCAGAACCTTAAACGGGTGTGGGGTAGCGAGCAATGTTTAAGGTTGTGGCGTGATGATGCCCATTTCATTATTCATTAGTTACTTCATGAGTTCAGTTCTTAATCAATGAAACACTACAAATTATTACACAACGGTTTATTATTCTCATGAACAGCTTGGCCTAGTATTACTGCTCCGAGACCCATCCCTCTCAATTCAGCATCGAATACTAGTAAACCATACGAAACATGACCTGGCTACAATGTAACTACGGAAACTAAATATTCCCCTGGCGCCAGGCTAAACGTAAAGGTAAACGTCTGTAGGCGTTTATGATCCGATGGAGGGATGTGCAGAGGAAGTGGCCTTGGCGCCCCGTCGGGCAAAAAGAGTTGTTGCGAGTCGAGCAGGCCGGTGATTGAGTTTGATATGACTGGAGGGAGGGAGGGAGTACTAACGACGGAACGTTGACTTCTGCTGTAGTTCCCGCGTTATACTGCGCATCGTTAATTTTTTTAACCATTTTTTGCCCATAACAACCATGGGCTTCGTCCGATCGGATTGCCGAGATGGCAGGCACAACTAGATACCAAATGGGATTTTTGTGTGTAAGAACGAATTTACGAAAACGGCCCAGACGGTGGACGTAAAGTATCAAATTTTGAGGGGGGGTTGTAAAAAATCTTTCGGGACCAAAAACATAGGGTTATCATTCGGAATGAATAATAAACCAAAAACTGACATTCGTCAGGATTATGAACCATCGTCTTTAACCACTAGACCACGATAACGAGGGTGCTTTAAATAGGAGTCAGTCAGTACATTTTGTTTATGTATTTTAGACTTTTTTCCATGCCTATCTAAGTGTCAATTCAGAATACCGTTCACTTCACAAAGTTAACAATATTTTAGTCAGATCTGACAATCCGATCGGATGAAGCCCATGGTTGTTATGGACGAAAAATGGTTAAAAAAATTAACAAAACGCGGTATGATAGCAAATACGCCGTGTTCCGTATTGTTTTTAAGGTATTATTACATCCTGAGTCAAATGGAAAGAGTATCAGACGAGTACAACTGCGTATAGTGAAATTACAGTAATTATGGCGAGCCAAAGTCTACTAATTGACAGAACTCGCGGGAACTACGGCGGAAGTCAACGTTTCGTCGTTAGTACTCCCTCCCTCCCTCCCTTCACATCAAAACTGTTTTTTTCTTTAATATCCGGGAAATAAACACAATATTTGATGCGAAATTTACTTTTTATTCTGCTCGAAACAATAGGTGCAACTCCGACTGACTGCGGCTAAAAATAGAATCCGTTACCTCAATTTTCAGGGGCAGGATGCAACCTGTGACGCATCCCCCTCTTATGCGTAATATACATTTCCCCCCTAAAAATAAATATTCACTTTGGTATTCGAAAGTTTAAAATACATTCATTATACCTGAATTATCAAGTAAAAACTAGAAATAACTAAATAACAGCTTTCGCGTACATTTATTTAAACGATTAAATTCTTATACAAATAAACATACATTCCTCTTTCTTAAGATAAAAAAAAAAAAAATCTCTTAATACAGTTCATGATAAGTTTAATGTCCATATCTTTCAATGGGCTTCACCTTTCGCTTAGGTCTAGGGGATTTGTTAATTGTAGGCTGTGCCTCTAATCTTAATGGGGAACCGTTAGGGGTACTTACATATTTCGGGATGTGAAAAGATTCTAACTGAAAGAACTCGTGGGAACTACAGCGGAAGTCAACGTTTCGTCGTTAGTACTCCCTCCCTCCCATCTCATCAAAACCACCCACCTGCTCGCCGCGCAACGTCGTGCCAATTGCCTACAGGCGCTTACAGGCGCTGGGGGAATATTTAGTTTTTGTAGTTCCATTTTAGTCAGGTCATGTTTCGTATGGTTTACTAGTATTTTTCGATGCTGAATCGAATGGAATGGGTCTTGGAGCAGTAATACTAGGTCAAGCTGTTCATGAGAATAATAAACCATTGTGTAATAATTTGCAGGGTTTTTACTTTCCATTGCCCAAAAGGGTTAGGAACTGTTTATACAAAAACTTTAACCGAAATCGTTAGATCAGTTTTCTCTAAATCATGTTCATAAGAACTCACATTGCAGTTTTCTCAAATTGTGTTTTTCAGACTCAAGTCATCGACACTGAAGAAATCTGTTCTCGAAATTAGATTTTGCCGTATTAAAAAATTCATTATACCTTAGGGACGGCCAAACATTCTGATCTAGTTTTTCTGAACAAATCAAATGACCTCCTGCAAAGGTAGTTCAAAACTAAAGTTAACGTACCTGTTAGGTGAGTCCGTCTCCTCTGGCTGGTGAGTTACTGTGGGCAAGCGCTTTCGATGTAAAGACATCATCGTCTGGCCGTTAAGTCAGTACTAAGCCCACAGTAACTCACAAGCCAGAGGAGACGAACTCACCTAACAGGTACGTTAACTTTAGTCATTTGCCTACTGGCGGATACAACCCAATTGCTTTAATAGTTCAAAACTGTTCTGGAAATAACGTTATTTTCACGTGTATTCTCATAATTTTGAAATACCATGATGAAGCTTACCTGCCTATTGGTTATGTATTGCGTATGTTTAAAAGCAGGTTCAATGATGATCACAAGGGTTTTAACTCTCCTTCTATTTCTTGTGGTTCCTTCGGGGAAGTATTACTTTGTGTAACAGACCAGCATTGGACCGTTCCTTTGGCAGTCGGCGCTTAGCTCACTTCAGCTCTGCAGTATTAGACTGTCTGTGTTTAGTGTTCAGTACTCAGTGTGGTTGAAGTAGAACCTAAGTCCTTGCACACGTATTTGGTGATGAGTACGGAAATCTCTCGACAGAGTGGAACAAGCTGAAAGAACGAAATGGAGGTTGATCGAACCGTTGGTTTTCTACTTGTGTCTGTGCATGTACTCAACACATGACCCCTTGCGCTTGCTAGTCACTTCGAGGGTTCGACAAAATCATCGTAACACCGACAACCTTGCTTTGCCTCTACGGCTTCGACTTCCCCTGAGATGACTTCTTCTCCCCCATTTAATAAAGAAACCAAAAGCAAATGCGGGAATGGGAGGCACATCACTCTTCATTGTTCCTTACTATGGACATTTTATTTCATCGGTTGGTCTACATCGATTTGCTTAAACAGCCTAATGAAATAGATATTGATTGCAGATTGTCCCTCGTACAACTTGAAGTGTGGCTCAGGCGAGTGCCTTCACAAATACACTAGATGCAACAAGCTCATGGACTGTAAGGATGGATCAGACGAGAAGAACTGTACGTGCGTTGATTTCCTCCTCGCTCAACACAACAAGCGTAAGATCTGCGATGGAATCTACGACTGCTGGGACCACTCAGACGAACAGAACTGTGGTACGTAAATTACCTGTAGTTTTCGTGTTTTTTTAATTTTTTAAAATTTTTTACAAATTTATTGCATTATAGTTTGGAATGCATTGGTACATAACAGTAACATGACACATGTTCGGGAGTTCAATTCCCATGACTTTCTCTCATTATAAATATGGTAGTTAATAGCTTAGTAATATAATAAATTAGTTTACATAAATAATGTATTGTTTACGTTATTGAAGATTTAATTGATAAATTATTGATTTTTTGCATTGTTAGGTGTGTTGATGGGATGATTTTATTGAGATGCTGCGCTCAGTTGTCGTTTGCGTTTCAGTCTGCGAGTTTCAAGAGTGCCAGCTGCTAGGGGGTTAGGATGGTTGTGGAGTCGTTAGTGGAAACGAGAGTAAGAAGCCTGCAGGACTTCGTGTACAGTTGGGAGTTCTAAGTCCTTGTGGATATTGGTATTCCTGATATACCACTGAACGTTAGTAATGAGTCTTAATGCGCGGTTTTGGAAAGTTTGGACTCGTTTTATCTGCGAGTTTGACGCTCCCCCCGATACCTGTCTGCCGTATTCCCAAATTAGTCAAGTGAGCATTAGGTATATCAAGCGCTTTGTATCAAGTGACAGTGGGGATAGCATCCTTAGAAGTGTCTTGAGCGTTTTGAGATGTAACGTGCGAGTCGAAAGTCAGGCGTTTATCAAGCACCTCTCCCAGGTACCGGACATGCGTTTCGGGCGGTATGACTTTGCCATTAATGCTCAGTTTCGGCTCGTCACATAAACGTAGATAAGTGAATGTCATGATGCAGGACTTTTGGGGGTTTAGTTTCATTTTCCATCTTAGTGCCCACTCGTTCAGGTTGAATGCAAGCTCCTCCATTTCTAAACCCGCTCTCTCTCCTCTTGGTGAGCTGCAGAGAAAAGCTGTGTCGTCCGCGAACTGCGCAGTGGTCATTGCTGGAGGAGTGGGTATGTCGCCAGCATAGACAAGATACAATAGTGGACTCAGCACACTTCCTTGGGGAACACCTGCACGGATATGCTGTGAATGGGACATGGCCTCGTGGTACCTCACTGTGTATGTGCGGTCCGTTAAATACGACAGTAGAACGCGGTAATAAGTGTCAGGAAGAGTTTTTTCCAGTTTGTACAGTAATCTAGTGTGCCAGACCCGATCGAAAGCCTTTTCAGTGTCAGCAAAGAGTCCAATGCAGGTTTCTTTTCGTTCAAAGGAGTCTGATATCTTGTCAACCGTTTTTGTGGTGACTTAAATATGAGTGAGGAGTTTCGTTTTGCTCTGACCACATTCTGAATTCAGCCAAGACCTCTCAACTGTCATTTCAAATTAATGAACACCGGTTGTAGATTAATTGTCCAATCTTCGTGAAAAATGGATCGTTTATCTGAATGGCCTGCATTACAGGAACCTGAAAGCGATAACTGGGTGGTTGGAAGGTGACAGCTGAAGGATGGTGTTGCCCAGTTTGCGTATTGCGTAGGCACAACACTCTTAGGCTGTGAGAACTGGAAGTCAAAAGTCGCAGCCGCTGCTTTTTTTTCGGACGTTCAGTTGTGTTTCCTTCTCCAATAATCAGACAGGAAATCTTGAGGTCTGTGCACTGGCACTTACTCATCATCCGCTGAACCCAGACATGAAAGTAGGTACGTAGTGAAGAATTAAGCCAGTCTCCAGGTGGAAGGCTGTTGCCTATGTGTAACCACGACATGCAGACCCAGCGGAAGTATCTTACTTCAGGGCTTAATCTAACCCTCCACTGGATTTGGCTATTTACTTCGATTGCATGCGTCAAAGGTCAAGATTAATCACGTTTTGTAACGTGAATGAATAATTCCATGGTTCCGGTCAGGAAATTTTTTTTACAATCCCACCTCAAAATTTAAATATTTGCGTATTGAGGCATCAGGATTCCAAATCTACTATGTCCGTCCGTCGTTTAATACCCATAACGTGAACTAAAAAATCCGCCCTTTCGTACAAAAATCCCATTTGGTATCTACTTGTGCCCCGTGCTCGGCAATCCGATCAGACGAAGCTTGTTATGGGCACAAAATGGTTAAAAAATTAAGAAAACTCAAGTTTGGCAGTTTTAACGCAAATACGACGTGTTCGGTATCGTTTTCAGCGTGTTTTTGGATGCTGGTTCGAATGGAATGTGTATTAGGCGTGTGCAATTGCGTATAGCTCTAAAACAGTGAAATTACAATAAGCCAATGTCTTCTAATTAAAAGAACTTGCTGGACAATACAGGGAAAGTAATCGTTTCAGCATCTCACACCAACTACCCGTCAGCTCGCCACGTCACCGCGTGCCAATGCCTACTGGCGCCTGGAATTTGCAATTTTCGTCGTTCCGTAGTAGTCAGGTCATGCTTCGCATGGTTCACTGGTATTTTTCGATGCTGAGTCGAATGTGACGGTTCTCAGTGAGACTGAATCAAGCTGTTCAAGAGAATAATAAACCGTTGTGTAATAATGTGCAGCGTTTTAAAAGAAATAACAACTGGACATGAACCCACCAAAATACAGGACTGCACCATCTTACTACACAAACAATACAAAGGACGAAAACTGAACATATTAGAAAACATGGAAATTTATAAACAAAAAAACTTCAATGGACAGATCATAAATGAACAAATCAACACAAAATGCGACACCATATTCACACCACTCAAAACACTACACAAACGAAAACAACCAACTGACGGATTTACAGACCACCCTACACAAAAAAGACGTAAATTCCACAATTGACAGACCATCCAACACGTCCCATTTATCTCTAGGGGGTCTCCTCCTGAGGTACATGACCTCCTCTCCCCGCCCCTTCCCCGACGCTCCATCACACCTTTCACCTTTCTCTTTGTATATAAAGACCACGACTAACTGACTGACTCCAGCACTGACTTAACGGCCAGACGATGATGTCTTTACATCGAAAGCGCTTGCCCACAGTAACTCACAAGCCAGAGGAGACGGACTCACCTAACAGGTACGTTAACTTTAGAAATAACCTTCTTCACAAACTGGTGAAATGGTTATTAGCTACCTTAGTATCAGTCAGAGCAGGGAGGTTGGACGACTCTTCTAACAACCATCGCTCACTGTTGTAGGAACTGTAGTGGAGTAGCTTGTGGCTTCTTGGTTCCTCTGTGCTGACTGACTCCTATTAAAGGCACCGGTTGATCGTGGTCTAGTGGTTAAGACAGTTGTCCATAATTCTCGACGTAAGTCGAGGATTGTGGATCGAAGCTCCGGCGCTCGATTACCATAATTTTTGCCTGAGTCAGCAGCTCTTCAAAAGCATCTCCAAACCCCCCTCGTAACAATTGGCGCCCAACTACTGGTCGAAACTTCTTCATTCCAAGAAGAAGAAGAGGCCCAGAGAGAAAATTAAAAAAATTAAGAAAGAAAAATGAGACGAATTCTCAGGTCTGGGATTCGCTGACGCTGTGAAAGTTCCAGCGCGAAGGGAAATGAAATGGGCGACGCCTACTACTAAGTGAAAGAAAATACTTTCCTTGTAGCCCCTTCAATTCTCGAATCAAAGATCGGATTTTCCGGGGATTCGCTCAACTCTCATAAATTCCTTAAAAGAGTCCGCTCCAGGAGCAGTGGCTACAGACGAGGGGGGAGATGTGCTGACTGACTCCTATTAGAGGCAAGCGGTTGATTGTGGTCTGGTGGTTAAGACAGTTGTCCATAATTCTCGACGTAAGTCGAGGATTGTGGATCGAAGCTCTGCCACGATTAACGTAATTTTTGCCTGAGTCAGCAGCTCTTCAAAAGCATCTCCAAACCCCCCTCGTAACGCCTCCACTGGAAGTGCAAGACGTGCAGGATGGAGAGTCTTTGACCGCCTTGTATTGAAATCGACGTGTCTAGCTTAACCTATTTTCAACTAAGACGTTCTAAGGGTATTAGGGGTAAACTAGTATGTGTCACGTTCCTTTGAGGAGGATTCCCATCTCACTTTGCATTCGTCGGGCACCCACTCTTGTAGCGCTGCTAGTTTTTTAACAAACCTTACTACTATGTGATAACGTTTTCACAGGAGATATACAATTCACCCTTCGTCACTACAACTGTTATAGTACAATCACTGCCCTGTTCCACCTGACTCCCATTGGAGGCACCCCAGTGATTGTAGTCTATTGGTTATATACCGAAGATTCATACTACGCTGAAGGTCAAGCATTGGATCGCAGTAATTTTTGCCTGAGGCAGCTGCTCTCCAAACATTTCCGAACCCCTCGTAACAGCCCCATTCCCACACTAATTTCAGAAAACGCAGAACTGTGGCATCGGTTATATTTGGAAATCTATTTTGAGAAATACCTCAAGTCCCTGTCCAGGGGTATAAATAAAATATAATTTGTGGTTTGATTTCAGAATGGTGCTCTCCTGGACAGCACTTGTGTACAAATTCTAAAATGTGCATTGATTCAGCGCAGGTGTGCGATGGGTTCCCTCACTGCCCTTATGGCGATGATGAGAGGAATTGCATTGCAGTTTCCCCTTCAACAAAGCAAGCAGCTGAGAAAGACTACTACTCTTCAGGTAAGTTTTATACTAGTAATCGCTTTTCATGACATAATGCACCTTAAATTTATAGAGATGATAGATATATTCATTAACAACTAATGTTACGAGCTAGCGCCTTGTAAGTTACTCTTTGAATTACAATTAAGTACAAATCTTGAAAGAAATATTGTTTACGCTCGCACCTTATTCTAATTAACCGCCAATAGTCTGGTCAGTGCTCACTGGAGCAACCCCCACCAGAAATGCTCATCTTTTTTCTTTTTTTTTGAAACGGTGGATGCAGGCAATACCCTCACTGCAGCCACAAACGGGCCTATTGTAAGGGCATCCATGATCCTCAGATCATGGCCCACCTGCACCACGCCCAGGTCCCACGGCACTGGTCTCACTTGGTGTGACATCACCTATGCGCCCCCACCATCCCCGCACAAAGCGGAGGATATCCGCAAGTTCTGCATTTGCCACCTCCTCGGGTTGAAGAAAGGGCCTCCCAAACACAGAACGGCGCGATGCCACGAGTCCATCGCATACGCACAGCACATGCTCTGCCGTCTCTAGCCCTACCTCGCAGAACCTGCATACCTGTACCTCGCACTTGCCAATATTTGCAAGGTGGTGCCTCAGCAGACAGTGACCTGTGAACAGGCCACATATGATCCTCATATCCTTCCTCCCCAGTGCAAGCACCTCCTTGGACCTCTCTCTGGAGAGCCGGATGAAGAGTTTAATGCTCATCTTAGGTTATAGTTGAATCTGTGTCTATACAGGAATGCTGTTTTTTCGTATTAAATGAATTAGTTTTCACACTACTGAGGCCAAAGGTGGTGCAAAGGTTGAGACCTAGTCGTAAGGCCAATGGACTGGTGCCAGGTCCAACTAGACTCTCAGGATTTTTGAAGGGCAGAAGACAAGTTAGGGCTGCAAACATCTATCTTGGCGTGCAACTACACACACCAGAAGTCCAGGAATGATTTTGCACTGGGTGATTAAGTAAACAGTAGACGATTTGAGCAGCTTCTGGTTCTTCCATTTATTTTCCTTACTTAATTGGGGCTGCTCCTTCTCTCGTTCTCATAGTCTCAAGCCTATCCAAGTAAGTGTAGTATCACTCCCCCTTTGTGCGAATCGTTCCCACTTGGTCATTGGAAAACAGTGAAAAGTGGCTGGGTGAATGAGACTATTGGTTATTTTCAACAGTTGACTTTCGATGAAGGACCCTTGATGGATACAGTAGTGTCCCTATTTTCTGTGATGGGTGTGAGTAGGGAGTGCATGGCAATTGCAAAACCCAGTATATCTACTGAGGAGTGTGGGAAGGAAAATACTATGCTTATACACTCTAGTCCAAATGGCCAAGAAAATTGGCAGGGAGAAAACTAACGGAGTACTTTCACGCCAGAGTCCTCATACCTGAACAGGCAGGCTTCAGGCCAGGAAGATCATGCTGCGGGCAAATTCTACACTTAACCCAGCCTATAGAAGACGGGTTTCAAAGAGGACTGAAGTAGCTTTTGTTGATTTGAGCGCCGCATACGACTCCATCAATCATAAAAAACTAATCCTCAAAACATACCAAGTTACCAGGGACTATAAACCAACCTACAGAACAGAAGATTTTATGTCACACTTAAAGACAAAACCAGCCGGTGGCGAATTAAAAAAAAAAATGAATGGCACAGGGAAGTGTTTTAGCTCCCTCACTATATAATATTTACACTAATGACCAACCGCACAGCCCCACAGTAAAACGGTTCATTTATGCAGACGACACAGCAGTAGTCGCCCAAGAAACAACCTTTGAAGAGGTGGAAGAAACTCTCGTACTCTACCTTGAAACCCTTGGAACATATTACGACCGAAACCACCTTACGCCTAACCTGCCAAAACTCAAGTTTGTGCTTTTCATTTGAGAAACAAAGAAGCATGGAGGAAACTTAAAATAACATGGAGACAACAAGAGCTTGAGCACTGGCAGTACGCCAAAGTACCGTGGTATTAAATTAGATCAAACATTCTCCTACAAAGCTCACAGTCATGGTACAAAGCTGAATGTAACTGCTAGAAACAATATAATACGGAAACTAACAGGAACAACTTGGAGAGCTCAACCTCGCGTACTACGTACATCAGCGATGGCATTGTCTCTCGCTGCAGCAGAATACGCAGCCCCAGTCTGGAATAAGTCAGCCCGTGCAAAACAAGTCGACATAGCGGTTAATGAAACAGGGAGAATCATTACAGGGGTGCCTTAGACCCACACCTATCGAAAAAATTTACCCAATTGTAGGTATAGCTCCCCCACCTATTCGACGAACAGTTGCATCTGAAATAGAGCGGAAAAAACCAGTGATCCAAGACATCCTCTGTTCAATCACCAACAACAACAAACAAGACTTAAGTCCAGGAAAGGTTTTATTAAATCGACAGAACCTTTAAGAATGACTCCAGAACGAAGAAGGCTAAACTTGTGGCAAGAGAAATTACAGACTCCAATACTGGAACTAAAAGAAGAACCAAGCGGTGGTTTAGAACTTCCCTTTACCACCTGGAAATCACTAAACCGACTTCGTACAAAAGTAACCAGGTGCAAAATTAATCTGGTTAAGTGGGGCTACACTCAAGAAAATACAACCTGCGACTGTGGGCTAGAGCAAGATTACGATCATCTTCTACGATGTGACTAACTAACATCACCCTGCACATATGAAGATATTTTAGCATGTAATGACAAAGCGGCTGAATACTGAAAATACAAAGTTTAAATGGTAGATCTGGACACGGAAAGAAGAAGATTTCATAGCCATCCATATTGTATGCTCCTCCTAGACCCTGACAACCAATCACTGACCAGTCTCTCAGAGTAGAGACTATTCAGCTAAATTGAGGAAAAGTAGTTGATGGTAGAGAATGGATAAACAAGTTCCGATGACTTGTGGAGGGAGATTGTGCAAAACACGTAGAACTTGAGCGAGTTCGTGATGTGAAACTTACTCTTCTTGAGCCCTGTGAGAGTTGTGATTCCAGCACGTTGTACATCAATACTAACATAAGCCATTGGCAAGCCTCGGCTAACTGGGCAGCCTGACGTGTCAACTTCCATAGGTAGGGTGATGTGGCTGTAAGAAGGTACTTTAGAGTCCTGTTATGGAGTGTGGAACGAAATTGGGAGTGGGGGTAGAAGGCATGCGACCCATTCTTATGACGACCTACTCTGACGAAAATTTTATTGATGGCTACGTGGATTCTTGGGTCGTGGTCCTCCATTTGCACTTCCATGTTATGGTTGATAATGCTAACTTGTGTTTTGTTACTGATGTTGCTAAAGGCAGCCGAATATTTTACTCGTAACAGTTGCAACCCCTTTTATTCACCTTCAGCAGTAGCAGTCATGGGTTCTTTTTCTGAGTTAATTATGAAGCACCTCTTTTCATAATAGACGTGATACCTTCTCTCTAGTATTGATGGATCATATTGTGACTGGTCTGTTTTCTTATTATAATGACTGTTCCTTAATACTCATGAGACAGTTCTATCAGTAGAAAGTCACTTAGGTTGCGGTTTTGATATCGTGCTAGAACTCTGCCAATTGCTCAGTGTCTACCCAATCCAGACCAGTGGGGCTACAGCGGGTTGTCATTTAGTCTCCCAGTGGAGAGGTGTGTCGGAGTTCCCTTTTCAAGGGCGTGTGTGGCCTTAAAAAGGGCCGACGAAAGTCTTGCTGGTACTGTCTCTGCCGGTTGGCAAAGTGTGAGGTGAAGAACGAGTTCCTCGGGTGTCGAAGTGTTGGTCGAAGGGCTCGGCTGAACAGTGGTGCCTCACAGCGAGGGACTCAGTTGAGTCGGAGCGTAGGTCGAAGGGCTCGGTTGAGCTGCAGCTCCTCACGGCGAGGGACTCGGTTGAGTCGGAAGGTTCGGTCGAGCAGCGGGCGAGGGACGAGTTCCTCAGGCGTCGAAGCGTCGTTTGAAGGGCTCGGTTGAGCAGTAGCTCCTCACAGCGAGGGACCTGGTTGAGTCGTCGCTCCTTCTTCTTTAGACGCGAGAGGGCGGACTCGTCGTCCCCGCTGGCGCCGCTGATGGTCGTCGGATGTTGTCGGAAGATGTGATCGGTGCAAGAATGAAAGAATGAATGCTGTTTGTCCGTGCAGGCAGGCCCTTATATACGTACTCTTGGAGGGAGTCGTCTTCTCTGGTTGGCCGCCTGCTATTCCCTCCAGGAGTGTGGTTTGTGGCTCGTGGCTAGCGCCCTCTGTCGGGATGACTTTCCTGAAAGGCGACTTTTGAAGATAATGGTGGCCAGCCGCCACAAGGTGTGTCCTTGTGTTACCACTTCGAAGTATGGCCCAGGGGAATCTGTACCATCTACGAGAAGTTCTCAATCTCGTTTCCCACCTGATTTAACTTGAAGGCATGTTTCAAAGGGAGATTGTGGCCAAGTTTTTGCTCATAACCTTCTTCGCAAAGTGGGCTAGAGGGTTATAAGCTAGCAACAGTCGAAGCTGGATAGTTTTGCTGCTCTTCCAACAATCGCTGCTGAATATCATGGAAACTACAGTGAAGTGGCACATGGTTTCTTGTTTTCTCCACACTCGATGGATAGTATTTAAGTGTAAAGAAGTGAAGCCACGCATTGAAGCAGTCATGCCCCATAAAGTACTGGCTCATCCAATAGTTTGGCGCGGATGTTGGGAAAAAACTCATGTGTCGCGTTCGATGGACAAGGATTCCCATCTCGCTCGCCATTTCATTTAGCGTGGTTTTCATTCAGTGCAGAGGTTTATACAGAGTTTGGCCCAGAGTGGGGAGAGCTCCCTTTTCACTCTTCACAGGGTTGTGTCACAGTAACACACACCCCATGTGGCCTTGCTGATTGCTCGTAATGAGGCGATTCCTGTCTACCGGGACGCGGAAGCTCATCTGGGGGATTTGTGGTGACTGAGCACCTCAAATGCCCCGATTCGCTTGAAACTTTGCTGCCATCAGTTATAACTGAGCGGTTCACTCGTCGCCCCCGTTCGCTCCCACCCAGTTCCCTGTTTGTGCTGATAAAACTTCACCGCATGTAACTGCAAATAAAACTTCTTGTTCCAATTACTAAATGGACGATTGAAACGTCAGTGTATTGCTAGAGTAACAACAGAACTAGCAGGGTGTTTAGCTGTTATTATCTTAACACGTTCACTGCGTATCACGCGGCTCCCGAGTGAGGGGGTGTGGTTCTCCCAGGCGGGTCACACAGCTCCCGCGTCAGGGGCTCCCTTCCATAGTTCTGGTTGTATCCAACGTCAGCCTGCAGGTAGAAACCCTTTCTGGTAACGACGCACTCAGTTTGTATCCACTCTCCACTCTAGACAGGCCGTAGGAAGTTTGACGAAGTATTTAACCAAATTCGGGGTTTGCAAGTTGGCGTGTGTGCTCCATCATATTTTGATCAAATCGACTTGAAAATGTAAGTACGATCATCTCGAATTACACATTATATTTACTACTTTTTTCACATTTATTCGATTATTATCCATCACTCCACCAATTAATTTTATTATCATTGTTTATTTTCACAGGTAAAACCGAGCACTGTTTGCGACTTCTACTGTTTTTCAACTCGTTTTCTGATTTTTACTGTGTGCTCCTTCATATCTACCAAGAAAATGTAAGATCTCTTTGCTTATTTAGTTGTAACGAGTTTTGTTATCTATCCCATGCTCAGAATAATTTTTGTTTTATTCAAGTTACAAATATTTTTTGTACATTCTTGATTTTATAATTATGTGCTTCATAACTTGTTTTATTTGTATCACAGATGTCTGGCGAACAAGCAAGTTCATCTCATTCTGCCCCCAAAAGCAGCTGACTGTCACAAGAAAGAAAAGTGTACACGGATGAGCAAATTCAACAATTCTTTGTAATTGCAATCAAATTATATTTTTGAAAAATTGTAATTCTCACTTTTCATTGAATATAATCCCGATGCAATGGTTTGAATTGATTTTTGGCAATAAATACATGATTAACAGCTGAGACGTGTGACCAGCATGCCAATAGAAAAACACCTCGATCTCAACTTCTGGGCTGGTCACACGGCTCCCGCGTGATCGACATAATCGCCATAAATATGCATTTATCGAGGAATATCGGTCAAAATGTTGAGTAACATTAATCAATACCTATACAAGGAGTTGTAAGCAACGAAAAAAAAATCAGCACGGGGGGGTCAACCCAATGACAGTTGATACGCAGTGAACGCGTTAAAGTAGTTGATTGGCTTCACAAGAACGATTTATTGCAGATTCAGGTGCCAGGTCTCTGTACTGATAATGAAAATAATGACGCTTGATCTGAAATAATCCAATGTTTGTATAAGAGGCGTGCGAATGTCCCCATAGTATGTCCTAATATCTCAACTGAACATTATGTTTTTTACAGGTTACATAATGGTCCAAAAAGAGGGAGTTTGGGGAAAAATGTGTTTTCAAAATTTTGACAACATAATTTCCCAATCTAACAGCGATTGGAGCATCGAGGATTTGGGGCAGTCAATCTGCCGAAAGCTCACCTACCACCATTTCGATGGCATCTTCCGTCAAAAAGACGTTTCTCCCCAGAGCGTGCTGGGGGCTCCAGTATATTACGAGCTTTCTATCACGAATGACAAAAACGCCTCTTACGAAAATCATTCAAGTGGAAGGTAAATACCGATGAACACTAACTGAAGACATTTTTATTGGCGCTTTTCTCTTTATACGCTTTTTCAACCGCTGCATTAAGGTTGGCAAGGAGAGGGATGACAGACCGTGGTATTAAGATACCATGAGCATTTAGGCTTCAATTCTGGAACTGCAGCTCGCAACTCCAACTCAGGTCAATCAATCACGAGACGATCAAATATTTCTTGTAACCACATCTTATATATTTGTAGGCAAATGATGTAGAATGCTTCCATGTCATATATGTGCTGGAGCTTTCAGTTGTGGTGAGCCTGGCAAAGGCTTTGTTGAGTTTATTTGAATCCAGTTGTCCCAAACACTCTGTCTGATAAGAGTTTAATTTGTTTCAGGGAGAAGTTTGCGTTCCAAAAAACGACGTGCATCGAAAAAGAGGTTGCTGAAATCAAGTGCAAAGATTTGGAGTGTGGTATACGCCCCGAAGCGAGCATCCCGTGGACCAAGTTAGTGAAGGCTTTTCTAAAAATGAATGTTTAGTTGTTTCCATTGGACTTGAGCAACTGCTGACAGTTCACGTCCACCTATACGACAATATCTCACTCATTTCTTCAGTCTTGAGGGTGGCAATTTGGTAGATTTTCGACTGTTGGGCATTAAGACGCAATGATATTTGCTTGCAACCAGAACGATCGCTACTGTTTCTCCTTGGAACAAGCCTCAGTACGTTGGCCACTATGAACAATTATATCCAAGCCCTCGTTAAGGTGTCTTAGGTTCATAAATAATACAGTTACTGTTCTGCATTCAGGGATGTCTGTGGGAGTACCAACCTGGTGGCCCCTACCTCCCTCAGACCCCGCAATTTAGAAACGAAAGAAGGGGATGGTATTTCTACTCTCCAGCGACTCCTGACCACCATGATGTCCTCAGAGCAAGCGCATATACCAGTATTGTCAGGCCTTGCCCTGGGTAGGAGTTGGATTGCTCCGTTCTACCTTGCCCTGCAGAGGCAGCCGCCTGACGTGGCTCTAACCCATAATGCACTGCCACAGGCTGTGCATTCCCGTGGTACCATTTGGGTCAAACAACCCTTAAGATCTGAATGGTCACTGGCCCGCACCTTCTGATGATGCTTACAGCTTTTCCTTATCCCAGGGCGGGACAGATTGAGCTTGCTGGACTGACATGGGTTAGGAAGGACCCCAGTAAGCTACGACAGAGGGCCCCGTAGCCTCCACCCACCACTAGGGGGCCCATCCGTCAGAACAAACTATCAAATGTGACGAGGAAGCCACTCAATGCAATTAAATTCATAGTAAGTGTAACACAAGAGCTTATTGCAGATAACGCCGGCTGGATGACAGTTTCTTACTTGCTCCAAACCTTGGCAATTTTGAAATTGGTGATGACAGACATTAAAGAACTTGAAATGAGTAGCGGTCATGTTTCCATCCTCATCTTCCATTGGGGATCTACATCCCCTCTGTTTAAGCGTGGAGCCTGATCTAGTTTGAAAGAAAAAGAAACCCTGCAAATTATTACACAACGGTATATTATTTGGATAAACAGCTTGACCTAGTATTAATGCTCCGAGACCCATCCTGTTCGATTCATCATCGAAAAATATCATAATGAAACCCAAAAAAAGGTCGAAAAGAACTGAATCGTAATATTAAAATAAACAAAAAAAAACGAAAGTATCTAGAAAAAACTGAATTTTAATATGAAAACATGCACGATAAATACTAATATCAAAATTTAACCAAAAATCTATGAAAAAAACCAAAATGAGAATGAAACGAAAGAATCTAAAATTGAATCGTATTAAAACCAAAACGTCGGGGAAATTGGTATGGGGGCGCTCGAAGCGAAAGGCGAAAGGGGAGTTGAGCGGCGGCGTCGTTGGGAGGCAAGCGAGCGCGAGCGGGGTTGCTTTTTTAATGAGACGGGCGGGAGGGATGGAGTTCAAACGACGAAACGCTGTAGCTCCCGCGTTGTACTGGGTTTCGTTAATTTTTTTAACCGTTCTTTGCCCATTACAACCACGGGCTTCGTCCGATCGGATTGCCGAGATAGCGGGCACAACTAGATACCAAATCGGATTTTTGGGCGAAAGAACGAATTTTTTGGACCACGTTAAAGGCACAAAACGGCCCGGACGGCAGACGGGGGACGGACATTGCAAATTTGGAATCTCCAAGTCTTGAAACGTAAAGTATCAAATTTTGAGGGGGGGTTGTAAAAAATTTTTCATGACCGAAAACATAGGGTTATTATTCCGAATGAATAATTAACCAAAAGGCAACAAGAAGTGCGCAGGTTGCTACGAAAATATTAAATGCGTGGAGATAATTTAATAATTTGATACTTTTGTCCATTTTTATGTGGCACGCAGTAATTCGGTTAATGGACTGGGTTTACCTGTAAAAGCAATGGCCTGCAGAGAGAAGCCATGTGTCAGTTATGAGTGCGTCAGGTGCTTGGAACGAGGAATTTTGACCAGGTCTGGCAAGAAGAGTGCGAGCCACATGGAGCTGCGCTTCAAGAATGGTGCAGATGGGAATCGCTTGGAATGAACTCACATAAATTCGAAATGACCGCTACCTCCTTTGGTCGAAGTATTACAACTAATCAAATCTTGGGCAACACAAATGGGTCATGCTGCAGTGAAACAAATAAGCACATCCTCCACTCATTTCCTCTCATTACCTCCTATCTCGCTCCAACTCTGTCAGTTTAACTCGTTACATAGTGCCAATTGCTGAACTTCGCCTCGTGAATGTCAATTTTCGTTGTTCCATTATAGTCACATCATGTTTTCTATCGTTTAGTAGTATTTTTGCACGCCAAATTAAATAAGCTGTACAATCATGCTGTGCAGACTTTACTAAACCGTTGCGTAATAATTCACAGTTTTTTAAGGATTGATATGGTCACTAACATGGTACAACAATCCTCTCAGTTAACCAGGATCTCACTGTTGTTGCCTTAATTTCAGTGAAAGGAAATCCCGAGTCGTCGGTGGGGGCAACTCAGCGCCTGGGTCGTGGCCATGGCAAGCGGCTTTGTACAAAGAAGGAGAGTTCCAGTGTGGTGCGACACTCATAACTGACACATGGCTTCTCTCTGCAGGCCATTGCTTTTACAGGTAAGCACAGTTCATTAACCAATTTTTTGTTTTTTCTCTCCGAGCCCATTTGTCACTGCGGCCGCATATGGGCCTATTGTGACGCTCGCCCT
Organism: Pachypeltis micranthus; assembly: GCA_020466155.1. Taxonomy (NCBI): domain Eukaryota; kingdom Metazoa; phylum Arthropoda; class Insecta; order Hemiptera; family Miridae; genus Pachypeltis; species Pachypeltis micranthus. The sequence goes on from CM035770.1 coordinate 64,532,375, forward strand.
TTCTTAGTAGAAGGCGTCGTACATACCTGCCCCCCTTAAGAAGCCGAGTATGTCCTTCACCATAGATTCTGCTATTTATGGCTAGGATTTCAGCTTGAAATATCGTGGCGTACTCTCCCAGCATCTTAGCAAGACTTTAGTTGGGCCCAACAATGCCCAGTCCAGCTCTGCCTCTCATAACTGAACCATCGGTGTACCATCACTGGGCGCCCACCTCAGTCTGGAACGTCTCCTGCTCCCATCGTTCCCATGCTGATCCCAAATGGCAGCCGAAACTTCTTCCGCTCTGGCATAACGTCAGGAGCAAGGACTGCTGCCTCTTCTAGCTTAAACGCTCTAATTGTTCTTTGGAGGCTTGCCTTAACCCTGGTGAAGATGTTCCCTGTCTGCAAAAGCCTTACCACTCCCAGGTAAACAGTCCTCTGAATGTGTACATGGAGAGGTGAGATGTTCAAAAGGACTTCCATTGCAGCAGTAGGGCAAGTATTGATTGCCCCTGTAATAGCTAGGCATGCCTGTCACTGCAGTTGTTGGAGTTTCCTCTGAGCTGCTAGCCAGCATGTTGCCTTCCACTACACTGTGGAGGCATAAGTGACTAGGGGTCTTTTTAACCCCTTATAGAGCAACTCCATCATTTTTGGAGTTGTGCCCCATGATTTGCTGCACAACCTCCTGGATGCCCACAGGGATGTAGTTGCCTTGTGCAGTGCATATCTCACGTGCGGATTCCATGTGAGCTGCTTATCCAGTATCACCCCGAGGTATTCCACCTCCGTATTTATGTGGAGCCTTGCTCCTTGCATGGTGGGTGACACTATGTCTAGGATTCTTCATTTGGTGAATGAAACCATGGTGGTCTTGGCTGGGTTTATGTAGTTCCTCTTTGTCACACCATCTTTGGATGATATCCACAGCTACCTGCATCATTTCTGACCTTTGTCATGATCCTTTCTGACGCAGTGCAGGCAAATTTGCCTCTTACCAGAACCGCAAGATATCCGCGTCCGCGGCACTTCGTAGCCTTCAAGCTGCAGTGTTTCCAGCAGCTCGTCAGCCACCAGTAGCCACAGGAGGGGAGAAAGTCCCCCCCCCCCTTGAGGGCAGCCTCGCGTGGGAACCATTGTGACGCTGACTTCCCCTATCCTGGCCGTGATTTCCATGCACCTGAAATTCATGCAGTTATAGCAGGCTGTTCACTATTCATGCAAAATGAGGATTGCCAGTAAATGCTGGTCGTCTATCGCTCATAGGAGCTATAGGTTTAAAGAGAAACCTGATTATATGACTAATAGAACACACAGGGAATATTCTGAATGAGGAACTGCAGCACTTTTGCTTCAGAAATTGTTTATTTCAGCTATTGTTTCGGTAACAGAATTTAAAATGTTACACGCTGATGTGGAAAATGTGATGAGGAACTTGCCTATTGGACACATACTGCATTGGATGAGCCACCACCACTTTACGGCTGCTATGGGGTCGGACCCATGCCATTCAGAAAGGCCAGGGAGTCCCCTCATTGAAACGGCAGGCGTCCTGCAGTATTCCCACCAAGCGTATCCCCTCCCCTCCTTCCTTAAACGTGAATTATTCGTAACAGTCCTCCGAGCAAATTTAATGTGAACTTATTCTCCTTACATACGCAGCACACTGTGTACAGACTGTAAAGTTTTCTCGTACAAAAAAAGGTTGTTATCATTGTTATTATTTGTGTATCAATATCAGTATTTGTGTATTATTGTATTATCAGTGTTATTATTTGTTATCATTGTTATTCAGGGCACATAATGATTACTGGGTCGCGAGGCTTGGAGTTCTCAGAAGCACTACTCTGCCAGCCCCTTATGAACAACTTCGCACAATATCTGAAGTCATCGTTCACCCAGACTATTCGGAGTACGGCTTCTTGAACGACATTTCTTTACTACGGATGGAAAAGCCAATTGTACTCTCAACTTACGTTCGCCCTATCTGCCTTCCATCACCAATGAAAGAACCGAAGACTGGGGATATGTGCACTGTCGTAGGCTGGGGACAGCTTTATGAGGACAGTAGAATATTCCGTGAGTTGAACGACTGCTCAAAACCCTGCATTTCTTAAAGATTCATCTCTCTAGCCTCTCGCATCAAGAGATGTACTATATTCATCATAAAGAAGTTCGTATTAAGCCTAATAATGTACCCGCTTGCGTTTCAGCTGATACTCTTCAAGAAGTGCAGTTGCCAGTCATATCGACTACTGAGTGCCAAAGGCGAACAGTCATCCTGCCTTACTATGAAGTGACTGACAACATGTTCTGCGCTGGATACGAGCGTGGAGGAAGAGACGCCTGCATGGGTGACTCTGGAGGACCCTTAATGTGCCAGGTATCGCTTCCCAGCTCCATTTATCTGGATAATTAATGAGGTAGTGGTAGAGTGACGAAAGGAATGTGAGTGTGAGAAGAGTCAGGTAGGCAAATAGGTAAATCCCTCTTTGCCCTCATAACGATTTCAGGTTGAAAGGACAAAACGTAGCAAACAGTTCAAGCCACATTGAAAAATCCCCGTCTTCCCAATTTGTAAAATGTCACTACTAGGAAACTAAACTACTATTATAAGAGGAATATTCTGAGGTGGGCTAAAAGAAAAGCCAATGAGACGGAGGCGCCATTGACAGTGTACACAGAATAAAACATTAAATAATGCTTCAATGGGAGGTTAATAAGCGTTGGAAAGGAACCAAACCAGAATGAAATGTTTTTTACAAAATTAGCTCTGAACCAACTTAAATATTGTGTTAGTAGATGATACAATGAAGTGTGGTATTTTATTCTAATACTCGATACGTTTCATTCCACAGGCAGTTATTAATTGAATTAAGATTATAGTCAAGAATTCTGCCACCAGTCTCAGGGAGTGATGAATAAGAACTAATCTAAGGCTGTGGACTGTATTCAGGGTGTTTTGGACAGGCTCGAAACTAAAATCCGCTGTAAGGGGCATAACCAAAGACAAAATATGATGGAGTGGAAAATGAAGAGGAACTGTAGAGTTGGTTTCTGTGGCTGGCTGATCTTCAGGAGCTGTAGAGTTGTTATCTGTGCCTGGCTGATCTTCTGGAGCTGTAGAGTTGTTTTCTGTGTCAGGCTGATCTTCTGGAGCTGTAGAGTTGTTTTCTGTGGCTGGCTGATCTTCAGGAGCCGTAGAGTTGGTTTCCAGTTGACGGGATCTCTTATTCCAGAAGAAGAAGGGGTCCTTTACGTCGAAACGTTGCAGGACGCAGAAATGCACCTTTTGGGAAATACTTGCGCCGAACAAACGTAGAAATATGAAGAAGCGATAGTTTCAATCGCATCTGTAGAACTGACAGAAAATTGTAGGATGGGGGAGGTCTTGAGAGGAGAAGAATGAAGTGAAAGGAATGGGGAAACTGTGTCATATTCGCCACCTCAGGAGTGCTAGCAAGACAGAAATCTGGATCGAACATGACCTACTGAGCCATGTGTCGAGACATGGTAACTTGAGCAAGAGTCCATCCATGGAATCCACCTCCATCACTCCTCAAGGGTGGGGAGGTGGAGAGTGGGATGGGCAATTGGCTCAACCACTTCGTTCTTTCGTAACCTGAAAGAACGAGGTGGATCAAGCAGAATTGAGAGGCCTGGATTCGCATGGAGTGAAAGTCATTTCATATGAATGATTATCAAATTCTAGGGAACTTTTAATAGATGATATTCATCAGAAGTGGATTCAAATAAGTCAAACTCTCATCATTTAAGATTGAACAATGATTTTAATTAATTTCCTGTTATGCTTTATTAAGGAAAACAACGGCAAGTGGGTGCTAACTGGTGTTACAAGCAACGGCGATGGATGTGCTCGACCGAATAGACCGGGAGTTTACACCAAAGTAGTGAATTATCTTCCTTGGGTTAAGGAGGTGACGAAAAAAGAAGAGCGGGGACCCGGACCTCCTTCTTGCTCCGGCCATCGTTGCCCTCTCGGCCAGTGCCTTCAACCTGCTCATCTCTGCAACGGTTTTATTCAGTGTCGCGACGGTAGCGATGAACAAAACTGCTAGTTGCCTGTTCCTCGGCTCACTTTAAAAGTACGATGTCTGCCTTTTGCAACTCAACAAGCAGTTAGTGAGAAGTACAAGTATAAAAGTGGGCAAAGAGTCTCGAAGGGTTCTCTACTACTTATGCAGTATTCGTTGAAATGTGTTTTTCTCTGATTTGTGCTTTGAGGGTATAAGAGCTATATACAGATGAACTGAATATAGTCCTCTTGCACTGCCACTTCCAGTTTCCCAACTAGTCGAACCGCCTCAATTGTTTCAGAATGGTGTCAAAGCGCTGAATCAAAATACTTATTTTGCAAAGAATAATCACTAATTCTCAAGACTAGGGTAATGCATCAAGCGTAGCAGTGCTTCAGAGCAAAAGAGCATGTTGATGTTCAAACACGCCTGTTAGGGGAGTTCCAAAAATTCGGACCACCGAATGAAGACAAGAGCTGGGGATAACAACTGACAGGTGACAAATCTGAAAAAATTCTGACTCCTATATAGTAGTATCTCTAGTCAGTTTAGCGAACACTACCGTATTAACAGGTAGAGTCACAAATAGGCGCGTTACACTTATCATCGTTCTTGTAAAGGCAATCCATCACTTGTAGAGACGTCTTATGATTTACTATTCATTCACTTATGGGATCCCAATTGTTGATTTTAACAACTCTCGAAGGATTTTATACAGTTTATGAATCTGAGTCCGTGATATGGGATTCTAAACGTGTTGACCATAAATATAGGAAATAATGTGTAAACTCACGAGGGAGAATTCAGGCCAATCAAGAAGTTAAAAACCCTGCAAATTATTACACAACGGTTTATTATTCGGATAAACAGCTTGACCTAGCATTAATGCTCCGAGACCCATCCCGTTCGATTCAACATCGAAAAATATCAAAATGAAACCCAAAAAAAGGTCGAAAAGAACTGAATCGTAATATTAAAATAAACAATAAAAATGAAAGGATCTAGAAAAAACTGAATTATAATATGAAAACATGCACGCTAAATATTAATATCAAAATGTAACCAAAAATCATTAAAGTTTACGTATCTGTTAGGTGAGTCCGTCTCCTCTGGCTGGTGTGTTGCTTTAATACCTAACCAAAAATCTATGAAAAAAACCAAAATGAGAATGAAACGAAAGAATCTAAAAAAATTGAATCGTATTAAAACCAAAAAAATGAAACGAACGAACTATTAAATAAATAAACCAAAAATAAACGAATAATGAAAAGCTCAATCGAAGATAACAGATATTTTGCTAACGGAAATAGTTGAGACGAGTGAAACAGTCATTTGTGGAGGTGAAGACGAGAACAAGGCAATCGGACGATAAAGAGACAAATCGTAGTGCCAAAGGTTATATACGAAACACAAGCGCTTCCTAGAGGAAGCAAAAAAAAAAAAAATTGGGTGAGGCGAGGGGGCGGCGTTGTCAGTTGAGCAGGCGAGCGATTTCGTGAGACCGGCGGGAGGGAGGGAGTTCAAACGACGAAACGTTGACTTCCGCTGTAGTTCCCGCATTGTACTGCGTTTCGTTAATTTTTTTAACCGTTTTTTGCCCATAACAATCATAGGCGTCGTTCGATCGGACTGCCGAGATGGCGGGCACAACTAGATACCAAATTGGATTTTTGTGCAAAAGAAAGAATTTTTTGGACCACGTTAACCCTTTCAATGCGGGACCTTCCTAGCGCTCTTTGCTCCCCTACTGAAGTCATTTTTGAAAATAAATTCATGTTGCAGTTAAGATTCTGATTCCAAATTATACTAAAACAGTCCCTTGCTTCAAATTTTTTGTATTTATTACATTTTTTCACATGAGGTAATATTACCTCATCAGTAGGGGAGGAGAAACTGGATATGCAAACCTGCAAAACACTGGGTTTTTCTTCCTTACGGATGGGGTAATATTACTTCATCCCTGATTTTCACTACGATTACATGGTTATTCGATGAAAATAACTTATATCATTATGAAAGGCACGCAGGTAGATCCACAACTGTTAGGTACTGGTAACGTAAAACAAAATTTCTCGTTCAAATGTATCGTGTAATATACTAATGTTACAGAAAATAAGTATATTTACAGGATATATGAAGGAAAAATAAGAAATTTGAAAAAATATATAATTATTATAAATGGCACATACAATACATCACATTGAAAATAACACAATTATAATTATTAGGTATATCACGTAACAAGAACAACAATTTTTGGTATTGAATGCACTAATATAATTATGGAGAATATAGAGAAATACGGAATATACTAAAGCGATATAATATAAAAAACGAAAAATCACAATAGGAAGATACTAGGTAATGTATTACAAAAGATGAAACCAAGTTTCTCATGGTATTCCAAAAACAGTCTTTCAGACATAAACCAGGATTGCCCTCACACCCCGCTACAATATGTTTGAACATTTTGTTATTTTTACCGTAGCACACTCTACACCTCAACTGCCGGTATTTTTTGGTTTCTGATCCTGCCTCCACCTCCAAAATCCTGGGAAAGTGGCTCACGTTGATTCGTTGTGGAGCATTGGCTGGAGATGGACGTTCTGGTGGGGGCAGAGTTGAGCTGCCACAAAGGTAGTCAATTACGGCTAAGCGGAAAGAATATAAATCTTTCTTTGTGGCGATAGTGTAGCGACGGTATAAAAAAATAAGCGTTCAAGAGCAAGAGCTCTAATAAATGAAAGCTCAATTTTTATACCATCGCAGGGATTTTCTTTCTTGGGTGTAGTACGCTAGATGTTGATCAATCACATCAATGCCGCCCATTCTCTTGTTGTACTGAACAACAACTTGAGGCTTCTGCACTATTTTAGATCGAGCGTACATTGACCATATCTCCCGAAAATTCGGTAGATATGGTCAACACGTCTCTCTTATCCTTCCACTTAGCCACGTTGATCCCTTCGAGGACCACCTCTGGATCATTTCTCCCTTCTTCAAACTCTTGTCTATAACATCACTGGGATTGTTTTTTCGGTTTGGACGGAGTGTCCCAGTGACGAAAGTGTTCTGATCCAGGAGGGCAGCAGTCAAGTCCACGCTGTTATAAAAGTTGTCCAGATATATAGCCCTTCCTTCTCCCAGGAAGCCAGTCATCAGCTTTTCGACAACTTTTCCAGCATGTCCTTATCCACCAACCTCCTGGTCCTTAGTACCGGCGTAAACCAAGAAACGGTGAAGTAACCCATCTGGTTCCGCCAACATATATAGTTTGAAGCCATATTGATGACTTTTCAATGGCATATATTGACGGAACGAGATTCGCCCCCGCCACGGAGCCATCGATTCATCCGCGCAAACCACTTTCCCAGGATCAATTAATTCAGACATTCTGGTATGAAAATACTCTATCAGTGGCCTTATTTTATGGAGGGGGTCTCTTAGGGCCTCTTCCCTCGCCACCTCCTCGGCTTCGCCCTCCTCTCTTGGTGTTGGGTTGGGAGCGAGGTGAAAGCACTGCTCTAAAGCAAACCACCTGTCCCGAGCCATGTGAGATCGAAAAAATGGAAAGTTGAATTTGTTATTTGTACTCCAATAATCGGATTTCCGGTTCAATTTTATTACTCCCATAAGGAAGTTTAGCCCCAAAAACTTCTTGAACTCGTCCACGCATGTATCCTTCCAGTTGGCGATTCGAGCCCTCGCTGACCCTCCTCGTCGTAGGAATACCTCCTCAGCAAAGAGGTTGGTCTGCTCAACTACCAACTGGAAAAACTTGTCGGTGAACATTAATTCAAAAAACTTGTGGGGCTCACCTCCATCAGGAATAACTTGCAGAGAGCTGTTTCCTCTGTATTGAAAGTTTGGAGGATCATCAGGGGGGTTTTCTGACCAAACGTAATTTCGCCCAGAGAGAACCAAGTGAGGAAGGGGAGGGGGTGTGGAAGGCCCTGGAGGCAGTGGAGAAGACACAGAAGGCCCGGGCTGCTGGGGAGAGTGTGAGGGCAGTGGTGGCGACATATCGTCGAATGGCTGCATGGGTGGAGGAGAAACCGTAATCGGTAGAGACATCGGGGGCGGTGAAACGTGCTGGGCTTCAAAAGAAGTTGGGGAATCATGGAGATATGTTGGCTCTGTACCTGATTCGTCAGTGGGGAGTGATGAGGCTCGATTTCTGTAACTTCCACGTCAATGATTGGAATCTCCCCAATTTCCTTTGTGAAGTCATCCTCGTCGTCCTCATCTATCTCTTCCATCAACTTCTTCACTACATCTTCGGTGACGTCAAAGAGGAAATATTTTTTATCCCCTGCCTTCTTGAACCTTCACTGGTGTCTCCAAGATTTCATCTTCTGTGAAGGAAATAATAAGTAATTATTTTTTAGGATACAACGAGAATGAAATGAGCCTTGAAGCTTGTGTCTCTGTGAAGGAAAGTTTTGGTTGACCCATATTTTTAGCAGATAATTTCAGAAAGAATTGCCGTACGAATAACATGAAAGGGTTGAGGCAGGTACCTTGGAAGCTTGTGTCTCTGTGAAGGGAAAGTTTTAGGTTGACCCAATTCAATATTTTTAGCTCATAATTACGAAACGCCGTACGAATAACATGAAAGGGTTGAGGCAGGTACCTGGAATGGAGTTCGCATTGTGGAAACGGTGCGGCCTTTCGATCCCCGCTACTGATCTGGACGCCCCAGACCAGGAATTGGTTCAGATAGAACTCCCCGCTGTCTACTGAAGAGCCTGAATAATGAATTTGGTACATTAATTTATTTATAAATTTGGTTGGATTAATTCAGTAACCTCTAAAATTGAAACAGAAAGGAAAAACAAATCACCTACTTGGATTATGGGAAGAATACAAGTCCAGTTTTCTTTTGCACTTCGTTTTCCCTTCGTTTTCGCCTTTATGTTCTCCATTTCAGGTCTGACTAAGAGACAGATTAAGCGATCTGTAGAGATGTAGAAGTATAAGTCAGCCAATATACAAAAATAAACTGTGAAAGGAGGTAACTTTAGCAGTGGCTATGATGAAAAACGAGCAAAAATGTATGATTTTGTGCTCAATTGATTCACTTCTTATGCTAAATAATCACTACTGTAACATTTATGAGACATAATGATAATTGAATCGTAGTAAAAAACATTTAGAACGACTTACCAAGAAAAAAAAACAGGATTTTCGAGTGTGAACTTCTCTGGTGTATTGCGGCTCAGCTATAAGAGGTACAGAAAAACGGCGCGTACTGGTGCACAGAGAAAATCTTAATGAAGGCTATCCCATCACACTGCAGCCCCTAAAGTCGAATATCCCCTCCTCCGAATACGAAAAGGTACAGAGCGATGCGAGAGGGCCTTGGGGTAATATTACCTCAAACGTAGGGGGAGTGAGGTGTCATGAGGTAATATTACCTCATCCGCATTGAAAGGGTTAAAGGCACAAAACGGTCCGGACGGCGTATGGACATTGCAAATTAGGAATCTCCATGTCTTGAAACGTAAAGTATCAAATTTTGAGAGGGGCTTGTAAAAAAATGTTCGTGACCGAAAACATAGGATTATTATTCAGAATGAATAATAAACCAAAAGTAAGAGACTCTTTAAAGGCTGGCTCTATCACGAGAGTGTGTTTTCGCCTCGTCCGAAAGGATACTCTGGGAGAGTGGACGCCCGTTCTTTGCCTTGCTCCACTCCTAGAAGGAGCTTTCCTTGAAAAAAAAAGACGGGAACAAGAAAAAGGCTTTATTGCAATAACTTATCGGATTAGTTTTTGGAACAATAAACACATTCACATACACAACAGAAGCAATTGAAGTGGAGCGACGGAGAACTGAGCTAGTGGAAACAGAAGTGCAGTAAAAACGTCCGAAGCTCAAGAAGTAGTTCAGTTCATGGGAGAGAAAATTCTAGTACCGGAAGAGGTAAATATTTTATACTGAACATCACAATATAGCAAACTCTCCCTCTACATTTTATTTATATGTGTTCTTTAAAAAACTTTGAATGTCTGTGATTTATAATTAGGAACTGTTTATTTATCCTTTCAAAACTAAGCTGTTGGCAAGCTTCGCATTGTACTACGGACAGGTGTCTCAATAACCTCAGATCTCGACTTTCTCTCAAGATACCTGTCCATTTTACAACGAGGCTTGGAATCAACTGCGCTGTACATAACGTTGAAAATCGATTTCATCGCTGGTGCCAAAATAGTCCAGAAACGAACAAAGCAGACAAAAATTCGTCAACTAGAACTGAGTCAATTTCCTACACCGAGTTTGATGTACGAGCTCGTGCATTGTTGATGTTTTGACTATTTTGGGCAGTTTGTAAAATAGTTGTATCTTAATTTGTGTCCATTTCCTTTAGAGTTTCTTTTTTAATGAGATTTGTTGGACAATAAAGTATTTATCAAGATGCTTCTTTTTTTTTCAAATGAACAACAATTACTGTGATCAGAACAGTCATCTCCTTTACAGAGCCCTACTCGTGATTAGAAATAATTGCCACGTAGCACATGGTGAACGAGTTCATATATAGTAATCAAGTAGTCAACTCAATTTTGGGTAGTTTACACGCCTTTTCTCTGTAACTTTATCAAGACCATTTATAAACATACCTTAATGGCTTGATGGAACACACTGTTTTTACTTTCCTTTACGAAGTAGAAAGGAAAGTTATGTAATCGGCTGAAAAAAAAATTGAGTTTTCTTCAGATCTTTACGTTTCAGAACCTCCTGAGTCCGAAAAACGCTATTTGGGAAAATGGTCTGTGTGTCTGTGGACGATTTTTTGAAAAAACCACCGTACCAAATCAGCTCAAACTTCATATCTCGCCTGCAAGTTACCATGTGACGCCAAAATAAGGGTTTGAACAAAATCCACCGAAAGTTAACAATAGTTATCATAGTGATCAAAACACCAAATTTTTTTCTCAAAAACGGCTCTAACAATTTTGATTACATTTTTAATGTTGCTAGCTCTTAACATGATAATCATACCATAAAATTCCCATTTACGGGAAAATGACGAGAGCAGCACAATAAATTATCAAAATTTTCGACGAAATCGATTTTAGCGCGGTTTCTAGAGAAAACAACCGTACCAAATCAGCTGAAACTTGATGTCTAGCCTACAAGTTACCATGGGACGCAAAAATAAGGGTATGGGCGAAATCCACCGAAAGTTAATTATAGTTATCATAGTGATCGAAACACCAAATTTTTTTTTCTCAAAAACGGCTCTGACGATTTTGATTAAATTTGTTATATTGGTAGCTCATAATAGGATAATCATACCATAAAATTCTCATTTGTGGGAAAATGACGAGAGCAGCACAATAAATTATCAAAATTTTCGACGAAAAGCGTTTTTGCCTCGGTTTTTTCCTTTTAAACTCCGCTGGAATGTTACTAGAATGTTGAAAAAAGAGTCGTGTTGTAGTCCAATCCAATACCTATAGGGTGAGTGTTTAAAAACGCTCATGAGATACATGGGGGTCACTCCAGAAATTCCTGATTTTCAACTACTGCCGTTTCGCTTACTACCAGTTCTAACAGTTATTTTGCAATAACTCTGCAAAAGTGATTACTATCCTTTTTTTAAAAAATCGTGTTTACAGCCTCATTAGTTATCTGTGTACTAATTGCTCAATAATGGTCCTGCAATGAGTACGAGCAGCACAATAAATTCGAGAACTGTAGGGGCCACCGCTTTCTGCTGCTGTGAAGTGTTGTTTGACCGAGTTCAAATGAACTGCTTAGTAAATGAATCGATTAAATAGCATTAGCCATTTACAAAGCGAATTGACGTAGAGCTAAGGAAAGTTGTGTGTTGCAACGCACCAGATATTTCTAAAACACTTGGTTACGCTGATGGTCTACATTCCTGCAATATTTAAGCGTCGATGCGATGGTCTGGCGAAGCCTTGGACCAGATGAGTGGATTAGTGGAGGTTGTGCGTAGTGAATATGGACATGATGCGACGTAAAAAGGCCTTAAGGGTTTCCAGTGAGAAGTCATAGATGGTCAAGTTGCCAGCAAATGGAGGGGTGTGGATGATATGCAGGGTTGCGTTTCGATGTTGCTCAATACGAAAGCGAACACGTGCCCCAGACAGCGACAGCGTAAGTTCATATTGTACATAAGTACTTTATTGTGCAGAGAAGTAGTGGGGCAGAAGAACGCTGAACACACAGGACCGTAATTGTTGCCTTAACGAGGATCAAAGCCATACAACATACTGTTTTGACAACTGTAAATGCTGAGATTAGGACCGAAACACAATTGGCCGTTTCCCGTTATAAATAGGAATAAAGTATGTAATAAAATGAACCAACAGAGCGGGGGCCAAACAGCTTAATAAAGGTACTTGGTGGAGCGATAGCTGACAGCTGGAACGTTCAACAAAAATTTTATGTAATATTCTGTTCAGCAAAGCTATTTTATCCTATTAACAATTAAATAAGTAATAAGACTTCCCACGAATTTACAATCCAAAAAAATTAAACGAAAGTGGGATTGTACAAAGCGTAGTAGTGTAGTTGTTTGGACTAGGATAGATTTGAATGATTCTCGGTGATGAGTTTTAGTTGAGCAAGAACTTGTAATTGATGAATTGGTGTATCAGGAGATTTGAAGACTTGGATGTACAAAGAAGAGGTGACACACAGGATGTGAGTTGAGTATATAAGCGCGAACAAGTAGGGCTCTGAAGGCGTGAAACTGGTTGTACTGGGAAGGAAGGAGAAGTCCGAATTAGAAGTGGATGAGAGGTGAAACAAGTGTCCATTGGGAGAATTGGAGACGACTGTATTTTGAAAGATGGTAGAAGACTTCGAAACAGAATGATTTTGAGAGAAGGTATCAGTTGTGGAGAGGAATCTGAAAAAGGTGGGAAAACCACAGTTGGAAATAATAGCGGAAGTGGGATTTCCGTAGGTGCGAAGACCTTTGGAAAAACAATGACCTTGGGCAGGAGTGGAAATTCCAAGGTTAAAAACCTGGACAGATTCAGCGCTTTGTGTTGAACAGTAGTAACATTGGTGGCAGTCCAAATAGCTCTCACTCGGTTTGAGCAATACGGAAATTGAATGAACATCGTTTTTTAAAAGTTATTTTGGAGCCTATACAGCTTCGAAACAAGACTAAAAAGCAGCAGGAGCTTGATTAACCGACGAATGAAAAAATTGTGTCATAGACTCCTTAGTACGCAGCAACTTGTCACATAACATGATCAGCTAACACCATGTGGACCTACACTTTCCAATCCAGGCTGACGTGGGAATGTCTTCAGGCGCTCAAACGTCTCGGTGCCCATAAGTTTTCCCTTATTTGGATACCAGCTCATAGATGCCACTAGGGCAATGAAAAGGAAGGCTCCCTCCCTAGCGAAAAGAGGCTCAGAAAACCTACCCATGTGGCCCAAGCCTCACATAAGAGCGACGGTAAGTCACCAAGATTAGCAGGGGACCTGGTGGGAGACACAGGAAAAGTTCGCTCATTGGCATGCCCAGACAGGCAAAAAGACTCATGGCGTCATCATTTTCAAGGGTCAAGGCAGTGCTTATACTTAGCAGACGATATAACTAATATTCCTTATTAGCGTCCTCATTGGGCACTGCACCTCAATAAAATGGGCACACCAGTAGTAGTCAAATTCAGATTGTGCGTCGCAGAGCAGCCAGGCACGTCAAAGATTCATTTTATCAGGGTTTCATAGAACTCCAAACCATTGTCAAGCCTGTGACGAAAGACACACTCAGTTTCTTAAAAGGGGCTGGTATGTACAACATCTTTCATAAGGTAAGAAACATCGTCATCATAGGCCTGACGTGAACAAAAAGAAAATGGTGTGGTGTAACCCATATAAAATAATGTGGAACAACGCCACAAACTTATGGAATTCAAACCACAGCCTCTTACTATCATTTCTAACAGTTTTTACCCAATAATTAGTAAACCACTATCCTTCTCAAGAAATCATGTTGATAGTCTCACAAATCACCTGTGCACTGATTGCTCATTAAAGGCAATCAGTAGGATGCTAATTGGCATGATTAGGAGCACCTCAATACATTCTGGATCTTTAAGAATTACCATTTTTGACATTTTATGTCTTTACTTTGCTACATAAACTCGAAAATGTAACGCCGGAGATGTTACGGAGAAGCGTCACAAAATTTTTTAACCCGAGTTGCAACCACAGCCCCTGTGGCCTAATGGAGAAGGCATCGGTCTCCTAAACTGGGGATTGTGGGTTCGAGTCTCACCAGGATTACGATTATTTTTTTGACATTTTATGTCTTTACTTTGCTACATAAATTCGAAAATGTAACGCGGGATATGTAACAGAGAAGTGTCACTAAATTTGTGTTGGGTTAAGTGCATGGTAACGTCTGTTACAAAATCTAACGCTTGGTAACATCACACTTGTAATAACCTCAGTGACTAAGTGATGATGTCAATTGCAATTGACGTGGCCATTATATCGAAACCATTGTGCAAACGAGCACAATCAAACGTAGTTATCATTGCATTAAAAAAAAATAAAATAAAATAAAAGACATAAAATGTTCCTAGTGGTTGCATACTTGTACGAAAGCTGTACCCACAGTTTGTGTAAAGGTTTCTTTCGCGCCTGCCAGCCTCAAAGTATTTTAATTTAAAGAAAATGACATAAAATGTCCCTCGTGGTTGTTATAGTAAATTAATAACCTTTGTCTCTTTACCGTACTTTTATAAATTTGTAGGCTCGATAACCACATGCAGGCAGCTTAAAACGGTGCCTTCCTGCGGTTTCGCAAAAATAATACAGCCACCATCTGAATCCATCTGAATGCATGCAGGGCTGAAGAAAGTTGTACAATGTGTCGTTTGTGAGGATTTAAGTGAAACGTGAACTAGTGTTTTACCAAGTCAAATAAACTGAGTGAAATAAGTATTGGATTAGAAGCTACATCCTTGAAAATCACAGGGTGTACTATAGGGCTGAGGAATGTAGGTGATGCATTGCACCAGATATCTCATTGAGTAGCAAGTATTGAGGCAATACACGTTCGATGAAGTCATCCACAATAATAGTTTGCGTTCTGAGAAGAAACAGTTTCTATGGCATCAGCTCAACAGCGATGCAATCGTTTGGAAAAACTGCGCAATTAGGGGAATTACTCCTTTTTAATTTGGTGTTCGTCGTTTCTTGCGTGGATCCACCAAACCGAAGAACGAGGCTATGGAGAGAGTCGTGGAAGAAGAAAGTATTGTTAGATACACTGCCCCCTTGAAGATTAGGGATAAGAAAGGCCAGTTTGTTACTGATGACGTAAGCTTGGATTCAGACATTAAAAGTAGCCTTAGTTTTAGTTAGATCGGACTGTATAGATTGTTGGTTCGTCAACACCATTTTTGTTTATTGACAAGTCATTTTGTGTTAGAAGGTTGTTGGTAACATCTTTACTAGTGCAAAGTTGGACATTGTGAACATCTGAATGGTTGTTAACCGATGGGATGTAAGGGCGCTTGACATTCACTCCTAGAATTACAACCCACGAGTGTGGGTATGTGCATAAGTAGAAGTGTTCCCCTCTAAACTGAGCCATCAACAATAACACTAAGTTGTATGTTGACAATGAACTCCCCATGAAATTCGCAGAAGGCGGGGGTGGGTTTAACTGTCATACAGCAGAGGCAGGGTTCAGTGTGAAGCCATTTTACCTCTCCATCACACAGTTACTTCCTGTAACCCTAGATTGGCAGCGCTTCAGTCGAAGTATCATCAATCACCTGTTTATGTATCACTATTTTGAATGTATCGCCGTGAGGACTATGAGGTAAGTTGTGTTTTCACGCGTTTAGTCTAATAAGATGTACATAATAAATCAGCAATCATGATTTTCGCGAGAATGTTTTTTCCTGTCGTTAACCAGGTCGCTTACGTACCACCTTCCTTTTGAGGAAATCTCCATCCCAGAAATGTAATAACTTTCACATCATGTGGGAAAAAATCTCTCGTTATCCCAGGCTGTAAGCTTTTGTCCCATCATGGGTGTTTCTCCTCCTGGCCAGGCGTTGAGCACACATGAAGTAACTGGTGTTTTCAAAACTGCGTTTCTGAAAGCAGCTTCGCTGGTGAATTCTTTCAGGGCAATGGAAATTTTTCCACTTGATCGCAGCAAGTTTAGTGATGTTGGCTTCCTGCCTTCAGAAGTGACCAAACAGGCTCAGATGAAGAAGGAAATGAAGACGAGACCGAGTTAGAAGATCGACAAACCAAAGAGTTTGGCATGGGTGCAGAGGACAGTGAGGTATAAGTTGAGAATCAAAATGAACAGAGGGAACTTTATCAAGCTGTAAATGGGAGTAGCGATGATGACAGTCAGTCGAATGATCGGGTTTCAGTTCTCAATCCTCCTACTGTGCCTTGCTCTTCAACGCTGTGGCAGCTGGCCACCATTACCTACAAAAGGCGCCTCACAGGAAAGTCATCTGGACAGAGGGCGCTAGCCGCAAGCCACAGACAACTCCTGGAGGGGATAGCAGGTGGCCAACCAGAGAGGACGACTCCCTCCAAGAGTACATATATAAGGGCCTGCCTGCACGGACATCGAGCCCAACGAAAATCCGTGTCTTCAACGCCATCATCAGGAGCATCAGCACCTACGCTATCCCTGTCTGGGGCCCGGCCTCCTCCCTTCGCCAACTCGAGGGCACCTACATGAAGTCCCTCCGAAGTGTCCTCCGCTCACCCCGCTACATCAGAAACCGGCAGCTCCTGAAGGAAACAGGCCTCCCCTCACTCAGCGCAGCCGCCTCAACCTGCGCAACTCAGTGGCGGGTCACCCCAACCCGTCCATCAGCTGCCTCACACAGTATGCCCCCAACGCCTCGGACATCGTCCGTTGGCCCTGCTCCCTCATCCCACGCTAACCCCATCCCGCCCTCCCTGCATCGCACGTGCGCATGAGTCCCCCTGCATCTGCAGGATGGCCTCCCATCCTTCTGGTTTAGAACCTCCAGGTTGGCAACCGCGGAGGAGGGGTTTCAGTCGGTAAAAATCCGACACTACCCATTTGGGTGTCTTTTGAAGATTTCCCCTCCCCGGAAGCGTCCGAAAAAAAAAAAACGGTCATCGAGCATTCTTTCTTTCATTCCATCACCGATCTCTTCTTCCGACCACAACCGATCACCATCAGTGGCGCCAGCGGGGACGACGAGTCCGCCCTCTCGCGTCTGAACCGAGTCCCTCGCCGCGAGGAGCTACTGCTCAACCGAGCCCTTCAAACTACGCTTCGACGCCTGAGGAACTCGTCCCTCGCCCGCTGCTCAACCGGACCTTCCGACTCAACCGAGTCCCTCATCTCGCGTCTGCAGGAGAAGGAGCGACGACTCAACCGAGTCCCTCGCCGCGAGGAGCTACTGCTCAACCGAGCCCTTCGACCTACGCCACGACGCCCGAGAAAACCGTTCTTCGCCTCACACACTTTCAACCGACAGACAAAACCTATACACACAACAACAATATTTCGTCGGCCCCTTTTAAGGCCACACACACCCTTGAAAAGGGGGCCCCGACAAACGCCATAGATCATCATTCCACTGAAGATTAGGCAAAAATGGTGGAAAGGGGTTAAAAGTCAGGCCTCCTAACTTCGACACTAAATCGAGAACGATTAATTGACGAGAGAAAACTTGCCAGCATTAAGAAGAAATGAGATGTCACTAAACAAAAATCTACTAAACGGTTTAATGCTTAGAAACAGTCTTATTCCAAGCGCTCCTGACTACTACGTCCTCAGAGTCAGACTCCAACTACTACCCAGTTCATAGCAGCAGTTCGGATGTAAACATCAGCTTCTCCACAAAATACGAAGACCAGTCCTTGACAAATGGAGCAAACGCCAGCCAGCAAACTACAGTCAACAATAACGAAAACTTACAGCTGCAGAAAGACGATTTTGCTGCGATCCAAGTGCAGGGTTACCTGTTATCTTTCCGGCTTTACGTCGTTTAAGTGCTGTTTAGGATTTGAGAGTGTGTTGTTTAAGTGTCCTGACGGCTAACAGGTTTTTGCAAACTGTCAAGGAAGCTTTCTTTGACGTGGATGGTGTGAAAATAAAGTTGACTATTATTCACGACAGAAGTTTTCTAACGTTTTCAAGAAGACCTTGCACTGACTCTCTTTGGTATGGATATTTTTGTTTTTTGCGTTCCTTCCATTGTTCTTGTATTCGACCGAGGTAGACGCTGGAAAGAATAAAACCTTGACTTTATTCGTAAGATTTCATTTTCTAAAAAAATTACAATATTTCTGTACGTTTCTATCGTTCTGGCCATTAGAGAAGTAAGATAACTATTCCGTTTCTAATATGAGAGCTTATTTATGAAATACTCCTTGTGACCAATAAAACATATTCACTGAAGAACTGCTGTTTTTCTTTTACACTTTTCAATTTATTTTCCGGAATGGCGGCAAAAACTATCGAATTGGTGATTTGGTAAATTTAAAATGATATAATTCATATCTTCAGGAAACCTCAAGAAAGATTCCAATTTACGTTTTGCACGCTTCACTGCGCCCTCCCAAAGTGCGGGTTTTTACCACCACCTATCCTATCCTACTACTTTGTGGGCTTTCTCTTTCTGTAAATTCTGCAGGATTTCTGCTTCTAGCAACCAGAGCAAAGAGGACCCCTCCCAATAACATAGCTAAACAAACAGGGTCTCTACTTTGCTCCCAGCAAACCACTCTGAGTATTTCTGGGAATCAAGTGGCCCTTCCTACTGACTGCAGCTGTAATTGAAGCATCGGCGTATTACCAACGAGTCTAACACGAGCTTCCAGCCAGAAGTATGTTGAGCAACAGAAATAAATGACCCACTTCACAGGGCCACTGTCAGTCTTCAGTAACCTGCGCACCTGAGTCCCCATGTTATAGTATTTCTAGTAAGTATTTGTTGGAATATCGAGTGTTTGTCAATCGATATATAGAGCTAAAACTAATCGAACGAGCTCTTCAATAAAAATCAGTTTTCTATCTACCTCTAACATGTGCGTACGTCTTTCTTCAGATTCTCCTAACGTTATACATAAGTGTTCGTATATGAGTATTGATACAGACCCGATATTAATTATTCAACAGTATTCTAGTACAACATAAGAAGGCACAAACCCCCCCGCGTGAAGTAACCAATGACAAACTCTTCTCCAACATTACGACAATAGAGCTAGATGTTCAAATAACTAGTTTTCCATTTTTCAGCAAAAAATACCCTCCGAGATCAGTGTCAAGATACAACGAGGGGACATTTCTAGTGAAGATTCCAAGAAGTTGCAGGACCTATTGAACTGTGTGCTTCCACCGAGAGAATGGGAAGAAGATGGCGAACTTTGGATGCAACAGGTGAATGAATAGGAGGGATTTATTCGGCCCTTATTCCATTGGCTCGTGGGAGCTGATAGATAGACATGAGAGAGAACGGGAGGACGTCAACTAGCTATGAAGTAGGCAAGATGTTGCATTGAAGTTGAGAATCAATTTCAAACTCATCATTTTATTTAACAAATGAAATAGCTTAACTGCTTAACGGGGTTAATTAAATATAAAATAAATTCCGTCCTTGGAGGGCACCATTAATTCGTGTGGGTTTGGGCTGTCAGGAGTGGGGAAAATCACGTCAGTGTCCTCTTTCGTTACTTTCAGTGCCCGTAGTGGCAATGTCTGAGAAAGCCATGCCCTCTTCTTACCGCAGGAGGAGTAAAACCAGCTGAAACCTTAGAGAGATGGACCGTGCAGTTCAAGGAAGATACACTGCCCCTAGCTCAGTTAGCTTTATTTGCAAGACATTAACAGATCTTGGAGGGTTGCAAGGAAGTTGAAAATGAGAGCCATGATCGCCAACTTCTCAAGGGTGACAGACGCCTGGCCATCGATGAATAAATTATGGAACCACTTTTTTGAACGTCACAGAGGATACACTACGTTTCGTAAGGTGTGGGTAAGTCGGTTTTTTGCATTCTGACAGCTGACCCAACAACAATTGGAGAAACTAGGCTGAGAGATGGATAGACCTTCTTCCTACAGCGTGATCACAGGTGAATTTTCCCTTTGAAACTTGCCCCCCAAGTAAATAGTTTATATCAGGTGGGAAACCAGATTAAGAACTCCTCCTAGGTGGTACGGTACTCCCCAGGGGTCATACCTCTGCGCGGTAACACACAGGCAACAGCTCTCTCTCGGGAGACTGGCAAAATGACTTAACCTGTTGTACCTCTGCAGGTCAGGGTTCGGCAGATGCTGAGAAAGTAACCGGCCTCTTGCACGACAGCGTAAGTATTACCTCGATAACAGTCGCCTGATATACAGATTCAGGTACATTCATTTGATAAGGAACAGACCAGTCTTGAGGAGGTGTCTGAGATGCAGGACACTAGTGGATTCAGGTGATCATCGAAGCAGGTAATTAACCTTCATTTGGGCCACCGTCAGAGCTCTTGAACAGACGGGACGTTAGTGTCCTCATGAACATTGGCCCCTGTTATGTACCACTGCATGAATAATAGTATCAACAACTCTGCTTTTATGGAGCTACTCAGGAGCAGGACTCGACGTTTTGAGTGTGCTTATCTGTTGGCAAGTGGTTTTGTGTTCATTGGCAGCACAAGGGTACTGTTACAGATGGAGGGATGTGAGGAGGCGTGGCGGGGATCAGCAGTAGTTGTGAGGAGAAGCTCTGTGACCCTAAGAGAAGCCGAGCAGATGATGCTTTACACTGAGTTGCCTTCTTTCAATAGGAGCTGCCTTGGAACCGGAGATTATTATTTATTAGATGTTATTCCTTCGTAGATGTGTGTGGTAATGTAGTAGTACACGTACTAACCCCATCCCTCCTTCACCCACGGCATCTAATCATAAATGTAACAGAATTATCGAAAAATGGGAATGAATTTCAGCAACAGGTTCCGATTATAACAAACAGTATAATATAAATGCCATTTTCGTGATTTGTGATGCAAATATCGTGTAGCTAGGTTCAGAGCTGATTCTATTAAACATGATGAAAACGCCGACTAAAGTGGCACGTTCAAGGTGTCTCCTGAACCTGTGACTCGAGACGACTTGATCCGTTTGACACTCCTCGTTGAAGAGAGACTCAAGACCATGAAGGCCCTGGGTAGAGGAATAGATCCCGTACGCAGGCACATCTTCAGCCAACTGATGGGTTGGTATTTTGAATGAGCTCTTCAATGCTACTTGCGCCACTCAATTGGATCTTTTCGACTTAACTGCGTCATCGATTGTTGGACTTTCAGACGAATTGATTCGCCAAGAAGTTGTTACAGACCCTGAAAGAGGGATTTTGTTGCTGAAAGTGCGCGATGAGCTGAAGATGACTTTGGAAGCCAACCGAGCGCTGTTTGAAAATGGGAAGCTGTTTGGATCCTGGAAAGCGACTGAAGTAGGACGGCTAAGGCTATTTATTTCATACTATTATTTATATTAAATAATGTAAGTTATTCTTCCATGAGAACAACAGGAGTTATGACCAAATGAAGTGTATTTATTTATTCACAAAGGTATTCATGAACTAAAGTTAACGTACCTGTTAGGTGAGTCCGTCTCCTCTGGCTGGTGAGTTACTGTGGGCAAGCGCTTTCGATGTAAAGACATCATCGTCTGGCCGTTAAGTCAGTACTCATGAACCCCCACCTGGAAGCGCATCACCAGAAGAGCCTGACCCCTTCTTCCAGTGAGCTCTCATCTCCTTTCTTGGTCTCTCTAGACGTTTTTGGCCTTACAGTAACATTTCTTCTTCGATAATTTACCCATTGGGTGGGCAGGGACTTTATGATCGACATAGTAAGGATTTATCTCTCCATTTCTTCGTCTCTCTTAGGCCCATATTCTGGTTGTACAGCATTATTAGTAGTTATTCTTCTTCAGCCTATAATCGACTATCCTCTGCTGATCTGCATTACCTCAGGGAGGTTACCTTAAGCTGGAGGTTGCCCGGTGCCCTGAGAACACATACTAGCGCCCAAACTTCCCTTGTTCATGCTTCCATGGGGTGTGCTGTTCTGCCCTAGATGGGAGGTGTCCTTATTCAACCAGTGTTCGACTCAATTCAGGCTGAATTAGAAGTAGTTCTTGACTCTGAGGTGAAACCCCGACGTTTAAGTTCAGTCCTTCATGACCTAGAGCTGTTGAAATGGTAGCTGCCAGAAAATTTGAACTACTCAATCGTCTTCTTCTGCCGACAAAGGGCTTAAGGTTTAATTCCGAAGCCGACAACGGATTTTCTCATTTTGAATTTCCCACCGCTTATTTCTTTACCATTTCCCCTTAGATTACAACTCGCAGTTCTCCCAGGCCCAACCCAAAACTCCCAACGCGCATTCGTCACGCACCTTGAGCTCTACTCACTCATATCTCTATTCTGACCCCAGTGTGTGAAAACAGCCCTCTCCCACACTCCCCACATTCATCCATATATTTTTAGAACTCAACCTCAAGCCTCCCCTCTCGTCCATCCCACAGTCCAAATGCTGGCATTATTTGCAGCTGGCCATGGCACACACACTGAGCTACTGTGTTATGGTAATTCCATCATCTACATCCCGAGCATGCTTCTGAAAAGTGGTTCCAGATACTTGGGGATTTTCATTTAATTTCTTGTATGGATAGTTTCGAAGAACGTAACAGCACAGTAAACTTGTCATTTTTGGGACGATAAATAACCTAAAATGTTTCTCTTCTGTTTTCCTTAGAAATCCAGCATTCTAACAAAAATCGTGATGGACGTCCAATGTGCTACTACGAACTTCCATTAATCGTCAAGACATAAATAGGAGCAACCTCAGAAATGATAGAATTAGAACTATTGCCGTATTGACCACATCGTTTTGCAGTGTTTACTCTACAATTCCAGAACAATCAATACGAACCACCCTCGATAATTAATGTGGCCAGTCACATGAACTACCTGTGCACTATTTACTTAATAAAAGCCTAGCGATAGCTAGGAGCAACGCAATAAATTCCAGAACCGCAAGCGCTACACGAATTGTTGGTGTGACTCATCACCACTTTCCTCAGCCCAACGCCCATTCAAAGAGTTTTATCGTCTAGCAACTAATCAAATCTGTTATTCATTCAGCTTAGAAAAGCTCCTCATTCAGCTTCATTCAGCTACATAGAAAATTCCTACTTATACCATGACCCAAATGGAGCAACCAATGTAAAGAGAATTCATGGGAATACATTTTACCTTCATGCTCAAAGTTCTGAAATTATATCGAAAACAACGTGAAAAAAGTTGATCAAACGAAGGACCACAGTTCGAATTCCAGGATTTTCCTTCTCTTGTGATCTTAAAACTTCCGTCGTATATATATCACGTCGAACTAGCCTGATTTTATTGAGAACGTCAGTATCATTGATGCAGGAAAAAACTGCACTGGAAATGATCTTAGTTAAAATTGTTAATAATTAATTGAATTTATGGCCATTCATTCCACAAATGAAAATGCTGTATTACTGTTAGGGCTGTCAAATTGTTGAATCCATTTCTAAGAAAAATATCTGGTGCGTTTGCAAAACACAACTTTCCTTAGCTCTACGTCAATTCACTTTCTAATATTTCAGTGGACTTTAAAAAGAAAAAAAACGCGCTAAAACCGATTTTTGTAGAAAATTTTGATAATTTATTGTGCTGCTCTCGTCATTTTCCCACGAATGGGAATTTTATGGTATAATTGCCTTATTGAAAGCTATCAATATAGAAAATTTAATCAAAATCGTTGGTTTTTTTTTTGAAAATGGAGAAGGATAGTAATCACTTTGGCAGAGTTATTGGGTAAAAACGTTTAGAAGTAAGCGTAACGGTAAGTAGTTGAATTCAGGAATTTCTGGAGTGACCCTCACGTATCTCATGAGCGTTTTTAAACCCTCACTCTTTAGATATTGGATCGGACTACAATACCAATTTTTTTAAACATTCTACAATAATTCCAGCGGAGTTTATAAGGGAAAAACTGCGCAAAAAAACGCTTTTCACCGAAAATTTTGATAATTTATTGTACTGCTCTCGTCATTTTCCCACGAATGGGAATTTCAAAGTATAATTGCCTTATTGAGAGCTATCAATGTAAAAAATTTAATCAAAATCGTTAGATCCGTTTTTGAGAAAAAAATATTTGGTGTTTTGATCACTATGATAACTATAGTTAACTTTCGGTGGATTTTGCCCATACCCTTATTTCGGCGTCCCATGGTAACTTGCGGGCGAGATATGAAGTTTGAGGTGCTTTGGTACGGTGGTTTTCTCTAAAAATCGTTCACAGACACACAGACCATTTTCCCAAATAGTGTTTTTCGGACTCAGGAGGGTCTGAAACGTAAAGATCTGAAGAAAACTCAAAATTTTTTTTTCATCCGATTACATAACTTTCCTTTCTACTTTGTAGAGCCAAGGAAAGTAAAAAGTGTGCTTTGATTGTTATTTTCGAACGGTTTTTGTTCGTTGCACCATTTTGGCGTTTTTGGCTGGATACAGAATTTGAGCTGATTTGGCTCAGCCGTTCTCGCTCAGCCACGATCATAGGCACACAAATAAACTCCATTCATTCGAGAAAACGGGTGTTTTTCGTTAAAAACCCCAAATATCCTTTTGTTGTAAAGTTGTGATATGGTGTACATTAACGCGAGCTATCACAAACTGTCAGTGATGATTGTGATCGTGTTGAATGGCGCAGCACAAACGCTCATAAATTGAACGAGTAGCTCAAACAATGGCTTTGATACGAGCCCCGTTTTATAATTCAACTTCATAATCTTCAGGCTGAACAACTGCAAGAAGCCTTGGCTCACAAACTAAACTGCCACCTCAGAGCAAGAGACGGCGTGCTGGTAGAAGTCAATTATCATCGACAAAAATACAAAGAAGCGTACAGACTCAGTTTGGAAAATGCCCAACGATTTGATGAAATGTGCATTTACGAAGTGATAAATTTAAATTTGATCGTCGACGGGTTGAAAGTAAGTGGGTATCGTTCGTTCTTCAATATTTCCACGTAGAGTTAAAAGCAGTGCCCATATATATATATAGAACAACATACAACCTCAGGGAGTTGCGGAATGTTGGGTGTTGTTTCCCCACAGAAATTGGTTGATTCTACCGGCCTCAAAACGTGAAGATCTGATCTTTTTTCTTTTTTTGGGCGCGATTACAATACTTTCCTTAATACTTTGTGTAGCGGTAAATAACAAGCTCTTCTCACACTACGGTAACGGTCTTGAGTAGTTGTTAAACAAATCTTCAACAGTAATGAGTGCAGTATAGAGACTGAGTATTAGGTTATTTCTCGATTTAAAACTCTTAACAGGCAACCAGAGAATGGCGGCAGTAGGAGATTTTAAATAGTATAATAAATTGTTTTCATTGCGTTTTTCAAATGCAGATTTCGTCGGTCAGAGATTTAAAGAGGGGGGGAAGCTACCACTATTGTCACTAGAGAAATCCCTCGACCGAAGGGGCAGCAGTATGAGTACTCATCATAATTATGCAAAATGACTCGTAGCAATGTTGGCTGTCCTACATCACTGAGACAAAGCATCGAAAAATACCTGGGGAAAGACGCCAAACATGACAACTGCTGTCAAAATTTTGCCCATAACAACCATGGCTTTCGTCGTATCGCATTGCCAACTGGCTCAACTAGATCCCAAACGAAATTTGTGTGCCAAAATGTGGCCAGAACGGTGGACGGACACTGCAGATTTGGATCCATGTTTTGACACGGAAAGTGTAAAATCTAGTTGGGAGGGGATGTTCCTGACCAAAAAAATAACAGTTAAAAATGTACCTCCTCTTAGTGGTAATTGTTTAGGTTTTCTTTTAATAAACCAGTTTTGAAATACTGATGCGTTGCGTCTGTTTTCAGAAACAACTAAGGGAAATATCTGCTGCGATGTATTGGCGCTGAAGAAATTCGTCGAAAGAAATGCTTGTGCACAGAATGATACTGCGGTTTATTTTCTGTCGTGGTCACTACACCACTCATGTTTCCCTCTCTACCTACTTGAAATCTGTCATTACTACATTAGTATTTCATACATTTCGTTATTATTTCGTAGTGGTGATGTAAACTGACGAGGTCACGGCTGGGAAGAATTAATCTGACTCAAATCGTAAATTGTGCTGAAATTAGGTACATATTCTGTCCTAGATATTGTTTCAAAGTCGCTTTATACTCACGTGTGTAACCATGCACTTTGTGTGCAAACGGTCGATGTATCAATTATGAACGTTCAACTCCAGCCCAGTAATTTGACAAGGTGTTCCTGTACAGGCCAGGAATGGTGCACAGCGAGCTAACTGTCTCGCAACAAGGTTCAAATAAAATAAATACCTTCATTTCATGCTCAATAAATGTTCATAGAAATGCAGTTATCAGAGTCAAATATCTGGTACGTTGCAACACACAACTTCCCTTAGCTCTACAACAATTCACTTTCTACATGGCTAATTCTATTTAATCAATTCATTTATCACTCAGTTGATTTGAACTTGGTCAAACAACGCTTTACGGCAGCAGGAAGCGGAAGCGCTTACAGTTCTGGAATTTATTGTGCTGCTTGTACTCATTTCAGGACCATTATTGAGCAATCGGTACACAGATAATTAATGAGGCTGTAAACGCACATTTTTTGAAGAAGGATAGTAATTACTTTTGCAGAGTTATTGGGTAAAAATGTTTAGAACTGGTAGTAAGCGAAACGGCAGTAGTTGAAATTTAGGAATTTCTGTAGTAACCCCCATGTCTCTCATGCGCGTTTTTAAACACTCACGCTTTAGGTATTAGATTGGACTACAATACCAATTTTTTTAACATTCTACTAACATTCCAGCGGAGGTTATAAGAAAAGAATCGCGCTAAAAACGCTTTTCGTCGAAAAGTTTGATAATTTATTGTGCTGCTCTCGTCATTTTCCCAAGAATGGGAGTTTTATGGTATAATTCCCTTATTGAGAGCTATCAATATAAAAAATGTAATCAAAATCGTTAGAGCCGTTTTTGAGAAAATAATTTGGTGTTTTGAACACTATGATAACTATAGTTGACTTTCGGTGGATTTAGCCCATACCCTTCTTTTTGCGTCCCATGGTAACCCGTAGGCTAGACATCAAGTTTTCGCTGATTTGGTACGGTTGTTTTCTCTAAAAACCGCGCTAAAATCGATTTCGTCGACAATTTTTATAATTTATTGTGCTGCTCTCGTCATTTTCCCACAAATGGGAATTTTATGCTATAATTGCCTTATTAAGAGCTATCAATATAAAAAATGTAATCAAAATCGTTAGAGCCGTTTTTGAGAAAAAAAATTTGATGTTTTGATCACTATGATAACTATAGTTAACTTTCGGTGGGTTTTGTTCATACCCTTATTTTGGCGTTCCATGGAGACCTGCGGGCGAGATATCAAGTTTGAGCTGATTTGGTACGGTGGTTTTCTCTAAAAATCGTTGACAGACACACACACACAGACCATTTTCCCAAATAGTGTTTTTCGGACTCAGGAGGGTCGGAAACGTAAAGATCTGAAGAAAACTCAAATTTTTTTTCAGCCGATTACTTAACTTTCCTTTCTACTTCGTAGAGCCAAGGAAAGTAAAAATCAAGAAATTTCGTTATTGAAGGTTCTGCCTAACTGAACGGATTTAACAAGAATTTATTCTAAATAAATCATTTCAGCAACATGCAATACATTTCGTGGTATTAAAGCGATGGAATTATCTTTCGCTCTCTGTCCTGGGATAGAACAGGTACAATTCGGCTCGGGTTGAATGGGCTGATAAATCAACTATAACGGCAATGATAGCCCTAATGACATTTACCGATTAAGCGCAAATGGGCTCTAAATTATTTTCAACGCCAACGATGCTTCACTTTAAATTCGTGGTTAGTTTCTTCATAATACTTTGTAAGTGTACACAATAATTTAGTGGCGAAAATATAAATCAAGAGGATCGAGGTTTATTGCAGAGTTGTTATGTAGTACGTATCGGTAATGTAAAAGTAATCCTGCAAATCCGGGATTACTGCCAACTACTAAAAACACACGCAAATTGCTGAAATATATTTAGCGCCGGAAGACGACATTTACAAAAGCTAGTTCAAGGTTTGTGTATTCCTTTGCTAGATGGGCGAGTGGGATGTAACGCCATGATTCAGTCTAAGTACAATTCAGGATGTCTTTTGGAACTTCAAACCGCTCTTTCGGTAAACAAATTCAACTTTCCCGATTATTTCAGGTCGAGCTTGCAGGATGACGCAGTTAAAAAATCCTGAGGATTCCCTCATACAAATGAAAATGGCCGAAATCGTAGATAAATCCGGCTATCTGAAACCGCGAGAGACAGAAGACGTCGGTTTCGTCAACACTTGCACTTGCGACCGCCTTTTGAAAGTTCCGAACTCGGAAATTGATCAAGCGAGCACTTTGTTGAAATATACCGTTCCTTTCAAAGTGAACAAGAACCTTCGTCAGGGTGACATTAAGGTGAGCGTCGTGGCAACGAAATGAATAGAAACGCGTTACTGAGTAATTTTGACTTCTGAAAGAAACCGGTGGAGGGGGGTGATGTCAATTTAAATTTACCATTCGTCACTGACGCACTGAGATAACCATTTTAGCTTGTGTAGAGCTTCTAGATTTTCTTTCTCAGCCTTCGATTGTCCTTCAGAAAGTTCAGGTTTAGGGTATTTACCTTCAATTACGTCGACCGCGTTGAAGTACTCCACGACATCCATAACTGCGTCTTTCCATTTAGGCCAATCCTCTGCTCTTCTCAACGGTCTGATTCCCTTGACGAAGCCTCTAATCGATGGAGAAAATGATGAAATGTACTCCCGCGCTGATCAGATGTAGGGAATATTGCGAACCGAATCAAGAAAACCGCGACGTTTTGATATCAACGCGATGATACGTTTAGAACTTGCGATTGAGCATTACAAGAGCATAAATTACGCATTTTCAGCGATCTGGGCCCGTAGTATTTTAAATTTATCGTCTATAATATCAACAAAACACGGAACGAAGAAATAGTTTTTAAAAAGAAAAACATTACTAGAACGAACGAGCGAAACGTGCATGTGACCTTCACCTATCCCTCGTGCTTTGAACTTGCTGACTAGAAAGAAACATAAAACCCTACAAATTATTACACAACGGTTTATTATTCTCATGAACAGCTTGACCTTAGTATTACTGCTCCGAGACCCATTCCATTCGATTCAGCATCGAAAAGTACTAGTAAACCATATGAAACATGACCTGGTTACAATGGAACTACGGAAACTAAATATTCCCCCGGCGCCAGGCGCCCGTAAACGTCTGTAGGCATTTATGATCCGATGGAGGTGTGTGCGGAGGAGGTGGCCCTATCCTTCCTTCGCCCTGTCGGGCAAAATGAGTCGGGGAAATTGGCACAGGGACTTCCAGCGAACCTTCCAGCAATTGGAAGGACGTAGCGTGGCGAGCGGGCGAGTGGTTTTGATGAGACGGGAGGGAGGGAGGGGGTACAAACGGCGAAACGTTGACTTCCGCTGTAGTTCCCGTGAGTGCTTTCAATTAGTTGACTCTAATTTCCCTATACGCAGTTGTACACGACTGATACTCATTCCATTCGACCCAGGACGTAAAAATACCTTGAAAACGATACGAAACACGGCTTATTTGCGATTATATTGCGTTTCGTTAATTTTTTAAACCATTTTTTGTCCATAACAACCATGGGCTTCGTCCTATCGGATTGCCGAGATGGCGGGCACAAGTAGGTACCAAATGGGATTCGTGTGCAAAAGAACGGATTTTTTAGACCACGTTGAAGGCACAAAACAGCCCGGACGGGGGACGGCGGACGGACATTGCAAATTTGGAATCCCCATGTCTTGATTCAATTGACTCGATTTTGAGGGAGGGGGGGGGGTTGTAAAAAATTTTTCGTGACCAAAAACATAGGGTTATTATTCAAAATGAATATTAAACCAAAACGCGGCAAATTATTAAACGACGGTGCATTATCCTCTTGCACGACGCCATTAAGACATATCCTACTCAAACGTCGCAAAATATTGAGAATATAACATGGCTGCTTAGCACATGCTGAAAGGCTGATTCCTTTACCTGGCGCGTCTACCCAACCCAACTGTTTCAGCCCTTTTCATGTGGTAAATCCGAGAACTGCCCGTCGGCTTCTCCTCCGACAAAGGGATTAAGTTAGGGTTAACTTCCAACGGGATTTCCCTTTTTGTACTTTCGATTTACCTCCTTATCCAACACACACAGTGTCTTCCCGTAGACACTCATCTCCCAGTGCTCACACATACATTCCGCCATCAACTCTCGTCCCAGTTACATCCTGCGCTTTCCTTCTGATACCAGTTCATGCGCCAGTTCACACGTATTTCGAGTAGTCCCCTTGTGTCGCCCTTTTGTACGCGAACTCAGCTCCATTGATTGCTCATATAATACACCGAGTTTCTTTTCATTTCGTCTTGCAACTCCTCCTCTCGTCCACCCAACAATGGCTATATCAGCAGGTTGGGAAATGACAACTCGTATGCCAACGAAAATACTTGTAGAGCACCCCTGAGACACATCCCTATCGATTCTGTGTCGCAAAGTACCAGTAAACGATACAAAATATGACCTGACTACAACTGAACAACGAAAATTGACATTATCTACGCGACACGACACGTCCAACTTATTGATGGTTGGACTAAGTTGGGAGGAGGCAGTGCGACAGAGTGAGAGTGACAGGAAATGGCTGAAGGGTACTAAAACAAAATTATTATGAAGCTAGTTCACTTCCACTAGTTTTACTTACGTAACCCCTTTTTGGCTTATTATTCAGTTTGAATAATCCACATAAGTTTGTGATTACGCCACATAATCCACATACGTTTGTGTTTTACCCCTGCTTCTCAAAATTAGACGCTTTACTCACTCCTGAGTCGAATAGGACCGGTAGTGCTCAGAGGTAAGACTGCATCTAGATGCAAACTTCTGAAATCGCAGTGAATTTAGAGAGGATATGTGAATTCTACTACTTGAAGTAACTCGCGAGGCAATACAGGCAAAGTCACTTTTTCTCGCCCGCCTGCGCTCATTTCCCGCACTACTTTCCGTCTCACTCCAACCAGCTGTCAGTTCGACTCGCCACGTCGTGCCAACAGCCCGTGGGCGCATGTAATATGTAGTTTTCGTCGTTCAAGTGTAATCAGGTAACGTTTCGTAGTGTTTGTTGATATTTTTCGATGCTAAATCGAATGGAACGGCGCTCGGAGATGTGAGACTACGTCAAGCTGTCCAAGATGGTAAACCGTTGCGTAATACCTTGCAGTATTTTTACTTCCCGTTACTCAAAAGGGCAAGTGAGGTATCGAAAACGACCGAAAAAACAATTTTCTCCTGATTTATCGGTTTCGTGCTGAAAACGCGGGCTTGTCGAATTTTTTCTCGATAATTGCTGTAACGATCGTCATCAAACTTACAGAATTATTTAGTCTATTGAACAAAGATAACGACCATAATGTGCCAATTATTCTTTTCCCATTTTTCGAAATTTCTACAGTAAACCCTGTACTCATATTTGATTCCGTACAACTATTTCTGCGTCCATGCATTAAAATAAGGGAAGGTACGTCGGAAAATATTTGCCGAACAATAATTTGATTTTTTCCCTTTCTTCTTGGAAATTACTCCAATCCTTAATTGACCAAACTATTGGGGTGCTTACAGGTAACTAGTACTTACATTATGCTTCCCCTAAATGTTTCATAGAAATGCGTTGAACGAAGACAGTGGGTTGCGTTAAGTTGTGTGTTTTTACGCAGCTGCGATTTTTGCACGATTGCGATAGTTTCCTTTTCCTTCACGGAAGAGCGGTTAAAACATGTTTCATGGTTTAGAATTTTAGAGTATGGTTCGGGGAAACGGCCAAACTAAACCAGCTCGAACTTGTTATCTATCCCGCACATCATCAAGACACCAAATATTTTTTTCTCAAAAAACGGCTCGAACGATTTTTTTTGTTTTAAATATTAATATAACTTTATTGTTTACTTTATAAACATTACAATTATGAAAACAAGATATATAGTAGGAATTGAAATTCCTAATTAACATGAAGCATGTAGCAGGAACAGCTCATTAGCAGACCTGACTTTGTGCGATTTACAACAACGCGTTAATATAGGATAGACATATTGAATATGTACAGACGTAGTGATAATAGTTTACAAATATTTACACAGAATAATAATTTACCAAAAAAAAAGAGAGAAAAATAAAATAAAAGTGGCTAGTGGAGAAAGTCTGACGGTCGCTTTCGCTGTAGCCTTCGCTAATTTTGTGGATGAGGTAAATTGGTTAGCATTTCCGTCATCAGGCTATTGGGGTGGCTTTCCGTTGATCTGTGGAGTTGGATGTAGTTTTGACGGAGTACCTCATGTACGAATGGTATATTGAGATCCTTATGAAGCAGAGTATTCCTAACATACCGTGGTGACCCAGTGATGAGACGGAGGACCCGAATCTGTGTAGTTTGTATCCGGTGTATGTGAGTGTTCGCTGCCGAGCCCCATAACCCAGAAGAGTAGTACCATATCGGTCTGATTAGTGTTAAATATAATAAGCGCTTAGTCGACAAGGCCAATGGCGAGCGATTGTGGTCTAGGAGGAATCCAAGTTGCCTGATGCGTTGACGCACCTTGGTGACGAGGTGTTTAGTATGGGTCTCCCAAGTCAGTCTTTTATCCAACTGTATCCCAAGGTACCTGACAGTTTCTTCTTGTGAGATCTTCTGACCACCGAATTGAATCGAGGGCACATTTCTTCTAGTCTGTTTCGTAAACGCAACCACTGTAGATTTTTGCGGGTTCATGCTCACTCTCCACCTGCGGCACCACAAGGAAACACTGTCAACGTACACCTGAAGGACGTTCTCCGCATCAGTACAGGTTTCAGCAACGCTTAAGACCGCCACATCATCAGCATATTGGGACACGGTAAGAGGGGCTGAACTAGGGAAATCACCTGCATAAACCAAATACAGAAAGGGACCGAGAACACTGCCCTGAGGGACACCCACACATATTTCAGAAGTTGCGTCGCCACAGCTGACGGTGAATGTGCGGTGAGTTATGTACGAGAGAACCATTCTATAGTATGTGACAGGTAAATGGTTTTTGATCTTGGAGAGAAGTCCCGTATGCCACACACGATCAAAAGCCTGCTCTGTGTCAAGGAACAAGGCTAGACAAACATCCTTTCGCTCCATCGTATCATTGATTCTTTCAATCACCCTATAGAGCTGCTGTGGGCAGAAGTGCAAGTGCTGAAATCCAAATTGGGATGATGGAATGAGCGGGTGAAGGAATGCATACAGTTTTGTTAGAAGAAGACGTTCGAATAGCTTAGCAAATAACGGAAGCAAGCTGATCGGCCTGTAAATATTCGGATCCGATTTAGGTTTATTGGGCTTTTTTTTTATCAGAATCACCCTGGCACGTTTCCAGCACTTGGGGAAATATGCAATGCGTAGGGCTGCGTTAAAAATCTGCGTAAGTAGTGCCATCCCTTTACGCGGTAACGCCTTTAGTAAGGGCTGAACTATTCCATCCAATCCAGGAGATTTCCTCCTTGGTGCCCTATTGATTATCGAATTATCGAACGATTTTGATTAAATTTTTTACGTTGACAGCTCCCAATACGGCCACGAAACCATAAAATTGCCACCCGTGGAAAAATGACGAGAGCAGCACAATAAATTACCAAACATTTCAACGAAAATCGGTTCTTCAGAAAAATTCAGATGGTAGTCCAACCAAGTTTCCATACGATGGGTTTTTAATAGCGCTGATAAGATATACAAGGGCTACTACAGAAATTCAGAAATTTCAACCACCGCCGTTTCACTTACTACCATTCCTAAACGTTTTTACTCGATTGATCTGTAAAAGATTTATTATCCTCATTAATTCTTCGTGCACCAATTGCTCAATAATGGTCGATACATGAGTACGAGCAGAGCAGCAGTACGATCTGTAAGTGATGTTTTATGTGAACTAAGTGAAATATCTGGTGCGTTGCAACACACAACTTTCCTTAGCTCTACGTCAATTCACTTTCTAACATTTCACGGAGTTTAAAAGGAAAAATATCTGGTGCGTAGCAACACACAACTTTCCGCCACCCCTTTAAGTTCGAACACCACCTACATAGGCGGGCGCTATATCTTCGTTCAACGCATTTTTACAGGAACATTTATAGAAAACAAAATGTAGGGACTAGTTAGCTGAGAGTACTCCAAAAGTTTGATCGAAATCGTTAGAGCCGTTTTTGAGAAAATTGGAATACCGATAAATTAATATTCGACAAGTCTCCTTTTCTGAGTTAACTTGGCTTATATCTCCGTTCAACATATATATACAGAAATAACTATACAGAACGAAATGTTGGTATGGGTGACTCAAAGACACTTCATCAGGATTTATCACATCTGGTGAAAAAGTTACCCTGGAATTTACGGAAATGTCCGAAAAAACGTTATTTTCGACACATTTTGATTTTTATCTCTGTTCAATGGACCGTCACAGGAACATTTATTGAGAAGAATATGTAGGTATTAACTATTCAAAAACACCCTGTGAGTTTGGTGAAAATCGCTGGAGCCGTTTTGCCAAAAAGCGTAAAAAACCTTTTTTTGCTTCAGGGGGCATATCTCCGTTCACCGTATTTTCATGGAGATAATGGTATTAATTAGGAGAAGATAATCTGAAAGTTTAATAAAAATCGTTAGAGCCGTTTTCGAGAAAAATGCGAAAAACCCTAGTTTTTGGTACTTTTTCGTCCCCCACCCCCCCTTCCCATCGGCCGAAATCGTCCATAACCTTATTTTGGTGTCTACGAAAAATAAAGAACAGAACAAAAAAAGAACCAGCTCAATCGGATGAGCCGTTCTCCCGCAAATCGAACTACAGACACACACACACAGGTCTGTTTCTTTATTTGGTGACTGTACCTAAACCCTCGACGAGGATTATATCAGTCATAGAAGTTGCGGTTTCGCTAATATGCA
Organism: Pachypeltis micranthus; assembly: GCA_020466155.1. Lineage (NCBI taxonomy): Eukaryota > Metazoa > Arthropoda > Insecta > Hemiptera > Miridae > Pachypeltis > Pachypeltis micranthus. Next base: position 64,567,540 of record CM035770.1, read on the forward strand.
AGAGGCCAGGCCCTGCAGCATCCACCGAACTCAGACCTGTGGAGGTACGGCAGGTATTTGGTCTTAGCCAGTCTCACCGTGAGAGCTGTTGCCCGTGTGTTACCGCGGAGGTTGACCACCTGAGGAATCCCGTACCATCTGGGAGTATTTCATAATCTGGTTTCCTACCTGATCTTACTGTTTTACTTGGGTGGCAAGTTTCAAAGGACAGATCAACTATAACCACGTTTCTTAGCCATCACCTTCTTTGCGAACTTTGCAAAATGGTTATAGGCTTCCTTTGTAGCAGTCAATGCTGCTAAGTTCGTTTGCCCTACCAACAACCGTCGCTCACTGTTGTAGAAACTACAGTGGAGCAGCACGTGGTTTCTTGTTTCCTCCGCACTGGAGGCACAAGACGTGCATAATGGAGAGTCTTTCAGGGAAAGAAGTGGAGCCGCGCATTGAAGTCACCATGTCCCGTGAGGAACTGACTCGTCCAGTGGTCTGGCTCAACCCATTTTCTAGAAAGACGTTCACGGATGTTGGGGAAGAACTCATACGTATCACGTCCTTTTGACGAGGATTCCCATCTCGCTTGCCATTTCTCTAGAGCCCATTCATCGATGGCGGCAAGTTTCTGTTCTGTGGTGAGATCCGCACGGAGTTCAGCCCAAAGCGGGGGAAGCTCCCGTTTCACTCTCCACTTGTCAATCATGCACTCGACAGCCAAATCAACTGGTAACTGACCAGTGATCACCTGGAGTGCTTCCGTTGATACAGTCTTGTAGGCCTTGGTGATCCACAGGAGCGCAGCTCTCTGGGATTGGGCCAATACTCTCTTTTGATTGACTGTTAGTTTGCTACCCCAGACAACGGGGCAGTAGCCAATCACACCTAAATAGATGGCCTTATACATGAGGATGGTGTCGTGGTAACACACACCCCAAGTGGCCTTGCTAATGGCACGCAGTGAGGCAAACCTTGCAATGGTAGTGCCTTTAAGGGACTGGAGGTGTTGGTTGAAACCCCACCTCTCACCTATATTCACTCCTAAATACTTGACGTGCTTTTCAAAAAGAAGCCTGTGGCCGCCAAAGCGTATTGTGGGTGGATTATTCACTTTCCCCTTCAAGAGGATTAGCTGGGTTTTTTCCTCAGCCACCTGCATCTTGACATGCTCGCACCATTGGTTGACAGTGCGGAGCACATGGTGAGTTTTTTCTTCAATTTGGCGGACTGACTCTGCAAAGATCAGCACAGTCAAGTCATCCACATAGGCGTACGGCTCGCAGTCAGTCTCCATGAGTTTCCTGAGAAGACCTTCGAAGAAGGCATTCCAGAGTGCTGGTCCTAGGACCGAGCCCTGTGGGCACCCCTTCTCAATCTTTCTCCGGACGGAGACATGCCTACTTTCGATCGTAGCAGTTCTGTCTGTCAGGTAACTTCTGACGAGCGAGTACAGGTTGCGGGGGATTCCCCTACCTTTAAGCTCATTAAGGAGCGCTGGCCACCAAAGGTTGTCAAACGCTCCTCTGATGTCAATCAGAACTGCTACGACGTACTTAGCCGGTGCCAGCAGGAAACACGCCGAATCTCTACAATGACATCCTGCGTGGACCTTCCTTTGGTACACCCGTATTGCCTGCCTGTGAGGTTGCGGCCAAAGACTCCTTCGAGGGACTGCAACATCAAGATTTCTAGTGTTTTGCCTAATATGGAAAGAAGGCTGAGTGGTCTCCATGATCGCGGGTCTGACTGATTGCGGTCGCCTCCCTTTTGAAGAGTGACAACACGCGCAGTCTTCCACTGAGTGGGGAACTGTCCGACCTGCAGACAGTCATTAAATAAATTAAGGAGACCGCTAGAGATTGTCCGCTCAGCCTTCCTTAGCATATTGCTTTCTATTTTGTCTGGCCCGGGGGATTTGTTGGGCTTTAAGGTCGCAAGGGCCCTGCCGAGGTCGCCTGTTGTCCACAATGGGATGTCGGGCTCGTTCGGAGGGTCCATGATCAGCTCCTTGCTGTCCTCTGGGCTTCAGTGTCTCGAGCTACTTGGTCATCTGGGAACGCCTTCTCAAGGAGGGTTTCCAGTGAGCTTTCGATGCTGCAGGCCCAGCCTGACTCATTTTGCATCGCAGCTAAGACTTGCTCTACGTTTGCTTTTCCTATGGAGGACTTGTAGTGTCTGCCCCAGGGGTTCTCAGAGCTCTCCGCTTCCACAAAATTTCGCCAGCCTTGCCGTTTGGCTCGTTTGATGGCGCGGTGGAAGGCCTTCTTCTCTTGGATGAAGGCAGTTCGGAGTGTTGCTCTGGCATCAGTGTCACGAGTGTTTTGGTACATCCTTCTGGCTCTATTTGCACTTTGCTTGAGGATTAAGTTCCTCAGTCCACCATGGGACTTTGATCGCCCTGTGCTTCTGTTGGCCAAGTACAGAGAGCCCAGCAGAGTGCAGTGCTGTGGTAAATGTGTCCACTTTGCTGTCCACCTCTTCAGGTGTGGATGCTTGCGCTATTAGGTCGGTGTCTGCGGCACGCAGTTCACCTTCCAGTACCCTACAGAATTGTGGCCAGTCAGCATTTTTGTGCGGAATCGCTTTTCACGCATGTCTTTGCAGAGGATGTTGTCATCCGTGATGGCAAAGTCAATAACCATGTGATCGCTCTGCGTTGCACCTGGTACGACTCGCCAACCTTGCAATTTGAGTAGCAGGGTGTGAGACACGGCTGTGACGTCTATACACGACCTTCCTCCTGGACCATCATAGGTCGCCTCAGTCATGGGGTCGTTGGCAACAACCAAGTTGTACCTGGTGAGCAGCTCTATATACGCCTCGCCCGCCCTGTCCAGGGTTGGGGATCCCCACAATGGTGATCTGGCGTTTGCATCAGCACAGACTACGCAGGGTCGTCCTGATAGGCCTGCTAGAGCCCGCTCGAGTGGTTCAAGGCTGGTGGCAACTGGTGCGCCAAATTGCCTGTGAAATGATATTACAACCAGCTCAAAGCCACCGGCTCGGATGAGCACAGCGGCCAAGTGCTGGCTGTTCAGGTGGGTGAGTGCGAGCATGTCAATGGACGGGTCGATGCAGGCTACTGCTGCCTTGGCTCCCGTTCTTGCTCCAGTCACCACTCGTGCCTGCGATCCCAGACCAAGGGTTTTGGATCCTATGTATGGTTCCTGTATGGCGAGGACACTGCAGCGTTTCTTGAGTGCATTTTGCAGCAACTCAGCCATAACTGGGCAACTCTTATTTGTGTTGTGCTGAAGGATTCGAACTGTTTTTGACCTATTCATAATCTACTCGTGACTCCTGGAGGGCAATCGCTCGCTGACGAATGGTACAGCGTGCGTCTCGTGTAGAGTGTGAGACCTGTTGGATTTTGCGTTCGACGCAATTGGCACACTTGAGAGGGCATCACGCTTGCATTCCCTACTCAGATGTGGCAAGGCGCACCAGGCGCACACAACAGGTCTTGTACAGGCCACTGCCAGGTGGCCATAGCGCTGGCATTTGTAGCACTGAGTGGGGGCTTGGTACTTTCGTATGGCGCACCGCTGCCAGGCTATTTGGAGGGGCCTTGCGCCCTCTAGTTTTTTGTATAGGCTGGGTGATACCTCAATCACCCAATCCTTCTGCCTTCCACGCTGTTTGGTGAAGAGGGCCTGACATCCTGCGGCTGCAAGCTAACGCAGGGTTGTGCTCAACAACTTGTTGGGCCAAGTCCTCTTTTGAAGATCAGTCCGCACGTTGCACAATAGCAGGCGTGGGAAACGACCCAGGGGCTGACGCTTGAGCTTCAACTCCTTTTTGTTGAAATGTGGCTCGTGAGCGCCTTGGCCATTTCTGGCGTTTCCGTCACAATGACGGCGCCACCTCCTACTGCGGTGCGGATGTCTAGCACTCGGACGCTTAGAGCTTGGAGGTCCGTAGCAGGGACACCCCGCATCAGTGCTTCCATTGTATCAGGGTTGGAGGGACCAGCCTCTCCTTCCTTACATGTATGCCTAACCACTACCACGTTTTGTCGTGGGTTTTTAGGGGAGTTTGGCAAGCGGTGGAGGCTTTTTATTTTGTTTTTATTTTTACTTTTGCCCTTGTTTTTGGGCAGAGGCGTAGGCGGGCGCTGCCCTCAGCCTGCTTAGTTGGGGCCTGTTTCCGCTTCCCCTGCGCTTCCTGGCCCTGGCAGACTGCCATTCCGCCTCAGCTCCATGAGGGGAGGAGGGCGCAGTAGCGGCTACTGCCGCATATGAGGGGCCTGGGGTACTACCCTGGCTCATTGAAGGTCCTTGAGTTTGGGGGCTGGTGGCACTAGCTGCTGGGCAATTGCCCTACGCAGCTCTTCCTCACGACAGCCGCCACAGTTTCCCGCAGGGGAGTGGCAGGGGCGATGTCGTTGGGGGCATTAGCTTTATAGCCAGCTTCGAAATTTCGAAGAGGCAACTAGTGATGAGGTCCCGCATAGGTCCTGTCGCGTTGACCCTCATCCGTGCCATCTGGCTGTGGATGATTTGGACATATGCGCAAATTTGCTCCATGTCCGACAGATTAGGGTCAACGGCGTGTCGTGTGCTTGTAGTAGCCGGGTTGCCCGGGCTACTAGGGGAGAAGGGGAGATGAACGCGGTTTGCCCGGTTCTTTCCGCCCTTGTTTGTTTGGACGACGAGTAGATTGCTCATCGTCCGAAGAGGGAGGGGTCGAGCTTGGCGAGCCTGAGGAAGAGGCGCAGGTGGCGTTTTTATTACCTGCAATTGTGTTATTTGACTTAGTCATGTTTTTACTAATTTTGAGGGGGAGATTAAAGAAGCAGACTGGTGTAGTGTATCCTTGTGAGTTCATTTGTTGTGTGTGTTAGTGGTATGAGCGAGAGGTGCTCGAGAGGCAGTGTCCTGGAAGCTCCCCCTCAGGCATATTGATTCTAGCCCCTTTCGCTGGTCCGTTGAGGGTCAAAGGGAGGCCCCCACATGCGCCGCAGCTGCCAGTCCGGCCACCCACCGGGACTAAGACGCATGAGGGATTTTTCGGCTGCTGCTCAGAGTCAGCCCTCGGCCACTGGTGATGTGGTGAGCGGGACACACGCTATCAGCCGCCCCAGGAACGCTCAAACCTGGTTTTTCCCCCTCCTCATTCCGAAGGCCGCACCTATATAGGGGATCGCTCAAAGGTGTCAGTGAGCTACCTCCAGGACCGTCTTTCGCTCATTATGAGTGTTTCAAGTCAATATGTTCTGCCACGCAAGCCGTTGCAGTGTATTTTGTATCTGGAATATGTTGTGTGTGTCTGTGTCGTGAGCTTTAAGCCCCTTTAAGGCCGGATTTAACGACCACGCAGAGGATACGGCAGGAGAATTCTGTCCCCCTTCCTGCGGGGGGTGTGTACTGCGATCCCAGCTAAAGGGAGGGGAATCCCAGTGTGTCATGTATGTGAGTGAAGTGTAATTTGTGTCCCTTTTAGTTCGGCTTATACGAACACGCAGGGAGTACGGCAGTGGAATTCTGGACCCCCAACTGCAGGGTGAGCACAGTGTGGCGACAGAGTACACTGTGACGCCCAGCCACAGTTAAGCCTCGTTGGATGTAATCCTGCGGGGACCTCGTAGAGGTGAGGTTGTCTTTCAAGCTGGGCCCACCCGGCTTTCCCTTTTAGTCGGCTCATACGACACGCAGGGAATACGTCAGCGGTATTCTGGACCCCCGACTGCAGGGTGAAGACACACACACACACACACCTACACACACACATACACACACACACACATACACACAGACCACGCGCCGAAATTAGGTTTTTTAGACTCAGTAGGGTCTGAAACGTTAAGATCTGAAGAAAACCCAAATTTTTTTTTTGGGCCGATTACTATACTTTCCTTCCCTTCGGGTAGCGGAAAGTAAAAAACCGCGCTAAAACTTTTGATAATTTATTGTGCTGCTCCTGTCATTTTCCCGCGAATGGGAATTGTATGGTATAATTGGCTTATTGAGATCTATCAATATAACAAATTTAATCAAAATCGTTGGAGCCATTTTCGAGAAAAAATTTTTGTGTTTGATCACTATGATGACTATAGTTAACTTTCGGTGGATTTTGCTCATACCCTTATTTTGGCGTCCCATAGTAACCTGCGGGCTAGATATCAAGTTTGGGGGGATTTGGTACGGTCGTTTTCTCTAAAAACCACTCTAAAATCGATTACGTCGAAAGTTTTGGCAATTTATTGTGCTGCTCTCGTCATTTTCCCATGAATGGGAATTTTATCGTATAGTTGCCATATTGGGAGCTATCAATATAAAAAATTTAATCAAAATCGTTTCAGCCGTTTTTGAGAAACAAAATATTTGGTGTTTTGATCACTATGATGACTATAGTTAACTTTCGGTGGATTTTGCCCATACCCTTATTTTTGCGTCCCATGGTAACCTGTAGGCCAGACATCAAGTTTCAGCTGATTTGGCACGGTTGTTTTCTCTAAAAACCGCGCTAAAATCGATTTCGTCGAAAGTTTTGGTAATTTATTGTGCTGCTCTCGTCATTTTCCCATAAATGGGAATTTTATGGAATAATTGCCTTATTAAGAGCTATCAATATAAAAAATTTAATCAAAATCGTTAGATCCATTTTTGAGAAAAAAATATTTGGTGTTTTGATAACTATGATAACTATAGTTAACTTTCGGTGGATTTTGTCCAAACCCTCATTTTGGCGTCTCATGGTAACTTACGAACGAGATATCAAGTTTGAGTGGATTTGGTACGATGGTTCTCTCTAAAAACCGTTCACAGACACACAGACCATTTTCCCAAATAGTGTTTTTCGGACTCAGGGGGGTCTGAAACGTAAAGATCTGAAGAGAACTCAAAATTTTTTTTTCAGCCGATTACGTTACTTTAGAGCCAAGGAAGGTAAAAATAAGTTGAGAAAGAAGGATAGGTCATGAACACAAGTGAGTTGATGTAGGGCTAAGGAAAGTTGTATGTTACAACGCACTAGATATTTAAATTTAATAATAGTGTTAAGTACACCAGGCCTATTCTTCTGGCGTACCGTTCAAAAAAACTAAACCTCATTCGATTTATTCACGTACATCAAGGTTGACTGGTTTGAACTCAATAAACGTCTTCTCCCTCCTCCTCCTACTTCTTTCAACTTTGTCACACCCTCCCAACTATGTCCTCCTACTTCTGTCACTGGGTCACAGGATTGAAACTTCTTACAATTCACTGTGTACGGATGTGCAGAATTCATTGAACAACAACTAACCACTTTATAATGCCAAGGAGCGCTTATTGGACGTAACTGTTGTGGAAGTTTGGTAACTTAATTTGGCAATCGACAACTTGTTTTATATTTCAGGAGCCCGTTCCTCCGGAGTTAGGCCCGGAAGACCCTCTACTGACTGACGGCAGTTTGGAAACTCAAGAAGTTCTTGACTGCATCAAAGAGCCGAGGTATTGGGAAAAGGACGGAGAGCTGTGGATGCAAGTGGTGAGTTAATTGAGTTTGATATAATGGGAATGTTGAGAATTTATTATTTCGTATCTTGCATTGGAGCGCATAAGTTACGACGTCAGTTCTAATAAAAGTTCACTTTGACTAAATGCGACCAAATTCCCTGTTTTAGGTTTCTCCTTCTACGTCGAAACGAAACGATATATTCCAACTAGAAAGAGAATTCAGCAAAGAAATTTGGACGATGCACGCGAGACCGCGGGGTGTTTGTCGGATCAGATTCGCTCTTTTCTGTGAACTGTTTGGTGAGTGACAGTTTTTGTACTCCCGCAAAATGGAAAGAAAGAATGAATTAAGAATTGAACGAATGACCTCACACAGTTTCACGCGTAATGTTTTAATAAACCTGTCTAAACGGCTGGTGCACTGGCAGATCAAGATGATTGGTTCGGGGGGATTAATATTAATTTGTTTACTTTTCTGTATAGTGATCGTGCCAAACCTAATTTCGGCGCGTGGGCCGTGTGTGTGTACGAAGTTCGATTTGCGGGAGAACGGCTGGACCGATTGGGCTGGTTCTTATTTCGTTTTTCTTTGTAGACGCGAAAATAAGGTTATAGGCAATTTCCATCGATAGGAAAGGGGCGTGAGCGGCACAATATACCAAGAACTACGGTTTTTCGCATTTTTCTCCAACGATTTTGATCAAACTAGGATAGTTAGTTTAGTACTATCTTCCAATAATTAATACTAAACTTTTCTTTTTCTTAAATATCCCTATGACAATACTTTGAACGGAGATATAGGCCTATGAAGCAAAAATAGGCCTTTACGCTTTTTGGCCTTTAAAAATTGGCTTTGGCTTTTTACTTTCCTTGGCTCTACAAAGTAGAAAGGAAAGTTGTGTAATCGGCTGGAAAAAAAATTTTGAGTTTTCTTCAGATCTTTACGTTTCAGACACTCCTGAGTCCGAAAAACACTATTTGGGAAAATGGTCTGTGTGTGTGTATGTGTCTGTGAACGATTTTTAGAGAAAACCACCGTACTAAATCAGCTTAAACTTGATATCTCGCCCACAGGTCACCATGGGACGCCAAAATAAGGGTATGAGCAAAATCCACCGAAAGTTAACTATAGTCATCATAGTGATCAAAACACAAAATTTTTTTTCTCAAAAACGGCTCTAACGATTTTGATCAAATTTTTTATATTGATAGCCCCCAATATGGCAATCACACCAAAAAATTTCCAATCGTGGAAAAATGACGAGAGCAGCACAATAAATAATCAAGATTTTCGACGAAAAGCGTTTTTAGCGCAGTTTTTTCCTTATAAACTCCGCTGGGATGTTAGTAGAAAGTTAAAGAAAATTGGTATTGCAGTCCAATCCAATACCTATAGTGTGAGTGTTTAAAAACGCTCATGAGGTACATGAGGCTCACTTCAGAAATTCCTGAATTTCAACTACCGCCGTTTCGCTTACTGCCAGTTCTAACAGTTATTACCCATTAACTCAGCAAAAGTGATTATTATCCCTCTTCAAAAAATTCGTGTATAGCCTCATTAATTTTCTGTGTACCAATTGCTTAATAATGGTTCTGCAATGAGTACGAGCAGCACAATAAAATCTGGAACTGTAAGCGCTACCGCTTCCTGCTGCCGTAAAGCGTTGTTTGACTAAGTTCAAATTAACTGAGTGATAAATGAATTGATTAAATAGAATTAGCGATGTACAAAGTGAATTTTTGTAGAGCTAAGGAAAGTTGTGTGTTGCAACGCACCAGATATTTCTAACTACATTTATTTTTCACTCAGTTCATTTGAAGTTGGTAAAACATTACTTCACGATACCGCTTATAGTTCCAGAATTTATTGTGCTGCTCATACTGATGCCCTGACAATTATTGATCAATTGGTCCACGAAGGAAACAGATCAATCGAGTAAAAACATTTAGAAATGGCAGTAAGTGAAACGGTGGGGTTGAAATTCTGGCATTTCTGTAGTAGCTCCTCTATATCTTATGAGCGTTATTGAAGACTCATCGTATTGGCAACAGCAGTAGGTGTTATCATCTTGAACTCCTCGCAGATGTTACGGGATTCCCCAGGGGTCATACCTCTGTTCAATAACGCACGGGCAAAAGCTCTCCTCTGGGAACTGCCGGCATGATGGCGAAACTGCAACTTCCATAGCACTAGGCTGATATAGCCCTCTTCAACGGTTCAGGAACAGTCATTTGATAAGAAAACAGACCTTTTAGGCACGCCCTACTGGTTATTGACTGGAATCCTTGCTGGTTCGTTGCAATAAGTTCTTCTAAAAGCTATTACCTTCCATCTTCTTCGCATTTTTCAGACGAATTGACTCGCCAAGTTACCGTAATTCGAGCTGAACGCGGTCTCTTCCTCGTGCGAATTCGCTCTGAGCTGATGGACACAATTCAAACCTATCACTGCATGTGGCGGGATACTATGGAATATTTTGAGCCGATTATTGAAAAGGTGAACCCTCATTGATACGTGTGTTTGGAAATTTTAAATTTAGTTGTATTGAGGAGCACAGCAATCTTAAAGGTATAGTTTACGTCACATAAATATTCTATAACGGAGCACTCTTGGTCTTAATTTACTACAAAATCGAACTGCTATAATTTCCTAGAAAGTATTGAAAGGGACACAAAGTCCTTTTAACTAATGGAGCTTGCGTGCCGGTAATTCTCTATAATTGAACAGTAATCAAACATTTTCATCCGGAGGGAAAGGACAAATGATAAAAAACACCAACGAAAAGTCATTTTAGTCACTTTTTCCTCAATCTGATAAAGTACCTACGTGATGGTACTTTAATAATAGATATACAATAATTTGGGACACCCTGAATTCCGAAATAAAACTTATTGTCGTTTCATTGTGTTTTTCTCGGCGTTTCCCTTTTATTTTCAGAACTATACACGTGAAAGTCAAGAAAAAAAAAATATCTGGTGCGTTGCAACATACAACTTTCCTTAGCTCTACGTCAATTCACTGGGGTACATGGCTAATTCTATTTAATCAATTCATTTATCACTCACTTAATTGAACTTGGTCAAATAACGCTTTACGGCAGCAGGAAGCGGTAGCGCTTACAGTTCCAGATTTTATTGTGCTGCTCGTACTCATTGCAGGACCCATATTGAGCAATCGGTACACAGATAATTAATGAGGCTGTAAACACGAATTTTTTGAAGTGGATAGTAATCACTATCACTTTTGTGGAGTTATTGGGTAATAACTGTTAGAACTGGTAGTAAGCGAAACGGGCGTAGTTGAAATTCAGGAATTTCTGGAGTGAGCCCCGTGTATCTCATGAGCGTTTTTAAACACCCACCCTTCAGGTATTGGATTGGACTACAATACCAATTTTTTTTTTAGCATTCTACTAACATTCCAGCGGACTTTATACGGATAAAACTGCGCTAAAAACGCTTTTGGTCGAAAATTTTGATAATTTATTGTGCTGCTTTCGTCATTTTCCCACTAATGGGAATTTTATGGTATCATTGCCTTATTGAGAGCTATCAATATAAAAAATTTAATCAAAATCGTTTGAGCCATTTTTGAGAAACAAAATTTTGTGTTTTGATCACTATGATAACTATAGTTAACTTTCGGTGAATTTTGCCCATACCCTTATTTTTCGTCTCGTGGTAACCTGTAGGCTAGACATCAAGTTTTAGCTGATTCGGTGCAGTTGTTTTCTCTAAAAACCGCGCTAAAGTCGATTTCGTCGAAAGTTTTGGTAATTTATTGAGCTGCTTCGTCATTTTCCCACAAATTAGAATTTTATGGTATAGTTGCCATATTGGGAGCAATCAATATAAAAAAGTTAATCATATTCGTTGGAGCCGTTTTTGAGAAAAAAAATATTTGGTGTTTTGATCACTATGATAACTATAGGTAAAGTTCGACGGATTTGTTCGTTCCCTTATTTTGGCGTCCCATGGTAACCTGCGGGCTAGATATCAAGTTTGAGCTGAATTGGTACGGTGGTTTTCTCTAAAAATCGTTCACAGACACACACACACACAGAACATTTTCCCAAATAGTGTTTTTTGGACTCAGGGGGGTCTGAAACGTAAAGATCTGAAGAGAACTCAAAAAATTTTTTTCGGCCGATTACATAACTTTCCTTTCTACTTCGTAGAGCCAAGGAAAGTAAAAATAAATAGGTACTTGGCACAGGTTTTCTTCGATCGGTGTTTAATTTTTGTGCTTCTACTTGTCCAATAGTCCTTCGGCTGTATATTAGTCCAGGTATGGTGCTGGTAGACGTGTATTGGTCCAGGTATGGTGCTGGTAGACGTGTGTTGGTCCAGGTATGGCGCTGTTAGACGTTTCCTACTAATGTCGTCCAGGTATGACGCTGGTAGACGTTGAGTTCAGGACTTGCGGGATACTGCGACCCGAAGAGAATGATAACTGCGCGTTAATGATGAAATTTTCACTGCAAAGTGAGGAAATGGCAATGAATAATTAGTATACGCAATTTTAACGTGCACGTAGCGGTTTGCAGATAGGTCGAATTGGAATGGGAGAAAATGGCGCATGGAGCTGGTGATGGCTGGAGTCTCGACGTCACATCAAAAAGAAATAAAATATAACACCTGCCTGGACAGTAAGCAAGTACAATTACACTGTTTAGAATTATGAAAACAAGTGAAGTGATAAGACAACACCGCTCATTTAGAGTGTTACACGTGACGCTGAACTTAGCTCGTTTCCACTTGTGAGGATTCTTTTAATTACGATGCCCGGACAAGGAACTCCCTATAAATTGAAAATATAAAATAAAAAGTCTATTAGAAAAACTAAAAGTTATATTTACAATCCCAGCTTGGGAGAAAATGAAAATAAAAGGAAAACACGTTCACAAGATTGACGCCGCCCTGTGCCCATCACACGGTAAATAGTTTTGTCGCGGAAACTGGATGAAACGTTCTGGACAAACGCGAGGATTGTCGTCGTTCTGACGCACTTGACGCTTTTGTCGCTAATCAAAAGGCATCTCAGAGAGCAGATCTGAAAGCCTGACACACTATTTCCTTGTGTTTTCATTCTGTAGCTCTGCACTAGCGCAAATACGGTGTTGTGTTCCACTGCCCATTCATGTGCTCTCCTTCTAACTTCTCTCATGTAATGAACAGATTTCCGATTTGTTTCACATCAATTTGGTTGCAGTGCATTGAAGTTTTGGCCAAACTCAAAACAGAAGTGGCCGAATTGGAAAAGAGTATCGAGGAAATTCAGCAGGAAACGGAGGAGGTTCAGTGGAAAATTCATTTACTGGAACTAGACCGAGCGTATGAAAGGAAGTCCATGTTGGATTGGTACGAATGCAAGATACACGAAGAGCGGATAAAGATGCAACAACTCGAGGTATCCTCTTATCAGGCAGTTGATTGTATGCTTCGTTACACGGTGGGGTGGGGGGGGGGGATTCAGGTAAAAATCACAACGATCACGAGCTCTGATCCAATGCCCCGCTTTCATCGGATTATGAATCTTCGTCTATAACCACTAGACTACCATCATTGGGGTGCGTACAATGCGAGTCAGGTCATCTCCCCTCTCGCCACCGTGAAAATCCGGGCGAAAAGTGGTCTGTGGAAGTGTAACTTAAATGTACGACTTTACCACGAATAAATTGACTCGGTTATTTTACGTCAAACAAAACCGACTAGGAGTGGACGATATACATCGATGTTTTAAAAATACTCGATGTATAGTAACGATGCATCGAATCAAACCGATGCATTGTTAAATTTTAAACATCGAGTATACATCGATGTTTTTTTTTTGAAGCATCGAAAAGGCAAACAATCAAACCTACCTACTCTATTTCTCTACGGTTAATAACTATTTTGCCTTTTTTCAATTACATTATTTAGCACTCGCTAGGTGTTTCGTCAAAAAGTGGTATCACTAGATGAAAAGGCCGCCAATATTAAAGAGGTCAGTGCAACCAACCCATAAAAAATATGAATGCAAATAGCCGACTGAATTGACCCGCCGTCTCTCTCTCACTGATAGTTAGTTGTACATATTATTTCAATTTTTGTGTTAATTATTTACCTACTCAGCTTGATTCAGAATTCATTTTAAAATTTGCTGTGTCGTGTTAGCAATAATATTTATAAATCAAAGTGTTAACTGAACAACACCTTATTAAGGTCATAATAAATTTGGAAGGATTACAAAATACAGTTTCCAACATTGCATAAAATTGCCTTTGAATATTTAACAATGGTGGGCACATCAGTGCCATCAGAGAGACTGTTTTTGCGAGTGGCAAAGGTAATACTCAACAAAGGAGTACATTAAATGGTAATATTTGGTTTTTACAAAGCACAGATAAATATTATCGGGATATGTATTAAAAATAAATGTAAAGGTAATAAAGTTATTTGACGTTTCATGTCTTTACTTTGCTACATAAACTCGAAAATGTAACGCCGGAGATGTTACGGAGAAGCGTCACGAAATTTTTTAACCCGAGTTGCAAGCAACATCCCTTGTGGCCTAATGGATAAGGCATCGGTCTCCTAAACCGGGGATTGTGGATTCGAGTCCCACCACGGTTACGATTATTTTTTTGACATTTTATGTCTTTACTTTGCTACATAAACTCGAAAATGTAACGCGGGAGAGGTTACGCGGGATATGTAACGGAGAAGCGTCACGAAATTTGTGTTGGGTTAGGTGCATGGTAACGTCTGTTACAAAATCTAACGCTTGGTAACATCACACGTTTTAATAACCTCAGTGACCAAGTGATGAGGTCAATTGCAATTGACCCGGCCATTATATCAAAACCATCAACGAGCACAATCAAACGTAGTTATCATTGCAAAAAAAAAAAAAAAATAAAAGACATAAAATGTTCCTAGTGGTTGCGTACTTGTACGAAAGCTGTACCCACTGTTTGTGTAAAGGTTTCTTTCCCGCCTGTTATGGGAGTTTATATCAAATGATACCAATCTAGTTTAACCATTTTTTGCTCATAACAACCCCGGATTTCGCCCGAAAGGATTGCCGAGCAGGCAGGCACAACTATATAAAAAACCCTGCAAATTATTACACAATGGTTTATTATTTTCATGAACAGCTTGACCTAGTATTAGTGCTCCCCCATCCCATTCGATCAGCATCGAATACTAGTAAACCATACGAAACATGTCCTGGCTACAATGGAACTACGGAAACAAAACGTCTGATGATTTGGCCCTATCGTCGGGGAAATTGGAACGGGGGCGCTCGAAGCGAACCCGGGGGGAGTTGAGTGGATGGGAGGGAAGCGAGCGGGTGGCTGCGCTCGCTCGCCTCGAGAGCGGTTGCTTTTTTAATGAGACGGGCGGGGCGGGAGCGAGTTCAAACGGCGAAACGCTGTAGCTCCCGCGTTGTACTGCGTTTCGTTAATTTTTTTAACAGTTTTTTGCCCATTACAACCACGGGCTTCGTCCGATCGGATTGCCGAGATGGCGGGCACAACTAGATACCAAATCAGATTTTTGGGCAAAAGAACGAATTTTTTAGACCACGTTAAAGGCACAAAATGGCCCGGACGGCGGACGGACATTGCAAATTTGGAATCTCCAAGTCTTGAAACGTAAAGTATCAAATTTTGAGGGGGGGTTGTAAAAAATGTTTCGTGTCCGAAAACATAGGGTTATTATTCAGAATGAATAATAAACCAAAAAACGATCGATGTATGGAAAACATCGATGTATTTTTTGATACATCGATATTACATCAATGCAACAATCCGATGCATTCAATCGAAAAAACATCGATTTTGACTTTCCTTGGCTCTACGAAGTAGAAAGGAAAGTTATGTAATTGGCTGAAAAACAAAATTTTGAGTTTTCTTCAGATCTTTACGTTTCATTTTTTAAATGTCCATCATTAGAACAGTTTCGAACCTTTAATATCTTCCAAAAATCATTCACGACTCTGGTCATATGGAACATGTGAATAATAATAATACCTGGATGGTAGCCACATTACTCCTCCGAAAGAGTCAACGATACTATGCTTGAAACCGGACCTGTCGGCCATAGTGTCATGATTTGTCGGTTCAGTAGCTGCTAAGCTGGCCTGAGGGATTGAAGAAGGGTGAGAAGCTGGGGTCAGATCTGTAGACTCAGCCAGCACGAGAGCTGGTTCGACTCTACCTACAGAAACATACTGTTCACGAGGTGTCTGTAGGCGAAAAACTTTGTATGGGACAATATTCGGCAAAATGGCCTCATCACGTCGGGGTGTATGTGTAACTTAAATCTACGACTTTACCACGAATAAATCAACTCGGTTATTTTACGTCAAACAGAACAGACTCAAACCACTAATATCTTCAGAAATCTTTCATGACTCCGTTCATATGGAACATGCGAATGATAATACTAACTGGATGGTAGCCTCAAGTTAAAAAAATGAACAAAAACGCAATTTTGGCAGTTTTACCGCAAATACGCCGTGTTCAGTAACGTTTCCCAGGTATTTTTAGTTGCTGAGTCGAATGGAAAAATTCTCAGAGGGGTACGACCACGTCTAAACCGAAAACAGTGAAATCACAGTAATTATAGTGAGCCAAAGTCTACTAAATGAAAGAACTCATGGGACAAATACAGCGAAAGTAATCGTTTCATAATTTGTACTCCCTCTCCCCCGTCTTATTAAAACCATCCGCTAGCTCGACTCGCCACGTCGTGCCAATTGCCTGTAGGTGCCTACGGGCGCCGGGAGTATTTAGTTTTCGTCATGCTGTGCTAGAGAATGATGTGATGTGTTGTGTAATAATTTACAGCGTTTTTTGATACTCTTGCTTCTCTCATCCATCGCTAACTCTTTCATATTTGGAAAGAGAAAATATCTACATTATCATAGTGTACTTTAGTTCTAGCATAGAAGGCCTCTCTCTTCATTTCTCTATTTTAGATTTCTCTTTATTAAGTCTGCTAGAACAATTCGTGTGCAGCATCGTTTGAGATATGAATTCATATTATTCTACTTAGTATCATTTTAAAATTCCGTTTCTCGCTGCCCCTCTTTCTAGACGCTGCTGGCAGTTTCAACTTCAAACGAAATCGACATTTCTAACCCCAGCGTCGTAAGCGCCGAAGAATACAAAGTATCGACTTCAGGGAAGAAGAATTCAATTGAGATGGAAATAATTAACCCTCTTGAACTATCGGATATTTTGAAGGACCTGATCACGGAGAGAAAAGTGGCTGAAGGAAGAATGGAAACCAAGAAGCTCCTTGAAAACGAAATTATTTGGGTGAAAGGTATACCTGTTGATTATTTCTACGATTTTTTTAGAAAGTACGACGAAGACTTATGCGATTAGCGTACATGGGAGAAGGGTAAGAGGAAGTTTACTTTATGTCCACCAATAACTTCTGACAAAGCGAACGCTGCTCAACTCAGTATTCTGTCAATACAGCATCACTGGTTTTCTCAGCTTCAAGTGTTAACATCAAAACTCTGACCGATAGAAACAACCAGGATCATATCATATGAGACAAGGTCCTACAGAGAATAAAATAAAACGGATCAAAATATATACTAAATTAAAAAGTAAAAATACTACTAAATTTGAGTTACAGTATTAGATCTATTTCGACAAGTCATCATTAGTAACAAAAAAGCAACTGAAAGGGGAACAGCAGAGAGGTTCTCTTATACACAGAACGTTGGGTCGGGGTTTCCCAGTGGCAGGTACATCGTAGCGGGATAGCGGAAAAGGGAAAATAAATAAGGGGTTATTGTACTAAGATCAAACAAGGTCTCATAAAAATGAAGCCATCAATGAAGGAATGCTTTGGAGATCACATCATTTAAACACCCATCTAACTCGTTACTTTTGATAATTAGAAATTTCTCAAGTACATCGAACATACGTCCGTTGGGGCCGAAATGGAGAAATTCAATGTATTGCCTATCTGTTAGATCAAAAAAGAAGGAGTGGCTGGATTCGGTCAGGTCATTTGCAAAAGCTGAACTACCTTTGTTATCCCTATAATCCTTTTCGTGTTCCCTAATTTCCGTCCTGTTTGTCCACAATACACTACCCCACGAGAACATTTCAATTTATACACCCCACTTTTATCCTGAATTTGTATTTTATCTTTAACCGAGCCTAATGAAGATTTAAGAATTTGCTTTGATTTTCAAACCCAACCTTATACCCTTTAGATCAGTGATTTCCTGAGTGGTCTATATCGACCCCTAGGGGTCTACGTCGGCGAAAAAATAAAAAAAAAATTTGGGGGTCCACGATTGTGGATATTGGCACTTTATGAGACTATTTTAGAATTTCTGGATACTAAAGATAAAATTTTAAAAGAAAATTTAATGAAGAGGAAAACAGACATCGCCTATTTAACAGATTTGTTTACAAAATTCAATATGGTTAATTTGCAATTACAAGGCGACAGTTTAAATTTGATTAAAACAAAGTCCATCTTATCAGTCCATCTTTGAGGATATTTTGACTATGGCAATACCACCGTGGATAATTAATCCATATGGTGACATAGAAGAAACGAATGTCATAATACAATAGGAACTGACTGAACTAAGTACAAACGAAGAACTTAAGGTTCAGTTTAAAAACGGATATCAGAAATTCTGGCTGCAAAACAACATACCCGTTACTTATCCCGTATTATGGAATATAGCGAGGAAATTTTTAATTTCCTTTCCATCGTCATACCTAGTGGGAAGGGGGTTCAGCGCTGTTACCAATCTCCTAACGAAAAAAATAAACAGACTGGACATCATTAGCCGAGGAGATTTAAGATTAACCCTCACAAAATTGACGCCAAATGTTGATAATTTATTATTAAAGCATCAGGTTCATCTCACTAAAAATATTGACTCATTGCTTATGTTATTTTATGTTACTAATATAATTAATAAATGTATAAATTAACATGTGTTTTTACTTTAAGTTTTTAACACTAAACTTCACTACAATTAGAAATTTACAGGAAATCAATATCAGGTGAGTAGGGGGTCTACCCAACACGGAAAAACATGGCAAACGGTCTACGACACAAAAAAGTTTGGGGAACTCTGCTCTAGATGATAACATTTTGGATATTTTGTCGGAAACCGGCCCATAGTATGGAATGCTAACGCAATTCCTACTTTCAACTACAACCTCTCTAACTAGCTTTGGAATTTGGGCTCTACTATTTTTCTTAAGGATTCTATTCCAGATAGAATTGATGAGCTCTTCATTATAACCATTGCTCGCCGCTATATTCTGATGACGACTTGACCATCGAAATCGATCTAATACTGTAACTCAAATTTAGTGGTTTCATTTTTTATCCGTTTTATTTTGTGAAATGGGTTTCCACAACTTCATCGCGAGTGAATTTAGTTCGTATCCTACAAAGAAGATGGCCAGCCACACTCCTCCAGAAGCGATCCAGTAGTGCTGGTATCTTCCATATCCCTCCATCAGATCGCATTTATACACACCAGAATACCCGCTATTTTGAGAAAGGTGGAATTTTGATGACCTCCCCCCAAAAATTGGTTTAAAATGTCATAAAATTACACCAGAATTTATTCAGATTTTTTGCATGACAAATACCTACGCCGGTAGCTCGATTTTGGTTTTTACTTTCCGCTACCCCAAAGGGAAAGGAAAATATAGTAATCGCTTAAAAAAAAAAATTTTGGGTTTCTTCAGATCCTCACGTTATGAGGCCTATTGAGCCTAAAAAAACTAATGGCGCGTGGACCATGTGTGTGTGTCTGTAGTTCGATTTGCGGGAGAACGGCTGATTCGATTGAGCTGGTACTTTTTTTTTGTTAGTTTGTTATTTTTTGTAGACACCAAAATAAGGGTATGGGCGATTTCGGCCGATGGGAAGAGGAGGTGGGGGACGAAAATGTACCCAAAACTAGGGTTTTTCGCATTTTTCTCAAAAACGACTAACGATTTTGATTAATGTTTCAAATTATCTTCTACTAATCAATACCTAACTTTTCCTAGGGTTTTTACGCTTTTTGGCAAAACGACTTCAACGATTATCACCAAACTTTCAAGATGTTTTTGAATAGTTAATACCTACATATTGTTCTCAATAAATGTTCCTCTGACAATCCAGTGAACAGAGATAAAAATAAAAATGTGTCGAAAATAACGTTTTTTCGAACATTTCCGTAAATTCCCGGGTAATTGCCTCACCAGATGTGATAGATCTTATGGAGTGTCTTTTAGTTACCCATACCCACATTTTGTTCTCCGCAACTATCTCTGTATCCATCTGTTGAACGGAGATATAAGTCAAGTTAACTCAGAAAAGAAGATTCGTCGAATATTTATTTATCGGTATTCTAATTTTCTCAAAAACGGCTCAGACAATTTCCAACAAACTTACGGATCACTCTCAGCTAACCAGCTTCTACATTTTGTTCTCCACAAACGTCTCTGTAGAAATGCGTTGAACGAAGATATAACGCCCGCATATGTAGCTGGTGTTCGAACTTAAAGGAGTGGGGGAAAGTTATGTGTTGCAACGCACCGCTCGTCGAAATACGCTTTTTTGGCCAATATCAGACTTTTGAATATAACTTTCACTAATATCTTTGTAAAATTGTGAAACTTCGTATACTTACGTGGTTGAGGTCGCTGAACTCGAATATGCAGTCAAAACAAGTCGACGGCAACAACTTTTAATAGTTTCGAATCTCAAAATCACCTGAATTATGTCAAACAATGATAATTTCTCAAAATTCTTCGTAAAATTATGAAAATTCGTATTCGCTCGTTCGCTGAGCTCCAAATTTACGGTCGAAAAAATCAATTTTTTTGAAAAGTAATGGGCACACACTTGTAAAATAATAAATCAAATAAATAACAAACATCATTTTTATTTTTCATATTAACTCAAAGTTTGTAAAAGTTTTATTCAAAAGTCTGATATTGACAAAAAATTTCAAAAACCAAAATCAAGCTACCGGCGTAGGTTTTTGTTATGAAAAAATCTGAAAAAATTAAGGGGTAATTTTTTGACACTTCGAAACCAAACTTCGGGCGGAGATTATCAAAATTCCAGCACACGCCGCCAGTAATCTTTTATGAGGATGCCCTCTGAAGTCCATTGCCCGAGTTGCTTTTGGTCAATTGAACCATGCAGGGCGATCACAAACCCTTAATGGCAATTAGGCTTTGGGCAGGGTCTTCTTTGTGCCAAACTCAGTTCGACCGTCAGAATCTTCTTTCAAGACGTAAGATTTGTTTGATCGACTGGTGACTAAACTCAGTGACTCCTAATTTGGCTTTTTTTTTGTGCGTGCTATATTAATGAATAACGTTTTAATTAATGTTTCAACAAGAAATGTATTGATATGGGGGTGACTTGGCTGTATAGAGCGCCATGGTGAGATTCCCTCAGGTGGGCCCTCTGATTGAACAGTGGACCTTCCGCCACTCCACCTTTTGTACATGCCTTCCAAACTTCAGTCTCCCCACAACTCCAGTTCCATTGTTTATCCAGATATCAACGAGAACATACATAACAATAAGACAAGTTGCCACATCTGAAAATATTCCAGTACTTACGAGGTTGAATTGGTGAATCCATCAAAATTAGCGCACCGATGGGCTCCCTCTAGAACTTCACAGGTTTAAGCCGTGTCGGTCTGCTGCTCAGAAGTTTATGTATTTGCTCATAGGAAGGTCTCGTCGAACTAATTCTTGGGTTGATTTCAGGTGAAATAAGTAAGAACAAGGCGTTCGTCACTGATTTGTTGAGACTGAGGGAGCCTCTTAATTTCGACGACTGGCTGGACGCTTGGTTGCAAGGAGAGGATCATCCTGGGTTGTCTTTAGGATTAGAAGATGGATTTGCGAATGGTGAGCTTCGTAGTTTAGTCCTACGAACCCTCAAATGCAGCTTCGTAACGCGCCTTTATGAACTACTTGCCCCGTTCATGTCGAACAACGATAAAAATAGTGTTTTCACTCCCTCTCTCCTTATTTATGACGTTGGCCCTTCGTTCACTAATACATCCGAAGAGACGCATCTCACAACTTTCCTCTATCCCACGTACGTACAGCTTGTTTTTAAATCGCTCTAGTAACCCATCAAAGCTGTTATCTCACATACTATTCATACGAGTTCGTTAGTACTTAACCTTTTAAATAGAAACCGGTACGCTAAACGTCCCTTTTCTTACAAATCTACCGCATATGGCACCTCCTCAAACGTTCTGGATGGTAAATTCAATGAGGCTGAGCTTACGATACAATATTAAGAATCCTCGTAAGAAACCCCGTACTAATCGCAAAGATTCGAACTTTTTCTCGTTGAGAATACTTACATTTTTTTTTTAATTAAAGAGAAAGTTTAGGTCTGTTGCTGATTTATTCATATTAAAGTTGTCTATCAAACTAGACGAACAGCACGAAATTGTATTGTTCGGGAATTATAGAGAAAATTCTGTCTGGAAGACGACGGTAATTGGAATTGTGCAATGTCCAGTGTTGTTCCTAATTGTTTTACACTCGTTATTTTAAATTCACTGCAGCCAGACTTGCGATAACTACTTCAGCATTTTGCCATTCGGTCAGTTGTCTCAATACAACTCATGGGAAGAAACAATGACCATGTATTGAAAGGTTCCTGGCGAATCTGCAACTTCCACGTTTGGCCGAGTAATGCCATCTAACTCATGCTTTTTTGTAAATGTGAAGGGAAGTGAGTTTTGAGCCGTAACTATCTTTGACTCTTGAGCGAAACGGTTGAAGGCTTGCTTGGAAGCAATTAAGGGTGTCAGGTTTGGCTTTTCGTCTGGTTACTTGTTGACAGAACTAAGCTAAAGCTGAAATTTAGAAGCTTTAGTTTGTCCTCGTGCCCTCACGTGATTCGAAAGGAGCTGCTCTGGCTGCGGATTTTCACTAGTCGTTTAATCTTAGAGCCCCTGACAAGCACTAAGATAATATCGTGTCCCGAGCCCGAGCCATATTTGCCTATTTATGAGCTTTCTCAATCTTACTGTTGGTGTCCCTGTAACCTACTTCTCTTCTGTGTACTCCCTCAACCGTAACTGTTCGGCGCAGGCCGGATTAGCTGGGTTTCTTGGCCTCCGAATGTCTGCGCTTGATCCTGAAAGGAAGTCATTGTTTCTCCACGCACCTACCCCTTTTGGTTTATTATTCATTCTAAATAATAACCCTATGTTTTCGGTCACGAAAAATTTTTTACAACACCCCCTCAAAATTTGATACCTCAAGTTTCAAGACATGGAGATTCCAAAATGTCCGTCCGCCGTCTGCCATCCGGGCAGTTTTGTGCTTTTAACGTCGTCTAAAAAATTCGTTCTTTCGCACAAAAACCCCATTTAGTATCTAGTTGTGCCCGCCATCTCGGCAATCCATCTCGGACGAAGCCCATGGTTGTTATGGGCAAAAAATGGTTAAAAAATTAACGAAACGTAGTATAATCAGTATAATTGCAAATAAGCCGTGTTTAGTATCATTTTCAAGGCCCACTCGACTCGCAAAGTTTTGCCAATTGCCGAGCAAGGGTTCGCTGGAAGCCCCCGTCCCAATTTCCCCGACTTTTTTTGCCCGACGAGGTGGAGGAAGGTTAAGGACACTTCCTCCACACACCCCTCCATCGGATCATAAATAACTAGAGACGTTTATGGGCGCCTGGCGCCGGAGGAATATTTAGTTTCCGTAGTTCCATTGTAGTCAGGTCATGTTTCGTATGGTTTACTAGTATTGGATGCTGAATCGAATGGAATGGGTCTCGGAGCAGTAATACAAGGTCAAGCTGTTCATGAGAATATTTCATTTCAGAGTTCGTCAGGTCAGAAGGCGGCAGCGCTCAATCTCTCGATGACGCGTTTGCTGCAGAGTTCAACGCGAACATCAACTTGACTCTTAAGAAATGGATGGAAACGAAAAATATGTTCAAATGCAGTTGCGACGTTCAGCGCGGTACTCACGACGAAAAGTGCACGAAATTCGATTTTGAGCTAGTCAAGTTCCACGCTATGGTCGAATATCTCAAGACATACGACGACTCCCCGCACACGAAATTCAACGAATTTTTCCGCAGCTATGTAAAGACCACCAAAATCAAAGACGTCCCGATGCGTAAGTTTCAGTTTTGGTTACGATTTAGAGTTTTTTAATATCAACACTCGGCAGTATCTATCAGAATTACGTAAGTAACGTCAATTCTAGGAAAAACATTCATTTGACGTCTCGGCTGACTCATTTCGTAACACTCTGATGCTGTATGCCCTTTTTTCTGGCACTTGTTGGTATAGAAGAAGTTTTCCTTACCAACAAAACATTCGTACTCGCCATTGTTTTGGGAATTAGCCCGCCTCGTTATTGAAACTGCTGAACAGCCTTCCATGCAGTTTCGAAAACGTTCATTGTGGCACATAGACCCCATAATGATCTACGAACTCCTGACAACCTCATCCTGGCAATCGTTGAGCACTGGGGTTTCAAGGAAGATCAGCATTGAAGTACGAATGTTTTGTTAGTAAAGAAACTTCGCCTAATTCCCAAAACAATGGCCGCGAGTACATTTACCCGGTTCTTCGGTTCGCCCTTCGGAACATTGAAGAGCGTCACTGATACTGGTGCTAGTTACAACTTTCATCACTGGCAATCGTCTAGCAGTAGTATTCTTCAAAATACGAATTCAATCGCTCGGCTGACCGTTGAACTACATTTGAACACACTTCGTCAATTTTCCGTTGTAACCGAATTATCGTCCTTCAGTTGTCGAGTTGTCGCCACCTTACGCCGCACCATTTCTTTCCATATCATCTATAATTTTTATGTCTTGTGTATTATTAATTTGAACTATAGTAATCTTATATAGTTATATTTATTATGATGTTAATAATTATCGTTTTTTGTTTGATGACTAATTGAAGTGAATATATATTTTCTAAAAATCATTTTTATACTTTAAATAATACTAAGGTAGCGGTGCTAGTAGATGGCCATGCACCAGTAGTTGGCCACTTTCCCTAAAAATGCTTATAATAAGAGTTTTATTCAAGATTATTTACGCATTGTTAGCTTATAGGCATATGTGATCACTTGAGAAACTACCAAAATAGAGGCCGTCATGTTAGTAGCCATGGCATTTAAGATGGCGAATATTTACTTGTGAAGCGGTTGTCGTCGGAGAAAACAAGGTCATTTCTTAGTAATTTGTTTATCATTCGATTGTTGTGTTGTCATTCGATAGATTTTGGTGTCAAATCATGCTATTATGTTTGAATTATTTTGATTTAGGATTTAGTGGGTTGGGCAGCATTTGTTTTAAAAATTAAAAATGCATTTTTGTTTACATTGTGGTTTGTAGGGGGTGGCCCATTACTAGCATCTGTTGGTCAAAATAATTTAATAATTGCCCGGACGGGCAACTACTAGGTATTTTCTATTTCAAGTTTATTTTGCTCTATTATTTTTTATTTAACTAGAAAACATAATAAAATTAAAATGCATTAACATTTTTTGGGTTTTATTTTTAATTTTCAGTAATGAGCCGGGTGGGCAACTACTGACTATTATTTCGGCCAATTACTAATTCTGTCAATTCGATTTCACATTCGATCATCTACAAGCACTGTGTCTAGCCCCTTTAAAAAGCACTTTTTGTTATGTACCGACGGTGGTGAGCAAAGATACAAAAAGGCAGCCTAAGGAAAAATTGCCCGCCCTGTCTTTTGGAGAAGATTACGCGACATACCTGAAACGGAAAATGGAAGAGAAGGAGAATCTCGCCAAGCTAAAGTTAGAGCGAGCTAACGAAAGGAATTGGAAGAAGGCGGAAAAAGATGCACTGATGAAAGACAAGAACAGAAGAAATTGGAAAGAGAAGATCGAAAGCGCCGCAAGTCTCAAGACATCCAAGCCAAAAAAAACCAGAATAAAACTATCTTATTCTTCGGATTCTTCTGACTCAAGTGTTAAAAGTCTCATCGGCAGAAAGCGACATCGACGATGAAGAAACGGATGAGGATGATAGTGACAGCAAACTCATCCCTCCGAAAAAAGTGAACGGCGAATTCGTCATCGTTCGGTACGACGGCGGGTTCTATCCCGGCGTAGTTGTTCAGGCGTTTCCATTTGTTGATTCAATTTCTGCCATGGCGAGAGTGGGGAGGCTGTGGAAATGGCCAGTTCGGCCCAAAGTTTGTGAATACGAGTGGGAAAACGTCGTCACTACGGACGTCGGAACCTAAGGAGCCTCAGAAAACAAGCAAATCGCGAGACCTCTTTAATGTGCCTGAAATGGAACACTTTCAAGACTGAATATTTTCTAAATAAATAAATTTCTTATGAAGCATTCTATAAGGCTTATTTTTAGTTCGGACACAGAATAAAGCATTGAAACAGGGTGGGCAACTACTAGTAAAAAAGTGCCATCTACTGATTTTTCATTTATCTCAAGTGGCCATCTACTAGATTTGTCATTATTGTAAAAAAAATTTTTTTTCTTCTTGAATTTTTTAAACTGTAGTAATCTGTTGATTGATCTTACAAAAGTCGAGTTTAACCTATGGCAAAACGCCTTCACCCAGTGCATAGACCGATTGACAACACAGACAGTGCATACACAAAAAAACAGAAACTACTGCGTTAAATGGCCATCTACTAGCACTGCTACCTTAGTAAGTTTAATATTAAAATTGAAAATAATAATATTAAATATTATTTAATATTGTTTATGCTAATATTTCTGATTATTATATTATATCTAAATATCTTAAATTTTTAAAGTATAATATTGAAGATATTATTATGAGTAAACACTCATTAGATAATTATTTATAATGAGGATTTCATATTTTTCATTGAAAATGAAATGTTTTAATAAACTATATAAATATGGTAAGGGATAAATGGAGTTTAACCACTTTAAAAGATAGTTAGCAGCTTCTTTTAGAATCTTCATTCCCTTTTGATTAGATATTGAATATCATTATTACTATTAACAGTAGTATACCTCTTAGAGGTTTTAATCAAAAGTATGGAGAATAAATCTCTTATTTATAGGTCGAAACTATATGTATTCTTACTTCTTTACTTTAAGATAAATCTTAATAGATACTTACTAATTGCAAATTAGATGTTATTTTGAACTACTATCCTTATGTTGATCATTCTATAACTCCATTTCTTCATTCATGGTATAATCCGATAAGTAATACTCTAATAAATATTATTCTTGTAATAAATCATTTTGATATAATAGTTATTTTTACAGTAAAATTATCGGGATAATGATTGTAATTTCGATGTCGAATGCTAAAAATAGTACTGCGATTAAGAAAAATTGGGATGAGAGAGGGACTCTTGGGAGTGATGATCTTTTTGGGTCGAATCCACATTCAAAAGGGGATATTTTTTCTCGTTTTAAAATAGTTTTTTTCTAATAATTATACACAATTTTGTACAATAATGGTCCGGGAATGAGAACGAGCAGCACAATAAATTCTGGAACTGTAAGCGCTACCGCTTTCTGCTGCTGTAAAGCGTTGTTTGACCAAGTTCTCATGAACTGAGTGATAAATGAATTGAGTAAATAGAAAGAGCCACGTAGAAAGTGAATTGACTTAGAGCTAATGAAAGTTGTGTGTTGCAACGCACCAGATTTTTTGTTGTTGAACTTTTCATTCAAATTTCATGATTATATACTTCCAAACGTACACTCTTGTCACGAATTTAATATCAGCCAAATTCCCCTGTTGAGTCAATGACCAATTTTCAGTGATGAACTACGTTCGAAACGAGTACTGCCCCTCCCCTTCACGAAGGTCCGAACAAGGCTTTGCAGAACAGGGGAGAGAGCTCGAGGTAGAGGAAGCCGCACTAGAAGAAGAAGAATCGACCGTTAAACCCAAAGAGACTCTGAAAATCGTATTTTCTTCCGTAAGAGACGCTTTGACCTTAAGGTCAGCACAAATGAAAAAAAGAAAATAAAAACGACTGTGTTGTTTCGTAAGACTCGCTTTCTTGATGAAAAAAAAGGCACCATACGACGAATCTTTCAACAATACCATTCAAACACTATGAGATTTCCACACATAAATATCTCTAAATGTGAATTAACAATGTTGAATCTCTTTCGATATTTATATCTTCAACAGTAACAAGTTAGAACTGAACGCTGCGCCCTGTCACGTAGCCCTTTGGAAAAGAAAAGGTAAAAATGTTCTCGATAGTTAGAATCTTCAACTAAAAGGCAGCCCTAACCGAGGGTACGCGGTGACCACCTCGACGGATACCGCACAGTATAAAGAAAATTAAAACCAAATACCACACCCGACACATAAAAAGTGGATAAAGCGTTTTCAAATAAAGAAACGGTTTTAGCTCAAGGGCCGCTTTCACAGCTTCTGTATAAATAGATCAGCTCCACGCTTTTCCCCTTCGTTATAACTTTTAGATCTTCTTTCAAGGGGATGGTGGCCTTGAAGAATAAAACTCTGCAAATTATTACACAACGGTTTATTATTCTCATGAACAGTTTGACCTAGTTTCACATCTCCGAGACCCATTTCGTTCTATTCAGGATCGAAAAATACCAGTGAATCATGTAAAACATGACCTGACTACGACGGAACGACGGAAACTAAATATTCCAGGCGCCTGTAGGCAATTGGCACGGCGTTGCGAGTCGAGCGGGCGAGTAGTTTTGATGGAGAACTAACGACGAAACGTTTACTTCCGCCGTAGTTCCCGCGATTTCATTCAATCAGTAGACTTTGGCTCACTATAATTTCACTATACAGAGTTGTACGTCTGATACTCATTCCATTCGACCCAGGATGTAAAAATACCTTGAAAACGATACGAAACACAAGTTATTTGCGATTATACTGCGTTTTGTTAATTTTTTAAAGCATTTTCTGTCCATAATAACCATGTGCTTCGTCCGATCGGATTGCTGAGATGGCGGGCACAACTAGATACCAAATGGGATTTTTGTGCGACAGAACGGATTTTTTAGACCACGTTAAAGGCACAAAACGGCCCGAGCAGCGGACGGACATTGCAGATTTGGAATCCCCATGTCTTGAAACGTAAAGTATCAAATTTTGAGGGAGGGAGGTTGTAATAATAAACCAAAATACGCACGTTTGCTTTCAGTCCTAGGGAACAACTGCTCCTCATTAGCACAAAGCGACCGAGCTTTGGCTAAAGAGGGAGCTCATCTCCGCTGCACCAGAAGGGCTCCTGATCAGTCTGGATCAACCTGACAGCCCTAATGCACTCATAACGGATGGCAGGAAGCGGTCCATTAAACGACAATATTTTCTATTGACATAGATTGAAGGAATGAATTAAATAAAGATGACATATTGTTCGACGCAAGCGCCGAATCCCTCCAGGCTTTTGACCTCGGAATTTCCGCTCCTTGCCCAACGGGCACCTGACCTGTGGCAAGGTAATTGTTCCTCCAAAGGTCTTTGCGCCCATGGAAATCCCAAATCGGCGGATATTTCCAACGGTGGTTTTCCCATCCTTCCCCTCTCCTCTCTTCACAGATTCCTTTCCACAACAGATACCTTCTCAAAAAAAATCATTCTGTTACGAAGTGTCGCCGAAGTGAGTCGTCTCCTGTTCTCTCAACACTTGTTTCCTAACACTTCTCGCGACACGGCCGTCTCCGATTCTCCCAACGGATACCTCTTTCAACTCTCATCGACTTCTAGTTCGGCTTTCTCCCTCCTTCTCAGTACAACCATTTTTCACGTCTTCAGAGCCCTAATTGTTCGCGATTTCATACTCAACTCATCTCTCGTGTAAGTCACCTCTTCCTTGTACATAGAAGTCCTCAAATCTTGTGATATACCAGCTCACCAATTGCAAGTTTGTGCTCAGTAAACTACCAGTCTTCGAGTTTCATTCATGTCTATCCTGGTCCAAACACATATATTGAGGAATCGCTTCACAGCATGATTCCTGATTCATGCTAACTTTAATTACAACAAACCTGGGGTGATGAAGACCACACCCACCATTACCATGGAGAGACTGTTCGATCTTCTTCCCCTGGACATTTATGTCAAGGCAGAGGCGACGAAGGTAGCATACAGACTCATCAAGCTCGGTATAGCCAAGGTGCCACATGCTACTAATGGACACCTGGCTATATTCAGGGACTAGGAAACTTCTAAGGAGCTCAGCATTATCACGGATGCGATGGTGCCCATGTATGAGTTCGAAAGGTGATATAATGTTCAGCCATAGAGAGGACCTTGGAACGGCGAGTCGCCAGTTTTGGCCTCCCAATGGCATCAACATCTTCACAGATGGATCGAAAACTCCGGAGGGCACATGCTCCAGGGTGTGGAAGGAGTGGCTCTGGAAGGAGTGGGACGTTCATTGCCCTAGGCCCCACTCCAACTGTTTTTCAAGCAGCGATTTATGCTATTATCGCCGGGGCAATCTTAATGCATGAGAAAGGCTGTAGCAACAGAACTATCAACATATTGACTGATAGTCAAGCGTCATTCCAGGACACAAGGAAATCACTGGAAATGAGTGGGCGGACCATCTGGTCAGACGCGGTTCGTCTACGGTACCTATTAGGCCACCGCCTAATTGTGGGATTTCTCTGTTACTAGTCAAGAGTACTGTGGGAGAACATGCCAGAAGGCTGCGTTAGACAGTCTGCAATGCTGCAGGAATAATACACTCCACGTTTTGTCTCAGAGCAATCAAACGAGATGCGACACAACCTTCTGAAGATGGAGAGGAAGGACTGCAGATTGTTGGGATCATAACCGGGCGCTGCAGAATGAACAAACACATGTATGTTATGGGTGTAAGCGCAACAAAGGAAGTTGTTTGTCGTCGAGGATGACGCGCTGAGTTTGGGACCATGTCTGCGTAGTGCGGCGATCTCGTCCACACGTCGAACTTTCTTCGTCCAGGACGACCATTAGTTTTGGTGGCCATCATTGACCGTGAATCGGTTTTTCCGCTGTACACCAGCTTTCAACAGGAAATATTTCCTAAAGGTACATTGCCGTCGTAGTGCTACGCGCATTGTGCAAACCTTTGGTCCAAGCGTTAGTGGATCCACGATCCAATTAAAATTGTATTAATATTTTTATTTGTTCAAGTTCCATTTTTAGTTTGTATATATTTTCTCGAAGAGTTAATTTTCCGTTTACAGTCAGGTTCAATTTCATATTAATTTCTTGTGGTGTACCAGTGGCAACACTGCTCTTGTAGGCTCCTCCACACCTATCATTAGTTCAGCTATTCATTCTTGTGTGCCTTGTTCTCCCATTTAAGTCGTATCGTTAATAGTTGTTTGTGATTTCTTTCAAAGGACATTACATTGGCGACGAGGATAGGTTTGTTGATAAAGGTGGATTATTGCGCTGGTGAAGTGTCGATCGGATTGTGTTAAAGTATTCGCTAAAAACTTGGTTACTCACGCGAATTTTTTTTGTGCTTCTCGCAACTGACAACGAGGCGACGCCATGACTGCTCCACCTGTTGCTTTGTCCGCACCTGTTCAGCACGCGGGATTTGTAGGGACGCTACATACATTTTCACCATCGAAGAATGAATGGAAAATAGCTAAACCTCGAATGAACAACTTCTTCTTCACAAACAACTATTAACGATACGACTTTAATGGGAGAACAAGGCACTTAAGAATGAATAGCTGAACTAATGATAGGTGTGGGGGAGCCTACAAGAGCAGTGTTGCCACTGGTACTGGTGTTTCTCCAGCAGAAGCTTTACTAGGGCAGAGCTTAAGGAATAGGTTGGACTTGATCCGTCCATCTCCAGCAGCGACTCAGGTTGCCAAGCAGCAAGCTAAGCAGGTCCAATATCATGGTGGTGACTCAAGTGAAGTTTGGGAGGTTAACCAGCCAGTATGGGCAAAGAATTATAGGAAGGGGGAGGAACCTTGGATACAAGGGATTATTGAGACAATTTTAGGGCCTTGGAGAGTAAAAATAATGATTTCTAGCTTGGGTCTGACCTGGATCAGACATTACCATCAGATTAGGAACAGAATAGTTGCTCCAACCCTTACCATGAGTGTGGGGACGCCTTCTCTGGGAAATGTTTCCCAGGTCACTCCACATACCTCACCTGAGGTCCTAAAACCGAGTGTGGATATGTCTTCTCCAAGTAATGTTCCACAGGTAACTCCACATATCACACCTGAAGTCCCTCCCTTAAGAGATTTGAGCGTCTCTAACAAACTCCCATCTCAATCAGCAATGGATGAGATGGGGCACAAGGATGAGATAGAATAGTTAAGAAAACTAGAAGGTTGGTGGAAGAAGTTTGAAAGAATAAAGATCTATACAAATAAAAATGTTTTGCAAAAATTGGGTTAAAAATGTATGATTAATAATAAGCTTATTGTCTGTATTTTCATAAAAATTTGTAATAATCTTTTGCGTGTTTAGTTGTTAGCTGGTTAGTTTGGATTGGAGGTTTTTACAATATAAATTTGAACATCCTATATATTTCCAAATAGGGGGAAGTAGTGTGGTGTACCAGTGGCAACACTGCTCTTGTAGGCTCCTCCACACCTATCATTAGTTCAGCTATTCATTCTTGTGTGCCTTGTTCTCCCATTAAAGTCGTATCGTTAATAGTTGTTTGTGATTTCTTTCAAAGGACATTACATTTCTTCCGCCGTTTTTATTTTTCGCAAGGAGATCAACCATTAGGTATTATATTGTACGAGCCCTAAGTTGACTCCACAATGGGTATAGTCGACACCCCTCGAGGCAGGTGGTGTGGCGCGGATGAGGTGACTCCCTACCATGTCCTGGCCCAGGAGACTTGAGAGGGAGCAACTTTTGGCCTTTGGCACCACTTCTCCCAGGGTGGATACCAACGAGGACTCTTTCAGGAACTACCTGGCTTTCCTCAGGCCAGCAAGACCTCAGGACTGGTACAATAAGTCATCTGACCGCGGTGCACATCCCACTTGCGCGACAGTCAGAAGACACCAAACATACACCAAACCTGTCAAGTACATCCAGTGAACTTCTCCTAGAACGAAGTTCAAAAACTTCACAAATCAACTAGATCACCTAATTTGCACTAACACCTCTCCTAACCCCATGAAGCTACGTGATTTGTAAAAAAAGAATTATTCCTCGGATTTATGTGTTTCGTAGGCGTGTAGGTCCGAAGAACACTGTTAAATGTTAAGAGAGAAGAGAGTGAGAAAATTGGATGGGAAAGAGTGGGAGAATAGTAGTACCACATATGAAGAGAGCAGCACTTTTGTGGTACAATTTTTACTTTCTGCTCCCCAAAGGTTGTGTGTGTTTACATGGCAGTGGTGATGTGACATGGTGACTCATCTGCCACTAAGCCCAGTAAACCTTCAGAGTTGGACGGACGAGAATTGAAGCAGCGTCCCAACTCCTCCTACTGTTGGGATCAGTGGAAGAGATGGCTGGCATTCTCACGCCATTAGTCATTGCCTACAGTCACGGTAGAGGCTTGAAATTGTGGCTGCTTTTGTGCCAACCAATTTGAGTCACTGAATGATGTAGGGCGTGTCCACATACTCATGGGGGCTGCGACAAGGGTCATGATTCGATCTGTTGGCTGGTGCGCTGTCATCTGAGGGCTGAGAAGTGGAAAGAGTGGCATTACAGGGTTGCTATAGGTCCTGACTCTGGATGCCTGAGTAGTATCTGGCAGCTGGGATCTTGCACTCACTCAGCTAGCTAGAAGCTTCTTCTAACTCATAACGAAAGGTTAGAGATGGAGCACCAGTCGGGTAAAAAAGGAACAGTCTCCTGGCTGCGTTTGTTTTGACCAGGATAGACTTAAATGAACACGGTATAGTGTAGCACAAACCGTGTAAATGAATTCACAACAAGGTTCGAACACTCGAGGGCTGGGTTGAGCAGCGGGTGAGGGACGAGTTTCTCAGGTGTCGAAGCGTAGTTTGAAGGGCTCGGTTGAGCAGTAGCTCCTCACGGCGAGAGACTCGGTTGAGTCGTCGCTCCTTCTTCTTCAGACGCGAGAGGGCGGACTCGTCGTCCCCGCTGGTGCTGCTGATGGTGGCTGGTTGTTGTCGGATGAAGAGATCGGTGAAAGAATGAATGCAGTTTGTCCGTGCAGGCAGGCCCTTATATACGTACTCTTGGAGGGAGTCGTCCTCTCTGGTTGGCCACCTGCTATCCCCTCCAGGAGTCGTCTGTCGTCTGGCGCAGCTAGCGCCCTCTGTCGGGATGACTTTCCTGTGAGGCGCCTTTTGTAGGTAATGGCAGGTCTGTTTATTTATTTGATGACTGTACCTAAACCCTCGACGAGGGTTATATCAGTCATAGAAGTTGCGGTTTCGCTAATATGCAAGAGGCCGGCCCCTGCAGCATCCACCGAACTCAGGCCTGTGGAGGTACGGCAGGTATGTGGTCGTTAGCCAGTCTCACCGTAGAGAGCTGTTGCCCGTGTGTTACCGCGCGGAGGTGACCACCTGAGGAATCCCGTACCATCTGGGAGTAGTTCTTAATCTGGTTCCCTACCTGATCTTAATGTTTACTTGGGTGGCAAGTTTCAAAAGGACTGATCAACTATAACCACGTTTCTTAGCCATTACCTTCTTTGCGAACTTTGCAAAATGGTTATAGGCTTCCTTTGTAGCAGTCAAAGCTGCCAAGTTCGTTTGCCCTCCCAACAACCGTCGCTCACTGTTGTAGAAACTACAGTGGAGCAGCACATGGTTTCTTGTTTCCTCCGCACTGGAGGCACAAGACGTGCATAATGGAGAGTCTTTCAGAGAAAAGAAGTGGAGCCGCGCATTGAAGTCACCATGTCCCGTGAGGAACTGGCTCGTCCAGTGGTCTGGCCCAACCCATTTTCTAGAAAGACGTTCACGGATGTTGGGGAAGAACTCATACGTATCACGTCCCTTTGACGAGGATTCCCATCTCGCTTGCCATTTCTCTAGAGCCCATTCATCGATGGCGGCAAGTTTCTGTTCTGTGGTGAGATCTGCACGGAGTTCAGCCCAAAGCGGGGGAAGCTCCCGTTTCACTCTCCACTTGTCAATCATGCACTCAACAGCCAAATCAACTGGTAACTGACCAGTGATCACCTGGAGTGCTTCCGTTGATACAGTCTTGTAGGCCTTGGTGATCCACAGGAGCGCAGCTCTCTGGGATTGGGCCAATACTCTCTTTTG
Organism: Pachypeltis micranthus; assembly: GCA_020466155.1. Taxonomy (NCBI): domain Eukaryota; kingdom Metazoa; phylum Arthropoda; class Insecta; order Hemiptera; family Miridae; genus Pachypeltis; species Pachypeltis micranthus. Next base: position 64,602,204 of record CM035770.1, read on the forward strand.
ATTGACTGTTAGTTTGCTACCCCAGACAACGGGGCAGTAGCCAATCACACCTAAATAGATGGGGTAATGGGTGGCCAGCCACCACACACTTGAATGTACAGTGGAGAAGTGAGTTAACATAACATAAAACATCCCATACAGTCGTTCTGAATGTGATGACAGTGGGTGGTGGTGGTGGGGGGGGGGGGAACCATCACTTTGGAAGGGGTATAAATACTTCCAATTGATTGGTTTCGTATGGAGGATGGTTGTGACCAGTGGAGGGATGACTGGATGGGGACAGTAAGCATCTGAGAAAGAAAGCTCGTTAGTTGGGGGCTCTATTATGTTTTGCGGTATGGGAATCTGCAGCCTATTGTTGTGAAGTGACAAGTAGAAACGGTAATCCCAGAGGTGGGGAATTTTGAGGCTCTTGGAAAACTAATTGGGGAACTCCAAGCGCAGGTTCAAGGATTATCGGATCCAAAAAGGGAAATGTTGAGATGTTGTGAAAACGGAGGTCAATGTATTTTGAGACTTGCTCATAACAGCGTTCACCTGGTTCTGGGTTATCTTCCCAGGGGCATGCCCATGCTACCAGCCGCGACCACGGATTGTGGATAGTGGAATGGCCACGGCATTGTCCCCGGGGCATGTCTGTGGCCAGCTGTGAATAAGGTCAGCATGCTGGCTGAATGAGCAGCCGCGAACAATGGGCCAAACCCAAGAGATCGCAGAAGAGATCCTGACCAAAGCACTCAAGGGCAAGCAGATCTACATTTTCTCAGACAGCCAGGCCGCCTTAAAGGCCATCGCAGCCTATAGTTTTAGGTCTAAGCTGGCATGGGAATGCCTCCATGCGCTCAAGCAGCTCGGCACCCATAACAGGCTCTCCCTCATTTGGGTGCTGGCTCACTGGGGGCATGAGGACAATGAAAAGGCTGACCGCCTCACGAAAAGGGGTACAGAATCCCCACCCATCGGGCCTGAACCACACGTGGGTCTGACGAAAAGTCACCTGAACCGTCTGGTTGCTCGATGGGAGATACAGAAAATGGCGCCCATTGGCATCGCCAGCCACGACTAAGACAGGCAAAAAGGCTTGCCACGCCTTCCTGTCAAAGGGAGAAGGCGATGCTGATACTCTCTAGACAAGATCTGAGAGTACTGATAAGCTTCCTCACCGGGCACTCAGATATCACCTCAACAAGATGGGCATCTCAGAGGCGGTGGAATGCAGACTCTGCAGTGAGGAGTACGAGACAGCAGAGCATATGCTATGTGAATGCCCTGCCTTGCCAGCAAAACGCTTTGAATACTTCGGTCAGGGGACCACTGAACCCCAAACCATAGTGGACTCTGCGGTGAAGGACATACTCGGCTTCCTAAGGGGGGCAGGTGTGTACGACGCCTTCTACTAAGAAAGGGCCAGCGTCACAATAGGCCCATATGCGGCCGCAGTGACAAAGGGACTTGTCCCACACGCCCTCGGGTCAAAAAAAAACAGAATTAACTTTTTGCTTGTCGCAGCATTATCTTCACCATAATAACGTGGCTTGTCCCTTCGCTATTCAACCACAAGACAACAACAGGGCTAAAAGATACATTGAATCATAACGATGAAATGGATCAATTTTATTTAACATACGCTGCACTTATCATTGCACTCGTATTTGCCGTTTGTACTCATCGGCAGTCAATATCGATGCACCAACAAAATTAATAAACGCATCAAATACGAAATTGTTACTTATAGTACGACCATGTCTTTTCTTTTACTTCATTCGTAGCCACGAAAGAAATTTCGTTCATTTTAAACAAGTTTCATATCCATCACGAACTATAAACTAAACTCTTTTGTAAAGCGACTATTAGTTATTAATTTAACAACAAAACGCGGTGTCCCGCGAAACAAATTTGACGTTTCGAGCGTCGAGGAAAACATTCGCAAAATGTACAAGATTTTAGATTTTTTTTTCAATATCACAACCGGCGTTAGCTTCCTCACGTCAGTAATTCTATGAGAGAAGCTTGACGTACAAAACCCGCAACACTTCCGACACCTTTGGTTCATTCGGAAGCAATAAATTAAGAAAATAAAATGAGTCGCTAGAGCGAAAATAAGGAGATACGTTTAAGGTTAGAAATTACAACAAAAGCTTAACGAGTAAAGTAAAATAAATTTCAGATTCGACGATCCACAAGTCGAGCGCTGGGCTTTGTCTACTGCCTAAAACTACACGGGGTTAGTTTGCCGCAGAGATTAAGAGGAGAGAGTTGTAAAAAGGATTTATTTCGTCACTATAAAATATTTTCTGTTCCTGTGCAGCGGTTCGCGATGCATCCTTTTAATTTAAAAAATAAATACGGATATATATTGACTGCATGACAATCTGATAGCCGCTGAAGGGGCGTGCGATGTAAATCCTTCTCCAACCACGCAGTTCTCATTTAACCTCTGCTAATCTCACTGAATAGATAACAAGATCCTTACCACATAGACACATCAAAATTTGGCACTATTCTTTGTGAAAACAACGAGATCATAAACCTAGACTCAACACGGTGTATAAAGCGGGTGCAAAGACCATCTCTGAATAAGCATAGTGTGATATAGATGTGAGGAACTTGATGTTTTCCTTTGATGCTCTTTAGGTCGATCAGTAGTGGACTGAAGGCTTTGTGTAATCCCAATAATGATGCCTTGATTATGGACACCCTATCGTACCCTAGACCCCCGGTTGCTATCTGTTTAGAGAATACTGCTACCGGTATAGTAAACAGTGCTTTAGTCACTCAATCAAACACGACTAGAACATGAGATGCCCCCAAGGAACGCAGCGCGAGGGCTCCTCTCCTCGCACAAGCATGGGCGAACTGGAGGAAAAACCTGCAGGCGTGAGCAGGCCAACTGCCTCTCAAGGCAACCCCTCCCTCCTCCCAACAGGCAGCAAGATGCATGCCAAAGCCACCCTGAACTGCCCCTGTCCACGAAGCCCCCCGAGCGACCCGTTCGCACAGTAGCCTACTCCATTTCTCTCATTAGGAAGTGCAGAATACTGCACAGTCGTGATTACTTAAGAAAGCACATTCCATGCTCAGCCACGCAATGTTCTGGAGGTCTCTATGGTGGGTATAGCAGCTCAGTTAATTCATGACTGATGAGGGTAGCAACATTTGCAGCCAATTGGAGCGTACGAGATCAGCGATCAGTAGCCAGTTTGTTCCTCCGATGCTTTCGAGGGGTGGTTAAAAATCATTATTGATTCAACAACTCGCAGCGGCAGTTATTGACGAGCCTGATGAGGCTTGAAGCATCGCTGTCCAGAGCTATGTCACATCGGCGAGTAGGTTCTTCTATGAAATGGGAAAGATTGATTGTACTGAATGGTGTAAGATGAGAGGTGGGGAATGATGAGTGGGATGGGGCATTTCCACGCTATCACTTGTTTCCAACTGGACTCGTATAATTGCATCAAGTATCCTAGAGGATTTGGTTGCAACACTCTCTTTGTCAAAGGGACTGAAGTAGCTTGGGAGCTGTTAAGGTAAAATCTTGTCTGATTGCTATTTCAACGTCTGACGTCGAACATCCCATTCCCTGTTTCGTCCAACCTGGAGCTCCTGTAGCTGAGAATCCTTCGATAAAGAAGAAGTGAAGTGATTGAAGGAAATTAAAGTGGCAATTTCCAGTAAGACTGGTTCATCTAGCGTTCTCTGGCTCTGTCCCTTGCTCCTTGTGCGTGCCACGTCTACTTGACTTCTTCAGATCCTCCACCAACCTTTCCTGCCAAATGTTCAGCGCTCGCCATTTGCATTGAAAGGAGACAATATGAGAAGGTCGACACACACGTGTTCCATCTTGGAACTTCGGCGTTCATTTGCGTTGGATATTTCACAAACCAAAACGTTAATTAGCGAAGAATTCTCAGATTCATCAGACTCAACGTAAACGAACAGGTTGTGGAAAAAAAGGATCGACAGCCGACGAACTCCGTCAAATGTCAGGGCGAAGTGATGAGCTTTTTCCAACGCCAGAATGATCAATCTTTCAGCCATTTTGGGAAGGACCAGTAGTGAGTGTCTCCTGCTGTTCAGCGTACTGCTGGAGCGTGTAACCCGTTTCACGAACTTTATTACTTGAATACTATTTGTAGCCCACAACTCGCCCCAAATATAGCTCTGTTAAGTCGATTCTTTACGCTCTTGACACGTACTAAGACGGTGACAGTGAGAATTCACAAGTGATGGCTGAAGAGGTGCAAGTCCTACTGAGGAACTGATCGAATAGGTTCTGTCAATCCAATTAACCCAAGCTCTGGCACTCCTCTGGAACCCCTGGAGGAGGAGGGACGACCTGAGCTGTATGTAGCTGAGAGGTTACTGAAGTGTTACCATACCATGCATGCTTTTCAACTTTCAATTATTTTCACTTTACAAGGAAAGTTTTGTAAGAGGTGAGAGACCGCTGTAGTTCAAAAACATCAATTCTCAGTTGGAATGAGTACACCTAGTTCTTTACATAATAGGGAGGCACCACTCTCAAGGCACTTGGAGAGAACAAATAGCTCTTTTCCTTAGCTGTCACTAAAGTGGGTTACCAAAGCGGAAGTGCATGAGGAAAGCGTTGACTATTCCTACATTAAATTTCTGCCTTAAAGTTCTTGAGAAGAGAGAATTAGATGAAAACCAATTTTTTTAGTTGCGCTCCACATGGTGTGAAGGGATCTTACCCAGGGTCCTAACAATCAGCCAATATCTGATCTGATGTGGCCCTAAGCACCAACTTTAATTTCACTCCCACGAAACCCAACCTGTGAACAGAAAGCAGCATGACACTGCCCAGCATTCATTCACGTTCGAACACCCTGTCATTACTGTAGCCAGGGAAGAGAGCCAGCACACACCAGCCAACGTTGAGGGAACGATGACTGAAGTTGTGGGCCATCTAAGGCCCATGACCCATCTCCCCAGAGTTAGTGGGAGTTGGCTTGGCTTCTTTAAAAGAGATATTGGATCTAACAGTCCCCTCCACAAATTCAAGGATCTTTTTCCACTCAGTTCCTCTCAAACTTGTGTTATGTGAGAAATGGGTTGTAGAAGCCAATTGTGGTTGATCTACTTTTTATAGGGAGCTTTGTGACAAGTTTCAAAATGGAAAAGCGTAAAGTGGAGCCTCAACCTGTCTGAGCTGGAAGATGGTCTTGAAAAACTGGTTATGAATGAGACAGAGGAATGTGTTGTTATCAGAGTTTGAGATGTTGTTTTCACTAGGAAGTAATTCTACGTAGTTAAGAAATTGAAATTGTTCAATTAACCGGGTGATTGATATCGAATTATCAACATTTCCCTTCTAATTCTGTGCCAATGATTTTCTACCTTTTGACGACTAGTTGCTCCACATCAAAACTGAACTGTCAATTCAGTTAGTGGGAAACATTTGACTACGTGTTAAACACAAATCAATAGGAAATGTATACCGCTGCCCATTTCAAACAGGAGCCTACAAATTAATAAAACTACAAACTGTTCATTTTTGTACCGTTTCGCCTTTCACAGCCGCAACACCGTAAATCGCGAACTCCGCAGCCAAATTTGAATCTGCAACTCCTCGCTCGGAGTTGCAAGTAGGAACCGAGGGAAAAATACCGATTTCACGTTGATGGTTCTTTCGAACTTTCACGTTTCGCTGTCGATGGCAGTCACGGGAGTCCCGTTGTTTTTGGCCATCGAGTCGTTGATGTTAATTAACGGGGTGGAGGCTGCGCTTTGGGATCCAGGCTGTTGCGTCGGAGGAGGAGGAGGAGCGTTACCCGCGATGTTTCCGGCGTTGGTGTCTTCTATCGCCTTCCTCAGCTGAAATTAAGAAAACAGATCTGAGAAAAACGGTTCAAAATCGTGTGGCGTAACGCTTTAAACACCGACGAGAACTTTTCTGTCTTCAGTGAAGCCAATGATCCGATTTTGAGACCATCCGATCATCAAATATCATCAATTGAGCTTTTCTTTTGGAATTAGCTTTTCGACAGTATTAAAGAAATTGGGTTATATCCGCCAGTAGGCAAATTACTAAAGTTAACGTACCTGTTAGGTGAGTCCGTCTCCTCTGGCTTGTGAGTTACTGTGGGCAAGCGCTTTCGATGTAAAGACATCATCGTCTGGTCTCCAGTACTGACTTAACGGCCAGACGATGATGTCTTTACATCGAAAGCGCTTGCCCACAGTAACTCACTAGCCAGAGGAGACGGACTCACCTAACAGGTACGTTAACTTTAGCTTTTCGACAGTACATCGTTCGTTGCAACACACACATTTCACTTTCCTCAACCCTAAAAAGTAATAGGTTGCATTTTTTGTTCATTTTCAAGTCATTAAACTTTTGAACGCAATTGAAAGAAAACGGCAGAACCAAATCAGTTCAAATGTGATGTTCTGCCACAGGCCAACCAAGCAAAGTGGGAAACTACAGTCATATCATGCGCAAAATCGGTCCAAAACTATTAAAGTTGTTTTAGAAATCAAAGTAATCATTTTTCCTCAAAAATGACTCCAACTAACTAGATAAAATTTTGTTTTATGCCAATTTTGGTTTATTATTCATTGTGAATAATAACCCTATGTTTTCGGTCACGAAAAATTTTTTACAACCCCCCCTCAAAATTTGATACTTTGTTTCAAGACATGGAGATTCCAAATTTGCAATGTCCGTCCGCCGTGCCCCGCCTGCCGTCCGGGCCGTTTTGTGCCTTTAAAATTCATTCTTTCGCCCAAAAATCCGATTTGGTATCTAGTTGTGCCCGCCATCTCGGCAATCCGATCGGACGAAGCCTGTGGTTGTAATGGGCAAAAAATGGTAAAAAAAAATTAACGAAACGCAGTAGAACGCGGGAGGTACAGCGTTTCGTCGTTTGAACTCCCTCCCTCCCCGCCCGTCTCATTAAAAAAGCAACCTCGCTCGAGGCGAGCGAGCGCACCTCCCGCTCGCTTGCCTCCCAACTCCCCTTTCGCCTCGGAACGGGTGGGTTCGCTTCGAGCGCCCCCGTTCCAATTTCCCTGACGGGGCAAAATCATCAGACGTTTTGTTTCCGTAGTTCCATTGTAGCCAGGACATGTTTCGTATGGTTTACTAGTATTCGATGCTGAGTCGAATGGGATGGGGGAGCACTAATACTAGGTCAAGCTTTTCATGAGAATAATAAACCATTGTGTGATAATTTGCAGGGTTTTTGGCTTTTCCTTGTGGTGTGGCTGTTCACATTAAGGATTGGCACCACACATAAGGTGGCGAATTAGGAAAAAAGGAAATATTTTATTTTAATTTCATAAGAGCTAGAAAATGTTTTGTTTATCCGTTTTTTCTTTTATTATTATTACTCAACAATTCGTGATGGGATTTGGTTTGTAGTGCCATTGTTTCTTTAGACTCACCCGCCACCGACGAAAACCATCCAGAGGAGAAACCTTCCTTTTTAGTTGTTATCATCGTATCTAACCCTACTACACCAAATAAAAGGTATCGTGGGAAAGACATGGGGGGTGAATCCAAGGATGACAAAATGGATCCATCAAGCAGTGTTGAGACCAAGAATAGTACATGGAGCAATCGTTTGGTGGCAACCAAGAATCGAACCGAACAAAACGAACTGAAAAGCATTTGTCAGAAGAAAAGCATAGAATTATTTTAAAATTATTTTAAGTTCAATGGGGATTGTTTCACTCAACCAGGGGTAGCTATGGGATCACCATTGTCTCCGCTATTAGCAGATGTTTATATGGATCACATAGAAGGCATCATCGAAACTAAATTCAGAAACAATGTTATATATTGGTATCGATATGTTGATGATGTAATTGTCCTCTTCAATGGGACTGATACGCAACTAGCTAACTTCTTTAATCAGCTCAACTCTATAGATCGGAACATTCAGTTCACTAAGGAAGTGGGAGGTAGTCAGCTGAATTTTCTGAATTTAACCATGAAATTGGAGGGGGGTGAACATAAATTTACAGTGTAAAGGAAACCAACTTATACGGACGTGGTTATCCATAATAGTTCAAATCATCCAACATCTCATAAATTTGCGGCATTTTATAGTATGATTAATAGGGCACTATCTGTCCCAATGAATCAAGTAGCTTTTCAAAAAGAAAAAGAAATAATTTACTCTATAGCGGTGAGTAATGGTTATCCTAGAGCTACAATAAATAGAATTTGGGGAAGGATTAGCAGGAACAAATCCCAGTTAGCAGTCGCAAATTTGGAAAGGGAAGATAGGGAACCAGATAATAGGAAATGGGTTAGCTTACCCTTTTATGGAAATATAACCCAGAAAGTAGGCCGTTTATTAGAAAATAGGGGCTTCAGAGTTGGTTTTTATTCACAAAATTCCACAAAGAAAATATTAGGGAGTGAAAAAGATAAGATTCCTTTAGAGGACAAAGGGGGTGTATATATATTAAAATGTGACTGCAGAATCCTGTATGTAGGACAAACCGGTAGGAAATTTAAAATTAGAATGAAGGAACACAGTGATGATCTTAGGTTAGGAAGGGGTAGGGAAGCTTTTGAAAAGCATTTGTCAGAAGAAAACCATAGAATCAGTTATGAGATAGGTAGTAATAATCCAGCCATTGGGATAGCTCATGTTTGCCAAAAAGGTCCCAAAATTGGATGCTTTAGAATCTTTGGAAATTCAAAAAATTCATAATTTAGGAATATCAGTCAACGACCTGGATGTAATTAGGCGCTCCCCTCTAATTGATATTTTCTTGTGAATTCCCATCTCCTTTCACCTTTTTGCCTTTCACATTCATGCCACCTTTCTAATGCCAGGCCCATCAGAAGGCACCGTTCACTTTTGTATAAAAGAAACTTCTCACAACTTCCTCACTCTGTATTGTACTGATGATGGTCTAGTAAACCGAAACGCGTCTACAAGTTATCATTGTCTTTATTTTACTTGTGGAAATAGACTACTTCGTCTTAACTCGTCTTTTAATAATGATGACCATCTTAGGTGCCTTCCGTGGTAAACCCACTATCGTCCTGGCGGCAATACTGGGTGTGCTGCCCCTCAGATAGGAGGTACAACAAGAAGCAACGAGGGGCACCCTAAGAGTAAAGAAAAATGGCGAATGGAAACAGGTGGAGGGGACATGGATCTATCGGGACAGACTTGCATTATACCATAGAAACAGCGAACTACCCCTAGGAAAACAACATACAAGTTTCAGACGTATATTAACCCGGAAATACGTCCCAAAGAAACTTGGGAGAACAGAACACATGTAGAGGATGACTCTGACATAATGTGCTACACAGATGGGTCGAAGGGCCGAATACATGGCAATACGGGATTGGGTATATACATCCCTGCAATGAATTGGAAAGAATCCAGACCACTAGGCATCAATAGAATGGTCTTCCAGAGCAAACTGTTAGCAATTAACCACTGCATCGACAAACTAATGACACTGAACATTAACATTGTTCGACGCAAAGCGTCGAAGTTGTCAGAGCCTTTGACCTCTGACTTCCCCGCGTCATTGTCTCCAACTATTTTAATACCTGCCCCTCACCTGCGGGAATCCCTCAGCTGCGGGCCCCCTAGCCCCCTTTTCTAGGATTTCCCCTTTCTTTATTTCTTTCTCCCTATTTCATTTTCCTATCGACGACAGAGCTCTTCCAGATTCATTCTGCTTCCAACTACCACCCCAGTAACTTCTCACTCTCTCACACCGTTGCCCGTGCCAGTTCACGCGTTCCGAGTACTGCCCTTGTGTCGCTCATTTGTACTCCATCTCACCTCAATTTTACTCAACACATTTCCGCACGCACGTAAAATACAGTCCTCCTCACGCTCACCGAGTTTCAGTTTTATTGCAATCCTCAGCTCCCCCTCTCGTGCACCCAACAAACATTAAGACAATAACAATATACACAGACAACCATTCGGCAATGAAAACGCTGGCCAATCCAATAGTAAGGATCCTACTAGTTGAGGACACAAATAACAAAGGGAAAGAACTTGCTCTGAGTGGAAATACCTTGACGGTGAAATGGATTCCAGGACACTGGGATACAGCTGGAATGAAAAAGCGGACAAACTGGTCAAACAGGGATCGACCAATCACTTGCATGGACCAGAACCCTATACGGCAGTTACGATGGTAACAGTCAAGAAGGCCATAAATAATACCCTCTGGGGTAGAGTTTTCAATGACATAGACAACAACAAAGGCCTTGAATTCTCTAAGCGCACAGGGATCACTAGGTACAACAAACAAAAGACAGATTGGGCGCTAAAACTAAATAGGAATCAATTAAGAAGATACACCTTACCTTAACTGGACATTACGCAGTTTGGAACACTTTACACAGATATAACCCAACAACTGAGGCTGAATGCTCCTGCGGGGAAATAGAAACAGTTGATTCATATGTGAATGCCCAATATAGTTTAGAACCCGATTAGAAAGACTTGGAGGACAAACTATAGATAGGGACGATATAAGACACAACGAATGGAGGAGAATCCTCAAATTTGTGGAGGAAACCGGAAAATTCTGGTACCTGTTCTGGGAGTCAAAGCCGGATCCCTTATGTAACTTGGGTGATGGGGAAATGCCTCGGCTTTGGCTGATGCCCTGTAGTCTCTCTCTCTCTCTCTCTCTCTCTCTCTCTGGAATGCTATCTGGGCACTACACAGTGGGTAAGACTCTCAACAGGATCAATCCCAACATCAATGCTAGGTGCCTGTGTGGAGAAATAGAAACGGTAGAACACTTTCTTAGGAAATGTCCATTATGGTTTGGTACTAGACTCAATACTCAAGGGGAGAGAATACTAAATAATACTAGCCTGAGAGAAATTAAATGGAAAAAGATCCTAAAATTCATGGAGGGGACTGGTAGATTCCGAAACCCCTTTTAAAGAAGCCAAGCCGACTCCCAATAACTCTGGGGAGATGGAAATCGGGCCTGAATGGCCACGACTTCGGTCATTGTTCCCTCGGCCTTGACTGATGCCATGATATCATCTCTTCTCTTCTACCAAATTTATTTCATCAACTTCTTTTATTTCCACTTTCTTCAACATCGACCTCATCCGCAGACTTTGAAAAGCTCTACCAGCTGTGAATTATCCGTGGGTGGAAGAAGTGCAGTTAACCAAGCTATATCCAAAGCAACATTTCATTTGATTAATTTGTATATTTCTATCAGGAGATTGAAGTGTTCGTTTATTTTGTTTTCTTTCCTGTTTGATTATATTTTTCCATTTCAAAAGCCGTATTTGTTTTTAAATGTTTATTAACACTTTCCAAATATAGCGGCATATTAGAATTAGCCCCCTGCTCATCAGGACAAGGCTTTCAACAGCCCATCCACCTTGTCCCCCTCTGGCATTTCCCGTTGCCCCTCTTCTCTTCAACGTCGTTATGAATAGAGTTACGAAAGCGCTTAAAACCTTTAACTTCCTGATCCATGCAGATTACCTCAAACTATTTGTTAAACCTAAGCCATTATCACTCTGTCAACTACCGAGAAACCACATCATTTCAAGAAGAAGAAGTTTTTATATTACTTATTTGAGATGTAACTGTTCTGAACCTTCTCTGTCTATGTGCTCTCGTTTATTTTGATACAGTAAATCAGTCATGAATCATTTCATTGCTAAATCATATTACTAAGAATTCTGTACCTAAACTTCACCGACATTTGGGAATCCTAGGGTTGTTTGCTCCTACATGGGGCGATCGGAATGCCTTCTGCCAGTAGTGTGTTCTAAACGGCATCATTCTTAATCTGTCAAAATGGTCTGTGAGCAGTTCGATATTTGAGCATGATGGGGGATACTAAGTTGTTGCTTGGTTTCAATCCTGACTGATAGCCAACATGAGAGGGTGGCAGACAAGTACTAGACGGGTGATTATGAGTGTGGTACTCCATCCTCTCATGGGCTGGTACTCTTAGCATTACCTACCACAGGAAGGGGTTGGCAGTTGTGTAGAGGAGGTACGCTCTCCGCATTGCTTGCTTGCAGTGTATAGTTCATTAGGAAGTAGTGTTGATGGAAGGAAGTGTTATCTCAATCTGCCTTCTGGCAGTCAAGAGACAAGAGATCAAGGGGGCATAGTATGGCTGCCAGAAGAAGAGGGGAGCTAGGACCCCCTGGGAGGTGGCAAGATGTGTGAGACCCAGTCCAGAAGAGCACATGTCGCACTTAGGGTGTACCTGTACTGAATTGGTAAGGCTACAGAGCAATGGTGGATGATGCTTCCCATGCCATCTTCTAGTACCAAAGGTATGCAGGCTGGCAGGAGACAGGGCAGTGCTCAGCCAGAAGAAGATGGAGCTTAAGATCTCAGACTTGTATTTTGCAGGAATGAAGAATGAAGACACAGAGAATACTGCTGGGCCGTATGGGAATGGCGGCACCCTGCAAAATTCTCATAAGGGAGAAGAGAACAAGAAAGAAGAGCTGCTATCACCGAGAGGCATGTGGACCTACCTTGTGCAATGTGTTCAACGATTCTAGGTTGGTTCTCAATACGCAGGAGTAAATTCATGAGGCTACAAGGAGCAGACCTTTTCTCCTATGACCCAAAAAGAAGTTCCATGATGTCCTTCAACCGATCGTTATCTCCCATCAGTCGACCACACATTCAACTGCTCAATGGCTCATCTCTTTCCCATTCACCTTCCATCTACAACCAGGATTTGGTGTACCCCTGGACCCCAGCTCTGATTCTCTGGGCAGTTATACTCCAGGGGGTTCACACATAATATGCCCTGGTATAATGCCCTGGCCCAACCCATCCTCGAATATGCCTTGGTCGTGTGAATCTCTTTCTATGAGTCCCTTGTTGAGCAGCTTGAGCGTGTTCATCGAGCTTTTGACATCAAGTTGACGTCAATCACGACGAGCTTATCTCAGTCAGCTGCGTGCAAACATCAAGTTTCTTTAAGGTCTTCCATTTGGACGAATCAATGCACCTTTCCCCCTCTTCAGTGTTTGCTTTCATGAAGAATCCTCGACATTTTTGCTGTTCCCTTCTCTGCTACAAGTTACTTTTACCATCTTTCGAATCCTGAGAGCCACAAACTTCTTAACGTCATCCCCTTCACGCCTCGGTCTTCAATCTTCTCCCCACACCACCAATCAAGAAGCGTCTTCATGTCTGCTGTTTCGCAGATTTACTCCCCTACCACACTTCATCAAGTTCCTCATTGTGCTCAATATAATTTTGCAATTGGGTTCGTTCTCGTTCATTTTAATAAAAACATTTTGCTCTTAACCTCCTTTCGGCGTTCCTTATTGTTCTGCACGCTGCTCACATCATTTCAAGTGATATGGTTCAGCCGTATCTTTCAATCGCGTTCACAAACACGCAAACCTTTACCTCGAATTGCGTTTTCTGTAGACAAAAGACTATGAAACGTAGAGACGAGAAGAAAACTAAACTTGTTTTTCACCTGGTCACACAATCTTCTTTCACACTCAATGAAACGAAGGTAAGTAAAAATCTCCACATTTGGCATCCACTAGCTCAGTTCTACTACAGTGTCTACCATATCAGGGCTCTCTATTGCTGACAGTCACTGCCCTCAATAGCATCAGCCAACCTCAAGTGTTTTGAACGTTATCACAAGTTCGTTCATTACACTTTACTCAACCTTTACTTATATATTGTGGAGTCAGAACTCGGCTCGTGAACTTGTAGGAAAGGCGAGGGAGAGGGAAGCGCCACCTCGGGCGTCGCTAAAATGCAGGAAGTAGTCGCAGGCTAGATGCTGGAGTGTGGAGAAGCCCTCTCTGATGCGGATAGGGAATCGCCATCTCCACCCTTTCTGCACAGGAAAATAGACCAGGCTGACTTATTTCTTTGAATCCTGGGCTCCCATTGGATCCCAGACGCAGGTGCGTCATAAACCATATAATTACAACACCGACATTAAATTTATTCGATCGTAAACAGCTCATATTAAATTTATTTTCTCCTGTTTGAAGAAATCTACTTTTATTTTTATGTGAGCCCTAGAGAGAGAATAGGACAATAGGTCCCCACCCCCCTGAGAGCCTTTTTCACTTTCCTTGGCTCTACGAAGTAGAAAGGAAAGTTATGTAATCGGCTGAAAAAAAAATTTTGAGTTCTCTTCAGATCTCTACGTTTCAGACCCCCCTGAGTCTGAAAAACACTATTTGGGAAAATGGTCTGTGGGTCTGTGTGTGTGTTGCGTGTGTGTGTGTGTGTGTGTCTGTGAACGACTTTTAGAGAAAACGACAGTATCAAATCCACTCAAACTTGATATCTAGCCTGCCGGTTACCATAGAACGCCAAAATAAGGGTTTGAACAAAATCCACCGAAAGTTAACTATAGTTATCATAGTGATCAAAACACCAAATATTTTTTTTCTCAAAGAAGGCTCTAACGATTTTGATTAAATTTTTTATATTGGTAGCTTCCAATATGGAAACTATACCATAAAATTCCCATTCATGGGAAAATGACGAGAGCAGCACAATAAATTATCAAAACTTTCGACGAAAACCGTTTTTAGCGCGATTTTTTTCTTATAACCTCCGCTGGAATGTTAGTAGAATGTTGAAAAAAAAATTGGTATTGTAGTCCAATCCAATACCTAAAGGGCGAGTGTTTAAAAACGCTCATGAGATACATGGGGCTCACTCCAGAAATGCCTGAATTTCAACTACTGCCGTTTCGCTTACTACTAGTTCTAATAGTTATTACCCAATAGCTCAGCAAAAGTAATTACTATCCTTCTTCGAAAAATTCGTGTTTACAGCCTCATTAATTACCTGTGTACCAATTGCTCAATGAAGGTCCTGGAATGAGTACGAGCAGCACAATAAATTCCAGAACTGTAGGCGCTACCGTTTCCTGCTGCTGTGAGGTGTTGTTTGACCAAGTTCAAGGCCATGTACAAAGTGAATTGACGTAGAGCTAAGGAAAGGTGTGTGTTGCAACGCACTAGATATTTTAAACAGGGTGTTAACGAAAATAAATATCTGGTGCGTAGCAACACACAACTTTCCGCCACCCCTTTAAGTTCGAACACCCCTACATAGGTGGGCGCTATATCTTCGTTCAACGCATTTCTACAGGAACATTTATTGAGAACAAAATGTTGGGACTAGTTAGGTGAGAGTACTCCGAAAGTTTGATCGAAATCGTTAGAGCTGTTTTTGAGAAAATGTGAATACCGATAAATTAATATTCGACAAATCTCCTTTTCTGAGTTAACTTGGCTCATATCTCCGTTCAACATATATATACAGAAATAATTATGGGGAACGAAATGTTGGTATGAGTGACTAAAAGACACTCCATTAGGATTTATCACACCTGGTGAAAAAGTTACCCTGGAATTTACGGAAATGTTAGAAAAAACGTTATTTTTGATACATTTTGATTTTTATCTCTGTTCAATGGACCGTCACAGGAACATTTATTGAGAGGAATATGTAGGTATCAACTATTTGAAAACACCCTGTGAGTTTGGTGAAAATCGCTGAAGCCGTTTTGCCAAAAAGCGTAAAAAACCTATTTTTGCTTCAGGGGCCCATATCTCTGTTCACTGTGTTTTCATGGAGATATGTATGGAGAAGAAAAGTTAGGTATTGATTAGGAAAAGATAATTTGATAGTTTAATCAAAATCGTTAGAGCCGTTTTCGAGAAAAATGCGAAAAACCCTAGTTTTTGGTACATTTTCGTCCCCCACCCCCCTTCCCATCGGCCGAAATCGTCCATAACCTTATTTTGGTGTCTACAAAAAGTAACGAACAAAACAAAAAAAGAACCAGCTCAATCGGATCAGCCGTTCTCCCGCAAATCGAACTACAGACACACACATACATACACACACACATACACACGGACCACGCGCCGAAATTAGGTTTTTTAGACTCAGTAGGGTCTGAAACGTAAAGATCTGAAGAAAACCCGAATTTTTTTTTGGGCCGATTACTATACTTTCCTTCCCTTCGGGTAGCGGAAAGTAAAATATCTGGTGCCTAGCAACACACAACTTTCCGCCACCCCTTTAAAATCGAACACCACCTTCACATGCGGGTGCTATATCTTCGTTCAACGCATTTTTACAGGAACATTTATGTAGAACAAAATGTAGGGACTAGTTAGCTGAAAGTACTCCGAAAGTTTGATCGAAATCGTTAGAGCCGTTTTTGAGAAAATTGGAATACCGATAAATTGATATTCGACAAATCTCCTTTTCTGAGTTAACTTGGCTTATATCTCCGTTCAACATATATATACAGAAATAATTATGGGGAACGAAATGTTGGTATGGGTGACTAGAAGACACTCCATTAGGATTTATCACACCTGGTAAAGAAGTTACCCTGGAATTTACGGAAACGTTAGAAAAAACGTTATTTTCGACACATTTTGATTTTTATCTCTGTTCAATGGACCGTCACAGGAACATTTATTGAGAAGAATATGTAGGTATTAACTATTTGAAAACATCCTGTGAGTTTGGTGAAAATCGCTGAAGCCGTTTTGCCAAAAAGCGTAAAAAACCTATTTTTGCTTCAGGGCCCCATATCTCCGTTCACCGTATTTTCATGGAGATATGTATGGAAAGGAAAAGTTAGGTATTGATTAGTAGAAGATAATTTGAAAGTTTAATCAAAATCGTTAGAGCCGTTTTCGAGAAAAATGCGAAAAACCCTAGTTTTTGGTACATTTTCGTCCCCCACCCCCCTTCCCATCGGCCGAAATCGTCCATAACCTTATTTTGGTGTCTACAAAAAATAGAAAACAAAACAAAAAAAGAACCAGCGCAATCGGATAAGCCGTTCTCCCGCAAATCGAACTACAGACACACACACATACACACACACACACGGACCACGCGCCGAAATTAGGTTTTTTAGACTCAGTAGGGTCTGAAACGTAAAGATCTGAAGAAAACCCGAATTTTTTTTTGGGCCGATTACTATACTTTCCTTCCCTTCGGGTAGCGGAAAGTAAAAAATAAAGGAAATTAGAACCCCACAATATATGTATATATATATATTATTGTACTCACTTCGTTGAGGCCGACGACTCCCACTAATTTCCCGATGTTTGTGACGTATGCATGGTTGATACCAACGAGCGAAAATATCGAATGAGCCTTCAGCAGTGATGTCCTCGCTATCAACTGGAATGGGGAAGGGTCGATGTGGCAGTCGTTGAACGTGACGATTTGACTCAATTCTTCCTCCTCCCACTGCTTCTGATCCTCTGGCGACATGTCGATGACTCGTTCTCTCGGCTGAAACCACACCAATGGTACGTTGTTATTCAGAAAACATTTTCGGCTTCGACGCCTAACTGCATTATACGCATAAACAATAGGGATGGAAATATGTGAAAATAAGACAGAAAAGCGCGAATAACAAACTTCATTTCCTTTTACCCTTTCAGTACTTATTTATAAGGTGCAAATATAGGTTCTTACCAATTGGACCTTTTTGTTGGGGCCAGGGCTGGCTGGAAGTGAAGGGGAAGGGGACATAGCAGGGCTCAAATGAGTATCGTCCGGGCTGTCGCTTGCAGTGCCAGGTGATGATGGGTCTACATCTTGAAGAGTAGTAGATTTATGAAATATTGCTTCAAAAGCTCGGCGTATCCTGAAACCGATACCAATGAGTATGACGAGCTTTGCAAATCAAATAACACACATCACTGTGCCTTATATTTTATAGTGATGTACTTCTGCTGTGTTTTTAGAAGACTGTGGGTACTTGCAAAGTCAACAAAACGGCAGCTTAATAGTTTGTATTTATTAACTACTTTCAAACACACAGGCACAGTTAATAAGGGCTAAATGGACCAACACCTAGAGTGCAGAATTCTCAAACAATTTTGCTGGGAAAGCCCTGGTTTCATTTAAAATTTCAATTTGGCGTTGTATAGTTATATTAAAATTAGTCCTGTCCTACTGAAAAAACCAGAACATAGGAAAAGTGTTAAGTAACCTGGTCTCTATTTCATATTTTCTCTCTCTCTCCCCTCCCCCTCCTCCATGTCACACCTGTTTATAGGCGGATGGGCTGGCTCACCATAAAAGAAAAGAAAAAGCTGGCCATCGCTGCTATGGTTTTCAAAGTATTGAAATTCAGGAAACCAGAATACCTGAGTAGAAGTTTTGTCTATATGCGAGATGTGCATTCAAAGATCACAAGGAATGTGGGAGATTTGTTGCAGATTCCGTTGCATAGAACCTGTTTATATAACCGATCGTTTGCCGTGCAAGGAGCACGTTTGTACAATGAATATAGGGAATTGTTTGATTCGCGACTAAAAACAGACGTATTCAGAGACAAGTTTCGGAAACACCTACTCGCCCAAAATGATGTTAATGGAGAAGCGTTGTGAATGTTAAATGTACTTTGTTGTTAGCTTTTCTTAGTATTTCTAGTGATAGTATTTGTAGTTTTCTTAGTATTAAGTTTTAGTATGTATAGTGTGTAAAGGCCTTAGACTAAGAAGGGGAGGACTATTGAGTACTCACCCTTCTTACCATCTAAGATTGCGTGTCTAAGTTTCAGTGTACTGTATGGATGGATGAATGACAGCGAGTGAGTGGGTGGCCCCAGCCAGTTCGGGGAGGCGGTGGTAATATTAGGCTGGGGCTCAGTGATTTTATTTTTTATGTTGTTTCCGAATTGTTTTATTTTTTATTGATTTATATGTTACTATAAGTTGTTTTGCCTTTCTATTAATTTTTAGGGACCCTCTCAGGGCCTCCACTGTCCAACGCTCTGCATGTCGAGTTCAGAGGAGGTTCGTAGGAGGGTGGTCTCGAGGCTGGCTGGGGTTTTTCACCCACCTCAACCAGCTGGTATAAATGGTGTGTGACAGTGAGTGTTAGTTATTTATTTGGAGTGAAAGTAATTTATTTTGCACGACTGTAATTTATCTGGCATGAACGTGTAAATGAATTAGCGGTTATTTCGCACATTGTAAGCGAGTCTGTGAGCACACTACTTTATAAGAAAACTATTTATATGAGCGAAAAGCTGAGGAAATGCAGTTATGTTTGTTTTCCAGGGAGAATGGAAGAGAGGGCCTAATGGCCCTAATTCTCCCTGGTTGTTGAATAAACCATTTATTCATTCATTCATTCAGAGAGAGAGAGAGAGAGAGAGAGAGAGAGAGAGAGAGAGAGAGAGAGAGAGAGAGAGAGAGTGAGTGAGAGAGTGAGAGAGTAAGAGAGTGAGAGAGTGAGAGAGTGATTGATTGATTGATTGATTGATAACGTCTTTATTATTGAATCTGGCGAGGTTTGGCCATACATGGCCATTCTTCCACCTAACCAGAGAGAGAGAGAGAGAGAGAGAGAGAGAGTGAGAGTGAGAGTGAGAGAGAGAGTGAGAGAGAGAGAGAGTGAGAGAGAGAGTGAGAGAGAGAGAGAGAGTGAGAGAGAGTTGATGAATTCACATATCCACACCACTAACACCTAGATTGGCTGCTGAAGATCTGAAAGAGATGAAGGCTACATACAGCCGTGTGACTATTCAATATTTTAAAAGCTCGTGTTGGAAGCGTAAACTGCTTCCCGCCGTTTCGCCCTTCGGCCCGCCGACCGGGCTTCCCTCGCACATTTACTCCGATCAGGGGAGGTGCCGCAAGAGATATCCTTAAAAGTGCAAGCCCGGAAATTTTCCAAATATTGGCTCGGCGGGAAATCAACTGGGTGTTCAATCCCCCTTAAGCCCCCAATTTTCGGCTATGGGAGGCGGGAATAAAATTCGTCAAGAGTCACCTGAAAAGAATTATAGGTGGGCAGACTCTGTTGCTAAAGGAACTTATCACTGTCCTGACTCAGATTGAAAGCAATCTCAACTCTCAGGGGTTATACGCTTTCTCAAACTCGCCCTCGGACAATTTCGATAGCCTGACACCATACCATTTTTTAATAGGCGGCCCTTTGTTGCAAAGGCCGGATAACGACCTACAAGAGATTCGTATCAGCCACTTAACAAGATGGCATCTGACGAAACAAATGTCCCAAATGCCATTTTTTAAGTGGTTTCGTCCATCTGTAGCCTTAAAAGTTGGGGAGCTGGTAATGTACCACAAGCCTGGATTTTCTCCTGCAGAGTGGACATTGGGCAGGATTGCAGAAGTACTGCCAGGAGTGGATGGTGAAGTACGATTCGTTCGCATTCACACCCCCACTGGGAAATTAGAGTTGCGCACCGCTAGCAAAAAGGTTGCTCTACAGTCTTAGTAGAAGCTCTGATTTGTCTTATCTACGGTCTCGTTAGTTTTACGTTCTCCCCTCGTCCATCACAACTACCCAAGAGATACCCATTTCAAGATTCCCAGCGAACTTCAGGCTATTTCAGGTGGTCAAAAATTCAATTTTGAGGGGGGGGGGGTTGTAACCAGTTACTTTACAAATGCGGTTGGGCGCCTGGAACAGACCAGGGTGGAGGCTAGGAACAGCGCCTTCCCAGGTGATAACCGGATGGGAGGTTTATGAGAGGGGAGGAGGGTGTTGTTTCTCTCTCTCGCAGGGGTGTTTTTTTTGGTTTGGCTTCCGCGTGTTCCCGTTCCCCGAAAAAGAGGACGTTTTTACTCGTTCCGACTCCCGTTTTCAAGTCGTTTTCCCGTTTTCGGTTCCAATTCCTGATTGGGTTCTTCTGGAGAGCTTCAGGTTCGAACAAAGAAAGAAGATCCGTGGCCGCAAGTCGCGTTTATTTTTTTGTTTCTTATTTGTTTTTTTTTGTCATGCCAGAAGTAGGGTAGAAAGACGTTTTAATTTAATTCTTATTTTCTTAAATATCTTTTGGTTCAGATTTTGGATAGGAAGGAGAAGTTTGTTATTTTATTTTAATACATCTATATTTCAATTATTTTTAGTTATTTTCCTTCTGTTTGGTTTTTATTTCTGTAAAGAAATATCTCTTCGTTGTGGGCTTCATCCCCACGTGGAATTGTATACGAATCTTTAATTCCGTCACAATCCCGTCCGTATGTTGGAAATGTAAGCTGCTTCCCACCATTTTGCCCTGGGGCCCACCGACCAGCCCTTATCATTTTCCCCTCCAAGGTGTCCGCCTCACCTCTTGCTCCCTCTTCGGACGATGAGCAACCTACTCGTCGTCCAAACAAACAAGGGCGGAAAGAACCGGGCAAACCGCGTTCATCTCCCCCTTCTCCCCCTAGTAGCCCGGGCAACCCGGCTACTACAAGCACACGACACAGCGTGGACCCTAAACTGTCGGACACGGAGCAAATTTGCGCATACGTCCAAATCATCCACGGCCAGCTGGCACGGATGAGGGCCAACGCGACAGGACCTATGCGGGACCTCGTAACTAGTTGCCTCTTCGAAATTTCGAAGCTGGCTATAAAGCTAATGCCCCCAACGACATCGCCCCCTGCCACTCCCCCCCTGCGGGAAACTGTGGCGGCTGTCGTGAGGGAAGAGCTGCGTAGGGCAATTGCCCAGCAGCCAGTGCCACCAGCCCCCCAAACTCAAGGAGATTCAACGAGCCAGGGGAGTACCCCAGGCCCCTCATATGCGGCAGTAGCCGCTACTGCGCCTTCCTCCCCCCCTCATGGAGCTGAGGCGGAATGGCAGTCTGCCAGGGCCAGGAAGCGCAGGGGGAAGAATAAAAAGGCCCCAACTAAACAGGCCGAGGGCAGCGCCCCGCCTACGCCTCTGCCCAAAAACAAGGGCAAAAGTAAAAATAAAAGTAAAAATAAAAAGCCTCCACCGCTTGCCAAACTTCCCCCTAAAAACCCGCGACAAAACGTGGTAGTGGTTAGGCGGACATGTGAGGAAGGAGAGGCTGGTCCCTCCAACCCTGACGCAATGGAAGCCCTTATGCGGGGTGTCCCTGCTCCGGACCTTCAAGCACTAAGCGTCCGAGTGCTAGACATCCGCACCGCAGTGGGAGGTGGCGCCGTCATTGTGACAGAAACGCCAGAAATGGCCAAGGCGCTCACGAGCCACATTTCCACAAAAAAGGAGTTGAAGCTCCAAGCGTCAGCCCCTGGGTCGTTTCCCACGCCTGCTATTGTGCGACGTGCGGATTGACCTTCAAAAGAGGACTTGGCCCAACAAGTTGTTGAGCACAACCCTGCGTTAGGCTTGCAGCCGCAGGACGTCAGGCCTCTCTTCACCAAAAAGCGTGGCAGACAGAAGGATTGGGTGATAGAGGTATCACCCAGCCTAGACAAAACTAGAGGGCAAGGCACCTCCAAATAGCCTGGCAGCGGTGCGCCATACGAAAGTACCAAGCCCCACTCAGTGCTACAAATGCCAGCGCTATGGCCACCTGGCAGTGGCCTGTACAAGACCTGTTGTGTGCGCCTGGTGCGCCTTGCCACATCTGAGTAAGGAATGCAAGCGTGATGCTCCTCAAATGTGCCAATTGCGTCGAACGCAAAATCCAACAGGTTGCACACTCCACACGAGACGCACGCTGTACCATTCGTCAGCGAGCAATTGCCCTCCAGGAGTCACGAGTGGATTATGAATAGGTCAAAAACAGTTCGAATCCTTCAGCACAACACCAATAAGAGTTGCCCAGTTATGGCTGAGTTGCTGCAAAATGCACTCAAGAAACGCTGCAGTGTTCTCGCCATACAGGAACCATACATAGGATCCAAAACTCTTGGTCTGGGATCGCAGGCACGAGTGGTGGCTGGAGCAAGAACGGGAGCCAAGGCAGCAGTGGCCTGCATCGACCCGTCCATTGACATGCTCGCACTCACTCACCTGAACAGCCAGCACTTAGCCGCTGTGCTCATCCGAGCCGGTGGCTTTGAGCTGGTTGTAATATCATTTTACAGGCAATTTGGCGCGCCAGTTGCCAACAGCCTTGAACCACTCGAGCGGGCTCTAGCAGGCCTATCAGGACGACCCTGCATAGTCTGTGCCGATGCAAATGCCAGATCACCATTGTGGGGATCCCCAACCCTGGATGGGGCGGGCGAGGCGTATATAGAGCTGCTCACCAGGTACAACTTGATTGTTGCCAACGACCCCATGACTGAGGCGACCTATGATGGTCCGGGAGGAAGGTCGTGTATAGACGTCACAGCCGTGTCTCACACCCTGCTACTCAAATTGCAGGGTTGGCGAGTCGTACCAGGTGCAACGCAGAGCGATCACATGGTTATTGACTTTGCCATTGCGGATGATAACATCCTCTGCAAAGACACGCGTGAAAAGCGATTCCGCACAAAAATGCTGACTGGCCACAATTCTGTAGGGTACTGGAAGGTGAACTGCGTGCGCGGACACCGATCTAATAGCGCAAGCATACACACCTGAAGAGGTGGACAGCAAAGTGGACATATTTACCACAGCACTGCACTCTGCTGGGCTCTCTGTACTTGGCCAACAGAAGCACAGGGCGATCAAAGTCCCATGGTGGACTGAGGAACTAAATCCTCAAGCAAAGTGCAAATAGAGCCAGAAGGATGTACCAAAACACTCGTGACCCTGATGCCAGAGCAACACTCCGAACTGCCTTCATCCAAGAGAAGAAGGCCTTCCACCGCGCCATCAAACGAGCCAAACGGCAAGGCTGGCGAAATTTTGTGGAAGTGGAGAGCTCTGAGAACCCCTGGGGCAGACACTACAAGTCCTCCATAGGAAAAGCAAATGTAGAGCAGGTCTTAGCTGCGATGCAAAATGAGTCAGGCTGGGCCTGCAGCATCGAACGTTCACTGGAAACCCTCCTTGAGAAGGCGTTCCCAGATGACCAAGTAGCTCGAGACACTGAAGCCCAGAGGGCAGCAAGGATGCTGATCATGGACCCTCCGAACGAGCCCGACATCCCACTGTGGACAACAGGCGACCTCGGCAGGGCCCTTGCGACCTTAAAGCCCAACAAATCTCCTGGGCCAGATAAAATAGAAAGCAATATGCTAAGGAAGGCTGAGCGAACGATCTCCAGCGGCCTCCTTAATTTATATAATGACTGTCTGCAGGTCGGACAGTTCCCCACTCAGTGGAAGACTGCGCGTGTTGTCACTCTTCAAAAGGGAGGCGACCGCAATCAGTCAGACCCGCGATCATGGAGACCACTCAGCCTTCTTTCCATATTAGGCAAAACACTAGAAATCTTGATGTTGCAGTCCCTCGAAGGAGTCTTTGGCCGCAACCTCACAGGCAGGCAATACGGGTGTACCAAAGGAAGGTCCACGCAGGATGTCATTGTCGAGATCCGGCGTGTTTCCCTGCTGGCACCGGCTAAGTACGTCGTAGCAGTTCTGATTGACATCAGAGGGCGTTTGACAACCTTTGGTGGCCAGCGCTCCTTAATGAACTCAAAGGTAGGGAATCCCCGCAACCTGTACTCGCTCGTCAGAAGTTACCTGACAGACAGAACTGCTACGATCGAAAGTAGGCATGTCTCCGTCCAGAGAAAGATTGAGAAGGGGTGCCCACAGGGCTCGGTCCTAGGACCAGCACTCTGGAATGCCTTCTTCGAAGGTCTTCTCAGGAAACTCATGGAGACTGACTGCGAGCCGTACGCCTATGTGGATGACTTGACTGTGCTGATCTTTGCAGAGTCAGTCCGCCAAATTGAAGAAAAACCCACCACGTGCTCCGCACTGTCAACCAATGGTGCGAGCATGTCAAGATGCAGGTGGCTGAGGAAAAAACCCAGCTAATCCTCTTGAAGGGGAAAGTGAATAATCCACCCACAATACGCTTTGGCGGCCACAGGCTCCTTCTTGAAAAGCACGTCAAGTATTTAGGAGTGAATATAGGTGAGAGGTGGGGTTTCAACCAACACCTCCAGTCCCTTAAAGGCACTACCATTGCAAGGTTTGCCTCACTGCGTGCCATTACTAAGGCCACTTGGGGTGTGTGTTACCACGACACCATCCTCATGTATAAGGCCATCTATTTAGGTGTGATTGGCTACTGCCCGTTGTCTGGGGTAGCAAACTAAAAGTCAATCAAAGAGAGTATTGGCCCAATCCCAGAGAGCTGCGCTCCTGTGGATCACCAAGGCCTACAAGACTGTATCAACGGAAGCACTCCAGGTGATCACTGGTCAGTTACCAGTTGATTTGGCTGTTGAGTGCATGATTGACAAGTGGAGAGTGGAACGGAGCTTCCCCGCTTTGGGCTGAACTCCGTGCGGAGCTCACCACAGAACAGAAACTTGCCGCCATCGATGAATGGGCTCTAGAGAAATGGCAAGCGAGATGGGAATCCTCGTCAAAGGGACGTGATACGTATGAGTTCTTCCCCGACATCCGTGAACGTCTTTCTAGAAAATGGGTTGAGCCAGACCACTGGACGAGCCAGTTCCTCACGGGACATGGTGACTTCAATGCGCGGCTCCACTTCTTTTCTCTAAAAGACTCTCCATTATGCACGTCTTGTGCCTCCAGTGCGGAGGAAACAAGAAACCATGTGCTGCTCCACTGTAGTTTCTACAACAGTGAGCGACGGTTGTTGGGAGGGCCAACGAACTTAGCAGCATTGACTCATCCAAAGCAAGCCTATAACCATTTTGCAAAGTTCGCAAAGAAGGTAATGGCTAAGAAACGTGGTTATAGTTGATCAGTCCTTTTGAAACTTGCCACCCAAGTAAACAGTAAGATCAGGTAGGGAACCAGATTAAGAACTACTCCCAGATGGTACGGGATTCCTCAGGTGGTCACCTCCGCGCGGTAACACACGGGCAACAGCTCTCTACGGTGAGACTGGCTAACGACCAAATACCTGCCGTACCTCCACAGGTCTGAGTTCGGTAGATGCTGCAGGGGCCGGCCTCTTGCATATTAGCGAAACCGCAACTACTATGACTGATATAACCCTCGTCGAGGGTTTAGGTACAGTCATCAAATAAAGAAACAGACCTGGTTCCCGTCGCTAGTCCAGAGTTTCCCGGCCGGGGAAAAGCGTCTGTCACGTTCATAAAGGTGAGTCCCTCGATTTCCTATTTCTCCGTTCCTGTAGTTAACCCCTTTTCAAGTCGGCGAAGTCTTAGCATCGGCGGAGGCAAAGTTTGCAGACAAGGAGGGGAAAAATTAATTCGATCGGATCCGGGGTGTTGGGTAATACAGTCCACTTTTAATTCAGACAACTAGCGTTGGCTACCCTGTTGTGTTTCCAACAGCTCAAAAATCGCTTAATGCACACAGGAAGTTTCAGATACTCCCAGCATTATACACCTAGAAGGAATCGAATTCTCCTGAACTCAAGCCATGAACATCGATTTTCGCACGTTCTTTTGTTGTGCGGTCATCCGAAGGGTTTAATGACTACCTAACCTGTCTAATTAGTCAGACTCACCTGCTTTCGGCTCCAGTGACTGTCATGTAGGGGGTGAGATTAGCCGTCGCCTGAGGGCTGTATTGTCGTAGGGTGAACGAATTCGTCTTTTTAAGAATAGATTTCTTGGGCTGGCCTCCAAAAACTGGGAGAAACTGTGGCTGGGAAAAAAGTAAACGTTTTTAGGTTTATTTAAAAAACTGTGAATCCTATTGACACTGAATATGCATTTGTAAGAGGTAAGTCCTGAGAGTGAGGTGATTTGAAGAGCACTGTGAAGACATTTCTACGTTTCATGACTTGGAAAACAATGAAACTTGTTAGCACGTGTCATTTTTATAGCTCTAACACGCCGTCACGTATTAGACTGGGTAAAAACAAACCAAAGCACAAAATATTCAATAAATACCAGGCAATATTCATCTTAGAATATTATAAGATACTCACTTTCTCTGTCAATGTGTTGATGTCTCCAGTAGACTGTTGCTTCAAACGCAGTATGTCAGGAGCTGGAACCACTTCGAATCGAGAAGGCCTGCGCTGCCTCTCACTTTCTCTCTTGCGGCGTTCTAACTCCTCCCGTGCTCTGAAATAAGTTATAGCGAGTCATTTTATCGGGTGTCTCCTTTTTGTCATTTGGTCCAAAGTGGAACCTGGTAGTGGTTGCAACACTCAACGAGTAAAGTGTCACAAAGTTGTGTTGTACAGGAACTCGGTGACTTTATTTATTTTGTAAATCTTAAAACTTTCGAGTAATTCAATGCACACCGTGCAAGGGAGCAAAATAAATTGGCTGTGGGCAGGGAAATTAGTCGCGAATGACAGAAGAAAATGAAGCAGGTAACGGATTAGATTGTTATTTACAATGGAGATAGGAACGATAAAGTGAAAGTTCTGAATCACTTGCACAACTTGGAGGTTTGTCTCCAGTAAATGAGTGCTAACTGTTGAGACTAACACGCAAAGTAAACGATGAGACTAACAGGCAAAGTAAATAGAGAGAGAAGATGAGAATCAAGTGAGTCAGTGACTCAGATTGTAAGGGAGGAGGGGCTTTTTCTACGCTACTTCAGTGTTTATAAAATAAAAAGCGTGAAAACTCGTTTACTGCCGTTGAAGAATATCAATAAACTAAGTTTTTTTAATTGTTGTTCACCCGTGGTATGGATTTCTCCCACCGAGCATCACTGTTAAAGAAAAATTATGACTGATATAATACTCGTCGAGGGTTGCCTTATTAAGAACAGGCCTAGAGGGACTGTATTAAGAACAGTCATTAATAAGGAAACAGTTAACGGAAAAACTTAATTGTTGATATCGTACACTAAATGAAGTTAATTGTTATGTGACTATATGTATATACTAAAACAGATAGTCATTAATGTCACAATAAACAAAATGCGGAAATAAATAAAAATTCGTGAGTCCAAAAAGTTTTCCGGTACCGGGAATCGAACCCGAGCCTCCTGGGTGAGAGCCAGGTATCCTAGCCACTAGACCATACCGGAGATATCTGACACGACGGCAAACGTTATATAAGACCACTATAGTCCAGAAATGTAATAATATGATCGCGTTATAGTGAGCAGCTTTCTGGTTCGTTGCTAAGACGAAATTAGTTAAGACACGTACAAAACGATTAATTCATAAATGGATGGCTCATTGTAAAAAGTGGCTCACTGCACACTTTGCTAAAATACTAAAGTTAACGTACCTGTTAGGTGAGTCCGTCTCCTCTGGCTTGTGAGTTACTGTGGGCAAGCGCTTTCGATGTAAAGACATCATCGTCTGGCCGTTAAGTCAGTACTGGAGTCAGTCAGTTGGTCGTGGTCTTTATATACAAAGAGAAAGGTGAAAGGGGTGATGGAGCGTCGGGGAAGGGGCGGGGAGAGGAGGTCATGTAGCTCAGGGGGAACCCCCCTAGAGATAAATGGAACGTGTTGGATGGTCTGTCAATTGTGGAATTTAAGTCTTTTTGTGTAGGGTGGTCTGTAAATCCGTCAGTTGGTTGTTTTCGTTTGTGTAGTGTTTTGAGTGGTGTGAATATGGTGTCGCATTTTGTGTTGATTTGTTCATTTATGATCTGTCCATTGAAGTTTTTTGTTTATAAATTTCCATGTTTTCTAATATGTTCAGTTTTCGTCCTTTGTATTGTTTGTGTAGTAAGGTGGTACAGTCCTGTATTTTGGTGGGTTCATGTCCAGTTGTTTTGAGGTGGTTGGCAAAGTTTGAATCGTCTTTGTTCCTACTAAGAGATTTAATGTGTTCTGAGTATCTGGTCCGTATTTTTCGTCCTGTCTGTCCTATGTATGCGTTTTTACAAGTACAAGTTATTTTATACACCCCACTTTGGTCGAGTGGGTCTGTATTTTCAGTCTTTGCAGTTAGTTTGGTTCTAAGTGTGTTGTCCGTACGTAATGCAATTTGTATACCTTCCTTTCGGAGGATATTAGTTATTCCGTATATTTGTGGTCCTGTGTACGTGAATGTGCAGCGTCTTGTTAAAGTCTGTGTATTTTCTGTTTTTGAGTCGTTTGTTTTGGAGTCATATTGTCTTAGTAATTTGTTTATTGTTTTTTAGAGTAACCGTTATTTTCTGCGATAGTATTTATAATATCAAGTTCTTTTTGTAATTTTGTTCGGATAGTGGGATCGTTGTTAGTCTCCGTATCATGTGTCTGAATGCACTTAGTTTATGTTGTTGTGGGTGGTTTGATGTAAAATGTATGGTCGTGTCGGTAGCGGTAGGTTTTCTAAAAATGTCGTATTGTAGTTCGTTGTCCAACCGTGTGATTTTTAGGTCCAAGTAATTAAGAGTTTTATTTTGTTCTTTGTCCATGTCATATTGGATGTTATGGTGGATATTGTTTAAGTCCTTTAGTATATCGTCAGTGTTATCAGGGCCTAATATGCAGATGATATCATCTACATATCTGGCGTAGTGTTTGATATCGTGTTTTGTCATTAAGGTCTGGATGTGAGTTTCTTCGTAATGTTGTAGAAATATTTCAGTTAATATGGACGAAGTAGGGTTTCCCATACCTAATCCATCTTTTGGCTTGTATATGCTATTGTTAAATTGAAAGTAATTTTGTCCGAGTGTCAATTTGGTGAGGTTGGTGACGTTTCTAGTGGTTGTCGTGTCTATTTGCCTTAGTTTGGTTTGTAGTATGTCAATGGTTTCTTTTATTGGTATGGAGGGATATAAGTTTTTTATATCAAATCCCCGACGCTCCATCACCCCTTTCACCTTTCTCTTTGTATATAAAGACCACGACCAACTGACTGACTCCAGTACTGACTTAACGGCCAGACGATGATGTCTTTACATCGAAAGCGCTTTCCCACAGTAACTCACAAGCCAGAGGAGACGGACTCACCTAACAGGTACGTTAACTTTAGTAATTTGCCTACTGGCGGATATAACCCAATTTCTTTAATACCTTTGCTAAAATTATTTAAAATTAACGAAATGTAAGAGAAAGCTCACGTTAAAGAATTTAAAGGGCAGCGCCGAGATGTAGAATAAATATTGAGAACACAAATGGTTAGATCGATGAATTCTGATTGCTGCTGATTAAACATAACTGTCCAATTTATTCTTTTTTTACAATTTTGTTTTATCATTTCGACTCGTTACTGATTTTTCTTGATAACTACACGGGGTTTTGAAAACATTTTTTCCCCTGGATCTTCAGATCCGTACGAGTATCGCCGTTTCTAGGGGTTTCCTCACAAATAGTAGCCATATTTGTCAAGCGACAATTAAAGCCAATCTTTGACAAGGATCAATACGGAGGTTATCTACGAAAATTAGGAAGATAACAAAAATGTCATATGTTGGCAGCGTTTCAAGTTTACTCCTTCGTAAGTTCAACTAATGTGAGTTATGGCGATAAGAAATCTTTACACACCTTTCTTGAGCTTCCCTCTGCCATTGGGCGACAACTTGAAGCCTCCTTTCTCTTCCAATTTGCCTTTCTATGATTTTGATTAGTTCAAGCCGCTGTATGGAACCAAGGAGAATCATGTTGGCTGAGAACAAATTTTAAAGCGAATTAGTAAAACTTTCTATGACATCTTTTCATTTTCTACGATCAATTTTGACTTCAATATTTGGCTTCCTTTCAATAATAAAATTTTCGTTTTGCATGGACTGAACGGTTCACCCTCGTAAAAATTCGTTTTACAACCATGTGTCACATTGCACTATCCGTCAATTTCAATGTACCTTCATAATAAATACAATTGTACTTTGTAACAAGTGGACTTTAAATTGAAAGGTAGTACACTTTATTCTCTAATTTCTTGTCTTTCCAGCTAGAAACCTCACTGAATGTCATCATGATTGTGAGCAAGCTGTGAGCATCACTGTGGTTTAAGGTTAATCAGAAGCGTTCAAATCATGAAGAAAAACGTTTAAAATATCTGGTGCGTTGCAACACACAACTTTCCTTAGCTCTACAACAATTCACTTTCTACATGGCTAATTCTATTTAATCAATTCATGAACTCAAATCTGAACTTTGTCAAACAACACGTCACAGCAGCAGAAAGCGGTAGCGCTTACAGTTCCGGAATTTATTGTGCTGCTCATACTCATTATAGGACCATTATTGAGCAATTGGTACACAGAAAATTAATGAGGCTGTACACGAATTTTTTGAAGAGGGATAATAATTTATTTTGCAGAGTTAATGGGTAAACTGGCAGTAAGCGAAACGGCGGTAGTTAAAATTCAGGAATTTCTGAAGTGAGCCTCATGTATCTCATGAGCGTTTTTAAACACTCACACATTAGGTATTGGATTGGACTACAATACCAATTTTCTTTAACTTTCAACTAACATTCCAGCGGAGCTTATAAGAAAAAATTCGCGCTAAAAACGCTTTTCGTCGAAAATTTTGATAATTTATTGTGCTGCTCTCGTCATTTTCCCACGAATGGGAATTTTATGGTATAATTGCCTTATTAAGATCTATCAACATACAAAATGTAATCAAAATCGATATAGCCGTTTTTGAGAAAAAAATTTGGTGTTTTGATCACTATGATAACTATAGTTAACTTTCGGTGGATTTTGCCCATGTCCTTATTTTGCGTCCCATGGTAACCTGTAGGCTAGGCATCAAGTTTCAGCTAATTTGGTACAGTTGTTTCCTCCAAAAACCGCGCTAAAATCGATTTCGTTGAAAGTTTTGATAATTTATTGTGCGGCTCTCGTCATTTTCCCACGAATGGGAATTTTATGGTATAGTTGACATATTAGGAGCTATCAATATAAAAAATTTAATCGAAATCGTTAGAGCCGTTTTTGAGAAAAAAAAATATTTGGTGTTTTGTTCACTGTGATAACTATAGTTAAATTTCGATGGATTTTGTTCATACCCTTATTTTGGCGTCCCATGGTGACCTGCGGGCGAGATATGAAGTTTGAGCTGATTGGGTACGATGGTTCTCTCTAAAAAGTGTTCACACACACACAGACCATTTTCCCAAATAGTGTTTTTCGGACTCAGGGGGGTCCGAAACGTAAAGATCTGAAGAGAACTCAAAATTTTTTTTTTCAGCCGAATACATAACTTTCCTTTCTACTTCGTAGAGCCAAGGAAAGTAAAAATGACTGGCATGAAGCCACATACGACTCTCCGGCATCACCCCCATACATCGGCGCTTCAATCAACACATGTCTATCAAAATATTTATAGAAGACGAAACTGAAGTATTCGCTAGGTAGATGAAAATCGTCAGTGACCGTTTTAAGGAAATTCAAATAATCTTATTTCTTCACTCGAATTTGATTGTATGTCCGTCAAACGTCTGGCTACCGAAATAATTGCGTGTAACAAAACGTGGGCGTAGGTTTTTAGAAGGTAATCTGTCAGGTGGATCTTGTTCCATTACGCGTACACTGTGTAAAATTCGAAAAACGTTAAAAAATATCTGGTGCGTTGCAACACACAACTTTCCTTAGCTCTAAAAACGCTTTTCGTCGAAAATTTTGATAATTTATTGTGCTGCTCTCGTCATTTTCCTACGAATGGGAATTTTATGGTATAATTGCCTTATCAAAAGATATCAACATAAGAATTTTAATCAAAATCTTTAGAGCCGTTTTAGAGAAAAAAAAATTTGGTGTTTTGATCACTATGATAACTGTGATTAACTATCAGTGGATTTTGCCCATGCTCTCATGTTTGCGTTCCATGGTAACTTGTAGGCTGGAGATCAAATTTGAGGTGATTTGGTTCGGCCGTTTTCTCTAAAAACCACGCTACATTTGATTTCGTCGAAAGTTTTGGTAATTTATTGTGCTGCTCTCGTCATTTTTCCACGAATGGGAATTTTATGGTATATTTGCCTTATTGAGAGCTATCAATATAAAAAATTTAATCAGAATCGTTAGAGCCGTTTTTGAGAAAAAAAATATTTGGTGTTTTGATCACTATGATAACTATAGTTAACTATAGTTAGGATTTTGCTCATACCCTTATTTTGGCGTCCTATAGTAACCAGCAGGCTTGATATGAAGTTTGAGCTGATTTGATACGGTGGTTTTCTCTAAAAATCGTTCACAGACACACATTAGTGACACTCACACACACACACACAGACCATTTTCTCAAATAGTGGTTTTCGGACTCAGGAGGGTCTGAAACGTAAAGATCTGAAAAAAACTCAAATTTTTTTTTTCACCTGATTACATAACTTTCCTTTCTACTTCGTGGAGCCAAGGAAAGTAAAAACCGCGATTTCGGGCTAATCTCTGTTCAACGGACTCTCAGAAAGACATTTATAGACAAAAATATTTAAGTATTGACTATTTGAAGCCGTTAAAGCCGTTTTTACAAAACCACCTTTCTAATGCATAGAGTTATCTCCGTTATATGAATTTTCACATAAACGTGATCGTAGGACAAACACTACGAGCTGACTATGGAAGATAACTTGAACGTTTTATTAAATCGGATTAGCTGTTTTTGAGAAAAATATGGAAAATGTCATTTTTAACGGGTGCCCTCAACCCAATCACATACTCTTTTAATATAATTTTGAGGGTTTCCAAAAACCACGAAGGACTGGCTTGATGCCCAGCCTTTCACCTCCAAACCTGACAATAGACACACACGCAGACCGTGCTCCAAAATTAGTTTGTTTTAATCTAAAGATCTGGAGAAAACTGAACTTTCTGTTACCAGATTGAAATATCCTTCCACCTTTCAAAGTGAAAAGTAAAATGGTACTCACTCGGGTTATCGACGAAAGGAAAGCTCCTAATTTTTCTATTTTCCTTCAGAATGACCTTCAATTCTTGATAGCTCATATTGTTCCAGATGAATTTCACCTCTTTCACCATGAAATCTTCAACAACCACGTGGTACATTCCTGAAACGTTCACAATCGAGAATCGATCATTAATTCGGAGTATTGTGAACAGTATTATGACACGCAGGTATGAGAAACACTGACCTGAGCTAGAAGGAAGAAGATCCGGCAAGTACGGGAGCTTTTTAATTAATATGATGCTGTCGTACAAAGAAGGTTGAAGAAGTGCTGCAATCGCATTTGCAATCAGTACTGCTATCTGTAGAGTTACCAAACAAAACATACACGGTTGTGAACAAATTGCTAAAAAATGAGACTAGATAAGAAAATTATAAAAGTTTGACCTATTGATTAAGGTAAACCAGTTTAAGCTTGAGTCTTCTAGCCTATTCTCGGTTATAAGCTATTGCAGCGTTATAACGACTTAAAATGGAAATAAATGAATTTTATTCCGTTTTTCCTATATTATAACGGAGTGGAAATCCGTTATAAAATAGAAATGTGAAAAGAATTACCGTATTTTCACAGCTATTATGAGGAAATAGGGTATTTCTACATGAATAAAAGGAAATCCCGTGGAAACATACTACTTCCCTTCAAATGTTTACGCTATTGTATTGATATAGACCAGGGGCCAGCAACCAGCGGGCTGCATGCGACTTTTAGGCCATCTCGGTGCAGCCTGCAAGCCTGAGGTTCGCAAGAAAAACGTACCGAAGCAAAAGGCCGTAAAATAAACGAGTCGACACAACTACAACATTCATCGGCTGTAAAAAGATCACCTTTAACTCGAAACTTTTCCAAAACCCTTTTGCGATTGATGCTAAAGATTTACCGAGCAATTTGCAAATGAGCGTGGTAGATTTGCAAAGTAACAGCACACTTGAAACGGCATTCAAAGAAAACACAGACTTGGTACAGTTCTACGGAGGTTTGAGTTCTGAAAGCTTCAAAGAAGTGAAAAAGTTTGCTCAGTAGATAATCACTATGTTTGGTTGAACATATTTGAGTGAGCACACTTTTTCAATTTTCAACTACCGCAAAAATAAATATTGTTCGCGGTTAAATGTGATGAGGGAAATTCATTTTGCCCCAAGGGACGTTGAGAAAGGAGAGACTTGAGAAATTTGAAATCATCAAAAGTAACGGGTTAGATAGGTGTTTGAATGATGTGATCCCTCAAAGCATTCTTCCATTGATGGCTTCATTTTTATGAGACCTTGTTTGACTTTAGTACCCCTTATTAATTTCCCTTTTCCGCTATCCCGCTACGATGTACCTGCGACTGGGAAAACACGACCCAACGTTCTGTGTATAAGAGAACCTATCTGCTGTTCCCCTTTCAGTTGCCTTTTTACTTTCCTTGCTCTACGAAGTAGAAAGAAAAGTTATGTAATCGGCTGAAAAAAAATTTTGAGTTTTCTTCAGATCTTTACGTTTCAGAACCTCCTGAGTCCGAAAAACACTATTTGGGGAAATGGTCTGTGTGTATGTGTGTCTGTATACGATTTTTAGAGAAAACCACCGTACCAAATGAGCTCAAACTTGATATCTCGCTCGCAGATTACCATGGGACGCCAAAATAAGGGTATGAACAAAATCCACCGAAAGTTAACTATAGTTATCATAGTGATCAAAACACCAAATATTTTTTTTCTCTTAAAACGGCTATAAAGATTTTGAAAAAACTTTTTATCTTGATAACTCCCAATAAAGCAACTATACCCATTAGTGGGAAAATGACGGGAGCAGCACAATAAATTATTAAAACTTTCGACGAAATCGATTTTAGCGTGGTTTTTAGAGAAAACAACCGTACCAAATCAGCTGTAAAATGATGTCTAGCCTACAGGTTACCATGAGACGCCAAAATAAGGGTATGGGCAAAATCCACCGAAATTCAACTATAGTTATCATAGTGATCAAAATAACAAATTTTTTTTGTCAAAAACGGCTCTAACGATTTTGATGAAATTTTTTATATAGATAGCTCTTAATAAGACAATTATACCATGAAATTTCCATTCGTGGGAAAATGAAGAGAGCAGCACAATAAATTATCAAATTTTTCGACGAAAAGCGTTTTTAGCGCAGTTTTTTCCTTATAAACTCCGCTGGAATTTTTGTAGAATGTCAAAAAAAATTGGTATTGTAGTCCAATTCAATACCTAAAGGGTGAGTGTTTAAAAACGCTCATGAGATACATGGGGGTCACTCCAGAAATTCAAGAATTTCAACTACTGCCGTTTCGCTTACTACCAGTTCTAACAGTTATTACCCAATAACTTTGCAAAAGTGATTACTATCCTTCTTAAAAAAATTGCTGTTTACAGCCCCATTAATTTTCTGTGTACCAATTGCTCAATAATGGTCCTGAAATGAGTACGAGCAGCACAATAAAATCTGGAACTGTAAGCGCTACCGCTTGCTGCGGCCGTAAAACGTTGTTTGACCAAGATTCAAATTAACTGAGTGATAAACGAATTGATTAAATAGAATTAGCCATGGACAAAGTGAATTGTTGTAGAGCTAAGGAAAGTTGTTTGTTGCAACACACCAGATACTTGTTACTAATGATGACTTGACCGTCGAAATCGATCTAATACTGCAACTCAAATTTAGTGGAAATCGACAATCGTCAATATATATATATATATTCAATCGTCAAGACAATCGTTATATATATATATATTTTTATCCGTTTTATTTCACGAAATGGGTTTCCACAACTCCATCTAGTTCGTGTCCAAGTTATGGTTCATTTTAGTCTCCCCCCCCCCTCCCGATCGACTGAAATGCCCATAACCTTATTTTTGGGGTCTACAAAAAATAACCAACAAAACAAAAACAACGGTTTATTATTCTCATGAACAGCTTGACCTAGTATTACTGTTCCGAGACCCATTCCATTGGATTCAGCATCGAAAAATACTAGTAAACCATAAGAAACATGACCTGACTACAATGGAACTACGAAAACTAAATATTGCCGTAAGCGCGAGTAGGCAATTGCACAACGTTGCGAGTCGAGCGGGCGGGTAGTTTTAATGAGACAGGAGGGAGGGAGTACAAACGATGAAAGGATTACTTTCGCTGCAGTTATTGTCCCGCGAGTTCTTTCAATTAATTGACTTTGGCTCATTGTAATTACTGTAATTTCACTATACGCAGTTGTGCACGTCTGATACTTATTCCATTCGACCCAGGTTGTAAAAATACCTAGAAAACGATACGAAACATGGCGTATTTGCGATTATACTCCGTTTTGTTCATTTTTTAAACAATTTATTGTCCATAACAATCATGGGCTTCGTCCGATCGGATTGCCGAGATGGCGGGCACAACTAGATACCAATGTTCGTATCTAGTACGAAAAACGTTCGCCGCACTCTCTACTTTCCTTTTGGAGTGGAGCGAGTGCTTCAAGTGGTGTCATTGCTAAAGTTAACGTACCTGTTTGGTGAGTCCGTCTCCTCTGGTTGGTTAGATACTATAGGCGAGCACTTTAGATGTAAAGACATCATCGTCTGGCCGTAAAGTACTGAGTACTGACTTAACGACTAGACGATGATGTCTTTACACATACAGTATCTCACCAACCATGGGAGATGGACTCACCACAGGTACGTTAACTTTAGTAATTTACCTACCGGCGGAACTAACCCAATTACTTCAATACGTGGTGTGATTGCCTCACCTCTTGGGAATATGAAAAAGAACATAACAACAGGTTAGCCTGATACAACATTCTCCACCTTACCTGATAGAGTGGAGGTACAACCGCTACTTATTATGTACGATGAATAAGAAGAAGAGAGAATGACATTGCAGATTTGGAATCCCCATGTCTTGAAACGTGAAGCATCAAATTTTGAGGGGGGGTTGTACAAAATTTTTTCTGACCGAAAACATTCATTCAGAATGAATAATAAACCAAAAGAACCAGCTCAATCGGATCAGCCGTTCTCCCGCTAATCGAACTACAGACACACACACACGGACCAGGCGCTGAAATTAGGTTTTTTAGACTCAGTAGGCCTCAAAACGTAAAGATCTGAAGAAAACCCAAATTGTTTTTGACACGATTACTATTCTTTCCTTTCCCTTTGGGTAGCGGAAAGTAAAAACCTAGTTGCATATAATTTGGGAATACTGAGTGATTGTGAAGTAAATGTTTAGCCCTCTGTTTCATGAAATGAAAAAAAAAAAAAAAATATCTGGTGCGTTGCAACACACAACTTTCCTTAGCTCTACGTCTATTCACTTTGTACATGGCCTTTGAACTTGGTCAAACAACAAGTCACAGCAGCAAGAAACGGTAGCGCCTACAGTTCTGGAATTTATTGTGCTGCTCGTACTCATTGCAGGACCATTATTGAGAAATTGGTATACAGAAAATTAATGAAGCTGTAAACACAAATTTTTTGAAGGGGGATAGTAATCACTTTTGCAGAGTTATTGGGTAATAACTATTAGAACTGGTATTAAGCGAAACGGCGGTAGTTGAAATTCAGGAATTTCTGGAGTGAGCCCGATGTATCTCATGAGCGTTTTCACTCACCCTTTAGGTATTGGATTGGACTACAATACCAATTTTTTCGAACATTCTACAAAAATTCCAGCGGAGTTTATGAGGAAAAACCTGCGCTAAAAACGCTTTTCGTCGAAACTTTTGATAATTTATTGTGCTGCTCTCGTCATTTTCCCACAAATCGGAATTTTATGGTATAATTATCTTATCAAGAGCTACCAATATAAAAAATGTAATCAAAATCGTTAGAGCCTTCTTTGAGAAAAAAAATATTTGGTGTTTTGATCACTATGATAACTATAGTTAACTTTCGGTGGATTTTGTTCATACCCTTATTTTGGCGTCCCATGGTAACCTACGGGCGAGATGTCAAGTGTGAGCTGATTTGGTACGGTGGTTTTCTCTAAAAATCGTTCACAGACACACTCACACAGACATTTCCCAAATAGTGTTTTTCGGACTCAGGAGGGTCTGAAACGTAAATATCTGAAGAAAACCCTAATTTTTTTTCAGCCGATTACATAACTTTCCTTTCTACATCGTAGAGCCAAGGAAAGTAAAAACAACAATCAAACGACTTCTTAAGAAATGGGAAAGAATTGTTGGCTTAATTTGCAATGTCAAATGGTATAACTGGAAATGGATATTAAAAGGTCAACTCAGGCAAAAGACAATCCATCCTTTGTAAGGCAGTATAGTGAGCGGAAGAGCACGATTTACACCACCGACTGAATTAACCAGAGACTTCACTAGAATTGTGAAAAATGTGCGACACGCTAGTTCAAATGCTCCATGCATGCCTCAAGAATGACAACTGGAAGCCAGGCAGATCGTATTGATAGAGCCGAAAGCTGATGAACACATCAACTGAGCTCAATACTGTTGACAATTGACAGCCAGTAAGCGGCCAATCATAGTCCCTTTCTTTTCACAGTTTACTTCGAAGTGGAAACAAAAACAGTACAGTTTAAAATACTGTAAAAAAACGTACAATGTTTTACCATAATAGGAATGATGTGTGTTATTTGACCAGTCATTTCAAACACTATAACCGAAACGGATATAGTGTGCGTAACGGCTCCAGAAAAAGCGGCCGCTCCTGCAGTTGCATATCCTCCTGCGTCAAAATAATTTAATGTCAGTTGTCAATTTTATGTAAACAAACCATTTCATTTACCATTCAAATAGCAGGCGATGGAGAGCACAGTTCAACTTGGGTTTTTTTAAGTGAGCACATTACAGTACAATAAACCAACAGACCTGGAATAATGGGAATCACGGTGTCGTGGTATGCAACTCCTAGAGGGAAAATGAGATGCATGAGTTCGCCCGTGATCCTCCCTAGAGCAGCTCCGATCTTGAATACTGGTATGAAGCTTCCACTGGGCACCGGTATCGTCGAGCCTATGATGGAAAACACATACTGGAAAGAAGGAAATTTAAGCTATTCAACTCACACTTGAGTATTTTATTCTTCATATGTATGCCGTAATCATATAACGTCTGTTGACTAATATATTCATGTAAATTAAAAGAGAAACCGAACTCACCGTGAACGCCATGAAGCCTCCCAAACTGACGAATACCGAAGTGTGAGGAGTTCGCCAATGTTTCAGAACTTCCGTCTCTTCTACCGTGAAATTATTTTTTGTCCACGTGAAATTGCTAAAAAGACCAGACACCTGTAAAGTGCATTAATATTTATCAGAGGGCTCAATCGTGTTGGTAGATGTTGAAAATATACTTTCAAACATGAAGTAGCTCATAAACACAGGGTTGTGAGGAAATTGGTGCGAACAGAAAGGCATTTCCTATTAGAATAATGCTGGTTGGAGGTGGTTCTTTCAGCATTTTGATATCTACGCTCACGCGCTCTTCCTGCTGCTGCCACTTGTAAAACAGAATAATTGGTTAATCAATCAATGCGCGAAGTTGACGATCTTTATCCCCCAAGGGGGAAACCCCTCTCTGGCACACAGCTCCAATAGTTGAATTTACAAATGGCTCACATATTTTCCTTTTGTCAAAAAGGATTCATTTCCTTGGAGGGGAGTTGATACCATCTGTTTGGCACGCCGAATTAGCTGGGTCTTTGACCTTCGGAATATTCGCAATCGCACTTAACGTTACTCACTGGCTCTACAGAAAGTCATTGTTTCTGCTAACACCTTTCTATCTTAACCCTTTGGTCTGTACCTGAGGAAGTTCGGCTCTTCAGTTATTTCTGATTGACAATGGATTTCTCCCTTTCCTGGGCTTTCTCAACTATCTTTTCCCACCCCTCAATTTTAGATTCCTCTCCACAAAACACAGCTCGTTACAAAAGCCAATCGCCATTCAGCACTCGCGAACAACAGGCGTTTCCTAGTTCTTCCAACTCATTCGTCTGTCAAGTCTCGCACTTAATATTTAATTAACATTTTAAAAAATTAAAATGTTTAAATAATTAAAATTTTAATCCTTTTCATGCTCTTTTATTCGTTCCCTAAATTTCCTACCAGTTTGACCACAATACTCAAGTCCACATGAACAGTTTAAATTTGTTAAAAACAGATTATTTGATAAAACAATTTAACAGTTTAAAATTTGTTAAAAACAGAAAATCTCGCACCCACACAGTCTTTCCCTTCACAGTGTCCCACAACCAGTTCACGTGTATTTAGAGTCCCCTTGTTCGCGTTTATACACTGACACTCAAACTGATATCGCTATTCTGTCAAGTGTAATACAGTCCTCACTCAAGCTCTCCACATCAATTTATTTTTCAGTTTAAAGCTCCCTCATTCGTGTGCCTAACGATAAAGAATTTGATAGATTGTCGTGGTTCCTAGCTATCTGACTGGCTCTCGTTATGAACTAAATCATTTGCGAGGATATTGTGGAAACCCATATCATTAAAAAACAGAATAAACGATAAATTGTCTATATTTCCACAGAAATAATGAGCACAATTGTTAAATCGACCCCATAAACTCTATAAACTAAAATGTTAAAATGGGTCTATAAACTAAAATGTTCATGTGGACTTGAGTATTGTGGTCAAACTGGTAGGAAATTTAGGGAACGAATAAAAGAGCATGAAAAGGATTTTAGGGATAAGAAAGGTGATTCTGCGTTTGCAAAGTCATCTGAGTGAATCCAATCATGGCTTTAGTTTTGATTTAACAAATAAGCAGTATATAGAATTTCTTCACTTTTGCCCAAAAGGAAAGACAGGAAAGGTATGTTAGACGTTCCGGAAAAGTTCGAAATTATTAACAGTGATACGTGTGGGAAGTCACTAAATGAGGTAATCCCTCAAAACATTTCACCACTAATAGGTTCATTTTACAATAGCTTGGGTTTTCCCTCCACCATTGTCTTGAGTTGATTGACATCGGGGTTTTCCGATGTTACTGCTCTGGTTTCCCCTGCCCCGCCACCGTTCACTTCTTTGAGCTTTCAATATCTCCGTTCACCTAACTATATAAGATGTTCTTTCTATGAGGTACCTTCAGTTCATGTTTGTTACTGATGATGACCTAACCGTCGAAATCGATTTAACAATTGTGCTCATTATTTCTGTGGAAATATAGACAATTTATTGTTTATTCTGTTTTTTAATGGCTCTCGTTGTTAAGTGCGTTTCTACCTGCGCCGTTTACACTTCCCATATGTCTTCATAGTGCATTAAGGTAAAAAAATTTTTTTTTCCTTGCCTTCGTCCTAAGAAGTAGAAAGGAAACAATGTTCGAATAAAAATGTGTTTCTGACGTGTGAGTCTGAAATGCCCCTATTCAGAAAACGGTTGTGTCTGTGAATGCAATTTAAAGGAAACAGTGGTACTGAATCAGTTCAAGTTTGGGATTCACAAATAAGGGTTGAAGCAAAATCGATCCCAAATCATCTTACAGTGGTGATCAAAACACCAACTTTTTTTTCTCAAAAATATCTGTAATGATTTGGACTCACACAATTAATTATCAACGATAATCGATTTTCGCGCAATTTTTTCAGCAAAACATTTCGCACATCAAAGGTAAAGTGGCAATAAGGCTGATCAACACGGTCTACCTGAAATTGTACGGGATAACATGGCCTAATTGACATTTTTTAGGACATTGACTTTTTTATTTCTTTCGCCCTGCATGTTGTAAGCGTTTCCCTGGTTCGTCAAAAAGTGTGCTCCACGAATCAAGTGAACCAAAACGGCCTATCAGACAATGGGATAACAACAAGGGCTAAATGACAGTTTTCACGTGTAGTTTGCTCACTGAAGGCGTATTCCCGTATTGTTATTCTAATTATTGGCGAGCAAAAGATGGAATAACCTTTTTAACTTTCCTTGGCTCTACAAAGTAGAAAGGGAAGTTATGTAATCGGCTGAAGAAAAAAAATTGAGTTTTCTCCAGATCTTTACGTTTCAGAACGATAAATGAATTGATTAAGTGCAAAAAGCCACGTACACGAGTGAATTGACGTAGAGCTACGGAACGTTGTGTTGCAACGCACCAGATATTTTTGTCAAACATTCCAGTAACATTTCAGCGGAGTTTAAAAGGAAAAAACTGCGCTACAACCGATTTTCGATGAAAATGTTGATAATTTATTGTGCTGCTCTCGTAATTTTCCCACAAATGAGAAGTTTATGGTACTGTCGTGTTATTTGCAGTGGTTCAAACTTTAATCAAAAACGTTAAAGCCGTGAATGAGAAAAACATGTAGTGTTTAACATTCAATAACTATAGTTAGTTTTAAACTGATTTCAACCCATATTTTGGCTTCCTTATCTGCTGGCTGAATATCAATCCGAACCAATTCGATTCGGCCATTCTCTCTTAGAGCACTTTCGACTAACTAGTACCTCTATTTCGTTATTGTGAGCTTCAACAGAAGTACGTTAATGAAGACACGAATTGGAAGTGTTTGGCTTCGCTCAAGAGCATTTTCGTGTAGAGACGTACCCCCACACGCCGAATTGAGGTATTACTTCAGAAAAAGTCCCGAGACAGCAGATTTTGTTGAACGTGTTTTGCCATCTCGACGTGAGCTCAAGAGATAAATTGGTCCTTTACAAGAATTATAACCCCCTTTTCACGATTTCCTCGTTTTTCAAACGCTTATTGAAGGGTCTCACGTAGATACATGAGCTCCAAGCCACGTTCTCTAAAAAAAGAAGCCGTTTACAACTGGTAGGCGGGCTTATGAGTAGGCAGTTCGAATGTCAAACCTCCCCGCTTATTTTGTCGCTGTGTGCGAACTGGACTGCAGTTAACTCATCTACTTTATTGGACACCCGAGGGTCCCTTTTTCTCATGCAACGCTCTTTAAACAAATGTAAGTAAACATCGAGACACCGGAGCACGTTCTCCCACTCATTTCGCACTTTACTGTGTGGTTTCAAGATCTATTTCTTCCAGAGACATGGAAGCGTTTTAGACGGCGAACTCTGAGACGGCTTTTTATGTTTTCCTTCTTGCAGAATCATTGAAAGAGTGGAAAATATTGAAAGTTACAGTTTATGAATAGGGTAAAAGCACCAAATGTTGACACTTATC
Organism: Pachypeltis micranthus; assembly: GCA_020466155.1. Taxonomy (NCBI): domain Eukaryota; kingdom Metazoa; phylum Arthropoda; class Insecta; order Hemiptera; family Miridae; genus Pachypeltis; species Pachypeltis micranthus. The sequence goes on from CM035770.1 coordinate 64,645,874, forward strand.
CTAATGTTGACACTCCAATTTCAAAACGTAAACTTAAGGTATTGGGACACTGTAGGTACTCGGAATTTGCGTCATTCTGTTGATAAGGATGTGAGATTTGAAGTAGGCCGGCTCCACTAGTTATAATTACCCATATCGAACGTCTGGCTAATATTGAAGCCGGTGACAGCTGGATCAGTCAACCCAGCGACGCCATCGCTATCCCGCAGGTTAGTGAGGTAAGTCAACAAAATTAGACTTTTCAAGTCAAATATTATGAGTAACCAGTTATATATCTATTGCCTGCTCTAATAATAGTGTAAGGAAGAATTTGTAAGCATTAAACCCCTGAATTTCGTTGAAATAGATGGTCAAGATGGGGTGTCATCATTTGGGTTTCATGAAAGGGCGTGTGTCCTAATGTTGACACCTGTGTCAACATTAGGGGAACATGTTGATCAGGTTGCCAAGGTGATATTTGGGTTTGAATAATTTCGTAGAATATTGAGACTATTGAATTTTTCAAATCAGCGTACTGGAACCTTAAGTTGACATGGAGATCCTAATGTTGACATATTTTGGTTCCTTAAGTTGACATATTATAATTTTTTTTTTTACATTTTTACGTAAGGTAACTTGATGACCTTTGCAACACTTGATGACCTTTGCAACACTATCAGGTACCTACCTACCTATCAGAATTTTAAAATAACAGTATGATTCTGATACAGTGTCTTATCATTTTAACAGATCGACTACTACCATGCCTCCCGACAAGAACGGAATGTGGAAGTACACTGTCCTGCAAATGGAAGACGCTATAAAGGATGTGAAGCTCGGCACAACGGTTTATGCAGCTGCAAAGCGCCATGGAGTTCCTCGTATCACTCTGTTGTACAAGGTGAGAGGAAAACTCCTCTCGAAAGAAGAATAGGGCGTCAGTCGGTGCTGTCAAAAGATGAAGAGGAGATTTTGGTCCACTGGATAAAAACAACAGCAAAGGCTGGCTTTCCAGTCACACAGGCCCAGGTTTTTCTGAGAATTACAGTGACATGGATGAAGACTGGGATGTTGTCCAGCAGCATACCTTAGCTAAAGATACAGAAGAGGAATTGTTAAATGATACGGAGCCAGTGGAGGTATCACTGAAAGAAGATGCGCCGATATCACTACCTGGAGGGACCGTAGGAGAAACAAGTTGTGCTCAGGAAGAAGTAGGACGAATAAATGAAGGGGACATGGTGGTGAGTGTGTTGCCCGCAAAAAAAAGCAGACCGAATGTGTTTGTCTGGTTGTCAAAATTGAAAGTGAAGATGCTGCTGAAGTAACTCCGCTTCATCCCTGCAACAGACTGAGGACTGTTTTCAGGCCTTCGAGCGAGGGGAATCGCCTTCTGGCAGTCAGTAATGTGAAATACAAACTGCCCAAGCCTAAATATTACAGGAAACCCTAGAAAATTTGTGTTCCCTACTTCTGTTCCTGTTCCTCTGTGATTATGCTGTTCAAAATCCATTTCCTACTGTCTAGTCTAACATTATATTTTAACGCGTTCCTAATCTCGTTTGTTCATTTACTTTGAGAAATAACTAGAGGGAAAGCATATTTAAATACTTTCTCAAAAATTTAGACTGGTGTCAACATTAGGAACCGCAAATGTCAACATTAGGAATTTCCGAAGGCAGAACTGTCAACATTAGGGGGAAAATTCCATTTTTGAAAAACTTGTTTTTTATGATGAAAAAATCGTATTTAATCAAGTCTAATAAGTGCAAATTGTTCCCAAGGAACTCACGATTCATGATCACTATCCAAAAGTTTCAATTTCTTGAATACTTGGGTAGAGCGCATAATCGAAAGGATTTTTCTCTCTAATAGTGTCAACACTTGGTGCTTTTACCCTACTTGTTAGTTTGTATCACGCAGGGCACGGTAGCATTTTAGCGAATTGGTGTAAAAAAGAGGAAATGAGAATTTTGGTGGTTAGTTGCCCATTTCACGTACAAGGTATGCTGTTATACGCTATACACATTGACCTTTTCTACTCGAACTTTTATGAACTACAAAAAACGGGTTCTGGTTAGGTGAATCTATTTTGTAAATGTGATCTACTTCGTTGAGGAAAATGCAATAACCTCCATCACTTTCCCCTACTTAATGGGTCGAAATTTCGTGGGATCTCCCTAATCATTTCACAGCCGTTATTGAACTATAAAGGTGTAGGCTACCCATTGGACTATCACGAGTGTTTTAGAACGCAGGTATCATACACGAGAGTGAAGCGGCAACAAGGCCTTCCTTAAATGGGACTGAAAAACACGGCCTACCTCTGATAGGACTAGCCAACATGACCTGAGTTCGTTTTGTACATTTTAAAGAAGGGACAAAAACTATTTATTTTGACAACCGAGAGAACATTTATGTACAAGATGTAGACACCTCTGGATGCCACTCTAGGATACAGACAACTTAAGCGATGATGAATATTTTTGCTTTAAAAAATTCATCATATTGGCCATGTTTTTCAAGTTTAAGGCCGATCTTGTGTACTTTCCTAATTTTGGAGGAACCCCATAAATTTTGTCGCTACAATTAGAAGAAAATGATGTGTGTCGATCTTTTTTGGAATTCTAATTTTTCAAGGAATTGTTTGAACGAATGAAGATCAGAAAGAAAAATAACTTATTGACATGGAGTAACTTTATTTGTATAGGCTTTCAACTCTATGCGCCTTCAAACGCAAAAATATTTGGTATTTACTTGGTCCCAAAGAATATTTGGTAGATTAATAATATGACTAGCGCTAGGACCAAAAATCACATGAAGTTTTTTGGATCCTGCAGGTCTTGATACTTGTCTTTGTAGATTAGACAAAAAATTTATCTGAATCTGAAGTGAAGCTCTCGCTTCATAGTGGGCGAACATTTAACTGAAAAATATCTGGTGCGTTGCAACTCACAACTGTCCTTAGCTCTACGTCAATTCGCTTTCTACGCGGCTTTTTCTACTAACTCAATTCATTTATCACTCAGTTCATCTGACTTATACTCGTTCGGGAATGAGTACGAGCAGCCTTAAAATTCCGGAACTGTAAGCGCTAGTGCTTCCTGCTGCCATAAAGCGTTGTTTGACCAAGTTCAAATTAACTGAGTGATAAATGAATTGAGTAAGTTGAAAAAAAGCCTCGTACACGAGAGAATTGACGTAGAGATAAGGAAAGTTGTGTGTTGCACCGCACCAGATATTTCCTTATATTCTGTTCTCATAAAAATATTGTCAGTTGTCCAATAAACTGCTTATCAATAACGGATATAAAATACTTATATTGTACTGATAATCTATTTTGAACTATCTTCACACAAATCTACTGAAAATAGAGCAGTTTTAGAGACAAAAAATGTGGTGATAACTATAGTTTGTTTTGGAAAGAACTTGATCATACCCTCATTTTGGCGTCTGACGATAATGTGGGAACATCAAATTCGTGCTGGCATGGTTGTGTCGTTCTCTATCATTCATGCACACATACCACTTTCTCAAATGGTGTTTTTCTGGGTCAGATCAAAAGAAAACTCAATAAAAATTTTCAGCTGATTACATAACTTTTTTCCTCACTTTGTGAGGCTAAGGGAAGTAGCGAGAGAACGTTTAGAAAGGGATGCGCCAATGAGTTTTAATGAAAGGCTTTTAAAGGCAAAGTAATCTTTCAAGTTCACCGGATTAATAGGCCTCAACTACAGTTTTTCATTGTGACGTCTGATGGAATTACTCAAGAAAGCGCGGGTACTTGGGTATAGAAGCAAAAGCGTCGGAGATTTAGAAAAACGTACACCTGAAATCAAATACACTGCCTTTCCAAGCAGCTATGGATATGATGGGGAGAAATATGAAAATCTGAAAACTAATTTTGAAAAATGTCTACTGATTACCTAACTTTTAATTCAACTCCACGGAGCCATTGTTTGGTAAACATTCGGAGCTCAGTTCGGGGCGGCGTACGACTGGTTATTACCCTCAAATCTTCAAAAAAATGTTTTGAGGCTTCATCCCCGTTCCACTGAGTGCTATTCACTGGCATAGCACAAAAAAGCGCCCAGGCACCAATCTGAATCTTTCACACGCACATTGTGAGTAGAGGTACGTCTTAAAACTGCTGGTCGAAAACTGAAGATTTCAGGTGTTTATTGGCCCGTAGCGAACTGTAGGAACGCAAATTTGCTCAATAGAAGAAATTGTTACCTACGTAATATCAAGCGGCTTATTTCCTCTAACAACATTATCTCTTCACGAGCTTAGGTTTGCGAAAGCACATAGGATGAAAGGAATGCGAATATTTCACTTACCTGGTCGTGAGTGTTGATGTCGCCCGCAAGATATCTCCCAATTCCGATTGGGAATGATACAGACGATGTCAGTAGAATAACGATTCCGGGGTATAGGAATCGACTGTCAACAAAAACCACCTTTTTTCAACAAGAAACAAGAAAGTTCGAGAACAAAATCAGTACTTTTCAGAAATCCCTCACAATCCTCCCTGTCCCACGAATCCCTTAGCCTCTGGAGTGTCAAAGCTAGAGATGGACAATAGAAGAAACGCCCAATAACCCGAATGACAGGTTTTGTGAAATGCCATAACTATTTACGCCTTCAATTGTGGTTATTGTGAATGAATTATTGTGAAGTTGCAAACACTGGCTCTCACTACCAGGTCACCAGGTGCCTTAAACAGGAGTCAGGCATGGCCCTTTCTTTGTTAACTTGCTCTTGCAGTTCATACGTTTGAAAAGACAGATTTATTTTGAGAGGAGACGGCATGTTGGAATGTACGTTGGTTATTCGCAGAACGCGTACTTTAATAAGAAGCTTCAAAGTGTAGCTGGAATGGAGATGTTCAAGGGAAGGGTGCGTCTGTGTTTCAGACTTGTTTCAGAGGGCGAGGGTTTTTAACGCACCCCTCTCGTTAAAACCCTGCAAATTATTACACAATGGTTTATTATTCTCATGAACAGCTTGACCTAGTATTACTGCTCCCCCATCCCATGAGATTCAGTATTGAATACTAACTAGTAAATCATACGAAACATGTCCTGGCTACAATGGAACTACGGAAACAAAACGTCTGATGGTTTTGCCCCGTTGGGACGGGGGCGTTTCGAGCGAACCCGTTGCGAGTTGAAAGGGGAGTCGAGCGGGCGGCATTGGGAGGCGAGCGAGCGAGCGGGTGGTTTTTTAATGAGACGGGAGGGAGGAAGGGAGGGAGTACTGACGAAACGTTGACTTCCGCTGTAGTTACCGCGTTGTACTGCGTTTCGATAATTTTTTTAACCGTTTTTTGCCCATAACAATCATTGGCTTCGTCCGATCGGATTGCCGAGATGGCGGGCACAACTTGATACCAAATGGGATTTTTGTGCGCAAGAACGAATTTTTTAGACCACGTTAAAGGCACAAAACGGCCCGGACGGCGGACGGACATTGCAAATTTGGAATCTCCATGTCTTGAAACGTAAAGTATCAAATTTGGAGGGGGGGTTGTCAAAAATTTTTCGTGATCGAAAACATAGGGTTATTATTCATAATGAATAATAAACCAAAAATGGATCACTATGAGAGAACCTAATTTGTAGAACGAACTCGTCTTCAAAGAATGTGTGCTCTTTTTATTTATCTTTCGTCTAGCTCTTTGGTGGTATCTCTACCTTCATGTCTTTCCTTCTCGCAAACCCGCAGGAACCTTGATCTCTGAACTACTATCTGCCAGTACTAGTTTCACATGTCGGTTATCTCACTTTTTAATTTCTAAACAATAACACTATAGTTTAGTAGTTATCCCGCACTCTAGTTTATTAACCCACTTTCTAGGTTATCTCTTATCTCATTATTAAATGTATTAGCCGTCCCCCCTATACTACTTGATTTGATTTTCTGATTTATTAGTCATCTTATCAAAAATGTATTATTACAATTCGTGGCTGACTAATTTATTTTAATTACGCTGGTATTTAAGGGTACTTCAGCGAGGATAGAATATGCCCATGAGATGTGAGGGGTGGGGCAGGGGGTTATCCAAGCAAGACAGAACATTGACAGCTTATATATAGACAAATAAACAGCTTATTATATTCCAAAAGACGGGAAACTTTACAAAACTAAAAGGAAAAGAACAATGGTTCACATCATGGTATAAAACCTCATTAGAGATAAGAGCCAAGGGAAATGATATTTTCCACACTTTTGAGAAGGGCGGTTTCAGTGACTAAATCATCATCAGTATAGCAGCAACGTATTACACTGTGAGGGCTTCTAATACACTAAAGTGAAAGGCAAGTCCAGAGCAGTCAGAAAGAGAAGGTAGCAGAGTGCCAGCCAAGGCCAAGGGAACGATGACCCAAATCGTGGCCATTTGTGACCCATTTCACAGAGTTTGTGAGAGTTGGGTTGGCTACTTTAGAAGGGGTGCCAGAACCTACCAGTTTCCTCCACGAATTCGTGGTTCATTTTCCACTCGATTCTTCTCAAACTTGTGCCATGCAATAGTCGCTGAACTAATTTTTCGATTCTACAGTCGAACCATCAGGAAATGTTCCACTGTTTATATTTCCCTACACGGACAGCTTGTGTTGATGTAATTTATCCTGTGGAGGATCTTTGCCACCACATAGTGATCGGATGGCGTTCTCAAGTATTTCATGGATCCTGGTTTGGCTAGTTCATCAGCTTTCTCGTTCCTCGAGTAACCTTTGTGACCAAGTAACCATTTCAGGGTAACTGTGTTCCCTTGTTGAGTTTCCTAGCACGTGCTTTTTTTGTCCTCAATGAGGTGACTTTTGACGTCCGAATGTTTTTGTGGCAGATTGATTATCAACACAGATGACTACACTGTTATCTATAATATTTCTCTATTCAGGCTCATCGAGTTTACCTTCAAATACTCCTGTTTCTGTACCTAGCAGGAGTGATCCGTCCCATTGTAATGCGGTAATAGAGGTTCCCAGTCCTGCACTGCCCCTCAAGTTTTTGGAGTCACCAGAGTGACAGATGATCTCAGAATTATCCACTACTGTGGATCTGCTATCGCACATGTGCCTTGAGTCCATCCTAGTCTTGAGGTTTCTCTGGATAAATTGTTCTCCTATTATCCGAAGGCGTGTGTGACTATGGTATCCTATTTTTAAGGCTTGTCCAAATGGTTCTGTAGTTGTGAGTATACTATTTACACTTTAAGAGTATTTTTTCAATTTTTATTTTTGTGTTCCCCAATAATCGCTTTCAATGCGCTCCATGTGGCCTACATATTCTGCCTGCCAGTTACATTGTAATTTATATATCCCATTCCTATTAACCATCCAACCATCCTTTGTCCTACCCTTCCCTGATCCAATTAATGATTTTAAACTACATTTCGTTTCGTTGCTAAAACCACTTCTTTAGGAAATTCTACCGCCCCTCTTAATATGAAATACCCACGCATTTTTTACCTCAGCAGCCCAATCCAGAACTATAAATGCCCAACTGAAGCTTTCTCCTAGCCACCCACACCCCAAATTGATTTTACAAGCTCTTCAACGTAACCGTTGCTTATCTCTACTTGTTTGTAGATATGTATATAAGTGCTACTGAACTTTGTGACCCCCCTGAGTGCCACAAAGGCCATCGAAGATTTGGAAACAACTTTTGACGCATATAAAACGGTAGTAGTAAAAATCACCTTCTGAAAATGTTTTTGCTGGAGCCACTGAGTGCATGAACAGGCGTACAAAATCGGTAAGGTTAATCAGAATTAATTTTAAATCAATGTTAGTTATGGTAAAAACAATACGATAATAATAACTACGAAATTACGAGCCGGCTGCAAAATTGATGAATTCACTTTTTCTCAAACAGTGTAATTTTTGTGTGCTCTAATCCGTATTTAGCGATAGTAAACTTTGCTCCAAAACACTATTTACTTCGATTTATATAAACTGAAAATTAATTTTTTTCCCCAAACGAGAACTTCGGAACTTGAAGTTTTCTGGACTATGGCAGGGACATCAATTTGCACTTGAACTGTGTTATTGTCAACTTGACCAGTTGCCTCATGAACAGCATCAGGTTGGTCATGGTATTGAGAATGATACTGATCACCTCGCGGTCCGCGTTTGCTTTAAGTGAGAACTGCAGATCCCAAGATCAGCATTAAAACAAGCTCAGCTGTTCATTGTGTCTTTATTCCATTTACGAACGGAGAATAATTTATGTTAAATTACAGTGGGCTTAAGATTTTTGCTCAACTTCAATCACTTTTGAGTACTCATTACTCAATAATGACCAGAGGGTGAGTGCGAGTAGCACAATAAATTCGGGAGCTATAAGCGTTACCGCTTTCTGCTAGTGTCGGGAATACCTTACATAAGGTGAGCTGTGGCCTAAATTAATAGAAATTAATTAAACACAAATATTCGTCCTCGAACTCTGGTGAACAACTGAATTTAATTTGCGTGCCACATGGGAATTAATAGATCAATATTTTATAACCAACTGGAGGAGACAATAATATTTTCGACAGCTAGCATGAAGTGATGTTTTTCACATGTACACAAGTGAATTGACGTAGAACTAAGGAAAGTTGTGTAATGTGGCGCACAACATATTTTTGGGAATAATTTCTCATTTACTTTTTTAATTCACACGGAAAGTACTGGGAAAGAAATCAGTCAACGAACGAATTAGAGAATTTTGTTAGCCGCTCCACCCCACTAAAACGGCAGTAAAATCAATTTTTGTAGACCCTTTTTACTTTCCTTGGCTCTACGAAGTAGAAAGGAAAGTTATGTAATCGGCTGAAAAAAAATTTTGAGTTTTAGTTTTCTTCAGATCTTTACGTTTCAGACCCTCCTGAGTCCGAAAAACACTATTTGGGAAAATGGTCTGTGTGTGTGTCTGTGAACGATTTTTAGAGAAAACCACTGCATCAAATCAGCTCAAACTTGATATCTCGCCCTCCGGTAACCATGGAACGCCGAAATAAGGGTATGAACAAAATCCACCGAAATTTAACTATAGTTATCATAGTGATCAAAACACCAAATTTTTTTTTCTCAAAAACGGCTATAACGATTTTGATTAAATTTTATATAATGGTAGCTACTAATATGTCAACTATACCATAAAATTCCCTTATACGGGAATATGACGAGAGCAGCACAATAAATTACCAAAACTTTCGACGAAATCGATTTTAGCGCGGTTTTTGGAGGAAACAACTGTACCAAATTAGCTGAAACTTGATGCCTAGCCTACAGGTTACCATGAGACGCCAAAATAAGGGTATGGGCATAATCCACCGAAATTTAACTATAGTTATCATAGTGATCAAAACACCAAATTTTTTTTTCTCAAAAACGGCTCTAACGATTTTGGTTAAATTTGTTATATTGATAGCTCCTAATATGTCAACTATACCATAAAATTCCCACACACGGGAAAATGACGAGAGCAGCACTATAAACTATCAAAATTTTCGACGAAAAGCGTTTTTAGCGCAGTTTTTTCCTTATAAACTCCGCTGGAATTTTTGTAGAATGTTAAAAAAAATTGGTATTGTAGTCCAATCTAATACCTAAAGGGTGAGTGTTTAAAAACGCTCATGAGATACATGGGGGTCACTGCAGAAATTCAAGAATTTCAACTACTGCCGTTTCGCTTACTACCAGTTCTAAAAGTTTTTACCCAATAACTCTGCAAAAGTAATTACTATCCTTTTTCAAAGAATTCTTGTTTACAGCCCCATTAATTCTCTGTGTACCAATCGCTCAATAATGGTCCTGAAATGAGTACGAGCAGCACAATAAAATCTGGAACTGTAAGCGCTACCGCCTGCTGCTGCCGTAAAGCGTTGTTTGACAAAGTACAAATTAACTGAGTGATAAATGAATTAATTAATTAGAATTAGCCATGTACAAAGTGAATTGTTGTAGAGCTGAGGAAAGTTGTGTGTTGCAACGCACCAGATATTTATAACTTTATTGCACCGTTCTCATAATTTTTCACGATCAAACATTGTATACTGCCGTTTCACTGTTGATAACTGCTGACGAAAAACAATTTTGCAATGTCTGGATGCAAAAATCTCTTCCAGATAACGACTAAAACGTAATGATCTCAGAAAACAACAAAACGATTTTCAGCCAATTACAGAAACTTGCACTGTGCTTTATGGGGCTTAAAAAAAGTGAAAATAATAGCACTAGCCATCACCATCAGGGCTACAAATGACTTGACGACCCACCATTTCATTACCACCTGCCCTTTACAACCCCAATTCAAAAGAAAAACAAAATCAATACTCACGTACTTCTTCTGGAGAAAGGCGTTCATTTTCTTGTTGCGTCGCATGAACAGGACATATTGCCTATGCGACCACACGTACAGTGCTCCTCCGATGCCGCAAACGATCCTATTTGAAATAGAGAAGGATATCATTTGTCGTGCAATGATGAACTTCAAAAATGTTTACAGGAGTCATATGATGTCTTGTTGACTGGAATAATTGAATCAGAAAAAGTCAAGGAGAATCGTGGATAGTACAAAACCCAATTTCGTAATACTGACTAAACAGATATGCCCGCAATGCGGTTAACAAAAATAAGAAATAACTTTGTAGTAATTTTATCAATTGACAGATAACTAATAATTTTGTTGATTTTTTCGAATGTTTAGTGCTGTAGGTTTTGTTCTGTTTGAGGGGGGGGGGGGGACATAAAAGCCCATGGCAGTTCTGCCTTATGGCATTCAACTCTTCTTTATTTCTCAATTTCTTATCCATTTTATCTTTTTTTTAACTACTCCACACCTCCGCAAGCCACGTAAGAAGAAAATTAAATTGTGTTTTAATGCGAGATTTAATAGTACCTCCTCCACTCAATTAAACAACTCCATTGTTCAAAAGAGGTTTCCTTATATTCTCCCTGAACGGATTTACTTAAGGTAGGAATATTTACCCCATAAGTGCGAAAACGACGAGCTCTTGCGGGTCAAAAGGAAATTCCATTGTGAAGTTGGTCTGGAAATACGCCTTCACGGTATCTGCCAAATGTAATGAAATGATCATGAGCAAGATATACATTTACACATCGATGTACAGAGTGGAGAGGGAATTAAGTATATTGAACTCTGAAAAACACCCATGCTTATGTTTGAAGCTTATACCATTTGATGTGAAGTGATGTGAGAGTACCTGAAAAATGTTTGATCTAGTGAGGTGTTAGGCCTCATTTCCTAAAAGAGCTTCTTAGAGTAAAGAATGGGTGTGAACATTTTCAAGGTATGAGTCCTACCAAAGTTTATGAGATATCCAATTCTTCTCTTCTTGAAGTTTGACAATCATATGACTGTCAAAAAGAAAAACCCTGCAAATTATTACACAACGGTTTATTATTCGGACAATCAGCTTGACCTAGCATTAATGCTCCGAGATCCATCCTGTCCGATTCAGCATCGAAAAATATCATAATGAAACCCAAAAAAAGGTCGAAAAGAACTGAATTGTAATATTAAAATAAACAAAAAAAACACGAAAGTATCTAGAAAAAACTGAATTTTAATATGAAAACATGCACGCTAAATACTAATATCAAAATTTACCCAAAAATCTATGAAAAAACATAATGAGAATGAAACGAAAGAATCTAAAAATTGAATCGTATTAAAACGAAAACGTCGGGAAATTGGAAGAGTAAGGCGAATGGGGAGAGACCGGTCGTTGGGAGGGAAGCGAGCGGAGGCCGCACTCGCTCGCCTCGAGAGCGGTTGGTTTTTAAAGAGACGGGCGGGGGCGGAGGGAATTCAAACGACGAAACGCTTGTAGCTCCCGCGTTGTACTGCGTTTCGTTAATTTTTTAACCGTTTTTTGCCCATTACAACCACGGGCTTCGTCCGATCGGATTGCCGAGATGGCGGGCACAACTAGATGCCAAATCAGATTTTTGGGCGAAAAAACGAATTTTTAGACCACGTTAAAGGCACAAAACGGCCCGGACGGCGGACGGCGGACGGGGGACGGGGGACGGGGGACGGCGGACGGACATTGCAAATTTGGAATCTCCATGTCTTGAAACGTAAAGTATCAAATTTTGAGGGGGGGTTGTAAAAAATTTTTCGTGACCGAAAACATAGGGTTATTATTCAGAATGAATAATAAACCAAAAGAAGAACTGAAGATAATGTTTAGAAGTTCGTGTATTCTCGGTGTTAGGTTAGTGTATTCGTGTATTTCCGAGGGCCTGCGGGACAAGTCCCTTTGTCACTGCAGCCACGTATGGGCCTATTGTGACACTAGCCCTTCCTTAGTAAAAGGCGTCGTACATACCCGCCCCCTTTATGAAGCCGAGTATGTCCTTCACCGCAGCTTCCGCTATGATATGGGGCTCAATAATCCCCTGAGCAAAGTATCCAAAGCGTTTGACTGCTAAGGCAGGGCACTCACATAGGATATGCTCTGCCGTCTCATCCTCCTCACCACAGAGTCTGCATTCCACCGCCTCTGAGATGCCCATCTTGTTGAGGTGATACCTGAGTGGGCAGTGTCCGGTGAGGAAGCTAATCAAGACCCTCAGATCCCTCCTGGAGAGTGTCAGCATCGCCCTTTGACCAGAAGGCGGACGTAACAAGCCTTTCCGATTGTTTAAGTCGTGGCTGGCGATGCCAATTGGCGCTATTTACCTGTGTCTCCCATTGAGCCACCAAACAGTTCAGGTGACTTTTGGTCATACCTACGTGAGGTTCAGGCCCAATGGGTATGGCTTCTGTGCCCTTCTTTGCAAGGCGGTCACCCTTTTCATTGCCCTCATGCCCCTTGTGAGCCGGCACTCAGATGAGGGAAAGCTTATTGTCGGCGCCAAGCAGCTTGAGCGGATGAAGGCATTCCCATGCCAGCCTGGACCTAAAGCCTGGCTGTCTGAGAATATGTAGATCTGCTTGCTCTTGAGTCCCTTAGACAGGATCTCTTCCGGGCAGATCTTTATAGCTAGGATTTCAGCTTGGAAAATCGTGGCGTACTCTCCGAGCGGCTTAGCCAGACTGTAGTTGGGCCCAACAATGCCCAGTCCAGCTCTGCCTCCTATGACTGAACCATCGGTGTACCACTGCAGGGTGCCCACCTCGATCCGGAACATCTCCTGCTCCCATCGTTCCCATCAACTGTTTATATACAAGCAAGTTCTGAAACCGGTGTGGGCGTATGGGATACAGCTCTGGGGCTGTACGAAAAAGACCAACTGATGATTCAAACTTTACAGAATAAAGTGCTAAGGAGTATAGTCAATGCCCACAGATGTCTGTAACGACGACAACCTCCATTGAGACCTTGGGATGGAAACAGTGAGCGAAGTAATTAAGCAGCACGCAATCAAACACGAACAGCGACTTCATGCACACATAAACCCTGGAGCACCTCCTAGACAACAGCAATGTCATCCGGCGGCTTGATAGGACAAAACCCTTGGACCTCGTGACGTCACGTGGTTAGTGAATCAGTGTAGTGAATGGGTGCTATCCAGAGTATAGCCATTGGGCTATCAACTCTTCAAACTGCTAATAAATGTATGAAAACAAATTAATGGGCTTATAATGTTCAGTTGTTGTGTTATTGATATTATTCTTGTAATAAATATCGTTAAAAAATCATATGACAGACCTTGCACTTGTATCAACCGAATAATAGTCGTTTGAGTTGAGGTCCCTTGTCGGGTGAAGAAGCGGTCCTTATTCAATGAGGTGAAGAACGAGAAGCAATCGAGGCTAATCGAACCTCTGTCTGCCATGTACATAGTATTTACAATTCAAGAGAGTCTCCTTGTGTTGGTTGTTTTCTGCTTGTACATAAGCCCCTAGAGTATTTTATGTACTGTATAAATAACCCAAGCTCACTCTTCACCTGTAATCCTTGTACTTCTAGCTATATTATGATTATACTCTAACCATTAGCTCCCTCTAACTGTACAAGACATCTGTTGCCTGATATTGTGCAGTTAGGGGTAGATAATGGTTAGGACCACTCCTAGTTTCAGTAACTGTGACCACTAAGGGCCGTTTTCACCAACTGTGTTGATCCCATTTAGAGTCGATTAACAGTAAGTAACCCGCTCCCGCCACAAAAACGGCCTTCACCCGATTGGGTTAAGCTCTAGCCCTGATCAAGTGCTAACCCCAAAAAATTAGGTTAGGTCCAGTTAACTCTTATTTTTCTTTATCATGTCCTGATATTTGTACGCCATTACCAGGCTCAATCGAGTATTTTCTTCTATTATTGTGAATAATTTACATATGGTTTGGAATAATAATAATAAACAAAGATGCTGTTCACAAGTGGGCAGTTATTGCAGTTGCTTTTCCACTACGATGATAATCTAATATGTTAGGTTATCGTCATCTCACTCAGCGCTTTAGATGGATATGAAAGCGTTCCGACAACTTCAAGATATGAATTTTAATTCTGCTGCGAACAAAAGTATTACGATTGTAATTACTTATAATCACAAGTTGTTGGCGTAAAATATGTGTTGAGCAGTTTTAGAAAAAATTCTAAGCGTCATATCGCCGTCAGAAAACCCAAACACAAATGGCTTACCTGGGTGGATTGAAAGGAGATAGGGAGGAAACGTTAAATAATAACACACAAGTTAGTGTATTAAACACAATATTTCTCCCTTCCTTGTTAAAGTTCCTTTCTCGTAAAAGTTCACCTCACAAATTCCGGTTTTATTATTTCTTGTTCAGTTTTCATTATCTTGTACCACTTCCGATTTTCCCTGTTCACACAAAGCATTCTCCCGTACTAATTTGGAGTTTTCCTGCAGTTCTTGCAGTTGGAGTACGCGTATTGGCACTTCATTCTCTTCACCAGTTTCAGCGTTGACAGAGGTTAATACGGCCACTTTGGCTTCTGACAATTATTAGGAACATTAATTTGGTCAAATCTAGATTGTTGAGGGTTGGGCAGCTACGGGATGTACAGTTACAGGGCTGTTTAGGTTTACAAGACACTTGTTTATAGGAGGAGATGTTGAACAGATGTCCGATTTCCTTACTTTACTGTAATCTCATGAGTCCACTTCCTTCTCAATATGGCTTAATCACAGTGTAATCACGGTTATCCTAACCGCATCCCTCAGTGGGCATGAAGCAGGCTAACCTTGATTTACTTATCTAGCCAGGATCAGTTGGATCACGATCAGCACTGTTTTGGTGAAAACAGCCCTAAGTTACTTCCTTCTTATAATGAAATTGATGAAAGTTGTGAAGGGGGGGGGGGGTTCATGGTGTCCTCCAGAACCAATTATTAGTGGTATATTGAAGAGAGGAGAATAGGTTATGGGTTATTTCTGCAGTACATAAAACACTCCAGACGCCAATGAAAAACTGAAGTACTAACATGATATAAAGTTAAACAGATTACATTGGTTTTGATATAATGGCCTAAGTAACTCGTATCCTTATACTGATAGACCAAGCAGGCTGTGACCGCCCTAATCTCAATCCGTCTGTCCCATTTTCCAACATATACTTTGCTAATATTGATCTGTAATGTGCACTTGCTGAAGCTTCTACTTCCATTTAACTGCAGTCCCACCAACTGACACCCCAGATCAACTGCGTGAAATGTATGAGGCTTCCTCGTAATTACTTTCAGTATTGATTTCCGTGCAATAGTTACAGAATTATATCGAAGCTTGATACACTCTTCACTAGCGCTTTGTATACTAAGATTATACTATTTCAGTCAAGATATCCTCGCAGGTTATAAAAGGTTAGAGAGGTTATGTTACCATCGAATTTGAGGTTTCCGAAATATTTGGTACGTTTTATTCGTTTAATCGAAGGGTTTGAGTGAATGAAGCGATGAGCTCATGGGTGAACCTTAATTGAGTACTCGATCAAGTTTCATATTGAAGGGGGTTAGGAAAAACCCCCGTGCTTGGTCTTACTTGAGTTCAAACTGAGGGAGTTGATAAATAACCCGTGTTCAAGTATGTTGGAAACTGACCATAACTTTATTTCCAAGCCTCAAAAAATAACTAACAAAAAACCCTGCAAATTATTACACAACGGTTTATTATTCTCAAGAACAGATTGACCTAGTATTAGTGCTCCCCCATCCCATTCGATTCAGCATCGAATACTAGTAAACCATACGAAACATGTCCTGGCTACAATGGAACTACGGAAACAAAACGTCTGATGATTTTGACGCGTCGTCGGGTTTGCTTCAAGCGCCCCCGTTCCGAGGCGAAAGGGGAGTTGAGTGGCGGCGTGGTTGGGAGGCGAGCGAGCGCGGTTGTTTTTTTAATGAGACGGGCGGGAGGGATGGAGTTCAAACGACGAAACGCTCTAGTTCCCGCGTTGTACTGCGTTTCGTTAATTTTTTTAACCGTTTTTTGCCCATTACAACCACGGGCTTCGTCCGATCGGATTGCCGAGATGGCGGGCACAACTAGATACCAAATCGGATTTTTGTGCGAAAGAACGAATTTTTTAGACCCGGTTAAAGGCACAAAACGGCCCGGACGGCGGACGGGGGACGGACATTGCAAATTTGGAATCTCCAAGTCTTGAAACGTAAAGTATCAAATTTTGAGGGGGGGATGTAAAAAAATTTTCGTGACCGAAAACATAGGGTTATTATTCAGAATGAATAATAAACCAAAATGAGATTGAAAGTTCTGATGGGCATACAGAACGCACGGGTTGTCGATTCAAAAAACATCAAGACATAAATGTCTAGTGAAAACTCAATTTTTTGGCCAATTACAATACTTTCTTTGCAGGGAGCTCGCCTACATATTTTCCTGAAAGTACAATGAGACGAAAAGTATTCAGTAAGAATAATAAGAAAACACCGTCTGAGTAAATCTTTCAAACTTCGTTGTTTTCGCAGCAATTGACAAACACGCCTCAGACAGCCTCTATTCAAACAAGAAATCCTGTGAGAGCAGAGTGAACGAAAACGCCGATGGCCTCGGCCCTGACAGAGTAACTGTCCCCAAGGGAAATTTATCTTCGCCCCACATGCCTGTCTACATGGGAAGTATTGAATCCTTCTGTACTACAAAAGAAACTCCATTAGAAGAGCTGGGGCGTCTATTTTTCTCCCGAAACCGCTTAAAAGTAGTGTCGTTCGGTTCGTCTTCCGCAATACCTTCTGCAACGTTCAAGGCCTCACCTGACAGGAGGGCCATACGCCAGCCGCTGCAATGTACGCCAAGTTGGAACCCTACGGGCCAAACTAATGCCAGAGAGGTCTTTACAATATATAGGGAAATCTATACAGAAAGCTATAAGTATGTGTATTTCGGAGTGCTGCTTGCTGAACGTGTCTACGAACCTAAAAATCTGAGACGAGCCTAAAATATTACAGAGAGGGCGGACACAACGAAGCCGAGTATACTGCTTGAAACCACTTAAGGACAGCTTTTCACAGTGACTGTGCAAAATGAGACCATAAAGGACTTTTCGTGCAATATTTTTGTCTGTTGACTCCCCGTTCCGACCACCAAGTTTTTTCCAACTATTTTATTACGTGGATGTTTCAAAGGCAAGTTCGTTTCATTTGAAATTCAGTTCACAAGTGAATATTATACTGTAAGCACGATAACTCAGGAAGCGCACATAAAACGAACTTATTCTGATATAAGCGCGTATGTCAACATATACTTTTCCAAGTTCTTTAGTACTTTTACCTAAAAACGGATTTATACTACTTTCCGCTGTACGAAAGGCGATGAAAGTACTGTCATCATGTAATTGCGTAGCTTTCCACAACCAGCGTAAAATATACATGAGCGTTGTATCTTCGTTCAACTCATTTCTCGGGAACAACAAAATGTAAATATAGCGCACCCCATAACTCAGATTCAAACCGTTCAAGCTTTTGTGGGGAAAATCATTTAATGTTCAGAAAATTTCATTTTCAAATCTTTTTACTTTCCTTGGCAGAAGTAGAAAGGAAAGTTATGTAATCGGCTGAAAATTTTTTTTTGAGTTTTCTTCAGATCTTTACGTTTCAGAACCCCTTGAGTCCGAAAAACACTATTTGGGAAAATGGTCTGTGTGTATGTGTGTCTGTGAACGATTTTTAGAGAAAACCACCGTACCAAATTGGCTCAAACTTTATATCTCGTCCGCAGGTTACCATGGGACGCCAAAATAAGGGTATGGGCAAAATCCACCGAAATTTAACTATAGTTATCATAGTGATCAAAACACCAAATTTTTTTTTTCAAAAACGGCTGTAACGATTTTGATTACATTTTTTATATTGATAGTTCTCAATAAGGCAACTATACCATGAAATTCCCATTTGTGGGAAAATGACGAGAGCAGCAGAAATTATCAAAATTTTCGACGAAAAGCGTTTTTGCCGCGGTTTTTTCCTTTTAAACTCCGCTGGAATGTTAGTAGAATGTTAAAAAAAGAGTCGTGTTGTAGTCCAATTCAATACCTAAAGGGTGAGTGTTTAAAAACGCTCATGAGATACATGGGGCTCACTCCAGAAATTCCTGAATTTCAATTACTGCCGTTTCGCTTACTACCAGTTCTAAAAGTGTTTACCCAATAACTCTGCGAAAGTAATTACTATCCTTCTTCAAAAAATCTGTGTTTACAGCCTCATTAATTATCTGTGTACCAATTGCTCAATAATGGTCCTGCAATGAGTACGAGCAGCACATTAAATTCCAGAACTGTAGGCGCTACCGCTTCCTGCTGCTGTTTGACCAAGTTCAAAGGAACTGAGTGATAAATGAATTGATTAAATCGAATTAGCCATGTACAAATTGAATTGACGTAGAGCTAAGGAAAGTTGTGTGTTGCAACGCACCAGATATTTTGGTTTATATCTTTGTCGCGGAGTCGCTGAAATAGTTATGGATAACAAAGTTTAGATATATAAAAGACTTCGTCAAATTCAGTTATTTTTTTAACGTAGAAATTTCAAAAACATTAAACAAAACGATTTTTGGCATATTTGAGTTGTTATTTCTGTTCAACGAACTGTTAGGGGAACATTTAAGGGTAACACTGGTACTGACTAGTTGGAGACACCCAGCGAGTTTGATGAAAATTGAAATCGAAAGTTAGAGATAAATTCTGGATTTTTTGCGACATTTTGCCCATAACCTGTGAATTACTCATAACTTTACTTTAACGCGTTCACAAAAAATCCCCATCAAATCTAATTACAGACACACCGAAATTAGGTTTTCTTTATTCGGTACGACTTAACGCGTAAAGATCTGAAGAAACCTTTATTTATCCAGTAGGACCTTTTGGGTAGTGGAGAGTAAAAATATTACACCTTTGTCTCAAATGTTAAGCATGTACGTATTTAATTATTTATACCAACACGTTGAGTTCGAAGATCCCTTAGGGAATTGAGTGGGCGCATAGAATTTTTCGACGAAAATTTAAAGGTGGATTGCAAACATCTCATCTTTAACCAGAAGGGTCAAAACTTGCATCCGCCATCTCAAATTTATACTCAGCTGAGTTGCGTTATCATAATGACTCTTCCTCAACACGCATCAGAGGATAATCTGAGTCGAATATAACGAGCTGAGTGATAAAGCTAATAAAACGAAATAAAGCTCTTAATCTGCATTTGACTCACATGGCCTCTCACAAGAATTTTGGGAATACACACCGTCCACGGTAAACTTATCACCTCCCATGTTCAAATCAACTAAGCAGTTCCTGACAATATAAAGTCAATCCGCAAGTCGATTCTATTCTTTCAACATGTATTTGACGCTCAAATCGGCCGTCACCACAAAATACTAACTTTTTCTCAACTGTCTCTATGGATTACTTAAAAACGTATTCGCCTTTACATATTTACATTAATATCCACTTTTTATTTCACCCTCATCCTTCTATTTGGAGCTACTTCACCTAGCGAGCTGCTTCACGCCGTTGTTATCTTAGTAGAAAAAAAACCATAGGCTCTACAAAGCACCTAAATAAAATTTTAAAAAATAGCTAATGTTGTGAACTTACCTTCCCCTTGAGCCCATACGGCGAGCAGTTTGAAGACGGTCGCTCCGCAAACTGCGGTGAAAAAACCTCGCCAGTAATTTCGAACGGCGAAGTAAACGGTCGTGACTTCGATGCTAAATAACACACCTTTTGAAAATGTCGATAATCAGAGGAGTAAAGTTTCAAAATTTCAAATCAATATGAGCAATTTTGAGGAGTTTGAAGGAGTGGGCGTGATGAAATGGGGACAGTGAGGTGATAATTACTAAGGTATCTTTACGCGCACTAGGTATTCACACTCCGTACATCATGGCTGTATATGCTGCTTTGTGGAAATGAAAGATCAAATTATGATGTGACAAGGGCTTCACACAACTCTGAGCTCCTGCGGTATGAATGAGAAGGGGGGAGGGGGAGAGAGAGAGAGAACGGAGGATAGTTAGGGCCATACATCCCTGAAAGCATACACCTTCAAATACAGTTCAATCCTTTGTTTAATATTACTTAATAAATTGTCTTTTTCTCTAACGTAATAGTTCTTCAAGTTTCTAAATAACCTTTCTTCCCTTTCACACCACTCACAAAAATCAGTATTTGAAAATCTTGAATTTATAAATGTTCAATGATAGATCAAAGAGGTATTGGTTGATTATGCGTTTTATCTAAATAACCACGGAGAGTGATCCCTCGTACTTCTTCCCTGGCAGAATACATGTATCATAAACTGACAAACCTTTAACAGAGAAATGAGCCACTTCCGGGTTCTTGTTATTTAAGATTGCTGGGTGATACATGATTTCCGCCTCCTGTTCCTACACATCACGTTCATTTAAGAGCGAGTTATTGTAAAAGTTTTTGAACGAGGTGTCAAAGAAATGCGGGTTCTTATCGAAAATTCGTACAGCTGTGACATATTGAAAATTGCGGTTCAAAAGCGGGGTATTTGAATAACAGCATATCATGTCACGTTGTTGTTTGTGTAAAAACGTGAGACATTTTCGGCAATCAGATGCATTACGACGTCTCGAAAAGGGACCGACGGATTAGATTAATTAAAGCACAGGAAAACTGGATATATATTCGTCAAGATCTCAGACAACACATAGACTAAAAGGGAAGACATCTTATATCCAATGCCATCTGTAGATGAATATATTTAGCAAGTAACTCAACTGCCAACAATTTATCAGAGTCTATCTAGTAATAATTATAATGTAAATAATATTTCTATATTATAGAACATGCTCTTTTCTTTTAACATAGTAATTTTGATAACTTTCCCATTATGTCATTTACTAGTTATGGAATTCGGAGACGAGAACCTTTCTACAGGTTCAACTACTCTACCACTTTTGGTGCATGGTAGTTGATGATTGAGGACCTGACTACCTTTAGGTGCTCCACAGTTTCTCCTATGGTTGACTGAGTTTCATCATGCATGGTTTTCCCAGGACTGCATTCCTCACTGCTATTATTATGCGCGAAAGTATTATGTTCATCATTCCCAAAGGACGCGGTGCTAGTTGACTTTGACCTACTGAGCAAATGTTTCCGCTTAGTAACATATCGTCTACTTGCATTGTTTTCTATCACGTAGGAGCGTGGCCCAGCAGTTCCAGAGACTATACCCCGTAGCCAATCCCCTTGGGATTGCAGCTTGTACAGTTTGTACAGTCCTTTTCCCCAATGTCTAATGGGCGCAGCTGTTTACATCTTTTTACTTTCCTTGGCTCTACAAAGTAGAAAGGAAAGTTACGTAATCGGCTGAAAAAGAAATTTTGAATTTAATTCAGATCTTTACGTTTCAGACCCTCCTTAGTCCGAAAAACACTATTTGGGAAAATGGTCTGTGTGTCTGTGAACGATTTTTAGAGAAAACCACCGAACCAAATGAGCTCAAACTTCATATCTCGCCTGCAGGTCATCATGGGACGCCAACATAAGGGTATGAACAAAATCCACCGAAATTTAACTATAGTTATCATAGTGATCAAAACACCAAATATTTTTTTTCTCAAAAACGGCTCGAAAGATTTTGATTAAATTTTTTATATTGGTAGCTCTTGATAAGATAATCATACCATATAATTCCAATTCGTGGGAAAATGACGAGAGGAGCACAATAAATTGCCTAAACTTTCGACGTAATCGATTTTAGAGTGGTTTTTAGAGAAAACGACCGTACCAAATCCCCTCAAACTTGATATCTAGCCCGCAGGTTACCATGGGACGCCAAAATAAGGGTATGAGCAAAATCCACCGAAAGCTAACTATAGTCATCATAGTGATCAAAACACAAAATATTTTTTTTCTCAAAAACGGCTCGAAAGATTTTGATTAAATTTTTTATATTGATAGCTCCCAATATGGCAATTACACCATAAAATTCCCATTCGTGGAAAATGACGAGAGCAGCACAATAAATGATCAAAATGTTCGACGAAAAGCGTTTTTCGCGCAGTTTTCTCCTTATAAACTCCGCTTTTTCGTAGAATGTTAAAAAAATTGGTATTGTAGTCCAATCTAATACCTAAAGTACTACCAGTTCTAAACGTTTTTACCCAATAACTCTGCAAGAGTAATTTCTATCCTTCTTCAAAAAATTCTTGTTTACAGCCTCATTAATTCTCTGTGTACCAATTGCTCAATAATGGTCCTGAAATGAGTACGAGCAGCACAATAAAATCTGGAACTGTAAGCGCTACCGCTTGCTGCCGCCGTAAAGCGTTGTTTGACCAAGTTCAAATTAACTGAGTGATAAATGAATTGATTAAATAGAATTAGCCATGTACAAAGTGAATTGTTGTAGAGCTAAGGAAAGTTGTGTGTTGCGACGCACCAGATATTTTTTTTTGCTTTTCTAAAAGGATATCCCTGTATTTCTCATTGCACACTAATTTAGGTTTTAGTAATGTCGGGCTAATTGATAAAGTGCATCTCATCCTCCTCGACATCAGTAGTTAAGCCGTTGAGCAGTCACTTTATTTGAGCGTATTTCGATAATGTAGTAGCGCTAAGTATGGATCCGACTTAGGGCGTTTACACTTGGTCAATATACTTTTAACAATCTTCACAGCTCTTTCTGCCATTCCATTGGACCTTGCCATGAACGGACTCGTTATTACACGCTGTATCTCCCATTGTTTCACGAACTCCTTGAATTCGCCAGTACCGAACGGTGGTCCACCATCTGTGACCAGTTGGAACGGTATTCCGTGTCTACTTATGACGGATTTCAGACGACTAATGACCAGTGATGCGTTTTTGGGAGCTATTTTAACTACTTCTGTGTACTTAGAAAAGTAATCAACCACGACCAAGTACTTGGAACCTTCGAAATCCATAAAATCCGCGCCTAGTTTTTGCCACGGTAATAGAGGTATTTCATGAGACGGAAGCGGTTCGTTCGCGCTTTTAGGCATGTCTGGGAATTCGATGCTAAATTTGAAATTTCTGACGACATGCTTGGCCAATACAGAACACCTCTTACCAACGCTTTTGTCCGCACTTCGCCCGTGTGACTAAGATGTATCCGGTTTAGTATTACCTTTCTCAATAGTTGTACTACGATAGAAAATGTAAACAGCTGCGACAACGTATTGTTGGAATTCCGTAAATCAGTCCGACCACCTTTTTGCTAGGTTAGTCGATGCCACATCGTCAATGACTAACTGGGTGTAATTGAGCCATATTTGAGGCTTTGGCTCACTCTTCTAGGTAGATCTTCGAACTTCCGTGGAGGTTCGACACGATAGCCGTCTCTTATAGATCTCGTGGTTGCCAGTCACTCATAAATGGCACGCGATAGTTCACTTTTACAACTCTCGTCTCTATTACCACTGTGACATAACTTCTGGCACCATGTTGTATCTCGACATCTTGTAAAAGGACCGACGGATTAGATTAATTAAAGCACAGGAAAACTGGATATATATTCGTCAAGATCTCAGACAACACATAGACTAAAAGGGAAGACATCTTATATCCAATGCCATCTGTAGATGAATATATTTAGCAAGTAACTCAACTGCCAACAATTTATCTGAGTCTATCTAGTAATAATTATAATGTAAATAATATTTCTAGATCATAGAACACAATGTAGGGAGGGTTTGTGAATTTCAAGCTCTCGAAGAGGGACAGAGCGACTGTATTTGATTTTCTGCTTGATCTTCAGCCCTCCTAATGTTCGATAATACGGTAACGTGCCCGTCCAACTAAATCAATACACGAATCTCACTAGGGCATTCTGTGCTCCTTGGAGTGCCACAACTTGTTCACTATTGAGGTCACACAACGCAGTAGTTGTGGGAGACAAGTGCTCGCACAACCTGGAGTCTCAAGTGGAACGCTTAATCTATCTCTAGATATGGGAGAGGAGAATCTTTATTCATAATAAAATCACGAATTTCTGGAGTTGTTCCTAATTACTGAATGAAAATTTTAAACACACGCCGTGTAGCTGTTGGACTACCATCCTAATGTTTCTAAAAACGCTAGTGTCATGTCAGCGGAGTTTATGAAGAAAATTATCTGCGATCTGGTCGTATTCAACTGTTCGTCAGTTGCTTCTTTTGAACAACAAAACACTCACCGATAGCCGCAAAATCCACTTCAGTACTTTCACAAATATGAAACAGCCACGTGTACATGAATAACCTTAAGTGAACAATTGGCTTACCTCCGATAGGTGCTCCGAAGCAACTCGCTACTCCAACCGCGCAAGCAGCAGCGAGCATTTCCGTGTTGCGAGATTCGTTTTCGTAAATGCTTTGGAACGACGTGACTAGTTTAGAGAGAAGAGTAGCAGAAATGCTGGCGATGTGCACGAATGGCCCCTGTACGACAAAACCGGACATTAGTTACTCGCTGTTTTGTTCGAAGTGGGTTATGATCAGTTAACTTCATGAAGTGTTAGGGCAAGGGTTGGCAGTTTCTGTTAATAATATTTCCACTAGAAATAGTACATGTAGTTCCCACTCCCCACAGTTATAAATACGATATATTTTTAGCACCTTTTAGGTACAATTTCCCCTCAGCGCGGAGTTGGAAAATAAGATGAAACAACAAGGAAACCGAATGAAAAGGGTCATTGAGAATCGAATGACAACCATTCAAAAATGGCTCTTACACTGTTGAGAAATCTAATGAATATTGCAGAGAAACCGAGTGAATACAGTTAAAAGTTTGTGCAACTTGTATGAATCGAGTTGAAAATTGTGTAAAAACGTTCAGTAAAAATAAAGGAAATGTAATTTAAATTTTATACGAATCTAATGAGAATTGATTGAAAACTGTGGGGATAATGA
The DNA here is from genome assembly GCA_020466155.1 of Pachypeltis micranthus. NCBI lineage: Eukaryota > Metazoa > Arthropoda > Insecta > Hemiptera > Miridae > Pachypeltis > Pachypeltis micranthus. The sequence continues at coordinate 64,671,169 of CM035770.1, forward strand.
ACGATCTGATTGAAATAAGGGTTGAACAATTGCGGAGCTCAAGTAAAAGTTTAAATAAGTGAAAACTGCTGAGACAAAAGAAAACTGGCGCACACTTCGTTGAAAAATAGAGCAAAAACTGGTTACTTTTGTGCAATAAAGTTAAATTTGTTGGGAAATGGTTTTGCAGTGAGAATGGTTCATAAATGGGCTATAAAAGAGAAGAAATATTGCTTCGCATGACGCAATTACCCTCAGCCTCAGAATCGGTGATCTAATACGGTTTTAGGCTCATACAGGAACGCAATGGATGCTACGTAGTAGTATCACAAATCACGCCTGTTACAAATATCTTCTTCTTCGCCTGTCAACTATTCCTAAACTACTGGAGAAGCTGGTTGTGGCTCAACTCTCGCCAATTTTCAACTCGCACTTAGCTCAGCAGCACGGCTTCGTCAGGGGGCGTTCTACGGTGACTAACCTAGCAACTTTTCGGGATCTTGCACTTTGCGCTATTGGAGGGGGTCATCAGGTGGACCTGGTTACGACCGATTTCTCTAAAGCATTCGACAAGCTGCCTCATACTGTGATCCTTGATGTTCTTTCATCTCTTGGTGTCTTTGGACCACTTCTTGCATGGATTGCCAGCTACCTCAGTGCGTGTAAGCGGTGTCGTGTCTCACTCTTTCCTTGCCGCTTCAGGAGTTCCCCAGGGCTCGCATCTCAGCCCCCTTCTCTTCAACCTGGTGATTATTGGCGTTATTTCCTCCCTACACCGTACAGAATTTTAGATATATGCTGACGATCTGAAGCTCTTCATCTCTTCCATGACTCCTCAGACTGCCTGGGTTGGTGATGGACAGGCTGTGTGAGTGCAGTGAGCTGGACACAGTGGAACACCACGTGTCCCACTGTGTAAACTACCAGCAGGAAAGGAATGAGGTATTAGGAATGGGAAGCCAATGTGACAATGGTTAGGGAACAGGGGAGTTTTATATGGTGGAAATGGTTTGGGGAAAAGGTGTTAAGGAATAGGGAAGAGGGTAGGTTGTGGGAAAATGTGCGCAGGGCCTCGGGAGAAAGGGTATAGTGTGTTTGTGTGTGTTGTGTTAGTGTGTGGTCGTGTATGAGCGGTGCCAGGGGTGGTCGAATATCAAGTAGCCCCTGGACCAATCCCTGGAAACCCCATGGAGATAAAGGGTACGTGCCGGTAGAACGCCTTTTGGCAATTCCGGCACCTGGGCCTGCCACCCATTCCAGGTGCAGCCATATAGAATGGGTACCACGGGGGCTCCTGGCAGTGTGGAGCCTTTAGGGTGTGGCGCTGTCGGTCGTGAAGCCAATGGGTTTTGCCTCGTGGGCACCGTGGTACAGCTGGGAATCCCCCCGGAGAGCTGTCTGGTGCTGGCAGGAGTGGGGTTGAGGCCACAAGGCCAAGTACCCTCTCCAAAGCCATGGGCTTATACCACTTATACCAATACAAATGCCACCTCCTCCAACAGAGCCTGGATGCCCTCTCTCAATCGTGTGACATTAATGGACTAGCCTTGAACCCATCTAAATGTGCAGTCATTTCTTTCCGTCGTTCTCACTCTCCAGTCATCTATCCCGACACAATTAACGGGGTAACAATTCCCCGTTGGACTGATATTGTGGACCTTGGCGTGCATTTAGATTCCCAGCTTTCCTACTCCGACCACATAGCTGAGGTGGCGTCCAGTGGAATGCGGCGGACGCTTGGCTTTCTGAACTGCAATACCAAATAGTTCTCCCAAGTACCAGCCCTCGTGAGACTCTATAAGACTCTCGTGCAGCCAATTATGGAGTACGCATCGGTGGTCTGGAGTCCTTATCACGAGTTTCATAATGGGAAAATTGAACGCGTCTTCAGGGCTTTCCTCCGCTTCCTGGCATATAAGCTCTCCATTCCTCGGGAGAATTTGGACTATGATGTACTCGCTCGTCGCTTCAGCTTGATGTCTCCACTTGACCGTCACCTGTGTGCAGATATTACGTTCCTTCATGGTCTGCTGTCAGGTCGGATTGATGCCCCTGATCTCTTGGCCCGGGTCGGCTTTCTCGTGCGTCGTCTCTCTTCCCGCTCTGTCACGTCTTTTGCCGTTCTTTTTTCTTCCACAAATTACTTATATCACCGCCCACTCAGCCGCCTCCCTCGCCAAGCAAACCTCCTCTCATCATCACCTCCCTTCTTCGCCCATCTCAACCTTTAGAACTCAACTCTTCCGTCACCTCTGTTTGGGTACCCCTCAATAACTCATTTTGCCTACTGTCTAGTGTGGTGTTCTGGTCATCGTTGGTTGTTCCTTATTTCTTTATAATTCATTTAGGTACTACCTGTCTACTTTTTTCTTGTAATTGGGTTCGTCCCGTATTTCCTAAATAAATAAATCTCTAGGACGAGAAAAATTAACTAATAAGCCGGTGGCGCTTAATATCCCGAATTTATCGGGTTGCCCTTACTTATTTCACAACTAACATCGATATAACCGGCGTTCAGATGTGATTTATAGAAGAATTAACACGATTTTTTTGAAAGGGTTGCGCTAACTGTTCACGAATTAGAAAGAAAACACCACGAAATGTGTCTTGAGGAGCCAAAGGTAGTGTGAACTCAGGGATTTGCGTTGTGCTTTTATTTCATTTAATAAGCGTCCATCATTAGATTATTGTTTTAGCTCATTAGACTACCGTTATAATTTCTGTGATAACGCTTGTGTCAAAAAGCAATTTATGTCGAAATGTTGATCATTTATTGTATTACTCTCGTTATTTTCCCACAAACGAATATTTTAGATTACCGTTCAGGTATTTGAAGCTACCCATACAAAACTATTAATTATAATAGCCGTTTTGTGAAAGAAAATGTTGCTTTGAACTATTCAGTTTTGTACCAATTAACCTCATATTTTCATTTTAGCGTTCTAAGTCGATCTGCCGGCTGATTATCAAAATTTGAACACGATTACTCTAGTCGTGCACGATTGTGTTCACCAACGCACACATACACCCAAGTATAAGATTCTTTAATGGAATTTTGTGCAATATAACGACTTGTAAACGTTAAGATCTGCATAACACTAAAAAAATGACATTCTCGAGAAAATTGGGTTTAAAAACGCATTTAATTTTATTGTATATTTCGGGAAACATAAGTTTTTTCGACTATAAATAAAATCCCCATAAACTCACACGAGTAAGGCGTTTTCTTTAAGAAGCAAATTATTTGGCATGACTATTAGCCACCGAATTTACTCACTTTTTTTCGAGTGTTAGGAGGTGTAGTTTGTAATGATCCTTGATCCTTATTAAAAATGTACCAACATATTAACGGACAACTCACCTCTTTTCCAAGAGGAAGACCGCTACCCAGGGTGGCGGTGAGCCCGATGACCTTGGCCACCAAAGTTCTGAAGGTGAGGTATTCTTTGAGCGCAACTCCTCGAAGTATAGTCTTCATCTCTGGTATGCCAGAACCTGCAGGCAGTACATTACAAGTACAATATAAAAAACCCCGACGTCTGTCATTTTCGAAGTTGGGAATTGTTGAAGCAGGAGTACATTTTGTTCTTAAGTAAGATCGCGACATAGATGAGAAATATACGCTATTTATAACCTGAGGCGTACTACTACGTACATTGATTCTCATTGCAGTTGTGTACGACCAGAACAAGCTAAGCAGGTTTCTTTAAACACCCTTACAACCTCATACTATTAGCAGGCGCAAATTTCGACGTTATTATCGCATTGTTAGGAGCTGATAACAGAAAGAAATGTATTTGAAATTCACTAGCACGTCTTCGAATACAGTTTTTGGCGTTCAACTCATTTGGCGCTTTAAAAACGCGTCACTTTTCAAGAGTCAAAGCTGGAATCGAACTATCTCTGATCAATCCGTCACAGATGTGTCGGCAACATCTCGGGCTCCGTCTGGGGTTCCCGACTGGCGTAAATCGTGATTTTTCTTTCTTCGTGAGTCGTAATCCAAACTTAGACCAACTGGCATAGGTTCAAATCTTCCAGTAACGTGCCTTCCCGTTTTAAGGAATTTTAAGGATAATGAAGCGGTTCTATCGCGTCAAGAAAGTAACATTTTCTAAATGTAAATTTTAAGTAAAGCGTTAAGTTTCGAAAATGTTTGCTTATTTGTTAGCGACTTCCCTGAAGGGATCATCAGTCAACTTGAAGTGGGTTTCGTTACGGTTGCAAAATTTGCCGACCTTCACTCGAAGATTGTTCTTGAAGAGGAGCGCTGCAGTCTCATTCGGCTCAAGACGGGAACCTCCTCTTTTAGCACCAGTAATAAACGGGAAGAAGGGAAGAAACTCAAGAGAAAAGACAGCCATAAAAGTACCTCAACGGAATGGCATTCTGCCCTGGTTCAACAGCTCTCGGCCAACGTGGGCTCGTTCTTTCCTCCTAGTTAGGACATGAGTGGGGGTTGTGGGTTACATTACAATTACATCGTACGCCCCATAAGTCAACACCGCGTTCTTCTCTTTCCGGTCCTCACATTCCTCAGCTCCTTCGAACTTCGCCACTCGGAGCTCGGCTTTATTCGTCGAACGAAAACCATCTTTTCGCCATACAGTGATCCTGGCGTGACCTAGAGCCTTGTGGCTGAGCTCTGCCTTCCCTTGTCCACAACAGTACTACAGTTAACATCGAACGACAATTCTATTAGGAAAGAATTTTTTTTAAATGGCGCACGTTTTTTTTAAAAACCAAAAACCTCATTTTCAACTTGTGCTCTTTCATATAACTATTTTGGTCAATTAAATACTAAATCTAACATCCACTTACCTATCGATTGAGGCGCGACGATGTGAACGAATCCCGCGGAAAATAAAATAAGACAAAACGGTAACGCAATCCAAGCGAAATATTGAGCTACTGGGTTTGAGGCCAAATCTCGATACAACCACAGCCTTCCTGGAACACGAATGGAAAAAAGAAATCAAAACGCAAGGCAAATATGCAAATCTTGAAGAAGATTTTGCGTATTACAGGTCAGTTGTTTATCATAGCGACTCTGAGAGGAATGCGTCCATCCATAACGGGGGTTACATCACAATAATACCAAATCATTTTTTATAGTGCTGCTCACTAAATTTTCCCAAAAGCGACAGTTTTTATAGTAAACTGTACTATTTGGGCCTGACCACACAAAAATAAAATCAAAGTCGTTATGGCTGAAATCCAAGTCATAAAGATCTGCGCGGAAGAGATCCTGATCAAAGGACTCAAGGGCAAGCGGATCTACATGTTCTCGGACAGCCAGGCCCATAGCTTTAGGTCCAGGCTGGCATGGGAATGCCTTCATGCGCTCAAGCAACACAGCGCCCATAATAGGCTTTCCCCCATCTGGGTGCCGGCTCGCAGAGGGCATGAGGGCAATGAAAAGGCTGACCACCTTGCGAAAAGGGGTACAGAAACCCTACCCATCGGGCCTATTTAGATACGACGAAGAGTCACCTGAATCGTCTGGTGACTCGATGGGAGACACAGGAAAACAGCGCCCATTGGCATCGCCAGCCACGACTAAGACAAGCGAAAAGGCTTGTTACGCCTTCCTGTCCAAGGGCGAAAGCGATGCTGACACTCTCTAGAAGAGATCTGAGAGTCTTGACTAGCTTCTTCACCGGGTACTGCCCACTCAGGTGCCACCTCAACAAGATGGGCCTCTCAGAGGCAATGGAATGCAGACTCTGCGGTGAAGAGGACGAGACGGCGGAGCACATCCTATGTGAATGCCCTGCCTTAGCAGCCAAACGCTCCGAATTTTTTGCTCAGGGGACTATTGAGCCCCACATCATAGCGGAATCTGCGGTGAAGGACATACTCGGCTTCCTAAGGGGGGCGGGTATGTACGACGCCTTCTACTAAGAAAGGGCCAGCGTCACAATAGACCCATGTGTGGCCGCAGTGACAAAGGGACTTTGTCCCACATGCCCTCGGGGAGAAAAAAAAGTAAGTCGTTAGACAAAATGGCGTTTTTATCACTTCATAGTTAATTTTTGACCGATTGTGTTCACAGCCTTCTTTCGGCGTTGACCAAATCGAAGCCGATTAGGCTTAACTTACTCAAAAATTTGAAATGTAAAGATCTGAAGAAAGCTCTTTTTTCAGGCGACTTTACAACGTGTCTTCCTTCCTACTTCATAGGTTTAAGAGATGTTAAAAATGACAAAGTAGCTTTACATCCGAAACCGAAACTACTAATCCTGAAGCGTGCATTAAAAACACTTGCACCCTACAAATCTTCTTTTTCTGAGTCCCGATTCAAAAAAAAAAAACTCACGACTTGGCATTTTGAAAAAGCAACGTCCGGCCACCAATCTACGATTATGTTTACCTACCGCTACCCGACGAGTATGAAAAGTATCGTAAAAACTTGAATTCTCCTCTGGTCATGCCGTCCTACCGAATCGAAGAAAATAATATCGTTGCGTAGTTCGTGTGTGTCAGGAGTCAAAACGCTTGTGCTGGATCTTTTTTCGGTTTTGTTCTTTATTTATAAATGCACAAACATCGCTATGAGCAGTTCCCCTCGAATGGAGGAGGGCACAGTAAATATAAAGTCGGTAGGGGGGAGTCGTAATTTCTTTAAAACAGCAGCAACGATTTTGATTAAATTTTCAAATTATTTTCTACTAATTCGTACCTAAATTTTGTTCCTTATAAATAAATATCTGTGTGAAAACTTATGAAGCTGGGGTTATTACAAGTTTTGCTCTGGAAAGCTAAAACGATTTACATTATACTACACGGTGCCTCCGTACCGGTATATCGTATCCCATTAGTGATCCTTTTACACTAAGATGAACAGAAATAACCAAAACACGCAGAAATCATGATTTTTGACATTTTATGTCTTTACTTTGCTACATAAACTCGAAAAGTGTAACGGCCAAAAGCGTCACGAAATTTAACCTTGAGGCCGATTAGACAAGGCAACGTTTTAACCTAAGTTGCAACCACAGTGGCATAATGCATAAGGCATCGGTCTCCTAAACCAGAGGTTGTGGGTTCGAGTCCCACCAGGGTTACGATTTTTGTTGTTGACATTTTATGTCTTTACTTTGCTACATAAACGCGAAAATGTAACTCGGGATATGTAACGGAGAAGCGTCACTAAATTTGTGTTGGGTTAAGTGCATGGTAACGTCCGTTACAAAAATGAAAAATATTTTTTGTGTTGTAATTTTATATTTCTTTATTTAAAATAAACAAAATTATATTAAAAGAAAAAGACATAAAATGTCCCTCGTCGTTGCGTACTTGTACGAAAGCTGTACTCACCATTTTTGTTTTGTACTCATCATTAAAACACGTTATGGATCAAATTATTGACCTTTTAAGAGGGATTTCACGTAGGATTTTGTTTGAGAGGTTCTACTGGAGCTTTTTTACTATCAACATCGATAACAGTCAGCACATATCTATAACCCCTGTCTGGGAACATTGTCAGATTAACCAAATCTGCTTGCCATAAATCATTCAATTTTAAGTAACTCTGACTGTCCCTTATTTGGGACAGGCACCTCGGCGTAATGTCCTATTGTGCCAGTCCTAACGAACAAAAGGTCCTGGCTTGCTAATGAATGCTATTTTGTTAATGTTCCCGAATTTTCGTAGTAAATTCATAACTAAACTTGATGAATCAATCACATCACATCCGACGCAACTATTTCCGTAGCCATCAGTAAAACGAAAATATACGAAAAGATAGAATGAAAAGTGAGATTTGTCGGGCATTAAATGACATATTCTCTCAATAACTACTCAAAGTGTTTTAATAAAGCTTACGAGATACTTTCAGCTAACTAGCAGCTACACTTTTTTTTACATAAACGCGTTCGTGGAGGTCAGTTGAAGCAAAAGAAGTGTTCGCATTAGTTACGGGGAAGCTGTCGAAGCTTCCTGCCGGTTATTTAATATTAAAATGTTTAGCATCTCATACCTGTTTCTAACGGTTATTAAACCGTACAGCTCAAATTAATGAAACGCTGATTCGATTAAAACACAACGTAATACGATTCGGGTATCATGCACAGAGTGGGGGTACAGATTACGTTATTAGGACGAGCTGACTCACCTTTATTGCACATACTAATTCCGAGATCCATAAAAAAACTTAAAACCGCCATTATGAGGCCGAGAAGAGCGAGAAATACCCAGTCTTCGCCTAATCTGGCGAACGTGTGTTTCCATATCCATCCGAACGCTTTGAATAGTCGTCCTCTGCACCGGCCTGTGGGAAAAAGGAAATTAACAGTTGAAATTGTTCAGTGTAACGCTTGACCCAGACAGACGTCCTAACTTGTGTGTAGGGGTAAATCGTGTTAGACGTGACGGGATAATTCAGTAATTATGGATGCCAGAATATATTATCATTATCATTGCAAACAAGCTGCCCAAGTGCTTTTTTTAAAATTTGAAACGGTGGATGCAGGCGATATCCTCACTGCAGCCACAAACGGGCCTATTGTAACGGAGTCCATGATCCTCAGTTCATGGCCCCACTGCACCACCCCCAGGCCCCACGGCATTGGTCTCACTTGCTGTGAAGTCACCTATGTGCCCCCACCACCTCCACACAAAGCAGAGGATATCTGCAGGTTCTGCATTCGCCACCTCTTCTGGCTGAAGAAAGGGCCTCCCAAACACACAACATGCCACGAGTCCATCGTATAGGTACAACACATCCTCTACCCCACCACCCATAACCTACATACCTGTACCTCGCACTGGCCAATATTTGCAAGGTGGTACCTCAGTGGACAGTGACTTGTGAACAGGCCACATATGATCCTCATATCCTTCCTCCCCAGTGCAAGCACCTCCTTGGCTCTCCCTTTCGAGAGTCGAATGAAGAGTTTTGACTTTCTAAGGCCAGGCAGCCCAGCACCTATCCTCCCATTTGCCAACCTCTCTACGTAGGCGGCTCCTGGTGTCCCAACAAAGGGCTTAGGACCAATAGGGATCTGCGCCGATCCCTTCTTTGCCAACCTATCAGCCCGTTCGTTTCCCTCTATACCCTGATGCCCTGACACCCAACACAGTGTTACACTGTTGTCTTCAGCCTGGGCCTAGTCCAGTCAGACACTCCCACACCTGCCGCGATGTAAGACAGTATGCCCAAGTGCTTAGGAATACACAACACGGCTCGAAGTCCAATAATGCCAATCACTTATTCACTCGTATCCTAGTTCCTTAGGAATCATAGGTATCTCTGCACAGAATTTGATTTGTTTTTGTACCCAAGAACAGAAATAGCTCTCTATCCAGCCCCTGTGAGTGCTCCAGAATAGTGAAGAAAGTTAATCAATCCACCGACAGAGGGGCATAACTTAACTACGTCAGTCCAATGCAAAATCGTTGTGGAACGCAACAACATTGCCAATACTAGGCTACAAAAAGTATGTGGAGCAAAGCAAAACACAACTTTCCTCAGCGCCACGTTCTAGCTACTAATTCGATATGTTTTTCACTCAGTTCACACAAACTTGTAAAACATAACATTACCACTTTTAACGACAAAATGCGATTAGAGTCTCGTATCTTACGGTTTGCTCCTACTCATTCCAAAACCTTCATTGAAAAACCAACTTGATTGATGGGGCCATCAACACGATTTGTTGGAGTGGTTTAACTACATCTTTGGAATTACACGGAAACGGAAGATGAAAATATGAAGTTGGTCCGGAATTTTTGAGACAGCTCAGGTCCCAATCAGTTTGTGCACGAAAATAGTAAACCGCTGCGTAATAATGTGAAGCGTTTTTGGATTCAGTAAGCCTCAGAACGTAAAGCTCTGAAGAGAACTCGACCTTCTTTTTTACTTTCCTTGGCTCTACAAAGTTGAAAGGAAAGATATGTAATCGGCTGAAAAGAAAATTTTGAGTTTTCTTCAGATCTTAACGTTTCAGACCCTCCTGAGTCCGAAAATAGTATTTGGGAAAATGGTCTGTGTGTATGTGCGTCTGTGAACGATTTTAAGAGAAAACCACCGTACCAAATCAGCTCAAACTTCATATATCGCCCGCAAGTCATCATGGGACGCCAAAATAAGGGTATGTAGAAAATCCACCGGAATTTAACTATAGTTATCATAGTGATCAAAACACCAAATATTTTTTTTCTTAAAAACGGCTATAACGATTTTGATTAAATTTTTTATACTGATAGCTCCCAATATGGTAACTATACCATAAAATTCCCAATAATGGAAAAATGACGAGAGCAGCACAATAAATTTCCAAAACTTTCGACGTAATCGATTTTAGAGTGGTTTTTAGAGAAAACGACCGTACCAAATCCACTCAAACTTGATATCTAGCCCGCAGGTTACTATGGGACGCCAAAATAAGGGTATGAGCAAAATCCACCGAAAGTTAACTATAGTCATCATAGTGATCAAAACACAAACTTTTTTTCTCAAAAACGGCTCTAACGATTTTGATTAAATTTTTTATATTGATAGCTCCTAATATGGCAATCACACCATAAAATTTCCATTCGTGGGAAAATGACGAGAGCAGCACAATAAATAATCAAAATTTTCGACGAAAAGCGTTTTTAGCGCAGTTTTTCCTTATAAACTCCGCTTGGATGTTAGTAGGAAGTTAAAGAAAATTGGTATTGTAGTCCAATCCAATACCTAAAGTGCGAGTGTTTAAAAACGCTCATGAGGTACATGAGGCTCACTTCAGAAATTCCTGAATTTCAACTACCGCCGTTTCGCTTACTGCCAGTTCTAACAGTTATTACCCATTAACTCTGCAAAAGTGATTATTATCCCTCTTCAAAAAATTCGTGTACAGCCTCATTAATTTTCTGTGTACCAATTGCTCAATAATGGTCCTATAATGAGTATGAGCAGCACAATAAATTCCGGAACTGTAAGCGCTACCGCTTCCTGCTGCTGTGACGTGTTGTTAAACCAAGTTCAAATGAACTGAGTGATAAATGAATTGAGTAAGTAGAATTAGCCATGTACAAAGTGAATTGTTGTAGAGCTAAGGAAAGTTGTGTGTTGCAACGCACCAGATATTTTACACGATACTTTCCTTGTTACGCTTTGGGAGCAAAAACTGCGCTAAAATCGAAATTTTCGATAATTTACGGCGCTTTCGTCATTTTCCCCTGAGTGCATATGTAAACCTATCCTTCAGTGCTTAGGAGTCGTTCATATAACTCTAACCAAGCATCGTGAGTCACATTTAAGGCTTTATCTCCGTTCGGTCAAACGAAGCATTTACGGAGCGTGTTATCGCATTTAAAGACACTGCGAGTTTGAAATGCTATGATTATAATCGTTAAGCTCCCGTTATTCTGTCACCAAAAGTGAAAGAAATAACTGAATTTTCTTTGAAGTTAGTGTCGCCGACGCGCAGTTTGTTTCACCGAGATGTTTATTGAGAACAGAAGTTAGATATTAATCAGTAAAAGATACGCCGCAAGCAGTTCCATCCGAAACATGCGGAAGCATTCATTTTCGGTGCCCATCACTCTTTCCCTTCCAATTTATCAAGGCTGTGCATATCCTTATTTTGTCGCCTCGGATAAGTAGCTATCAAAACAAGGAATGAACAATATCAATCGGTTTAGCCGTGCCAGGTAGATGTGAGGTGTCATTCATCTCGCATTGACTGCACCTTGAGGCAGAGAGGCACACCCACACCCCCAGTTAAGTTGGTCTGACTCAGGAGGCCTGAAAATGGGATGATTCAAAGAAATATCAACTTTTGGTTTATTATTTATTGCGTATAATACACCTGTTTTCGGTCAGGAAATTGTTTTACACCCCCCTCCCACCCCCTAAGTAATTATAGTTGGCCAAAATCTACTAATTGAAAAAACTCACTTGAAAATACGGCGAAAGTAATCGTTTCATCATTTGTACTCTCTTCGACCTCACTCCAACCTCACGCCTGCTCGAATCATCAATTGTCTGCTAATTTTCATCGTTCCATTGTAGTCAGGTCACGTTCCGAATCGTGTACTGATACTTTTTGATGCTAAATCGAATGGGATGGGTTTCAGGGGTGTTAGACTGCGTCAAGTTGTACAAGAGGTAATTTGTGGCATTTTTTGTTAACCTTACTTTAATCTTAAAATTGTGGAAAATGAATAAGCATTTGTTCATAGACCTCTGGTCGGCCGTGAAATGCTCTCAGATCGACTAGCACCCAACGTTTATTACGAAAGCTACGATATTATTGCCTTTTTCGAATTAAAATCAAAAGGCGACCGCCACATAACGAGAGGATGCGGCCCTCAACGAAACGACCCTCCGGTCAGTTTGCTTCTAACGCGCATATAAACGATCCCCAATTTTCATTTTGAAGGACCGGATCAGAGAATCGAGGACGCGAAATTTGCAATCAACGAGGCTCGCCAACTGGAACTTACCCTTTTTCTCTCTCAAAAAGATCGTTAAATCGAATTGAACTCAGTTCCAGTTCACGAGTGATAAACATAACTAAAAACTCCTCTCGGCCGCCCAATTATTTCGAAGTTTCACGCGGTTATTTATTCCGCTCAAGTTTCAAGCGTTGACAGTCGGCCTTGGCCCCAACATATGGCATGTGGAATGGATTAATCGACGAGGATTTAAAAAATGAACAAAGCGAATCGATAGAGGTGTGTACTAACGAACATCTGTGACAATATTTGGTGAGAGCTCATCTGTTGAGAATGCGACGGAAAGAGCTTGAAAATTACGAAAAACTCGCCGGGGGCTCTAATCCCCACCCCTACCCAGCCCATACAAGAAATGTTAACAGGTTTTATGACAATAAAGTATGTAGGACTGCTCCCAAACTATTTCAATATCTTCTATCACATCGCCAGGATAACGAGACAACTCGTCACAGCCTTTAAATAACATCACCGTTATTAGAGAAGCACCTTTGGGGGCGTTTTTAGTCCCAATTTTGGTTTATTATTCGTTCTGAATAATAACCCTATGTTTTCGGTCACGAAAAATTTTTTACAACCCCCCCTAAAAATTTGATACTTTACGTTTCAAGACAAGGAGATTCCAACTTTGCAATGTCCGTCCGCCGTCCGGGCCGTTTTGTGCCTTTAAATCGTTCTGTCGCACAAAAATCCAATTTGTATCTAGTTGTGCCCGCCTTCTCGGCAATCCGATCGGACGAAGCCCATCATTGTTATGGGCAAAAAACGGTTAAAAAAATTAAGGAAACGCAGTACAACGCGGGAACTACAGTGGAAGTCAACGTTTCGTCGTTTGTACTCCCTCCCTCCCGCCCGTCTCAACGAAACCGCTCGCCTGCTGGACTGGCAACGCCGCCCCCGCTTGCCTCCCCTTTTGACTCGACTCGCAACGGGTTCGCCCAATTTCCCCGACCATACGGGGCAAAATCATCTGACGGGCGGGCGGGCGCCGGTTTTTTTTTTTTTTTGCTTCCTCTAGGAAGCGCTTGTGTTTCGTATATAACCTTTGGCACTACGATTTGTCTCTTTATCGTCCGATTGCCTTGTTCTCGTCTTCCCCTCCACAAATGACTGTTTCCCTCCGTCTCAACTATTTCCGTTAGCAAAATATCTGTTATCTTCGATTGAACTTTTCATTATTTGCTTATTTTGGTTTATTTATTCAATAGTTCGTGCGTTTCATTTTTGTTTTGTTTTAATACGATTCAATTTTTTTAGATTCTTTCGTTTCATTCTCATTTTGTTTTTTTTCATAGATTTTTGGATACATTTTGATATTTAGCGTACATGTTTTCATATTAAAATTCAGTTTTTTCTAGATACTTTCGTTTTTTTTTGTTTATTTTAATACTACGATTCAGTTCTTTTCGACCTTTTTTTGGGTTTCATTTTGATATTTTTCGATGCTGAATCGAACGGGATGGGTCTGGGAGCAGTAATGCTAGGTCAAGCTGTTTATGCGAATAATAAACCGTTGTGTAATAATTTGCAGGGTTTTGTTTTTGCTAAACACCAATGACAGGATGTGTTCGAATATTAGTGGATAGTACGCTGGCTTCGTGGATGAGAAAATGTGGAACAACGTCAGGGATGAAATAAACAATCATGAGGGGTACCAATATGCCAAAACTACAGGCATAACTAGCTATAACATGCAATTGGGTACTTAGTTTGAGCTAAGTACGCCTTTGAAAGTTGTTGGTATGTTATCTGAGCACTACGCAGTGGGACAGGATCACTCCCAATATGTCAAGGGGTCTGTTCTTAACAGGAACAATCCCAATATCAACGCTAGGTGCCCGTGCGGGGAAACAGAAACAATAGATCACTGTATTAGAGAATGCCCGTTATGGTTTGGCACCAGAATTAATAAATTAGGGTAGAGTAGGCTAAACAACAATAACTTGAGAGATCGAGTGGAAAAAGGTCCTCGAACTTGTGGAGGGGGCCGGTAGGTTTTGGTATCCCTTTTAACCAAGCCGAACTGACTCCCACAAACTCTGGGGAGATGGGAAATGGGCCTGGATGGCCACGACTTCGGCCACTGTTCCCTCAGCCTTGGTTGGTGCCCTGATATCGTTTTCTTCTCTGGGTACTGAATGTGTATCTAATATGTGCCCACTTTTGGTTTATTATTCATTCTGAATAATAACCCTATGTTTTCAGTCACGAAAATTTTTTTACAACCCCTTCTCAAAATTTGATACTTTACGTTTCAAGACTTAGAGATTCCAAGTTTGCAATGTCCGTCCGACGTCCGGGCCGTTTTGTGCCTTTAACGTGGTCTGAAAAATTCGTTCTTTCGCACAAAAATCCGATTTGGTATCTAGTTGTGCCCACCATCTCGGCAATCCGATCGGACGAAGCCCATGGTTGTAATGGGCAAAAAATGGTTAAAAAAATTAACGAAACTCAGTACAACGTGGGAACTACAGCGTCCCTCCCTCCCTCCCGTCTCAATAAAAACAACCCGCCTCGTCCTCGCCTCGCAACGCTGCTGGGCGGGTGGGCAGCTCAACTCCCCTTTCGCCTCGCAACGGGTTCGCTCGCTCGAAGCACCCCCGTTCCAATTTCCCCGACCCGACGCGGAAAAATCATCAGACGTTTTGTTTCCGTGGGTCCATTGTAGCCAGGACATGTTTCGTATGGTTTACTAGTATTCCATGCTGAATCGAATGGGATGGGGGAGCACTAATACTAGGTCAAGATGTTCATGAGAATAATAAACCATTGTGTAATAATTTGCAGGGTTTTTTCAATGGCTAAGTGGTTCCACGTGCTAATGTAGCTAAATACCGAAGGATTGGTATGACGCTCGATGCTACGTTCCGACGGAGAGACCACGTCAAAAGAAAAGCGAGAACTCTTTCACAAGTTCAGCAACATGTACTGTGTCCTCACAAAAGTCTGTTCGTAATAAGCTTATACTGTGTACTCAAGTTCTCAAGGCGATCTGGACGTAGGGGGCGCAACTATTAGCCCAATCGAAACGAAAAATCATCCAATCATTCAACTTGAGCCTAATTTACCTGTTCTAACCCATAACCAGGAATGAAAAATGCCATTTCATCGCTTTTATGCCACAAAGTTTGTTGCTCAAATGATTTATTTATCATAATTTGCTGTTAAAATTGAAATTCTAAATTAACACATATCAGCAGCCTATCGGCCCTGGGGTCAAGGACATTGCGTTCAGTTAGGCAAAACGTGCAAAACCGAAATTTCTCAATTTTTCCAGCTTTTCTACAAGAAAAAGAAAGACAGAGGTATTAACAAACTAAAAATCATTTCAATGCAATGTGAGAATATACCAAGAATCGTCAATAATGTGTACAAGAAATAATGTAAACTAAGACGTACAAAAAATGTAAACTTTGAAAATATGCACACATTGGCTTACATATAATTGTCTGTTTTCGGACTGGCTGAGGGAAGCGCCGAGAGGTGGTATCTAAGGGGATCTGAGGAGTGAATATTTAGGGAAGTCCGGTGTGGGGAAAATCGGTGGTCGGTTTTGGACATTGGAAATACCGAAGGCGAGCCAGGCGGTCCCCCGGAAACAATCCGTAAACCCTTTTGTTAGCAGGAGGCTAATTGAGCTCCCAGGAGGAAAGAAAAAACCCGCGCCCGGGGGCTTTCCCGATGCAGCTAAGAGCCATGACCTTGTTCCTTCAATTCTGAGCGAAGAGTTTCAATAATTTTTGTTTAAATTAGTTAAAATATATTAGGAAACCAAAGAAAGTAAGGGAGAGTCAATAATTACTTATCTCAACTAGTTCATGCGCTAATAGTTAAATACACAGGCTGCTTCTGAAGGTGCATGGAAAGGTACTAACGAATAAAACGTAGGTCTTAAGTCACAATTGGTAGACACGTTCACGCCAGGTTTCAGACAAATATAATGTAAAAGGGCCGCCGATTGGCCTGTGGGAGGACGCCGATCGGCGGCCCTTCGGGCTGAATGTGTTGAAAAGTGCCATCGTACTTTCGAACTTCATCGTGAGCTCAATCTCGTGTCAACGAGAAAGCTTTCCAATGAAATTGCCAGGTGACTTGAACGTACCTAACCAGTGAAATTGCTGTAGAAAGCAGTGTGTATACTTGTTTTTCACTAATTTATTCACTTTATTGGAACAATGTTTAATAAGTTTAAATCTTGGAGCAGTAAATGGATACAGGGGAGCGAAAATTAGGAAAGTACCTCAAGGCGCGGTTTTGGAGCCAATTTCGTTTTTGGTGAATTAACGAAGTGCTTTGGATGTTAGCAGACAGCCGCAATTGTTGGGAAATTGAGTATTGAAAGTTGGTTGATGTTCCAACGCTCGTTTCGTGGTTAAAAATGGACAAGTGTTGCTCTCTCTCTCTCTCTCTCTCTCTCTCTCTCTCTCTCTCTCTCTCTCTCTCTCGTGCGGTTCTGGTATGGAAACTGGTAAAGCTCCGTACCCCCTCTAATTTAGCCCGTAAAATAATCCGGAGAGAAGAAATCCATGGGTTAACCACGAGAAATGCCAGCGTCCACCTTCAAATTCCGAAATGCAAAACATCAGCCCTCAGTAACTCATTCATAGTACAAGCCACAGGTCCTAATTTTGTCTGATCAATAGAGAAAGTAAGTAAGTCAGTCAGTCAGTCTCTCTCTCTCTCTCTCTCTCTCTCTCTCTCTCTCTCTCTCTCTCTCTCTCTCTCTCTCTCTCTCTCTCTCTCTCTCTCTCTCTCTCTCTCTCTCTCCCTCTCTCTCTCTCTCTCTCTCTCTCTCTCTCTCTCTCTCTCTCTCTCTCCTCTCTCTCTCTCTCTCTCTCACTCTCTCTCTCTCTCTCCCCTCTCTTTCTCTCTCTCTCTCTCTCTCTCCTCTCTCTCTCCCCCTCTCACTCTCTCTCTCTCTTCTGGAACATCTCTCTCTGGAAGACTTCTGGAACATTGTGAAGAAATGTGGATTGGGAAGTAAAAAAAGATGGAGACTACTGAGCTACCTATTCCCATTGACGAACTGAATGACTACTTCTGTCGAGACGATATGGCCCCCTGGGACCCAGATGTCCTCTTTCATTATAAACTGAAGGCCAGGCCTCGAGATGAATTTTTCATGGAACCGGTAACCAAGGAGAGAGTTAAGGAAGTGATTCTGAGCATTCACTCATCAGCGCAAGGAAGTGATGGCATATCAATTGTGACCCTCCAAATGCTGGCTGATGTGGTCTCTCCAGTGCTTGCTCATCTATTTAATAGTTCCTTGGAATCACGGAAGTATCCATCCCGTTGGAAGCAGGCTGTTATCACTCCAATAAAAAAAACCTCTAGACCGCTGCGTGCAAGTGACTTTAGGCCGATAAATGTTCTCTGTGCTCCTGGTAAAGTACTTGACAGACTAGTTTTTCATGCTCTCAACAGCTTCCTGACAGCAAATCGGACACTGAACACCGTGCAGTCAGCGTACCGCACTGGTTTCAGCACGGAGACAGCACTGATCCGAGTGTTCGGCGATGTCAGGTTTGCGATGGACAAAAGGGGAGTCACGTTTTTGGTGATGATTGATTTCTCTCGGGCCTTTGATCGAGTGAGACGTGACGTACTGCTGGAGATTCTTTTTTCAGTGGGTATATCGCGGCAGATGGTTCAGTGGTTTGCCTCATACCTCTCTGATCGCTCGCAGAAGGTATTAGCCCTGATGGCAGCTTGTCAAAAGAGTCAGTCACCAAAACTGGAGTCCCGCAGGGGTCGGTATTATCAGCCATATTATTTGTTCTTGCAATTGATTCTGCAACCTCAGTCTTCCACCAGTGCAGATTTATGGTCTACGCTGATGACTTGCAGATATACATAAGTTCGCCGATTGACCGGGCTCTCCCTGCCCTCCCACCGGTTGGAACTGGCCCCTGAAATGCACGCGACCCCTGCGACCTCGGGTAAGTACCTCGGCATCATTTACTCTCCTGGTGGCAGCCAACCTCAACCAAGCTCCCAACTTCATGCCAAATGCTCGATGCTCACGACCCAAGTCAAGTCCCTTAGCGGCCCTAAATGGGAGGCCTCCCCGCACGCTCGCAGCCTCTACTAAAAGGCGGTATTCTTGCCCATCGTGCAATATGCTGCAGAAGCCTGGTGGGTCGCCCCTCACCAAACATGATCTACGCAAGGCCCGCACCATGCAAAGGAACGTCCTGGCAACCTGCCAGCTTACCGGACAACCTCCCATCTGGCTCTTCAGGTCCCTGCAGCCCTCCCCCCCCCTGGACCTAGTTTTGGACCATGCAGTCCTGAGGTCCTTGCGACCGGGGCAATGCTCGATGCATAGCAGGAGCGGTAGGATGAAGGACCCTCCGCACGCCACCTGCGTGGCATCATCTCCTCGGTCTGGGACCGCCTGCCAATGCAAGGATGGCACCCCTCATTCCCGGCGGTTCAGCTGCTCTCTGGGCATGGCGCTTTCAATCGGCGCCTCCTTCTCTTCAAGTGGCGCACATTCGACCTCTGCCTATGGGGGGGGAAGATTGGTGAGGATGCCTTGAACATCCTGTTCCTCTGCCACTCTACATCGACGTGCGGGTCCACACGTGGATTCCCCCTCTAGAAAGTGCCTCTGAGCTCCTCTCTACCAGGTGCCAGGCATTGGTTTGGCATTTTTGCCCGAGCATGGGCAGTTTGGCGGGCTGTGCTGGAGTCGTGGACTCCCCCCAACGTGGTGGACCCATCCCATCCCACACCCCCTGCTTTCTCCCTTCCTTGAGGACACTAACTCCACCTTCCATGAATCCTTAGGAGCGCATCTTCCAGGACTAGGAGAGGGCTGTTCTTGAAACCCCACCTCGCACCAACGAGCCGGGAGGATAGCAATGGCCTGGCTTGTTACCCCATTAGGTCTAGCCGCCAGTAGTTTTTGTTGATAGTAGTCCCTCGATTATTACATGAAACATGTTTTCTGCGAGTAGGTACATAATTACGGAGGATACATAGATGCAGAAGCAAAACCTATCATCTGTAACCGCGACACGATAAAATGGATTTTTGTTTCTAACGATTACTATTTCACTAGCGGGTCAAATGTCTGAGCAATGTGGCATATGATGCGCGTTCTGTGCAGAAGATTCTCTCCTTTTGTATGGTCATTATTCCACGAAACCGTATTTGGAACCAGGCACACGTCAGTTGTTGAACTCGCTCGGGAACCTTCCCCCAATCCACCTTTAATCCAATGCCCAATGAACAATTAAGTGAGGGGGAGGAGCTCTAGTTGGAAACTCAAGGGTGAGTGCTGTAGGCGGAGCGGGGTAGAATCTCACCTTACCGTACTCTCTGGAAAACTGAGTCACGCCCATAAAAACATATTCCATTTACAACGCTGGTTGATTAAATAACCCCAAATAGTAAAGTTAACGTACCTGTTAGGTGAGTCCGTCTCCTCTGGCTTGTGAGTTACTGTGGGCAAGCGCTTTCGATGTAAAGACATCATCGTCTGGCCGTTAAGTCAGTACTGGAGTCAGTCAGTTGGTCGTGGTCTTTATATACAAAGAGAAAGGTGAAAGTACTGACTTAACGGCCAGACGATGATGTCTTTACATCTAAAGCGCTTGCCCACAGTAACTCACAAGCCAGAGGAGACGGACTCACCTAACAGGTACGTTAACTTTCGTAATTTGCCTACTGGCGGATATAACCCAATTTCTTTAATCCCAAATAGTGTTCAGAGATATTTCATGGTAACGAGTAACAGAAAGATTAATAGGTCACGTTGCAGATATCTGGGACTTTAAAGCGTCTATTCTACTCCAACTGCAACGATGGTGGCCAAACTAAGGTAAATATGAGTAGAACCGCTCATGCGACGTTGACCCTACCAGAGGCATTCGAGACTTTAAACGAGGAGGCGTTTCACGATTGCCACAGGTAAGTGACAAGGCCGTTTTTCATACTTGAACATCTTCAGTACACAATCATACTTGTTAGAAGAGAACATTAAATATTCTGAAACGTGAATATCTATAACTTGTATCTGGACGTTAAAGTTATCTGGGTACCTTCCTTACACCACGTTTCCACCAATTTAGAGGCAACTTATCTTGAACTTGATTAGATTACTTGACAAGTGCGTCTGGGAAATACCTTGATATTTGATTCTCATCAAATCGTCCGTTTCCAAGTCGACGTCTTCCTTCTTGAGTTTCTTTTGTTTGCGCGCTTCCTCTTTTGCAAATGCTCCCAGTTCCTTCGTGTAACGACCATACATCTGCAAACAGAGTGAAAGGTTACTACCGAATTCCATCGCAAATCGAGTCCGCAAACAGCATTGTATTTTTGATAAAGATGTGGATATGTTGCAGGTACGCCCCAGACTGCGTTCTAATAAGTTTGAAAATGATGAACAACGCCCGTAATATATTCGTTTTCTGTGTATATTTAGTGATTTGAGATTTATAAAGCATGCCGATGTCGAATTCCACAAACAGTAAAGTCGGTGAAGCGTAATCCAAGAGTGTATTTCAATGTTATTGTTGATATTTCATCAAAAATGGTGAATAGGTAATGATAGAGGGTAATGAAAGGGAGTGAAGGGAAAAAGACTGGCTGATTCGGCCGCACGACCAGGCCAACAAACGATCTCTGTATCAATAGGAAAGATTAGACCGGATTTGTCGATTCATCTTCACGTAGTATCTGAGGAAGGTGTAAACGATTCAATTACGAGGAGTTGAAACGAGAGTCTCGTCAAATGAAAAACGGATGATGAGCGTCTTTAGAGGCTGTCCCAACATTATTTAAGCGGAAGGAGACACTGCAAATCGGGCTTAAGATTTCAATTTCATGTGTAGTGCAAGATGCGAAGTTTTCGAAATGGATGTACGGACAACGTCGAGTGATATAATACAATTGTACTCATAAAAGACGAGTTAAGACGAAGTAGTCTATTTCCACGGGTAAAATAAAGACAATAATAACTTGTAGACGCGTTTCAGTTTACTAGACCATCATCAGTAGAATACTAAATGAGGAAGTTGTGAGAAGTTCCTTTTATACAAAAGTGAAAGGTGCCTCCTGGCATTAGAAAGGTGGCATGAAAGGGAATGTGAAAGGCAACTCGTCTTTTATAAGATGGATTTCCACTATCTCGCCGCACCTACCTTACATTACAATTGTACTCTTCAAATGAGATACGATTCTCGATTGGGACTACGGCAGGTAAAGATCACGCAAATTTAGCCGAATGAAAATATCAAGGAAGGATCATTGTGGGATACCGCCGTTCATCTGAGAACAATAATAGTAGTTTGAACCGAACCAGTCCATTTAACATTGCGTCATTTTGATGATTTGTGATTCGGTTTTGAGCCTGATGTGCTTCTTCAATTGTCCACGTTTGCGTGAACAATTTGTCGCGGCTATAAAACCGAATGCGATTCGCAGGGCTGTCGTTGAATGACCTGCTGACTTTATGAGGTCGTTGTGATACCAGTCATCTCATATGGGTCGATTGTATGGTGGCAAAGAGCTGCCTTCAGAGAGAACTGTGGCAGCCTAGCCAAAGTACAGAGAATGGGATGCTTACTAATAGTGATGGGGTTGGGGTGGCGGTGGGGGGTTGAAAACCACACCTACTAGTACTATGGAGAAAATTTATGACTTTCCCACTACAAAATGTGTTCCTTTCCTTTCTTTCTTTGATATAAGTTATGCTCTTTGTTTTTGTAAGTTGAAGTTTTTAACAGGATGGAAAGATGTGTGGGTTTACACAAAGAGAAATCCCAAGTATGGACTGAGCGTACACAGGGGTGGAACGGTGGGAGTTGCTGAAGACAACCAGCAAAAGCTAAAGATGGCAGACGACTGCACCGAGGTTCTCTCCTGGAGGAACGAGGTACAGTTTGATGGGAATCGGGAGAGGAGGAGGTTTCTGCTTACGCATCCCCTTTATTATTAATTCTACCTCTAATTACGCCTAAATAACTTATATTTGTCAAGGCAAAGGTTATGAAGGTAGTGAGTGTACAGACTGGCTAAGCTTGGAATAGCCACGCTAAGGCTAATGGGCACCTAGCTATATTTGGGATCACTAACATGATAGTGCCCAAGTACGAGTATGCAACCAAAAAGAAGCATATGAAGCTGCGGAAGTCGTCGATTTCGGCCTCCAAATGGTACTAACATTCAGATGAATCTAAAACCCTGGAGAGTACAGGCTCTAGGGTGTGGATAAGTGACTTTGGGAGAAATGGGACGTACATCGTCCTGGGCCGAACTCCAACGGTTTTTCAACGCTGGGGCCGTCATAATGTATGATAAAAGCTTTAAAACTATCAACATAATGACTAATAGTCAATCGTCTAAAAAGGCGCTGAAGAACAACTGCACTACGTCAACATTGGCGAGGGAGTGCAGGATGTGGCTCAACCCCTTAAACACTAGTGGAGGTGACATTAATTGGATACTTGGGCATGAAAGGATCGTTGAAAGGGCGAACCATCTAACCAGATTCGGTTCGTCAACTGTACCTATAGGGCCACCTCCCCACTGTGGGACATCTTTGTCACTAGTCAAAGAGACTGTGCGAGAATAATGCCAGGATAGTTTATCTGACTGTTTGGAACACTGGGGGAGTGAATCACTCCAAACGCTTTACCTCCGGACCAACACATGGGATAACATCCGATGGTGGAGAGGAAGGACATAAAACGGATTGTGTGATTCACCAAGAAACATTGCAAAATGAACGAACACATGTATGTTTAGATCACTGTCGACCCCCCTTCGGTGCAGGCGGTGTCGTACAGGTGATAAACTCCCTACCATGCCCCAGCCCAGCGCCAGAGACTTGTAAGGGAGCGTTTTTTGGTCTTGGGTCTTCTCCGAGGGTGGACAACAACGTAGACCCTTGCAGGAAATACCTGGCGTTTTCTAAATATTAGTGATCACCGAGGAGCTCTCTCAGCAACTCAAATTTGTAAGTACCAAGAACTATCCAGAATAAATAATCCTGACTGGACATTTAAGGTGTTTCATGAATAGCAAAGCAACGTTATATTATTAGATGATCACCTTCATTATGATATATGTGTCATACAAAGGATGCCAGCACCAGTCAGCATTGTCAGTTTGATATCTAAACTCAAACAGTCCGGATTTCTAGCGATAAGTATTCATGGGCTTAGGAAAGAGTTAATGAAGAGCTTGACAAGGGTATAATTCGTCGTTCACACTCTGAATTTCTATTCCTTTGATTGTACAAAACGCAAGTTCCTCTTTCATTCCCATTCATCGATCCGAGTTATTTCGAATATGGTCCAAGAGATGGTTTCTGCCTGACACCACCTCGTTCTCGGTCAATTGGGACTTAAGCCGTTGGTTGGAAGGCCCTCGAAGTTCCCAAGTTCGATGGTTCATACCCTAAGTGAAGTTTTGGAGGATTCGTTACGTATGGCCAATAGACGGAATTATCACTAAAGGAGCGTAAAGCACAAATTGGAAAGTTGCTGGCAAGACTACGTACAATAAACCTTTCCGTAAATGAGATTTCTGTGCTATGCTGCGAGAAATTACAGAAAAATCAATTCGCTTTAAGTTGTAAACTATTTGATGTTTTCCTTCTCAACCAGGGAAGATGAAGAAAAAAAACCTATCTAAGTCATTCAAGGGTTTCGACCAATCGTCACGGATCGAAGCTTCTTATCTAATGTTATGACCTCGATCAGCTTTTGTGTGTTTATGCTAACTCGATCACGGAGGAGCGACCGCTCCAAACTGGTTGTAACTCGAGTATTCCGCTTTTTTATAATCTTACTCTTAGCTCGCTGAGCTTGTGAATGGCGTGTAACCAAGAAGCGACTAATTAGTTGATGCCACAAATCCCTGGGTTGAATCGTTAATTTGGAGTGCAGTAAGTACTTAATTTGGTCATTTCAGAAAAGTGCGTTGGTTTATGGGCAGACCTCAGGAGCATAGTCGATATCCCTTGTTACATTCAGAATGACAGGTTTCACCATGATCTTGAGGTGGAAACTATCCATGGGACCACATATAAAATTGCAACCGCCCGTTGGGAGCGCGTGAAAGATCATGTCAACACGGAAGCTATCCATTTGCTTCATAAACGACCTACTGAGAAGATTAAATGAACTATCTCAGTTATTGTGAAATGATGAACTAGAGTCGTACTCGAACCACAATTGTCGCAAACTACAAATTTCCGTTTTGTATACAACTTAGTAAAGTACAAAGAAGTTGGAAACTTGGAGTTATCGAAATTAACTAAGGATTAAGAAAAAACTGGGGTATTAATATCCCTTTAATATTCATTATAACACCCTTTTATGAAGATCTCTAACTGTACAAATACGAAAGTCTTTAAATTATGCGCTCTTCAGAACTTTTTTTAAATTTTTATCTAGTCGGAGGCTTCTCTAAAAGAAACGTATCGCAAAAATAATAAGACACATCCCAGGTCATGAAATAAAACGGATAAAAATATACAACGATTGTCTATAACCCCTCATTTATTTTCCCTTTTCCGCTATCTCGCTACGATGTATCTGCCACTGGGAAAACCCGACCCAACGTTCTGTGTATAAGAGAGAACTTCTCTGCTGTTCCCCTTTCAGTTTCTTTTTTGTTACTGATGATGACTTGACCGTCCAAATCGATCTAATACGGTAACTCAAATTTAGTGGAAATAGACAGTCGTTACATATTTTTATCCGTTTTATTTCATGAAATGGGTTTCACAATTTCATCGCGAGTGATCTAGTTCGTACACATCCCAGGTATTGATCGTCCGTCTTAGTTGTAAGCATTAAGATCTGTTTTGGTGCAAATACTTAAAAACGTAAATTTAAATTTCCCAGGGTAGAGTTTTGATGATCTTAAAGGAATTTTAGAAGGATTGGTTTTATTGAGTCCAACATTTTGGTGCTGTTTCGTTCAAAATTTCTTTGAAACGTTTGAGTGAGTTTCTCAATGTTTTATAAACCATGTTAAGGTTATAAACACAACACATTCCTCCCCCCCCCTCTCCATCTTTCTCCTAACGTTC
Source organism: Pachypeltis micranthus (assembly GCA_020466155.1). Classification (NCBI taxonomy): domain Eukaryota; kingdom Metazoa; phylum Arthropoda; class Insecta; order Hemiptera; family Miridae; genus Pachypeltis; species Pachypeltis micranthus. Next base: position 64,696,646 of record CM035770.1, read on the forward strand.
TACTTACGAGTGTAGGGCTGCTGCTACTAGATAATTAATGAGACTATCAACATAATCTTTTTGGAGTGATTTGGCATTGAAAAATTGTTTTATCTTCTGAAGATTTTAACATTCATAACTAAGCAGTGTATTAGCATTGTAGTTTGTTATTTTGAATCCTGCCTTTTATTAAAAATCGTTATTAACCGCCCGTAACACGCCTAAATAAATATAAGTGTATGCATACTTAACAACATTGGTAATGAGCACATAACTATAACTTCATAATGTTCATAAAGGTGGCATTACCACTCCATACAACTTTGTACTCAAATAGCATTGCTTTTGGATTCACTCGATTTATATTTCATTTCAACCCCACTTTTGTAAACTCGAAAGCTAAAATTATTAACTGTTGTTAAAATAACTTTAAAAGTGGTAGCTATTTTTGGGAGCACGAGGGGCTCAAGAACGTAGTTGATAAATAAAAGGGAACTCGATGAGCGTGAGTGAGGAGTGTATTGAGCTTGACAGAATAGCGATATGAGGTTGAGTATATATATTATAGAATACAAGGGGGTCTGGATGCGTGTGAGCTGGTTGCACGGGAAACTAGAGCGGAGATATTGTGAGTAGAGCTGTGACTGGGCCGAGAGTTGATAGAGGAATATCTTTAGTGAGCACCGGAAACGACTGTCTGGGGAGATCTGTGTGTAAAGTTAACGTACCTGTTAGATGACTTGGTCTCCTTGGCTGGTGAGTTACTGTGGGCAAGCCCTTTCGATGTAAAGACATCATCGTCTGGCCGTTAAGTCATTGCTGGAGTCAGTCAGTTGGTCGTGGTCTTTATATACGAAGAGAAAGGATGATGGAGCGTCGCAGAAGGGAAGGGGGTGAAGAGGTATGTCACGTACCTGTGGGGAAAACTCCCTAGAGGTGAATGGAACGTCTTGAATGGTCTGTCAATTGTGGAGTTTAAGTATTTTTGTGTGTAGTGTTTTGAGTGGTGTGAATATGGCGTCGCATTTTGTTCATTTATGATCTGTCCATTGAAGTTTTCTGTTTATAAATTTCCATGTTTTCTAATATGTTCAGTTTTCCTTTGTATTGTTTATGTAGTAAGATGGTGCAGTCCTGTATTTTGGTAGGTTCATGTCCAGTTGTCTTGAGGTGGTTGGCGAAGTTTGAGTCGTCTTTGTTCTTACTAAGAGATTTAATGTGTTCTGAATATCTGGTCAGTATTTTTCGTCCTGTCTGTCCTATGTATGCGTTTTTACAAGTACAGGTTATTTTATATACCCCACTTTGGTCGAGTGGATCTGTCTTTCCAGTCTTTGCAGTGAGTTTACTTCTAAGTGCGTTGCTCGTACGTAGTGCAATTTGTATGCCTTCCTTTCGGGGGATATTAGTTATTCCGTATATTTTTGGTCCTGTGTACGTAAATGTGCAGCGTCTTGTTAAAGTCCGTGTATTTTGGAGTCATATTGTCTTAATAATTTGTTTATTGTTGTTTTTTTTTATAACCGTTATTTTTTACGATAGTATCAAGTTCTTTTTGGTTTATTATTCATTCTGAATAATAACCCTATGTTTTCGGTCACGAAACATTTTTTACAACCCCCCCCCCCCTCAAAATTTGATACTTTACGTTTCAAGACATGGAGATTCCAAATTTGCAATGTCCGTCCGCCATCCCCCGTCCGCCGTCTGGGCCGTTTTGTGCCTTTAACGTGGTCTGAAAAATTCGTTCTTTCGCCCAAAAATCTGATTTGGTATCTAGTTGTGCCTGCTATCTCGGCAATCCGATCGGACGAGGCCCGTGGTTGTAATGGGCAAAAAACGGTTAAAAAAATTAACGAAACGCAGTAGAACACGGGAGCTACAGCGTTTCGTCGTTTGAACTCCCTCCCACCCCGCCCGTCTCATTAAAAAAGCAACCGCGCTCGAGGCGAGCGACCAGCGCACCTCCCGCTCGCTTCCCTCGCAACACTCAACTCCCCCTGGGTTCGCTTCGAGCGCCCCCGTTCCAATTCCCCCGACGTTTTGGTTTTAATACGATTCACTTTTTTTAGATTCTTTCGTTTCATTCTCATTTTGTTTTTTTTTTCATAGATTTTTGGTTAAATTTTGATATTAGTATTTAGCGTGCATGTTTTCATATTAAAATTCAGTTTTTTCTAGATACTTTCGTTTATTTTGTTTATTTTAATATTACGATTCAGTTCTTTTCGACCTTTTTTTGGGTTTCATTATGATATTTTTCGATGCTGAATCGAACAGGATGGGTCTCGGAGCATTAATGCTAGGTCAAGCTGATTATCCGAATAATAAACCCTTGTGTAATAATGTGCAGGGTTTTTGTAATTTTGTTCGGATAGTGGGACAGTTTTTAGTCTCCGTATCATGTGTCTAAATGCACTTAGTGTATGTGGGTGGTTTGATGTTAAGTGTATGGTCGTGTCGGTAGCACTAGGTTTTCTAAAAATGTCGTATTCGAGTATAGTTTGTTGTCCTACCGTGTGATTTTCAGGTCCAAGTAATTAGGAGTTTTATTTTGTTCTTCGTCCATGCCATGTTATGTTGGGTATTGTTTACGTCCTTTAATATATCGTCAGTGTTATCACGGCTTAATATGCAGATGATATCATTTACATATCTGGCAGAGTGTTTGATATCGTGTTTTGTCATTAAGGTCTGGATGTGAGTTTCTTCGTAATACTGTAGAAATATTTCAGTTAATATGGACGAAGTAGGGTTTCCCATACCTAATCCATCTTTTGGCTTGTATATGCTATTGTTAAATTGAAAGTAGTTTTGTCCGAGTGTCAGTTTGGTGAGGTTGGTAACGTGGTGGTTGTCGCGTCTATTTGTCTTAGTTTGGTTGGTAGTATGTCAAGGGTTTCTTTTATTAGTAAAGAGGGATATAACTTTTTGACATTTTATGTCTTTACTTTGCTACATAAACTCGAAAAGTGTAATGGCCAAGTGTAACGGACAAAAGCGTCACGAAAATTAACCTTTGAGGCCGATTGGACAAGCCACATTTTAACCTGAGTTGCAACCGCAGTCCCTGTGGCGTAATGCATAAAGCATCGGTCTCCTAAACTGGAGGTTGTGGGTTCGAGTCCCACCAGGGTTACATTTTTTGTTTTGTTGACATTTTATGTCTTTACTTTACTACATAAACTCGAAAACGTAACGCGGGATATGTAACGGAGAAGCGTCACTAAATTTGTGTTGGGTTAAGTGCATGGTAACGTCTGTTACAAAAATGAAAAATATTTTGTATTATATTAGAAGAAATCTGTAATACCGTTTGTGTGTGTATTAATCGTGATAAATGCAAGTCACTACTTCAACAATCATTAACATTAATTATCTAAAATACGTTTATATTTTACAATATAATATTTTATTTTACGTCTTTATTTTATAATAGTTTTGTTTCATTTTCAAGTAATTATCTATTAAAATAATTTAGAATATTGTTTAATATTATATTTAAATGAAGATTGAGCATGTTAAATATATATCATTACTAATTCTCTTAATAATAATAATAATAATAATAATGATTACTAAATAATATATTATTTTATTACTCATAAATTTATATCAAATGATACCAATCTAGTAGATAGATAGATTTACAAATAGATTTCCTAGACTACCTACGTACAAAGACGAATACAATCATGACTAACAAACACACAAATATGGAAGAAAACTCGACAAACTTAAGAAAAAAACCCCCTATCTCGAAACCCGCAACAGCATTTCATAGTAGAACAGTTAACTTGACGGACGTAAAATTCCTAAGAGGGGAAATCTGTTGTCGCTTTGTTACAACTTAATCCCTTTGTTTGGAGAAGCCGTTTGAATGGGCAGTTTGGGCTTTCCCACGGCTAACATGAAAAAAGGGCCCGAAATTTTTGGACTGACCTCACCTGGGAAAGGCCCCAAGCTCAAGATTTTCGGCCCGTGCACAACATTTATTAACCCCCAGATGATCCTTCACTTGAAAAGCCTTTCGAATCACCTGGGTATTTCTCCCAAACGCAGTCAATGGTTAATGGTTGTTTAAACATCGAATATTTCATCCTGAATACCTACAATTTAGGTATTTTTCTCTAACAAAACCGTTGAATCATCAGTGAACGTTTGAAAAGAACCTGTAACCTGTTTTCAGTAACTTCAGAAGACCTGCTAGTATTGGGCTATTCATCATATACAATATTTTTATCCTGATTCATTAGTTGTTCTTCACAAACATTAAGGTTTTTCAAAATTTTCTGTAAATAGTAAAGTCATCAAGAAATGGAGCAGAATAAGAAGTCGAATGGGTGCTACCGAACATTGCAAACTTCTGGCATACGAACTCTCGTGTGTATCGTTCGTCAAAAGTGCTATGATGAGCTAATGTTGGGCCTTCATTTCGACTTCATGACGTCAAAGTTATGTAAATGATACTGATCCATCTACTCTATTTGCAGTGACAACAGCTCACTTTCTTAATGAAAAAACTATATTTGTGTAGACAAATTAGCTATTTGTACTCACATAAATCAACTTGATAGTTTATTTTTTGTATAAATAAACTAGAGCTATGCATACACAATCTACTTTTATTGCTCATGAAGGCTCATCGTTAATCTTCTGCCGTTATCAGGCTCCCGAGTGAATTGGCAAACAAAGGATTCGCTCTGAGATTGAGATTGGGCGCATCAAAGGATTAACACTTTTTATGGAAAATCCATGTCGAAGCTGAACGGATCCTCTTTTTTTTAATCACTCCAGACAAAACATCTGATAAAGTTCTAGGTCACGTTCGGAAAAAGTGAGATTTGTCGATGACGATCGATGAAACGTTTATTTTAGAGTTCATGAGGCGATAACCTACCTTTCGATTGCGAAAGGAGAGGGGGAGTTCAAATGGTGTGTGAGATGCAGGCATCAAGGGAATGTTGGAAAGAGGGCGTGCTGAGCCCATGATGTATTCCGAACGTAGCAAATAAAGCAACAATTTATCTTGGTGGCGATTAAAGTAATAGTTCCCCGTCGTGCACTGCAGCAGCAATACCCTCACAACACCATCGACGGATGTTTTTAATCCCACTTTCTTAGTGCTCCAATAGGAATCGAGGGCTTCGCAAAGGCTCGTCCAAGTGCACTTTGCATTGCGCTGTCATGCGGGCCCCAAGGGACACGCTCAGCAGCCACCGCACGTAGACCAGTGTCAGGATTGTTGTCTAGCCAGTTCTCTTCCTGCTCCAACACAACCGAAGATTGTACGCGAATATGCTATCGCATGAGGAGATGTGAGACATGGGAGGAATCCTATACCTACGATTTCGAGATTAATCTCTGATTTCCCACACGATTTAATTTACTAGCGATAAATGTCAAAGGTGGTTCAACAATCATCTAATTGATAACACCGCGGACCCCAGGCCAATTCAGCGTGTTACCAGTGTGATGTGCCGCACTAGATATGTTTTCTTAAAATGGATCAACGATACACTTTTGGAGAGTAAACATACATCAATAAATTATAGTAATAATCTGCATAGACACTACAAAACCGTTTACGTACGAGTACATAACAAAAATATCTGGTGCGTTGCAACACACAACTTTCCTTAGCTCTACAACAATTCACTTTGTACATGGCTAATTCTATTTAATCTATTCATTTATCAGTCAGTTCATTTGAACTTGGTCAAACAACGCTTTACGGCAGCAGAAAGCGGTAGCGCTTACAGTTCCGGAATTTATTATGCTGCTTGTACTCATTGCAGGACCATTATTGAGCAACTGGTACACAGATAATTAATGAGGCTGTAAACACGATTTTTAAAAAAAAGGATAGTAATCACTTTTGCAGAGTTATTGGAAAATAACTGTTAGAACTGGTAGTAAGCGAAACGGCAGTAGTTGAAATTCAGGAATTTCTGGAGTGACCCCCATGTATCTCATGAGCGTTTTTAAACACTAACCCTTTAGGTATTGGATTGGACTACAATACCAATTTTTTTCACATTCTACAAGAATTCCAGCGGAGTTTATAAGGAAAAAACTGGGCGAAAAACGCTTTTGGTCGAAAATTTTGACAATTTATTGTGCTGATATCGTCATTTTCCCACGAATGGAAATTTTATGATGTGATTGCCATATTGGGAGCTATCAATATAAAAAATGTGATTAAAATCGTTAGAGCCGTTTTTGAGAAAAAAAATTGGTGTTTTGATCACTATGATGACTATAGTTAACTTTCGGTGGATTTTATTCAAACCCTTATTTTTGCGTCCCATGGTGACCTGGGGGCGAGATATCAAGTTTGAGCTGATTTGGTACGGTGGTTTTTTCTAAAAATCGTTCACAGACACACACACACACAGACCATTTTCCCAAATAGTGTTTTTCGGACTCAGGGGGGTCTGAAACGTAAAGATCTGAAGAGAACTCAAAATTTTTTTTTCAGACGATTACATAACTTTCCTTTCTACTTAGTAGAGCCAAGGAAAGTAAAAAAATAAATCTAGGATGCGGTGGGAAATGGCCACATACGGCTTTTGTTTCCGTGATAAGTTCGTTAAAATATCACACAACTTTTCTGAATATCATCAATTCGGCCATACGCTGTATAAATCCGGCATACGCAGAAAACTGTAATTGCAAATTAGCTGAACATAGCCCAACAGTTTAATCAAAATCAGTAGATGCGCTTTTGCGAAAAACGAACTGTGAAGCGTCAAGAACCACAACACATTTCACAATATGAGACAATCGTTCAATGAGATTGGATTTTACCGATAAACATTTGACGGTAATAAAAGCCTTTTCGGTTCATCGTTCAACCATCTTTCAGAGGAACAACACTTTCAGAAAACAGAACACCCCGCGATATTGACTAGCAGCCCTGTAGGCTAGTTTGAAATCCCTACAGTTGATTTTACCGTATGTTGATTCCTAGGCCTTTTCTCCGCTTATAAAAATACTTCACAAAATGATTGATTAGTTGAAAAAACGTAAGTTTAATCAACATGTTTTTAGCTGTTGTTCAGAGAATTAGTTTGAGTGGAACTGAATGAAGCCTATTTTTTTTCAACACCAGTCATTGATCAAATACAGTTCGGCATTTACTATGGAAAATTCGGAAACGTCAATAAACGAGTTTTGGCACATTTTAGGCGTTAAGGACAGTCAGAAGAACACTAATAGAGAACAATACGTGAGTATTGACTTTTGAAAAATACTCTGAAGTTTGTTGTAACCGTGAAGCCATTTCCTCTGAAAGTCACAAAAACGTTTTTGCGTCATAGCCAAATAGTTCCACACACAAATAATTACCAAGTATAACAGGTGGGTATTCATTGGCACGAGAAAAATGAGAACCCCCCTCCCCCCCTCCTGAATGTTTGGTTCATTTCGTATCCATATTTATCCTGTCTCTTCCAAAATAGTATTAACAAATTATAACCGTTCTCCCGCTAATATGACTACAGACAGAGACAAACCACCCTCCAGAATCGGAGTCTTCGGTTCAGTAGGCCTCAAAACATGAAGACCCAATAGAAAATCATATTTTATTTTGAACGATTAACGCTTTTCAAGCGGTTTGGGCCGTGGTACGGGAAAACTAGCGACATCCGCTTGCCCTCCTGTCCAACAAGCCTATAATGGACAACAATTAAATTTCCGGGTTGCCGGAAGGGGAGGGGGAGTGAGTCGTTACAAAACTAAGGATTTTGCTAATCCTTGTCGCACTCAATGTCGTATACTCAAACCCTATCAGTTCGGTCATTACTGGGATTTCGAACATCCTGATTAAGTTCGAATTGGGAGAAAATTTCAAGGAGTGGCTCCAGCGTGGTTTAATCACGGGTGGATGACTTTTGTCACTGTACAAACATTTTGCAAATCAGGAAGACCGTGATTGATCCTGTTCAACGATTTATCGTACAATATAACAATTATTCTTGAATTGGTGTTAAAAAGAAGGGACTTACGGCAGTTTGAACATATCCGAAGGGATCTGGAGGGCAGGGGTAAAAAGCTCCGGCTTCCGCCTCGGCTTTCCTCTGCCGATATTCCACCAATAACCGATCGAAATCCTCCCATTCCGAATCTTCCCAACTCATCTTTCAAATTCCTGGCAACCGAATTCGATAAAACAGGCAATTGCAGGCCAAAAAAATGAAATGTATGTGCGACGTTATGCGACAAACTCGTTACTCAAACTGCGGCCACAAAGAAAACCCCGGGGCTCAACTGAGCATTTCCTTTCTTCAAGCTCTTTAATCCGAGGCCTGAGAGGAGGGTCAAGTGGATAATGAAGACTAGGCTCTAAGGTGGGGAACTTGCGTCGGGTCAGCAGATTCGTCGTCCAGTTAAATAACAGTGTGTGGTTTCAACTTCCCCGTTTTTACATCAGTTGTAACCTGAATTTCGATACCTCAGTTCGATTCTGGGCGGTGTTCGCTATTATCTCTGCTGGCTCTCGACGTTCCGAGATAAATTTATAAATATTTCGACGAAGATAATAAAATCAGGTTGAATTCTTTCACAGTTCCCGATCCCCCTCGCAACCACCCTTTCACATATCCTAATCTAACATATAACTATTGTAAAGGTGATGCTGTATTATTTTTGAAAAAACACCAATCTCTTTTTCACTTGGTTTATACCAACCGTGCATAAATGTGAGCAACCTAATAAATTCCAGAACGTCACAGACCCTTAAATAAACAGCGCAAATACATTTTATAGGTCTCCCAACTTGTTTTTTCATTTCATTTCATTTTTTTATGGTTTTAGGGAACTTCATGTTTACTGTTCTGAAATGATAGGGGAAACAGTGACAAAAAACTGTCTTATTGGTTAGCTCCTATTTACATCAACCTTTATTGAGTCGAGAGTGAGTTGGTGATTCATGGAGTTAATGTGATTTTTTCTGAGGAGGCACTTGTTCACTATTGTTCAAGAAGCTATTGAAAAAGTTGGTCAAGGAGATGCTAGCAGATCGGATATCTGAATTTCGTGGATAACGTCCCTCGTTTTGGTAGCTCGTTCAACTATCGACATTATTATTGTGAGAATGTCAGCTAGACTTGAACGGGGCCCACTAGAACACGGCACCAAAATAGAGATTTGTCGAACTTTTGATTATCTATTGTGGTACTCTAATAAATTACCCACGGATGATAGTTTTATGTTGCCGTTCCCTTCCGCGGAGTTATTTATGCTCGTAGACGGGAAAACGTTAGGAAAATCGACACGTTGCTTTCATTAAATTACAAAACCATCATAATTTCCATTCAGAAGGGCCGAAAAAAACAAAAAATGGACTACGGGCGTGATGTTGGAAACATCCGACTGGGGAAAGTGCATAATTTTTCGATCAGAAAAAAATAAACGCCGTGGGTATTTTTCTCCCACAAGAGTCAACCATTCATACGTCCATGTGGCGCGGCATCATCAAATATTTTAATCGTAGGAAAGTACTTATAAATCGGTAAAACGACGAAAAATTGAGAAAGGGTGCACCGCAGTATTTTAAATTATTTTTTTCGGAATAGTGATTGATACTTGTGCATTCTCGAATTAGCAAACTCACACTCATTCTCGAACTCACAAATCTGTACATTACTGACAGAATTTTGTCGTGTATCGGTTACATTACGGTTTCTGTGAAAAGTTGAGGTAGATAATGTCCATAGATGTTCAACCGTAATGAAGTACGAATCAATCGATGGAAATCGAAATCGCGTGTTCTTCATGTAAACATCAACCGACAACTTTTTTTTAAATTCGAGGTTGTCAAAGATTTAAGAAATAGTGCCTTCCTTTGTTGTGCATCAACTAATGACGTTTACTACAATAGTTACGTTTTTCATTCAACGAGAAACCTACTTTTTATAGTAGTTGTATAGTGAATTTGAGCTTCTAATTTTAGTTAGCGCGATATGAATCCGCTTTTAGTCAGTTGCAAGAAAACTGGTTGAATTTCCAAGTTTCTAAAGCTACTTCAGTTCACGCAACAAAGAGGCAGTTTTATTTTAAGTTCATTCCCAAGCACGAGACATATTTCTGTCTGGGTGGTATGGACATAAATCCGTCAAGTTGAATGGATAGCAAAGCTTTTATTGTAGTGTGGACGTGAAGACAGTAATACGTGAAAATGAACTTGGTCAAACAACGCTTTACGGCTGCAGGAAGCGGTAGCGTTTACCGTTCAAGTTGTAGGGCTGCTCGTAATCATTCCCGAACGAGTACGAGCAGCACAATAAATTCCGGAACTGTTAGTGCTACCGCTTCCTGCAGCCATACAGTGTTGTTTGACCAAGTTCAAATTAACTGAGTGATAAATGAATTGAGTAATTAGAAAAAAAGCCATGTACCCGAGTGAATTTACGTACAGCTAAGGAAAGTTATGTATTGTAACACACCAGATATTTTTTAAACATTCTAGTAACATTTCAGCGGAGTTTAAAAGGAAAAAAACCGATATTTGTAGAAAATTTTGATAATTTATTGTGCTCCTCTCGTCATTTTCCCACGAATGGGAATTTCATGATATAATTGCCTTATTGAAAGCTATCAATATAAGAAATTTAATCAAAATCATTACTGCCGTTTTTGAGAAAAAAAAATATTTGCAGTTTTGATCACTATGATAACAATAGTTAACTTTCGGTGGATTTTGCATATACCGCTATTTTGGTGTCCTGTGGTAACCTGTAGGCTAGACATCCAGTTTCAGCTGATTTGGTACGGTTGTTTTATCTAAAAACCACGCTAAAATCGAATTCGTCAAGAGTTTTGGTAATTTATTGTACTGCTCTCGTCATTTTCCCACAAACGAGAATGTATATAGTATATACCATAATGTATATGGTATAGTCATAGTGGTTGCCATATTAGGAACTACCAATATAAAAAATGTAATCAAAATCGTTAGAGCCGATTTTGAGAAAAAAAAATATTTGCAGTTTTGATCACTATGATAACTATGATTAACTTTCGGTGGATTTTGCTCATATCCTTATTTTGGCGTCCCATGGTAACCTGCGGGCTAGATATCAAGTTTGATTGGATTTGGTACGGCGGTTCTCTCTAAAAATCGTTCACACACACACGGACCATTTTCCCAAATAGTGTTTTTCGGACTCAGGAGGGTCTGCAACGTAAAGATCTGAAGAAAACTCAAAATTTTTTCTAGCTGATTACATAACTTTCCTTTCTACTTTGTAGAGCTAAGGAAAGTAAAAATCGTGTGTCAAATATGATGACGTAATGGTGCGTTTTCCTACGTGCAATACAAAGGAAGTTTTAACAAAAAACTGAATACAAATTACTGAAATTGCGAGTTGCTAGGATTTCACGTTGGCCATGATTAGTTGAACTCGAACGTGGACGACATGAGTGGCTGTCGTAAACGATCATCCAGGTCTTCAAACGATGAATATGGTTCATGTGACACCTATTTTCAGAGCTTTGAAAATTCTTATAAATTATTCCTGGTCTCAATGATTTCTAACTGGCGTTTGCAACTTTTGTTTGCTGCTTTGACTAGAAAATTAATAAAATTCCAGTTTTCAAACTTTCATCTGCCCATCTTTATTAGCCCCCCATTTCAGTTAAGTGCGAACGAAAACCAGTGATGTTGAAATCTGTTTAGGACTTCCACCAACCTGAATATCATCCTGCTCACTACAAAAGGATGCTGCGAAGTTCCAATCTCCGTCAGCCCCTGTTACACTTAGCTCTGTCGTGTAGTAATAACTCCAATATAAGCTCTTTCTCACGTTCCTTTAGCTGCTTGCCGTTTTGACGTATTTCGAATGTTGAACATCATTATCGTTCAACGTTACTGTCACCGACATATTTCATTCAATCCTGATTCCACGTCCACTTTATTTATAACCCGATTGCATCAGAAAATAACGGTAAGCTTTATTGAGACCTTGGGGAAAACAGTTTGCTGCAGACCTCGACGTTATTTTGGAGGGTTCTTGGTAAAGATTAGTTGGGTGTTCGTTCGAGTGGTACTGTCTCGCCTCCGAATTACAACATGTGTCCGAAAGTTCTGTGTCCACGGACACATGGTGAGTCTACTAGCTCGATCCTCGTCCGTGTCTAGATGCGCAACCTAAAACCACATATTGGGGAATAAGAGATAGTGACTCACTTATATCACCTGGTCGCCTTGTAAACAAAACAGGAGCGGTTAAAGCCCGATATCTGCACACATTGATGTCTCCCACGATACTGCCATTTTTTCATTTCTCTCGCTTTTTGCGTTGACGTCTTTTTTTCTCTTTTTCACAATTCAGGACAAACTCTTTCCTTTTTCCTTCCCTTTCATTAACAATATGATCACGAATTTCGTTTTATCAAGAAAATAAAAGTGTTTAACCGTCATTCGTTAGGGTGTCGGTCAATCAAAATTCAATATCACGAGAAAGAAGGAAGTGGGCTATTATTTCACCATTAGTGTCGAATTGGAGCAATTTTCCCATTGGTAGAGTAACATATATATTAGATTAAACACAATTTTCGTCACTTTTTGGTTGTTCTTTCACTGCAAAAGTCGAAGGAACGATTATGAGGAAGAATGCATAGATATTGACTAGTCGGAGACACATTGAGAGTTTAACCCATTGGTGTCCAGTGATGCCGTTTGGTGAAGGGTCGCCAGAGGACTTTTCTTTGATGTTTTGACCTGTTTATTCTCTTGGAGAGTTTGTTCGTTTATTCATCCCCCTCAGTGACCAATATCACCTCATATAGTGCACATATAACGCATATAGAAGATTTTTGACCTCAACCGAGGGAGATTCTTTGGCGTGAGTTTTGACACTTTATTGTTATTTCGCCGAAGCATGAATACTTTCCAATAATCTCGAGATGTTTCCGAATCGACTAAATAAGATGTCCAGCTGACTATGTTCATCTGAGCGATGCCAAACGGCATCGTTGGGCAGTTACCGACAGTTTTTTGAATTCGTAATTGTCCACTACGGTTATTTGAAGGAGAAAAATTACACAGCACTGAAGGAGAAGCGCCAGAAAAGGGAAAGATACTCTGAAGAGGACTCTAGGAAGGGCAGATAGAGCCCAACCGAGGAAAACTCGAACTCACACCTTTTCTCTTCCTAGCAAGGTGCCTCCTTCCGTATTCCGAAGAACACGGACTGGCCACTACTAAACTCAGCTCTACTCAGTCAGTGAAGGCCCTGGACACAACAGCCAGCCTTATGCAAGGGGCGATCATTCGCTCCTATGAAGATAATTGCCCATCCCGTACCCACAAGACCAATGGTGAGGCCCTATGGTGGAGTGAGGAGTTGGGAAAGCTAAGGTCTTCAACGAGGAGGCGCTTCAACAGGTCTAACAGGACGGGGGATTGGGAGGCCTACCGGCAATCCCTTAAAAGTTATAGTAAGGTCATTAGAAGAGCAATGAGGAAGTCCTGGAGGGATTTCTGCGGCGGGTTACGTAGCAAGTGTCTCTGAGGCCTCCAGGCTCTCCATGAACAAACCTCAGGAACTAGGCCTGATCAGGAGGATGGACGGAACATTGACGAAAGATCCAAGGGAAGCCCTGAAGGTGTTGGTTGATACCCACTTTCTGGGGTGCACCATTATTGAGGGAAGGGCTTCTGCCCCATCCTGGGAGCGAGGCAGGGAAAGTCCACACCCATGTAGGCTCCTGGGGTATGCGAATCGCATCTTCACCCACGGAATGGTTAATTTCTTCAAACCCTATAAGTCCCCTGGGGGTGATGGGGTATTCCCGGCGTTGCTCCAACGGGGCCTCGGGGCCCTACTTCCCTCCTGGTTAAGACTTTTAGAGCGCCTTAAAGGCTATTGCAGCTTATAGTTTTAGGTCCAAGCTGGCATGGGAATGCCTTCATGCGCTCATAACAGGCTCTCTTTCATCTGGGTACCGGCTCACAAAGGGCATGAGGGCAACGAAAAGGCTGACTGCCTTACAAAAAGGGCTACACAGTCCCTACCCATTGGGCCTGAACCATACGTGGGCAAGACGAACAGTCACCTGAATCGTCTGGTGGCTCGATGGGAGATACAGAAAAACAGCGCCCATTGGCATCGCCAGCCACGATTAAGACAAGCGAAAAGGCTTGTTATGCCTTCTAAATGCAGACTTTGCGGTGAGGAGGAAGAGACGGCAGAGCACATCCTATGTGAGTGCCCAGCCTTGGCAGTTAAACGTTTCGAATACATCGCTAAGGGGACTATTGAACCCCAAATCACAGCGGAATCTGCGGTGAAGGACATACTCGGCTTCCTAAGGGGGGCGGGTATGTACGACGCCTTCTACTAAGGAAGGGCTAGTGTCACAATAGACCCATACGTGGCCGCAGTGACAAAGGGGCTTGTCCCTCGGGCCTATTTACCCACTGGAAAGACAACGGTGTGGTAACCGAGGCGAACACCATTGTTTCGACCAAACCTGAACAAAAGAAGAACAGCACAACACGGTTCAAATGTCTCAGGCAATTTACCACAACAACAAATCAAATGGGTGGAACGGATCTGATGGATCAAGTCATAAACAACTACCAGATTAGTGTACGAATGAATAAGTGGTGGTGGTCCCCATTCACATGGACCTTTGACGCTGTAAACCATATTCTGACTAAAAAAACTAAAAACATATCACAACTGAAATCCAGAAGAAGCATTGCAGAAACTGTCAACTATGTGGTACGCCGTTGCTAGGAGACGTTTATTTTTTCATCTTGGGTTTTGGGCGATATCCTTTTCGATCGTGAAGATGGGAAAGAAACGAAAAAGCTGGGCAAGGACTTCTTGTAAATCCCCAACCCGTACATTGCGTTCAAAATGTAAAGTTGGACTGTGTATTGACTGTTGTGCTCTCCATCATACTAAACTATAATTTGTCCTATCTTGAACGTAACCTTTTAATCGACAATTTGTGATTATACTTTTTTATTCATAACGTAGTACCATCCAAATCCTTTTATTTCCCTATTTTGATTGCAAACTTAATTCGGTCTAGTTCCATCATGCATCACAATACTGTTCCAAGTCGCTGAGTGCCCAACGATGCTACATGGCATCGGCCAATATTGAAAAATTGGCTACAGGCAGAATTTTTTCGCTATTTTCCCCGTAATCCTCGGGTCAAAACTAGTAAAAAATGAAATTTTGCGAAAAAATTTGAACACTGGGTTATTATAAACCGCTGAGCAGTTTTTCCCAAAAAGTTAAAAAACCTCATTTCGTTTCATAGGCCTGTATTTCCGTACACCGAATTTTTATAAAAATATTTGAGGTACAAAATTTGAGTAATGATTAGTAAAAGATAATTAGAAAGCTTAGTTAAATCGTTAAAGCCGTTTTCCGGACTTAAAAAACGCGAAATCAAGAAAGAGAGCTACAGACGTTTCATTTTACTGGGTAATCATCTTTCCCCTATAAACATTTACAGATTCTTCGTCACTCAATTAGTCAGGACTGGCCGATTTGAACATTTCACATCGTTCTTTGCTCGTCTTTGCTTTCCGTGCCGAACGAGAATTAGGAATTCAGTCAGAGTAGTCAGAGTCCTGGTCGCATTCTAAAATCAACTACAACCCTCATTTCTGTCTTCGAACCGCTAATTCCTCGATTATCAATTTATGTATACCTTACAATTACGTAGAGCAAACCACACGGTCCATACAACGTGTGAGGAATTCGAGTGCTCTCCTCAAGTTCCATTTACGAATATTTTACTTCATAAACGAGAAAGAGTGGATAATTATAGTACAGTATAATCAATATACTCTCATGTACACAAATACTTGTGTAAAAAGTGAAATGCGTACGTGCCTGAACGTAATTTCCCTCAATACTCACCAACACAATTTTAGCAACTGAGAGCGTAAATACGTCATCGACTTCTTTAGAAAAATCCATTTCACGGGTGCTGATAAAACATGATAAACCATGAGCTGCAATCATTTGAAAAATAAATTGTTGATGTGAGGAAAGTAACAGATTCAGTCCGGTGAGTCGACTGAATAGTTTCAGTGTTACGACATTCATTCACTGTTTTGAGCAACGGAAGAAAAATATCGACCCGAGTGAGTTAATACTGTTATCGCAATGGTGGGTGGGGTGGGGGGGGAGGGTTGCAACTAATTTTGTAATCGCGGCCTTTCTATTCCGTTTAATAATCTCGCCGACAGATGTTAGGCAATTGAATTTTAACTAATATCAGGGACCTAGAAACACCGTGATCACTACTTCACGATCAGGCGAGTAAATATTTGGTGCGAATCAGTAAACAATTTTCCTCAGTGTTGAGCTATGGTGGAGTGACTAGTGGTGGTGGGGTGGGGGGGGGTAGATCTTAACTGAAGCGATGTTGGCTCATTTCGAGTCGTTTAATTTGAGGTTTTTTAAAATACAATCGCGTTGAACTATTACGCGACTGAGAGATGAGGTGTTATTTCACACGATGAGCAACTCTGAAGCTCTAAATTATGTTATTAGAAGATGACGGCAAAAATTAAGCCACTATCGTAATTTCGTTAGATCCCTATAGCCTTATCACTTAGCCGATAACTGAATGTAGCTCCTTTGCTCCTTTATCATGGAGAGGGGAGAAGAAATAACGTTTCAACAAACAAACAAAAAAATCATTGAACTCACTAACGAGAGGTTTTTGCATTTTTCTCGGAAATGACGGGAACGACTATGATGTAATTTTCAACTGATCTGTTACTAACCAGTAACTAACTCTTGTTCTCCATAAATGTCTGTGGAACATTCGGTGAACGGATGTATAGGACTATGAAGCAAAGTGAAGTTTTTTACTTTCCTTGCCTCTACATTGTAGAAAGTTTTCTTCAGATCTTTACGTTACAAACCCTCCTGAGTCCGAAAAACACGATTTGGGAAAATGATCTGTGTGTATGTGTGTCTGTGAACGATTTTTAGAGAAAACGACCGTATCAAATCAGCTCAAACTTGATATCTAGCCCGCAGGTGACCTTGGGACGCCAAAATAAGGGTATGAGCAAAATCCACCGAAAGTCAACTATAGTTATCATAGTGATCAAACACCAATTTTTTTCCGAAAAACAGCTCTAACGATTTAAATGAAATTTTTTATATTGATAGCTCTCAATAAGGCAATTATACCATAAAATACCCATTCGTGGGAAAATGACGAGAGCAGCACTATAAATTATCAAAATTGTCGTGTTTTTTCCCCTTTAAACTGCGTTGAAAGTTACTAGAATGTTTAAAAAAATATCTGGTGCGTTGCAACACACAACTTTCCTTAGGTCTACGTCAATTCACTCGGGTACAGGTTTGTTTTTCTACTTACTCAATTCATTTATCACTCAGTTAATTTGAACTTGGTAGAACAACGCTTCAAGCGCTTGTAGCGCTTACAGTTCCGGAACTTTTTTTAAACGTTTTGGGAAATATACAGGTTGTCTCCAACCAGTCGATTTATATGTCGTCCTCGGAAAATGTTTCCTCATTCAGTTCAGTGAACAGACCAAAACGTGCCAAAGCAATGTTGTTAGTACACGCTACACAATGTATTTCAATCATGTGAAGAAATATGTAGTGCGTAGCAATAATCAACTTTCGGCAACCCCTGTAAATTCGGGCGCTGTATGATCGTTAACCGCAATTCTACGGAAACTCTTATATACAAAAACATGTTCGCTCTAGTTTGTTGAAATAATTACAGCTGAGAAAGTGGAAAAACGTGTAAATTAATGATCGACTAATCCCTTTTTCCGAGCTATCACGGCTTATATCTCCGTTCAACAGATAGATACAGAAATAATTACGGAGAACAAAATGTGGGTGTCGGTTGATGAAAGACATTCTGTAAGATTGATCAAATCCGGTGAAACAGTTCCTCTGGAAATTACGAAAACGTTCAAAAACATTTCGACATATTTTGATTTTTATCTCTGTTGAATGAACTTTCAGAGAAACATTTATCGATAACAGTATATAGGTAATGACATCCTACGAGATTGGCGAAAACCTTTGAAGCCGCTTTGCCCAAAACGTGTTAAAAACCTATTTTTGATTCATAGGCTAGCATCTCCGTTCCCCGAATTTTTATGGAGATATTTATGGAGAAGAATAGTTGAGTACTAACTAGTAGAGGATAATCTGGACATTTCATCAAGGTCTTTGGAGCCGCTTCCGAGAAAAATGCGAAAAACCTTAGCTTTTGGTACATTTTACCGCCTTTCTCGCCCATAAATACATTTTCGCGTCTACAAAAAATCAAGAACAAAACGAAAAACCAATACTCATTCAGTCGAACTACACCTTCCCCCCCAAATCTCACTATAAATAGTATGGCGAGACCCAAAAAGGAGAAACTAAGGAAATGGGTAGGGCGCCCAGACTACCCTACGCCAGCTCTAGAGGTAGAAGTATTGGGACAGGGTAGAAAAGAAGGATACAACGACCACCAGTTAAGGTACGAACCGTGCAACAAGCGGGTGGTGATACCTCGGAGACCGCCTGGTGACACACCCGGCCGACGCAGCCCCTCAGCACTTCTCTTGCACCACGCCAGGATACAGTTACACACACATGAGCCACACGCCGAAATTAATTTACGTTTGGATAACGGAAAGTAAGAAAAGTTGTCGAGTCGGAAGTTCTGCATTGGGCCTTTTGCTAGATAATGGATCGAACGCTAACGAATTGATCGAATCGCGGAGCAAACGTTGAAAGATATGAATTAATAAAGGGCAAAGAAGTTAAACTGTGACGCCTCAAGTTCGATTCGAACATTTTTTCTCCCCTTCGAGTCGGCCTAATAAGTTTTGAATTCGATTTATGAAACTAAATGTTCTTCCGAAGATCGAAAGTTCATTAAGTAGTGAGATAATACGCAGTTGCCCCAACACGATTCCCTACATTTTAACATAAAAATTTGACGTCACTAATGAGTTCCGAGAAAATCCGTAAAATACCGCCCGGCGACCTCAGACCTTTTTGCGCAACTCGAATGT
The DNA here is from genome assembly GCA_020466155.1 of Pachypeltis micranthus. Lineage (NCBI taxonomy): Eukaryota > Metazoa > Arthropoda > Insecta > Hemiptera > Miridae > Pachypeltis > Pachypeltis micranthus. The sequence continues at coordinate 64,715,664 of CM035770.1, forward strand.
CCGAGCCTGAGACAGCGCTCAAGGTAAACGCAAACCGGAGGAACTGGAAATGCTTCGAATTCGAAATCGACGAAGGTTGAGCCGAACATATTTTCTTACAGAGGCTACAGTTTTTCGACTCATGGTCGTGTTTGGAACGAAAGGACACATTCCGTAAAAGCAACCGTCACTAGGAAGCAACCAAGAATGTGAGGCACTGTAGGGTTTCCCAAGTATCTCATAGCTCTGAAATTATGACAACTTACTCACCAATTTCAGTTTCTTGCACTAAATAAGGATGGGTTCCTTTACGCCTCAAGAAATAGTAGACAGCTACGTTCTGTGAAGAGACTATCTCGAATAGCCCAATACAGTAACGTTCCACTATTGAATTATCAACTTTGGAATAGTCGTGTCACTCTACTTCACGAACAGTTTCACTATTGATTCGGCATTCGTTATAAATGAAGAAACAGGAGAAAAGAAGGTGGGATTTTTCTTACGAGATCAGATCTATTTTCAATTTCTCACTTCTCGCGTCGTTAGAAACTTCCGGCTTCTAAAAGTGTCCCTAAATTGGGTATTCCGACGTTTTCTCGAAAAGAAGCAATAATTATCTAGTATTGTGCGATAACCTTTGATACCGAGTTATCGCACGGCGGAATTACTAGAAAAACTGATTGCATAACGCATCATTATTTTCTGTGATGGTCGACCGTTTCTGCCGATCGCAATAACGATCTTACGGTTGTTCCATTAGATGCACTCCATCATGAAGCCAAAAGAAGCAGTCAGGAGCATGCAGGGTTTTACGACATCACGAAGAAAAGCAGCACGGAGCTTCTTCGCGCTCTCGGCCCATAAATAGGAACGAATGAGCCTAAAATATTTCGAGAGGCGCCCAAGTATTGGGCGAATGACTACACCGCTTGGACAAGGCATCAGCTCAGTCCCGCACAACGTACATGTCATTACGTCAAGCATTCGACTCCTCGATTTTCGCTTCACAACTTCGGTCGGTTGCAACAACTTGATCAAGCTATTAAAACTCACCTTCAGCGTCAGTTATTTTTATAATTCTGAACTGGCACTTAAATTTATGAATGATCATGCAATGCAATTAAGAGCGCTTAAATCGTCACCAAGCTTAATTTAGAAACCCCGTCGACTGAAACACTTTCATAAGTTCAATAACGTTTGTGATCTGATGTACTAATGTTTACCACCACCTCCTAGTTATTGGTTTAATATTACGGAAACCAAACATCGGCGTAATTAGGCTACATCGTCTTTCTTCGTTTCGTGGCTCTTCGGCCTTGCTTTATGCCCCTCGTAATTCAAACACGCATTTTACTTTGAAACTGCTCAGACTTAGGTAAAATTCGTGGTAACAATAGAGGTTGAGATTGTGAGACGTCGTGAGCGTTTCATTCCAATCAGAACATCTCAGCATATTGGCGGTTAATGGAAATCGAAATGATATCTCAAAATATTTAATCGCGCTCAAATTGGCATCGGTTGTTATATCTCAGATATTCAGTTACCCACGAAGTTATGATAGAACCCATTAGTTTGTCTACTTGATGCAGTTTTTTTTTTTTACAGACTACCAATTTCAAAAAAATAACATTTCAAGTATTTAGCAGTAAGACAATACCGGGCACTTGCGAATTTCAAACGTTAGAAGCTAGGCATATTACAAACTTACCCAAGTGCATTCGATGATTTGTATCACTCTGCTGACTAGGTTCATTAGCTCACGAGAAGAATGACACAACGACATCACATTTGTTTTTCAAACACATATGAAGGGTCCAGGGAAAAAACCAACTGTCACTTTTTCTTAAAAACGAGAAAACTCGTTTTGAAAGTTTGAAACGCGATTGTGATTGACTAGATGCAAATAAAAAATTGAAATAAGTTTTATTATGCACTAAAACATCTATTTAAGTGTTCCACAAAGTGTTGACGGTACTATTATGCTACTTATTTGTTAAAAAATTCAAAAACTGAGCAACCCCCCCAAAAAACAGGGGAAGAACCGACGATGTCAACTCTCATCCAATGGAGAAAAAACATGTTTTTTCTGTTCGAACGTCGTTTAATTATATTACACTGGTAAAACAAACAAAAAACAAGCAAAAATGAAATTTTTAATTCTGACGAACGTAGGTAGAAGTGGTTTTTTTCTGATATTCTTTTGAACTGTCCTTTATGCGAGAAGTGGCAATTCAAATTCTCCTTGCTTCATTCTGTTCAGCTCATTGGGTCTTCGTCCAATCACACTGAATGAGAAAGTGCCGTTGGACGATGAACGATGATTCACCAGTCGTGGATGGTTATGGGAGACATAAATTTCCTTTATTTCCTGGATTTTGAACAAACATTTTTTTTCCATAATGTTTCTTTAATTAGGACTTCCAGTCTTTTATCAAGAGTTGTTTCCCATTCACGACTGAAAACAGCGTAGGTTTCGCTCTTGAGCTTTTTATTATGTCCCTAAATTCTTTAGAAGTCTCCATGCGGCATTTCATCTTCCAAATTCCTACATTTTTGTCGCATTCCAAATACGTGTGGCCGCGAATCAGGAATGTCATTTTACCATTCTTCAGCCCATGAATTTTGTGTTTGGACAGATAGTCCAGGTAGTTCATGATGAAATGGAAGAGAAACGATGCTACTTCGTTCGCACCCTTTTTCCCAACTCCTTCGTGGTAAGTGTAGAATACCGATTGGCCAGTGGAAAATACGTGAACATTGAAGGAGAATACTGACAGCTGTCGTTTATAGTAAACATCATTCGTTTGGATATTAGGAAGCGAAACGTTTTTGGCAAAGTCAATACAAATCGCCTCTTTTCTGTGGTCTTTATTACACATGTTCTTCGCCAATTTCTTTCGGTCATAGAACCATTGAGCTTTTTTCTTATGCAACGTATTCATGTCCGTAAGTGTTTTAATTTCTTCCTGATCTTTGTCGGGTGGTAAGCTCTTGAGTTTTGCAATGAACTCGTCACATGTTGCGCAGGTGATATCCGAGCATATCCGAATGAAATGTTGAAGTTTGTATTAAAAATAGTTCGATAACTTTCGTAGGAAACGACGACATTGCGATATTTTTCTTTGAACATGGTGTACATTTTTTTGAATCACAGAGGCAAGGTGAGGACCACGTGTTGCGCTGTTGGGGGTTCGGTCGGGGAACAGTGACATCGTCGGTTCTTTCCCTGTACACCAAAAACTTCAAGTCTTATACTTCAAGTCGGGTTTCCTCTTTTTCTAGTTACTAAAATGAAGAGCATCATTTTCTGAGTTCAACGATATAAAAAACTCGATTTGCGAAAAAAAGTGACTTAGTCGGTTTTTTCCCTGGACCCTTCATATGAAGATGTCACCTGAGAGTTGATGAAAACTCAGTGTAGGTACAGATCGTTTCGCACTGAAAAAAAGGTTTTCACCACGAATGAATGGTTTTCATCGCGAAGTTCATTGGTTCCTAGATATTTAGTTGTATTTTCTTGTAAAATTCGGGCCCAACAGCAGCTTTAACAGCCATCAGTTTTTTTAGTAAACTGTTAATGATCTTTCTTGAGTATCTTTCTAGCGATAATCCGGTCATCAAGAATGTCTCAGGACGGGATAACCGTCACTATCACTTTATTGAATAACTGTGATTCATAAAAAAAACTGGCAGACCTTTTCATTCTTCATCAATTCGTTTTCTCGGGAATTGAAGGTGAATAATCTAACCAATAATGTGGTGTAAAAAACTGCATTAAACACATAACCCTTGAAATGGTATAGTGTTACGTTCGGTCCAGAAATACTATCCCGGAGTGACAAATCAATAATCATTAATTTCAATTTTTGCGTACTGAACGTTATTTTGTTTGACCGCAACCGATTGGATTATGGTTTGAGAATGGTTACTCGCTGAAAATTCCTAAAAGTAGTTTCGTGGTTTTACTACGTGGCTTTATTTGAAACTTTAAAAGGTAGAAAGATGTATCGGGTTTGATGAAACGTTCGTTCACTCCAAGAGATTTCGATGACATTTTATATGTGCATGCACTATATTTTTATTGAACACATTTCCAGAAGTATACTTACGCGAAACGAATTAGCTTAGCAAATTTTCAATTATCGAGGAATCTCATTTTTGGTGTGTTTAGACTTGTCTCCATTCAACCAACGATTGCAGAAATAGTTATCGGATTTAAAATAGGGATATTGAAATTTGTTCCGTGGGCGCTGTGGAAAATGCCCGAAGTCCCCAGGTGCACTCAAGGTGCTATTCTTATCGCTGTGTTGAATGAATGTTCATCACTCGTCTAGTATGAGTGACATCCGAAATTGGGGATTTAAGGCCAAGGGGCTCACGTTAATGTTCGTTAAAACTCGATATAGCCACGCAGCTACTTCAGCCAACGAGTACGCTGCTTATTGAACTGCCACAAGACTTAAGCGAGAACGCTAGGTTTGGGATGATAGGTTTTTATTACATTTATTGTGCCACTCTCGCCATTAACCGAAAACGCTCGCCAAAATTTTGTTTGGACCTATTCATGCAAAAACGTAATCGAAATAGAGCCGTTTTGAAACCACAAATTTTGAGACTTCGATCACAATAATAATTATAGTTAGCGTTGAACCGACTTCACTCAAAACTTTGTTGTGGCCTCTCATATTGGTTGGCCTACTGAACACAAAATATGATGTGATTTGTTATGGCTGTCTCTTTTAATTTGGACTCAATAGACTTGAAATCGCGAATCCCAGAAGGTGAATTCTTCGTCACTCAACACGTCAGGGACGGCCAATTCGAACATTTCTCGTTGCTCTTTGCTCTCTGAGCATGCGTTCCGAGCGAGAAATAAGAAATTCGTACTTTAGAGCCAAAGCCCTTGTTTCATTCCGAACTCATCTACAACCTTCATTGTTGCATTCGAACCACTGATTTCCCGATATATCAAAGTTATATTATGAATAATGAGTAATAAAGTAATGTAACCCACAGTATTCTAGGAAACCGCCTGCGACGAGTCCGTAAACAAGGTGACTCATTTCCAGTCATGCGAACGTAGCAAACTAAGTGGCTGCGTTGGCTATGCGAACCTACTTGTACCCCCTCGCGAGCTCAGCTCGGTGTGTACTCATTTAGCTGTCTTGGCGACAGTATCTGTTCCTGTCAAACCTTTGTAACTTAAAATTTATTTGTGGAAAATTAAAAGTTTGTTTTTAAAAACTTCTTCGACCCTAAGAAGAACTTAACTTCAATTTAAGTATTTGTTTATCTTACTTTTATGTACTGGGTGTCACATAACCCATACAACATGTAAGAATGTACTTTCTAAGATTAATATACGCACTGCTATTCTCTCTTAATCTGGACTCAAAAGACTTAAAAACGCGAACCCAGAAGAAAGATCTTTAAATTTTCTCAGCCGAACTCAACTTCCATCCGTACTACTTTGTATCACAAACTTAAAAAAGCCGTTTGTCTCGATGCATGAACCTTCACACCTTCAATGCATCTGCAGTTTAAGAAACTCGACGTTCAGAGAATTATTAACGATGAAATTTGAATTAAATCATGTAACTACACTATACAATCGAAGTTAGTATTTATATTACAAATTAATTGTACAAACCTTAAGCCGAATGCTCATTAGATCACTCATTCGGGCAAAACAGGAAAGCTAGGAATTGTGGCAAAATCTGTTACGTTGGGTGTGCTAACATACTTTCAATACACGGCACACAAACACCTTTTACAATGTCTCAAAGAAAAGAAAATCTCATGTTTGTAGAGGTAAATAACGACACTGAAACTAATAAAAACGACTTTACCTTCGCTACGTTTCGTAGATTTTGAACGGAAATAATAGATAGACATTTCAGATAATAACTGACTTTAACTATACGAACTGAAGAATGTCTTGTGTAGGTTTTATGGGCTGTTATCACTCGAATATATCAACGAGTAGATATTACTCCGGTCATCAAGTAGAAATGACCCGTCTCCAAGAGTCTTGCTATTTAAATGCCAATCATCAAGTAGGTATTCTCAATTTTATGAGGATAACGAGAAATGATCGTATTTCTAAGGAGGTAGGTAGGCCGTAAAGTATCAATGTTCGATAGTTAAAGAAATATTTGAAATACCGGTACGAAATGACAACTGTTTCGATCACACACTTCGCAAACCAATTTTAATGGAACTATTGTTACGCTACCTAGTTTTAACTAATAAATTAAATTATTGCATTATGTTTTTTAAGCTGAATGATTGATTTTAATCAATCGATACTTAGGAGCATAGTAGTTGTTTTCCAAGTCAGATAATTTATTCGAGTTTAAGTACTAGAAACACTTTTGATACCAAAAGTACTGAGAAAAATATGATACAATAATAACAATATAACATAGAATGGATTGTACTGGCTATTTCCTAATTTTTAGTTGAGAGGATATCGAAAATACCGTAAATATTCATTCAACTTTGGTCAGAGTGTTTGGAGTTGCCAACACTCTCCTCTTCACCTCTCACCTTACCTGACCTCTTGAGCGGTCAAGTTTATTTGATCTCTCTCAGTGTGTGGACATACCTTCAACTTTGCAGAGCTGCTTTAAACCTATATACTGTATATCATTGGTTTACAACATTTCCATCCTTTTTATTTCTGAGAACGGTTTTTAACGGTCCGTAGGTTTTTATTTGCAACAATACGCATTTATTGTAGAACACTTTAGTTGAGATGTATGTGAAATGGAATATGAAACTTTGGAAATACACGTCTGAGGAATCGTGTTATTTTAGAATGGTTCACTATCAAGTCGAGCTTTGTCTGGAAATGAAAAATATTGTGTACAACAGCCAAAAGTAGAACAACCCTAGGAAAATCCAATTCGTTACGCTATACTGCAGCCTTCGTTTTCGTAACGGAGTTAATTCCCTTTGACTTCACGGGTTAAGGCTGATTACTGATCTTCATCCTGTTTCTCACCAACTGAGACAATTTAATCGTCATTTGAAGCTTCCTATTGGATCGCTGACCCGTTTGCAATAGGCGTAAAATTGATCTGTAAGCAGAATGAGAACTTGAGGCGCTCGGTTAGTACCGCTATGCCTGCTGGCAATTAGCGCACCTTGTGGCCCACAATGCTAGTCTTCTTTTCCAATCCGCTACTTCATTTCTCTTCAGTGGAACACGTTTAAGAACTTGGCTCGTACGACCTACTCCTCAGAAGGAAGAACGAATTTATTGACGAATAGCTTCATAATCGTACGTAGGCCAGTTGCGCCAACAAGCTTGATTAAACCTTGATTTTTCAGCTAACTCATGTTAACCCACCAACCGTTAGAACTTGGGGACGCTGAGCCAAAAAAGCTTTAACCATGTTATTTAACAACGAATGAAGTTCTACGTCTTCAAATCAGTGTCGTGTTAACTCACGAATTCTCACCTCCAAACATCAAACCTATTAAATAGTTAACTAGCTCTTTTTATTTTCCTTGGCTCTACGAAGTAGAAAGGAAAGTTATGTAATCGGCTGAAAAAAAAATTTTGAGTTCTCTTCAGATCTTTACGTTTCAGACCCGCCTGAGTCCGAAAAACACTATTTGGGAAAATGGTCTGTGTGTCTGTGTGTGTACGTGTGTCTGTGAACGATTTTTAGAGAAAACCATCGTACTAAATCAGCTGAAACTTGATATCTCGCCCGCAGGCCTCCATGGGACGCCAAAATAAGGGTTTGGACAAAATCCACCGAAAGTTAATTATAGTTATCATAGTGATCAAAACACCAAATATTTTTTTTCTCAAAAACGGCTGTAACGATTTTGATTAAATTTTTTATATCGATATCTCTCGATGAGACAATTATACCATAAAATTCCAATCCGTGGGAAAATGACGAGAGCAGCACAATAAATTATCAAAATTTTCGACGGAATCGATTTTAGCGCGGTTTTTAGAGAAAACAACCGTACTAAATCAACCGAAACTTGATGTCCAGCCTACAGGTTACCATGGGACGCAAAAATAAGGGTATGGGCCAAATCCACCGAAGGTTAACTATAGTTATCATAGTGATCAAAACACCACATTTTTTTTTTTCTCAAAAACGGCTCTAACGATTTTGATTAAATTTTTCATATTGGTAGCTCTTAATAAGATAATAACTATAAAATTCCTATTTGTTGGAAAATGACGAGAGCAGCGCAATAAAATATCAACATTTTCGACGAAAAGCGTTTTTGCCGCGGTTTTTTCCTTATAAACTCCGCTGGAATGTTAGTAGAATGTTTTTAAAAAATTGGTATTGTATTCCAATCCAATATCTATAGGGTGAGTGTTTAAAAACGCTCATGAGATACATGGGGCTCACTCCAGAAATTCCTGAATTTCAACTACCGCCGTTTCGCTTAATACCAGTTCTAAAAGTGTTTACCCTATAACTCTGCAAAAGTAATTACTTTCCGTCTTCAAAAAATTTGTGTTTACAGCCTCATTAATTATCTGTGTACCAATCGCTCAATAATGGTCCTGCAATGAGTACGAGCAGCACAATAAAATCTGGAACTGTAAGCGCTACCGCTTCCTGCTGCCGTAAAGCGTTGTTTGACCAAGTTCAATTAACTGAGTGATAAATGAATTGATTAAATAGAATTAGCCATGTGCAAAGTGCATTGTTGTAGAGCTAAGGAAAGTTGTGTGTTGCAACGCACCAGATATTTATTAACTAAAAAATCATCAGATCATTTCAGAGCTAATTCCGTCCCTTTTAATTTGCCGGGGGCACTCTAATGAGAAATCAAGCGCATTTGCATTAGCTTCACAGGTGCAGCTAATAAATATATAACTAATACATTTCTTTCAATATTCCGCACCACAAGATCAAATAAATAAAAGTAAACCATACAGAGAAACTGAAGTAATCCAATAAAAATACAAAACGAGAGCCAAATATTTCGAATTAACGGTTAGAATGTTACATCCGACGTGATGTTGCGATTTTAATTGAGTTCACATGGCGAAACCAGTTAAAGCATGTTAAATAATTAACTGATAATGAGAACAGAAGTTGGTGCAACGGCAAATGCATTAATAGCCTGCGACGTCGTTTCTAACATTGGATTCAATTTTAACAAGCGTTATTTCGGCTTATCTCTTTTCGTATCGATTGAACTATAGCGTAAACATTCAGCCTTAGTGCTCAATTGAATTGCTTGAAAACCTGTGTGTATGACCTAAATAGACATTTAAAAACTTCACAATTTGTGGCGCATTCTTCATAAACACAAGTAACTGAGCAACCGTTATGCATCGATGTAGATGAATTAGGGGGCAAAAGGAATTTCGGAAAATGACAATAACAGCACACACGGACTACAACTGCTGTAACCGGTCTATTTTCAATCCGCTTCTCTCGGAAACTTATTGATGTATCTCAGACCAACAAACATTTCCTGGACACCTTGCTTTTCAAAAAAGATAAAATAAACGAACAAGCGTTTTTCGTCGTTTTTGGTTTATTATTCAGAATGTTTTCGGTCACGAAAAATTGTTTACAACCCCCCCTCAAAATTTGATACTTTACGTTTCAAGACTTGGAGATTCCAAATTTGCAATGTCCGTCCGCCGTCCCCCGTCTGGGCCGTTTTGTGCCTTTAACGTGGTCTAAAAAATTCGTTCTTTCGCTCAAAAATCCGAGTTGGTATCTAGTTGTGCTCGCCATCTCGGCAATCCGATCGGACGAAGCCCGTGGTAGTAATGGGCAAAAAATGGTTAAAAAAATTAACGAAATAACGCAGTACAACGCGGGAACTACAGTGGAAGTCAACGTTTCGTCGTTTGAAGTCCCTCCCTCCCGCCCGTCTCAATAAAAAACAACCCGCCTCGTCCTCGCCTCGCAACGCAACGCTCACCCGCCCGCTCTACTCGTTGGAAGCCCCCCGAATTTTTTTTTTTTGCTTCCTCTAGGAAGTGCTTGTGTTTCGTATATAACCTTTGGCATTACGATTTGTCCCTTTATCGTTCGATTGTCTTGTTCTCGCCTTCACCTCCACGAATGACTGTTTCGCTCCGTCTCAACTATTTCCGTTAGCAAAATATCTGTTATCTTCGATTGAACTTTTCATTATTCGTTTATTTTTGGTTTATTTATTTAATAGTTTGTTCGTTTCATTTTTTTGGTTTTAATACGATTCAATTTTTTTAGATTCTTTCGTTTCATTCTCATTTTGGTTTTTTTCATAGATTTTTGGTTACATTTTGATATTAGTATTTAGCGCGCATGTTTTCATATTAAAATTCAGTTCATTTTAATATTACGAGTCAGTTCTTTTCGACCTTATTTTGGGTTTCATTTTGATATTTTTCGATGCTGAATCGAACGGGATGGGTCTCGGAGCATTAATGCTAGGTCAAGCTGTTTATCCGAATAATAAACCGTTGTGTAATAATTTGCAGGGTTTTTTTCACTTTCTACTGTACATTTTGGACTGAATTCAATCAACGGTGTATACACAATTGACGGAGTGGCTTCTTGGAAGCTGTGCACACTTTGTTTTCCGCAACCAATTCCATATTCCATAGTCAACTCTCAAACCGAAATGTAACCAGTAATGCATCAGAAAACTTAATTCCCTCATCATTATTTAATTATTTTAGAGGTGTGGTGGAATGTTGATTCGTACCCTACCTTTTTATGACAACTTAAATGAGAACAGTTCAGCACGAATACGTTGAGCTGTTCCTGTGATTTGGCAATTTTTTGGTTTTTGTGACATGAGGGGGAGATTTGTATAGCTAGAACTATTCGTATTCAATTGTAACGCGCCACTTCCTACCGAATAACGCGAAGAGTTCATCTCTCTCCCTGCTTCACTTCATGTACGACTGCCACAAACTAATCCCTAAATCAGGAAATAGAAATAGAAGTGTCGCAATACTGAAGTTAGGTAGTCTAAACGTTCAAGTCAAAACACGTGGCTGATTCGTTTCCTTTAATTAAACAATTTCGTGTTCTTGAACGCGGTTTTACTTGAAGTCACATCTCAGCAAATTTCAATAAGTGAGGCGAATGCTGGTTAACTGTGTTCAATACATCTCGTTTGTATGCGACCTCATTCAAACTTCATCATGTTCGTTGAACAAAAAAGAAGTTGCTAATTAGCAACTAAGTACAACTTACAGAACACCTCAAAAACCGCGTTGGTCTTTATTTTATTTTTTAAATATTCGTCCGTAAATGGCGCCCCATTGTCCACTAGCGAAAATTCCGGGGGGACCCAAGTAGGTCATCATACTTTCAAATGTACAAAACGTGAACAAGTGAACCAATAAGTTGAAGCAACCAACTTATTATTCAAACATCTAATGTGCCGTTCAAACTCGGCGGGCTTTGCGAATATTAATACCTTGACCCGTCGACCGAAGCCTAATGAAGTAGCGTTGAGCAAACAATGGCGTACGTTACAATGTCTTGTTTACAGAAAGAAAACCACTTCTTCGAATTTGTTAGTGTAATTCATAGTGTGGAAGAGAGAAATGTTTGGGGTGGTTGTTGGAACCGAGGAAGCCACCCATTCAGCGTCAAAATCCGGTTAGCAGTAATTCGGGGCCTTCGCACATGTTACGTTTTCTACGTCATCGAAAATATTTGCTGAACCGTGGTACAATTATGAAAATGGCCAAGCTTTTTGCTTGGTGCCTTGTTTGAGATACTTGCTTACTGTTTATTGTCGTGTTACCATTAAAAAGAACATATTTATCACCTCGATTAGCATCTGTTTGGGACAAGCCTGAAATCTGTGCGAGAACCGCAATTACTACAAAAGACGCCAACCAGCGGGTGTGGGGGTTCCCCAGCTCATAGCAGCTACCTCCTTGCCAATCGACCTTCTTCATGGAAACTACAGACACAGAAGTTCCCTTGAAGCTCTTGTAGGTTTCTCACGTTCACTGTCATCTTGGAAACGATCACCCTCGTTGGCCTCCCTCCCAACATGGAGTACAAAAAATACATGATGCTGATAGTTATAGCCGATTTGAGGAAACACAGACAAATATTTGAGAAGCTCGGTGAATCTAATTTGTTGATGGGCATTGGACATGTCTCCGTTCAACAGATAGTTATAGAACTCGTGGATGGAGGAATAAAAGAGTTCAGGACCGCAACCGTAAACGTGAAAAAGTGCGGAAACACACGTTCTCTGCTATAATAGGTTATTATCCTCGTTCAACATTGGGGCAGTAAAACACAAACATTGACGACTAAGGATCAGTTTCTACATTTTTCAATGCTTCGTTATCAAATCGGAAATTTCAGCGGAATACCACATCAGGTTTTATCATCGTCGTTCTCTATAACTCAACGATCGGACGAAGCAAATCAACATTTCATCACTTCTATCCACGTATGACTTTATTAATTTTATTGTATTATTTATTGCATTATTTGTCGTTCCTTTCTATTCTTACGTGCACGGCAGCGTTCCGGTTGAAGCTGCAGTGGAAGTGTAGGTTGAGGGCTAAGTGTGCCGATCGCGTGACAAGCCACAGTAAGGCAGATGCAGAAGGCTGAAGGGCAGGTTATGCAACTCGGCAATTGAACATTGAGCACAGCATCAACTTCAGTTCACCTTCGTACGAACAATTTAAACCCATCCGAAGGCATCCGATCTATCATTCAATTAATGCTTCAAGGCGAGAGTATTAAAATGCCGAAGACATCAAGAAGGTCGCGCGAATTGACAGTCCCGGCCCGATCAACATCGAAGATCGAATACCTAATATGAGCGAGTGCTTTCGATGTAAATACGTCATCATCAGTACGGGTTTTCGCTACTTTCCAAAACCAGTCAGGCAACACGAGCGTATATCACCGAACTTACGGAGATTGAAAAACGCTGTGTTCGCACCAGATCTCATCGAAATCGGCGGAATTTTTCACACAGGTTCCGCAAGTTATCTCGGTTATTCTTGTGCATTTCGTTTATTTATCTCAAGAACCGATGATTTATATGGTAGGTATTGGAATGAAGACGCTACGACTTTTCAGAGGACGAGTGGAAGATAATGACAATATATTACCGGCGTTTCGTGACTGCATGAGTACTCCTCGTGTTCGTCGAAATCGCTTCAATCATTCTCAATTGAACAAAACGCCGGATCAAGTTCGCTTGTTTAACTCACATTGAGACTTAAGACTTTGCTCTTTCAAAGTCGTTTACTGAGGACGTAGTTTCCAAAAATCAAGTAATTAGTGAATCCAACAGATTAATACGAATTTTCAACTACGAAAAAACTCAGAGAACTCCAGTAAGCAAGATACAAATTAAAAAATCACGATGAATCGAAACCAGTTACAATGATCCATGCGCAGTTAATCCAATTCGATTGGGAATAAGAAAGTGCATCAAAATAAACCACTCACGAGTTTATTTGGTGAAACTCAAGCTGGGACGAGCTTTCAAATTCAAATTTAGAGAGATTTTGCCTCATAACAACCTTCGTATAAGAAATTAAAAGAATACTACAACTACGTTGTACTACGGTGTACCAATCTGCAGCCTGCCCTTTTCAACCCCTATTCGAGACAGATTGAGAACGAACAAGCTCACACCAGAGTCCCGGGTGACACCTTTGTTTGAACTTCTACTCATAACCCGTTCACTGATTTACCAGTCTTGGCTTTTGGTAGTTTACTTTCCTTTACTGCTGGAGAAATGTTTCTTAATTTTCGTCAGATCTTCGTCATTTGAGAAAATGGACGTGTGAGCGTTGTGCGTGCTATAGTAATCAAAACAGTAAATTTTTGTGCTCAAACAGCTTCAACTACTTCGATTAATTTTTGTTCTGAACATTTCCTAATAACATAACGATAACATAAAATTTTCTTTCATGAAAAAATTACGAGGGCGGCACACTTTATTGTAAAATATCTGGTACGTAGCAACACACAACTTTCCGCCACCCCTTCAAGTTCGAACACCAGCTACATATGCGGGCGCTATATCTTCGTTCAACGCATTTTTACAGGAACATTTATGGAGAACAAAATGTAGGGACTTGTTAGCTGAGAGAAATCCGAATGTTTGATCGAAATCGTTAGAGCCGTTTTTGAGAAAATTGGAATACCGATAAATTATTATTCGTCCAATCTCCTTTTTCAAGTTAACTTGGCTTATATCTCCGTTCAACATATATATACAGAAATAATTATGGAGAACGAAATGTTGGTGTGGGTGACTATAAGACACTCCATTAGGATTTATCACATCTGGTGAAGAAGTTACCCTGGAATTAACGGAAATGTTCAAAAAAACGTTATTTTCGACACATTTTGATTTTTATTTCTGTTCAATGGACTGTCAGAGGAACATTTATTTAGAACGATATATAGGTATTAACTATTCGAAAACACCCTGAGAGTTTCGTGAAAATCGTGGAGCCCTTTTGCCAAAAAGCGTGAAAAATCTATTTTTGCTCCATATCTCCGTTCACCGTATTTTCATGGAGATATGTATAGAGAAGAAAAGTTAGGTATTGATTAGTAGAAGATAATTCGAAAGTTTAATCAAAATCGTTCAAGCCGTTCAACGGCTCAATCGGATGAGCCGTTCTCCCGCAAATCGAACTACAGACACACACACACACGGACCACGCGCTGAAACTAGGGTTTTTAGACTCAGTAGGCCTCAAAACGTAAAGATCTGAAGAAAACCCAATTTTTTTTTTTTACCCGATTACTATACTTTCCTTCCCTTCGGGTAGCGGAAAGTAAAAATTGGGACAAAAATTGATTTTAGTAGTTATTGTCCAAAATCCTGCTCATTACTCTCTCAAAAATCGTCGTTGACACTTAGAAACTACCAGTTTCTATTTAGAATGTCACGGTAAGTTCTGCTAAGTGCGTCTAAACTGAGAAAAAAACCGGATAAGGTTGGTTGCTGGAGTCATACAAATAGCTGAAGACACGTAAGGCGAAGGAGAGTTGTGAGGTACGTCGCACCGGACATTTAATTTTCAGATAGTTACCACTTATTGCTTCCCGCTACCCCAAAGCGAAAGGAAAGTATAGTAATCGAGTCAAAAAAATATTTGGGGTTTCTTCAGATCTTTACGTTTTGAGGCCTACTGAGTCTAAAAACCTTAATTTCGGCGCGTGGCCCGTGTGTGTGTGTCTGTAGTTCGATTTGCGAGAGAACGGTTGAGCTGGTTCTTTTTTTGTTTTTTTTTTGTTACTTTTTGTAGACACCAAAATAAGGTTATGGGCGATTAAAGATGAGGGGGGGGGGGGGCGAAAATGAACCAAAAACTAGGGTTTTTCGCTTTTTTCACGAAAACGGCTCTAACGATTTTGATTAAACTTTCAAATTACCTTTTACTAATTTTGCTTCTCCATACTCATCTCCATGAAAATACGGTGAACGGAAATATAGACCTATAAAGCAAAATTAGGTTTTTTTGCGCTTTTTCAGCAAAACGGCTTCGACGATTTTCACCAAACTTTCAGGATGTTTTTGAATAGTCAATACCTACATATTGTTCTCAATAAATGTTCCTCTGAAAGCCTACTGAACAGAGATAAAAATTAAAATGCCTCGAAAATGCCGTAAATTCTTGGGTAACTGCTTCACCAAATTGGATCAATTGTTCAGAGTTTCTTTTGGTCACCCATACTCACATTTCGTTCTCCATAATTGTTTCTGTATATATCTGTTGAACGGAAATATAAGCCAAGTTAACTCAGAAAAGGAGTTGTCGAATATTAATTCATCGGTCCAATTTCTGCAAAAGCGGTATAACGATTTCGACCAAACTTACGGGACACTCTCAGCTAACTAGTCGCTACATTTTGTTCTTCATAAATGTTTCTGTAGAAATGCGTTGAATGAAGATATAGCACGCGTATATGTAGCTGGTGTTCGAGCTTATGGGTGGCGGAAAGTTGTGTGTTGCTACGCACCGCTCGTTTTTATTTCAAGTTATATTCGTTTTCACGATCTATATTTCTATCCTCGTTCATCTTTTAATTAATCGGTTTTATTTATTTCTGGATAATGTTAATACGAGTTTCGCGGGCCAATAATTTTTACCAAATAATTATTATTTTGTTCTCGCCACTCCGATTTGATTAATCTTACGGTGGTCTTCTAACAACCTATACCCACATTTTGTTCACAGTTATTTGTGCTGAGATATTAGCCATGATAGCTCGGAAAACGATATTTGTGAAATATTAACTTATCGTTTTTCCGATTTCTCGATTCTCCAAAACGGCTCTAACGATTTTGGTTAAGCTTACAGAATACTATCAATTAACTAGTACGTGTACATTGTTCTCCGTAAATGATTCCGTAGAATAGCGTTAAACAATAATGAGGCTGTAAACAACAATTTTTTCAAGAAGGGTAGTAATTACTTTTGCAGAGTTATTGGGTAAAAACGTTTAGAACTGGTAGTAAGCGAAACGGCAGTAGTTGAAATTCAGGAATTTCTGGAGTGACCCCCATGTATCTCATGAGCGTTTTCAAACACTAACCCTATAGGTATTGGATTGGACTACAATACCAATTTTTTTCAACATTCAACAAAAATTCTAGCGAAGTTTATACGGAAAAAAACTGCGCTAAAAACGCTTTTCGTCGAAAGTTTTGATAATTTATTGTGCTGCTCCGTCATTTTCCCACGAATAAGAATTTTATAGTATCATTGCCTTATTGAGAGCTATCAATATAAAAAATTTAATCAAAATCGTTAGAGCTGTTTTTGAGAAAAAAAATTTGGTGTTTTGATCACTATGATAACTATAGTTAACTTTCGGTGGATTTTGTTCATACCCTTATTTTGGCGTTCCATGGTAACCTGCGGGCGAGATATCAAGTTTGAGCTGTTTTGGTACGGTGGTTTCCTCTAAAAATCGTTCACAGACACACATACACACACACAGACCATTTTCCCAAATAGTGTTTTTCGGATTTTTTTTTTCAGCCGATTACATAACCTTCCTTTCTACTTTGTAGAGCCAAGGAAAGTAAAAATGCATACAGCAGGTCGCTGAGTTTATGGGGGTTGCGAAAAGTTGCGTGTTGCTACGCACCGGATATTTTCTACGGGCGTACAATTTGACGCAATTAGGAACTCAATTATAACTACAAGAAGACGAAAGGTGTTTTGTCTATTGCATATTGGTTTTCCTTGGCTCTGCCAAATAAATGCTTGTGGCTAGGGTCTAATAGGGCATTTAGATATCTACAACCCAACAAGTACTCGATTTCTGTCATCTAGTCACACAAGGGGTATTGTGCACCTTAAGAGATAAACTCATGCGGCGTAACTTTCCTTCTCTCCGTTATTGTAAAACAGTTATTTGTAATGCGTGGAGAGCGGGCCATCCTAGAGCAGTTTAATTGGCACTAATCACGTTGAGTATTACACCACCCGTAGCGTTTACTATAAATTACTCAACGAACGTGCAAAACCACATTCTGCTGAGGCGTTCGGGATTCCAGTTTTTTTTCGCCACCGGTTCAACTTCTTTCGCAAAAGCAGCCTGACAGGTATGTAATTATGAAGACGAGTTCTCATTTTTCCTCTAGGACGTTTCTGACGGCTACTAAAAATCCATTCATAATTCTGTCCCAATTTCCATTCAGTCCCGAAAGTAACCGCCTATTAAACAAATTGAATTACTCTGCAGGTCTCGGTGCAAATGACACACGTTTCGCCGTGGAATGAAACATACTTCAACGTGATTTATGTAGATAAATCTGCGTGTTTTTACCGACTACTGGTATAATAGAGGAATGGAGTAATTTCTCACGAAACCAGCTTACCTGAGTCTGTTGATACACGACTTCGTAATGCGGTCGGAACAGTACCTCCATGATTTGTACCAAATAATGAGCTTTCAGAAAATATACCCGGGATCGCCTTGTTTTGCTAACCGACTCGGACAAACGTAAGTTTGTCGAATGAATACAATTTCGCTGCTGTTCTGCTCGTGTTTGTGAGTGGCGCCGACATTAATCTCCAAGGATCAAAATAATCGGAGAATTAAAGGTTAAGACCTCGAACAAAAAATAAGGATCACAGTAAGCTAATCCTTTGAGATAAGTGACCGACTTGAAATATTCAAACGATAAACTCCAGTGAATTCAGAAAGAGTGTATTTTTGCGTGTTGTCAAATGAACTTCACTTGTGACGAATGATATCTGTTCCGGTGGTGTGAGGACGTGAGTGGCCAGTAAATATCAATTTCGAGAATATTGTAGACGTTCAACAGAGGGATGGGTTGTCATCGGATGAATCACCTCATATAAGCCATATCTAGTAGCCATTCAGCTCTCAGAGGATCGGTCAGAGGAAGTAAGAATCATTTGTACTCTCTCTTGCCATTCATGAACGTGAGATGGCAAAGATATTGAATATGAAAATCAAGGGGCTGCTTTTAATCATGCACCACATATACATGCAATATTTCTTAAGGTCTAATGACTATATAGATGTATTTATTTTTTAAAGCAATTGGGTTAGATCCGCCCGTAGGCAAATCACTAAAGTTAACGTGCCTGTTAAGTGAGTCCGTCTCCTCTGGCTGGTGAGATATTGTGGGCGAGCGCTTTCGATGGACGTTTTCACATCTAAAGCGCTCGCCCACAGTATCTCACCAGCCAGAGGAGAGGGACTCACCTAACAGGTGCGTTAACTTCAGTATTTATTCTTTCCCAGTTAGTCCCGAAAAAATACTCCTTTGCTAACATCCAGCATCCCAAATAAGTTCACATTTTCTATAGAAAAATATCTGGTGCGTTGCAACACACAACTTTCCTTAGCTCTACAACAATTCACTTTGCAAATGGCTAATTCTATTTAATCGATTCATTTATCACTCAGTTAATTTGAACTTGGGCAAGCAATGCTTTGCGGCAGCATGAAGAGGTAGCGCTTACAGTTCCAGATTTTATTGTGCTGCTCGTACTCATTATAGGACCATTATTGAGCAATTGGTACACAGATAATTAATGAGGCTGAAAACACGAATTTTTTGAAGTGGATAGTAATCACTTTTGCAGATTTATTGGGTAAAAACCGATAGAACTGGTATTAGGCGAAACGACGGTAGTTGAAATTCAGGAATTTCTGGAGTGAGCCCCATGAATCTCATGAGCGTTTTTAAGCACTCACCCCATAGGTATTGGATTGGATTACAATACCAATTTTTTTCAAAAATTCTAGTAACATTCCAGCAGAGTTTATAAGGAAAACCCGCGCTAAAAATGCTTTTCGTCGACAATTTTGACAATTTATTGTGCTGCTCTCGTCATTTTCCCACAAATGGAAATTTAAAAGTAAAATTATCTTATTAAGAGCTACCAATATAAAAAATTTAATCAAAATCGTTAAAGCCGTTTTTGAGAAAAAAAAAAGTGGTGTTTTGATTACTATGATAACTTAAGTTAACTTTCGGTGGATTTTGCCCATACCCTTATTTTTGCGTCCCATGGTAACCTGTAGGCTGGAAATCAAGTTTCAGTTGATTTGGTATGGTTTTTTCCTCTAAAAACCGCGCTAAAATCAATTTCGTCGAAAATTTTGATAATTTATTGTGCTTCTCTAGTCATTTTCCCACCAATAGGAATTTTACGCTATGATTCCCTTATTGAGGGCTATCAATATAAACAATTTATTCAAAATCGTTACAGCCGTTTTTGAGAAAAAAAAATATTTGGTGTTTTGATCACCATGATAACTATAGTTAACTTTCGGTGGATTTTGTTCACACCCTTATTTTGGCGTCTCATGGTGGCCTGCGGGCGGGATATGAAGTTTGAGCTGATTTAGTACGGTGGTTTTCTCTAAAAATCGTTCACAGACACACAGACCATTTTCCCAAATAGTGTTTTTCGGACTCAGGAGGCTCTGAAACGTAAAGAACTGAAGAGAACTCAAATTTAGAGCCTTAGAAAGTGCCAAGTACTTACTTTGTAGAGCCAAGGAAAGTAAAAATGTGTATCAAAGGCAGGAAGTTGAGCGTCCTCAACTTGTTCGTAATGGTATCTTCATTGTACCAGTCCTCTAGAAGCTCTAATGAGAAACACTCGGGCTGCACAACCGATGAGTTCTCAAGAAGAAGATGCATTTGGTAAACACGCATTTTACTTTGATTTGCATGGTGTTGTTTGAATTACTCTCTGAACCTTCAAGACACAATGATATGGCGACGAGTTTAGAAATTTTGGCACAGCTCGCTGTAATTTGCGACACTTTGTTGAAGGTTCAATAAATTTGAGAATCTCCAAAAGGCCAATAATTTGTTTGACTATAGTTGTGTGCGATGATTTCAGTCACCAACCTTGAGAAATTGCAATGCCTTCAATGATACATTAGTTCAGTTACATGCACGAAACGTACCAGCAATAAAGTAGAATGCATTTAATTACTAACGCATAAAATAGAGGTTATACTAATAAACGATGTAGGCAGATTTATTGATTCGATAAAATTACTGTTGTTGACAATTAAATAATCCGAACTCGTGCAACGGGTTTGTGAGAGGTTAAAAGTTTTACGCTAACTGCTGAAAATGTTAAGTTATCGAACCCAACATTGAGTATCAACGGGTTTGGAGGTTTTGATGTGTAAACTTCATTTCGCGAAGCAGCAAAATGTTCAGTGTGGTAATTTTATTCACCTCAATAAAATTTAAAAGTTACGTTTTCGCTTTTTGTGTGTCTTGAATGCTGAGTTCCATATTTTTACATCGATGCGTTTGTGATTCGGTGCATGTGAATTTTTTTACGAATGACGGGTGCAATAACTTACTCAAAATTTCCTGGAAATGTGACTGTTTTTATCAGTTCCACGCGATTTCTGTAGCAGCTTCTGTGCTACTGATGAAATTAGGTTTGTCGCACAATGCAGCAATCCGAACGCATTACTTCGCCATGATTGTCAACGCAAGGTTGACGTTTCCTTCGCCTTTCTTTCGATTAGTCAAGAGAAAACTCTTGTCGACTTACTGATAAGAATTTACTACTTGTAGAAACTATAATTATCGTTCGTTTCTCGTTTAATGGCAATACATTTGAATTTGTTCATTTAAGGCCGCTTTTATACTGGTGCGGGACTGCAGATAATGCGATTCCGGACGACAAGAGACCAGTAATCGCTTCACTGCAATTGATTCCGCGTACTTTTGTGCGTTGTCAACAGTTTTGACCGGTTCGATATTTTCCGTCTCGCTCCAGTATTAAAGTGGTATAAAGCAAGTTTGGTTTCTTTCGAGTACTAAATTCCGTTTTTCTACGTGTATGTGTTTCTTAGCTAGGGTTCAGTTGATTATTTGCGAGATAATTAGTTGTTCATACTAGCGATTGGGAGGTGCAAAATGACATAGCTGAAATTAAGGATTAAACAGTATTATTATCATGTCACTGTCACAGTGCACATTAACTAGAGTGATGCTAAAGTAAGTTGATGTAGGTCATCATTGTACACCCCCTACAAAACAAGATGTGAGTTGAGCTGGCGACTAGATCCAGTTTATTTGGGCAATCCACCGCCTAATCTGCTCCGATAATTGGTATTTATATAGCACACTGGCTAACAAAAGGTTAGCCTGAGGATGAAAAGTGACGTAACTCAAAGTTACATCCTTATTAATCGTTAATTATTTTCGTACCTTACAGCTCAGTTACTACGGCCAATTGCAACGATTGAACTTGAAGAACCAAATTGGCTGCAGCCAGTGTTCAACCCATCTTCTCTAATTTAAAGGCAAGTCATCCAAGCCATGCGATTAATAATATGACTTACTGCCATTCGTACTCAAATAAATAATTATTATTCCATGGTGAAAAAATTAATATTGTCTCGTATTCGTGAACAAACCGAATTCGAAAACTTTGGATGAGACACGGCGTAACTTCCCATACACCACGTAAAGTATTTTAGATAATTAAATTACCAAACACGTAGCGAGCATTAAAACCACACTCATGTTGATGCGCATTAGAGTGCCAATAAGATTTTTTTCAACACTTATTTAATCTACTGAACCGAAAAGAATTTATATCTCATCATTTTTATGCTGGCAGGATTCGTTGGAATAGAAATTGGCATACCATAATGCAGTATCCAGTGACTCGGTCTTTGAGGAATTAACCTTAGAAATTAACAGCATGAATAGTTTCAATTTTCTTATAATCTTAGTGCGAGAGGGGCAAACGTCGAAATGTAAACCAAAGGGCCTTGAGATCGTTAAGCGTATCCTGCTAGTTAACCGCTAAAAAGTATTTGTAGAATTCCGGCTCTTATATTTCAATACAAAGGGGCTTGTAACGCCTATTTTTGGAACTGTTTGAGGAATTATAATTAACTAGTTGACCGTTCGTCGGTGATTTGAAAATAATAAGACCGAAAAATCCCCTTCGTTTCCAGAGAAACTGCACCGATTTCCGCCGACCTATTTAAGCGGGCACGACATAAGCGGAGGCACGAGATTTTTTTCCTTCCTCGGGATTTTACGCCTGGACTGGAGCTATGAATAATTAATGGCCCCGTACGAAGATGACAGCCTGAGCCGCAATTCAATCTGCCGTCTATAAAAAGGCGAAAAGACATCCACTAGATCGGCTCAACTCTGACAATTTTGCGAGAGACATCTCGTTTGTGAAGGCGAAACGACGGCAATAGCTCCACGAGTGTTGAAGAAGAAAATAATGAGATCATGTCCGGAACACCTACGAGAAGTAACGACAGCAATAATATGAAACTATAATCTAAATGAGCGTATTTCTGCATATAAGTGGCATAAACTAAAGAGGAAAGCACAGCATCTACGTTGACATCAAGCTCGGTAAATTAATTGTTTTCTTAAAAGTTCTATTAGAGCTTCAATTTTAATTAAGAATGCAAATTTCAACTCGACTTCGCCCTACGACGGAGGAATCAGCGTTAATAAGCCTGGGGAAAATGCCTTTAGAGTGCAAAAATACTGCTTTCGAGAAAACGAACAGCGTGACTGAGCATGTTTGAAAAATTGAAACGACAGTAGTAGGTACTTAACTGGAAGGCTTAGTCGAATTAGCTAGATTTGAGTTTGGCCAGCAGGGCAAATAATGTTGCAAGCAAAAAACGCTAAACGCTACATGTTTCCTCGACATCTGCTCTAAACATTTTGATCAAATTCATTGCGTAGACAGCTCCAAGCCACTGAACAGAAACGTACAATTTTCATCAGTGAGAGCTGCGCAACAAATTATCGAAAGTTTCGGCGTAAGTTTTCTGACATTTAATGTCTTTACTTTGCTACATAAACTCGAAAAACGTTACGCGGGATATGTAACGGAGAAGCGTCACGAACTTTGTGTTGGGTTAAGTGAATGGTAACGTCTGTTACAAAATCTAACGCTTGGTAACATCACACGTTTTAATAACCTCAGTGATGATGTCATTGCAATTGACGAGGCCATTATATCGAAACCATCAACGAGCACAATCAAACGTAGTTATCATTGCATAAAAACAAAAATAAAAGACATAAAATGTCCCTAGTGGTTGCGTACTTGTACGAAAGCTGTACCCACCGTTTGTGTAAAGGTTTCTTTCGCGCCCACCAGCCTCCACGTGAAACGCTACGACATTAGCGCGGTTTTTTCCTTATAAACTCCGCTGGAACGTTAGTAGAATGTTTAAAAAAATTGGTATTGTAGTCCAATCCAGTACCAATAGGGTGAGTATTTAAGAACGCTCATGAGATACATGGGGCTCACTCTAGAAATTCCTGAATATCAACTACCGCCGTTTCGCTTACTTCTCAAAGTTTTTACTCAATAACTCTGCAAAAGTGAGTACTATCCTTCTTCAAAAATTTTCTTATAAATCTTACTATATGACGCTTACGTTCTTCCAAAAATCGTGTTTGTAGCACGATAAGCACCTATCTGTACAATGTGAGTCTACTGACGGCTACATCGTGATTGGGAATACCCCATGAAATGCCGGAATTTAGGCTTCTCAACTGTCGACTCTTTGAATAAACTTTTTCATACCGTTTTCCATATAACGCCAAAACAATAAGCACTAAACG
The DNA here is from genome assembly GCA_020466155.1 of Pachypeltis micranthus. NCBI lineage: Eukaryota > Metazoa > Arthropoda > Insecta > Hemiptera > Miridae > Pachypeltis > Pachypeltis micranthus. The sequence goes on from CM035770.1 coordinate 64,739,748, forward strand.
CCCGTGAAAACTCTGAAATGTTGATAATCCCTCAAATTCACAACTTAACAAAGTTCGGAACGTTAAGCGGTATTATTTCAATGTAGAAATTTGGGTGTTTACTTCCGGAGTACGCTCTTATGACTCTTTAACCATCGATACAGATACATCATACTATAGCTGTGATCCTATTGAGCTAGCGGTGATCCACCTTCCAGCCAGGTGCTATCTCATTCCTAGTCATTCTTTTTGGGAACAACTGCAGTGATTGTATTAAAGAAGGCCTGGCTACAGAGCCACTTTCTACGCTTCTCTACCACTTTTGTCGTTGCGGAATAGTTTTCCAGCATTGCACTGGAAACTTAACCATAAGCCATTATATTATTGGCTTCATCACAATAAGCCATCTCGAGCGTCTTGAGACAGGCTCTTGAGTCCTCTCTATAGTATAGTATATTTTCAGTTGAATTCATATGAAGATATGACTAAGTTGAGCTTCGACGTTCTATTTTCCAAATTACTGTGCATGGTCTGGTGCCTTTGACTAGACCATAGTACCATGACCAGCTTGCGACCCATGTCGCTTCCACCTTCACCACTAACATGAAAACGATTCAGTGGAAACCGATTCGGCAAAGTCTTGGTGTTTTCCTTACTACGCAATGTATAAGTAGATTCCAGCCTCTGTACTTCAGTTAATTTTCAACAGCTGCCTTTCATAGCAGTTTCAAGTCACTAAACTACAGACACGTATACTATGATTTGTCTCCAATCCACAGCCATCAGGCTACTTTGGGACTAATGCGTTGCTCTCTTCATTCTACTAAACGCGAACATTTTACTGTACAGTTACGCCGTATGGCCCTGTCCATACAAAAAGTTTAATCAGAATCGTTGGGGCAGTTTTCGAGAAAAACTTAGTTTTGGACAGACTTTGTTCATACCCTTGTTTTGGAGTCTCAATGCATGATCTCAGCTCATACATTCATCCGAACGTTCATAGAGCAGATGTTGTTTTCCTAGTGAAACGTTTCATACGTTCTTTCCAGGTAAATGACTGAAGTACGATAGCTTGCTCATCATAAGAAGTTTCATGAGAATAACACAGAACAATAGAAACAGGTGAGTGAGACAACGTTTTTCAAACGTGAGACGCGATTTAATCAATTTAGTGCCATCAATTGAAATTAGTGCCAATTAATCTGTGGACACTGAAGATTTTGAAGTGTAAACTCCATTTTTCACTGCCGTGAAAAGATGCCGATCTTTCACACCTGCGGGTGGATGATAAATAATCTACCTTCGTGAAACGGCGCCTTGGAAGAGCCTCGAGAGCTGAACCACTTCACCGAATCCCGAGCGATTTGCGGTTGACAAGTCACTCGACATGGTTTTGATTGATTGCCTCTCGGGACACGCGCGGCCTTCCATACCTGACCGAGTCGTCAGTTTCATTCATGTTAAGAAACGCCCGTCAGTCCGCAATTTGTAAGTAGCTTCGAAAGCACTAATTGCCAATATCCGCTGCACGGGATATTTCTAGAACATGCATCTAATTTCGGTAAGTGGAAAAAAGTGTGTCGGTGTTGTCAAGTTTTCGAAAGACCGCCTAAATCGATCGAGCACGTTCTTTTTTTTATTCGTTCGTTTACTGGCACGGAATTAGGTTTATGAGCAGTCTCCATTAATGGAATAGAGTGGGAGAAACAAATTTGTACTAAAACACCAACAGCCTCCTCCAACCAACAGCCAGTTGTACAGAGATAACAACTAACGCGTGCCAACAAAACATTTTACAACGGTTGCGAATTTCCCCTATTAAATGAGAAACCGAATTAGATGACAGAACAGGTGTAAACCGTCCTAGCAATCTCCATCCAAATTTTGTTTTCTCCGACCATTGTAATACAATCAGTAATCATTAGCTGAACGAAGAGCTTTGCCAAAACACAACAGAAAATTATTAAACGTTATAAGTTATGGTTTTTCTGGCAATGTCTCTAAAAGCAGCTGTAATGATTTGCATTTTGTCCACTAGGTACTTTCAACGAACTAGTAATCACATTTTCTTCTCCGTGAGCACCTCTGAGACATTTGTTAAACGAAGGCCTTTATGTGTAGCTTAGCACCAAATTTACAATAAACGTAGAATGGGGGGGAGTTGTCTGTCATCTACGGCACCGGTTTAAAACGAAATTATAGTATTTTCATTGGTACGCTAGCAGTTATATGATTCACCGCACCGGATGTTCGAGTTTTTGAAGAAACCAGAACCTAATACATAATCAAATATCGCTGTCAGATAAAGCGTGATAGATTCGTCGCTTTGAAATGTTAGAGTAGATGACGTTCAACACGATTGCCTAATATGATGCGGTCTCGGATCATATTATCCCGTTCCTCGAAATCGCACGTTGCTGCTGCTGTTTTCAAATTTGTGATGAATTCGAATAAAGGTTCACCTTTCTGCCATGAAAGTCTATTGAACTTAAACCTTTCATGCAGTACATTTCTCCTGGGTGAGAAGTATTCGGCAAAGGCTCCAACTACATCTTGATATTTTGTAAGCACTGCAGCTTTACTCTCGCCTGTATTAAGTGCTTCTTCTCTATCTGCTTTTAGGGGTTTGAAGATCTCGATACCTCTTTTACCCAACTGGTTTAGCATGATCGCGATTTTAACGCCATCTTTTTCGTTACTCTTCTTCGATGCGGTTAGATAAAATTCAAACGCTTGGAACCAATCCGTCCACTCCTTCTTCATTATCATTTGCTTCCAAGTTGAAGTGTTGAGGTGGTTTAGTATCGCACATTTTACTTATTTCGATAACCTGTTTATTTTTTTTAAATTTTGTTATAATTGTCCTCGTGGCTGATGGCGGCGATGTACCATGGGTTCGCCAACGCTTAGTGATCCGATAACGGTACGTTTTCTCGGTTTTTAAGAAGTAAACCCTCCGTTTTTTAACCCGAATGAAATCTCGGTTTTTAACGAGAAAAAATTAAGTAAGAATCTGACGCGAAGTTAGACTTCTGACACCATATTGACTTTTGACCAAGGGGGAGATAGGGGATTATTAACTACTCGCTGGGTTGCACTTTCATAAACTGATGTTTTTTTTAAACAATGTAGAAACCTACCTACGAGTGGATGCGCGTGATGTAAGAATAAAAGAGCTTGATGCGTCATCACAACATTGCCATAATTCCATGATAGCAATATAATTAGTCGTAAGAGGTTGAATCCGTGAAAAATGTTCAGAAATATCCAGAGCTACTTGATATATCTTGAGTCTGGCTGTGTTGTACTCCATGGGGCGCTACCAGTATGAAACTGAGAATTCGAAAAATACGAGCAATAGAATTTGATTAGGGTTTTACAAAACCAGCCGGGAAAATTAAAAAAATTGAAGACACGCGCAATTCAAATTGTTACTTCTTGTCAGGATAATCATTGCTTCTCATCTGAATTCTTAATATTATCATTCTTGTATTTCACGAAACATGAGCGTCAGTTTCTGGATCCTCAGATCCCTCTTGTCTCATATTTCAATTCTCTCTTGAACATCCCTGCAGTCGAATTCGTATTCCCTAGTGTCCGTTCCAGTCATTAAGAGCCAAATAAACGTGTCGTTCAACCTCTTCAAATGCTAATGATCGGTCTCGTCAATTTGTCGAACTCTTGAGAAGCCACCGGGCGTTGAACGACCAACTAAAAAGCTCTAAAAAGTGTTTTCTTAGCCTTGTGCTAAGCGTGAGAGTATTAACTTGCAAGGTCATTGTCGCTTTTGTCGTCTCCGCGATGAAAAGACCCTAAGACCACCGCTTCGCTTTTTCTCGTTCGCCGCCACATCGCACTAGTTTTGAGAGAAGAAACAAACTGCGGGTCCGTCACAAGAGTTTATTAGTTTAACTTCAACCGGTTGTACAGTTGACGCTCATATCACAGCAATCGAAGCTGGAAACAACCAAACCTTCGAAAATTATCAGTAAATTCTACAACCTTGCGAAGTTCATTCAAATAAAATCCATTTACATTCCATATCACAAAGAACACACGCTGGCAGGGCCCTCACATGATGCTTCTTTTTGCACACTTTCAGCTTGCACTACTCTCACGGCGTCCTGCCAGTTAAATAAAAGGCCCCGCGCTTCTGAAACTATCAGGGCAACCAGGAATTGTCGGGGACGCGAACCTTCAATTCCAGATGAACAAGAAGGACACAAATGCACACATGGTGCTCAGAGTTATGGTAAAATCCTCTCGTACATCACAGTTGGCAATACCACAATGCTGATTAGCTGCAGAGCAGCACCGTTTTCCATGAAAGCTTTCTGACAGCCACTTTCCTTAACTCTGAAAAGTAGAGCACATTTGTGCAGTACGTTTGTGTCCCATCCATCAACTGAGCGTTGTAGGTTCACCAAACTCCGGAGCATAGCTGAGCCTTAAGGCTGCTACCGTATCTTGCCACGAAGATTGACAGCTATTCATTGAACGAAGATTTTGGCCAAAGTACGTTGGAAAAATACATTCATCGAACGCCCTATTTTTTTCTGAAAAACGGTTTAATTAAAACGCGCAGGGTATGGTTGCACCTGACGCCTACACTAACATATAATCTCAGTTATATAGTAATCTGCGTCCATAAACATTATTATACAATGGAGTTGCAGCAAAATCGTCATCCCATGAGGCAAGGAAAATAGACTACGAGGGCTTAGTCAATTTGAACCAAATTAACTATTCGGGAAAGTGGTCTGTGAACGCGATTCAGAGAACACGGCTGAACCAAATCAGCTCAAACTTGATATCTAGCCCGCAGGTCACCGTGGGACGCTAATAAGGGTATGAGCAAAATATTCTGAAAACTAACTGTCGTTATCATAGTGATCAAAATATCAAATATTTTTTTCTCAAAAACAGCCCTTAAATTTTGTATGTAGACAGCTCCCAAAAAGACGACAACACTATAGGATTTCCATCGGTTGGAAAATGATGAGAGCAGCACAATAAATTACCAAGCATTACGACGAAGATCCATTTTAGCGCAGTTTTTACTTTCCGCTACCCGAAGGGAAGGAAAGTATAGTAATCGGCCCAAAAAAAAATTTGGGTTTTCTTCCGACCTTTACGTTTCAGACCCTACTGAGTCTAAAAAACCTAATTTCGGCACGTGGTCCGTGTGTGTGTGTCTGTAGTTCGATTTGCCGGAGAACGGCTGATCCGATTGAGCTGGTTCTTTTTTTGTTTTGTTCGTTATTTTTTGTAGACACCAAAATAAGGTTATGGACGATTTCGGCCGATGGGAAGGGGGGTGGGGATGGGGGACGAAAATGTACCAAAAACTAGGGTTTTTAGCATTTTTCTCGAAAACGGCTCTTACGATTTTGATTAAACTTTCGAATTATGTTCTACTAATCAATACGCAACTTTTCTTCTCTATACATATCTCCATGAAAATACGGTGAACGGAGATATAGGCCTATGAAGCAAAAATTGGTTTTTTACGCTTTTTGGCCAAACGACTTCAGCGATTTTCACCAAACTCACAGGGTGTTCTCAAATAGTTAATACCTACATATTTTTCTCAATAAATGTTCCTGTGACAGTCCATTGAACAGAGATAAAAATCAAAATGTGTCGAAAATAACGTTTTTTCGAACATTTCTGTGAATTCCAGGGTAACTTTCTCACCAGATGTGATAAATCCTAATGGAGTGTCTTTTAGTCACCCATACCAACATTTCGTTCTCCATAATTATTTCTGTATATATATGTTGAACGGAGATATAAGCCAAGTTAACTCAGAAAAGGAGATTTGTCGAATAATTATTTATCGGAATTCCAATTTTCTCAAAAACGGCTCTAACGAATTCAATCAAACTTGCGGAGTACTCTCAGCTAACTAGTCCCTACATTTTGTTCTCCATAAATGTTTCCGTAGAAATGCGTTGAACGAAGATATAGCGCCCGCATATGTAGGTGGTGTTCGAACTTAAATCGGTGGCGGAAAGTTGTGTGTTGCTACGCACCAGATATTTTCCTTTTAAACTCCGCTCAAATGTTAATAGAATCTTCGAAATTGAGGCGCTAGTCCAATAGAATATCTATACGATGAGTCTTTAATAACGCCCATAAGATGCATACGGGCTACAAAAGAAATTCCGGGATTTCAACTACCGCCGTTTCACCACTATTTCTCAGTTTTTAGCTGATAGCTCCGAAAAAGTGATTGACATCCTTTTAAAAAAAGGTGTTCACAGCCTCATTATTTCTCTATGTACCAATAGTTCAATAATGGTCAGGACACGAATATGAGCAGCACAATAAATTCTGGAACTGTAAGCGCTACCACTTTCTGCCGCTGTGAAGTGATGTTTTACTACGTTCAAATGAATGAGCGAAAAATAAATTTAGTTAGTAGAAAAAACCATGAGCACACGTGAATTGACGAAGAGCTAAGGAAAGTTGAATGTTGATTAGGGCTGGTTTTATTTAAATATACACAGTATGTTCGACTAAATAATTACTAAACTTCGTTCTCACTTTTCTATGGAAATTAGGGGGAGATGAGGGAGCCCAATGATTTTATCGGGTAATAGGGAAACAAAGTGTTTTTTAAAATTTACTTCTTCGTCGAAGAAAGTTGTACGATGCGTCTCATCACAAATTTTGTTAATGGTCGAGGTATTTCACTTCCTTATCTGCTTCGCTGCCGGCGCAGGAAATCCAATAGCTTTTCAAGCTGGTGGCTAATGAGGCCCCACCTTTTCGCTTCAAGGACACCGATGGATCTCCATTCTCGCGAATATTAAGTTACGTGTACGAGACAATTTCTCAAGGAAGCTGAAATGTTGGATTCTCCGGGGTATCCAAAAATAAATCCATTGAATTTGAATAGATGCCTAAAGTACGAGTGGAAATCCTAAACTCTGGAGGAGCATTAATTTATAGATCGGTGGATTCGAAGTAATCGTTACTTATTTCCCAGTTTCTAGAAACCATTCGACAAATAAGCGATTTGCAAGTACAGAATCATATTTGGATGCAGTAGATACTGAGCAACGAGCAAGCAGAGAAAGAAGTGTCAATAACAACTTAAGCTTTCCTAACACAACTAGTAAATCTGATTGTATTCAAAAGAACCCCTGTTTTTCGATTTCCCAAGTGTAGAAGGCACACTAACCAGGCTTAGCCTAACATAAAAACACCGGAGAGTTGTGGAAGCACCATTTAATTAAGAACTAAGGCGTCGCAAACTAAATGCAACCATTTATGGGCTTCGAATTCCAATAATTTCCTTCGCTGAACCCTTCAGGTTGGTCTAAGTCAGATTCACATTAATTTAAAAACTCCCGAATGTTGAAAAAGCACGTTGTTTCAGCCCGTTTTAGTTGTTATCTCCGTTCAACGGATTGTCTGAGAAACATCTTCAAACTTGTAGGTAGTCCATTAAGGTAAAGGGGGTCCTTGAAAGTTGAATAACCGTTATAAAACAATTAGGAACAACTCACCAAATTCCGGAATTCAAACTCTGCTCTCCTCTAGCGTATTCACGTTTTTATTTTGTTTTTTTAATAACTCCGAAACAACAAATACGAACATTCCCCGTAGTGAAGAGTGGGAAACGGAAGGATTAGTAGGTAGAGCAATAAATAAAAATAGCTGAATTTAAAAGGTCCGGAGGTAAGTTGTGTGATGCGTCACACCTGATATATGGCGTTGTCTTCGGAGCCTAGTTGGATTATGGTAGAGAGGGAAAGCGCTTTTATTTTACACGTGTTGACTGCATGTGGTTAATCTACGTGATGATGTTGAAGCTCACATCACCTGTCCCGATAACAGAAAACTCGTCTTCAAATCCCTCAGTTATCAACAGAAAGGCTCAAAGTAATTGACGGCCTCTCATTGCTCATTACCAACATCCCAGACCGTAAATAGTAAAAGTGAGGAAACTGCGATATAATCCGCTCTTGGAATCGGGCGCCAGTGGTTTCATTCAAAATAAACATGACGTGCAGAGCTGGCGGCTTCCTTTCTGAGGAACGCATTTAAAAGGTTTTTTAGTCGCTTTCTTTAAGCGATTGTCAATACGTCAATCTTTCAGAATGAGGCTGAGCTAAACATCGACCGATATTTTTATTCATTTGAGCTTTACTCGTTCGCGTAGAGGGTCTGTCCACTTAACGCTGCGTTTGTACCAATTTTACAGATATCTGAAATGGGACTTTTTCTGACCGCGACTTCCCCGTGAATACCATCATATCCTGCTTTATACACTCCACTAAACTACACTATCTCAACTCAGGAAGGGGAAGAACCGAACTTGGTTGACCTTGATGTTACGAAAGAGAACAATGAGCCTGGGACAGTTACATCAAGATGTCATCTTTCGATCGATTTGTAAAACGGGTAAATAACGACATCATCACCAATGGAACTGATTTCTTCCTTATATTCTTTCTCTCTCTCTCTCTCACACACACACACACACTCTTTTTCGTTCATTCTTTACGTTCTTAAGGCTCGTGAGTTCAAAGGATACCTTTTTTGAGAGGACTACGTGCATGTGTGGTCATATCGATTGACAAGGAATGGCTGAACCAAACCAGTTCAAATTTTATAGTAGTCTACAGGTCCATATTGGACTCCAAAATAAGGGTATGAGCTAAATCGGCCATCATAGTGGTCAAAACCCTAAATATTTTTTCTTAAGAACAGGTTTGACGGATATGCTTTAATTTATTGTGTTCCAAATGATACAACAGTACTATAAAAATTTTCATATGTGGGAAACTGAGGAGGGCAGCACAATGAATGAACGAAAAGCTCGATAACTATTTATTTTAGTAGTATTTTGTTTATTTATCCACAAAAACCAGGGTGGTTGTTTTATTGTTTATTAACTAATCATTCAATGGGAATTTGATGTGTCTTAAGATAGTTATTTTAATAATCAGAAGCAACCCTATAAATTCTGGAAGTCAAACCAAAGTGTTCTGGGAGAGATTCTGGGAGTCATTGTTGCTCCACTAAATAACTTTTTTTCGCAGTGTTTTTCTTGTAACTATAGAACCATAAAGCCTTGCCCCCAAAAGAATTGCATTGACAGTAGCATAAATTACCTATGCACCGTGTTGGGCGTCCAAAAGGGGGAGCTTGAAACTGAGAAATGAATTAACGTGGTGAGTGTGAGTGAGGACTGTATTACACTTGACAGGTTGAATATGAGTATATAAAGACAGAGAGAGAGAGAGAGTTGAGGTAGTAGCGCGAGCTGAGAGACGAATCGTTGGGAGAAGTGGAAGACGACTGTATCGCAGAGCTGAAGGGTGACTGACTGATTTGAAGGAGCTGTCTGTTGAGTAAAGGAATCTAAGATTGAGGGGTGGGAAAGATAGATAGGAAAGTCCAGGACAGGGGGAAATCCGTAGTCACTTGGAAATAACTGAGGAGCTGGGCTTTCCACAGGTACAAACAAAAGGGTTGAGATAGAAAGGTGTTTGCAGAAACAATGGCGGCCATGGCGTGGAGGTTAGTCTATCAGCCTACCATGCCAAATACTCGGGTTCGATTCCCGAGCGTAACACCTAACAATTTGCGGCCGTCACCTCGTGGAAGGCAATGGCAAACCACCACGAGTATACTTGCCTAGTAAGCCTCTCAAAATACTAACGCCGGTTCGGAACCGGCGATAAACTGTAGGTCCCATATACCTGTGTATAACAGTTAATGATACACAGCACAGGAATATGTGAGAGGTCGCCTACGCCCTCTATGGGTACGGCAATTCTGAGAAGAAGAAGAAGAAACAATGACTTTCCGTTGGACCAGTGAGTACCGTTGGCGGACGTCCTGAGGTCAAAAACAGACACACACTGGTTGTTTGATAAAGATTGCGAGCAATGCAATACATCCCGGAAAGTTACCAGTTTCAAGCTCCAGAACATTCAGTTGATTAAAGCAATTGGGTAATATCCGCCAGTAGGCAAATTACTAAAGTTAACGTACATGTTAGGTGAGTTTCAACTGGCTCACAAGAACTATGTGAAAAACATTTTTGAATAGTTGCCATAGCAGTGAGCATAGCTGAACGTACGTGGAGCCGAAGAAAAGTGTATGATGCGCCAAACTAGATATTTACAGATTATAAATCGCGATGTGACCGAAATTATTGTTCAGTACCATCATTTGCAATGGAAGAAAGAAACTGAAAAGCGGTAAAAGTCGACGCTAACGACAAAAACTGGTCCAAAATCTTTTTGAGAGAAATACTTTTTGGATTTACCTGCCAGAAGGGCTTTGGTAACAAACAAAAATTATAGACCGTATATTCGGCAGATCCTATGACTCGGCATCAGAGTTCCTTATGTGGTGATCACAACTGTATTGAGTTTCACGTACCACATAATTCCCCCCCCCCCCTGATAAAAAGTGTGCCGTCGAATATAAATACAATAAAACGAGTCCCATGTTACTTCCTCGAATCACATCAATTCCAGCGCTCGTCGGGTATTTGTCAGAAATACCCGCTAAAAAGAAAACCAGTTCAATTCTTAGTCTCCGAGCCAGTCATTTCTCAAAAGAGGTAATAATTTATCTTTGTTAATCGACTCAACGCGTTTACAAAGATCGAAAAATGCGATATTCATTTTTTCCTTGAGATTTCTTGACACGTGAAGGCCTGTGTTAATATTACTGATAGCTTCGTCGACTCCAATGCTCTCTAGAGATCCAAATGGATTTTTTTTCTTTGCACAATTGTTCCACTTGATTGCAAAAATAACGCATCACAGTCGGAAAAACGATAACGGCAGTCACATGAAACGAAGATAGAAGGCAAGTTTCAGTAGCAAACTCCCACTCGTGATAAGTAAGATATTACTGTATTCCATAAACCTGGTGTACTCTTGTTTCACATACTTCATATCATTCACAAGGAAGAAACTGGATCTCAACTAAACATTTTAAAATGTGCATCGACTTGTTGAGTTTTTGGCAACGATCAGGGAAGCAAACAAATGCGAGGAATTTTTTATTGGTTCCCGTTTCTTATTTCTTCTCTGCCTTTTTTTCCTTGGACTATGGATGCAGGCGATACTCTCACTGCAGCCACAAACGGGCCTATTGTAAGGGCGTCCATGATCTCCAGATCATGGCCCCCCTGCACCACCTCTAGGCCCGACGGCACTCGTCTCACTTCACCTATGCACCCCCACCATCCCCGCACAAAGCGAAGGATATCCGCAAGTTCTGCATGTGCCACCTCTTCAGGCTGAAGAAAGGGCCTCCCAAACACACAACGGCACGATGCCGCGAGTCCATCGCATATGCACAGCACGTGCTCTACCAATATTTACAAGGTGGTACCTCAGTGGACAGTGACCTGTGAACAGGCCACATATGATAATCACATCATTCCTCCCCAGTGCAAGCCTCTCTGGAGAGCCAGATGAAGAGTTTTGACTGTCTAAGGCCGGGCAACCCCTGCCAATGAGCAGCCCTGCACCTGTCCTCCCATTTGCCTACCTCTCTACGTAGATGGTCCCAACAAAGCCCATTCGTTTCCCTCCATACCCTGATGCTCTGGCACCCAACACAGTGTTACACTGTTGTCCTCGGCCAGGGCCTTCAGTCCAGTCAGACACTTCCACACCTGCCGTGATGTAAGACAGTATGAGGCTAAGGGCTTGAGAGCGGCCTGACTGTCCACCATGATGTAGATTCTCTGCCGCTTCAGTCCCATCTCAGACCGTCACTGCAGCCACCTCTGCCTGGAACACCGTGGCTAGCGACCCCAAAGGGATCGCCACTCTGATCCTCTGCCCAAAGATGCCTGCCCCTTCAAGGCCACCCTGCACCGAGCCATCAGTGTAGTATACCATTCTTATCTGTGTAGTGACGAGTTTATATTTTCTCGATACAAGTCACAAATGGGAAAGAAACTTGTTTTTGTTGCTCAATAACTTCGGAAAAGAGTATTTTATCGCGGATGTTCACGTTAGCCATAAAATGGGTTCTACTTTTCCAGCATCAGTTCTTTTTCAATTTCAATTCAAATGTAACCGACTTTGTGTTGATTTCTGGAAGCATCGCGTATTTCACTACCCAAATTTTTCAGCTCCACGTGAGAGGTCTATATTCGTGAGTACGAATCGATGGCATTATTGTACAGTTTATTGCAACTCGAGCAACATGGGGAATGACCAATTTTTTGGTTTTACAGCGCACCACGAGGTGCAAAAACTTCCGATCGCTAATGTATTAGGTTGTTGATAGATCAGGGTTTAGTGTGATGTTCTAGCACCACACACGTTTTCACGGACGCTTTTTCTCACGCAGCGATTGGTTACTTTGACTGATTAAGTACTGATTGTGCAATTATCTACGAAAATTCGCTTATCAGGAGGGCTTTGTCGTTGGATCTTGTTCGTAACTGTTACGGATAAATAATCATTTACCCTGATATTCCGACATCCTTCGTAGGTTCTTGACTCCATCGTCGTAATATTTGTAAATACGTGAAACAACACGCACGAGCTTTGTTTTTTCTACTTCGCCGCGTCTGACCATTAAAACCGTGAAATGTGTGGCGGAGACTAACAACGATCGGGTTCCTCAGAATTTGAATCTCCCTTCCACTTTGAAATAGAGGACAGTTCTGGCGTTGATCTTTCGTCCTTATGCAGAGTCACGGATCACCGGTTAATTCGCCAGAAAAGAAACATTGACGAATTTCAAGACTCGTTTAGTTACCGCCTCAGTCGTATTTTCCACAAGCCAGTCGCGTTTATGAATTGCGGGTTTATGAGAAGCCGAAATAAATATATAGGTTTTTCCCTCACGATTTCACGAACCATAAGGCATAAACTAAATAGACGTACACAAACTAATACACGTTAGTTAGTATTGAATAGCGAAGGAGAGAAAAGGTTACTTTTATTTATTTTATTCTTTCAATGTCTGATGTGGCGCGTCACACAACTCATTTCAACTACTGTAAACAGGATGATATTCTATATAGACGAGTATTATATCTCCATTCAAAACATTTCTACGGAATGATCCATGGAGCATAAAATATAGATACTTGTTAACTAACAGTACCCTAAAAGTGTGATCATAATCATTACAAATGGGAAAAACGAGCATTCGGCCGATCTCATTTCTCGATGTACCTCGGCGTATATTCAGAAATAGTTGGAAACGAAATGGGGAGTTGATGAAAAGCAAAAACCTTTAGTGTCTTGGTTAATTTATTGAAAAAAATTTAATAAAATCTTGAGAGATATTGTTTTTGAAAGATAATACATTTTTATTTGGAGAAAAAAGCAACAGTTCACTAAGAGCGATGTTGACTCAAAGTATGAGGTGTGAGAATTTGTCAAGACCTATTGAAACCCGCAACATCCACATTCGCGTAAAATTTGCATCTGCTCGGAACAGCTGAAGTATACAGCTGCGTTTTTGCACTATACTCATGTAGGTAAAGAATTAGCGTAAACAATCTCTCAAATCTCACCCGTTTTACAATATTAGCCATCATACTGCTGAACCGCACAAGAAATCAATTTCTGACTTCTTATTGCGTCATTACTTCGTTGTTTTCCTTCGGATTTTCCGGTATTCACGCTACGTTTCAAGAATTCCCAGGTTTCCGAAGCTCAGTAAAAGTCGATATGGGAAGTAGAGATAACCGAATGAAAAATACCACGCGATTTGTAAAAGTTAATTGATTCTCGGTACCTACAATAGCTAGACAGCGCCAAAAAACCTTCGATGGAAAGAAACGAAGCCGTAAAAAAAAAGTTATCAAGCTCATTGAAGCGATAAAATGCCAGCGCAAGGCTATTCGCTCAGTTCAAGTTGAGTGGTAGGAAGAAGAGTCGCCAAGGTCTCCGACCGAATCTTTTCTTTGGAGGGCATCGGACCTTATCACATTTCACTCTGCCCTAGCGACTTTTACTTCCTCCCGAGTTCCGATGTTTTGATGTTTCTAGGGTTCTATCCATTCAACTCAGAGCGAATTGAAATTCAAATATATTATTTTTTCGGTGTTACCAAAACCTCTTGCAGGCTCATAGAAAATGAAAGCAGTTTAATACGTAAACGTCAAGTTACATGCCAGTTGCTTCCAGCATAGTTCTACTACATCAGGTAGCTCGTAGCAAATGTCATGAAATATTGTACAGCATAATATTTTGTCAACGGCGTTTGTAGGTGCAAAGAAATTCTTATCGAAACCACTACTGTGATTACAGAAATAGTTGTGAAAAACAAAATGTGTAACTAGAAGACACTCCGTTTGGTTGATCGAATTCAGTTCAGCACTTATTGCGGGAAGTTGAACACGTTCAAGAAACTGTCAAGAGAAACATTTGTAGCAAAATGCACAATAAACATTTACCGACTAGTTAAAGACCCTCCTGCGCGTTTCATCCAAACTGTAACAGGTTTTTGGGAAAAAATGTGTTTGGCACATTTGCTTTTCACCTTGCAGGCCCTTATTTACGTACCCCATAAAATCACGCGCAGAATATAGGAAGAACGAAATCAACCGGTTCATTCGCACTATCGCAAATAGTTAATAAAGACCATTAGTCGAATTTGTCGCCCCGTCGATTCGGTGGATCTCAAGGTACCGCAAAGATCAGATGAAAACTCCCCTTTTTTGCTAGATTGCAACACTTTCCTATTCTTTGGGTTGTGGAAAGCCCAAGGTTGGACGTGACTGTCAGGTAGTATCTAAATATCCTGAACGAACTTGGAAAAGAGCAGCGTGTCCATCCAATCCTCCGTCTAGCTTTGACGAGCAAATTTCGAGGTTATATTTGGCCTAGCGTGATACACATTGATAATAATGACAAATTTATTGAGGAAAAAGGGGATATATTTTACGGATGAATAATTCAAAAAATGAAAGTTCTCCTACTTCATCGTTTGGTTATGAAACGCTATTGATTAGGGTCAGTAGATACACACATACATCACACATCATTCCTGTAAGAGTGCTGCACTTGGCCTCGGACCCAACGTCTCCTAAAACTTATTATGCGTACACCTTGTAACCAACAAGCTCCAGATTACAGAGAGACATTGTTCAATCCATTACCACTGTGCAAATGAACTAACTTCCACCAAGATATAAAGTTGCAATTTGGCTTCTGACGTTTGCCTCATAGCTTCTTTCATTTGTAGGGTTTAAGAATGTACCTACGATACGTCAGCGGGTGAAATACACGTAAGCGTGCATGATTTATTTCTCCTTTAAATGGGGCTCAATCCAAATGGAGAGTTCTGTTTGTATTACTTTCCACTACCCCTTAGGGAAAGGAAAGTATAGTAATCGTGTCAAAAAAAAAATTAGGGCTTTCTTCAGATCTTTACGTTTTGAGGCCTACTGAGTCTAAATAACCTAATTTCGGCGCGTGGTCCGTGTGTGTGTCTGTAGTCCAATTTGTGGGGGAACGGCTGATCCGATTGAGCTGGTTCTTTTTTTGTTTTTGTTTGTTATTTTTAGTAGACACCAAAATAAGGTTATGGACGATTTCGGCCGACGGGAAGGGGGGAGGGGACGAAAATGTACAAAAAACTAGGGATTTTCGCATTTTTATCGAAAACGGCTCTTACGATTTTGATTAAACTTTCAAATTACCTTTTACTAATCAACACCTAACTTTACTTCTCAATACATATCTCCATGAAAATACGGTGAACGGAGATATAGGCCTATGAAGAAAAAATAGGTTTTTTACGCTTTTTGGCAAAACGACTTCAGCGATTTTCACCAAACTTTCAGGATGTGTTCAAATAGTTGAAACTTACATATTGTTCTCAATAAAAGTTCCTCTGACAGTCCATTGAACAGAGATAAAAATCAAAATGTGTCGAAAATAACGTTTTTTCGAACGTTTCCGTAAATTCCAGGGTAACTTCCTCACCAGATGTGATAAATTCTAATGGAGTGTCTTTTAGTCACCCATACCCACATTTCGTTCTCTATAACTATTTCTGTATATATATGTTGAACGGAGATATAAGCCAAGTTAACTCAGAAAAGGAGATTTGTCGAATATTAATTTATCGGTATTCCAATTTTCTCGAAATTTTCTCGGTTCAGACAATTTCGATCAAACTTACGGAGTACTCTCAGCTAACTAGTCTCTACATTTTGTTTTCCATAAATGTTCCTGTAAAAATGCGCTGAACGAAGATATATCGCCCGCCTATGTAGCTGGCGTTCGAACTTAAAGGGATTGCGGAAAGTTGTGTCTTGCTACGCACCGCTCGTTTGTTATTAATGCAACTCCTCCTCAAGCCCTAGCCTTCAAAGAGAGTATCATTTCTCTATAATAAGTGTTAACTCCTCTTATTCTTCCCACTATTATGAATAAATGCATGAATAAATATATATTTAAGTTATGTCCTCGATTTAGACGTTCAAGTTTAAAAAAACTTTTATTAATTCAAAGAGAACAGTTGAAGTATGTTTGGTGTAACAAACAGAAAAATCCCTGATAGGGATTGAGTAATATGCGGTAAAGACGACTGCACTGAGCTTCTCTCATGGAGGAGCGAGGTGCAGTTTGATCTGAATCGAGCGACGTGGTTTCTGCGCCCGCATCCCCTTCTGTTATCAATTCGCCCTCTGATATCTAAATAACGTTTTATCATACATGTGCCGTATATCCGAGTACATATCCCAAGACGTAAGCGCCTAGTATCAAGTAGAAAAACGCATTTTGACACAGACTCGACGAACGAACTCTGTTTTCTCGAAAATTTCGCAATGTGACAAAGAAATATTCATTTTCCCGATGAAAACGAAGGCGTTGGTCAGGCCAACAGTTAAGAACCTTTTTTTTTCCTCGATAAAGAAACGGAACGAGCGCAATCATCTTCGGTCGCTCCACGTTGTTCGTTGGTGGCGATACGAGATTTTTATAACGCGAGAAGGACGTTCCGCCCGTCACTGCTTATCTGTTTGCAAACATATCGAGAGACCAGACATCGAAGTCTTTTCTTTCCCCATATTTGATTTCACTTTCATAAACGTAATTATTTTGTTCGGCGGCTGCTGAAGACCGTCAACATTTAACGGATACTCTTGAAATTGTTTTACGTAACACTTGAAATTGCTCCGTTTATTCGAAAAATTAGTAAATAACTCAATACTTATCAGCTTCTGATATTGTCTTGATAGGAAACTCTACCCTCTGTCTCAATTTTGTTTTTCTTCTCTCTCTTTCTCTCTCTCTCCCCCTCCCCCCCCCCCTACCATCAACAACGATAAACCGACAAATGAAAGTGGTGGCTCTTGACACGAAGCGTATCTCTCAATTTCGTTCGCTCATTTCAATTTCGGTCGATTCAATCAGTTTGAGAGGCCGGTAATCGAGATAAGCCGATGAAACAGGCAGCAGTCATAATACAAGAATATTTGGTTTCTTGTGAGTTTTGAAGAGCCGATCATTCGATCGTATACGGAGGTTTCGCTGTTCACAAAGGGCGATGAAGCTTGGAATTAAATCTGTAATGTTTGAACTTCAATGAAAAAAAGCTTATTTCACTGAAATATTCTGAAACGTGACAAAAAATGTCAGCTCAATCGGATGTAGGAAATGGAGTGAAAATATACATCCACTTAGTTCGATCATGAGTTATTCACCACGTTTTATTCTATGTGTGCGATACGTTACTGAAGCAAGTAAAAGCAGTCCTTTCGATTATCAGTTAATATAAGTCAAATTCAATGGCAGGTGAGAAATTCATTCCAAAATATGCATCCCCCTATTTGAATCATACTTTCAAGACTGTGTCACAAAAAACGTTTCGGTGGCCAGCAAAATAGGGTCGCTATTTCGCACGCGCCTGGTCATCGGGACAAAGGAAACTTCGTGTCAGATAATTATGTGGCATAACTTCCTGCCTTCTTCCTCGAAATCCGAATAATCTCCGCAGTTACTTGATAAGTTGGGCCAACTCTGCGACTCGCGGCAGCGTTACGCTCTGCGAGACGAACGTCTCTATGAACATTTCATGGGTTCGCGACTGTTTTTTCGCTCGAGTAAATTCTTTGGAAATAATGAATAAAGAGATTGCTGAAGTGAGAAGGAGAGTTTGGGTGACACTCTAGAGCCAACAGCTCACATACTAGTATGTCCTGAGCCGTTAGCTTTTTTTCTGGTACGCATTTGTTTATTAAAAATATTTACGCAGGGGGAGTTTCGCCCTTGGTAACAGAAAATATCTGATGCGTTGCAACACACAACTTTCCTTAGCTCTACGTCAATTCACTTTGTACATGGCTAATTCTGTTTAATCAATTCATTTATCACTCAGTTCCTTTGAACTGGGTCAAACAATACGTCACAGCAGCAGGAAGCTGTAGCGCCTACAGTTAAGGAATTTATTGTGCTGGTCATTGATGAGGCTGTAAACCCAAATATTTTGAAGGAGGAAAGTAATCACTTTTGCAGAGTTATTGGGTAAAAACTTTTAGAACTGGTATTAAGCGAAACGGCAGTAGTTGAAATTCAGGAATTTCTGGAGAGAACCCCATGTATCTCATGAGCGTTTTTAAACACTCACCCTATAGGTATTGGATTGGACTACAGTACCAATTTTCTTTAACATTCTACTAACATTCCAGCGGAGTTTAAAAGGAAAAAACCACGGCAAAAACGCTTTTCGTCGTAAATTTTGATAATATATTGTGCTGCTCTCGTCATTTTCCCACGAATGGGAATTGTATGGTATAATTATCTCATTGAGAGCTATCTATATAAAAAATTTAATCAAAATCGTTAGAGCCGTTTTTGAGAAAAAAAAATTTGGTGTTTTGATCACTATGATAACTATAGTTAACTTTCGGTGGATTTTGTTCAAACCCGTATTTTGGCGTCTCATGGTGGCCTATGGGCGAGATATCAAGATTGAGCTGATTTGGTACGGTGGTTTTCTCTAAAAATCGTTCACAGACACACACACACAGACCATTTTCTCAAATAGTGTTTTTCGGACTCAGGAGGGTCTGAAACGTAAAGATCTGAAGAGAACTCAAAATTTTTTTTTCAGCCGATTACATAACTTTCCTTTCTACTTCGTAGAGCCAAGAAAGTAAAACTTGGTAAAGCTAGACTGAAATGGAGTAGAATGCCGCGAACTGCTACTTTCCAACTCAATCCATTGCCGAGATATGATTTGTAGAACCGTGAATACGGTGCCTAGAACAGGTACGCCGTGATTTCTCAAGTGAGCTAAGAGTAGTCCAACGTCTCACAATATCACCCTTGTTGATGGATAAAATCTTACAAATGTTAAAGCCAATATGATCTTACTCACAAATTTAGTTGGGCGGTACTCGTGTTTACGTAGGTGCCTATTGCTTTTTCGTCTCTACGAAATTAATTAGGACTTGCAATGTTGACCATCACGAAGCTGCCCAACGTTTTCCTGTAAATTCCTACAAACATTTTCAGAAACCTTTTTTTTGCTCCAATTTTCAATGTTCGAACTGCGATTTTGGTCCTTAGGAGTTCGTTTTTTATTAAGTACGTGCACTAGGCGTATAGGAATCGTAAAATGTGGTCCAATGGTTGAAAAAAGTGGAGGAACGAGAGTTTTTTAACCGTGGTTTTTCTTTAAAAAAAAACTTATGAAAATCATATCGCCGCAACGAATTCAGATGGAGAGGTGCGGTTGGCCGCATTCTTCTCCATTTCCAATCTAGTTTTACTCAACTCTCGTTGCGAAACACCTTGTATTTATATTCCTTTGACATTCTTGACTGTTCTGTAGTATGTGGATACGTTCGTTGCGGTTCAGTCAATAATGACACATATTCACTAGTGACTGTACACTTAACGCCTTGCGCAATTCTCGAAGTTATGCGGTTTGTACCGAATTAATTATAATATAAACGTCAGATAATAGCAATTAATTGCGCCAACTGATGCAATTATGAGGGAGAACTAAAACATTAAAACGTCTCCTCTGAACGCATGTCATGATTGACTAAACCGCAACAATAATAGAAAATTATATTGATGAAAAACGATACGTCGCCGCGGAATATGTGTCGGTAGCTACTGAACCTCATCGAACATTTATATTTACACACATGTTTTAAATGATCAATACCGGTCAACCTCTGTTGGGGTTTTGTTTCAAGATGTTTTGCCGAATGAACTAGGAAGCTTTATTTCAATTTAATGATACGGCACTGACACATTCTAGGACAAAGAGAGTGTGCATTCTATATACATGACGTTGAAGGATTAGAGCAATCGATCAGTCCCTTGGCGAGTTGATTTCCATGGAGACGCCAACGCAAGTGTTGGGATTTGTCCTGAAACTACATCTTTTGTACATCTCTTCCTCTGATGTGGTCAAACAAACTCTGTCTAGAACCCTGAGCAGAAGTACGTTAGGTGCCGCAGAATGGCACTATTGCTTTTTTTTTTTTTTTCAAAGGGCAAGTTGACAGACGTTTCCGTGGATAAAGATGGGCTGTACAAATTTAAGAACTTGGTCAAACAACACTTCACAGGAGCAGGAGGCGGTTGCGCTTACAGTTCCAGAATTTATTGCGCTGCTCGTACTCATTACAGAACCATTACTGAGCAATTGGTATACATATAATTAATGAGGCTGTAAACAAAATTTTTTGAAGGAGGATAGTAATCACTTTTGCAGAGTTATTGGGTAATAACTGTTAGAACTGGTATTAAGCGAAACGGCGGTAGTTGAAATTCAGGAATTTCTGGAGTGAGCCCCATGTATCTCATGAGCGTTTTTAAACACTCACCCTATAGGTATTGGATTGGACTACAATACGACTTTTTTTTAACATTCTCGTAACATTCCATCGGGGTTCCAAAGAAAAAAACCAGGGCAAAAACGCTTTTCGTCGAAAATTTTGATAATTTATTGTGCTGCTCTCGTCATTTTCCCACAAATGGAAATTTTGTGGTGTGATTATCTTATTGAGAGCTATCAATATAAAAAATTTAATCAAAATCGTTAAAGCCGTTTTTGAGAAAATAAAATTGGTGTTTTGATCACTATGATAACTATAGTTATATTTCGATGGATTTTGTTCATACCCTTATTTTGGCGTCCCATGGTAACCTGTTGGCGAGATATCAAGTTTGAGCTGATTTGGTTCGGTGGTTTTCTCTAAAAATCGTTCACAGACGCACACGCACACAGACCATTTTCCCAAATAGTGTTTTTCGGACTCAGGGGGGTCTGAAACGTAAAGATCTGAAGAGAACTCAAAAGTTTTTGTCCAGCCGATTACATAACTTTCCTTTCTACTTTGTAGAGCCAAGGAAAGTGAAAATTGTGCCATTGCCGCTGCTGTGTCCTCGGGAACACGTTCCCCCTCGGATTGCCCCCGAAAAAACACGTACAACTCTCATCATTGCTCTTAAAAATCTTGTGAAATCTTAAGAAACGAAATCTCGATTTCTGTAAAACGCCACGCCCTATCGACGCGCGATTGTCATCGTTCGATTTGAAGTATTTTAAATACACCCTTCCTTCACGTGGTTTACTCTACAACGGTTTATATACATATATTTTTATTTATCTTGCATTTATTGACAAAAATTATACACTTACACTCGTTCATAAATTATACCTAAATGCTACAACCCCTCTATGAGAACTTGTGTAGTACAGAACACGGAAAAAAAATCATACAAAAACCCTAAAGAAAACCAAAAAAAAACTAAATATAAGATCGATTCCCTAATGTAAACAAATTTTCTATACCTTGATCAGAAAAGTCCTTAAGTTTTTAATTTTACCTTAAATTAACTCATTTTTCTTTTTAATTCTAATTTGAACCTCTTCAAGCTAATTAACGGTACCTGGTCTACAAACGTTTGATCATTAAAAATAGTTTTGTCCCAATAGTCGAAACTTCTAAGACCTGCTGTTGTCATCCTTCTAGGAATCTCCACTAGTATTTTGTCTGCCAATCTGGTAATACTTTTATTTCTTTTAATTTTTCCTGCTGGCAGTTGTTTATAAATAATAGCTATTGTAGATTTTTAACAGTTTTTTAAAAGTTAATATTTTAGTTTCCTTAAATAAGTCTTTTGATGGATACCATTGAGGTGTATTAAATAACATTTTTATTAATAATTTTTGTGCGGTCTGTGCACTCTTTATTTTATTAGAGCATGCATTACCCCACTCTACAATTCCGTATTTTAACTGAGATTGCACCAAAGCGTTGTAGACCGTTCATTTTGTTTTATCGTTCATTATGTTTCTAATTTCAAAATAGGTAGGTATTAGCTTTCTGATTCTTTTATTTACAATTTCGGCTTGGAGTCCCCATGAAATAGTTTGGCCCATTTGAACTCCTAGGTATCTGATGCTATTAGTTTGATGGGTCACTGGGCAATCACAATTTGGGTTACAATCAATTTTGTTATGACAAACCAATCGGTCAATTGTAGGAATATCTTTTTTTTCTGAGGGAGAAAGCAATATATTTAGTTTTGTCATGATTCAATATTAGATTTAGTTTACTGAAATTTAAATTTAGCTTTCTCAAGTCCTTTTCTGCTTTCTTTACGACATCCACACAGGAGTTACTGGTAATTATCAAGGCGGTATCATCACCGTACGACACCAACTCTTCCCCAATTTGATCGTCTAAAATGTCCTTCACATAAACTAGGAACAACAACGCCCTGATATTTGTTCCGTGTGGAACACCACCGGTCACCTGGCAGTAGTCTCTTGAAATTTCTTCAACTCTAACCTGTTGTTTTCTGCCATCTAGATAACTCTGAATCCATTTGACAAAAGTGGCCTGAAATTTATGCTTGTTCAATGTTTCTATTAGTATTTTGTGAGAAACAGTATCAAACGGCTTTGAAAAGTCCTTGAAAACAACAAGCACTTCTAAACCTTTTTCCCAATTACTAACAACTTCTTCATACAAATGAAGGATTGCATCCAAGGATATGAATCATAAATGTTTTCAAAATCAAATTCGAACACATCTTCGGGTTATTGAATTTAGCTTGAGTTGTTAGATAAAGTATTGTAATGAATTTGAACTTGAACTGTACTGTTTTAATTTGAACTTAACAAAGGGCAAAGTAGAACAGAAACAAAGAAGACACGTACGTACTTCATTTGAGCTGCAGTCTTACATTATTCAAATCATTCTCTGCACTTATCGACACTAGAAACAAAACTAGTTTTCTCCTCCAACATAACATTAGCAGTTCGGCGCCACAGCGATGTACTGAAACCAACACGAAGTTAAACGTTCCACACATTGGTAAAATTAGAGAAAAGACAATTCTTCGGAATTGCGATTACTGACCACATTGTTCGTCATTCCTTTCTCAATTCGCGTCATCTTTCCACAACTGAAAGATTCGTGGCAGTTCGAAATGCTTTGGAACGATACTGCACACAGTTAGTACCAAACCAAAAGTATTGTCTCAGGAACAAATTATTTGAGTTCAGATTGTTGCCAAATTATGATCGATTTTGCTCAAAAGCTTATCACATTGCAGGCACGTGCCATATTCGCTGAGCGGTTCAGTTTCTGGTCCTTACAGCAGCAAAAATCTGCAGCTGAGCTTGTAGCGCAACTGCTTTAAAGACAATTCAGTACACAAACATATTGCAACGAATACGAAAAATATGTTCAACTTCTTCAGCTTCCTGAAGTCTTCAGACTCCTTCAGCTGAGCTACAGGTTCTCCATCTGCCTCGAGAAATAAACTCGGGATAGTTGAATTCGAATTTCAATGAAGCGACGGCTCGGAGCGCTGATGTCAACATATTCCTCGCAGTCATTAACAGCGGCTCCTTATGGAATGGTAATAATTGCAAATGAACCGGCCGTCCATCGAAGCTAAATTGACTGGCTCAAAGACTTTTGTCGATATAATTACCGATGAGGCGCGAAAAAAGAGGATTATAAATCGTAAATTACAATCCTCAGATGAAGGTGTTCTCGAGAACGTCTCGTAGGTTTCGCGAATGTCACGCCCAGGATTCAAATTCTATATTCCACAGGTTTTTGAGTGCCATTTCTTCGGTTATTTTCGAACGATTTTTTTTCTTGATCGACCTCTCTCGTGTTCTTTAGTGCATTTAAAAATTCAGTATGAACCTGTAGCTCCTCTGTTTATAATCGAGGGCTCAGAAGCTCTTGGATACTTACGAGAAAACTGCTCCAAATATCTGTTGCGTCGCACCTCTCGATACGACAATATACAAGCGGCGTATTCACGCCAAATGCGTTTCTTTAGGAACACTTACCTTACTGCTTGGGTTTGAACAGTTGGTTTATTGGCTGTTGCTGCACATTGTCAAATTGTTTTGAGGTCCACAGCCAAGCAAAGGATGCATTTCGTCATTTTTCGCTGCTAGGTGGCAACCATCTCTCTTACTTTGACCACAGTTAACACTTTGTGTGAATACCCACGATCGTCCTCATGTCCTTCCAGGTCTACCTCAGCTGTTAGCTTAGATCGACGACGTTACTGTTCCCCCACAAGAGATTCGACAGTTCCCCGCCAGCTGTCTCTTCTGGCAGCAGAACGGCGTTTCCAAACATCCTTCGATCCACCACAGCCTGCCTCTTGCAAGTCCACAGTACACGCTCTGTTTATTCACCCTTGCCTCGCAGATTGTGCACACTGGTTTCTTGATGCAAGGTGTCTCATATCGTTACTCGCTCACTCTCAGTTCCTTGGTGGAAGATAAGTAGGTTTGACAGCCTCTGACTAGGACACACAGCCCTATGTACACTCCAAGTGGCCTTCCAGAAATTTGTAGGCCCCACTGCTCTCTCTTTATTTTTTACAGCGATCCAGCTCAGCCAGCGATTCCCAAACCAGCCTCGAAGAAATAGAATCATACCAGCACAGCGCTTCTCGTCATACTATAAAAGTTTATTTTATCAGTCATCTTCGCTCAAAATGATGCTCGCATTCCACAAGACTTCTGAATAGGACACATAAGCCCGCGCATCCAATAGTATGATTTCGTTGCAGAGCTGAAAGTTCTGATATTCGAGGATCCCCCCTCCCCCGGGGGCAGTACAGAAATGATTTAATGCAACTCACTTAGTGTTCTAACGTACTTACTTCTATCTAAAGTACGGCCGACCAAGTCTGCACCTGCACTTCTAACGTTTGCTAGTTCATAAGAGAAGCTATTGGATCTTCTCGATCAAACGACCCAGCTGCTGTCGTAGCGAATTGAACCGAACTGCTTCAATGATTCGTAAATAGACTCCACTGGCCGTTAGTTTATTTGTGACTACGCTAGACAGTCGTGTTTCTCTGCTGGCTCACATGTGTTAGCGCTCAGGTAGAGACGTGAAATCGTAAAATGTGTTGTTGGAACATTCTAAATCCGATCTACCGGCTACGACCTTATTTTTCTCTTCGGGCAAACTGAAAACTAAGCCAAATCGAAATAGATGTAGCAAAGGACCACACAACTCTCCTCACTCCTCCCTAGACGTTTAATTTTTGGAGACAGCATAGCTCAGGATAGAATTAAATTTTACTGAACAGTTTTTCAATCTTATGTTGGTGCAGTACGTTAGAGTATTACGCATACGTTCATGTTCCTTCATCAGCGATAATCTGAATTGGTAACCTATGAAACAGCGTAGAACATGGAATCGTTCGTAATAGGCACAGTTGAACACAAACTAGAATACGACACATTTTACTTGGAAGAAAAAATAAATCTATCATAAATGATCTAAATACTTCATTTTATTTTAAAAAAAATGTTATTTCACCGAGAAATGTGAAAATTACTTTTTTACACTGTGTTTTATTTAACTTATTTTTTCACCGATTCCTGTTCATTCATTCTATTCTCTTTATAGTTTCCTCAACTCTGTTTTTCCTGCATTCCTTAATTCTCATTACTCCTCGTGCTCAAAAATACCTTCCTCTAGTTTCTTTTTTTCAGTTAGAAGGTATCTATTTACATCTGACGACGGATTTCTGCCGAAATACCATTCTCTTAGTTGTGTTATTTTTTCATGTTCTCGTTATGCTTTTATTTTCCCATTTTTCTGTCTTCGGTGTTTAACAGCTAAACCAAATGGATATATTTTATTGATTGGAATGATATATATTGGAATAGTATAATAATATGATATTATATAATATGATATTGTAGCTACTGTACAATAAATAATATGATATTATATAATATGATATTGTAGCTACTGTACAGTAAATGGACATAATTCTCGAAGTTCAGTCAATGATGATACATTTTCAGTGGTTCGTAGTTAAATTCTTCCTCATATTCATACCTTGAAACGCTGCAAATTATTATACATTGGGTTATTATTGTCTCGAACAGATTGGCCTCGTCTCACACCTCTGAGAACCAACCCGATCAATTCAGCATCGAAAAATACCATTAAACCATACGAAACATGATCTGACTACAGCCGTACGACGACGAAAGCTAAATATTCCAGGCGCCCATAGGAGCATGTAGGCAATGGGGACGACATCTCGAGTAAAAGGCGTTGAAACAATAACGTTCGCTGAATTGCCCCGCGAGTTTTTTTAATTAGTGGACTTTGGCCCGCCGTAATGACCGTAATTACAGTGGACTTTGGCCCGCTGTAATTACCGTAATTTCACTGGTTTCAATCGCAATCCTACACCTGTGAGACTCATTCCGTTCGACCCACCATCTATGAATACCAAGAAAACGATACCGAGCGCGGCGTGTTTGCGATTAAACTGCCAAAATCGTGTTTTCGGTAATTTTTTTAACCAGTCTTTGCCCGTAACAAACATGGGTTTCGTCCGATCGGATTGCCGACCGGCAGGCACAACTAGATACAAAGTGGGATTTTTGTGCGAAGAACAGATTTGTTAGTCCACGGGTGGGGGAGGTTGTACGAAAATTGTCTGGATCGAAAATATAGGGTTATTATTCAGAATTAATAATAAACCAAAACGGGGACAAACATCCGATTCTACCAATCACATCCGAACTCTAATTTGGAACTAGCAAATGGTTTGTACTTTTTACGACTAGCCCGCTGTAAGTTTTGGACCCTGGTGTATAGGATGGATTCATGGTCGTATTGTCAGTGGTCACAATTTTATAAGTATCTCGCCCACATAATTAATATTAACATAGCGATGAGACTCAATCCTTTTTTTAAAAGTTGATACCATGCACCATTTTACAATTGTTTTCCGTAGGCCATGTTAATGGCTGTGAAGTACACCTAAAATTTGGCGTGGACAAAATTTGTTTGTAACTGAACTTCGAAAATCTTCCTCAGAGTGCATTGTTATATTTATATATTTTTTGTACCGAGCCAATGTAAACTACCTTAAGGGAAAAATAGAAAGTAGGTAGAATAACGGAATACTCAAAAAGAAACGCAGTACTCGGTTGTTTGTTCGTTAATCAGCAAAATCAGATTACAAAACGTACTCCAAATTGACGGTGTCAGTAAAATATCTGTTTCCGTTCAGCTCACACTGTTTTGAACTCCAATCGATTTCAATAAAACTAAATATTCGATAAAGTGATACAAGTTAATCTGTTGTTCACCAACTTTGAAACAATGTGCGATGCGTCATAATCAGATGTGTATCTTCGTGTCCTGACTTCCCTGGGCAAATATCTGACTCCAACCTACCAATTTCGACGGCTAATAAAGGTGGCTATGATAATTTCCCATGTATTTCAAGCCCCGGGACGCATCGGTTCCGCAATGCTTGTTTGTACTTCCGTCTTCCCAGGCAAAACTGCTAAATCAACCGACTGATCGAGATGAAATTCATTAGGATTGTTGAAAGTGACTGTTTAAATGTCCCACAAATGTTCAGAAGCTACACACGCGGCGCTCCAAAGCTTGCGCGCTTTAACTGTTTTACTGCTATTGATGAAAAGTAGAGCGAGAGTAGGGAGTCGTTTTTCCATGCCGATATGCCAAGTAAATTGGCTTTAATAATTAGAATAAATCCTCCAGGAATCTTTCACAAATTTCGGACTTCAATGCACATTGTGTCATACCTCTGTACTGAAGTGCACTTCTTGGATTTTTCACCTTTGAGTTTCGATAAAATTCACTGAGATTATCTAAGTTGTTCTTATAACTGCCATCTATGAATTTCAGACCGCAGAGCAGATCCCACTTACGACTGTCCACCTCAAAATCTCGTTAATACACGAACGATTTGAATACAAAGTTGATTGCAGACAAGAGATCTTTGGAGTTGTCACATAGAAAGCCCAAGCCCGCCATACACCAACTGCCTGAAAAGGTACGTTGATTTTGTGTATCACTCTTCTGTGGACATATCTACGTTCAATATTCTGGTGATTATAACGAGCGTTCTTCGGATAGTTCCATTATAGTTTAGCGTTAGTGCCGTACGCGTGTGTATATAGGAACATAGCAGAAGTTTTCTTGACCTCCAGCACAGTTACGTGTGAGCTGATAATAGTGTGAGGTAAATCGCCTTCTAATGGCAAAGTATACAGTAATCCCTGGTAAAGTGAAGCCTTTAATTTGACTCCGCTCGACATAAAACCTTCCTTCCAGGGGTGTTCAAGGGATTTTCACAAAATGAAGGAAGTTCCATGATTCCTTTGCCAAATAGTTGTGGACGTCGTTGCCATTTTACTTCGCATATGTGCCTTATTGACTACTGTTTCGTCCCCTCATACCACTCCCCACCACGCACACAGACAGTACTACTGCATATTGTTTTACTTTTGATTTCTTGCCTCTTTTACTCAATTATCCCTCCTTACGCCCTATTGTTCACGAGGAAATCTTTCTATGTCGCATCCATTTATGTTGTTTGAGTGTAGGCGTTTTTACTTTCCTTGGCTCTACAAAGTAGGAAGGAAAGTTATGTAATCGGCTGAAAAAATTTTTTTTAGTTTTCTTCAGATCTTTACGTTTTAGACCCTCCTGAGTCCGAAAAACACTATTTGGGAAAATGGTCTGTGTGTGTGTATGTGTGTCTGTGAACGATTTTTAGAGAAAACCACCGTACCAAATCATCAAACTTCAAAACATCATCAAACTTCATATCCCACCCGCAGGTCATCATGAAACGCCAAAATAAGGGTATGAACAAAATACACCGAAATTTAACTATAGTTATCATAGTGATCAAAACACCAATTTTTTTTTCTCAAAAACGGCTCTAACGATTTTGATTAAATTTTTTATATTGATAGCTCCCAATATGGCAACTATACCATAAAATTCTCAATTGTGGGAAAATGACGAGAGCAGCACAATAAATTACCAAAACTTTCGACGAAATCGATTTTAGCGCGGTTTTTAGAGAAAACAACTGTGCCAAATCAGTTGAAACTTGATGTCTAGCCTACAGGTTACCATGAGACGCAAAAATAAAGGTATGAGCAAAATCCACCGAATGTTAACTATGGTCATCATAGTGATCAAAACACATAATGTTTTTCTCAAAAACGGCTCTAACGATTTTGATTACATTTTTTATATTGATAGCTCTCAATATGGCAATCACACCATAAAATTCCCATTCGTGGGGAAATGACGAGAGCAGCGCAATAAATAATCAAAATTTTCGACGAAAAGCGTTTTTAGCGCAGTTTTTTCCTTATAAACTCCGCTGGGATGTTAGTAGAAAGATAAAGAAAATTGGTATTGTAGTCCAATCCAATACCTAAAGGGTGGGTGTTTAAAAACGCTCATGGGGTACATGGGGCTCACTTCAGAAATTCCTGAATTTCAACTACCGCCGTTTCGCTTACTGCCAGTTCTAACAGTTATTACCCATTAACTCTGCAAAAAATTCGTGTACAGCCTCATTAATTTTCTGTGTACCAATTGCTCAATAATGGTGCTATAATGAGTATGAGCAGCACAATAAATTCCGGAACTCTAAGCGCTACCGCTTCCTGCTGCTGTGACGTGTTGTTTGACCAAGTTCAAAGGAACTGAGTGATAAATGAATTGAGTAAGTAGAATTAGCCATGTACAAAGTGAATTGTTGTAGAGCTAAGGAAAGTTGTGTGTTGCAACGCACCAGATATTTGTTCAGGCGGTACGTGTGAAGTTATGTGTGGATGAGATGCCAACTGTCAGCTGTGACTGCCTTCAGAGCTGTTACTCATTTCGCTAAACTTGCAAAGAAGGTTGTTGCTACACTAGAGCCCAAATGTATGGAAAATTCAACATGGGTTGAAACGAACCTCGTTTAGTTATGATGACGTGAAGCTGATACTCGCACCTTTTTTTTCACTATCCGCCACCCCATTTCTATTGAGAGGTTAGTGAAGTTTGTTATTTTTTTGTGTGCCGTGAGTAAATGGTCGGTTTTGGGGGTGGCAATGTCGACGATGTCTCTTTGTAGTGTTAGCACAGTAGCGTAGTCTGTTGGCGCTGATGTCGAAAAATAAACAAATGTTGCTAAGTGTATGTTGTGTGGACCCATAGGACTAGCCAGTTGTTTCCTATCGTACATGGGGACTTATAAATGCACGGCATCACTTATTTTCTGTTAAAGATTTCCTAATCTGCTCGTTTTGTACTTCAGGAGAAATCTACAACTGTACGGTTACGTTATAAACGTGACTAACATAACCCTCTTTACACACCGTCAGATTCCTGTCAAAGGGTTAAACATTCGGTCATTATGGGATGAAAAGGACCTGTTAACGTTGTTCATTTTGTCTATCACTATGGCCCGTCCCACCACAATTTTAAGATGTTCTCGAGGACAGATGTTTTGCTTAAATTTTCCGACTTGGTCGCGTTTGTTTACAATCTGTCAGTATGAATGACTTGCAGCAGGACGACATGAGTTTTATGTTTGCAGTGTGTGACTGAATTGTGTCAGTGGGTATTTCAGATTGTTCTATGCGAGTACATTTTCTTTAGTTGAGTAAAGGGGCGATTGAATGTATTTGGTCCTGTGTTTGTTTTTTATAATTTATTTTTAATTTCCCTTCTACATTTTTTTACAAATTCGAACTTTTTTGAACCTATCTGTATTGAGCTCACCCATAGTCATGACAAATATATAGTCTATCCTACAGGGGTGTTACGATTGACAGATAACAGCTCTAGCAAGTTTGTAGTACAAGAGGATGGACTTACCAAAGTGTGCTGGTAGGAGTGCATCTGACTTGGAGTTTGTAGGTTCATCATTTTTGCTGTCGATTTCGTTTTAAAGCGGTAAAAAACACACAAAAACAATTAGAGTTGGAAGAAAGCCTTCATTTGGAGCGTCGCGTCATAGCGGAAACAAACGAACGCGTCGCTCAAATCACCTTTGGCATTTTGGCGGCAAACAAAATAACGTATTAGTAAAAAAGCGAATACCGACGCTTAATCCCGTCACTGAGAACTTTTCCCAAAATGAATTTAATTGCAGTTCGAAATTGATAGAACTCCAGTTTAGAATGAAGTTTGTTTTTACGGCGGTCTTTAGGTTGAGAAGCGGAGAAACGAAGGTGAGCTAATTAGCGAAAAACCGAGCAGACCGATTGACTGTCAGCAGGCAACTGAGACGTTCACGAGCGGATCTGGAGAGACATAAGGTTTGCTCTCTTCCAGAGAGGTGGAAGACCGAGAGCCGGCTGGTCGCCTTCTCCCCTCTACTGGGACTAGCGACCTCATCCGCCAGGTTCTGCGTTCTCCAGGTTATGCACCGCTAGGATTCGCTTCCAGCTGGTTCTTGAGGACAGACTTGGCAGAGGTTGGTGCCGGCAGAAGGTGATGGTCCGCGAGACGTGAAGAGCGCTCGGGTTGAGCGCCTCAAGTAACGCGTGGAGTCGATGACAATAAGAGAAGTCTGCATTCATAGACCGTCACGAGGGGGAATTAATCTGAACTTATGAGAGTAAAGGGATCGGTTTCATACTCACTTTTTGCGCTATAAACCCATTGAATTTTTTTGCGATCTCGCATTTTTACTTCACACTATCGAAAGAGTAAGGGATTGTTCCGCTTCCAGAATTCAGCACGGCTTTACTGACTAATCCAATCTGTTGTTCACTCACTTCACTCGAACATGGTCCAAAACTTGTTAGGTTCAATTTGGTAGCGTTAAGTTGAACTTTATTATGTTGCTCATACTCATGCCACATCCACTAACCAGCGCTGAGTGCGCCGTGAGACTGTCAACATAATTGCACTTCCATCTCATGTGGGTAAATCGCAGTTAAAACTTCTAACTGTATACGTTGGAACTGATTGAGAAATGAAATTTACCGGGTTGCTCCTACTTACATTACTTCATTCCTTGAGTGATATGTATCGTAAACGTATGACGAGACGGTTGTTGTGAAGTTCCGTTTTGATTCTTTTGGAATTATAGGAATTGAAATCAAACTAACACGAACGGTGGGTACAGCTTTCGTACAAGTACGCAACCACGAGGGACATTTTATGTTTTTTTCTTTCAAAAATCTGTTAAAAAAATGAAAAAACACAAAACAAATTAATGATTTGCAGCATTAGAAAAAAACACGAATGGTGGATTTTCGGCTGGGTTCAAAATCTCATTCGATTATCCATTATGCTGCACCATCTCACATGGATTTTACTTGTACCACTTTTACGTCCTTTACAGAGAGTAATTTCCGCGCAAATTCAAAACCTGTCTTTTTTCTACGGAGTTTGTCGAAGATATCTATTTTCGGAAACCATGTAAGATTGAAGATCAAGTCTAGATTTTCTACCAACTCTATAATCATGAAACTTGCGAGGGCGATTTTGTTGCTCAAACGGTGGAGTGTCGTAGCGTTTCACGTTGAGGCTGGCGGGCGCGAAAGAAACCTTTACACAAACGGGGGGTACAGCTTTCGTACAGGTACGCAACCACTAGGAACATTTTATGTCTTTTATTTGTGTTTTTATGTAATGATAACTACGTTTGATTGTGCTCGTTGATGGTTTCGATATAATGGCCGAGTCAATTGCAATTGACATCATCACTTAGTCACTGAGGTTATTAAAACGTGTGATGTTACCAAGCGTTAGATTTTGTAACAGACGTTACCATGCACTTAACCCAACACAAATTTCGTGACGCTTCTCCGTTACAATTCCCGCGTAACGTTTTTCGAGTTTATGTAGCAAAGTAAAGACATAAAATGTCAATTGTTTAAACAAGTTGTCTATTTTTTTCTATTAATGGCTACGTCAATTACAAGTCGTTTTTGACGCAAACGACATTCACGCGATCGGTCCCTGTCTGATTTAGGCATCTTCCGCTTCGTTGACGGTTTACTAGGTGCATCATCGACTTCCATCACGCGCTCACTGAGGTTATTAAAACATATGTCGTCTTATAAGACCAATGATAACTACGTTTGATTGTGCTCGTTGATGGTTTCGATATAATGGCCGCGTCAATTGCAATTAACATTATCACTTGGTCACTGAGATTATTAAAACGTGTGATGTTACCAAGCGTTAGATTTTGTAACAGACGTTACCAAGCGTTACACGCGCAATATATTTCGTGACGCTTCTCCGTTACACCTCCGACGTTACATTTTCGAGTTTATGTAGCAAAGTAAAGACATAAAATGTAAATTTGTTTTAGAAGGATCGCTTAGGCATTATAAGGTAAAAACTTTCGGAAATGCTAGTAAGTAAAACGGCAGCGGTCTCGATTCTGAAGTTCCCTAACTATCTTATGAGCTTTATTCAACTCTCATCGTATAAGTAGTTTATAGGTCTATCCCTCCAATTTTTCTGAGAATTCCAGTATCGTTTGAGCAGAATTTATTAAGTACCGGAACGGAGGTGTTTCGTATTTTCATCACATTCTCACTCGCGTCTGTTCGATATCATCTACTAATCCGCGAAAATTCGATGTGCAGAGATACGAAGTTATGAAGCAAAAAAAAAGGGTTTTTCAGGATAGAGGGTGTACGAATTTCATCAAGCTCACTGAATGTCTTCAAATAGCCAATACCTTTATATCGACTCTCATGAATGTTTCTCTGGCAGTTCATCGACGACGATAACAACCATTAGATGCTAAATTTGATGAACCTATATTGCAGTGAAAGCTGTACGGCGATGTGTACCAACGGTAAAAACCCTGCAAATTATTACACAATGGTGTACTATTCTCATGAACAGCTTGACCTAGTATTACTGCTCCCCCATCCCATTCCATTCGATTCAGCATCGAATAATACTAGTAAACCATACGAAACATGACCTGACTACAATGGAACTACGGAAACTAAATATTCCCCCGGCGCCAGGCGCCCATAAACGTCTGTAGGGGTGTGCGGAGGAAGTGGAACCACTCCGTCGGGCAAAAAGAGTCGGGGAAATTGGGACGGGACTTCCAGCGAACCCTCGGCAATTGACACGACGTTGTGAGTCGAGCAGGCAGGTGGTTTTGATGAGACGGGAGGGATGGAGGGAGGGAGTACTAACGACGAAACGTTGACTTCCGCTGCAGTTCCCCTCGAGTTCTTACAATTAGTTGACTCTAATAATTACTGTAATTTCCCTATACGCAGTTGTACACGTCTGATACTCATTCCATTCGACCCAGGATGTAAAAATACCTTGAAAATGATACGGAACACGGCTTATTTACGATTATACTGCGTTTCGTTAATTTTGTTAACCATTTTTTGTTCATAACAACCGTGGGCTTCGTCCGATCGGATTGCCGAGGTGGCGGGCACAACTAGATACCAAATGGGATTGTTGTGTGAAAGAACGGATTTTTTAGACCACGTTAAAGGCACAAAACGGCCCGGACGGTGGACGGCCGTCGGTGGCGGGGAACAGGGGAAGGCAGACGGACATTGCAGATTTGGAATCCCCATGTCTTGAAACGTAAAGTATCAAATTTTTAGGGGGGATTGTAAAAAGTTTTTCGTGACCAAAAACATGGGGTTATTATTCAGAATGCATAATAAGCCAAAACTAGTTACAACTAAACGTACTAAAAAAGAGGATTCTCAATTTTCTTGAAAACGGGTTCAAAATGTTGATTATATTTTCAAATTATCTTCTAATAATTGGTAGCTGGCTTCAGTTTTTCATGAATATCTCTGGACGTTCGGTGGTTTTATAATAAGTTACCTTAGTTATATAATTATGCCCCTTCTCGTTACAACGTTAGTTACAAACCAAGAAGTTTCAAGCTTCCTTGATGGCTACGTACGAATACAGCACTCCAAAATTTAGTAATTGGGCGCCTCTAGCTTCGATTGCTACTCTCACCCACCATTTCTTCTCCTAGAAGACTTATTGTACCTGTTGAACGCACGAATGGAGGAGCTTGAATTGAGAAATAAATGAACTTGGTGAGCGTGAGTGAGAACTTTATCACGTTTGACAGAATTGCGATGTCAGTTTGACCGTGAACTGGTTACGTGGGGAACTAAGTGAAGAGACAGAGAGTGATAGAGAATTTTGGGAAGTCCAGAAAAAGAGGAAATCCGTTGCCACTTGGAAATAACTGAAGAGCTGGACTTTCCGGCAGCTACCAAACAAAAGGGCTTGAAGTCAGACAGGTGCAGGACAATTACAATGAGTCCCGTTAGGGAAAATGCGGACATCCAGAGGTCAAAACCCAACTAAGTCAGCCTGTGCTGAACAGTACCTGGTTCCGCTTTGTAGCCTGCCTTGGAGGTTTTGCATCTTGGCTTTCGGGCTGTAGTTAGAGAAAAGCTCATCATAGGGCATGTGCTGGCCCTTTTTGGCTCTGGTCACCGACGGACCTGACGAGCGAATCCTTACTTGATTTATTATGCGTTTGATATCCTAAGTTATAAGACTCTCAACACCCTTGTGTCCACTTTTTCGTTATACAAACTGTTCCTCTTTTTATTTCCTTCTTCTTTTCCTGATTCTCTCTTTCCATTTCCTAATCCTCCTTTTAAAAGCCGGATCTCAACGTTCTGAAAACTGGAGCCATCGACAACTAGGTGAGCCTATACAGTCCATTTATTATTACCCTCAACAGTACCTACGGAGCTAGGCACTTGGAAAGCCCTGTAAATGCCTTTTGGGGCACTCCCTTCTGTCTACTTCAAATTGAATCCTGCTCAGAAAACGTAATTACACCCCTCCTTCCCCTTCCAGCAACGTTAAGTTAAACTTTTCATTTTCCTGAGATTTTTTATTTTACCGCCTTTTATGGAGCTCCTCGGTCATTTCTATTATTTATTTTGCAATAATATGTTTCCAGTTGTATATCAATCATCGATCGTAATTTTCCAAGACCATTTCTCCTCTACAGTCACAGTTACGCGCACATTCTGCACGCAACACATTATCAATCACAAGTTGGAGTAGAGCCGAAAGGTCCCATGATATGTCTCTTCCCACTTGCAGTGCGCTCTCACTTTGAAATCAATAGGAGAATGCGTGGGGGATATCCACATTAAATACCTAAGTGGCATCCCAGTCAACCATGTGCTACTGTTGTTTTGTCGCTACTGAACGTTTCCAATGACACCACAAACCTGAAGACGAAATACTACACTGCTGGGAGTGCCACAAGGTCATAGACGATTTTTTTTTTCAAAGCTCATCGTAAAAGGGACGAAGGCACCCAACAATAAGAAACTAAATAAATAATAACTGAGGTAATGGGAAGGGCGCCCAGACTACTCTACGCCAGCTCTAGGGATGGGAAGAGGGAAGAAAAGAAGGAAGCGAGGTTGGTCAACGATATAACTGCCACCACTTCAGATAGGACCCGAGCAACACGACCTCGAAGAACACCTGCTGACTCATCTCCTCAGCAATTTCCTTGCACCACACGCCTGATGTTACCTGCCTCCAATCCACGAGCCTCAGACACTGCCATACGAAGATACGTCCTGTCGTATTCGCTCTTCTTGGCTTGCCAAGTTAGCTCGGTATCCCGGCTGCCAGACACTACCTGGACATCCAGGATCACAAAACACACACAGGTTTGTTTCCTCGTCAAAATGGCTGCTCATGAACTCTCACTCGCTCCAGCATAGATCGAATCCAGACCTGTGAAGGGACGGCAGGTTGTCATTTAGCTAGTCTCCTGGCGGAGAGCTGTTAACATGCAGAGGTATGATCCTGGGAATTTGATGGAAAGTCTTGGAGAGAAAAGAAATGAAGCTACGCATTGAATTCGCCATATCTCGTGACGAACTGGCTCGTCACGTCCGATCTCGCTTGTCACAGACACACACGCACTGTCCTTTTCGTAAATGGTGTTTTTTAATCATGAAACTTTAAAACGTAACAACCTGAAATAAATTCAAATTGTCCTTTCCAATCAATTTCATAACTGCAAATTCAATTCGAGGAGCTAAGGAGGATAGAAATTAACGTCCTAGCACCGTGTACTCGCATCTGTCAACATTTGGTATCCGACGTTCCATTATCGTGAGTCATAGATACATCTTAATGTATCCCCGTACCCCGAAATTATATTTTTGTTTCATTCCTCTTTTCAAACCGGCTGTCATTAGTACTTCTTCATTACTTCCTTCTCATTAATAACTAACTTATTTTTAATTGTGCTTTAAAGTGCCGGAGCAGGTAAAAAATCACACATCCTCACACCTACTGCCGTCATCAGATTCCTGAATACGTTAGTAGGAGCCAACGACCAGCCTGAGAGCAAACTGTCGTGGTCGTGCAGAGAATCCAAATTCGACGACTATCGAGACAGTTTCTCCGTCGTAATCTCAGACGTTATCTCTCAATCGAGTTACACACAACCCGACGTCCTAAAATCGGTTTTTTGAACTCGGGAGGTTTGGGAACGTAAATATTTCATGAGTTTAAGTTGAATTTCTCTATCGCTCCAGTCGCTTTTTAGAAAGATTCTAGTAAACACCTAATTCGAGGACAACGCCGAGTTTATATTTGAGTAACGCCTGATTGAGCTGTAATTTAACACGACAGTAACGTCGTGCGGGCTGTGTCGTTCTCAACCCTGCGGTTAAGTGACGAGTAGATTCGCAAAGTGTCACTAATTTCAATTGATTTCGCCCTTTTTTGTAGAACGCGATGTATGTGTGTATATGCCTGTCTGCCAAAGAGGTTAGAATATGCAGGTCGTGGATTCACAGCGTCCCTCTAAATAAGATGCTACTTACGTGGACGCTGCCTCATCGTACTACGCACATCTAACAAAACGCTAATGTAGAACAAAATGCAGCTACTAATTAGCTTGACCTTGCAAATTTCATCAAACCCGTTCGAGTAGTGTTTTAGAAAATGTGGAGAATGTCCTTTCGATGCTCTTTGAATATCATTTTCTGTTGTATATTTCCGATCTCAAAACGTGGGGGAGATCTGATGTGAGCTCGACTTGTTTTTCAATTACGATACTTTCTTCACTCTCGCTGAAAATAAATGTCTGGTACGACGCGCCACACAACTTTCTTCAACCTAGCTAGATATATGCTCTCAATGATTTCTATGTCTCCAACAATTGAATCAGTGAGAATGACAACAGTACATGTCCCCAATCAGCTTATCGAGATATCAGCTGTCAAAGGCTTGATTCTTGTATGAATCACTCTCAGTGTGTTTAAGGGTTGATCAATTTATCAGATATTACACTTTCAGGTTCTACCAACATTGCCACCTACATTTTCTAAGGAAAAAATAACTTATGTGGATAGAAGGTTAACAAAACAAAAATTTAAGTGGAAAAAATTGCTTTATTTCAGTGCAATGTAACGGGAAATAAACTCAAATATAACGTAATTACTCTGGTTACCAACTAAGGTTAATGTAAGACACAAAAAGCTACTCGTTTTCTTCATTTTCTTGTCGTTTGGTAGTTTTCCATTCTTGGAAACTCTGGTAGAACTCTAGGTAAGGATGAGTAATGTATTTCATAAGTTTAACGACATCTGCGATCTTTTTGGAATTTATTGCGATGGGTCCATGCCCTGTTTTTCACGAGTTTGAAGGTTGAAGAGGAGAGTCCATCGATGAAGTCGTATGTTTTGACATACCCAGGCATGGAGGCGTCATATTCAAATTCCCTGTACTCGGAAATTGCAAAAGGTTTGTTGGATCCACTTATCGATTTTGGTGTTTTCTTGTAAACGGATGGCCACCACGCTTTGAACTCGATAAAATAGTCGTATGAAACAGGTTTTACAGAGGAATGAGGTATTTTCTTTTTGCTGTGTTCGATCATTTCC
Source organism: Pachypeltis micranthus (assembly GCA_020466155.1). Classification (NCBI taxonomy): domain Eukaryota; kingdom Metazoa; phylum Arthropoda; class Insecta; order Hemiptera; family Miridae; genus Pachypeltis; species Pachypeltis micranthus. The sequence goes on from CM035770.1 coordinate 64,778,925, forward strand.
TCATATTGTTGTGGGAGATATACACGGTCCTGCTTTTTTAATGTGCCGTTTTACAACTCCAAAATCCCGGTCACATGGTAATAACGAGTGACCACGTAGGAAAATAATGGTACATCTTGTCGAAGCGTCCGGAAGTTGCCACCAGCCCCATTAAAAATCTTACAAGAATTACAAATTCCGGTTTTGTTTTGAGCAAGAATCTGAAAAGAAGTGCAATTCCTTGATGGTATCTGGAATGTTATTAGTTATATAATCAAAGAGAAAAGAAGAAACTTCATTAGGACCTTAGTGTCCTTGCCCTTCATGATAAACGTAGAAATTCCCTGAGCCATCTTGAATGTTGTGAATTTCAAATACGTTCACCCATAACTGCCGGTAATAAAATACCTCCGGAACCGGAATGTGTGGTAACGGCAAATTCTGCATGAAATCGAAACAAAATGCAGACACTTCCGGTCGATTTTTACATGTTTCTTCAACTTCCTTGAGTTTTTTATAAAACTTGTTAGCTCGACGTTTATGCACTAGCAACTCAGCAGCATAAGCTCTTTTAGCTACAGCGTTGAGGTTCTGGTCTTTCAATTTCGTGGTCAATTCCTCACACTGAGAGCAAACGTCCACTTGGGGTCTACCAAATCTCAGTCGGAAGTTGTTATTGAAATAATTCAAGTAAAACTCGTATTTAATGACTCCGTTTAAATTGGGATGTTCTTTGATAAAAAGTTCATGCATGGCTTTTACATTGAGAGTATTTGGTAAATATTCAACACTTTTAGAAGAGTAATGTGACTTCTTCGTAGGGAAAGATTCTATATGCTGCTTCATCAATGCAATAACTTCAGGTTTTATTGCACTGGGCCTATTGTTGTGTAAACCTCTACCATCTTTCGGAGATTTGCCAAGAAGGAGTAGGGTTGTTAATCGCTGGACCTGAATGTGAGATACAGCATGCAGAGACATGAATGCTTGCTTACAAACAATCACCCTTGAATTCCCACGCATTGCGAAATAAGAGAAATTAGCACTCTTCGGTTTTGCATCTGATTCATTTCTTGAACGACGTCGAATAAAAGGCTTCATCTCAATGAGACCAAGTAAATAAGTTTCCAGTTCATTTTTCGGCTTCCCATCATACAATCTAGACAAAATAGAATTCTTTTCGTTAGAAGAAAATGGAGTCATACAAAGGCGCCTGCATTTACAATCAGGTCCGGTAGCTTTACCTCCCACTAAATTTCCTTTACTATTAACATAAGGCTTACCTTCCCGTCGAGCAATTTTCATTTTATTGGCTTTCCAAGACGATGGATTAGCTTTCCGTTTCTTGCCTATTTGTCCATCAGAAGAATCGTCGGTGGATTTATCACTATCACTCATTTTTGCGAAAGAGAACACTATACTAACATTACTCACAGTTTACAATGTGTTGCTTTAACAAACTCTTATTCGTGACTGAGGAGCAATAAACAACAGAGCGAAGAATACTACTCGTGCTGAACTGTGGACTTTAAGGAGAGTAAACACAGACGGCGCCTCCCTCCCGCGAGTACCTACCTGTTGAGAGCAAGAACAGTATAAGTCCATGGACTCGTACTGTTTTTTCCTTCAATCATTTTCATTTAGGCTCTGTTCAAGCTTACCGAGTGTTGTTAGCATACTGTTCTCGTGCTCAATGCGTAAATCTACTGGTTACAACCTAAAAAAAGCCATTTTTCAAAAATCGTCACAAATGGACTTGTACTGTTTTTATTCTCATCGATTCAATTAATTCAACCTATTTTTTATCAGTTTACATGAGCTTACTAAAACTTCCACACAGAAAATGATAGTACTTGAATAATAATCTCGAGAAAACTGAGGGAGCCGTTTGTCAAATTGCCAGTTAGAATTTTGAGATATCATGAGTTGTTCTATAATTATTTTATAGTTGCTATTAAACTCCTGTTCTATAGGCACTTACTAGCATGAATTTTGTGAGAACACGTAACAAAACAGAAAAAACTACCACAATCGATTTTTGTCGAACTTTTCATATGTACCATACCCACCATTAGCGCAGCTAGTTGCACTGGATACAGATGGGTCGATTCAGAAGGCTGTGGCCCCGCCCCCACCAATTATCTCCCCGGTCGTTTGTTCCTTTGTTCTACGGCCATTGTATATTCCGTTCTTATAAGTTGACTACTGCTTACTAATTTCTCTCCGATCCCTGGTACATCACATCATAATAATTGTGCTGCTCTTGTCTTTTTCCCCCTGAAAAAAACTATTACTGTTCAGTTCTTACGTAAACTTATCAAAACCATTTGCAGTTTTGAGCAAAAACGTACTTTGTGTTTTGAATACTGTGCTATAGTTAACTTGATTGATTTTGTTCATACCCTTATTATTGATCTGTCAACTGAGTATAAGGTTTGAGCTGATTTGGCTCCTCAGCTCTCCTGGAGTAATGTTCATGTACACTCTCTTTTTACAAAGCTCCTAGGCTTGGCAAGTGAGAGCAAGAGACAAAATTCACGAGGCCTCCTGGGCATGTAGGATCACTGAAGACTAGTCAAGCTTCAGGACTTATGCCTGTGACAGCCTGGTAGTGCCACACTCTTCACATCAGCCCTTGGATTACAGACCCGAGCCAGTTGCTTCATGAGGTTTGGTGCAGGCCTCGTGAGTTCAACGGCCAACTTGCACCACAGGATTCAGTTACTCAAACTGGTTACTATAATCGCGACAGCAAGCTTCTACAATGCACGATCTCTGCTTTTAGTACACATTGCAGTAGACAGTGATATCAAGATGACATACGCATGTGAGAACACACACAGGCCATTTTCGTTTGTGCTCAGAAAACTGAGACGAAAGTTTGAAGTTCCACATTTTTAGAGCAAACGAAAGTAAAATGGTCTTGTGAAAAAGCGTAAATCACATAATAAAAGTGTTGAAAAAGAATCAGGGAACGAATCAGGTTTCAACAATTAGTTATGGTCAGGATTCCCTTTGCGTAATTACAAGTAAGTGATGTTCGCTGGTATTTTTCGAAACAATTCATTGTTTGTACGTCAACCATAGAAGGGAAATCATTTTGAAGTGAAACTTCTATATAGACGGGGTCTTAGGATTTTCGAGTCACGAAAAATTTTGTTACCGGTCACGTGGTACGGCAAGACGGGTGGGGGCTCAGAGGGGATGACGAGGGCCGGCAGGCGCACTGAGTTAGATCCCGCCCCCCGAGCTCCGAAAGAAGCCGAATGAAACCAAACCCTGCCGAGCCCCCGGCCCTCGCTCCCTGTCAAATAGCGAGAGCAGGTGCAGCAGCAACAGAGAGAGGGAAGGCTAGGGGCGGTGGACGCGCGCCGCGGAGAGCGGGGATACTCCCGGCGGCGTCTGCTCAACTGCTACTTCTTATTTCCGCTCTCCACGTGTTTTGAGTCACAACGGTCAAACAAAAGTGAACTACAACGAAAAACAACAAGCCCAATCAGCAACCCAGCGACAATCAAAAACGACTGGCAAGGCGCATTAGTGTTACATCTGCTCTGTTGGTATTCTCCACGGTGTAAATTGTGGACCACATGCATAAGCAACTTTAACTTCATTAACACATTACAATCTCAAGTTTTTATATCTTATTTTAGTTACCATAATCCGATTGTTTCTTTTATTGATTATAACGCAGTGTTTGATATTGCGGAATAAATAAAACGAAACTTCCGGAACTCGATAATATAAAGTGGACTGTATTTACAAAGGGTTGTGGCACTGACGTACGGGGAATTCCACAGTTCCAGGTACCACGAATGTTCGTAATCTCGTGAACGGGTCGCGGATTCCGCCGACCGAACGCGAACTCCGATACGCGTTTGAAATCAAACCACGACGGTAATTTACGAACTAAACGGTGGTGTTTCAAACAAACGAAAACGGTAATGAGTAAAATACGGAATGGAAAATGGCCGCGCACAGCGCGAGCAGGTGACTTTTAATAATGCGTTCTTAATAAGCGCTGGAGTCACCTCGTGATGTCGAGATCCCGAACATCGTAGATCCGCGGAAAATGAGCGAATTCCGCCGGCGGTAAATAAAAGTTACAGTCAACAATAAAAGAAACAAACAACAACAAACTCCACGAACCGCAAATTTCAAACAAATTTCGAACACACTCCCCCCATTTGCGGCTCTTGGATAGTTGGCTCGGCGTGTAGGTACTCCAAGGTCAGTGGCACCATCTTCACAGCTGGTCTCTTGTGATGACATGTAGCCGTCTTTCCCGTTACCACTTGCACAACAGTGTCAGGGCCTGGATGGACTTCCTGGATTCTTCCCAAGGCCCACTGGGCCGGGGGCGTCTGGTCGTCTGTCAGCAGCACCAAGTCACCAGCCTTCACGTCCCACTTGTTATGCTGTTGCAGGGTGTTAAGGTATTCCTTAGACCACCGATGCCAAAAAGACTGTACCCGTTCTCGGATCAACTGCCGGCAGGTCAGGCGCCCCACTGGGTTGTCCCCAATGTTAGGCTCAGTTAGCATGTTGATGGGCTGGCCGATGAGAAAATGTTCAGGGTTAATGGGTCCGTGTCGTTTGGCTGCTGGATATGGCTTGAATCGGCCGGGAATTGGGGATACCTCGATCTTCGTAAAGGCCGTCATAAGTTCCAATAGATGATGGTTGCCAAATGTCGTATGAAGGAGATCCTTTACCATCTGATAGCTACCTCCCATCCTCCGCCGAAATGTAATGATGAAGGAGGGTTGAAATTCCACTTTAAGTTGAGGTGAGTAGTGTTGTCTACCAGTCGGGAGTGAGTTTCTTTCTGGCGGAAAAACTCAGGTATCTCCTGGAGATACCTATCTGCGCCTCGAAAGTTAGTTCCACCATCAGAGAGTATCTCAGCGGAAGCCCTCGTCTTGCAATGCACCCGTCGAAGACATCAAGGAATCCTCTGTAGACATAGAAGTCGCCACTTCCGGATGGAATGCACGGAGGACATACAAATAAATAGGCATGGATACAATTTTTCCAGCTGCAGGAATGAGGAGAGGTTGAGCTCCACTTTCCCTCAAATCTTGCCTCACCCAGTAAGTTCACTAGTTGGGCCCCTAGATGTCTGAGCTGTTCTGGGCTATCACTCCCACCTACTAGATCATCAACGTAAGAATTCGTTAAGATGATGGCTGCAGCTTCTGGGTACTGATCCCTAAAATTGGCATGTTGAGACAACACTCTCTGGGCCAAGTAAGGAGAGAAAGACATAGTATTCAACTCAAAAAATCGTATGGGTTCATCAGGCGTATCTCTCCACACTATCTGTTGATGGCAACTTTCACTGGGGTTCAACCATATTTGCCGGAACATGTTCAAAATGTTACACCGAAACATATAAGTATAGCGACGAAAATTCAAGAGTATGGTGGCGATATCTGATTGCAGCTTGGGTCCAGTTAACAGTTGGTCATCAATGCTACAAGTTGCTGTTGGGAAAATAGCATCATAGACGACTCGCATCTTACGCCGCCCATCCTCAATCTTGAAAACCGCATGATGTGGAATGAGATAGCGGGGAGAATCCCTGGCCAGGCTCATGTGCCCCAGTGTCAGGTACTCTTCATGTGAGCTGCATATGCCAGTCGAAGCTCCTCATTCTTCGCCAGTCTGGACTCCAGGGCTAGGAAGCAGTTAATCACCCTATGAGTTTTTGGAATCAGGGCTGGTGGGGAGGTCTTGAATGGTAAGGATACCACATACCTTCCATCCTCCCCCCGGTAGTGGGTGGTGAGAAAATGCTGCTCACATTGGTTTTCTTCAGGTGGAGCTGGTTTAGGAAAGTCGGGTTCCTCCAATTCCCAAAACCTCTCGACCAATCTTGAGCTGTTGGTAACAGTCATGAGAGAAACGGAAGAGCTTGGAACATCAGCCTGGGAATCAGTAAAACGACCCATGATGCTATATCCAAAAATTGTTGGTATGAGGCGGGGTCCATCTTCATAAATCGTGATGGGAGCTCCTATCACCACATCAGGATACAAATCGGCCCCTATGAGGAACGAGATCGGACCTGGCTGGGTGAAGTTGGGATCACCTGTCATACGGGCGATAATCCCTCCCACATGCTGGAAACCAGCGGCAGTTGAGGCAATGGTGAGTTATGGAAGGCACAATGATAGCTTCTGTGGTCAAAGACTGAGAGGTGATAGGGTTGAGGAAGGATACTGAAACTTGCCCCTTTACCTGTTGAAGTGGTAATTGATTCACTCCTGCTATGGCTCCTTGAAATGGCCGAGAGGACTTCTCAGACGCCTTGCACATGCCTCAGTCAGGAATGAAAAGTGAGAACCAGCATCCAGGATTCCCCGGAATTCCAGGGGTCTCCTATTTACGTCCAGTATGCAGGAAATAACTGTGCTAAGCAGTACCCCAGACTTGGTATGGGTATTCGTCCCTGCAAAGCATGAATCCACCGGAGGGGTTGGTTCGGTGTTGTCAGAAGTTGTGGGAAGATGTAACAGGTATGATGATGCTTATTACACTCCTGGCACGTTGTAGTGGATGTACAATCCTTGGTCTTGTGAGCTGGATTGAGACAGTTTCGGCAGCCATTGAAGCGTCTCAATAAATCGAGTCGAGTGAAGGAAACGAGGGCATTTCAAGATCTCATGATCATCTCTGCAAATGTAGCATGTCCTGGGTGTGTCAGGAGATTGGTTCGAGTCAGACCTCCTGGCCATCAATGCCGGCTTCGGGAAGATTTGGTAAACTGGTTATGTGGTTTGGGAGGTTTAAGGAATCCCGAGTCCGATTTGACACTGGGAATCCCAGGAGAAATCTGAAGGACTCGGTGGCGTATTTGTACAAAGTCTTGGAGGTTCAAAAAGCTTGGAAATGGAGTGCCAGCCATAGACATTTCAAAATCACGCCGTGTAAGGATCTAAGTTGGCGAAGAGCCAGCTCACATAGCAGGTAGTCCGATAACCGTATGTCTAAATTCCTGAAGGAAGACACACTCTCCATAACGTGTGACAGATATTTTTGCAATGAAGCAGCTGTGGGTTCACCTGGCTGTGGTTTGTAGCTGAGAAAGCGGTTCAAATACAGGTGCAAGCCAACTTGCGGGGGTCATCATAAGTCCGGAGTAAGGCCCTCCAGGCTTGATGGAAATTTTCACCAACAACTGCAATGTGGCGGATGGTGTCATAGGCAGTGCCTCGTAGGTAGCTGACGAGATAATGGAATCTCTCAGCGTCAGACAGAGAGGTTCATCTCTGATTAGAGCTGTGAAGAGTTGTTTAAACGTTGGCCAGTTGGTCATGTCGCCATCGAACTCCTTAATGAGTATTTTGGGCAAATAGCTCGTGAGGAACCACCCACAGATTGGTTGAGGTTCAAAGTTCCTCGGGGAGCATTATTGGCGATAATGTTCATTTGCTCTGAAAGGGTAATATGAAAGCCTTTAATATCGAAATATGTCCTTTCTATACTCAATGAATAATCCTGCTCCTCCGCTGAGGGAAATTCGAGCATTTCTTCACTATCCTCACAATATTGTATAGCTTCCTCCCACTTGGTTTGAAATTTTGAAAGTCTCCACCTCGTAAACATTGCACGGAAAAGAGTAGCAGTCGGCTTCTGACCCCAGTGCCAGAGCACCTTGCTGATGAATTCGTTGGAGTTCGTCACCGTGGGTCTCAACATGCGTTTTATTCGTAATGAAACCCTGATCAGCCACACCACTCATACTAGCACGGGCTGGTCGTTACCCCCTGGTTTCTCTTTTAGCATTTCTACGTAAATTTAAAGTTAAGATAGTGAACAAAGAGGATGATACGATCGACGAATAATAAAAAAGTTGATAAACGATAGGAAACGAAAACTAGGCCACTGACGTTTGCACATAAAGAGTAAAGAGTTGTGAACACTCGTGATTGCACGACGCCGTAGGAATCACAGGCGCGCTTGCCAAAATCCGGATCGGACGGAACCAAATGTTTGATATTGCGGAATAAATAAAACGAAACTTCCGAACTCGATAATATAAAGTGGACTGTATTTACAAAGGGTTGTGGCACTGACGTACGGGAATTCCACAGTTCCAGGTACCACGAATGTTCGTAATCTCGTGAACGGGTCGCGATTCCGCCGATCTAACGCTAATCCGACATGCGTTTGAAATCAAAACCACGACGGTAATTTACGCTTAACTAAACGGTGGTGTTTCAAACAAACGAAAACGGTAATGAGTAAAATACGGAATGGAAATGGCCGCGCACAGCGAGCAGGTGACTTTAATAATGCGTTTTAATTACGCTGAGTCACTCTCGTGATGTCGAGATCCCGAACATCGTAGATCCGCGGAAAATGAGCGAATTCCGCCGGCGGTAAATAAAAGTTACAGTCAACAATAAAAGAAACAAAAACAACAACAAACTCCACGAACCGCAAATTTCAAACAAATTTCGAACACGCAGATGAGCCAAATACTGATTAATGACGAAAAATATGCATTTCCTAATGTTCTTTTGTAAATGTTTAAATGTGCAGTAGACTATGGATGTTTTTTTTTCCGGATTGAAATATCTTTTCTTGTTTAATAAAATATAATATGTTTAAATAACATAAAAAATGCATTTATTACAATTTACCTACCCTAACCAATTCATAATTTGCAGTAAACCTGTGAATAAAGAAATACAAATGTGTGACAGTCACACATGGTAGAAGTGAAACTTTTAGTGAAAGTTTTACAAGCAGATTGTTAATGTACTAGTCGAATTTGAAAACCTGCCCGTAAAACTTCGAGTAACAATTTTTTTGTGATTCGTTTTTCCACTTGTCCGTTGAGATTCGGTTTTGCACGTTAAAGTTTCACTTCTACCATGTGTGACTGTGACACATTTGTATTTCGATGTCACTTCACTATCGTTTGAAGCTTGCAAACGCTCGATTGTTTGAAAAACGTAAAGGAAGAAGAAGAAGGTGAGTGTTAACGTTATCTTCAAATTGTCGTCACTTTACTTTTCAATTGATGGAATGTGTTGTATTAACGCGGTTTACTGAAAACAACGTCAACTCGCGCTGATGTGAAATTCACTTTAAAGACGAAGTGACATTTAATCGGAGATAAAATGAGGGAGATACCGCTATCGAGAACTCAAGGCCTTACTTCGTTAATCAGTGCTGGATATCATGATTCATCGGATAGCAACAAGTTGCTGCACTCCATTCGACCTCGAGAACTCTTCTGTTTGACTGTCAGCCAAAATGATCGACCAATTCGTGGGTATCAAATACCAGTTGAATGAAAGTGAGAACTTCGAAGAGTATTTAAAGGCTTGCGGAGTTGGTTTTTTGGTCAGAAAGATGATACTGTCCTTTACGCCGGTTGTCGAACTCGTTGACAACAAGGATGGCTCATACACCGTCAAAACGTCCACTACCTTCAGGGACATGCTGTTGACCTTCAAGTAAGCTTTATTCGTATAGTTTATTCATTTTTTGGCATTATAACGCGTCAGAGTCTACGTCTACTTTTACCCGTTAATTTCCAGGTTAGACGAAGAGTTCGACCAAGAATTTCCAGACGGTCGTAAAGTGAAAACTACCGTTTCTACCGAAGGGGAAAATAAACTGGTAGAAGTTCAAGCAGGAGAAAAAGAGGTGATTATATCAATCAATTTGTGAAGTCTCATACAGTTATGGGCTAATTCCCAAAACAATGGCCACGAGTACATTCGCCCGGTTCTTCGGTTCGCGATTCGGAACATTGAATAGTGTCACTGATACTGGTGCTAGTTACAACTTTCATCACTGGCAACTTTCTAGCGCTAGTATTATTCAAAATATGACTTAAATCGTTGGACTAACCCCTGAACTATGGAATTATTCCGCGAATCCCACCCTTCGGCAAATTTCCGTTGTAACCGAAATATCGTCCTTCAGTTGTCGAGTTGCCGCCACCGCATCCGTCTTTCTCCCTTTTGTTGGTTACATATCCAATTTTTTTCGCGCCCGTCCGGATGCTCCTGCTTTAGTGCTTTCCCCACTGCCCTCTTCGCGTTTATTTTTGTGATATTATTCGGCCAGCCATGGATGGGCCAATTAATGCCGATTTGATCCGTCGATTGAGAATGGAAGGCTTACGGAGTGTTGTGGATTGGTGTATGCGTGTCGGTTTTATCTCAGAAAAGTATGAATGTCCTGAATGTGGGGCGTGGATGAAATTGTCTGCAAAGGCTGGTTCCTTGGATGGTTTTGAATGGAGGTGTAGACGGGATGGCCACAACTCCAAACGGTCAATTCGTAAGGGGTCGTGGTTCAGCCTGAGTAAGCTGAGTATGACTGACATCATGCTTCTCACCCTTAATTGGGTAATGAGATTACCGACAGAGATGAGTGCGATGGATCAGAATGTTTCTAGGAACACTGTGACCGACTGGAAGAAGCCTATACCCCTCAAAGTTCGGATACGTAACCTGAGAGGTGAGTATTTTTTGTTATTTTTGTGGTCATCAATGTTTGTTTTGTTGCATTACGCGAGTGATATTTATTATTTTTGTGGTCTTCAATGTCTGTTGCATTAGGTGCGCACTTTTTGTTTTTTTGTTCACTTCGACTGTTTCGCGCGCTCTCGATTGTTTACATCCCGTTTATTTCGTTCGTGTTGTTGTTTACATTCACTTTTACGACAAAACTTTGGTCAACTCTTATCGCTACTGTTAGGCTCACCAGTAACAGTGACGCTAGTAGACCGTTCCAAATCGCGAACTGAAGTTCCACGCAAATGTACCCATGGCCATTGTATTGGGAATTTACCCAGTTATGTTATAAGCTTCACTCGTCATTACATTCTTGGTTAAAACTGTCTCGAATTGTGTTCAGGGTAAAATCTCAAGACAATGGCCAAGGGTACATTCGCGTGGAACTTCGGTTCACGATTCGGAACGGTTTACTGGCGTCACTGATACTGGTGAGCGTAACAGTAGCAGTAAGAGTTGAGCAAAGTTTTGTCGTATAAGTGGATGTAAACAACGCGCGCGAAAGGAACGGGAAGAATGTAAACAATAGAATACGCGCGAAAGTGAGTCAACGTGGACAAAAAAAAACAAAAAGTGCTCGCCTCATGCAACATACATTGAAGACCACAAAAATAATAAATATCACTCACGTAATGCAACAAAACAAACATTGATGACCACAAAAATAACAAAAAATATCACTCACCTCTCAATTTACGTATCCGAACTTTGAGAGGGATAGGCGTCTTCCCAACAGAAACTCATCCAGTCGGTCACGGTGTCACTCCGTTAGCCTTCCACTCTCAATCGATGGATCAAATCGGTATTAATTGACCATCCATGGCTAGCCAAATAATATCACAAAAAATAAACGAGAAGAGGGCAGTGGGGAAAGCACTAAAGCAGGAGAATCCGGACGGGCGCGAATAAAATTGGATACGTAACCAAGAAAGATCGGAAAAAGGCGGATGCGGTGGCGGCAACTCAACAACTGAAGGACGGTATTTCGGTTACAACAGAAATTTGCCGAAGGATGGGATTCGCGGAATGATTTCATAGTTCAACGGTTAGTCGAACGATTTAAGTCATATTTTGAATAATACTAGCGCTAGAATGTTGCCAGTGATGAAAGTTGTAACTAGCGTCAGTATCAGTGACGCTCTTCAACGTTCCGAATCGCGAACTGAAGTTCCACGCGAATGTACCCTTGGCCATTGTATTGAGAATTAGCCGTGTTCAGTATTGCATTATGCTGCTACATGTTGAAAAAGGGGTATTCACGAGTTGTTAAAATCCTCCCCTTTTCGCCAGACCTTCATCGCCTTTGGGCATGATCTGTGTTCTGTTATACGTAAGATTACAAGAGCCCATAGTATTTGCTATGAGTGTAACGATTGAAATTTTGAACAGACAAAGCTCATTTCCCTGCTCCCAAGTTATTTCATCATCCAGTGCCTAACAAATCCGGCTGAATGGCATTGGCCGGAGTGCAGAGCTCACGAGTGAACGTTATTCCCATCTCAACTGTTCCCCGACTAGCGCATTCTACCGTTTAAATTGACTAGAAATGAACCATGGGAAGTGTACACAGTCCCAATAAACCAAAATCAAAACGCAGTTCAGCAGCACTAAATTATTTGTGTGTTATATTTCCCCACCTCCGCTTAGTGCCTTCCCCACTGCCCTCTTCTCATTCTTTGTTTCTTTAAGATTTTTCCAAAAGCCACGAATTAGCAAATTTTGGTAGGTTTGGTTTATCAATTGAGAATTGAAGGCAAACGTTAAGTTGTACAGTGGTGTATGGTTGTGAACTTTCGTTTCATTTCGAGCACATATCACTTTCCATTATTCATTCCATTTCGCCTGTTGCTGTTACGGTTAACTGTCACTGTGAGGTATTATGGTGAACAGGTATCAAGAACTGTACTTGTGAGCCCTAAGGTCCGGACAATGCAATTTTACCAATGATCCAACCAGCCTGCTACTATCGTCTTCAGGGTTATACGTTTTTACTTTCCTTGCTCTACGAAGTAGAAAGGAAAGTTATGTAATCGGCTGAAAAAAAAATTTTGAGTTCCCTTCATTTATATAAGATTTTACATCATATCTGCTCTAGGTTTTACATTGTTCCATGGAGCTCATCCTGGATTCCTGTTATTTTTTGGTAAGTTACAATTTCTGTCAGAAGTGGGATGGTGTGCATATACAAACTTGTTAGTGGGCTATGCCTTGCCCAACTTTGCTTTGAGGGAGTTATTCCAAGAGCACTTGGGGTGGAACAAAAAGCTCCTACATACTGTGCATGATGACGATGACATAATTTAGTAGCATTAGTTCTACTCTATATCCTGCTTTATCTGAGAAGACAAAGACTGTCAGGTTGATCGAGATGATTCATTCATTCATCAACTGATTCAGGTTCTGGTGGGTCGTAGTGATCTGAGTCCAGTTCTTACGAATTAGTATCCCCCTTCCCCTCACCACCGAGAACTAAGGGAACTGATGATCTGTTAAAAAAAAAAGAACTAACTGAAAGGATGGCAGTTACTTGTGTCGGGGGTATCAAGTCGTTCATGTCGTCTGTTTCAAAACTGCAACTGAGTTTTTATTCAGTAGAAAAAATCTCAAATTTGCTATCACTCTTAAATCACAACAACAATCAATATTGAAGAATTGACGTTGATTATGTATCGACTATTTGGATATCTTGAGAGTTTTGATGATCTCGAGCCATTGTAAGAAATGGCAAAACTCCTTATTTTGCTTCTTACGTCTGCATCTCAATTCACCCTTGTTTGGCTCAGCGAAATATTGGTGTGAGACCTACGTCCATCACAAATGTTTGGAGGGGGCCAAAGCTCTGGCGCATTACTCATGTCTGGCCCTCTCTTCCAAGCTGTGTTTCCCAAATCTCACAATTCCAGATCTACTTCAATATCGTTCCTACATGGCAAGCCGCGATTTTCAAACCGACAGGTCATCCCATCTCTTCTCACCTCCATCATCAGTAACACCCTTACCCCCATTAAAAATCTTCCAGGAGAAAAAGTTCAGAACTGATTAGTCGAAGATAAGTTGTGTGTTCACTCATAATTATTGAACCGCTTTTGAGGAGAAAACATAACTCGCTCTGTTTTGGTACACTTTGACCCCTAAACCTTATTCTATTTACAGAAACTGCCGAAAAAAAATCACAAACTAAACAAAAACCCTGCAAATTATTACACAACGGTTTATAATTCGGATAATCAGCTTGACCTAGCATTGATGCTCCGAGACCCATCCTGTTCGATTCAGCTTCGAAAAATATCATAATGAAACCCAAAAAAAAGGTCGAAAAGAACTGAATCGTAATATTAAAATAAACAAAAAAAAACGAAAGTATCTAGAAAAAACTGAATTTTAATATGAAACCATGCACGCTAAATACTAATATCAAAATTTAACCAAAAATCTATGAAAAAAACCAAAATGAGAATGAAACGAAAGAATCTAAAAAAATTGAATCATATTAAAACCAAAACGTCGGGGAAATTGGAATGGGGGCGCTAGAAGTGAATGGGGAGTTGAGTGGGAGGGAAGCGAGCGGGCACGCTCGCTTTTTTAACAAGACGGGCGGGACGGGAGGGAGTTCAAACGACGAAACGCTGTAGCTCCCGCGTTGTACTGCGTTTCGTTAATTTTTTTAACCGTTTTTTGCCCCTTACAACCACGGGCTTCGTCTGATCAGATTGCCGAGATGGCGGGCACAACTAGATACCAAATCGGATTTTTGGGGGAATGAACGAATTTTTTAGACCACGTTAAAGGCACAAAACGGCCCGGACGACGGACGGACATTGCAAATTTGGAATCTCCATGTCTTGAAACGTAAAGTATCAAATTTTGAGGGGGGTTGTAAAAACCCATCGTGACCGAAAACACGCATAACATAGGGTTATTATTCAGAATGAATAATAAACCAAAAATGAAGCCTAATACTTCGATTAAGTTGGCAGTGAACACACATAGCTCTCCAGTTCATTAATCCCGAAAACGTCAAGATAAGATGGAAACCCAACTATCCCTTCCTCTATTTGGGTTGAGGAATGTAAGAAATGTGACTGAATAAACAAAATGTAGACAATGGCGAATAGGACGTCGATTTAGGATATCAACCACCCACCAGTGGCTGTTTAGTTTTCATTGTCGATTCGTTCTTTCTTGGTATGTTCAAAATCATTGATGCTCAACCATAACCAATCCAACAACCATAACAACCATAATCTTCGGTTTATAAAGTATGTGTTGATTAAACAGTTTGAAACCTGCCCTTGGATGGTGATTTACATAACCTGTTATAATTTCATACTTTAGCTCGTATTGCCCTCTTTGATTATTCGTACGTTTACTTACAAATGGGTGTTTCTATTTAGGTAAAAATAATTCGAGAGTTCTCGAAGGAGGAGGTGCTTATGACGTTTCATGTGGGGGACATCACAGCCACTAGGAGCTACAAGGTCGTCAACTAGTGGGATAAGTGTGATCGATCCAAATGACCCATTTTCCTTCATTTCTCATCCCTTCAAAACATATCTTGCCGACTCGAGGGAACTCAAAAGTTTCAACTGGACCCATGTGACACTGTTGTGCCTTAAACTTACCTGCAAATATACCTTTTAAGAATTAGCATGTTTTTCATTATTTACCTTTAATATTTAAATGGTGGTCAGTTGGCTTTCGAAAATAGCAAACTTCACTGCAGGATGCGAAATTGTCATCGTGCGGTTAAGAAGATTGTCGCTTGAGATTTTTCGTCTATTTTGAACTTTTGTCTCTAGAACCCGTATAGCCTAAAAAATATCTGAAGGTGCGGTCGTTTTTGACGAAACTCTGGATATTAAGAAAGTCCATGTTTTGTACCCAATTCATTTAAGTTTTTTCGAGAAAAATGAGTAAACCCTTAATTCGGTTTACTGGAACTGTATTCATAACTTGAATTTTTACTTTGAAAAACTAGGAAGAGAATAAAACTCGAATTTTACACAACGGTTTATTATTCTCTTGCATAGCTTCACGTAGTCACAAAATGCCATTCAATTCAGCATCGAAACAAAACATGATATGGCTATAATGGAACCAAAGAAAATTGACATTTTTTAGGCAATTGGCACTATGTGCCATGGTGGTTGGAGTTTGATGAGAGGGAACCCAGGAAATAAGCTCAGGCTGACGAGGAACAATAACTTTCGATGTATTTAATCGCCAGTTCCTTCAATTAGTTTAATATGCCTTACTGTATTTACTATGATTTTACTGAATCCCAAATAGAATTATTGTGCTATGATAACTATACTTATTTTAGAGCGAGTTAGCTCATCACTGTAGTCTGGAGTATCTCATTGGTCTGAAGGTTTGCCGAACTTAGAATTTTCTAAAACTTGAAGAACTGAGGAACACTTCTTTTTTCAGATTATGTAACTTTCTTTCGTGCTGTCGACGTCTTAGTCATGTAAAAAGGCCTGACCAAGGCTTAGAAATGTTCATTGTCTCCATGTAATCCGTTCCTTAAAACCACACTAACAAATTATGCCCATTGTGCCCAGAAATTTTGATATTGTGCAGCCTCCAGGTGAGATAAAGCCTTAGAATGAATACTACAATTGAAATACTCCAGAGAAATATTCAGACCGTTGACATTGCAACTACTTCAGCAATGAGGCCATGAAATGTGCGTGTTATCTATTCATTTGAGTTACGTTATCATTTTAAAAATGAGCGCATAGCTTACAATTCCCTCAGTTTTCGGTAGAGAAGGTTTTGACTCCGATAAGTCAATGCAGCATGGGAGCACGAAGTCATAGATATTGAATAGGGTAGCCAAGTACAAGAGAGCGAGGTCGTACTTGTACTGTGTTGGAAAACCCTCGTAGCCTTGTGGGATAATCAGCTCCTTCACCTGTTCTGAAAATTATAATAAACGTAAATCAAATTGTGGTTATAATGGTGGCAATCGTAATGCGTCAAGATCTTGGTTTTGGTTACTTTAGGGCACCTACACGAACAGACTGTTGATGAAATTCCACAGCAGTCATTTCCCTCTTCACTTTATAGTTAGTTTAATTGATGTTGTCCATACCCTTATTCTTGATCTGTCAACTGAGTATAAGGTTTGAGCTGATTCGGCTCCTCAGGTCTCCCGGAACAATGTTCACGCACACTGTTTTTTTTACAAAGCTCCTAGCCTTGGCAAGTGAGAGCAAGAGACAAGATTCACGAGGCCTCCTGGACATATAGGATCACTGATGACTAGTCAAGCTTCAGGACTTTTGCCTGTGACAGCCTGACACACTCTTCAAATCAGCCCTTGGATTACGAGACCCGAGCAATTTGCTTCATGAGGTTTGGTGCAGGCCTCGTGCGTACAACGGCCAACTTGCACCACAGGATTCAGTTACTCAAATTGGTTACTGCAATTGCGACAGCAAGCTTCTGCAATGCACAATCTCTGCTTTTAGAATACATTGCAGTAGACAGTGATATCAAGGTGACATACGCATGTGAGAACACACACAGGCCATTTTCGTTTGCGCTCAGAAAACTGAGACGAAAGTTTGAAGTTCCACATTTTTAGAGCAAACGAAAGTAAAATGGTCATGTGAAAAAGCTTAAATCACAAAATAAAAGTGTTGGAAAAGAATCAGGGAACGAATCAGGTTTCAACAATTTGTTATGGTCAGGATTGCCTTTGCGTAGCTACCAGTAAGTGATGTTCGCTGGTATTTTTCGAAACAATTCATCGTATGCCAACCATAGAAGAGGAATCATTTTTCGATGTCACTTCACTATCGTTTGGAGCTTGCAAACGCTCGATTGTTTGAAAAACGTAGAGGAAGAAGAAGAAGGTGAGTGTCACGTTATCTTCAAATTGTCGTCACTTTACTTTTCAGTTGAAGGAATGTGTTGTATTAACGCGGTTTACTGAAAACAACGTCAACTCGTGCTGATGTGAAATTCACTTTAAAGACGAAGTGACATTTAATCGAAGATAAAATGAGGGAGATACCGCTATCGATCACTCAAGGCCTTACTTCGTTAATCAGTGCTGGATATCATGATACATCGGATAGCAACAAGTTGCTGCACTCCATTCGACCTCGAGAACTCTTCTGTTTGAGTGTCAGCCAAAATGATCGACCAATTCGTGGGTATCAAATACAAGTTGGATAAAAGTGAGAACCTCGAAGAGTATTTAAAGGCTTGCGGAGTTGGTTCTTTGTTAAGAAAGATGATACTGTCCTTTACGCCGGTTGTCGAACTCGTTTACAACAAGGATGGCTCATACACCTTCAAAACGTCCACTACCTTCAGGAACATGCTGTTGACATTCAAGTAAGTTTCATTCGTGTAGTTTATTCAGTTTTTGGCATTATAACGCGTCGCAGTTTACGTCTACTTTTACCCGTTAATTTCCAGGTTAGACGAAGAATTCGACCAAGAAAATCCAGACGGTCGTAAAGTGAAAACTACCGTTTCTACCGAAGGGGAAAATAAACTGGTCGAAGTTCAAGCAGGAGAAAAAGAGGTGATTATAGAAATCAATTTGTGAAGTCTCATACAGTTATGTTATAAGCTTCACTCGTCATTACATTCTTGGTTAAAACTGTCTCGAATTGTGTTCAGTATTGCATTATGCTGCTACATGTTGAAAAAGGGGTATTCACGATTTGTTAACCTCCCCTTCTCACCAGACCTTCATCGCCTTCTGGCATGAACTGTGTTCTGTTATACGTAAGATTACAAGAGCCCATAGTATTTGCTATGAGTGTAACGGTTGAAATTTTGAACAGACAAAGCTCATTTCCCTGCTCCCAAGTTATTTCATCATCCTGTGCCTAACAAATCCGGCTGAATTGCATTGGCCGGAGTGCAGAGCTCACGAGTGAACGTTATTCCCATCTCAACTGTTCCCCGACTAGCGCATTCTACCGTTTAAATTGACTCGAAATGAACCATGGGAAGTGTACACAGTCTGAATAAACCAAAATCAAAACGCAGTTCAGCAGCACTAAATTATTTGTGTGTTATATTTCCCCACCTCCGCTTAGTCCCTTCCCCACTGCCCTCTTCTCATTCTT
Organism: Pachypeltis micranthus; assembly: GCA_020466155.1. Classification (NCBI taxonomy): domain Eukaryota; kingdom Metazoa; phylum Arthropoda; class Insecta; order Hemiptera; family Miridae; genus Pachypeltis; species Pachypeltis micranthus. Next base: position 64,797,544 of record CM035770.1, read on the forward strand.
TGTTTCTTTAAGATTTTTCCAAAAGCCACGAATTAGCAAATTTTGTTGGTTTGGTTTTTCAATTGAGAATTGAAGGCAAACGTTAAGTTGTACAGTGGTGTATGGTTGTGAACTTTCGTTTCATTTCGAGCACATATCACTTTCCATTATTCATTCCATTTCGCCTGTTGCTGTTACGGTTAACTGTCACTGTGAGGTATTATGGTGAACAGGTATCAAGAACTGTACTTGTGAGCCCTAAGGTCCGGACAATGCAATTTTACCAATGATCCAACCAGCCTGCTACTATCGTCTTCAGGGTTATACGTTTTTACTTTCCTTGCTCTACGAAGTAGAAAGGAAAGTTATGTAATCGGCTGAAAAAAAAATTTTGAGTTCCCTTCATTTATATAAGATTTTACATCATATCTGCTCTAGGTTTTACATTGTTCCATGGAGCTCATCCTGGATTCCTGTTATTTTTTGGTAAGTTACAATTTCTGTCAGAAGTGGGATGGTGTGCATATACAAACTTGTTAGTGGGCTATGCCTTGCCCAACTTTGCTTTGAGGGAGTTATTCCAAGAGCACTTGGGGTGGAACAAAAAGCTCCTACATACTGTGCATGATGACGATGACATAATTTAGTAGCATTAGTTCTACTCTATATCCTGCTTTATCTGAGAAGACAAAGACTGTCAGGTTGATCGAGATGATTCATTCATTCATCAACTGATTCAGGTTCTGGTGGGTCGTAGTGATCTGAGTCCAGTTCTTACGAATTAGTATCCCCCTTCCCCTCACCACCGAGAACTAAGGGAACTGATGATCTGTTAAAAAAAAAAAAAAGAACTAACTGAAAGGATGGCAGTTACTTGTGTCGGGGGTATCAAGTCGTTCATGTCGTCTGTTTCAAAACTGCAACTGAGTTTTTATTCAGTAGAAAAAATCTCAAATTTGCTATCACTCTTAAATCACAACAACAATCAATATTGAAGAATTGACGTTGATTATGTATCGACTATTTGGATATCTTGAGAGTTTTGATGATCTCGAGCCAGTGTAAGAAATGGCAAAACTCCTTATTTTGCTTCTTACGTCTGCATCTCAATTCACCCTTGTTTGGCTCAGCGAAATATTGGTGTGAGATCCACGTCCATCACAAATGTTGTTTGGAGGGGGCCAAAGCTCTGGCGCATTACTCTTGTCTGGCCCTCTCTTCCAAGCTGTGTTTCCCAAATCTCACAATTCCAGATCTACTTCAATATCGTTCCTACATGGCAAGCCGCGATTTTCAAACCGACAGGTCATCCCATCTCTTCTCACCTCCATCATCAGTAACACCCTTACCACCATTAAAAATCTTCCAGGAACCATCGTGCTAGCGTCTCTTGCATTTCACCATATGTGGATCAGCCAATAATATTTCCGCCACTCCCATTTACCTGTACATTACTCCCTCAGTTCTCGCTTTATTGGACTGCTTAATGGACATACGAGGCATATCCACAAAGTAAGTGTACTCGATTTTTTTAGGGATCAAAAAAATTTATTAAAACAAGAAAAAACGTGCTTACCTAGGTATACATTTAAGCTATTTTTCTACGTAGTCGCCATTTCTCTCGATGCAGGTAGTTAGGCGGGGGATCAATTTTTTTTATGCCTGCCTCGTAGACATCTGCCGCCATCTCCTTCGTCCACTTGTCGACCTCCCTCTTCACCTCCTCGTCGGTTGAAAATTTTTTTCCACCCATGTGCGTCTTTAGAGAAGTGAAAAGATGATAGTCTGAAGGCGCCAGGTCGGGGGAATAAGGGGGGTGGTCTAAAACATCCCATCCAAAAGAGTCCAACAGTTCCTTCGTGATGTTGGCCGTGTGAGGTCGGGCATTGTCATGGAGCAAGCGAACGCCCTTCGTCAAAAGACCCCTCCTTCGATTTTGAATGGCTCTTCTCAATTTTTTCAGGGTCTCACAATACCTTGCCGCGTTTATAGTCTCCCCCTGAGGCAAATGATCGATCAGTATGATGCCTTTGTGGTCCCAAAACACTGATGCCATGATTTTTTTCCCAGAAATTGTGGTTTTGAACTTTTTGGCTGAGGGTGAAGTGGTGTGACGCCACTGTTCGGACTGTCTCTTGGTTTCTGGAGTATGTGTGCAACCCAAGTCTCATCTCCAGTAACAATACACTTGAGGAAATCATCACCCTCCAGTTCATACCGTTCCCAAATCTCTTCAGAGGTCTGCACTCGATTCAACTTGTGTTGTTCAGTCAGTTGTTTTGGGACCCATCTTGCACACATTTTATGAAATCTGAGGGTTTCTGTTATTGTTTCGTGCAGCAAAGATCTGGATATTTCAGGAAACTTTGTAGAAATTTCGTCCAGAGTCAATCTGCGATCGTCACGGACCGCATTCTCAATCTTTTCCACAAGTTTGTCAGTCACAATCGACGGTCTCCCACTCCTCAATTCGTCATGCACATTCGTACGACCGTTCTTAAACTCCCTACACCACTTGTACACACTCGTACGATTCATGTGTCCTTCACCATAAATTGCCTTTACCTCATTAAAAATTTCAATCGGGCATTTCTCCTTAACAACGAGGTACCGGATGACCGCGCGGATTTCGCACTTGGCGGCAGAGTCGATCGACATCTTTCACGAGAAATGCTCCTGAGACCACAGTTTTCAACGTTTCAACGTACTGACCTCATTTTGGTCTTGTTTCGGAGGGGAGGAGTCACGCTACACGACAGTGTGCCCAACATAGCACAAAAAATTCCCTACGGCCTACGGGAGCTTCAGTACACTTACTTTGTGGATATGCCTCGTAGTTCATGACAGTACGTGCTCTAACTCTTGCAGTACGCTGTCCACATACGATCAGGAGTGGAAACACCTTCAACTGTTGTGTGAACTCACATTCTTTCTTATCGTGATTATCTCTCATTACCAGTATTTCCCTGTACAATATAGTCCAGTTCATTAATCCCCAAAACGTCAAGATAAGATGGAAACCCAACTGTCCCTTCCTCTATTTGGGTTGAGGAATGTAAGAAATGTGACTGAATAAACAAAATGTAGACAATGGCGAATAGGACGTTGATTTAGGATATCAACGACCCACCAGTGGCTGTTTAGTTTTCATTGTCGATTCGTTCTTTCTTGGTATGTTCAAAATCATTGATGCTCAACCATAACCAATCCAACAACCATAACAACCATAATCTTCGGTTTATAAAGTATGTGTTGATTAAACAGTTTGAAACCTGCCCTTGGATGGTGATTTACATAACCTGTTATAATTTCATACTTTAGCTCGTATTGCCCTGTTTGATTATTCGTACGTTTATTTACAAATGGGTGTTTCTATTTAGGTAAAAATAATTCGAGAGTTCTCGAAGGAGGAGGTGCTTATAACGTTTCGTGTGGGGGACATCACAGCCACTAGCAGCTACAAGGTCGTCAACTAGTGGGATAAATGTGATCGATCCAAATCACCCATTTTCCTTCATCTCTCATCCCTTCAAAACGTATCTTGCGTCTTGTTGTGCCTTAAACTTACCTGCAAATATACCTTTTAAGAATTTGCATGTTTTTCATTATTTACCTTTAATATTTAAATGGTGGTCAGTTGGCTTTCGAAAATAGCAAACTTCACTGCAGGATGCGAAATTGTCATCGTGCGGTTAAGAAGATTGTCGCTTGAGATTTTTCGTCTATTTTGAACTTTTGTCTCTAGAACCCGTATAGCCTAAAAAATATCTGAAGGTGCGGTCGTTTTTGACGAAACTCTGGATATTAAGAAAGTCCATGTTTTGTACCCAATTCATTTAAGTTTTTTCGAGAAAAATGAGTAAACCCTTAATTCGGTTTACTGGAACTGTATTCATAACTTGAATTTTTACTTTGAAAAACTAGGAAGAGAATAAAACTCGAATTTTACACAACGGTTTATTATTCTCTTGCATAGCTTCACGTAGTCACCAAATGCCATTCAATTCAGCATCGAAAAATACCACGAAACAAAACATGATATGGCTATAATGGAACCAAAGAAAATTGACATTTTTTAGGCAATTGGCACTATGTGCCATGGTGGTTGGAGTGAGATGAGAGGGAACCCAGGAAATAAGCTCAGGCTGAGAAGAAACAATAACTTTCGATGTATTTAACCATTATTTACAGACGCAGTCTTGCACCTTTGAGACTCGTCCTATTCTTCACTGCATCGAAAAATACCCGGGGAACGATACCAAACACGACGTAATTGCAATGAAACTGCCAAAATGTATGTTTGACCTATTTATTTAACCATGTTTCGTCTGAGTAGGTTGGAACCACAAGATCCCAAATAGAATTATCGTGCTAAAGTGCGGCATTTTTAGTCCAAATTGAAGGCAAATTACGGCGCGAACGGACATCGCAGATTTGGAGTCCTCCCTACGTCTTGAAACGTCGTAAGTGTGAGGGGTAGGGGGATGTACTAAAAATTTCCCGGCCGAAAACACAGGTGTATTTTTCAGAATGAATAATAAATGGGTTCAGTGGTGTTATTTTGACACCTGACTACAAATTGGCTACATTGAAAGGAGTTTTTTCGGTTCATCGGGCCTCAAAATACCAATTTTGTTATCGGTTGCAGTTATTTCTTGTCTTTTGAGTTGTGCAAAGTCTTGAACAGTTTGACCTAGTCTCACACTTGAGACCCATCCAATTCGATTCAGCATCGAAAAATACCAGTAAATCATGTGAAACATGACCTGACTACGACGAAAACTAAATATTCCAAGCGGCTGTAGGCAATTGGCACGATGTTGCGAGTCTAGCTGGGGGGGTGGTTTTAATGAGACGGGAGGGAGGAGTACACACGATGAAACGATTACTTTATCTGTAGCTATTCTCCCGCAAGTTCTTTCAATTAGTAGACCTTGGCTCACTATAATTACTACGATTTCACTATTTTCCGTCTAGACGCAGTCGTACACCTTACAAAATTGTATCATTCGACCCAGCATCTAAAAGTCCGACAGGATTGGCGACCACAACTAGATACCAAATGAGATTTGTGTATGAAAGAACAGGTTTTTGGTTTTTACAGACATTGCAGATTTGGAATCCTGATCAAGTATCAACATTTGAGTGGTGGGTGGGTTGTAAAAAAAGGTTCTAACCGAAAACACGTATTACCCAGAATGACTAATAAACCAAAATGAGGGGTTTTGGATTTTTTCTGAAAAAAGCTGTAACAATTTCGATTTGACTGTATTTCTGATTAGTTAATACTCAACTTTTGTCCTGGGTAAACATCTCTGTGAAAATACGATAAACGAAGATATTGGCCCTGGAAGCAAAAACCTCGTGCAATTTAGGTCACCACCCAAAGGTGTATTCTTAAATCATCGTTAATGAGACTTCTCAACGTCCCCCACAACTTCTGTGGCGTCTCCTGGTACATGAAGGATGTACTCGTAGGAATGACAAATATTGTACATGTTCAGCATTCACAGTAGCACGGTAGCTCCCAGGTGAGGGGCTGTCTACTGCAGTGTTGCAGCAGTTTTGTCGAATTCATAGTGGCACATTGTGTGAGATGGACGAGGGAAGAAGGTAGAGAAGAAATGAAGGAACATTTCTTCAGGTGCTCAAACAACTCAATGGCTGTAATAGGCTTTCGCTTATCTCTATACCAGCTCATAGCTATGAAAAGGCAGACTCCCTAGCGAAAAGGGGCACAGAATCCCCACTCACTAGGCCTGAGCCTCACACTGTAGCAACAATAAGTCACCTAAATCAGCAGATAACCCTGTGCAAGACGCAGCAATGCTTACACTCGCCAGACAGGAACTGAGAGTCGTACTAGTTTCCTCACTGGATACTTCCCACTCATATACCACTTCAAGAAGATGACGAAACAGCAGAACTCCTGTGCGAGTTTACTGTCCTAGCAGCCAGGCGCTTTAAACACTTTTTGCTGGAGTTATTCAACCCCAAACCATTGCCGAGTCTGCACTAAAAGACGTAATCAGCTTCTGTTAAAGGGCTGCTACGTACGGTGCAGAACATCATCACAAAAAGCCCAACATGTGGTCAAAGTGTCTAAGTGGCATAGTTCCTACCATGGACTCCTGCTCAACTTGTGGCTTCAGCGACAGCCAGTTACAACTAAATTTGTAAAAAATAACTATTCTTCACGAAAGAAGACATACGAATGACAAGCTGGTCAAAACCGTTTCTTTGGAACAATATCTGGCCACTGAGCTCAGTCTGACTGGAAGGGGTTACACCTAAGAGGCCAAAATTGCCTCACAACCTCCATTTCATCATTCTCCAACATTAATCTTTAAAAAAATGAACTCTCCTTTCCGGACGCGCATCCTTTGTAACAAATACAAAAATATTTTAAACATTCGGTACAAAAAGCGAAGTTAACCCAAGCAATTCACACTTCAACTTGTTCTTGTAGCCCTTTTAGTGTTAAAATATCAATTTTGAACTGAAGGTGAGTCTTCTTCAAATTGTGTCGCTAGGGGTGCGTCTGTAGCATTTCTACAATCCAACTTTTATGAACAGCCACATTGGTGAAGGCGCCGAATTTGTTCGAGTAGGTTGGTTTTATGGATATCACACCGATGAGGAAGTGAAGGTCCCCTTGTACAGCCACCAGTCCACCGCCACTGTCGCCTTTCTGAGGTCCAGAGTCTATAAACAGAAGACAAATGTTATAGTAACGGGGGGATGCATTCAGTACAAGCAATAGCTTCATTTGTGGGAATTCTATGGTACTTGTAGATGATCGCGAATGTCTCCTTTTAAAAAATACAAGATGTTCACAGTACTTGCCTTTCAACATTATTTTCTTCTAGCTTCTTTAAAGCATTTCGGGATTGTTAAAAGTAATGTAATGGTGAGGTCGTTTTCCTGCCAGTGTAAAACACATTTCGTGGCTTAAGTCAGTAGTGGAATTGGGTACGCTTGTCAAGAGCTTTTTATTCTCCTCAGCCCTACGTAAGAAACTCATTTGCTTGAACTTTTTGTTTGGCTTTGGTTTATTATTCGTTTTGAATAATACACCTGTTTTCGGCCAGGAAATGTCTTACAATACCCCCACCCCCTCAAAATTTGGCTCTACGTTTCAAGGCATCAAGATCCCCAATCTGCAATCTCCATCCGCTGTCCGGGCCATATTTGGCCTTTGACGTGGTTTAAAAAATACGATCTTTCTCACAAAAATCCCATTTGGGGGATCTACTGGTGGCTGCAGGGTGCCGGCAATCCAATCGGACGAAAGTCATGGTTGGACAAAAAAATGGTTTAAAAAATCAGCGGAAAATGAAATTTTGGCACTTCTATTGCATTTACATCGGGTTCGGTATCATTTCCTGGACATTTTTGATGCTGAGTCGAATAGGAATAGTCTCAGAGACGCAGGACTACGTTTAAATCCGCAACATTGAAATCACAGCAAATATAGTGAGACGGTATCCACAGTTTGAAGGAATTATCCAGGCGTGAAATAAGAAGGAGGAACTTTATAAGCTCCTAGTTATCCCAGTGCCTTTCTTAAATTGGTAGAAGGTCAAATTAGGTAAGACTGACTAGTTCGTGAATAGGTTTAATTGTATCGAAGATGTAGAAATATGTGAATAAGCTGTCTGTATCCAGATTTGAAATTGGTAGGCGAGTGGATGTGGTGGTTGAAGACTGACATGGAGTGACCTCTAAACTTCTCCTTTGGTGGTAAGCAAGGGGGTAGATGTGGTAGCTTGACGGGGAAGTATTTGGTCAAAGATGTCGAATTTTTCATTCGAGCAACAAGGCTGAATTCGATATGTAGCGGTCGAATAGCGTAGCGTGGCGTGGCGTAGACGGTTGAACGTAGCCTTGCACGTGAAAAAATAGGAAGAAAAAAAAGGCTTATTTCGAAAGGTAGACTAACTCGCGGTTCAGTCATTCGTCGAGCTGAAAAGGGGACTTGAAGCAGGTTGTAGAGGGGGGCGTAGACCTAAGAAGGGATCAGTAGACCTCCTCAACTGTCCGTTGTTTACCATTTGGCGTAAACAGGAACAATGTAGCGAAACTTATTTTTTCCCACAGCCTGCACTCAATTCTTTTTACTGCCTCAATAGCCACGAACGATAGCTACCCGCCAATTAAACACTATGGAGCGTTGTGAATATTTCAAAGAAAGAGAACGCCACCATTCAGAATTTGGACGTCCAGAATTCCAAGAGTTAGCTTTTGAGAATGTCTCGACAATATCCAAGGCCTCATTCATTTACCACAATGTTTTCCAAGATTTCTTGCCTATTCAAACAAAATTTACGTTCAGCAATTTTAGATGGCCCAAGCTTAAGGCTGTCATGTTAAAGGAATCAGACACACCATCCATCAACGGCTTCATTACACGATTCATTCGTCAACAGTCATCACCCACATACTCATTGCCCTCAACTTATCTTTTCCCACAGCCTGCACTCAATTCTTCTTACTGCCTCCAACTACTCGTCCGTTTCGACTCGTCACATCCTGTCAATTGCCTAGCGTTGCCTGGAAAACATTAATTTTTGTTGTTTCGTTGCAGTGATCATCTTTTGTATTGTTTAATAGTATTTTTCGTTGCTGAATCAAATGGGACGGGTCTCTTGGGTTATACAAACATAGTCGTTTGCATTTGAGTTGTCGTTTCCCAGATTGTTCATATGCCCATGTTGTATTTTAATATTTGTTGACGTTGTATTGAATAGGATGGGCCCAATCTTGCTGTGTATGAGAGTATCAAATATTATGTAATAATGTGCAGCGTTTACTTCGTAGAGCTAAGGATAATAAAAATGGTCTGTGCGTAACTCCGTAGACGCAGTTGAGAGAGAATCGCCAAACCGCATCGGATTAAATTTGACCTACACAGTACCAAAAAATAAGGAGGAATATCAGTTCGCAATGAACTATGAGTTATCATAGTGTTTGAAACACCACATTTTTGTTTCTCAAACACTACTTTAATCGTTTTGATTAAATTTATTTTAAAGACAGCTCCAAATAATATGATAGATGCAAGCGATTTTCAAGCGTGGGAAAATGACGAGAGCGGCATTATAAATTATGAAAAATGTCGACAAAAAGCGATTTTGTGAAGTTTTGTCTCCATATGGCGCTAGACTGCCTATGCGATGGACATGGCACAATGGTCATAATATATTCCTTCTCCCCCTATACAGGTGGCAACTGAGAAAACCTCCACTGAGGCCTCAGATAGGGGATCTTGTTTCCACCTTCAGATCCCATGGAACACGTGTTCCCTGAGGCAACATCCCCAATACGTCCTTACGATTCACTCTAAGGTCCACCATAGCCAACAGCCCACAAGAACACAATACATGCTCCACAGACTCCAGCTCCAGGGCAGGTGGTACCTAAGTGGTATCTTGCAAACAAACCACATACCACCTGCATACTTTCGCTCTTCAGACTGAGGACCTCCCTAGATCACTCTCTGGAGTGCCTAATAAATAATCTTGACTGATTTTGGTCAGGTGCGTCCTGCCAGTAGGCAGCAATGCATTTTTCTTCCCACTTGCCAACTTCCTTTTTCAAGTGGCTCTTGGTCGTCCGTATGAAGGGTTCAGGTCCCACAGGGAGCAGTGCTGATCTGTATGTTTTTAGTCTGCCAGCCTACTCATTCCCTTCTATTCCTTTATGACCTGGCACCTAATGCAATGTTGAAGCGTTCTCCTTTGCTAGGACCCTCAGAACAGTGAGACTTTCCCAAACAACGCCTGACAAAGAAGTGCAGTGATGCTAGGGCATCAAGTAGAGCAACTGTCTAACGTAATATACGTTATTTTCCATTTCTGCCCTGTGCACAGAAATAACTCTGGTTCATGAACTCCTGCATCCCCTAGGCCACCATTCACTGATCCATGACTCCAGCTTCGAGCGTGAGATCACACCCTTTTCATCTGCATCTATCATGAAGGGTAGTTCAAAGTTGTACTTCATCCGTAGTTCCTGATATGCAGAGCAGTCCCCTCCCACTGCACACTCTGTCCGATATCAGAAGGTGTGGTGCCTTCCTATCAGCGTGACGAGGGTTTAGGTTCCACAGGGAGCAGGGCATGTCAATATGTTTTTAGTTTGTCGGCCTCCTCCATCCCCCTCTATTCCTCCATAACGTGGCACCTAACATGATGTTAAAGTGTTCTCCTTTGCTGCTGTCTTCAGCTTGGTCAGGCCTTCGCAAGCAAGCCCCGACGAAATAGTATAAGAAGCCATTTAACATTTCAGTCTCATGCGCAGGAGATGCTGCATGCACACTATCACTGCGAAGAGCTCTGTCTGGAAAACTGTTGCCAGCACACATAATGGTATCGCTACCTAGATCCACTATAAACTCATGCATCTGCTAGGCCACTTTTCACTGATCCATATGTAAGAGTATAGTATACCATGGCCTCAGCCTCAGCTATCGTACCCCTCCCTTCGCTACTGTACTAAGTCATGCGAAGCAACTCCCCCCCCCCTCCCCATGTGCACACACACTCTACCTTGCATCAGATCAGAGGTGCCGTGTCTTTCTACCTTGCCTGACAAGCCCCATTTCCAGCGTACGCCTATAAGTATAGCGAAAATATCTGGTGCGTTGCAACACACAACTTTCCTTAGCTCTACAACAATTCACTTTGTACATGGCTAATTCTATTTAATCAATTCATTTATCACTCAGTCCCTTTGAACTTGGTCAAACAACGCTTTACGGCAGCATGAAGCGGCAGCGATTACAGTTAAAGAATTTATTGTGCTGCTCGTACTCATTCCAGGACCATTATTGAGCAAATGGTACCCAGCAAATTAATGAGGCTGTAAACACGGATTTTTTGAAGGAGGATAGTAATCACTTTTGCAGAGTTATTGGGTAATAATTGTTAGAACTGGTATTAAGAGAAACGGCAGTAGTTGAAACTCGGGGATTTCTGGAGTGAGCCCCATGTATCTCATGAGCGTTTTTAAATACTCACCCTATAGGTATTGGATTTGACTACAATACCAATTTTCTTTAACATTCCAGCGGAGTTAAAAAGGAACAAAAACCACGGCAAAAACGCTTTTCGTCGAAAATTTTGATAATTTATTGTGCTGCTCTCGTCATTTTCCTACAAATGGGAATTCTATGGTATAATTATCTTATTAAGAGCTATCTATATAAAAAATTTAATCAAAATCGTTAGAGCGGTTTTTGAGAAAAAAAATTGGTGTTTTGATCACTATGATAACTATAGTTAACTTTCGGTGGATTTTGCCCATACCCTTATTTTTGCGTCCCATGGTTACCTGTAGGCTAGACATCAAGTTTCAACTGATTTGGTACGGTTGGTTTCTCTAGAAACCGCGCTAAAATCAATTTCGTCGAAAATTTTGATAATTTATTGTGCTGCTCTCGTCATTTTCCCACAAATGGGAATTTTATGGTATAATTATCATGTTCGGAGCTACCAATGTTAAAAATGTAATCAAAATCGTTTGAGCGGTTTTTGAGAAAAAAAAAAAGTGGTGTTTTGATCACTATGATAACTATAGTTAACTTTCGGTGGATTTTGTCCATACCCTTATTTTTGCGTCCCATGGTTACCTGTAGGCTAGACATCAAGTTTCAACTGATTTGGTACGGTTGGTTTCTCTAGAAACCGCGCTAAAATCAATTTCGTCGAAAATTTTGATAATTTATTGTGCTGCTCTCGTCATTTTCCCACAAATGGGAATTTTATGGTATAATTATCATGTTAAGAGCTACCAATATTAAAAATGTAATCAAAATCGTTTGAGCGGTTTTTGAGAAAAAAATATTTGTTGTTTTGATCACTATGATAACTATAGTTAACTTTCGGTGAATTTTGTTCATACTCTTATTTTGGCGTTCCATGATGACCTGCGGGCGAGATATCAAGTTTGAGCTGATTTGGTACGGTGGTTCTCTCTAAAAATCGTTCACAGACACACAGACCATTTTCACAAATAGTGTTTTTCGGACTCAGGAGGGTCTGAAACGTAAAGATCTGAAGAAAACTCAAAATGTTTTTTTCAGCCGATTACATAACTTTCCTTTCTACTTAGTAGAGCCAAGGAAAGTAAAAACAACACACACACATGCACAGAGCACATGCATGTAGAGAGGTGCAAGGCCCAGTAGGAACTCTAGCGCAGCTGTGTGGGGTTTTTCTCAAACAAGACGTCACAGCTATGCAGGCCCTCTGCTGCAGTCTACTGAGCTCCAGCTGTATAGGACTTTTCCGTGGCCTATTCCACCAGATCCGTAGGTGACCACAGACCTAACAATCGCCCCTCCTCGAGCGCAGCCCTCACATCGTCTCAACCATCTTCCTGACTCCCCACATCACGTATATGGTCATAAGATAGTCGAAAGCAATCACAGAAATTGGAATTCGAACATACGTCGCTTTTTGGCTAGTGTATTCCCAGTTTTTCCCATTTACTTTTTACCACATTCATACGAAATAGAGCGAGCACACAACGCTAGAGTAGAATAATGGCAGAGAGAGGTTTGTTATCTTGATCAAATGGTAGATTAAATTTGTGAGCACAGGACGCTTTATGGGGGACCTAAATAACCCCTGGTGGGAGAGGAGATGATTGAAGGTAATTATCACCAAGGGACGCATGGTTTCCTGATGGAGCTCTATCTGATGTGAAGTAATTAGAATGTTTCTTTTACTTCCTTGTTTGTTTGTCCTGTTACCCACCAATGAAAATACTTTATCGCCAAACTACTCAGGTGTTCTGCACTAATACACATATCTCACCTTCTTTATACACTCCACAAATTTTATCAAATGTGAGAAATGGTAGGAAGGTACTGTCTAGAGCTCGGCAGTCAAAATTGCTGATGATGGGCAACGTAGTTTCTAGTAAGTGAGCACTTGGAGTTCCCTTTATACTTAGTTGTTGTATATCCTTTTCTGTGTAGCCCCATCCAACTACCTGTAAACAAAAGGTGCATGTTGAACTGAGTGATAGTGAGGAAACTTTTAGAAGTGGCAATGAGGAGTATGGGGCCCATTTGGGGAGTTATTTAGGTGCTGTGCTAGTAGTTATATGTAGCAATCACTACACTATGGGTTGCTAATTTCGTGAAGTGCAATGAAACTGTATTGCTCTCAATGTTAGAGCGACGCTGATTGGAGTGGTTAATCGATCAAAAACTTTTGGGTTGTATTAAGACTGCACAAATGCGTAAAGAGTTTTACTAAGTTTTACTAGGTCAATTGCTTACTATGGTGCAATGAGACTTCGTTTGAAACTGTTCATGATCTCATGCCTTCAAATATCAAACATCCTTCCAGTGATTTTAGGTAGTAGGGAGTGGACAGACAGTACACACCAAGGTATGCTTAATACAAAGTGACACTTCCATTTAATATATGCTGTGTGGTTCTTTGTATCGAACCTCCTTCCCCTTCGGTGACCACAAATCATCAATGCTGGCGATACATAGAAGGTTCATAACAACCCTCAATGTTTCAGAGCTGAGAGTCACTAGGACTGCCATCTAAATCTCTGTCATCACGTATCACACAACTTTCCTCAACCCCACGTTCATCTTGCAATTTTCATTGCAACTGATCCAATACATCTTCAATTTATACGAACCTGGTAGAAACTGACGTTTTACGTAAAAATTTGTAGATATTATTTAAAGTTCTGGAAATTATTGGGTTGCCCTAAACTCATGCCACGAGGTCACCTAGGTTGAGTGACTGTCGTAGTCAATTAAGGTAGCCATCATAATTTATTCGGGAAAGCTTGTTTGTACCGTGTTGAAATTATTGAGAAAACGATGAAAAATGTATTCGAATAAAACGACAGTGGTTTGAATTCTACAGAGTTAAGGGATGTGCCTTTATTAAACTACTACATAGAGAAGTAGCAACTACTGACACAATTTTTGTGAAAACGCAGATGTCACTGTAAAGGGAAGATGTGCACCGATATTAGGCGAAAATGAAAGTGATTGGATGTGACATAATATTATGCTTCGTGTTGAAAAAATTGGTTTTTCAAATAACTGTGATAACTATAGTTATTTTAGAGCGAGTTAGCTCATCACTTTAGTCTGGAGTATCTCATTGGTCTGAGGTTTGCCGAATTTTCTAAAACTTGAAGAACGGAGGAACACTTCTTTTTTTCAGATTATGTTACTTTCTTTCGTGCTGCAGACGTCTTAGTCATGTAAAAAGGCCTGACCGAGGCTTAGAAATGGTCCATGTCTCCATGTAATCCGTTCCTCAAAACCAGGCTAACAAATTATGCCCATTGTGCCCAGAAATCTTGATATTGTGAAGCCTCCAGGTGAGATAAAGCCTTAGAATGAATACTTCAATTGAAATACTGCTGAGAAACATGCAGACCGTTGACATTGCAACTACTTCAGCAATGAGGCCATGAAATGTGCGTGTGATCTATTCAATTGTGTTACGTTATCATTTTCAAAATAAGCGCGTAGCTTACAATTCCCTCAGTTTTTGGTAGAGAAGGTTTTGATGCCGTCAAGTCAATACAGCAAGGGAGCACGAAGTCAGTGATATTGAATGGTGTTGCCAAGTACAAGAGAGCGAGGTCGTACTCGTACTGTGTCGTAAAACCCTCGTAGCCTTGTGGGATAATCAGCTCCTTCACCTGTTCTGAAAATTATAATAAACGTAAATCAAATTGTGGTTATAATGGTGACAAACGAAATCCATCGAGATTTCTTAGTTTTGGTTACTTTAGGGCACCTACACGAACGGACTGTTGATGAAATTCCACAACGGTCATTTCCCTCTTCACTTTGCCACCGGCTACCATGACATCGTTGGCGCTGATTAATTCGTCCGTTACGACATTGTGCAGACAGTGGGCAGCTGGAACCGAGCGCAGATGGTTACACACACAGTAGATTCTGATGAATATTTGATTGTGTAATTTAGCCTTCAAGTGCCCCGGTTTGAAATACATCTTTATGTGCATGCAAGTCTTGGTATGAAATTGAGCTCAACATTAAAACGTTACGCAGGCGGCGGGTCGTTTAGAGACATTTTTAATTTTCTTTCCAAAGGGTATGAAAAGTATTGCAACCAGTAAACAAAAAATAGTTGCATTTTCATCAGATCTTTATTTTTTGAAGTCTATACCAGAAAATACCCTCGTTTTGACCTGTCGTGCAGGTCTGTCCGTAGTCAAGTTTGCAGGAGTTTAGTCGTTTTTTAGCGTGGAACATGCTTTAGCCTTGCTTTAACATCCCGAAAATGTTACATCAACGTGGGATGTAGACAATATGAATACACCATTTTCTTGCAGTTTCTCTTTGAGTCACTATGTGAGTGCAATCATCGTTATTCACTTATTTAAAGATATCTGTTTCAAGAGAAATAAGCCAGTTTGAACCTTTTGTTTTCATTCAACGACGCTTGAAACGATCTCTGAGCATTAATTAAATTACTGAAACGATAATTAAGTCGATCAAACGATTTCTCAAAGGAGAATAACGTTCATTAGCCACGAACGATAGCTACTCGCCAATTGAACACTATGGAGCGTTGTATGCGCAATATTTTAAAGAAAGAGAACTCCATTCCGACGTCTGGACCACTTGGACGTGCAGAATTCCAACTGACAGATTTTCTGAACTCAGGGAAGTTTAAATGACAGAAATAGGGAACAGGTAATAGGAAGTGCTGAAGAGCAGCCAGAGAATGTTTCATGTTTTAGAATGTTAGCCGTATGCTCTAAGCATCAGAAGTGGTCCAGGGTCATGAAGAGTCGAGTTTTTTGTTTTGTTTTCAGGCTGCTGATGAACAGTTTTCATTCAAAGCAATATTAAGGGGGAGGGATGTACTTAAAATGCGGGGTTTTCCCATTTTTCTTCAAAAATTTCACATCCATCTGTGTTTAAATAAAATGAACAGAGGATATGGTCCTAAGAAGAAATACGACGTTTCTTTATAGTTTCTGCCAAAACGGCTGTTAATCGTATCGTACAAACTTACTGTCTTCAATGAGTCAATGTGCACTGTTCTTCATGAATATTTCCCTGAACCCCCGTGATGTGCCAGAGTTTTTTTTATTTTCACAATGTCCTCCTGCAACCTATACTCACATTTTTACATCGACGATTGCCTCTGTAACCATCTATTGAATGGAGTTGTAAGTCAAAATACGCTAGAGAATGAGATTATTCAAATATTAACATTTCGTTTTTCCACAAACGTCTTCGGAATCCGCCACTTTCGACAGAACAATAAACGTTTCTTAGGATTTTCAAGTCGTAATAGTTGACCGTTTCTAGCTCACTCTTTGGCAGTGATTTGCCTAGTTAACACTTTCACTGCTAACGACCGAGCCCCCGTGTAAGACCACTGCTACACAAAACATGGCGGCGCGGATTTACCGGCGGCGCGCGGTAAATCCACGCTTTCGGGCGTAGTCACTCGCATGGAACAAAACGTTATTTTTCTTTCCTACTACCCTGCTGTCCTTCAGAGCTCGAGCAAAGATTTTTCTTTTATCGTCTTACTTTCATTTGTATGTGCACTGCCTTGAATGGTAGGTACCTAGCATTAGCTGCATATCAGGTATCGAAAACGGCCTAGACATAATATGTGATAAGATGATTATTCTGGATGTATGAACCAAAAAGGAAAATATATTTTAATTGTCTTCGATTTGTTTCAAACGTGCCGTAAAAACTACATTATTTTACGTTTATACCTACGAATAAGTAGGCTGGGAGGTCAGCAGCTACCTACTAGAAATACATATTACAGAAAAATACATCCATATCACAAAAGAATAATAATAAATTTATTGTCACACACCATTCATATACATGCTTTCATATAACACTTATTCAAAAGTTATAATATAATATATTAGTAAACTTTTGGGAGGGAGCAGTCGAGGAACTTGTGGAGGCTCTTCATCCTCATTACAGGGTCTTTTGAGATCCCCTCAAGTTTTAACCATGTTTATTCTGGATAATATCATAGATAAATAGCATGATGGGCGAAGAATTGAAACATACATACGTATATAACATCTAAGGGGAAAGCACAAAAGTAGGCCAGTAGACAAGTGAGGTGGGTTTAGACATCCGCATACTTGTTTTCAATCCTCCTCTCAATTAATTCCATAAATATATGATCCTTAGTAACAGTAATAAAGAATGGTAAAGTAAAATATATAACTTACCACAAAAAATTTGCCGAAAACGCAGGAGAAACACGTTCCGTTGAGGCTTTTGTAAGACTGAAAATAGAAAACCGCTACCTGAACTCCTCGGCGGGTACTTCCCGATCATTTGCAAGAGTCATTCCCACTACTACCTGTATTGAAAAGGGCTTATTGGGACCGTCCCAATACGGCCTTGAATTGTACGGGGTTGTCGCAAGGTTCGAGAGCAGTTTTACCGCTCCAGTCATGGGGAAGAACACGAAAGCGCAGTAATACTGCTCGTAGCAGGGAAGGTGTTAATATCAGGCAACCTTGAAATTTTGAACGACTGCTCACAAAAAGTAAACACAAGATTGCTGGGGGTTTTTTTGATAGCCCGAGACTTGAAAATATTTAATTTAGCAATGCTGTGCAAAGAAAAATGAACAGCATGTAGCATGTAAGAGTGGTGAATGCAACTTACCCGTTATTACCATGTTACTCGCGATTATCGTCCCGCCACAACTCTGCTGCCACATTGATGTAGTATCGTTCCTGATATATAAAGCGACATGCCAGGGATATCTGCCATATGTTGCATTGTGCCCATTTGATATAGTTAGCACAGCGTCTGATATGGGATTGGGTTTCCCACATACTGAAAAATAAAACATCAAATTAATCCGTAAAACGGTATTAAACGTGTTGTTTTATTTTGTAGGATTCAGTTAAGTCAGACAATCCTTTGAAAGAATATGGTCATCTCTGTACCTAAAGAATTGATTTCTTGAATGTGCTTCTGTTCTTGCAGATCAATTCCTAAGGAAACTCCTCATTACCTCTATTGGCTTATTGTGATAGTCTAGTACAGGGTGCGGCATAAAGGTCGGACCTTTTTGAAATGGCCAGTACTTGCCCCCTAATGGGTCGACAAACGTGGGGAAGGGACCATTGCACATTCTTTTTACCAGTTGAAGTCATGGACCTGTGGACAGTAGAGCTCCGCGTTTTTGCGTACGACAGTTTCGTTCGTAATAACGAGTCCGTCACGGCAGTCCAGCGTGAGTTTCGTCGTCATTTTAACCCTTTCGATGCTAGGCCCGAATATACTCGGGGTAGAAGTGTCTCATCGCCCACGTCTACGCATGAGAATACTCAGGCAATGGAAGCTGATCTGACGTGCTACGCCCGAATATACTCGGGTTCGCTTACCGCACCTACCAGTTGCTCTTCATTTCACTAACATCTGTAAAGATAGCGACACCATTCAAGTTCTTAGATGTTTGGAGACGGTTGTTGTCATTTTATCAGCTTCATAACAGTTCAATTCATGTTTCCCTGTTGTTTATTGTTAGTGTATGTGCATAAAAATATTACGATGTCACGACGTGTCTACACTGACCAAGAACTATTGGAAATTCTTGAAAATAGTGATTGTGAGGATGATCTATTTAGTGATGGGTTATACAACAACTTCAACCCCATTTGGTTCCCCTTCGACGTCTACAGCCACACAGCCAGCGTCCCCAGGATGAGGATTCCAGCAGCGAATCTGATTCGGATGAAGAATTGCCACCAACCGATTCAGTAAGAAACTATATTTGGAAAAACTCCGGACCAAACATTGTTTTTCACAATTTCTCGAACGATGGAAGTGGGATTCTGGCAAGCAACATCAATGATGAAACAACAAGATTGGGATATTTCAAGCTTTTTTTTCACCTTCATTGATGAATCACATAAATATTACTTGTCCTCATGCAGCCAAAATAAAATAAACCAATCTATGCGCAACTGGTTCAAAGATTTGAACATTGACGAATTTTATTGTTTTCTGGCACTCACATTGTTGATGCCACGAACGAAAAAGCTAAAACTGCAAGAGTTCTGGTCTAAAGATACCTTGATACAAACTCCAATTTTCGGTCAAGTTATGGCCACAGACAGGTATATTTATATCATGCGAGTTCTTCATTTCAACGACATTGAATTACCACACAATAATGACCCGTTGTTCAAAATCCGAACATTAGCAAGGCATCTGCTTATTTTGCTTCTTGAATTTTCCTCCTTTGCCTCTAACATTTTGCTACTTGCCCCATTTTTTTGGTGCCTACACTTTATCTGATGTTTCCATTACCTACTCGTAATATTTTTTTCTGCGTACTGCTTTTCATTTTCCATTTATTTTTCATGAGGATGTAATATTTAACATATGCGTACATTAAATGAGTTTTTTGTGCTTGCTTACCTTTTTTCACTCTTTTCGCATTTCTGTAACAGCCTTGATGAATTAAAAGTGAAAAAGTTGCATGTTTCTTGTAAAAAAGTATTTAGCACAGAGATACCAATTGAGCGTAGAAGCATGCAGGCAGTCTGCTTCAGCCGGGCGTAGCAGCGAAAAGGTTAATAGCCACCGAAATCAGGCTGCTCCCCTATAAACACCATTCTTCGTTGGGTTGAAGGACTTCGCACACGAGGTTCATTGATGAGGAACAGACCACCAGGAGCTCCAAGATGGATTCGAACACCAGAGAACATTGAAAGTGTACGACAAGCACCAATTCGCAGCCCGAGTCGATCAGCTCGCCTGCATGCTGCTGAACTTCGCCTCAGTGATCGATCAGTTAGGCGTATTTTGCATATAGAGTTGAGGCTTCACCCCTATAAGTTGTCCATTGTGCAACTATTACACCCAGGGGATTATTCACAACGGATGACCTTCGCCTGTGAGATGGAAGCACTAATTGAACAAAATGAGGATCTCATCGATGAGGCTCACTTCCACCTCAATGGCATGGTGAATCAGCAAAATTGTCGTTCTTGGGCTGATGGAAATCCCTGACAATTACACGAACAACCGCTGCATAGCCCAAAAGTTACTGTTTGGTGTGCCATATCCCAAACTTGTATCATTGGCCCTTACGACCATGGCATTGCTGTTACCCTCAACTCAGAACGCTATGTCGAGATGATAACTGGCTTCTTTACACCTGAATTGAGACAAAAACGTATTGCAACCTGGCGTATGTGGTTCCAACAGGATGGGGCAACCGCTCACACAGCTAGGGCAACAATGAGCGTTATTCGTCCTCTTTTCCCTGGCCGCCTTGGTTCGGTTGCGTTCTTAGGCCTCCTCGGTCCCCAGATTTGTCCACATGTGACTTTTTTCTGTGAGGACACCTCAAAGCACGTGCTTAGCTGCACAAGCCCCGAACATTGGAGGAATTGAAGGATGCTATTCGCATGGAAATCGTCGCAGTTGAGAGAGCAGCGTTGGAAAGAGATTTCGGAAATTTCCAAGAAAGACTCCAGCAGTGTATCGCGAACGAGGGACGCCACTTGACTGATGTGATTTTCCACACATGAATTTCTAAAATGCTTTTAAATTGTGAATCTAAATATGTCAATAAAAATTTTGTTGAGTAAAAATTACCGAAGCTATGATTTTTTCAAAAACGTCTGACATTTATGCCGCACCTAGAAGTGGTTATAAGATGTGTTCAGCCCGATGCTTAGTTGTCACGACTAATGACAATTTCTAATTTAATTCATTCCGCTTTTGTACGTAGGAGTTTTCATTGATTAAAGCCTATTCGTTTTCTACGGCTTTCATTATTACACTTACTTTGTTACATGCCCCTCTTCCCTTCGCTTTGTGATTTCCTTG
Source organism: Pachypeltis micranthus (assembly GCA_020466155.1). NCBI lineage: Eukaryota > Metazoa > Arthropoda > Insecta > Hemiptera > Miridae > Pachypeltis > Pachypeltis micranthus. The sequence goes on from CM035770.1 coordinate 64,818,398, forward strand.
TAAATTTCTAATTATGAAATTGTGAGCTGTAAACTTGTTGGTGAGAGTTCGCTAAACTGTGGACAAAGCTGTGCTGCCTAGGGTGGGAGGGAGAGACCAGAATTTGAGGAGGGAAGAAAAACGAGGCACGCGTTGCGAACAATTGTGAGGAGCATGTAAAGAAAGCAATTAAAAACCGAAAGATAGTCACAGGATTGTCATAACCATTAAGCGTTGGTTATATTGATATGATTGTAGTTTCCACTAAGTTCCAGGCCACAGGACTTACCAGGTAAAAGAGGGGGCAAATATTGTTTAGAAGGAGAGCAGTGAATGGGAATTAGACTCAATTTTAGTGGCCAACAGTAGGGGGGAGGGGAGGGGGGGGTATCAGTCATATATATCAAGAGAATGAGGCATTCTGCTACGGAAATACGATGTGCTAGGGAAATTAAAATTACGAAATTATGCTTGATCAGTGTGTTGTTTGATAATGAATTCCATGATCTGTAGAATGATCTTATGCACTGTTATATATGACCTAGGAAGACATGGAAGAGGGCCTCGATCACTAAGGGCCGCTACAGCTGTCTCATCCTTTCAGTCACTTAACTCTTAGACCTCACCAGCTTGGTGCATTGACACCATTTAAAGGAAAAGGACTGAACGTTGACCTATTCAGTACCTACCATCACGATTGTGGGTTCCATTTGCGAGATCCTCTCAATGTATCGTTGTACATTTCACATCAACTCGCATTTTTTCTAGAGATTACTATCAAACTGCTACCATTGGTAATTTTAAAAAGGATCCCACTGGTCATATAACATGAGAATAGTTTTACATAGAGGTTTATCTTACTTGGAGAGCAAGTTGGAAGTTCACTCGTCCACTCTCCGTCTTCTTGGCAAGCGGCCTTTTCTGGTATCAGAACGTTATCCTTCATCCTGTACAGCCGCTTACATTTTGCAGTTACTGAAGAACCTGTTTTCATGTAGTCATTGCAGCTGACAGCGGTTCCATTGTGTTCACACTTCACCATAACTCCTGGTTTTCTTCTCAGTAAGCACATTTCTGGAATAGCAACAGAGGGTTTATTAATGTTTGAATAGATTATAGCCACTGATGCTTTATCAAATGTGTTCGTGCGACATTAGCTTGAGTTTGAGATTACATCTGTGTGCACTCACTAAGTTTTTTATTACAGAATGTAAAAAATGGTTCCTTGTTGCCCGTACGTTAATTTTGAGCTACGTCATAACTACTTTGTTTTTCCCTCTTTCCTCTTCTTTCCTTAATTCTCTTGTAGCACTGTAATCTCTCACAATGAACTTCTATGCAAGTGATGAACCAAGCCAGGCCTATGTAGGCTTGCTGCCTTGTTATTGCATGTAGAGAACTGTGAAGGCATGGCTCTATTCCTTCAGGCGTCGCTCCAATCCCTAGCATGGGAGGCCCACAGGAGGGAGTGTAGCGCCTCTATGGAGGGACGTCGGTCCCTGTGCATCTCCCACAGGTGGGGAGGGGGAGGCCTGCAGAAAACGGCTTGTGAGGAGCACGACTGTTGAAGGCTGCTGTCACCTTCTTCCCGAAACGAAGAAACGTCAAGGTGGAACTCAGGTGACAGATGCCCTCAGACTGCAGACCCTCAAAAACAGATTCGAGTGAGAGAGGCTCCAGGAAGCTTCCTACCCTACCCTTCCCAACTACCAAATTGAAGGTATTCTGAGCCACAGCACTGAGGAGGCCATCTGCTGCCTGCGTAAGAAGCCCCAGTCGAGCCTGCGCCTTGTCAAACTGATGTCTTTTATTGATGCCAGGGGTGCCTTCAACAGAGTGTGGTGGCCTGCCAGCCTGTGTTCCCTGGGCAAACTCTCATCCCCCAACCTCATTTAGCTCATTGTGAGTTTCTTCCAGGGCCAGCTAGCCCCTCAATTGGGGCTGTCCAGCAGTGGACCCAGCTGGCAAACATGGTCAGCTGCTCTCAGGGCCTAGTGCAGTCCACAATTTTGTGAGAAGTGCTGCTAGACCCCCCTCTTTCACATGCTGCAGGCCAGCACCCATGGCCTTCGTGGATGACCTGATGGTCATAGTATGGGCGGACTACTTCTGGCCAGCTCTACCTGCAGCATGCTACTTGAGCATCATTTTTGTGCCCCGCTTAGCTCTTGTCGCTCCTCTGCAGTAAGTGCTGTGCTCACGGCATAGGTCAGGCCCCTATGCCATCCTACAGGGGGGGGGGGGCTCACTGGATGCCCGCTGCTTCTACTACTGTCTTCCTGGGGATACATGTGCCCCCCCCCCCCTCACAATTCGCAGGGCCTCATCTTGGACTGGCTGCCCTGCAGTCTAGCGTTGAGCCTGGATAGCTCTAAAGTCAATGGAGAGCTCTACTGAGCGTCAGCTTACAGTCGGATCAGACAGAGTTCTCAACTCGTGGCAAGCCCAATGAGGCATGGGCCCCACTGCTCGACATTATCACGCCATACTCCCTTCAGTCTGGGACCCCTTGGGGAAGAAAGAGTGGCATCCCTTCTTCCCTGCAATCCAGCTGCTTTTTGGCCACAACGCCTTTAACGTGTGACTCCACTTCTTCAGGCACCGCCAGTTTGATGAGTCCTCGTGTAGGAATGGGAAGAACCACAATCGTTCACCAATTGATAGTTAGTTTGCTATTGCAGGTGATTATCAGTGGTTGCTCATATGACTACGCCTGATAGTTTATAAGATGGTTTAATGCTGGAGCATTTATCAACCACAAATGTTCTCAATCCAATGCAGTGTGAATGAAAAGCCAAAAAAATAACGTCCAGCTAGCTAAAAATATAATATCCTAAGACCTGCTTTATTATACTATTAAAACTTACTTATACATTTCGGTCGCTCTTGAAACCATTTCCCGCCTAAACAGGCGTAGAAAGGCCCTTTGCTGGGGAGTATCGTGCCTTGTCCGCAGGTCACATGAACTGTTTGTCCGTTCGAAACTGTAGTTCCTGCTAACCTTACACACGATCCTTCCTCGTTGCAGTTTTCGATTCTGTAGCTGACTCCACTTAGTTGTAAAGGCAACGTACACCTTAAAAAAAAAAAAAAAAACACTAAACCTGATGATAATGGGTTCAATCGGGAGCTAGCCCAATTTCGTAAACGAGCAACGTTTTCTGAAACAAAAACTACCCGGATAGCCCTTACCCGTTTTTATCGAATGTCGACGAATTTCTAATTCCTGCGCACAATTCTTCATCTTCGTCTGAACGGTCTGTACAGTCAATTTGTCCGTTGCACTTTTTGGATAGAGGTATACAAGCGTGATTTTCACAGGCGAATCCTTTACATCTGGAGACAAGATCATGGAATCAATTTACAAATGTGTTATCGAGTTACCACGAAGTTTGTTTAATGCATTTGAAATAATTGCCGTAACAGAACATGTATGACGCTTATATTGTACAGCTTTCTTCTGGACGACCGTTCGTCCATATGTAGTTTTCAGCCTTACACCAAACTGGCTTCTGTTCCCCTCTCCTTGAACTGCCATTCTACCTTGGAGCTCTAGCCTTGGTTTTAATTAAGCCTTACCCCTTTCCATTTAATTTATTTACGCATGTTATTATCTCTTTGTGAACTGCATGGCTATTTTTTGTAACTGAGGAACGGAGCTGGAAAGAGTTGATAGCGACAGTTGATAACCCTGAGGTCTAATTGCTTTAGAACTGAAATTCCAAAATAATTGGGGATGACAAGTACAGTTATTCCCTACGTACTTGTGTTCCATTTTGCTTACTCCACTTATCCTAGTTGATAACTTGCCATGAATACTTGGTGTTTGTAATGGTGACGTCCCCCACTCCACAAATGGTAACGTGACACCTGTCAGTGTTTTCTTTTTATTCAGTTATCCGACTTGTACTCATTTACTTCATTTTCCGTTTCTAAATATTTCTCAGTACAGGGCGCAATGAGGTGCAGTTCGGCTCATTTCTTTCTTGTTAAGGATAGATACCGACTGATCAGATTGATACGTTTAAACATTGAACAGGATATGGAGATTATAACTGTTCGCCTCTCCACAGTTCATGCAAGCTTGTGTACGTTTGATATCAGTTGTTTCCTTGAAACTGAATCATAAATAGGCTGTTTATCCCTCAAATCTTTCGTTGAAGCATACGTTCTTCTCCTATCAACATTCAGAGCAAAGAAGTAAAATAGTTTTTTAAGTTAACGGACCAGTTTAATGGTCCATCTTCTCTGGCTGGTAGAATGCTAACCCTTTCGATGTAAAGACATCATCCATCGTCTGACCATTTTGTCAGTGTTTGCCCACAGAAGTCTACCAGCCAGAGAAGACGGAACCACCAAATAGTTTGCGTTAAATAGCGTGGTTAGAGCGCAATAATTTGAGTTATTTTTATTATCAAAGCTACACAAATTGTTCTTGGCCCAACATTTTAGCTTCATCAAAGAGCACAAGCAAGGCAGGGTTTCATGGTGAGCATCAATCGCCAGGAATAGCATGAAAGATCCACAACTTCTGTGGCAGAGACTGCTCTCAGTAATTTACCACAACCCTCCCTCACACAACATTTTGTGCCAAGAACCACATTTTTTGTGGTTGCTGTAGAGTGTATGAGTCAAAGTATGTTTTATGGAATTGCAACCCTAAATTAATGGAGTGTACATAGAGATAACTCAGAGGCATAGCTGTATGGGTTGTTTAATGCAGGAGTAACAACTGGTCGAATACTTCCCCTTTATTATTGCAGGGCACGAATGGGCGGCAGAATGCGAAAGAGTAAACATTGGAAGAAATGAATATGAATGAAGAGGCACCTACATCAACGCTGAAGAGAGGCAAAAGACTTTGCAAGATACACATTGTGGAGCCCCTACACAGGGAGGTAAGCTATTAACTTAGATGGACACACGATGTCGTCTCTTATGCGAGTAGCCCCAGTGCATTTGGGAGGTAGAAGACTCCAGCGCCTATTGCAAGGAGAAAGAAGACAATGGAGAGCGTAAATTATTCCTAGGCCCTCCCTAAGAGTAGATGAGACGTCGATCAGTGAATTATGTTGGGAGCTTGGAGCATTACACTCCAGTAACTGTCATACTTTGCAGCCCAGGCAGCGGGAGGATGATTTTTGTGTTTATCTTGACAGAAGAAGAAGATGGTTCATAGTTCCTTTCTGGGAGTGTTAGGGGATAAGTACACATTAAATGAGGACAGTAATGGATGACTGTGCACGAGGGGCAGGGAAATAATATTCAGAACACATCTGCTTTAGAAATTAAAATGAATACGTTAAAACGAGATTGAATTCAGTAGAAACTCAGAAGATAGTTATAAGTATTTATTACTTAAGGATTAAAGAGCTGAGATAAGGCGAGTTTTGTTGTGAAGCTTTTCTGTGAAGTTTCAAAACTCTGCCATTCATCCCTCTTCTAAATGCATCACCCACTCATTTACCTTAGTTCTATCAAAGTATAAAATAATCAATGAACCACTGTCCGGACGTTTTCCGTCTAAAACCCCAGCGTTCCCTCTTTGTGACGTCACACCACAATACAATTTGAACCTTAATTGAAAACCAACGAACTACCTAGGAACAGTCTCAGTTACTGAATGAGGTTCATATGAGGACAGTTCAATCTCGTCTAAGGATGTTTCCCGAACCAACCTCTATTATTGTGATGTTGTATTAAATGTTTATACGACCCCTTCTTGAGAATAAATCCCTTAAGTTATAGTGAGAGTTGGAATGTACTTACCTGGAGACCTGGGAAGAGGGGGACTGGTGATTCCACAAATGTATTCTCCTTAGGAGATACAGGAAGGACCCAGGAACCAATAATTTAACGAGCGGTGCGTAGCAACACACAACTTTTCGCCGTTACGTTAAGTTCGAACACTAGCTACGTATGCGGGCGCCATATCTTCGTTCAACGTATTTCTACAGAAATATTTATGGAGTCGTTCGTAAGTTTGATCGAAATCGTCTGAGCCATTTTTGAGAAAATTTGAATACCGATAAATTAATATTCGACAAATCTCCTTGTCTGATCTAACTTGGCTTATATCTCCGTTCAAAAGATAAATACAGAAATAGTTATGGAGCACAAAATGTGAGTATGGGTGACTAAAAGACGCTCTGTAAGATTGATCACATCTGGCGAAGCAGTTACCCTGGAATTTACGGAAATGTTCGAAAAAGCGTTATTTTCGACACATTTTCATTTTTATCTCTGTTCAATGGGCTGCCAGAGGAACGTTTAATGACAACAATATGTAGGTGTTAACTATTTGAAAACATCTTGAAATTTTGGTGATAATTGTTGAAGCCATTTTGCCAAAAAACGTAAAAATAACCTATTTTTGCTTCATGGGCCTATATCTCCGCTCACCTTATTTTCGTGGATATATATACAGAAGAAAAGTTAGGTATTGATTAGTAGAAGATAATTTGAAAGTTTAATCAATGATTTTACGAGAAAAATTCGAAAAACCCTTGTTTTTGATACATTTTCGTCCCCTTCCCCCCGTTCCAATCGAGCGAAATCCCCCACAACCTTATTTTGGTGTCTACATAAAATAACGAACAAAACAAGAAAAGAACCAGATCAATCAGATCAGCCGTTCTCCCGCAAAACAAACTACAGGCACGGACCATGGGCCGAAATTAGGTTTTTTGGACTCAGTAGGCGTCAAAACGTAAAGTTCTGAAGAAAACCCAAATTTTTATTTTGACTCGATTACTATTTTTTTCCTTTCCCTTTAGGGTAGCTGAAAGTAAAATATCTGGTGCGTTGCAACACACAACATTCCTTAGCTCTACAACAATTCACTTTGTACATGGCATCAATTCATTTATCACTCAGTCCCTTTGAACTTGGTCAAACAACGCTTTACGGCAGCATGAAGCAGCGGCAGCGATTACAGTTAAAGAATTTATTGTGCTGCTCGTACTCATTCCAGGACCATTATTGAGCTAATGGTACCCAGAAAATTAATGAGGCTGTAAACACGGATTTTTTGAAGGAGGATAGTAATCACTTTTGCAGAGTTATTGGGTAATAATTGTTAGAACTGGTATTAAGCAAAACGGCGGTAGTTGAAATTCAGGAATTTCTGCAGTGAGCCCCATGTATCTCTTGAGCGTTTTTAAATACTCACCCTATAGGTATTGGATTGGATTACAGTACCAATTTTCTTGAACATTCTACTAACATTCCAGTGGAGTTTAAAAGCAAAAAACCACGGCAAAAACGCTTTTCGTCGAAAATTTCGATAATTTATTGTGCTGCTCTCGTCATTTTCCCACAAATGGGAATTTTATTGTATAATTATCTTATTAAGAGCTATCTATATAAAAAATTTAATCAAAATCGTTAGAGCGGTTTTTTGAGAAAAAAAATTTGGTGTTTTGATAACTATACTTAACTTTCGGTGGATTTTGCTCATACCCTTATTTTTGCGTCCCATGGTAACCTGTAGGCAAGATATCAAGTTTCAACTGATTTGGTACGGTTGTTTTCTCTAGAAACCGCGCTAAAATCAATTTCGTCGAAAGTTTTGATAATTTATTGTGCTGCTCTCGTCATTTTCCCACAAATGGGAATTTTATGGTATAATTATCATGTTCGGAGCTACCAATGTTAAAAATGTAATCAAAATCGTTAGAGTCGTTTTTGAGAAAAAAATATTTGAGTTTTGATCACTTTGATAACTATAGTTAACTTTCGGTGGATTTGGTTCATACCCTTATTTTGGCGTCCCATGGTAACCTGCGAGCGAGATATCAAGTTTGAGCTGATTTGGTACGGTGGTTTTCTCTAAAAATCGTTCACAGACACACATACACCCACAGACCATTTTCCCAAATAGTGTTTTTTCGGACTCAGGAGGGTCTGAAACGTAAAGATCTGAAGAAAACTCAAAATTTTTTTTTCAGCCGATTACATAACTTTCCTTTCTACTTCGTAGAGCCAAGGAAAGTAAAAAGGGTTGTTTGGCATTATCACCTTTAAAGCTAATTATATATAATGTGACATTCATTACTTTGCTGACAGCCCCTACCCTCTTCTAAATGCATCATCCAATACTGGCACCCACTCTTTTACCTTAGTTCTATCAGGAACCAAAAAAAAAAAAAAAAATAATAACCCTTCCAAACTTTGAGACGATTTTGGTAGCCTGGTACCTGTGGTATTCCTTATTCTGGCAGTGATAACAAAACAACACGTTACGATGTTCTCAAAACGTGGCCATACTTTTTACGGCCCAGTATTGCAGAATTGCTGAATAACTTCAAAAGATTGTCGGCACAGAATAATTCGAACACATACTCAAACGTGGTTCACTAGTAATGAATCCATTTTCCACTGTATTCCGGCTTAACCCTAAATTAGTTTTTATCAAATGCAGATGACGTTAAGTACTTACTCAATTTCATCGTTTATTCTGGACACTGTGTTCGTCAACCATTTCTCGTGTTCACTGAGGTTTGTAGCTACGGAAAATCTTTGATCGAGTAAGGTGCTCATTATTCCAGTCAAGTAGTATTTGCCATTATGGTTGACGACTACTCCCGAACCGGTATCTTCTTTGATTCTGCCTTATTGTACAAAATTAATCATTAGACATTAATGTGACGCTATTATTTCACTAATAATAGAAGAATGGCTCCTCCTGGCTTAGTGGCAACAAGCTCCCACAAGAACTTGATTGAACTACTTGGTAGCTAAACCAGCACTGTTACTGACTTGTATGAGAGTGAAGCTCTGACATTACCTAATCACTATTACGCAACCAGTTATGAAATTTGTCTCTTCTCATGTACACTGAGTGGCGTAAGTTGGAACGGAGAGGGTAAAATATATGTGCCGCTGAAGGCTTGTGTCTAATGTAGGCTCAATCAGGGACTAGGAGAAAAGGAATTAGGCGGAACGGTCGAATCAGAAATGGCAAAATGCTTTAAATAAAACTTGAAACTAGAGACGATAATGGAAATCCATTTTATTATAAATGGGCGTATTTTCACAGGGAGTTTTATATCAGTAAACCAGATTCAGTTTTGACACCATCAGTGCACATGGAAGAGTCCATTTTTCTAATAAAATGGTTCCTTTATACTTCATTGTTTAATAACGCTCGATTTTGATGACTCAAATTAGGTACGTGCTGAACAATCGTGATTTGGAAACCCCCGCTCCACACCAACCAAATCCATTCCCGCAATTCAACATTCCGCAATAGTGATCAAAACACCGAATATTTTTTTCCTCAAAAATGGCTCTAACGATTTTGATTAAATATTTTATATTGACAGCTCTCAATAAGGCAATTATACTATAAAATTCCCATTCGTGGGAAAATGACGAGAGCAGCACAATAAATTATCAAACTTTTCTGCGAAAATCGGTTTTAGCGCGGGTTTTCCCTTTTAAACTCCGCTGAAATGTTACTAGTATGTTTAAAAAAAATATCTGGTGCGTTGCAACACACAACTTTCCTTCGCTGTACGTCAATTCACTCGGGTACATGGCTTTTTTTCTACTTGCATAATTCATTTATCACTCAGTTGATTTGAACTTGGTCAAACAACGCTTTACGGCAGCAGGAAGCGGTGGCGTTCACAGTTCCGGAATTTCAGGGCAGCTCGTACTCATTCCCGAACGAGTACGAGCAGCACAATAAATTCCGGGACTGTACATGCTACCGCTTACTGGTGCTGTAAAATGTTGTTTGACCAAGTGACGCACCAGATATTTTTATTTTTTATTTATTATCTTCAGTTTTAAGTTTCACCTCCAGGCGTAAGGATGCAAAATTTATCGGAGTTGATGTAAGAAAGAATTGGCTCCGTTTCGTGCGACGCTCGACACTGTCGGAAGTCCTGAGTCGAGAAGGCTCCCTCCTGCAGTAAACCACTGGAATTGTTTCTTCCCGCAAGCCCCCAGCTCGAAACCTGAAGGGAACCAATGATAATATGTGGGAAATAAAATTATCTTCAATAGAAGTATGAAGGATATTGTGGCAGCCGCCACTCTCTACAACAAAAGGCGTCTCATTCCGACAGAGAGCGCTAGCCACAAACCACTCCTGGAGGGAACAGCAGGCGGCCAACCAGAGAAGGCGACTCCCTCCAGGAGCAGGTATATAAGGGCCTGCCTGCACGAAAAACAGTCCGGAAAAAAAACAAAAAAAAACAAAAAAAAAACGAAAAACAGTCATTCTATTCATTCCATCTTCCGCTCTTACACAGTTAACACCCTCTGACGACAACCGACCACCTCCAGCGGGGACAATGAGTCCGCCCTCTCGCATTAGAAGAAGAACGAGCGACGATTCAACCGAATCCCTCACCGAGAGGAGCTACGCTCAACCGAGCCCTTCAAACGACGCTTCGACGCCTGGGGAACTCGTCCCTCGCCCGCTGCTCGACCGAACCTCCTGACTCAACCATCATCTCGCGTCTACGACAGAAGGAGTGACGATTCAACCGAATCCCTCACCGAGAGGAGCTACTGCTCAACCGAGCCCTTCGACCTAACGACGCCCGAGAAATCCGTTCTTCACCTCACACACTCTCAACCGACAAACAGAAACAACACACACACAACAACAATATTTCGTCGGCCCTTTTCAGGACCAAACACACAATCAAGCAGCGCAGCTTCTGAAAAGGGGGGCCCCGACAGATATAATACAATCTTTCGTCAACATTTACAATGTAACATCTTCAGTTCATAGGATGTTAGGCGTCGCTTGTAAAACATTTAGATAACACTGGAAGTTGAGTTTATCTTGGACGGGTGTAAGGTATCTTTTCAATCTGCCTCTGGCAGGACAAGTTCCTAGAGTCTAGGTTTTCCCAGGCACCCACAACTCACCCTTTACGATCCCTGAATTGGTGCAGTACAGGTACCAAGATAGATTAGCTCAATTGAATAGGCCCCATGAATCTCCTCTCCTGTGCTCTAGATTCGTTAACGATTATATAAGCCTGGACAACTCTATAGTTCAGCCAAGTTTTTCAATTAAATTCTAGTGGTAGTTTAAATAGTTAAAACTAGAGGAGAAGAGAGGACCCTGCCCCCCACTTGGAAAACCACCACCTGCTATCAAGCAGCTTGTCCTTGTAGCTCGACAACAGACCTCGTTGCGGACTACACTAGTCTGCGTCCTGTGCGACCCAAAACGTCGCGTGTTCACAGCCATGAGTCGTTTGCAATACGATAGTAAACATGAAATTGTCATCCACGGAAAAATAATGTGTCACAATTCTCAACAAAAATTAATTTTAGCTCAATTTTTCCTCGTAAATCCTGCTCAGCTGGCGTTCTAGCAAAAATCTCATATTGTATCGTAGCAATGGTAGTAAAATAACCAAGAGCAACTTGATAAATTTTGAAATTCCAACTACTGCCGTTTCCATTTTTTCAGTGTTGCCTCACAACTCCAAAGCAATTAACGTGAACCTCCCCTCTAAAATCGTGTTGACTGACACAAAAATTATTTACACACAGTTTGTAGCAACGTAATAACTTTCAGGACTTGGGCACTGTTGGTTTCTTGCTGTTGAATTGAATTATAATTGCCTCACATAAACTGAGTGAAAAACATATTACATTTCCGAGTCGTGTCAGATATTTTTACAATTTTCTTCCCCTAAATGTTTGGCATACTGCGTACACTTTATTAGAGGACGTAAAATTAATCACATCCACAGATCCATCCAATAGATTATCTTTTGCTTTGATATCCCCACTTCTTTTGAAATTGAGGGCCAATTATATTATTGGACAATAAGCTAAAATAAACCCAATGTTAAGTAATTAATGAACTCTCTATTACCTCCACAACTTTGGCCAGCTGGCTCAACTGTGGTTCAATTTTGCCCACAGATCCATCCCAGTCGACACACACTGGTGCGATGTATTTGCTTGGAAAAAACGGAGGGTCGACGTGAAAAACTGCAACATTGTCAACGAAGGCCCTAATGTCGCCGACGAACGTTTTTGGTGCGATGATGGATTTCACCTGTATCAACAAAAAAAGTTTTAATATCACTTCCACCATAGTGAGTGAAAATACTAGAACTCATAAGTAAAGGTTTGCCTTATGCTAGTTCCAAAGAAAAGTGTTGTAAGAGCAAGTACAAAAAGATACTATGAGAATTGGTGCAGTCAGCGAGAATTAGTCAGCGTTGACATGAAGTAAGTCGAATGGAGGAGAGTCGCATATGCTTCGGGTTCAGGTTCAGTAAAGCCTCCTTAGACTTTCCTTAGGTAGTCACCAAGGTCTGCATAGCTTTCCACCTGAATACTAGCTTTTATTTTGTTTCAAAATTTTAATCAGGAGAACTATTTCAAAGGCGTCTGAGCCTACAAAACACCATTTGAGACCAACCCGCTGGTCTGTGTTTCTGTGGACGCTTTTGGTAAAATAGCTCGAACAAATCCGCTCAAATTTGATATCCAGCCCGCTGATAATTATGGCAAGCAAAAATATGAGTACGTGCCCAAATCGGCACAAAATTAACTATAATTACTCAAGGCACCCATTTTTACCTTCCTCGGCTCTACAAAGTAGAAAGGAAAGTTATGTAATCGGCTGAAAAAAATTTTGAGTTCCCCTCACATCTTTACGTTTCAGACCCCACAGAGTCCAAAAAAAACTATTTGGGAAAATGGTCTGTGTGTGTGCACGATTTTTAGGGAAAACCACCGTACCAAATCCATTCAAACTTGATATCTATCCCGCAGATTATAATGAGACTGCAAAATAAGAGTATGAGCAAAATCCACCGAAAATTAACTATAGTTATCATAGTGATTAAAACACCAAATATTTTTTTTCTCACAAACGGCTATGACGAGTTTGAATAAATTTTTTATATTGATAGCTGTCAATAAGGCAACTATACCATAAAATTCCCATTCGTGGGAAAATTACGAGATCAGCACAATAAATTATCAATATTTTCGACGTAAATCGTTATTAGCGCGGTTTTCCCTTATAAACTCCGCTGGAATGTTACTAGAATGTTGACAAAAATTGGTGTTGCATTCCAATCCAATACCTATATGGTGAGTGTTAAAAAACGTTCATGAAATACATGGGGCTCACTTCAGAAATTCCTGAATTTCAACTACCGCCGTTTTGCTTAATACCAGTTCTAACAATTATTACCCAATAACTCTGCAAAAGTAATTACTATCCTCCTTCAAAAAATCCGTGTTTACAGCCCCATTAATTCTCTGTGTAACAATTGCTCAATAATGGTCCTGAGATGAGTACGAGCAGCAGAATAAAGTCAGGAACTGTAAGCGCTTCTGCGTCCTCCTGCTGTGAAGTGTTGGTTTGTTTTGACCTACTCCTTTAAAAGGCCGGGTACCAGGTGATAGTAGTCTAGTGGATAAGACATTTGTTCATATTTCTCGACGTAAGTCGAGGATTGTGGATTGGAGCTCCGGCGCGATTGCCGTAATTTTTGCCTGAGTCAGCAGCTCTTCAAAAGCATCTCCAAACTACCTCAGTATAGTTTGACCAAGTTCAAATGAACTGAGTGATAACAGAAAGTAGAAAGTGAATTGACGTAGAGCTAAGGAAAGTTGTGTGTTGCAACACACCAGATGTTTTTCTCCAAAACAGCCCTAAAGATTTTGATTACATTGTTTGTGTAGATAGGTTTGAACGTCGCAACGACCATGTAAAATATTCATTCGTGGGAAGCAGCGCAATGAATTATCAATATTTTCTACAATAAGCGATTGAGTGCGTTTTACTTTCCTTGATTCTACGAAGTAGCAAGGAAAGTTATGTAATCGGCTGATAAAAAATGTTTGAGGTCCTTTCAGATCTTACTTCATGCCCTGCATGTGACTGTCGCGTTTTTAGAAACGTTTTGTGGTTCAATAAAACATCAACGTGTGCTGACGTATTTCATAAACGTGATAACGGTTATGAAATAATTATAGGCCGTTTCATGGACTAACTTTGCTCGTAATGATTCACCTAACACTGTTGGTAACTGTTCAGCTCATCCCACGAGCCAAGCTGAGGGAAATCACCTGGTAAAACCCCGTCGACCGCTCAATAAAGGTTGGGACGTAAATAGAAGCAACCCAAATGAAACTCAAGCAATGAATTCAGAGCGTTGAGCATTACCAGTTAGTGTGTTGAACTTCAAACTCTACCGAGTTCATATTAACAGAGTGAAAAATAAATTGTTTTAGTTGCTTGAGTGGCCCAAAAAGTGCAGCAGTTGGCTGATAAGCTTGCGTGCTGCGTTGCACCAGATCTTTTTATTTAGTTACACGTGTGAGATGTACTCCACTGGCTATAATATCCCAAATGAAGAGCTTTTTCGTTTCATGCAAAACGCGGAAGTCACATAAGCCATTACAGAATGCCGTGAAGCGGATTTTGGTCGAAAAAGTATTTGAAAAGTTATACTCTTTTATGAATGTACTACAAGCTAATAAAAAGTAAATATTTCGAGTCTCACTTCTCTCAACTGGACAATTTCTGAGTCCACATCCAAAGAAATTTGAATTTTCCCCGCCACAACGCGAATCGACGTTGCATTGTACAACACGCGAACGCCCTCAATGAAAACGCAGCTGGCGGCTGAAATAAACATCGATAGATCAATAGCAGAGCTCGACAAATGGTTTGCTGTAGACTTCAAAGTGTCATTATAGCAACGAAAGGGTTTGATTCGTCCAGTTTTGTATTTAAAAATATATTTCAGCGTATCCCATTTCATGCCGTTAGGAGGTGGGGGGTTAAACATTGAGCCTTCATAGCGTAATTTCATTGTTCGCAATTTCAAAGTCCAGGAAAACTATAAACTGATAACGTGCGGAGCTTGGAAACCTTTGGAAACAGTTGTCGACCATTTGGGGTCATATACGCTTGTGCTCTTTGGCCCGATGCGTGAAGAGGTGATCAGGTGCGGTCACCGCCTCTTAGTTTGCCGAACAGACTAAAAAATATCGTTCAGAAATGGGTTCCACTCTGAACAGAAAGGGCAGTGAAGCTTTTCACACCGCTTTGGATCCCAAGACTGGTTTAAGACAATTTTGTTACAAGTAATTTTGAGAGCAATCGCAACACTTGAAAAGATTCTCTGAAGAAGGAAGTCTCGATTTCACAACCAAATATCTGGTGCGTTGCAACACACAACTTTCCTTAGCTCTACGTCAGTTCACTTTGTACATGGCAAATCCTATTTAATCAATTCATTTATCACTCAGTTCCTTTGAACTTGGTCAAACAACACTTCACAGCAGCGGTAGTGCCTGCAGTTCTGGAATTTATTGTGCTGCTCGTACTCATTGCAGGACCATTATTGAGCAATTGGTACACAGATAATTAACGAGACTGTAAATAAGAATGTTTTGAAGAAGGATAGTAATCACTTTTGCAGAGTTATTGGGTAAAAACTTTTAGAACTCGTAGTAAGCGAAACGGCGGTAGTTGAAATTCAGGAGTTTCTGGAGTGACCCCCATGTATCTCATGAGCGTTTTTAAAAACTCACTCTTTAGGTATTGGAATGGACTAAAATACCAATTTTTTTAAACGTTCTACTAACATTCCAGCGCAGCTGTCACGCTACCCAAAGGGAAAGAAAGTATAGTAATAAAAAAAAATTGGGTTTTCTTCAGATCTTTACGTTTTGAGGCCTACTGAGTCTAAAAAACCTAATTTCGGCGCGTGGTCCGTGTGTGTGTGTTTGTAGTTCGATTTGCGGGAGAACAGCTGATCCGATTGAGCTGGTTCTTTTTTTGTTTTGTTCGTTATTTTTTGTAGACACCAAAAAAGGTTATGGACGATTGCGGCCGATGGGAAGGGGGGGTGGGGGACGAAAATGTACCAAAAACTAGGGTTTTTCGCAATTTTCTCAAAAACGGCTCTAACGATTTTGAATAAACTTTCAAATTATCTTCTCCTGATCAATACCTAACTTCATATCTCCATGAAAATATATAGGCCTATGAAGCAAAAATAGGTTTTTTACGCTTTTTGGCAAAACGGCTTCAGCGATTTTCACCAAACTCACGGGATGTTTTCAAATAGTTGATGCCTACATATTGTTCTCAATAAATGTTCCTCTGACGGTTCATTGAACAGAGATAAAAATCAAAATGTGTCGAAAATAACGTTTTTTCGAACATTTTCGTAAATTCCGGGGTAACTTCTTCACCAAATTAAGAGAACAATTATCGATATTTTCCAAGCAGCAATGAAGCTCAACAGACTGAGCAAAACGCTGGACTGCAGAAGTCGTTCTTTTATTTTCATCGACTGTCAATTAATGCCCGACTCTGCAATAACGAACGGTACGTATGTTTGACCTGTAGAAAACACCCTGAGTTTGATGAAATCCGTTAAAGTCGTTTTTCCAAAACGTTCAAACTAAAGTCATGTTGCCTCATAGGGTTATATTTCCGATTGCTTGATTACCCTAGCAAAATTCATTAAAAAACGAAGGTTAGGAATTGACTAGTAAGAAATGATTTGAAAGTTCAATCAAAAGAGCAAAATCAGTCCAAAACTAACTATAGTTATCATAGTGACCAAAACTCCAACTATTATTTTCCTCAATAACTGCTCTAACGATTCTGATTAAATTGTATGCGTGAATGGATCTTAGTACCTTTTCCAAGTAATATAAACTTTCCCTTTGTGGGGAAATTACTATAACAGAACAATAAATGATCAAACATCGCGAAGAAAGCCACGCAGTAGCCACGAACCGCTAAAAAAAATTGTTAAAATTCCCATCAATTGCCTGCGGTTGGTGTGTCAATTGAGGTCGTGGCATAAGTAGCAGCAGCGCAGTTATATTCCACCACTTCAAACGTTCTACCTGTTTCTATGTGGAATATGGGTTTACAGGTTCAGTTCGTATGAACTGAACGAAAAGTATGTTGGATTAGATGATGATTTTTATTTTTTTATTCTGAGGGCATACGAGACGAAGTCCGCCGATTCACGTACTAACATTTCTAAACGTTCCTACCCGATGACCCTGGACTTTAAGGATCTCAAAACAATCCTGTTTTGACAGCCCCAACGATTCTCCGCGATCGATTTGCTCAAGCATGGTCAGAGCATGAGCAAGAGCAGCACAATATATTCCGGAAATAGTAAATGTAATTAATACGCAAAGCCATAAAAATCGGCGAATTTATGTAGAGCTAAGGAAAGTTGTGTGACTCGGCGCGCCTGATATTTTCCTTTCACACTCAGCTCAACAGTTTTTACTTTCCTTGGCTCTACAAAGTAGAAAGGAAAGTTATGTAATCGGCTGAAAAAAAAATTTTGAGTTCTCTTCAGATCTTTACGTTTCAGACCCCCCTGAGTCCGAAAAACACTATTTGGGAAAATGGTCTGTGCGTGTGTGAACACTTTTTAGAGAGAACCATCGTACCCAATCAGCTCAAACTTCATATCTCGCCCGCAGGTCACCATGGGACGCCAAAATAAGGGTTTGAACAAAATCCACAGAAAGTTAACTATAGTTATCATAGTGATCAAAACACCAACTATTTTTTTTCTTAAAAATGGCTCTCACGATTTTCATTAAATTTTTTACATTGATAGCTCCCAATATGGCAACTATACCATAAAATTCTCAATTGTGGGAAAATGACGAGAGTAGCACAATAAATACCAAAACTTTCGACGAAATCGATTTTAGCGCGGTTTTTAGAGAAAACAACTGTACCTAATCAGCTGAAACTTGATGTCTAGCCTACAGGTTACCATGGGACGCAAAAAGAAGGGTATGGGCAAAATCCACCGAAAGTCAACTATAGTTATCATTGTGATCAAAACACCAAATATTTTTTTTCTCAAAAACGGCTCTAACGATTTTGATTAAATTTGTTATATTGATAGCTGTCAATATGGCAACTATACCATAAAACTCCCATTGGTGGGAAAATGACGAGAGCGGCACAATAAATTATCAAAATTTTCGACGAAAAGTGTGTTTAGCGCAGTTTTTTCCTAATAAACTCCGCTGGAATTTTAGTAGAATGTTAAAAAAAATTTTTATTGTAGTCCAATCTTATACCTATAGGGTGAGTGTTTAAAAACGTTCATGAGATACATGGGGGTCACTCCAGAAATTCCTGAATTACAACTACTGCCGTTTCGCTAACTACCATTTCTAAACGTTTTTACCCAATAACTCTGCAAAAGTAATAACTATTCTTCTTAAAAAAATTTGTATTTACAGCCTCATCAATCATCTGTGTACCAATTGCTCAATAATGGTCCTGAAATGAGTACGAACAGCATAATAAATTCCAGAACTGTAGGCGCTACCGCTTCCTGCTGCTGTGAAGTGTTGTTTGACCAAGTTCAAAGGAACTGAGTGATAAATGAATCGATTAAATAGAATTAGCTGTGTACACTGTGAATTGACGTAGAGCTAAGGAAAGTTGTGTGTTGCGACGCACTAGATATTTTCCCCGAGGGCATACGTCGCAAAGCCCCTCTGTCACTGCGGCCACAAATGGGCCTATTGTTACGCTAAGACTTACTTAATAGAGGACGTCGTACGTATCCGCCCCCCTTAGGAAGCCGAATATGTCCTTAGCACCTGAGAGAGGTATTCAAAGTGTCTGGCAGTCTCATGGGATGTGCTCTGTGCCGTTTCGTCCTCCTCACCACACAATCTGCACTCCACCGCCTCTGAGATGCCCATCTTGTTTAGGCGATACCTGAGTGGGCAGTGTTGGGTGAGGAAGCTATCAGAACTCTCAGATCCTGTTTGGAGAGTGTCAGCATCGCCTTCGCCTTAAGACAGGAAGGCGTAACAAGCCTTTTTGCCTGTCTGAATCGTGGCTGGCGATGCCAATGGGCGCTCCTTTCCTGTATCTCTCATCGAGCCACCAGACGATTCAGGTGACTTTTCGTCATACCTACGTAGGGTTCAGGCCCAATGCAGAGCGCCGAGACGCTTGAGCGCCTGGACCTGAAGCTGTAGGCTGCAATAGCCTTTAAGGCAGCCTGGCTGTCCGAGAGTATGTAGATTCGCTGACTATATGCAAGTGGGGCTAAGGAAAGCTGTGCGATACGTCGCACGAGATGTTTTAGCAACTTCCGTCTCTTCAATTTTTTCTTTGGTGAAAAAGGAAAGGTTTGCATTGACACAACCTGACAACACCCATGTGAGATGTAACAATTCACTGTAAGCCATGACTGATTTATTCAATCCGAATTTCCAGTCTAATGCTCGTATGAGGAGTGCCTTTTTGACGCCCAGGGCTGGAATGTTAGACCGCGACATCGCAGTTGGCATTTTACGTTACACCAGACTCTTTTTGTTCAACTATATCGCATTATTATGATTTTTACCTGTTATAACGATACTCGGCGACAGAATTGATCCACCGCAAATTAGCCTCCATTTCGCGTTCGGTCTTTTGGGTACGTGGTAAACGGCAACGTGCCAAGGGCTGGAACCCAAAGTGGACGCCACGATAGATGTCTGCTCATCCTTCGGCCGCCTGGTTGCAGTCAGTCCGCATTCAAGTTTGCTGAGCTCTGTAAAAACAATGCACGACATACTCTCATTAACCTGGGGGTATTCAAGATCCCTGGATTCCTGTTTTAGATTTGAATTACCCGTTTTTCTTTGCTTTCGTTGCTTGATTGGGTATAGTATGGTATACAACTGGTGAGCATATTACTGCACGTGTAGCCTTTACTTGTGCATGCGATAAAAACACTGGAGAGTTGTGCGTCAATCATATACTCACTTCTCTTTTGTGATCAAATTCTTCTCTATTTTTACCTTCCAAGCATTGAAACTTCGATCAACGATAACATAAGTATTATTTTGTTCAAAGATTTTTGCTGTAGTTAACATTTGTATTAGTAAGTCTTGACAAGCAAAAGGTTGTTTTATTGGTAATTTTCGTCTCTGGCTTGTGGAGAAATTTGGATAAGATCGGGCCATGATCCTATCGTTCTTTCTTTGTTCTGTATTGCACTTAAGTCTCACTCAGTCCCCACGCAGTTCACAGAGCAGCTAGGTATGTCGGTTGTGGTTTAATACGTAGAATTGCGTCTCCATCTCCTTGGAGTCGATTTGGCCATGGCGAAATGAGTTTTGCACAAATACACATCTCATAGTTCCCCTTACTCTCATTATGTCTTCAAACTTGAATCGTAAAGAATAATGTGGCTGTCTATATACTCTTTCCTCTTTTGAACCTCAGATATAGAAAGGAACAGATTACGGTGGTTATTGTTACTGTCATCAATCGATTCGAATTTTCGTAATTTTAATGCATAACACATAATGAATTAGGCTTAAAAATCAGGTTCACGTTGCGATAGCAATCAATGAATTCTCTTACCTCCACTGGAATCGGACGACACACCTCCTCGTGAGACTATTGAAACGAGCCCTGTAGATAAAACCAACGTTTGTTACAAGATGTTAATGGTAATCTTTTGCAACCTCCCTTATGCTCTTAGAGTTTATCCTAATATCTGGTGCGTTGCAACACACAACTTTCCTTAGCACAACGTCAATTCACTCGGGTACATGGATTTTTTTCTACCCTATTTACTCAATTCCGTTATTACTCAGTTCATTTGAACTTGGACAAACAACACGTCAAAGCAGCAGGAGGACCGAAGAAGCGCTTAGCTTGAGCATTTTTACTTTCCTCGACCCAAAACGTATGAAAAGTATTGCGATCAGTAAAAAAATATTTGAATTTTCATTAGATCTTTGTTTTAAGGTTCATGAGATGAAACGTCTCATTGTGGCTAGCGTTGCAAGCCTGTAATCAAGTTTACCGTACTTAAGTTACTTTTTTAGGGTGGAACATGCTTCAGCTTGCTTTAACGGCCCAAAAATATTACAGGGGAGATGAACGTGGGATGAAAACACACCACATACACCATTTCCGTGCAGTATTTCCATGAGTTGTTACATGAGTGCATTAATGAATGATTCGTACTGTACTGATTATAAAATAACTTTTTCCAGAAAAATACACTCGTTTCAACCCTTTGTTTTTTTTTTAACAACACACGAATGACAGCGTTGGTCGAACTATCTCGGAACATTAATTAAATTACTGGAATGACAACTGGAATGATCAAAAGATTCCTCAATGACGAACAATGTTAATCGAACAACCTGTAAACGCTCATTAGCAATGAGGAAACGATCTCTCAATGTCAATCAAACGTTATTGAGCGCAATATTTTGAAGGGAACGCCACCATCCCCAATAAGGGCGATCAGAATTCCAACTGTCAGAACTTCTGAATACAGAGAACTAAATTGTTTCACGTTTTAAAAAATTAGCCATACGTTCAACACAGAAAGCTCCAGGAGGTTTTCCTGGAGGCGAGGGGGGGGGTGTACTTAAAATTAGGGGTTTTCACATTTTTATTAAAACGAATCTAACAGACTTTGAATAAATTTAATTTTTTTCGTGCTCTAGTCAGTATATAAATGTCGTCATTCATTAACGAAATACGGCAACACGTTTTAATTTAAGTAAACAGAAGAGATATGGGCCTAAGAAGAAAATATCTGGTGCGTTGCAACACACAACTTTCCTTAGCTCTACGTCAATTCACTTTGTAAATGGCTAATTCTATTTAATCAATTCATTTATCACTCAGTTCCTTTGAACTTGGTCAAACAACACGTCACAGAAGCAGGAAGCTGTAGCGCCTACAGTTATGGAATTTATTGTGCTTCTCGTACTCATTGCAGGACCATTATTGAGCAATTGGTACACAGATAATTAATGAGGCTGTAAACACAAATTTTTGAGAATTAATGGAGCTGTAATTTTTTAGAGAAGAATAGTAAATACTTTTGCAAAGTTATTGGGTAAACACTTTTAGAACTGGTAGTAAGCGAAACGGCGGTAGTTGAAATTCAGAAATTTCTGAAGTGAGCCCCATGTATTTTATGAACGTTTTTAAACACTCACTTTATAGGTATTGAATTGGACTACTACCCCAATAATTTTTAACATTCTAGTATCATTCCAGCGTAGTTTATACGGAGAAACCGCACTAGAAACGATGTTCGTCGAAAAGTTTGATAATTTATTGTGGTGCTCTCGACATTTTTCCACGAATGAGAATTTTATGGTATAATTTCCATATGAGGAGCTATCAACATAAAAAATTTAATCAAAATCGTTAGAGCCATTTTTGAGGAAAAAAATAGTTGGTGTTTTGATCACTATGATGACTATGATTAGCTTTCGGTGGATTTTGCTCATACCTTTATTTTGTCGTCCCATGGTAACTTGCGGGCTAGATATCAAGTTTGAGAGGAATTGGTACGGTGGTTTTCTTTAAAAATCGTTCACAGACACGCACCTAGAGACACACACAGACCCCTTTCCCAAATAGTGTTTTTCCGACTCAGGGAGGTCTGAAACGTAAAGATCTGAAGAGGACTCGAATTTTTTTTTTCAGCTGATTACATAACTCTCCTTTCTACTTTGTAGAGCCAAGGAAAGTAAAAAGTTGTAAGTTATTATAGAATAAAATAATTTGATGTGGACTAAAATAGTAATTTTGTGAAAGTATTGCAATCGTGTAAAAAAGGTTACATTTCTTAGACTACAAAATCGAAAAACCACAATGTCAGTGCATAGCGTTCGTGTTTCTTGAATGGTTGACCAGATTAAGGTCGTTTTCCTTTGTTTTGTCCGTTATTTTTTATACGCAAAAATAAGGTTATTGGTAGTTTCTATTTGCGGGGAGGGGGAGGAGGAGGGCACAAAGTACCAAACGCTAGGGATTTTCGCCTTGTTGTAAAAACCCCGGTTATAACGATCTTGGTTAGACTTTCAAATAATCTTCAACTGATATGTGACTAACGTTCTTCGTCCATGATTACATCTGTGATAATATAAAATAAATCGTTTTTTTTTTAATAAATAAGTTTTTAGTCAACGCTTAACTGAATTTATTCAATCTGATGGAGAGTGTTCTAGCGACCTATGCCACATTGTGTTCTTCACAACTATTTTTTTGAAAGAAGGAGATTTGTTCGAAAACGGCCCAAAAAATGGAGATGAAACTAACGGAATACCATTCCAAACTCTACGGCCGTTTTTGTTTAAATGCGTTGTACGTAGGAGATCGTCAAATTTACTGGGGTTGGGGTAAGATGTGTGTTGTGCTCAGTTGCAATATTTTCTGGTGGTACTTTTTATCTTGAGTTGATTCTCGATCAATGGGATACTTATTTGGGGCAGATCCCCCGTGGTTTAACTTGGTATGTCTACATTTATTAAGAATTTTCTAGAAAGGTGTAATGATAATGGCGAAAGGTTACAAGCTACCTATACCCACAACTATTTCTTCATCTATCCAAACCCTAACAGCTGCGAAGATGGACATTTATCGAACAGTAAAAGACCGTTTCCCCATTTTATCAAAATTTCGAACACACTTTTGGGGGAAGTCTCAATTACTTATTATATACATTTTATTTTCTGTGAATGTTTCTGTAAAAACGCGTCGAACGATGTATGGCAGATCGTCGAATTCGCGCGGGCTGCGGAAAGTTGTGTGTTGTTACGCACCAGACAAATAAATCTAAACGTTGCAGATTATTCAGCATTCTTACTTGCAGATTCATTCTTAGAAAAGTTAGGCTGGCAGTTCAATAAACTACCAACGCGATGAGAGTTGAACAACGCTCACAAGATAATTAGAAGGAACTCCAACAATTCTGGAACCACCGGGAGATGTACTGTCATTTCTCATACCACATCGCCGGATAATTTCAAAACAGTAAACACGATCCTTCTAAAAACCGTGTTGGCACTCATCGCTCTGATTCTCATCGCACTGATTGCTCAATAATGGCTTAAGTGAATGAATGCCAGAACTGAAAGCGCTAATATCAACCCACATAAAAGGTAAAGACCAGTTCTATCAGTGGCAAATTTAAATTAATGTTTCTAACCTGGAAGAGACATTAATAATATCATTAATAAATCTTTCGCTGCTATTCTTTGCTGAATACTACGAGCAGCGTGTCCTTTCCTCAATCCAGTTTAAGGAATGACAATATCGCATTAGGAAAGTGTTGAGCAGCTTAAACATCGTGAACAACTAAAATGTTTGGTTTTTATTCCTTGACGTATATAATACCATTTGACGAAGAAAAAGCAAACTGGTATTCCGAAAAGCGATGATTAAAAAATAAAACCGGTCCTGTTTGAGTTTATTTGTAATACAATTGCAGTGTTTCAGCAAATGACAACTCCTATGTCTAGCGAAGTTCTTTTGAAACCGTACACAGAATGGAGCTCTGCGAATTTTCAAGTTGCTAGTCGAGGTGGAACTACTAATTCCCTCGTGCGCACCACAAACCAGCTTCGATTCCTTCTCTTCTTTCCTTCCCCCCCCCCCCCCACATAAAATGAATTAACGGACTAACCGTTAAAACTTCGTTCAAGTATTTTCGGTCTGCCTTTTTTCAAGATTTGAAACAGGCATGTGGGCTCGCATTTAGGGAAATACGTGGCAGCAGATCTATTCCTTCGCTGGGATTTACGTCAATTACGTAACCCGTGCCGAAGGGTTTTGAACGGTTACGTGGGAATCAATTGCTTCGGTATCGTGTGTTTTGCCAACTTCTATTGTACGTTATTCAACAATTTCGATGCATTCGTGTTCAGTGTTCTAGAATAATAGGAAAAACTTAGCTCTACGTCAATTCACTTTCTACACGGCTAATTCTATTTAATCAATTCATTTATCACTCAGTTCCTTTGAACTTTGTCAAACAACACTTCACAGCAGCGCCTACAGCTCTCGAATTTATTGCGCTGCTCGTACTCATTGCAGGATCATTATTGAGCAATTGTGCACAGATAATTAATGCGGCTGTAAACACGAATTTTTTGAAGAAGGATAGTAATTACTTTTGCTCAGTTATTGGGTAAAAACCTGTAGAACTGGAGTTGATAGTTGAAATTCAGGAACTTCTGAAGTGACCCACATATATCTAGGGCGTTTTTAAACACTCACCCTATAGTTACTGGGTTGGAATACAACGCCAATAATTTTTAACATTCTAGTAGCATTTCAGCGGAGTTTATAAGGAAAAAACCGCACTAAACACGATTTTCGTCGACAATTTTCATAATTTATTGTGCTGCTCTTGTCATTTTCCCACTGATGGGAATTTCATAGTATAATTAGCTTATTGAGAGCAATCAATATACGAATTTTAATCAAAATCGTTATTGCCGTTTTTGAGAAAAAAAAATTGGTGTTTTGATCACTATGATAATTATAGTTAGCTTTCGGTGGATTTTGTTCATACCCTTATTTTGGTGTCCCATGGTAACATACGGGCTAGATCTAGGTCACAGACATACATACACACAGACCATTTTCCCAAATAGTGTTTTTCGGACTCAGGAGGGTCTGAAACGTAAAGATCTGAAGAAAACTTTACTTTTTTTGAGCCGATTACATAACTTCTACTCTTTCTACTTTGTAGAGCCAAGGAAAGTAAAAACTGTGACGAAAGGTAATCAAAGAAACTACTGCAGTGTCCTATTATTTATCAGCCGTCATTACAGTGCCATGACTGTTTTTATGGTTTTGGTTTATTATTCATTCTGAATCCTAAACCCTATGTTTTCGGTCACGAAGAATTTTATACAACCCCCCCCCCCTCAAAATTTGATACTTTACGTTTCAAGACATGGGGATTCCAAATTTGCAATGTCCGTCCCCCGTCCCCCATCCACCGTGCGGGGCCGTTTTGTGCCTTTAACGTGGTCTAAAAAATTCGTTCTTTTGCACAAAAATCCTTTTTGGTATCTAGTTGTGCCCGCCATCTCGGCAATCCGATCGGACGAAGCCCATGGTTGTTATGGACAAAAAATGGTTAAAAAAATTAACAAAACGCAGTATAATCGCAAATACGCCGTGTTTCGTATCGTCTTCAAGGTATTTTTACTTCCTGGGTCGAATGGAATGAGTAACAGACGTGTACAACTGCGTATAGGGAAATTACAGTAATTATAGTGAGCCAATGTCAACAAATTGAAAGAACTCGCGGGAACTACAGCAGAAGTAAACGTTTCGTCGTTAGTACTCCCTCCCTCCTGTCTCATCAAAACCACCCGCCTGCTCGTCTCGCAACGTCGTGCCAATTGCCTACAGGCACCTGGCGCCGGGGGAATATTTAGTTTCCGTAGTTCCATTGTAGTCAGGTTATGTTTCATATGGTTTACTAGTATTTTTCGATGCTGAACCGAATGGAATGGGTCTCAGAGCAGTAATACTAGGTCAAGCTGTTCATGAGAATAATAAACCGTTGTGTAATAACTTGCGGGTTTTTTTGTGAGGTAGTAGTTTTACATGAGCGGGATTTAAAAGTGAATAACTGCACTGAAATCAAGTTATGCCGACAAGTGGAGCAACGGCTACCCCACCCCATCTCTCTGAATCGCGTCGCATAACCCATAATCTCAAATGGTGTTGTGAGAAGCCTTTGAAACATAATGTTCTGAAACGCGCGACACGTTACACGAGTTTCCTCGGCCCCACGCTCGCTCGGAGATTTTTAATGAATAGTTGTGTTAGAATTTAGCTCAACTGATGGATTACTCGGAAGGTTCCAGAATTCATTGAGTTGTTTCTATTTACGCCATGTCAATTACTGAGCAATCAGTTTACTGTTGTGGAATTATCGGGTAAAAACAAATACGAGTAAATGAAACGGCGGCTGTTTGAATTCTGGAATTTCGGGAGTTGCTACTTACTATCTGATTAAACGCTCACCGGATAGATAGTTTATTGCGCTACCCTGACCCCCCACCACCGTCGAGAAAGTCCCCCTAAAACCCTCGACAAGAGGTGGTTGTCGTAAGGCCACATGTGAGGTGGGAGTGGCCGGTAGATACCAATCGAATGCAATGGAGGCTTTGATGCAGGGTGTCACCCCAAAGGATAAAAGACTGGACATTCACACTGCTGTAGGGGGTGGCGCCGTCTTTGTGACATAAACCCGAGGAATGCCTGAAACACTAACGAGCTACATCTCCATCACGCAAAGGTTGAGGATTCAAGCATCAGCTTCGCTAGGTTGCTCCTCACGCCTGATGTTATGCGACGTGCACCACCTCTAGCCGACCTTGAAAAGGACGACCTGGCCCAACAACTACCTCAATCCTGGGCTCTACTCGCGGCCAGAAGACGTTTGGGCACGTTAACGAGGTTTGCTGTTTGGTTGTTAGACAGTCACAGTCTTCTGGTCTCTCGCGAAATGTTTCGACGTCCAAAATTAAATAATCGTTTGTTTCCCCTTCAAACAGGCCTATTGTGGAACTGTTCGTGTTACTTGCGAACGAACTAAACGCTAGTGAGCCCAATGTGTTCAAAGAATGGCGAGCACTTACCGATAAACAAGAAACAGTTCAATGCCATCGAGGAAGGAAATATATTTCTGCTCCTGCGGATGAGATTAGAATTCTACTAAAAAAGAGTCTCGCATCAACTCGTTTGAGCGATGGAAGGGGACGGACCCGTGCACTGGGAGAAGGAGCAGAAGCCGAGCAGGAAGTGGGGAACCGGTAATTCATTTTCACCGGTTCGAGCCCCACAGATTATTCGACGTATTTTCCAAGTTGCAGTGAAGATCTTTTGCTCTGGCTATGGCCCTGAACCAAAGATGATCACATAGCCCACAGTCGTTGTTGTTGACTCAGGGCGCGAAATGAGGCAGACCACGTTTTTCCTATCTGCCTCGTAACTATGAAGTGGGATGATGGAGATCGATTTTTGCTTTTCGGATTTTGAATGAGCGAAGAAAGCGCCGCATCACGAGAAGGCAGAAATGCCTCTGATAATCAACTTTGGTGTGGGACGTGACACTTTCGCATTTCGCTGTTCGAGGAAATTTGAGTACTTTCGATGTTACAGTTGGTTTTACCACGGTTCATATTTCGGGAGGTTCTAAGGCTCCATGGAACCTCCGGCTGAAGCTTTGAGCTTTGCCTGCTTTGGGAATACTACTAACACGCTTTAAGTTCGGGTTTTTGCGAATTTCGCCGCGACGGGGCTAGCAAGTTTGTATAAGATGCTGAGCTAAGCGTACAAGGCTCGGCCTCCCACATAGCGTCCCTCGAGCAAATATTGCAACCACAGTCCGATTTGGAGGCTTGGATGTTTTATTTCATTCCGTCAATATTCGCTTCTTGTGCCTAAACCACCTAAATCTGGTTGGGACGTCACACACACTATGGCTGGTCTTGGATTTGTTTGGGGCAACTACAATGGCTACTGGTGTCCCAAATCCACCAAATCTTCGACATAGGTGGAGTGGAATTTACGGAAATGTTCGAAAAAACGTTATTTTCGACACATTTTCATTTTTATCTCTGTTCAATGGGCTGCCAGAGGAACATTTATTGACAACAATATGTTGGTATTAACTATTTGAAAACATCTCTAAAGTTTGGTGATAATCGTTGAAGCCGTTTTGCCAAAAAGCGTGAAAAACCTATTTTTGCTTCATAGGCCTATATCTCCGTTCACCGTATTTTCATGGCGGTATGTATGGAGAAGAAAAGTTAGGTATTGATTAGTAGAAGATAATTTGAACGTTTAATCAAAATCATTGGAGCCGTTTTTGAGAAAAATGTGAAAAACTAGTTTTTTGGTACATTTTCTTCTCCCCCCCCCCTTCCCACCGGCCGAAATCACCCATAACCTTATTTTGGCGTCTACAAAAAATAACAAACAAAACAAAAAAGAACCAGCTCAATCGGTACAGCCGTTCTCCCACAAATCGGACTACAGACACACGGACCACGCGCCGAAATTAGGTTTTGGTTTATTATTCATTCTGAATAATAACCCTATGTTTTCGCTAAAGTTAACGTACCTGTTAGTGAGTCCGTCTCCTCTGGCTTGTGAGTTACTGTGGGCAAGCGCTTTCGATGTAAAGACATCATCGTCTGGCCGTTAAGTCAGTACTGGAGTCAGTCAGTTGGTCGTGGTCTTTATATACAAAGAGAAAGGGAAAAGGGTGATGGAGCGACGGGGAAGGGGCGGGGAGAGGTCTTGTTGGTCAGTCTTGTTAGTAGTACCTTAGCCGGACTGGCTGTGTTAGGTATTAAAGAAATTGGGTTATGTCCGCCAGTAGGCAAATTACTAAAGTTAACGTACCTGTTAGTGAGTCCGTCTCCTCTGGCTTGTGAGTTACTGTGGGCAAGCGCTTTCGATGTAAAGACATCATCGTCTGGCCGTTAAGTCAGTAAGTTGGTTAAGCTGATTATCCGAATAATAAACTGTTGTGTAATAATTTGCAGGGTTTTAAAGAGACGGGCGGGGCGGAGGGAATTCAAACGACGAAACGCTTCTAGCTCCCGCGTTGTACTGCGTTTCGTTAATTTTTTTAACCGTTTTTTGCCCATTACAACCACGGGCTTCGTCCGATCGGATTGCCGAGATGGCGGGCACAACTAGATACCAAATCGGATTTTTGGGCGAAAGAACGAATTTTTTAGACCACGTTAAAGGCACAAAACGGCCCGGACGGCGGACGGGGGACGGCGGACGGACATTGCAAATTTGGAATCTCCATGTCGTGAAACGTAAAGTATCAAATTTTGAGGGGGGGTTGTAAAAAATTTTTCGTGACCGAAAACATAGGGTTATTATTCAGAATGAATAATAAACCAAAACCAACCGCTCTCGAGGCGGCTCTCGCCTCCCTCCCAACGACGACGCGCTTCGCTTCGAGCGCCCCCGTTCCAATTTCCCCGACGTTTTGGTTTTAATACGATTCAATTTTTTTAGATTCTTTCGTTTCATTCTCATTTTGGTTTTTTTCATCAATTTTGGTTAAATTTTGATATTAGTATTTAGCGTGCATGTTTTCATATTAAAATTCAGTTTTTTCTAGATACTTTCGTTTTTTTTTTGTTTATTTTAATATTACGATTCAGTTCTTTTCGACCTTTTTTGGGTTTCATTATGATATTTTTCGATGCTGAATCGAACAGGATGGATCTCGGAGCATTAATGCTAGGTCAAGCTGATTATCCGAATAATAAACCGTTGTGTAATAATTTGCAGGGTTTTTAGACTCAGTAGGGCTCAAAACGTAAAGATCTGAAGAAACCCCAAATTTTTTTTTACCCGATTACTATACTTTCCTTTCCCTTTGGGATAGCGGAAAGTGAAAAGCATGGTTTTTGTGTGTTTTTTTTTTGTAGATGAATGTTTTAACGATATCGATTGAACATAACAAGATATTTGCAATTAGTTAATACCCATCTGTCGTTCTCTATAAAAATCTCTGTGAAAAATATGGTAAACGAAGATGGAAACCGTTCAGGTGTATTCCTAAATCAGCCTCATGTCAACGGGATAACTTTTCAAAATCCCCCACAACTTCTGGGGCGTCTCTTGGTACGAGGAGGACGTAGGTCCATCTGGTGGTATGATATATGTTGCACATGTTCCCAATGATAAAACAAGAGGCCACTCGCGGACTCTCGTTCGTCTTGTGGCTGCAGTGACTGCCAGTTATTTTGAATTTGAATTTTGATGATATAAGGGTATTCGAATAACAAGCTGGTCAAAAACCGTTTCTTCGGAACAACTTTAGATACATTATAACAAATATCAATAATCGCAGTCCCTTAGTATCAAATCACAGCTTGTTTCTCTCAAAATTGTTCGTCAATAAATTAATTTTTGAGCGTCAACAATATTTGGCCGCTGAGCTCAGTCTGACTGGAAGAGGCCGAAATTGCCTCGAAATCGCCATTTCATTATTCTCTAATTGATCTTTAAAAAAAAAGAGTTCTTACACGGATGCACGTCCATCGTAACAAATACAAAAATATTTTACACATGTACAAAAAGCGAAGTCAACCACAGCAATTCACAGATCAACTTGGTCTTGTTTCGTTTACTGATAAAAAAAAATCATCAATTTTGAACTGAAGGTGGGGAGTCCGTTTCAAATTGTGTCGCTAGGGGTGCGTTTGTAGCATTTTGACGATCCAACTTTTGTGAGCAGCCACATTGGTGAAGGCGCCGAATTTGTTCGAGAAGGTCGGTTTTATGGATACGACGCCGATGAGGAAGTGAAGGTCCCCTTGTACAGCCACCAGTCCACCGCCACTGTCGCCTTTTTGAGGTCCAGAATCTATAAACAAAGGACACGTGTTATAATGACACGGAGAAGCATTCAGTACGAGCAATAGGTTCATTAGAGGACATTATTGTCTTCGAGCTTCTTCGAAGAATTTGAGCAATACACGTTTTTTACTTTGCGCTATCCCAAAAGAAGGAAAGTATAGTAATCGTGTCCAAAAAATAATTTGGGTTGTCTTCAGATCATTACATTTTGAGGCCTACTGAGTCCACAAAACCTCATTTCTGCGCGTGGTCCGTGTGTGTGTCTGTGACCTAGATCTAGCCCACATGTTACCGTGGGACACCAAAATAAAGGTATGAGCAAAATCCACCGAAAGTTAACTATAGTTATCATAGTAATCAAAAAACTAATTTTTTTCTCAAAAAAAGCGATCCCATTTGCGGGAGAACGGCTGGTCCGATTGAGCTGGTTCTTTTTTTTTGTAGATACCGAAATAAGGTTATGGGCGATTTCGGGCGAAGGTTAGGAGGGGGGGGGGGTGAAAATGTACCAAAAACTATGGTTTTCGCATTTTTCTCGAAAACGGCTCTAACGATTTTGATTAAACTTTTGAATTATCTTCTACTAATCAATACCTAACTTATCTTCTCTATACATATCTCCATGAAAATACGGTGAACGGAAATATAGGCCTATGAAGAAAAAATAGGTTTTTTACGCTTTTTGGCAAAACAGCTTGAACGATTTTCACCAAACTCTCAGGGTGTTTTTAAATAGTTAATACCTACATATTGTAAGGCAACGTTACGTGTCCAGAGCAACTAGTGTTAATTTGTAAAAAGTTGTTGTTACTTTGTTGAGTTGAGACACAAAAGTTGGTTATACATTTGCTAAACAAAACTGAATTCTTGTTATGCTTATACATTTGGGTACTGGGGTTCCCTTCGAAATTCACACTGACCAAGGCCAAAATTTTGGATCTAAACTTCTGCACGAAATTGCCGAACTAATGGGAACAACCCGCACACGATCAACAGCCCTCCATCCACAATCAGCAGGATTAGTGGAGCGCCTAAATCGGACTCTCACCAAACACTTAGCCATTTTTGTTTCGAAGCACCAACAGGATTGGGATGAAAAGGTACCGCTGTTTTTGTTGGCTTATCGATTTACACCACATCACACCACTTCCCTGTCACCAGCACAGCTTGTGTATGGCCGTGATTTGAATTTACCAGGCCTATTAGTACGACGAATTCAACAACCCCCCGCTCAGAAAACTGGATATGCCATCAAACCCCGCACCCATTTGGAGACGGTAAGAGAATTCGCACTGCAGAACACCAACTTGCAGAAGGAAACGTTCGATCGGCATGCTAAAACTCCAACATTACAGGAAGGAGACTTGGTATGGGTATTCAATCCGAAGAGAGTTCGAGGAAGATGTCCCAAGCTTCAAGCTTCCTGGACTGAACCACACAAGATTGAAGTGCAGTTTGGACGGCGGAAGCGTCTCCTTCATTCGAATAGATTGTCAAACGTTGAGAGGAGGCCCGAGGGCGGGCCTCATGACGAGGGAGGGTAATGTGAGGCAACGTGTCCAGAGCAACTAGTGTTAATTTGTAAAAGGTTGTTGTTAAGTTGTTGAGTTGTGAACACAAAAGTTGGTTATACATTTGCTAAACAAAACTGAGTTCTTGTTTCTTAAATATTGTTCTGAACAAATGTTCCTCTGAAAGTCCATTGAACAGAGATAAAAATCAAAATGGGTCGAAAATAACGTTTTTTTGAACATTTCCGTTACTGCTTCACCAGATGTGATAAATCTTATGGAGCTCTTCTTAATCTTTTATCATTCTAAACTCACATTGTCCTTCCCGCAACTATCTCTGTATCCATCTGTTGAGCGGAGATATAAGCCAAGTTAACTCAGAAAAGGAGATTTGTCGAATATTAATTTATCGGTATTCCAATTTTCTCAAAAACGGCTCTACGGTTTCTATGTAAACGCGTTCTGTGTCCAAAGTCAACAGTGGAGTTGAGTCTGCTTTTTTACTTTCCTCGGCCCTACGATTTAGAAAGAAAACTCATTGGTTGAAAAAAAAGTTTCTTTTTTACTTTCCGCTACCCGAAGAGAAGGAAAGTATAGTAATCGGCTCAATAAAAAAAAAAGGGTTTTCTTCAGATCTTTACGTTTTGAGGCCTACTGAGTCTAAAAAACCTAATTTCGGCGCGTGGTCCGAGCGTGTGTGTGTCTGCAGTTCGATTTGCGGGAGAACGGCTGATCCGATTGAGTTGGTTCTCTTTTTGTTTTGTTCGTTATTTATTGTAGACACCAACATAAAGTTATGGACGATTTCGGCCGATGGTAAGGGGGGGGGGACGAAAATGTACCAAAAACTAGGGATTTTCGCATTTTTCTCGGAAACGGCCCTAACAATTTTGATTAAACTTTCGAATTATCTTCTACTAATTAATACCTAACTTTACTTCTCAATCTATATCTCCATGAAAATACGGTGAACAGAGATATAGGCCTATGAAGCAAAAATAGGTTTTTTACGCTTTTTGGCAAAACGGCTTCAACGATTATCACCAAACTTTCCTTGACTTTTCTTTGACAGTCCATTGAACAGAGATAAAAATCAAAATGTGTCGAACATAACGTTTTTTCGAACATTTCCGTTAATTCCAGGGTAACTTCTTCATCAGATGTGATAAATCTTAACGGAGTGTCTTTTAGTCACCCATACCAACATTTCGTTCTCCATAATTATTTCTGTATATATATGTTAAACGGAGATATAAGCCAAGTTAACACAGAAAAGGAGATGTGTCGAATATCAATTTATCGGTATTCCAGTTTTCTCAAAAATGGCTCAGACGATTTCGATCAAATTTACGAATGACACTGAACTAACTTGTCCCTACATTTTGTTCTCAATAAATGTTTCTGTAGAAATGCGTTGAACGAAGATATAGCACCCGCATCTGTTGGTGGCGTTCGAACTTACGGAGGTGGCGGAAAGTTGTGTGTTGCTACGCACCGCTCGTTTGCCAGTGTACTGTTCGCGGGCGTTTTTACGCGTTCTATGTCCAAAGTCAATAATGGAGTTCAGCATGCTTATGTAGATAACTCATTGGTTGAAAAAAAAGTTTGTTTTTTTTTCTCAAATGTTCACATTTTTTCTTAATAAATGTTTGCGCTTCTGAATCCAACAGGCGGGAGACAGTGTTGTGAAAGTTAAATTTTCTCCCTCGCCAGCGCTCATTTCTTCTCACGCCAACAACCCATCAGTTCGCCTCGTCGCGTAGTGCCCATTGCCTAGCATCGACTAAAAGTGGTCGTTTCTTATCGTTTATTAGTATTTTTCGATGCTGAACCGAATGAATTGGGTATTGGAAGTGTTCTACAAACATCGTCATTTGCATTCGAGTTGTCGTTTCCTGAATTGCACATATACCGACGTCTTAATATGTTTCGACTTTCGATTGAACATTTCAAGTCCAATCTTACTCTGCATGAGAATAATCAACCGTCGTGTTTGCAACATTTACTTCGTAGATCTAAGGAAAGTGAAAATGGTCTGTGCATGTGGGTAGCTGCGAACGAGGTTGAAAGAGAATGGCTGAACTGTTATCACTACTTTTGGTCGACCTCTTGCTCTAACCAACTCTATATATCACACTGGAAAGCAGCTAAACAAGTGACATGAAGTTGACATATCGGAAAACAAATCAGCCTTTGGTTGATTTTGTGGATGCTAACTGGGGGGATTGCTCATTCGATCGCAGATCTTATACTGGAATGACTTTCGTAATGGCTGGTGCAGCCAATACATGGGAAACCAGGAAACAAAGAACTGTGGCGACTTCCGGTACAGAAGCTGAGTACTTGAGCCTCACCGAGGGCATAAAAGAAGCTTTGCATTTGCGAAGATTGCTAGAAAGTCTTGGACATTCGTTACGGGGAACGTTGATACTCAAGAATGACAACCTAGGAGCATTAAAACTTGTCACGGATCCTGTTCATCACAATCAAACAAAACATATTGAGATTCGTCGTTCCATGAAGCAATAAACAACAAGCTGGTGGACGTCAATTACATGTCAACTGATAGAATGCCCGCTGACATACTGACCAAATTAACCCCCCCCCCCCATGAACGTAATTATTGTGGTATAAAATAAGCGTCCGATATCGACAAGAATAACATGAACTACATCAGCTTAAATATGATATTTAGTCTACAGGTCATCACGAGACCAAAATATCTGGTGCGTTGCAACACACAACTTTCCTTAGCTCTACGTCAATTCACTTTGTACATGGCTAATTCTATTTAATCAATTCATTTATCACTCGGTTCCTATGAACTTTGTCAAACAACACTTCACAGCAGCAGAAAGCGGTAGCGCCTACAGTTCTCGAATTTATGGTGCTGCTCGTACTCATTGCAGGACCATTATTGAGCAATTGGTATACAGAAAATTGATGAGGCTGTAAACACGGATTTTTTGAAGGAGGATAGTAATCACTTTTGCAGAGTTATTGGGTAATAACTGTTAGAACTGGTATTAAGCGAAACGGCAGTAGTTGAAAATCAAGAATTTCTGGAGTGACCCCCATGTATCTCATGAGCGTTTTTAAACACTCACCCTATAGGTATTGGATTGGACTACAACACGGCTTTTTTTAAACATTCTATTAACATTCCAGCGGAGTTTGAAAGGAAAAAACCGAGGAAAAAAGGCTTTTCGTCGAAAATTTTGATAATTTATTGTGCTGCTCTCGTCATTTTCCCACAAATGGGAATTTCATGGTATAATTATCTTATTGAGATCTATCAATATAAGAAACTTAATCAAAATCGTTAGAGCCGTTTTGGAGAAAAAAATTTGGTGTTTTGATCACTATGATAACTATAGTTAACTTTCGGTGCATTTTGCCCATACCCTTATTTTTGCGTCCCATGGTAACCTGCAGGCTAGACATCAAGTTTCAGCTGATTTGGTACGGTTGTTTTCTCTAAAAACCGCGCTAAAATCGATTTCGTCGAAAGTTTTGATAATTTATTGTGCTGCTCTCGTCATTTTCTCACAAATGGGAATTTCATGGTATGGTTATCTTATTAAGAGCTACCAATATAAAAAATGTAATCAAAATCGTTAGAGTCGTTTTTGAGAAAAAAATATTTGGTGTTTTGATCACTATGATAACTATGGTTAACTTTCGATGGATGTTGTTCATACCCTTATTTTGGCGTCCCATGGTAACCTGTGAGCAAGATGTGAAGTTTGAGCTAATTTGGTACGTTGGTTTTCTCTAAAAATCGTTCACAGACACACAGACCATTTTCCCAAATAGTGTTTTTCGGACTCAGGAGGAACTGAAACGTAAAGATCTGAAGAAAACTCAAAATTTTTTTTTCAGCCGATTACATAACTTTCTTTTCTACTTCGTAGAGCCAAGGAAAGTAAAAATAAAGGTACCAGCAATATTGGTTCGCAATTAACTACTAGTTATTATAGTCTAAAAAGCACCAAATGTTTTAATCTCAAAAAACTGGTTGTGATTAAATGTGTTGTGTCGGCAGTTCCAAATAACATGATAGTGACATGACATTTTCATCTGCGGTAAAATGACAAGAACAGCACCTTGAACTATGAAAAATGTTGACGAAAATTCAATGAAGTTTTCTCCTCATAATTATCGCTCATATGGCTCTAGTGGTCTCAGCAAATTAGACATAGTAATAACATTTTCTTCGCCCCCATACTGGTACCAACTGTGAAAACCTCCTCTACAGCTTCAGTTCCACCCCCAGATCCCACGGAGCTGGAGTTACATGACACGATGTCCTCAATTTGTCCCTACCATTCTCACATGAAATATTAGACAGCCATGAGGTCCATCCCTGCAACCTCATCCAGCCGCAACAGAGGCACCCTAAGTACACAGTACATGCACAATCCCTCTTTACAGAATCTGCAACTCTGTATCTCAGGCTTACCAATCTTGGCCAAGTGGTACCTTAGTGGGCAGCATCCTGTGAATAGGCCACATACCATTTGTATACTTTCTCTCTCCAGACAGAGAACCTCTTGGTTGCTCAATAATCTTGTCTGCCTTTGACCTGGCACATCCTCCCAATAGGAAGCCCTGTACTTTCGCTTGCCAATCTCCTTATACAAGTAGCTGTTGGTGGTCCCAATGAAGGGTTTAGGTCTCATGGGGAGCAGTGCGTATGAATATGTTTTTAGTTTGTCGGCCCCCTCAATCCCCTCTATTCTTCCATAACCTGGCACCCAACATAATGTTAAAGTGCCCCTTTGCCATCGTCTTCAGATTAGTCAGGCATTCCCGAGCAAGCCCCAACGAAATAGTATAAGCAGCCATTTTCCATTTCATTCCCGTGTGCAGGAGATGCTGCATGCACACTATCAATATCACCTAATGGTATCCCTACCTGAATGCATGGCATGCATAAACTTGTGCATCTTCTTGGCCACCTTTCACTGATCCATATGTACGAGCATAATATATCATGGCTTCAGCCTCAGGCAAGCTACCCCTTCCTGCCCTTTTGATGGGTAGTTCGAAGTTGTAGTTTATTTGTACTGAGTCATGCAGAGCAACTATCTCCCTCCCACACACTCTACCTCGTCTCAGATCAGAGGTGCCGTGTCTTTCTACCTTGCCTGACAAGTCCCAGTTCCAGCGTATGTCTATAAGTATAGTGAAAAAACAACACACACACACATATGCACAGAGCACATGCATGTAGAGAGGTACAAGGCCCAACGAAATAGTATAAGCAGCCATTTTCCATTTCATTCCCATGTGCAGGAGATGCTGCCCACAAAACTGTTGCCAGCACACCAAATGATATCGCTACCTGGATGCATGCCATGCATACATCTGCATCTTCTTGGCCACCTTTTGCTGATCCATATGTACGAGCATAATATACCATGGCCTCACCCTCAGGTATGGTACCCTGACCTTCTGATGGGTAGTTCGAAGTTGTAGTTTATTTGTACTGAGTCATGCAGAGCAACTATCTCCCTCCCACACACTCTACCTCGTATCAGATCAGAGGTGCCGTGTCTTTCTACCTTGCCTGACAAGCCCTAGTTCCAGCGTATAAGTAGGCAGCCCTCCCCACATGTAGAGAGGTGCAAGGCCCAGTAGGACCTTAGGGGGTTTTTTGCACTCAAGACGTCACAGCTACAGGCCCTGCGCTGCAGTCTACTGAGTTTCAGAAGCATAGCACTTTTTCGTAGCCTGTTCCACCCGATCCATAGGTGACCACAGCCCTAACAATGCCCACATCACGTATATGGTCATAAGATAGTCGAAAGCAAACGCAGAAATTTACGAATTCAAACAAACGTTGCTTTTTGGCTAGCGTATTGTATTCCCCACTTTTCTTATTTACTTGTTACCACATTCATACGAAATTGAGCGAGCATACAGCGGTAGAATTGAATAATGGCAGAGAGAAGTTTGTTCTCCAGATCAAATCGAAGCTTAAATTTGTGAGCAAAGGACTATGCATGGGAGACCTAAATAAGCCCACGTGGGAGAGGAGATGAGCGAAGGTAATTATCACCAAGGGTCACATGGCTTCCTCATGAAGCTCTATCTAATAAGTATTTAGAATGTTCCTCTTACTTCCCTGTTTGCAGGAAGGCAATACACAAATTCCAGACGTACATCAATATGGAAATATGTCCAAAAGAAACATGGGAGAATAGAACGTTTGTAGAGGACGACTCTGACATGATATGTTAAACAGATGGGTCGAAGGACCGAATACGTGGAAATGCCAGAATGGGAATGTTCATGGAGGAATCGACACCACTAGGAATTAACACGACAGTCTTTCAGAGTGAATTGTTTGCAATTAACCGCTGTAGAAACAAATTTACGAAGGAAAACACGATAATAAGACAATTACAATATTCATGGACAACCAATCGTCGATAAAAACACAGGCCAATGCGATTGTTAGGAGCGTACTAGTTGAGGACACCATAAACAAAGGGAAGGAACTTGCACTGAGGAGTAGCACCATGACAGTGAAATGGATTCCAGGACATAAGGGCTACAGTGGGGATGAAAGAGTGGATATACTGGCAAACGAATGATCGGCTGATCCATTCTACGGGCCAGAACCATACATACCAGTAATGATGGCAGCAATTAAGAAGGCTGTCAATAATACCCTCTGGGACAGTTAGCAATGACATAGATAACAATAGAGGCCTTGAGTTCTCTAAGCGTACAGGGAATGGGCGCTAAAACTAAATAGAAATCAACTAAGAAGACTTATAGGCATGCTAACTGGACATTACTCAGTTAGGAACACACTACATAGATTTAACTCGACCAGCGGGACTCACTGGGGAAATGGAAACGGTAGAGCATTTCATATGTGAATGTCCAATTCGGTTCAGAACCAGAATAGAAAGACTAGGAGGACGTACAATAGATAGAGATGATATACGAAATAACGAATGGAGGAAAATTCTCAAATTTGTGGAGGGTTACGGTACCCTTTTTCATTTGGGTGGTGGGAAATGAGTCCATTTGTGGCCACAACTCAGGTCATTGTTCCCTCGGCTTTGGCTCATGTCCTGCAGTCTTCTTCTTATTCTTCCTTGTTGGTTAGTTTGTTGTCCTATTACCCACCAATAAAAATACTGTACCGCCACACTACATATCTACTCTGCATTAATATGCATATCTCACCTTCTTTGTACACTCCACAAATTTTATCAAATGTGAGAAATGGTATGAAGGTACTGTCCAGAGCTCGGCAGTCAAAATTGCTGATGATGGGCAACGTAGTTTCTAGTAAGTGAGCACTTGGAGTTCCCCTTATGCCGAGTTGCAAATCCTTTTCTGTGTAGCCCCATCCAACTACCTGTAAAAAAACGGTGCATGTTGAATTGAGATTGTGAGGAAACGTTTAGAAGTGGCAATGAGGAGAGTATGGGACCCATTTTGGGAGTTATTTAGGTACTGTGCTAGTAATTATATGTAGTGTTACGGGGGGGATTAATATAGTAAGGGATATCGCACTATAAGAGTTGGGGAGTTAGTACGATATCAAGCCTAATGCAATTGGAACAGAATTTTATTATCAATTACATTCGGAGAAGTTTTACCACCACAGACTGAGTGGGAGCGGACGCGAGCGCGGGCAACACGGCGATGAGGGAACCAGCTCAGTTACAACTGACGTCAGCGAAGTCTTGAGCAAATCAGGGCATTTGAGGTGCCCAGTGAGCATAAATGCCCTGGACGAGCCTCCGCTGAATCGAAGGGTTGCTAATTACGTGAAGTGCAATGAAACTACACAGGTCTCAATGTTAGAGCGGCTCTGATTGGAGAGTGTTTTGGGCAGCGCTAGGACTGCACAAATGCGTAGAGTTTCACTAAAACTAGGTAAATTGTGCATGCTCACTATGGTGCTATGAGACTTCAGTTGTCAATGCTGAAGATCTCACGATCTCAAATGTCGAACATCCTTCCAGTTATTTTAGGTAGTAGGGCGGGAGCAGGCAATACACACCGAGCTACGCTTCTGGGTATAATTGAAGTTGGGGGCAATGAAGTCCCTCATCGTGTAAAGTTGTCGTAATGACTGAAAGTGAACACATTAAGGCTCAGGCCATCTGTTCCCCAGACTGTCCTGATGTATGTCTGTGTAAAGGGAGGATATTTGCAAGCTAATCCAGTGGTAGCAGAACTGTCGTAGTGTGGCTGCAGTGCAAAAACAAGAACTTGCAACAGGAAGCCTATTCTTGTTTCACGCCTCATAGATGAGGTACTAATCAAAATAGTGTGAGAGCAATGAACAACCAAGCTGATTGATCGTATTCTATATGATGATAAAACAAATCTGCCACTGGCAAACGAGGCAGCTCATCTCTTAAAAATATTCAAATTCACAATGAATACAAAGTGACACTTAAGTGCATGCAGTGTGGTTCTTTGTATCACTTCAAACCTGCTTATCCTGTGGTGAGCACAAACCGTCAATGCTGGTGATGGATAAAAGGTTCATAACATTCATCACATTCGTAGCAATTCTGAGCTGACAGTCACTATAACTGCCATCTAAATCTCTGTCGTCACGTATCACACAACTTTCCTTAACCCCACGTACAATATGTTACAATATTATTATTACTACAATACAAAATGATACAATACGTCTCATCTTCACTTTTCATGAACCTGGTAGAAACTGACGTTTTACGTTGAGACTGGACTGGTAGATATTATTTAAAGTTCTGGAAATTATTGGGTTGCTCTAAACTCATGTCTCGACCTACATTGCGTGGCCATAGGTGACCATCATAATTTATTTGGGGAGGCTTGTCTGTACTGTTCTGAAATTATTAGAAAAACAATGAAAAATTTAGTCAACAGAACGACAGTCGGTTGAATTCTACAGTTTTAAGGGATGTTCCCAATTATTTTATAATCTTAATTAAACTACTGTAGAGTAGGATTAGTAACTACTGACAAGGCAGCTTATCATGCTGCTAACACAATTTTTGTGAAAACGCCGCCACACGACTGGAACTTCAAAGGAAAGATGTGCACCGAAATAGATATTAGGCGAAAATAAATGTGATTTTTCTACGAACAACATAATATAGTGCTTCAGGTTGAAAAAATTGTTTTTTTTAATAATTATGATAACTATAGTTATTTTAGTCTGGAGTGTCTCATAGGTTTGAAGGTTAGCCGAACTTGGAATTTTCTAAAACTTGAAGAACTGAGGAACACTTCTTTTTTTCAGATTACGTAACTTTCCTTCGTGCTGCAGAAGTCTTAGTCATGTAAAAAGGCCTGACCAATGCTAAGAAATGGTCATTGTCTATATATAATCCGTTTCTCAAGACCAGACTAACAAATTATGCCCATTGTACCCAGAATTCTTCATATTGTGAAACCTCATGGTGAATTTTATTTTATGCTTTTCAGGTTGAAAAAGTTGATGTGTTAATCAGTATGATAACTATAGTTAGTTTTGGAGTGAGTTGGCTCATAACTTTATTTTAGCGGGTCCCATTGGTCTGAAGGATGATTCATCTCTATATTGTTCATCGACGCACACACACTCAGAAGCGTCTCAAATGTAGAGATCTGAAGAAAACCCTTACGAGTACGTAACTCTCCTTTCTGCTCCATACAGCTTCAGAATGCAAAAAGGCCTGTTTTTTATATACCCGTGTTTGTGTTACATTATCATTTTAAGAATAAGCGCGTATCTTACAATTCCCTCAGTTTTCGGTAGAGAAGGCGTTGATGCCGTCAAGTCAATACAGCAAGGGAGCACGAAGTCAGTGATATTGAATGGGGTAGCCAAGTACAAGAGAGCGAGGTCGTACTCGTACTGTGTCGGAAAACCCTCGTAGCCTTTAGGGACAATCAGCTCCTTCACCTGTTCTGAAAATTATAAAAAAACTTAAATCAAATTGCGGTTAAAATGGTGACAATCGAAATGCGTTGAGATTTCTTAGTATTGGTTACTTTAGGGTACCCACACGAACGGACTGTTGATGAATTTCCACGGTGGTCATTTCCCTCTTCACTTTGCCACCGGCTATCATCACCGTGTTGGCGCTGATTAATTTGCCCGTGATAATATCGTGCACACAGTGGGCAGCTGAAACCAAATGTAGAAGGTTACCCGCACAGTTGATTTTTCGTGTTCTGGTTTGACATTTTGCTTACGTTAAAAAAATACGAAGGTCGTTGAGCATTTTTACTTTCCTCGACCCGAAACGTATGAAAAGTATTGCGATCAGTAAAAAAATATTTGAATTTTCATTAGATCTTTATGTTTTCAAGTCTCATGAGATAACCTATCATTGTGGCTAGCGGTGCGGGCCTGTAATCAAGTTTAC
Organism: Pachypeltis micranthus; assembly: GCA_020466155.1. NCBI lineage: Eukaryota > Metazoa > Arthropoda > Insecta > Hemiptera > Miridae > Pachypeltis > Pachypeltis micranthus. Next base: position 64,861,474 of record CM035770.1, read on the forward strand.
CGTACTTAAGTTTTTTTTAGGGTGGAAACTGCTTCAGCTCGGCCCAAAATTGTTACACGGGAGATGCATGTGGGATGTAAACACACCACATACACCATTTTCGTGTAGTATTTCCATGAGTTGTTACATGAGTGCATTAATTAATTATTCGTACTGTACTGATTATAAAATATCGTTTTCCAGATAAATACACTCGTTTCAACCTTTTGTTTTTATTCAACAACACACGAACGTTCGACAGCGTTGGTCGAATGATCTCGGAACATTATTAAATTACTGGAATGACAACGTTGATCAAAAGATTCCTCAATGATGAACAACGTTAATCGAACAACCTGTAAAAGCTCATTAGCAGTGAGGAAACGATCTCTCAACGCCAATCAAACGTTATTGAGCGCAATATTTTGAAGGGAACGCCACCATCCAGAATAATTCCGTCAGAATTTCTGAATTCACAGAATGTTTCACGTTTTAAAAAATTATCCATACGCTCAACACAGAAAGCTCCAGGAGGTTTTCCTGGGCAGGGGGGGGGTGTACTTAAAACGAGCCAAATCTGCCCAAAACTAACTACAGTTACCATAAGGATCAAAACACCTAATTTTTTTTCTCAATGGCTCCTAACGAGACGGTGATACCACAAAATTCTCATTTGTGGTAAGATGACTAGAGCAGCACTATAAATTACCACACGTTTCAACGAAAATCGATTTAAGCGCAGTTTTTTAAATTTATGAACCCCAGTCAAATGTTGCTAGAACTTTCAAAAAAAACACAAACGGTGGGTACAGCTTTCATACAAGTACGCAACCACTAGGAACATTTTATGTCTTTTATTTTTGTTTTTATTTTATGTAATGATAAAGCTATTTGATTGTGCTCGTTGATGGTTTCGATATAATTGACATCATCACTTGGTCACTGAGGTTATTAAAACGTGTGACGTTACCAAGCGTTACACAGTTTATGCACCTTACCCCACACAATATATTTCGTGACGCTTCTCCATTACATATCCCACGTAACATCTCCCGCGTTACATTTTCGAGTTTATGTAGCAAAGTAAAGACATAAAATGTCAAAAATGAGGGGTTTTCACATTTTTATTAAAACGACTCTAACAGACTTAGAATAAATTTAAATTTTTTCGTGCACTAGTCAGTATATAAATGTCGACATTCATAAACGAAATGCGGTAATACGTTTTAATTTCAAACGCCCTAATACAGTAAACAGAAGAGATATGGGCCTAAGAAGAAAAAAGACGTTTTTTTGTTTTTACGAAAACGGCATTAATGTTGTAGAACAAACGTACTGTTCAAAGTTAGCGTACCTGTTAGGTGAGTCTGTTCCCTCTGGCTGGTGAGATACTGTGGGCGAGCGCTTTCCATGTAAAGACATCATCGTCTGGCCGTTAAGCCAGTACTAGTCAGTCAGTTGGTCGTGGTCTTTATGTACAAAGATAAAGGTAAACGGGATGGTGGAGCGTCAGGGAAGAGGGGGGGAGGGAAGGAAGGAGATCATGCACCTTTGGGGAAACTCTGCTAGAGGTGAAGGGAAAGGAATGTAAGGGCAGTGTATGTCCTAAATAGGCTGTTGATTGTCGATTTCAAGTCCTGTTTGGATGGGGTGGTCTGTAAATCCGTCAGTTGGTTGTTTTCGTTGTGTAGTGTTTTGTGTGTTGTAAATATTGTGTTGCATTTTGCGTTGATTTGTTCATTGAAGTTTTTTTTTGTTTATAAATTTCCATGTTTTCTAATATGTTCAGTTTTCGTCCTTTGTATTGTTAATGTAGTAATGTGGTGCAGTCCTGTATTTCGGTAGGTTCATGTCCAGTTGTCTTGAGGTGGTTGGCAAAGTTTGAGTCCACCATCCTGTTTACTTTTCTCTTCGTATGTAAAGACCACATCCAACTAACTGACTCTAGACTTCTTCTCCCAGCATAATATCCCCCACCCCCACCCCAACATCCAAGTGGGAAGCCACCCAATCCCTTGGAAACACCAGGCCAAGTACCTCGGTGTCATCTTTGACAGGAAACTCAACTGGTACAGGCAAACCCTCGTAGTTCGTGCCAAAATCAACCTTCACTGCTCTCCGGCCGTTCTTCAACAACAGAAAGGTCTCACATCCAACAAAAACCTGTGTCATCATCAGGAGCATCAGCACCTACGCTATCCCCGTCTGGGGCACGGCCTCCTCCCTTCGCCAACTCGAGGGCACCTACATGAAGTCCCTTCGAGGAGTCCTCCGCTCACTCTGCTACATTAGAAACTGGCAGCTCCTGAAGGAAACAGGCCTTCCCTCACTAAGTGAAGCCGCCGCGGGCGGACTCAGTGGCGGGTCACCCCAATGCATCCATCAGCTGCCTCACACAACATGCCCCAATGCCTCGGACATCATTCGTAGGCCCTGCTCCCTCATACCACGCTAAGCCCGTCCCGCCCTCCCCGCATCGCAAATGCGCATGAGTCCCCCTGCATCTGCAGGCCGGCCTCCCATCCTTCTGGTTTAGAACCTCCGGGTTGGCAACCGCAGGGGAGGGGTTTTAGGCGGGGAAAATCCCGCAATACCCTCTTGGGTGTCTTTTGAAGATTTCCCCTCCCTGGAAGCGACCGAAAAAAAAAAAAACTGACTCTAGTACTGACTTGACGGCTGGACGATGATGCCTTTACACCGCAAGCACTCACCCACAGTATCCCACCAAACAGAGGGAACAGACTCACCTAACAGGTACGTTAATTTTAGTCATTTACCTACTCACGGAACTAACCCAATTACTTTAATGCCAAACTTACTGTTTTCAACGAGTGAATACTTGCAGGCTGTTCTTGAATATTTCCCTTATCGTTAGGCGAATGACGTTGAATCCCATACTGTGCCAAATAGTGTTTGTCAACATTTCTGACGGATTTAATCAAACCCACGCAATGTCTACTACCTCCCTATACCTACGTATTTGTTGTGTTTTGCTATCATCTGTTTAACAGAGATGAAAGTCAAAACACGTTAGAGAATGAGATTCTTCGTTTTTTCACATTTTCTCACATCTCCAAGCTCCGCTGCAACTTTCAACTGTACAATGAGCGTTTCTTAGGGAATTCGAGTCGAAATGCTAGGTCATTTCTAACTCTGTTTTGACAGTTATTTGCCTAGTTAATACCTTTCAGGCAACCTTGAATCTGTCCTTGATCTTGGACCGACTGCTCACAAAAAAGGAACTCAACATTGCTTTAAGAGTATTTAATTTAACAATGCTGAGCAAAGAAACATGAACAGTAAGTAGCATGTAAGTGTGGTGAGCGCAACTTACCCGTTATTACCATGTTAATGGCAATTATCGTCCCGCCACAACTCTGCTGCCACGTTGATGTAGTATCGTTCCTGATATATAAAGCGACATGCCAGGGATATCTGCCATATGTTGCATTATGTCCATTTGATATAGTTAGAACAGCGTCTGATATGGGATTGGGTTTCCCACATACTGAAAAAAACATCAAATTAAACGTATTGTTTTATTTTGTAGGATTCAGTTCAGTCAGACAATCGTTTGAAAGAATATTGTCATCTCTGTACCTAACGAATTGATTCCATGAATGTACTTCTGTTCCTGCGGATCAATTCCTGAGGAAACTCCACATTACCTCTATTGGCTCACTATGTTTCGAGTCTCCCTTCCCTTCGCTTCGCTTTTTGATTTGCTCGTAAATTAAATATGGAATAGTGAAATCTAAACCTGTTAGTGAGAATTCGCCTAAGGTAATTCAGGGGACGAGGCTGTGCTGCGCTGGGAGGGAGAGAGAGGCGAAATACTTGAATTCGAGGAAGGACGAAAAACGACCCACAAGTGGCTCAAAATGGTGAGGAGCACACGGGTTCATCCTGATTATAAAAACTGAAGTAGAGTCACGAGATTTTCACTCAAGTATTAGGAACTGAGGGCAAGAAACAGTTTTACCATTGAAGACAACGTCTGCCAGGGTATTCGAACTTTTTTTTGTTGTATTTGTATTTTCAACAAAGCGCCAGGCGGGAAGTTCCTGGTCTGCAGAACTTACGAAGTAAGAAAATGGGCATATAATGTTGGAAGGGGAGAGTGAAGAGGGATTGGAATCCATTTTAGGAGCCTTCGAGGCATACTGTCACTGCAGAAAGATCAAGATTACTCTGTTTGCAGAAAGGATTGAGACTCGGGATCTATAATCGAAACCCCCATTGGTCGAACTGAATAGGGATCTGAACCCTGAAATTGCTCTAGATCGACTTGTAAAAAAACGCTGCAAAATATTACACAACGGTTTATTATTCTCTCGCACATCTTGACGTAGTTTCACACCTCTGAGACCCATTCCATTCGATTCACCATAGAAAAATATCAGTAAACCATATGAAACATGAGCTGACTACAACGAAAATTACATATTCTCCCCACAGGCAATTGGCACAACCTGGCGGATGGTTTTAATGAGTCGGGATAGAGGGAGTACAAACGATGAAACGATTAGTTTCGCTGTATTCGCCCGTGAGTTCTTGCAATTAGTAGACTTTGGCTCACTATAATGACTGGAATGGCACTATTTTTGTCTAGATGCAATCTAGCACCTCTGAGAATTTTTCCATTCGACCCAGCCTCTAAAAATACCAAGAAAACGAACCAAACATATATATTTGCGATAAAACTGCCAAAATTGCGTTGTGTCAATTTTTTGCCAATAACTGCCACGAGCTTCGTCCGATCAGATCGCCGAGCAGGCAGGCACAACTAGATACCTAAAGGGATTATTGTGCGATAAAGAATGGCTTTTTTAGACCATGTTAACGATTCAAAACGACCCGGACGGCGGACGGATATCGCAGAACTGGAATCGTGAAATGTAAAGTATCAAATTTTGAGGGAGGGTGGGGGTTGGGGGGTGTTGTAAGTGTTGAGTGTTGTGGCTTTGGGGGGCCCTAAGTTTCCTTGCCGAAAACATAGGGTTATTATTCAGAATGAATAATAAACCAAAACCCTCACCTGTAAAATGCTTTTGGAAAAATTATAGGGCAAACAGGAGGATGAACCATTCCTGCAACGAAAATGTGATTTGCTAGGGAATATCAAATTGCGAAATTATGCTTGATCGATTGATCTTTGTTGGATCAACGGAGATTTGCATAATGTATTCACCCCTAGGCTTCGGGATTGATCTTGTGCATTGTTACACGTGACACAGGAAGACAATAATGTTAAAGGGGGGTGGGGGAGGCCGACAAACTGGCAAGAAAAGGATTTGCGCTTCTCCCGGTGGAACCTGGGCCCTTTGCGGGGACCACCAAGAGCCACCTTATCAAGTGGGAGAAGAAATTCAGGGATGTCTATTCTATTGGGAGGATGTGCCAGGCCAACAGCATTATACTCAGTATGAAGAGAGTTTTCCCAGTTGCATCAACTCTAAAACAAATAAAATTGGGGAGATCACATAGGACCACTGCAGCCCACATCCTTTCAGTCACATCCCACTTCAACCTGACCAGCACGGTGCATCGACGTCATTTAATGGCAAGGGATTGAAATCATATCTACTCAGTACCTACTACTACAATTGCAGGTTCTATTTATGAGAAGGCTGATCAGGTTCAAAACCTTGAACTGTTTTTTTTTTTTTTTTTTTTTTTTTTTTTTTTCACTTAAAATCATTTCTAATTGAGATGTGGTATTTAGAACTTATTAGGAGTTTTTCAAGGTAGTTTTTGGTAGTTTCCACCGAAAACATAGGTTTATTATTCAGAATGAATGATAAACCTATGTTTTCGGTCACGACAAATTTTTTACAACCCCCCCTAAAAATTTGATACTTCACGTTTCAAGACTTGGAGATTCCAAATTTCCAATGTACGTCTGCCGTCTGGGCCGTTTTGTGCCTTTAACGCGGTCTAAAAAACTCGTTCTTTCGCACAAAAATCCTTTTTGGTATCTAGTTGTGCCCGCCATCTCGGCAATCCGATCGGACGAAGCCCATGGTTGTTATGGACAAAAAATGGTTAAAAAATGAACGAAACGCAGTACAACGCGGGAACTACTGCGGAAGTCAACGTTTCGTCGTTAGTACTCCCTCCCGTCTCATTAAAAAACCACCCGCCTGCTCGCCTCGCAATGCCGCTCGCTCGACTCGCAACGGGTTCGCTGGAAGCCCCCGTCCCAATTTCCCCGACTCTTGCTCGACACGTTTACAGGTGCCTGGCGCCGGGGGAATATTTATTTTCCGTAGTTCCATTGTACTCAGGTCATGTTTCGTATGGTTTACTAGTATTCGATGCTGAATTGAATGGGATGGGTCTCGGAGCAGTAATACTAGGTCGAGCTGTTCATGTGAATAATAAACCATCGTGTAATAATTTGCAGGGTTTTTAAATACCGATTGGCTTATTATTATTGCACCCCTCCCGCCAGATCAAATATTTCCCATGAGGGACATCTGTCCAGACCATGGATATTCTGTTAGGGACATCTTCTGTTGACACTGAACGAACTGAACATAATATATGAATGTCCTGGATTCGCGCAGAGCAAATACAATCTCTTCAGGGCCCAAGCCTCAATGGAGGAAATCTCCGACCATGTTCAAAATCCTAACCATTTGAACTGAAAAGCCAGGGGACACAGTTCACAACTGCACCTTTCCTATAAATTACCGTGTAAATACTACCATCGATATTTTTCAAAGGGCTTCTACTGGTCATGTAACATGAGCAAGGAGACACAGGAATGGCTGATGGACAAATGGGAAAATTAAGGAACGGGCAGATACACTTTTGAGATATTCCCTGAAGTGAGGAGGAGGCTAAAGTGTGCTGAAGTCAGTCCAAGCCATAGATCGTCCTAGCTGTACACTGGACACGGGTGCTTCAATGGAAAGCTGTAGCTATTCAGGAGGAGGAGCTGCTTGGGGACACAGTGAAACTGCCAGTCATATCTTAAGGGAATGCAGTCTATATGCAAGGGATAGGACGTTGCTCGTAGGTAGCGCCCAATATGAAGGACCGCTAAACATGCTGATGGAGCAACCTAAAGGCAGTAGCAAGATGGCGATATTCACAGAAAAGTGGCACAAGAGGCGAGGCCCAGGCCCCAATATGGGTGGTAGTTAGAAGAGTACCTAGCCCAATGGACTGCGTGCCAAGGTCTCCACCCCTGCCCGGAGAAACAAAAATAAACTAGAAAGGTTGAGGAATCTCCGTCTCAACCATTCAGAAAACCTGACACTGCCACAAGGTCCAGCCTGGACATACCACGAGGTATGACTTAAGTCAGGTGGGCCTGCTGAAGGCGCGTCACTGTTAAGGCGAAAGCGTCCTTACAGTCAAAGAGATGGAAAGGGGTGACAGGAAAATCTAAATGAGGAAAGGATGAGAAATTACACGAGAGGCCACTGAGGTGCTGATGGGTTGTCATGGGCCTAGATGCAACTGCCTCCCCACTGGTCAGGAACAGAAGGTCATGTAACATGAAAATGGCGTTACACAGAAGTTGTCCTACTTGGGGTGCAAGTTGGAAGTTCACTCGTCCACTCTCCATCTTCTTGACAAGAGGCCTTTTCTGGTATCAGAACGTTATCCTTCGCTCTGTGCAGCCTCTTACATTGAGCAGTTACTGAAGAACCAGGTTTCATGTAGTCATTACAGTTGGCTGCGATTCCATTGTGTTCACACTTCGTGTTAACTCCGGGTTTTCTTCTCGGTAAGCACATTTCTGGAATAGCAACAGTTGGTTTAGTAATTTTCGAACAGATTATTGTCCTGGATGCTTTATCAAATGTATTTGTGTGACGCTAGACTCTAGGGGGCTAGAATTAATTGCGGTTGTTAATTGTTGAAACTTCTGTTAAATAGCCTTTGCTTGTCCACTGAAGACTGTTTTAATTTGGTTACATTCGATTCGAGAATGTAAGAAATTGTTCCTCGTTGCGGTCACACCATTATTGAGCTGCGTTTTTACTACTTCCTTTTTTACTTTCCTTGGCTCTACGAAGTAGAAAGGAAAGTTATGTAATTGGCTGAAAAAATTTTTCGAGTTTTCTTCAGATCTTGATATCTAGCCCACAGGTTACCATGGGACGCAAAAATAAGGACATGGGCAAAATCCACCGAAAGTTAACTATAGTTATCATAGTGATCAAAACACCAAATATTTTTTTTTCTCAAAAATGGCTCTAACGATTTTGGTTAAATTTTTTATATTGATAGCTTCCAATATGGCGACTATACCATAAAATTCCCATTCGTGGGAAAATGACTAGAGCAGCACAATAAATTATCAAAATTTTCGACGAAAAGCGTTTTTTGCGCAGTTTTTTTCTTATAAACTCCGCTGGAATTTTTGTAGAATGTTGAAAAATATTGGTATTGTAGTCCAATCCAGTGCGTAAAAGGTGAGTGTTTAAAAACGCTCATGAGATACATGGGGGTCACTCCAGAAATTCCTGAATTTCAACTACTGCCGTTTCGCTTAATACCAGTTCTAAACTTTTTACCCGATAACTCTGCAAAAGTGATTATTATCCTTCTTCAAAAAATTCGTGTTTACAGCCTCATTAATTTTCTGTGTACCAATTGCTCAATAATGGTCCTGCAATGAGTACGAGCAGCACAATAAATTCCAGAACTGTAGGCGCTACCGCTTCCTGCTGCTGTGAAGTGTTGTTTGACCAAGTTCAAAGGCCATTGACGTTGTGCTAAGGAAAGTTGTGTGTTGCAACGCACCAGATATTTTTCTTCGTCTTTCCTTAATTCTTTTGTAGCACTTCACTCACTCTGCTACTTTTTGCGGTTGTTAAGTTTATTTTATTTTAACTTCTTTACACGAACAGTTCGATGCAGTTGTTCGTTTCTTAGTTTTGCATAGCCATAATGGTTCATCAATAGATAGTTTGATGACTATCATTGGGGATTATCCCTGGTAGCTCGTATGGGGCTACGCCTGATAGTTCATAACATGGTTTAATATTGAAGGATTTATCAGCTAGGAATGCGTCGAATCCATTGCTGCATGAAACTGAAAATGAAACCTTCAGCCAAAGATATAACGTGCATGCTGAAAGTATAATATCCTAAGACCTGCTTTATTATACTATTAAAACTTACTTATACAAATCGGTCGCTCTTGAAACCATTGCCCGCCTAAACAGGCGTAGCGAGGCCCTTTACTGGAGTGTATGGTGCCTCGTCCGCAAGTCATGCGAACTGTTTGTCCGTTTGAAACGGTAGTTCCTGCTAATCTTACGCACGATCTTTCCTCGTCGCAGTTTTCGATTCTGTAGCTGACTCCACTTAGTTGTAAAGGCAACGTGCACCTTAAACGACAACAAAAATTACATTTTCACGCACACTAGAGGCATTTACTACTATTTGATTGCTGGGGTTGGTCGAAGTTGGAAATGTTGAAGAAATCTTTATTATTGATTCATCAAATATGATGTAGTTAGAACTGTAGAACCAATGATTACAGTTGGCAAATTTGAACCACTTTTGGGTGATGTGAGCAGCATTGAATGTGCTTACCTTTCCAATATGGTAAGCAGTTTGTAATTCAAGCTTTAAGCGCTATATGAACAAAGCACAGGCCGAATTGTGTAATGTATTATAAAAACCATGTGAAACCGGCAGTGTCACTACAATGGCAACTGCTGAAGCTGTGGATAAGAAGATAGCTCAACTTGATTCATTATTAAAAATATACAGCGAAATAAATCCCTAGTGGTAGTTTTCTGACTGTCCCACATGGATCTGGATGTGCACTGCGGCCAGATGACCTATTGTGCCAGTCCTAATGTCTTACAGGTCAATGCCTAGCCTACTGAGGAAAGACAGGTAGTTCTAGCAAGAGTTTTTGTTGGTATCCATCCTGGGAGAAGTGGTGCCAAAGACCAAAAGCCGCTCTCTCTCTCAAGTTTCCGGCACTGGGCCAGGACATGGTAGGGAGTCTCCGTGCCACACCACCTGTATCAATGGGTGTCGACTATACTCATAACATGCATGTGTTTGTTCATTCTGCAGTGCCTGGTTATGATCCCAACAATCTGCCTTATTGTGTCTTATCTCACTTGATTGCTCTGAGACAAAACGTTTGGAGTGTCCTGCAGCATTCCAGACTGTCTGATGCAGTCTTCTGGCGTGTTCTCCCACAGTCCTCTTGACTAGTGACAGAGAAATCCCACAATGGGGGGGCGGCCCAATAGGTCTGCCCGCTAAGGAGTTGAGCCACATTTGCACTCTCGCGCCAGTTTTGAGGTTGTGCAGTAGTTCATCAGTGCCTTGTACAACGCTTGACTAGCGGTCAATATGTTGATAGTTCTGTTGCTACAGTCTTTCTCATGCATTAAGATCGCCCTGGCAATAATAGCATAAATCTCTGCTTGAAAAAGCGTTGGAGTGGGGCCTAGGGCCATGTGCGTCCCACTCCCTCCAGAGCCACGTATCCACACCCCTGAGCCTGTTACCTCCTGAGTTTTCGATCTATCTGTGAAGATGTTGCTGCCATTGGGAGGCCGAAACTGACGACTCTCGCTGTTCCATGGGTCTCCCAATGACTGAACATGATAATTCCTCTAAAACTCATACATGGACACCATCGCGTTCGTGATCATGCTGAGCTCCTTAAAAGTCTCCAAGTCCCTGAATATAGCCAGGTGTACACTAGTCACCTGTGGCACCTTAGCTATACCGAGCTTGGTGAGTCTGTATGCTACCTTCGTCGCCTCTGCCTTGACATAAATGTCCAGGGGAAGAAGGTCGAACAGTCTCTCCATTGTAATGGTGGGTGTTGTCTTCATCACCCCCGCTATTACTAAGCACCCCAACCTTTGCACTTGGGTCAGGCTGCTGCCATTCTCTCCAATGGCAGCTCTACGCCACCACATAACCGACCCAAATGAGATTATCGTCTATCCCGCACATTCTCTGGCACGTCCACAAGGCCATTGTCGCCTTTCTAGTCGTGTATCTGATGCGCTCTTTTTGACTAGTTTCCAATCCAAAATCACACCCAGATACTTGACCTGCTCGCTGAGCTGAATTTCCTTGCCGATCACTATCTGCAGCTTCAGTCCTGACAGTTGTCTTAGCCTTGTGAACGGCACTATGACAAAACCCCTAACACCACACTCAAAATTTTCGCATGTCCATCAAGATTTTGTGAGTTTTCGAAATTCCAAAATTCGACTTGGAGTAGGAGTACTTCCCGAATTTCAAAGTTGCTGATTAGTGAATTTTGAATTATAAGAACTAACATGTTTGTGCCAATGTTGAACTCTTTCCGCCAACATCGAAAGTTATGTAGAACAACGACGGATGTGTATATCCACATTCAAAACGTTGAAATCCAGGAATGCCTGGAAACGGGTTTGTAATATTTTTCGACAACAAACTTTGTTAACATTTTTTAAAACAACTCCAATACCTCCATTTCCCACGAAAACTCACCAAAACCTGATGATAATGGGTCAAATTGCGGGAACGAAACTCAAAATACTCTGAAAGCCCTTACCCGTCTTTGTTGAATGTCGACGTATCTCTAATTTCTGCGCACAATTCTTCATCTTCGTCAGAGCCGTCTGCACAGTCAATTTGCCCGTTGCACTTTTTGGATAGAGGTACACAAGCGTGATTTTTACAGGCGAAACCTTCTTTACATCTGGAGACAAGATCATGGAATCAATTTACAAATGTGATATCTAGTTACCACGAAGTGTGTTTAAAGCATTTGAAATAATTGCTCTAACAGAACAAGCATAACGCAAATATATTATACGACGTTTTTCAACTTGACCGTTCGTTTATACGTAGTTTCTCGCCCTACACCAAATTGCCCTTTTGCGTGTCTCATGATCGCTCGAACTGCCGTTCTTCCTTATAGACCTTTATCTTCTGCATTCCCATTGACGTATGCTCAAGCTTAATTTCGATTTAGTCTTGATCACCCCTTTTCATTTAATTTAGTTTTTTTTAAACTGGATGGTTATTTTTATATGACTGAGACAAGGAAAGAAATAGGACGAACGTTACAAAATAACCCGAAAACGAGCGGTACGTAGCAACACACAACGTTCCGCCACCCCTGTAAGTTCGAACACCAGCTGCATGTGCGGGTGCTATATCTTCGTTCAACGCCTTTCTACAGAAACATTTATGAAGAACAAAATGTAGGGACTAGTTACCTGAGAGTACTCCGTAACTTTGATCAAAATCGTTAGAGACGTTTTTGAAAAAATTGAAATACCGATAAATTAATATTCGACAAATCTCCTTTTCTGAGTTAACTTGGCTTATATCTCCGCTCAACAGATGGATACAGAGACAGTTGCGGGTAACAAAATGTGGGTTCAGAATGCTAAAAGACACTCCGTAAGATTTATCACATCTGGTGAGGCAATTACCCTGGAATTTACGGAAATGTTAAAAAAAACGTTATTTTTGACACATTTTTGTTTTTATCTCTGTTCAATTGACTGTCAGAGGAACATTTATTGAGAACAATATGTAGGTATTTAGTATTTGAAAACATCTTGAAAGTTTGGTGTTAATCGTTGAAGCCGTTTTGGCAAAAAGCGTAAAAACCCAATTTTTCCTTCAGGGGCCCATATCTCCGTTCACCGTATTTACATGGATATATGTGTAGAGAAGAAAAGTAAGGTATTGGTTAGTAGAACATAATTTGGAAGTTTAAATCGCCCAAAATGTTATTTTGGTGTCTACAAAAAATAACGAACAAAACAAAAAAAGAGCCAGCTCAATCGGTTCAGCCATTCTCCCGCAAATCGAACTAGACACACAGACCACGCGCCGAAATAGGTTTTTTACTCAGTAGGCTTCAAAACGTATACACCTGAAGTAAACCCAAATTTTTTTTTGGACGCGATTACTATACTTTCCTTTCCCTTTGGGGTAGCGGAAAGTAACTAGAGATGAGTTTAATAACAACAATTGATAACCCTGAAAGTGATTGAAAACAGATGATCCCATCAGTTTGGAACTGGTATCCTAAAATAAGTTGGTAATGAAGCGTACAGTCCATTTACGTAATTACTCCCTACATATTTGTGTATCTATTTGCCCCCCCCCCCCGCTTATTCTTGTCTGTCTCTAAATACAGTTAATATTAGAACTTGTCACTTGTTTGAAATGACCCCCTCCCCAAATGGTAACATGGCGCCTGAGCCTGTTTACTGTTTTCTTTTTGTTTGTTTATTCAGTTGTCTGACTTGCATTCGTGTTATTTATTATCCGTTCTATAACATTCCTTAGTACAGGGCACTCTGACTTGCAGTTCAGCTCATTACTTTCTGAGTAGGGCCAGATACCAAATTATCAGAGTGATACGTTTAAAGGTGAACAGGCCGTGGAGAGTAGGACTGTCCACCTCTCCAATTCTATGAACATTCAGAGGAGAAGATTAGAATCAGGATCAAAGCTAGACAAAGTGTTCTTGGCGTAGCATTTCAACTTCGTTGAAGTGTATCGTCTGACTCTTGTTAAAGGCACCGGGCGGTCGCGGTCTAGTGGTTAAGACAATGATTCACAATCCTGACGAAAGTCAGGCAATAACCAATCGGAGCTCCACGCAACTGCTGTAATTTTTGCAGATCCTCAAACGTCTCCAAACCCCCTGTGTAACAGAAGGGCATAAGCAGAGGATGGTTTCATGGTGAGTAATAAGGTACAAAATAGCGTTGGCCCACAGCTCCTGTGATAGGGACAGCTCTTAGTAGTTTACCTTGGTAATTTAGTAATGAAGCCCTGCTTCATCTTACACTTTGTTGTAGCTGTACAAAAACCACTCAAAGAATGCTCCATGGAAGTACAAAACTTAACTAAATTAGAAAGGGGGGATAAAATTGAAGTGCGACGGGAGAGATGTACATAGATAGCTTCTAAGAGGGCGAGATGCATGAATTATTTCATGTAGGAGTAACAGCTGGTCGAATACTTCATCTTTATTGTTGCAGGGGTCATACCTGTACATGACTGACCAGCAGATTTCAAGATATTACACCTTGGAAGAAGAGGTACCTTCATCAACCCTGAAGAGGGGCAAAGAGCTTTATGGACGTGGCAAGAGGAATGAGACCCACGGAGTGGAAGAGTATGTACCGAGACACCCATTGTGGAGCGCCTACACAGTGACGTAAGCTATTAACTTACTCTTATGCAGTTAACTCCAGTGTATTTGGGATGTGGAAGACTCTGTGTGTGTTCATCAAGATAGAAGGAGAGGGTTGCATAGTTAATTTGTGCTCAGAAGCTCAGTACAGAGTGAATCAGGAAATTAATGGAAGACTGTGCAAGAGGGGTGGGGAAATAGTAACACATCTGCCTTAGCAATTAAAGGAATACCTTAGAACTACATTGAATTCGGGAGAACCTCAGAAGATAGTTTGCAAACTCCTAGAACTTGAATTAAGAGGGGTTTTTTCGAGTTTTGTTTTGAAGCTTCACACACTTGTGCTGCTGCCATTTGGGTCAAAACGCTCTTTGGAGTAGCCTATGTGGATGTGTGGCTATATGTAGTCCCAACCTCATGTTGCCACCACCCAGTAACTTCATCTACTTGCGAATAGTAAATAAGGTCGCCGCAATCTCGTTTTAAGGAGTTCGCTGCGCCAACCCTAATTACTGTGAAGTAGTATTAAGCGTTTATATGACCCTTTCTAGAGAAAAAAAACGCTTAAGATTTAGTGAGAGTTGGAATGTACTTTCCCGTAGACCTGGAAAGAGGGGGACTGGTGAGTTCAGACGAGCTCGCTTTCTAGTCGCCTTCTACAAATACATTCTCCTTAGGGGATACAGGAGGGTGTGGAACCAATCATTTACACAAGGCTAGTATTAACACCTGTGAAGCTAGTTATTTAATGTGACACTCACATTCGCTGCTCACAATTCGCTGGTACCACCTCTTCTGCTACGATTTTATCAAACCTAGTGTATTCAGCCAATACTGGCAAACACTCCCTTACTTCTTTGTGTTGATCTCACAACAGTTCTGCCAATAATCTCTAGGGTTGATAGTATGTACTGTTAAACACCCTGATAGAACATCTCGTGTAGATGAGATGCTACAGACTGAAGAAAAAAATCCTTCCAAACTTTGAGAATCATGTGAAAGCTGTGATTCTGGCTGTGGTGGTTACAAAAACAACAAGGGATGTTCCAGAAAAGGTACAGCCCAGTGTTGTAATGTCTGAATAACTTCAAAAGATTGTCGATACAAAATACTTGGGAACAGAAATTCAAACGTGTTCGCCAGTAGAGAAGCAGTTTTTCTCTATTCTCACAACTTAACTCTAATTAGTTTTTGTAAAATGTAGATGATGTTATAGACTTACTTAATTTCATCGTTTATCCTGGACACCGTGTTCATCAACCATTTCCCGTGTTTGCTGAGGTTTGTAGCGAGTGAAAATCTTTGGTCGAGGAAGGTGCTCACTATTCCAGTCAAGTAGTATTTGCCATTCAGCTTGACGACTACTCCCGAACCGGCGTCTTCTTTGATTCTGCCTTATTGTACAAAATGAATACGTCAATTTGCTACTGAGGAAATAATTTCACAGATAGTAGAATAATGGTTAGCTCTTAGCGCTTTGGTGACCACAAGCTCCAATGAGAACTCGGTTGAACCACTTGGTAACCACTGAACCACTGCTACTGACTTTCATGAGAGTGAAGCTCTGAAATTACCTAATCAGTATCCCACAACCATTTAGGAAATGTGTCCCATCTCATTTACAATTGGAACTGAGGCGGTAAAATATGACTGGGCTGAAGTTAGCTACATATTCACAATCGAAACTTACACCGTTCGCCATGAATATGAAACATATTTAGAGTCAGGATAGGAATGTCTAGATGGATCTTTTTCTGATTCCCGATCATTGACCTAGTTCAAAATTAACAAACAGTACCATTTTCACTTCAAAACTTGAACATAAGAATCCAAAATAGAATATCATATGCTGAATACTATCGAACCGTGATTAAAATATTAAACGAGCGGTGAGTAGCAACACACAACTTTCCGCAATCCCTTTAAGTCCGAACACCACCGACATATGCGGGCGCTATATCTTCGTTCAACGCATTTCTACAGAAACATTTATCGATAACAAAATGTAGCGACTAGTTAGCTGAGAGTACTCTGTAAGTTCGATCAAAATCGTTAGAGCCGTTTTTGAGAAAAGTGGAATACCGATAAATTAATATTCGACAAATCTCCTTTTCTGAGTTAACTTGACTTATATCTCCGTACAAAAGATGGATACAGAGATAGTTGCCCTGAACAAGATGTGGGTTTAGGATGCTACAAGACACTCCATAAGATTTATCACATCTGGTGAAGCAGTTACTCTGGAATTTATGGAAATGTGCGAAAAAACGTGATTTTCGACACATTTTGATTTATATTTCTGTTCAATGGACTCTCAGAGGAACATTTATTGAGAACAATACGTAGGTATTAACTATTTGAAAACATCCTGTGATTTGAAAATCGCTGAGGCTGTTTTGCCAAAAACCGTAAAAAACGTTTTGCTTCATAGGCCTATATCTCCGTTCACCGGATTTTTATGGAGATATTTATGGAAAAGAAAAGTTAGGTATTGATTAGTAGAAGATATTTTGAAAGTTTAATTAAAATCGTTACAGCCCTTTTCGAGAGAAATGCGAAAAACCCTAGTTTTTAGTATATTTTCGTCCCCCTCCCCCTTCTTGTCGGTCGAAATCGCCCATAACCTTACTTTGGTGTCTACAAAAAATAACAAATAAAACAAAAGAGAACCAGCTCAATCGGATCAGCCGTTCTCCCGCAAATCGAACTACAGACACACACACGGACCAAACCGATTTTCACCAAACTCACAGGATGTTTTCAAATAGTTAATACCTACATATTGTTCTCAATAAATGTTCCTGTGACGGTCCATTGAACAGAGATAAAAATCAAAATGTGTCGAAAATAACGTTTTTTCGAACATTTCCGTAAATTCCAGGGTAACTTCTTCACCAGATGTAATAAATTCTAATGGAGTGTCTTATATTCACCCATACCAACATTTCGGTCTGTATAATTATTTCTGTATATATATGTTGAACGGAGATATAAGCCAAGTTAACTCAGAAAAGGAGATTGTCGAATATTAATTTATCGAAATTCCAATTTTCTCAGAAACGCCTCCAACGATTTCGATCAAACTTACGGAGTACTCTCAGCTAACTAGTCCCTACATTTTACTCTGCATGAATGTTTCTGTAGAAATGCGTTGAATGAAGATATATCACCCGCATATGTAGCTGGTCTTCGAACTTACGGGGGTGGCGGAAAGTTGTGTGTTGCTACGCATCAGATTTTTTTTTTTTTCGCGTTCAGTTCTTACACCGCAAGTGCACATAAAAGGGTCAATTAAAAAATAAGAAAATGGACCCCCCTCTACTTCACTGCAGATATTTTGGGTTTAGAACGTTCGATTTTAATTACTCAAATTAGGCGCCCGCCGAACAAGCGCCCCCCCCCCCCCGGTCATTCAGTCATTCCTTTTTGCACGTCCCAGATCAGCTCAGCACTATTCCCAGAGCTTTCACAGTTAGTTCAAGGTTTTATTTTACTATCTTCAGGTCTAAGTTTCACCTCCAGGCGTAAGGAAGCAAAATTTATCGTAGTTGATGTAACGAAGGATCTGCTCTCTTTTGTGCGAGGCTCGGCACTGTCGGTTGTCCTCAGTGTCGAAGGCTCCCTCCTGAAGTAAACCACTGGGGTTGTTTCTTCCTGCAAGCCCCCAGCTGGAGACCTGAAGCGAACGAATAATTATGAGCGGGAAATAAAAATATATTGAGTAGTGTTGTACGAACGATGTAATATAGATTGTTGTCAACATTTGTAGTGCAACATCTTCAGCCCATAGTCAAGCTACTTCGGGCGTCGTTTGTAAAGCATGTAGATAACTCAGGCAGTTGAGTTTAATTTGGAAGCAGGTCTCTTTTCAATCTGCCGCCTCAAGTTCCTTGAGTCTAGGTTTCTAGTTTATGCACTCATAACTCACCTTCGGCCATCCCTGAGTTGGTGAAGTTCAGGTAACAAGATTAACGCTCAGTTGAAGTAGACCCCACGATTGTATCTTCGGTTGTGTTCTAGAGTCGTTTACAATTAATTCACTTACTACCTTAACTCGTCTTTAGTTCCACCGAGTTCTGTAGTTGGATTCAAGTGGTAGTTTGAATAGGGCAAACGGAGGGGAAGTATTCACTTGAAATACCACTATCTGCTACCAAATGGTTTATACTTCTAACTCGACAATGGACTGACCCAAAAGCCATGCGTTATCACCCACATGAGTCGTGTGCGATAGTACGTGTTGTGCTTATATGAAAACTTTTAAGAAAATGTAGCAAAAATAAAGGAAGGGAATTAAAGGAAACAGTTAGGGAAATATCCAACATGTACCAAAAACGCAGGGTCTTCTCAATTTTACATTCCACTGCCGAAGGGGTTAGAAAACTACTAATTCCGTTTTGAGGCCTACAAAGTCTATGTGTGTGTCTAGTTCGATTTACGTGAGAACGGCTGATCCGATTGAGCTGGTTCTTTTTTGTTTTGTTCGTTATTTTTTTAGACACCAAAATAAGGTTATTGGCGATTTCGACCGACGAGATGGGAGGAGGGGGACGAAAATATACTAAAAACTAGAGTTTTTCGCATTTCTGTCGAAAATGGCTCTAACGATTTTGATTACACTTTCAAATGATCTTCTACTAATCAATACCTAACTTTTCTTCTCCATACATATCTCCATGAAAATACGGTGAACGGAGATATAGGCCTATGAAGCAAAATTAGGTTTTTTACGCTCTTGGCAGAACGGCTTCAACGATTATCACCAAAATTTCAAATGTTTTTGAATAGTTAATACCTACATTGTGCTTCACCAGATCTACTATCTCTGTATCCATCTGTTGAGCGGAGATATAAGCCACGTTAACTCAGAAAAGGAGATTTGTCGAATATTAATTTATCGGTATTCCACTTCTCTCAAAAACGGCTCTAACGATTTTGATCGAACTTACGGATTACTGTCAGCTAACTAGTCGCTACTTTTTGTTCCCCATAAATGTTTCTGTGGAAATACGTTGAATGAACATATATCGCCGTCGAACTTACTGGGGTGGCGGAAAGTTGTGGGTTACTACACACCGCTCGTTTACCCACGGATTCCGATCAGCTAACACTAGCAAAATTCGAATAGGGAGTCTAATACGCTAATTATAAGATGGACGTGTAACTATGGCTTCAAGATAACTAGGAGCAACTTGATAAATTTTGAAATTCCAACTACTGCCGTTTCCATTGTTTAAGTGTTGCCTTACAACTCCAAAGCAATTGATACGAGCCTTCCCCCAAACATCGTGTTAACAGGCACAAAAATTACTTAAATACTGTAGTAGCAACTTGATCAATTTTTGAACAATAAGCACTGCTGGTTTCTCGCTGTAAAACGCTGGATTCAATTATAACTGGCACGTATAAACTGAATGAAGAACATATTAGATTTCCGAGCTCGAACGTATTCGGGAATACCTGAATCGCATCAGATATTTTTACAAATTACTTCTCCTTAATGTTTGGCATACTGCGTGCACTTAATTAGAAGACGTAAAATTGAGACTGGGCTGAAGTTAGGTACATATTCATACGCGAAAGTTTGACCGTTTGCTCTGAAGTCATGGATGATCCGAAAATAATTCTAAATATGTTTTATATTCACGTTTTGTGCCATCCATGACTTCAGAGCAAACGGTCAAAGTTGTAGGTGGCCAATTTTGAACTAGGCCGAATTTTGAGAAACTGAAAAAGACCCACCTAGATATTCAGCCTTGTAGAGATTTTTCTAGTTTCGTAGCGAAACAAGTCTGATACGAACACAAGATTTTTAATGAACCCCGATTCATACAATAGAAACACATGAAACGAAAATTTTACGACGACAAAAACGAACCGAAAAACGAGACGTCTGATCGAATACGAGAACGTATGATTCAAGGACTCGAGAATAATAATGCCCGTGAGTAGAAAAAAATATCTGGTGCGTTGCAACACACACTTTCCTTAGCTGTACGCCAATTCACTTTCTACATGGCTTTTTCTACTTAATCAATACATTTATCACTCAGTTCATTTGAACTTGGTCAAACGACCCTTCACAGCAGCAGGAAGCGGTAGCGCCTACAGTTCTGGAATTTATTGTGCTGCTCGTACTCATTGCAAGACCAGACCATTATTGAGCAATTGGTACACAGAAAATTAATGAGGCTGTAAACATGAATTTTTTGAAGAAGCAATCACTTTTGCAGAGTTATTGGGTAATAACTGTTAGAACTGGCAGTAAGCGAAACGGCGGTAGTTGAAATTCAGGAATTTCTGGAGTGACCCCCATGTATCTCATGAGCGTTTTTAAACACTCACCTTTTACGTACTGGATTGGACTACAATACCAATATTTTTCAACATTCTACAAAAATTCCAGCGGAGTTTATAAGAAAAAAACTGCGCAAAAAACGCTTTTCGTCGAAAATTTTGATAATTTATTGTGCTGCTCTAGTCATTTTCCCACGAATGGGAATTTTATGGTGTGATAAAAAATATTTGGTGTTTTGACCACTATGATAACTATAGTTAAATTTCGGTGGATTTTGTTCATACCCTTATTTTGGCGTCCCATGATGACCTGCGGGCGAGATATGAAGTTTGAGCTGATATGGTTCGGTGGTTTTCTCTAAAAATCGTTCACAGACACACATACACACACAGACCATTTTCCCAAATAGTGTTTTTCGGACTCAGGAGGGTCTGAAACGTAAAGATCTGAAGAAAACTCAAACATTTTTTTCCAGCCGATTACATAACTTACCTTTCTACTTCGTAGAGCCAAGGAAAGTAAAAACATCTCCAACACACCTTAGCCAAATATATCATTGGACTCAATACTAAACTAACTCGCCGTTAATTAATTAATGAACAGCTCGAAACTCTCAATTACCTCCACAACTTTGGTCAACTGCCTCAACTGGGGTTCAATTTTGGCCACAGCTCCGTTCCAGTCGATACACACCGGTGCGATGTAATCGCTTTGGAAAAACGGAGGGTCGACATGAAGAACTGCAATGTTTTCACTGAAGCCTGTAATTTCGCCGACGAACGTTTGTGGCGCACTGATGGATTTCACCTGCATCAACAAAAAACACTTTTAATACAACTTTCTAACTAGTGAAGGATGTTAACAGAGGTTATAGCTCACTTAATGTAAATGCTAAAGAAAGGAATTGTAGTAGAGCGTGTGCAAAAGATTATACGGGAGTTGGCGAAATAAACTTCCAAGAATTATCTTTGTTGGCTGGAAGTAAGTTAAATAGAGAAGTTGGTTTGTGTGTTGGTTTCAGTAATCCTCTTTTCTTAGGTAGTCACCAAGGTGTATGCAAAGTCCAATTGAAGACTATCTTTTATTTTACTTCATTCTTTTCAAAAGTTTAATCAGGAGAGCTTTTTCAAAGAGATCCAAAGAACTCCATTCTGCGTGTTTCTGTGAATGCATTAGATAGAGAATAGCGCTTAACCAAAGGGTTAAGGGCGGCCGAGCGTGTTGGGGTGTGAGGCCTTTTGAACCAGGGCGGACTCTGGTTTGATCCCCGACCAGGCACCTCCCTCCTCCAAACCCAGGGGGTAAGGTAATGGGTACTGGTGGCGGCTGAGACACCAATCGTGCCCTCCAATGAGCTCATGGGGGAGTAAGGATATGGCCCAACAAGGCCACGGTGAAATGCCACTGGTCCTGCAGCTCTGGCGGAGCCCTATGGCCCGCAGCTGCCTCCCTGCTATCGTCTTCTTCTTCTAGCTTAACCAAATCAGCTCACATATTATTTCATCATATGTGAATGCCCAATATGGTTTAGAACCAGATTAGAAAGACTTGGAGGACGAACTATAGATAGGGACGATACACGACACAACGAATGGAGGAGAATCCTCAAATTTGTGGAAGGAACCGGAAGATTCCAGTACCCATTCTAGGAGCCAAAGCCAGATCCCTTACATAACTTGGGTGATGAAAAATGGGCCCATATAAGGCCATGACTCAGGTCGCTGTTCTCTCGGCTTTGGCTGATGCCCTGCAGTTTCTCTCTCTCTCTCTCTCTCTCACATGTTATATCCACCCTTAACTATAGTTAACTCTCTCTCTCTCTCGCTCTCGCATGCGGTTAGTTCCATGAATTACCAATACTATGATCACTCAATAAAGGTGTGTGAGCAACACATTCCAGAACGTTAAACATTACCAGGTTGTGTATAGAACGTAGAGTGAAAAGTAGATTGTTATAGTTGCTCGAGTGACAAAAGTCGTACTCACTGTGAAAAAATGTCTGAGAATAGTTGTGCGCTGCGTCGCACCAGATCTTTTTATTTAGTAACACGTGTGAGATAAAGAAAATTCACTGGTTCTAGATTTCCCAAACAAAGAGCTTTTCCATATCATGCAAAACACGGAAGTCTCATAAACCATGTTTGTGTCCTTGGATTATGGGGTGCCGTGAAACGGATTTCGGTCGAAAAAGTTTTCGAAAAGTTGCTCTCTTTTTGAAAAAATTGACTACGAGCTAATAAAAACGAAATATGTCCAGTCTCACTTCTCTCAACTGGGCGTTTTCCGGGTCCACATCCAAAGAAATGTGAATTTTCCCAGCCACGACGCGAATTGACGTCTCATTCATCAACACGCGAACGCCCTCGATAAAAACGCAGCTGGCGGCTGAAATAAACAACGATAGATCAATAACAGATAAATGGTTCGTTGTTGAATTGATATGTAATTGTAGCGACCAAAGTATTTTATTCATTCAGTTTTATTCTTAAAAACCCTGCAAATTATTACACAATGGTTTATTATTCTCATGAACAGCTTGACCAAGTATTAGTGCACCCCCATCCCATTCGACTCAGCATCGAATACTAGTAAACTATACGAAACATGTCCTGGCTACAATGGAACCACGGAAACAAAACGTCTGATGATTTTGCCCCATCGGGGAAATTGGAACGGGGGCGCTCGAAGCGATCCCACCCGTTCCGAGGCGAAAGGGGAGTTGGGAGGCAAGCGAGCGGGAGGCGCGCTCGCTTACCTCAAGCGCGGTTGCTTTTTTAATGAGACGGGCGGGGAGGGAAGGAGTTCAAACGACGAAACGCTGTAGCTCCCGCGTTTTTTGCCCATTACAACCACGGGCTTCGTCCGATCGGATTGCCAAGATGGCGGGCACAAGTAGATACCAAATCGGACTTTTGGGCAAAAGAACGAATTTTTTAGACCACGTTAAAGGCACAAAACGACCCGGACGGCGGACGGGTGATGGACATTGCAAATTTGGAATCTCCAAGTCTTGCAACGTAAAGTATCAAATTTTAAGGGGGGGTTGTAAAAAATTTTTCGTGACCGAAAACATAGGGTTATTATTCAGAATGAATAATAAACCAAAATATATTTCTGCTAGCTGTATTATTGGGGACGAATATTTACATCGATTGAAAAATGTAGAAAAAATTGAGACATTACATTAGCAGCATTATTAGTGAATGTAGGTGACATAATTTTCCAAAATTAATTTGGTTGTGTTGGAATGTTAAAACACTGCGCCGTCATAGCTTAATTTCATCAATAGCAATTCCAAAGTCTAGGAAAAATATAAACTGATAACATACAGAGCTTGGGAACCTTTAAAAACAGTTACTGAGCACATAGGCTCACATACAGTTGGATTCTTTGGCCTGATGCATGAAGAACTGATGCGGCACGGGTCACCCCCTCTTGGCTCATTAAACGGACTAAAAAATTCTCACAAAAAGTCGTTCAATACTAAAGTAAAAGGGCCGAGGAGCTTTCAATCCCAAGACTGGATTGTTAATAGTAAAGGTCAGGCCGTTAAGTCAGTACTAAAGTCAGTTGGTTGCTCGTGGTCTTTATATAGGAAGAGAAAGGTGAATGGGATGGTGTTGTGTCATGGAAGGAAGGGAGAAGGGACAGGGGTCATACACCTCCTGGGAAATCTGTAGGAAGTGACAGGAAAGAATTGTAAGGGCCGTTTTGTATGTTGTCAATAATCTGTTGATTGTCGATTCCAAGTCAAAAAAGCACAGGGTGGTCTGTAAATCCGTCAGTTGGTTGTTTTCGTTTGTGTAGTGTAGTCAGTCTTCATCCTTTCTATTGTTTATGTAGCAAGGTGATGCAGTCTTATATTTTGGTAGGTTCATGTCCAGTTGTCTTGAGGTGGTTGGCAAAGTTTGAGTCGTCTTTGTTCCTACTAAGAGATTTAATGTGTTCTGAATATCTGGTTCGTATTTTTCGTCCTGTTGGTCCTTTGTACGCGTTTTTACATGTACAAGTTATTTCATATACCCCATTTTGGTGTCGAGTGGGTCTGTTTTTTCAGTCTTTGCAGTTAGTTTGGTTCTAAGTGTGTTGACGGTACGTAATGCGATTTGTATGCCTTCCTTTCGGAGGATGTTAGTTATTCCGTGTATTTTTGATCCTGTGCATGTATATGTGTAGCCCCCGATGCAACACCATCCTGTTCACCTTTCTCTTCCTATAAGAAGACCACGACCAACTGACTGACTCCAGGACTGACATAACGGCCAGACAATGATGTCTTTACATCGAAAGCGCTTGCCCACAGTATCTCACCAGCCAGAGAATACAGACTCGCCAAACAGGTACGTTAACTTTAGTAATTTACCTTCTGGCGGACCTAACCCAATTACTTTATTAACGACCATTCAGTTACAAGTAATTTTGAAAGTGTGTAAATTGCAACTCTTGAGAAGAGTCTTTAAAGCAAAGCCGGAAAAAGTCTCGATTCTACAACCAAAATTGATTTCCCATTATTACTGCCACATGGGTGACGTTGATTTGCACAATGAAGTTACCAACTACCGAACTTAAATCAGGAGTAAGAAGTGGAGGTGGCTATTATTTTTAAATTTATTGAGCTATGCTGCATTAAGCTCATGAAAAATTCACAACGGGTAAAATGAAAGAACAGGGACCACTTCCTCTGATAAGGCAATATATTGATACGTCACGACCGAGGTCAGGATATCGATATGCCCGACATAGTAGGCTCTGAGGCTATGTTTGAAATTAGAAATTGTTAATAGTAAAGGTCAGGCCGTTAAGTCAGTACTAAAGTCAGTTAGTTGCTCGTGGTCTTTATATAGAAAGAGAAAGGTGAATGGGATGGTGTTGTGTCGTGGAAGGGAGGGAGAAGGGACAGGGGCCATACACCTCCTGGGAAATCTGTTGGAAGTGACAGGAAAGAAATGTAAGGGCCGTTTTGTATGTCGTCAATAATCTGTTGACAGCTGTACGATAATGCCAATTATTTAATGTTCATTATGTAATAACCCGTTATATAATTATTTTAAATGTACTAAGACTATGAAAAGTAGTTAATTCAGTGAAATTGGTATATGAAATAAATATGAGATAACTAACGGACGCATGCAGTCGTAGCGTTATGAAGCGACCTATCGATACATGCAGTCGTAGCGTGACTTAAGTGACAGCGGTCCCTGTTCTTTGTTTCACCTCACCAAACGTCCGAGTTCAAACCACTTATCCCATATTGTGAGGCAGTCGTTGACATTTGAGACTGAGTTGAGTTAATAGCGCTAGATTTGTCAAGATTGGGTACTTTATTATCAGGCATGGCTAGGACAAACTGAATTCCTATTAATGTGTCTAAATAAAACACTGTGCGTTACTGTCGCAACTAACATATTGGGCCACGGAGTCGTATACGACCCGTGCCACATTTCAAGGATATACGACGGTTTTTCTTTCTTTAACGACTACTGAGCTTCTTAGGAAATGAAAAAACGTTGCAAATTATTACAGAACGGGTTATTATTCTGTTGCGCATCGTGATTGTGATCTATCCTACTCCACCCCTATGTGTACTACTGAGAATATTACATAGCTATCAATAAAATGGCAAGCGATAGTTCATATGTAAACGGAAATGTATGTAGAGCCCCTCCGAGACCAATCTCATTCGATTCAGCATCGAAAAATACTAGCGAACGATACGAAACATGACCTGACTACAACAGAACTTGACATTTTCTAGGGGGGCCCTAGGTAGTTGGCACTAACCGATGGGTGGTTGGAGTGAGACGAGAGGGACTGTGAAAAATGAGCCTGTCCCAGGGAGAAACGATAACTTTTGCGAGTTTCTTGTGTACTAGAATTTGCCTCACTATATTTACTGTGATTTCGCTATTTTCCATCTAGACTCAGCCCTTAGATCCGTTCTATACGACACAGCATAGCAAAATACCTCCCAAACCACACCAAACACTGCGTAATCGCAACACAACTAGATCCCAAACGGAGTTTTGTGAGAAAGAAAGGATTTTTCACAACACGTTGAAAGCAAAGTATGGCCCGGACGGTGAACTAAAGAACATGGACCGACCGCTTGATAACGCTACGACTGCATGTATCGATAGTTCGCTTGAACGCTACGACTGCAAGTATCGATATGCGTCACCGACGCAGTTGGTGGGCGAGAGCCTACGAGCGATGTCTGGCATATCGATAACCTGACCTCGGTCGCGATATATCGATATATTGTCTTACCAGAGGGAGCGGTCCATATTCTTTGCTTTTACCCGAAGGGGCGTTATTCAGAATGAGTGCTTTTGTGAAATGAAATACTCTCATGCAGTGTTAATATTCTAAATCGAGATCTATAAACAGTTGCATCGTCCTTGACCCGACTCTTTGGATTTCCTTAAATAAATCGGCCATTCATTTGATTGAATCTATTTATCTACGAATGTTGTGTTTGCGAAATCGCGAGGAACGGTTGCTCAATTATTAGGGGATAACTGCGACGTTCCCATTCATGACGTTGACAAGAGTTGGATGGTTACGACTGTTTTCAATGTGCTGTTGTGTGCAAGGTGCGACTTTTCACCTTTACTAATTTCGCATTTCCACCTTTACTAGTTTCACACTATTTAGACCTTTCGTTTTATACAACAACGTCAATTTGGATTATCAACGTACTATTACGTGAGATGACAATGTGTGTGTTGTTGTTGTTGGCTCCATCGAGCAGGAAACCATCCAACCGACTAAGTTAGCATCAAGCATTCAAAGCGCACATAATGAACATGGTGCTCAAATCTCAGGTCTTCTAGCAAATATATTTATGCAGCCCAACATAACAATTAATATTCTCAACCTACCATCGTGCATAGAGGTGCAATTAAATAAAGAAAACCCTGTATAAAGTCGATCTTGGTGCTCCAAATGCACAAGTGTCGATAAGTTTCAATTTAATGACTTCCATTAGGCTGTGATTCGAATAAATTTAAATTTAAACTCATTGAGAATGTTCGTATAGAACCTGGAAAAGGATAAAGCAAATCGATGACAACAATCTTCGTCACACTTTCTCAAACCTCATTCGCAAAATTTGAGTCACAAATTCCATTTACCCGCTCAGTTGAGTTAATCCTTCTGTCAACCTAGTCCCGCTTTCAATAGAGGTAAACCTTACAATCTCCCCTTAATCTTCGTGTTTTTTCCTTTAAGGAACCCACAGGAAAAACCGCTCGTTTAAACACTCCATCCCCCCCCCTCCCACCGACATCTTGCCATTTCAACTGTTGAGAGAAAAAATAAAATCCATCAACGCGAAATGGAGATAGTTTGATGCGAGATAGTGTCCAATGCATCATGGCTTCTGCTCAAAGTTGTAAGTACCACATCCATAAAGCACATATTACACATTGCCATAATGATACGAATTAGTCATGTTAAGCGAAAGGTCAATCCCATTGTGCCATAATTATTTACAACTGAATGCTGATATATTTGTATACCTTTAAAGTCTGAGCGCTCGTAAAAATGCCTGGTGCGAAGTATCAAACAACTTTCCACTCCCTACATATATTTGGTGCACTTTTTACTTTCCTTGGCTCTACGAAGTAGAAAGGAAAGTTATGTAATCGGCTGGAAAAAAATGTTTGAGTTTTCTTCAGATCTTTACGTTTCAGACCCTCCTGAGTCCGAAAAACACTATTTGGGAAAATGGTCTGTGTGTCTGTATGTGTGTGTGTGTGTGTGTGTGTGTGTGTCACTAAAGTGTGTCTGTGAACGATTTTTAGAGAAAACCAACGTATCAAATGGTCACAATGAGACGCCAAAATAAGGGTATGAGCAATATCCACCGAAAGTTAACTACAGTTATCATAGTGATCAAACCACCAAATTTTTTTTTCTCAAAAATGGCTCTAACGATTTTGATTAAATTTTTTATATAGATAGCTCTTAATAAGATAATTATACCATAAAATTCGTATTTGTGGGAAAATGACGAGAGCAGCACAATAAATTACCAAAACTATCAACGAAATCGATTTTACCACGGTTTTCAGAGAAAACGACCGAGACAAATCACGCATTGATAAGGCAATCACAATTTTTGATAAGGCAATTATACCATAAAATTCCCATTCGTAGGAAAATGACGAGAGCAGCACAATAAATTATCAAAATTTTCGACCAAAAGCGTTTTTCGCGCAGTTTTTTTCCTTATAAACTCCGCTGGAATTCTTGTAGAATGTTTAAAAAAAATTGGTATTGTAGTCCAATCCAATACCTAAACGGTGAGTGTTTAAAAACGCTCATGAGATACATGGGGCTCACTCCAGAAATTCCTGAATTTCAACTACTGCCGTTTCGCTTAATACCAGTTCTAACAGTTATTACCCAATAACTCTGCCAAAGTGATTACTATCCTTCTTAAAAAAATTCGTGTTTACAGGCTCATTAATTATCTGTGTCCCAATTACTCAAGAATCGTCCAGGAATGAGTGCGAGCAGCACAATAAATTCCAGAACATTAGGCGCTACCGCTTCCTGCTGCTGTGAAGTGTTGTTTGACTAATTTCAAAGGAACTGAGTGATAAATGAATAGATTAAATAAAATTAGCCATGTGGAAAGTGAATTGACGTAGAGCTAAGGAAAGTTGTGTGTTGCAACGGACTAGATATTTTAGTTTAACATGCTTCCACGGGACGGGTAGTGCAAAATGTAGGCCCACCAATCATTAAAGCATGGTTTGAGAACATTATAGAAACAGCCTTTCAAACAATATGACTGACTGTGGAGAAACGAACGAAACGTATGTTTGACCATTTGAAAACAAAATGACCCAACTAACTGTAGTTATCATAGTAACCAAAAACCTACTTTTAAACAGTATTCACGATTCTTATTAAATTGTTTGTATAGATTCTAGTGACACAACGATAATTTGAAAGTTACGTTTGTGGGGAACGGGAAGGGGACGGGTTTTGAAGCTTTGAACGTTTTACTAGTTTCTATTTAGAATGTTGTTTTACAAGTTCAGTTCATATGAGCTGACCAAGGAAAGTTGTGGGATACGTCGCACGAGATATTTTATCAACACTTTCCATTTCAACTTCCTTTCTTTGTTGAAAAAGGAATGGTTTTCGTTGACTCAACCTGTTACAATTCACTTTAAGCGATGACTGATTTATTCATTCCGAATTCCAAGTCCAAGGCCCATAAGAAGGGTGTCTTTTTGATGCCTTGAACTGTGACACACCTAGCTGAACGGAATGTTAGACTTGACGTCTCACCAGGCTTTATTTTGTTCAAACATCTCGCATTATTATGATTTTTACCTGTTACAACGATACTCGGCGACAGAATTGATCCACCGCAGAGTAGTCTCCACTTCACGTTCGGGTTTTTTGGCACATCGTAAATAGCAACGTGCCAAGGGCTGGAACCCAAAGTGGACGCCACCGTGGAGGTCTGCTCATTCTTTGGCCGCCTGGTTGCAGTCAGTCCGCATTCAAGTTTGCTGAGCTCTGTAAAAACAATGCACGACATACTCTCATTAGCGTGTGGGCGTTCAGGATCCCTGGATTCCTGTTCTAGATTTGAATTACCCATATCCTAGGCTTAGATTGACTGGGCCAAGCCCATTCAATACGGAGAGCGCCCTGGGGTGCTCTCCAATGTTATACCTGGTGACGGCGAGCGCCCCGAGACGCTCGGTTTTCTTTAGTTTCAATGTGCTTCAGACCGTTCCAGTCACTTGTGGAAGCCCGTTATTTACTGGCAGTTACTCCTAACAACATGCTGAACATTCTGCAGTTTGCCGTTTCTGAATCTGACGTTTCCTTTAGAAACTGCATAGTTCCCAAATTAGGGTAAGTAAAACTCCATTATCTTTACATTTGGACGTATAATTTAAACTTATTACTTAATAATAAGCTAATATATACCTATTTTTTTAGCAGATGGTTCGTACTCGAGGAGTAAAAAAGAGGGCGAGTGAGGAGCCACAACCCTCAACTTCAAGGTTTGCATATTAAAATTAAAAAAATTAAAATTACGATGATGAATTTGTATTGATTTTTTAATAATGATAATCATTGTAATAATGATTTTGTCAGCACCAAACAACCCAAAGTTGGTGAGCCAATGCAAAGAAAAGTGATGACTGACGAGGAACTTCTTCGTATCCTGTCCACCTTGTCCTGATACACCTGCTTTATGTATCGAAAATTGTTTTGTAAATTTCCACAAAAATATGATCGTTGATGGAAATTAATTGCTTAATGTTTACAAGTACTATTTACAACCAATGTAAAAATTTACGAACGATTTCTATGTTATTTACTGTATAAATACTTTTTTGTAATAAATACTTGTAATTTTATTGAAAAAGTTGACAAAAAATTGTTTTCCTCTCTTTATAATTACACCTTATTCAATACAACTTACCTTCTGAAAGTACGTTATGGATTAGTTTATTATTTTTGGCTTGAAATAATTGTTTCGAAATTCCAATGGCCCAATTCGTGTATAAAATGACGAGCGCCCCGAGGCGCTCGTCAATTTATACACTAATTAGACACATTAGAATTTTGAAACTATTTTTTCAAGCCCATACAAAAATTGACTAAGCCATATACGTAGAAAAAGTTGTGCCGTCAGTGATGGACGGCCGTTTATGAAAAACTAAGCAGTATACTGCATAGGGATCTCAATATGGCCGCCGTATTGAATGGGCTAGTATGGTATAGCACTGGTGCTCGTATGACTGTCAAGCATATTACTGCATGCGTTTAAAACGCTGAACTGTTGAAAGTAATTTTCTAAATTTGCAGTTATTACCTCCCGAGCATTGAAATTTCGATCAACGTTAATGTAACATTTTTCTTTCAAGAATGTTTACTGTAGTTTACATTTGTATCAGTAAACATGAAAGTATTTCCTCTTCTGAACTTCAGGTGTAGAAAGGAACATATTACACGAGTTGTTGGTACTGCCATATCAAAGAATACCTAGTACTATTCGTATTATAATGAACAACAACTAATAAGAGTAGTGATTTAGGCTTAAAAATAAGGTTAACACGTCATGAAAGCCCTTACCTCCACTGGAATCAGACGATACACCTCCTCGTGAGACTATTGAAACGAGCCCTGTAGATAAAACCAACGGTTGTTACAAACGATAATCTTTATGCAATCTTATTTCCTTCGAGCAAGAATAGTTAACTAAAACGTTGTTAGTTATTCGGGGTTTTCGGATCATTACGTTCCGAAGTCAGTGTTCCACTGAATCGAAAAAACCCAATATGTGTGTTTGTAGACAATGTTGCGTGTGAATCGTTGATCCGATTGGGCTCGTTATTTCTTTGCTTGTTCGTTATTTTTTATACTCGTAAATAATGTCATCGGCAGTTTCTTTTGACAGTTTGGTTTGCCTTTAAAAAAAACGTTATAACGATTTTGATTAGACTTTCAAATTATCTTCTACTAATCTGTGACTAACTTCCGTCCTCCATAAATATCTCTGTAAAAATATAACACAGCATTACGAAATTGAAGCTGTTTCGTTTCTTTTCTATGGAAAAACAAATCCGTCCGTTTAACAGATTAAACTACCAAAATGAGCCAAGCATGTGTGTTTTTTTAATTAAATATGTTTTTAAGTAAACGGTCAACTGAATTTGTTTAATCTGACGGAGCGTGTGTTAGCGACCTACACCACATTTTGTTCTTCGCGACTATTTTTTGTGACTATCCGTTGAACGGAGATGTAAGAAAATACCTGGTGCGTTGCAACACACAACTTTCCTTAGCTCTACTTCAATTCACTCGTGTACATGGATTTTTTCTACTTACTCAATTCATTTATCGCTCAGTTAATTTGAACTTGGTCAAACAACGCTTTAAATCAGCAGGAAGCGGTAGCGCTCACAGTTCCGGAATTTTAGGGCTTTATTGTTCAATGATGGTTCGTGAATGAGTACGAGTAGTAGTATTTTCCCTTTTTCCAAACATTCCTGAAAAATCGTGTCGAAAGCCTAGTCAATAAAATTGTGTGATCTGTGAAAAACGGCTTTAACGACTTTGATTAAATTGTTCATATTGACTGCTCGTAATATGGCTACTATATCATAAAATTCCCATTTGTGGGAAAAGTACGAGAGCAGCACGATAAATTTCGGAACTGTAAGCGCTACCGAATGAATTGAGTAAGTAGAAAAAAAGCCATGTTCCCGGGTGAATTGACGTAGAGCTAAGGAAAGTTGTGTGTTGCAACGCACCAGATATTTTTTAAACATTCTAGTAACATTTCAGCGGAGTTTAAAAGGAAAACAACCGCGCTAAAACCGTAGAAAATTTTGATAATTTATTGTGCTCCTCTCGTCATTTCCCCACAAATGGGAATTTTAAAGTATGATTGCCTTATTAAGAGCTATCAATACGAGAAATTTAATCCAAATCGTTTGAGCTGTTTTTGAGAAAAAAAAATTTGGTGTTTTGATCACTATGATAACTATAGTTAACTTTCGATGGATTTTGTTCAAACCCTTATTTTGGCGTTACATGGTGACCTGCAAGCGAGATATCAAGTTTGAGCTGATTTGATACGGTGGTTTTCTTTAAAAATCGTTCACAAACACACAGAAACACAGTGTTTTTCGGACTCAGGAGGGTCTGAAGCGTAAAGATCTGAAGAAAACTCAAAATTTTTTTTCATACGATTACATTACTTTTATTTCTACTTTGCAGAGCCAGGGAAAGTAAATATATATCATAAATTAAGATTTCTTTAACACCAAATGAGCGTTATCCAGATTTTTTCGAAAACGGTCCAAAAAATGGAGATGAAATTGACGGAATACTCTCAACTAACTAATGCGTTGAACGTACATAAACAGCCCGTATATGTGGGGAGTTGAATGTATGGGGGTTTCGATAAGTTGTGCGTTGCTTACCCACCAGATATTGTGCACGTTTGCTAAACTTTCCGGCGTTACTCTTCGGGTAGCGGAAAGTTAAGATTGCAAATCACGTGCCGTACAATAATTTGCGTCTTTTCCTCGTTTCTGAAACGGAGCGTTTTCCTCGTCGAACGACAGGGGCACTGATAATCACGTCAAAACAGTAGATTACGGCGGTCAGTCTGGTGAAGGTCAGCTAACCGGTGATATAATTTATAGCTCAGTATGCGGAAATATTCCTATACGCCATCACTGACAAAAAAGGTGTTTTTTTTGTAATTCAGAGCCCGCTTAAATCTCATTCATTTTACTCACTTTCCTCAAACGTTATGTTAAAGAAAGTACTGTCATTCGAACGACTACCTGTTTTTGAATTCAGAAGAAGCTGAAAATTATAGTCTCAGGCAGGTTCCGTTAAAATATTACTACAGTACTATACTGCCTGGAAGTGATTGGTAAAATGTAGTTCTGATTACTAACTTCTATGATTAGATCACTCAAAAGTTTTTTACAAGTGTAGTTAGTACTTGGAAATTGGTAACTGCAGTTACGATTGATTACTTTTTGCCTACTTAAATTCGTTGGGGTACAAATGCATTTTTAGTTTGCACTATAATATAATTGCTAACAACAAAACAGAAAAAATTCGAATTGTGATCTCTGATGACTAAAACTACTTCGTCTTCTTTTTTCTCTGCAAGCTCTCCTAAATTTTTGACGTGGAGTGGATTAAATTGGCCCTTTTTACTCTCCGCTGCTACAAAGGGAAAGAAAGTATAGTTATCGTTACAAAAAAAATTGGGTTTTCTTCAGATCTTTACGTTTTGAGGTCTACTGAGTCCAAAAAACCTAATTTTGGCGCGTGATCCGAGTGTGTGTGTGTCTGTAGTTCGATTGGCGGGAGAACGGCTGATCCGATTGAGCTGGTTCTTTTCTTGTTTTGTTCGTTATTTTTTTTTTTTTTTTTTAGACAGCAAAATAAGGCTATGGGCGGTTTCGGCCGATGGGAAGGGGGGTGAGGGACGAAAAACGTAACAAAAACTGGGGTTTTTCGCATTTTTCTCAAAAACGGCTTTAACGATTTTAATTAAACTTTCAAATTATCTTCTCCTAAGCAATACCTAACTTTTCTTTTCCATACATATCTCCACGAAAATACGGTGAACGGAGATATAGGCCTATGAAGCAAAAAATGGGTTTTTTACGCTTTTTGGCAGAACGGCTTCAGCGATTATCACCAAACTTTCAAGATGTTTTCGAAAAGTGATTACCTACACTTTGTTCTCGATAAATGTCCCTCTGACAGTCCATTGAGAGAGATAAAAATTAAAATGTGTCGAAAATAACGTTTTTTCGAACATTTCCGTAAATTCTGGAGTAACTGCTTCACCAAATTCGATCAATCGTTCAGAGTGTCTTTTAGTTACCCATACCCACATTTCGGTCTCCATAATTATTTTTGTATATACATGTTGAACGGAGTTATAAGCCAAGTTAACTCAGAAACCGGCATTTGTCGAATATTAATTTATCGGTATTCCAGTTTTCTCCAAAACGGCTCTAACGATTTCGATCAAACTTACAGAGTACTCTCACCTAACTAGTCCCTACATTTTGTTCACCATAAATGTTCCTGTAAAAATGCGCCCACATGAGTAGCTGGTGTTCGAACTTGAAAGGAAGAAAAGAAAACTAGATGAATGGGATACTTATTTGGGTAGTTCTCCTGTAAGTTAACTTGGTACAACTTCATACATTTAGTAACTTCTAGAAAGGGATAATCATAATGGCGAAAGATTCCAAATAAGAAATTCTTTTATAGAAAAAATAGTCAACTGCTAACTAGTAAAAAAAAACGAAAAATCAAACTACTCGCAATAACTACATTTTCTTGAAAAGGAATTAACTACTAACTAGTTAGTTTTTAACAGTGAAAATACTTAGAGCGGAGAGCGAAAAGGAGGGACTCTTTATTTTTTTCAACAATTGTTTTAACTATTAAATAAACCCACAGGGTGTCTTCTACGAATCAACATATTGTTCTTAATAAATGTTCCTTTAACAGTCTGTTGTCCTGAGATAAATCACAAACCGCGTCAAAAAAGGGGTTAGCACAACAATAACTATTACTGTAGCTATCCGTCGAACGCAGGTATAGGGCCAAACCGTTTTCAGTACAGAAACAACAAGTAGGACCTTAGATTACGCCGTGTGGGGCATAATCGTTGCATGAGGTTTCAATGTAGTTTCTCCCGGAAAAATATCACAAAATTATCGTCAAACACGTTCACCGCATACTGGCGGACGGTACTTGGTAAGCGCAACACCGCAATTGACCTCATCAGAGGGAATATTCAACTTAATATATTCCCAGCATTGCGTCATTAACTGTAATCCCGAATAAAGGCGCACGAAGAGTTTTTTTAATTCGCACTCCAAAGGTTAAGCGGATGTGAATATGGCATGCACGAGTCGTAAATAACCGTTCAGGCATCGGGCAATTCCGAAATCTGGTAATTAAACCGGCTATGTGTCATTTATACGTTTTTCTTCCACAGTCGACTCGCGACTGCCCGATGATATGCACGAATTGCGATCGGTGGTTCATTTAGTTCCAGTTTCTCGGGACAAACGTATACGTCGTTCATCAGACCATGAAGGACACATTGTGCCTTAATTCTGTTGCGGGGAAGACCACATTGTACTCATTAGAAACTGAAGGCCTTCAATCTGCATACCACGACGGGGTTCGAGGGCGTAAAAGAAATTATGAAAACTCGGTACAAATCAGTGAAGAGAGTTCTTTATGTATTACACATCCTCCCGTACCGGTAACAATATCATATCGATCTTAACGGTTACATCTGTGGTGAGCTTGCGTCGTAGAAGTAGTATCTGTCATTAGCTTCAATAACTTGACCTAACTCCAAATATATCCTACCGTCCCTTAAAATTTTGAATTTGAAAAGTCAGAAACTCATGAAACCTTATGTTTCATTTTATGTTGACATCTGCTACAGCACAGTTTTCCAATGAAAAATCGAATGAGACCACTCCTGCAGTCATAATGAGATTTACACTCTTTTTTAATGTTCCAAACTAGTTTTAAATGACACATCAAACCTAATCAGTATGTTTTCCAGGCCAGAATTCGATGGAACCAGCAACAACGCGTCCTGAGGAAAGTGTGAAAACTCGTTTTGATACATTCGGGTCATCTCGCCCCGTCCATTCATTGGAAATGGCCGAGAGAATTATTTTCGCATCTGCGGAATACATTGAACAAAACGTGGAATTGACGATCTCAATCGGTTCCGCCGATTTTCGAGCGAACCTGACTGTAGGCACGGTTTTTAGCGCGTTCCAACTGTCGAAGAAAATGGAGCTCTCCTTAGCTTCCTATTTTGTAAGTCTGAGACGTCACGAATTAGTGATGTGCGATTTCCTTGGAACTACAAAATGGGAGAAAAACTATTTAATTTAAAAAGAATATTTTTTCCTAGTTTTTTTCAGTTATGAAAATGTTTCGAAGGATGCTGAACCCGAAAATCATGGTCTGCACATATTTGAGACACGATTCAGAGAGACGGGATGATCACTAAAAATGCATATTTAACCAGCTGATCGACACGAGACGACGAAATAAGGTTAACGACCAAACCTGATAGTTATAGCGATCAAACCACGAAATATGTTTACTTTCCTTATAATTATAAAGTGGGGAGGAGAGTTATGAATCGGCTGAAACAAAAAAATAGAATTTTCCGTATTGTTCGGATCTTTACGTTTCAATGGCTACTGAGTTCGAAAAACACCATTTGAGATACTGGTGAACGCGATCGAAAGAAAACGGCTGAACTAAATCGGCTCAAATTCAATATTTAGCTTGCGGAATACTAAGTTTCAAATAACTCAACATTACCATAAAACTCTCATTAATGGAAGAATGACGAGAACAGCACAATAAATTATCAAAATTTTCGTTATGGCGCCATTTTTACTTTCCTTGGCTCTACAAAGTAGAAAGGAAAGTTATGTAATCGGCTGAAAAAAAAATTTTGAGTTCTCTTCAGATCTTTACGTTTCAGACCCTCCTGAGTCCGAAAAACACTATTTGGGAGAATGGTCTGTGTGTATGTCTGTGTGTGTGTGTCTGTGAACGATTTTTAGAGAAAACCACCGTACCAAATCAGCTCAAACTTGATATCTCGCTTGCAGGTTACCATGGGACGCTAAAATAAGGGTATGAGCCAAATCCACCGACATTTAACTATAGTTATCATGGTGATCGAAACACCAAATATTTTTTTTCTCAAAAATGGCTCTAAAGATTTTGAGTAAATTTTTTATGTGGATAGCTCTTAATAAGATAATCATACCATAACATTCCCATTTGTGGGAAAATGACGAGAGCAGCACAATAAATTATAAAATCTTTCGACGAAAAGCGTTTTTGCCGCGGTTTTTTCCTTTTAAACTCCGCTGGAATGTTACTAGAATGTTTAAAAAAAGTCGTGTTGTAGTCCAATCCAATACCTATAGGGTGAGTGTTTAAAAACGCTCATAAGATACATGGGGCTCACTCCAGAAATTCCTGAATTTCAACTACCGCCGTTTCGCTTAATACCAGTTCTAACAGTTATTACCCAATAACTCTGCAAAAGTGATTACTATCCTCCTTCAAAAATTTGGTTCCTCATTAATTCTCTGTATACCAATTGCTCACAAATGGTCCTGCAATGAGTAGGAGCAGCACAATAAATTCCAGAACTGTAAGCGCTACCGCTTCCTGCTGCTGTGACGTGTTGTTTGACCAAGTTCAAAGGAACTGAGCGATAAATGAATCGATTAAATAGAATTAGCCATTTACAAAGTGAATTGTTGTAGAGCTAAGGAAAGTTGTGTGTTGCAACGCACCAGATATTTTTGTTTTGTTCGATATTTTGGTTTATTATTCATTCTGAATAATAACCCTATGTTTTCGGTCACGAAAATTTTTTTACAACCCCCCCTCAAAATTGTGATACTTCACGTTTCAAGACATGGAGATTCCAAATTTGCAATGTCCGTCCGCCGTCCCCCGTTTCATTATGATATTTTTCGATGCTGAATCGAACAGGATGGGTCTCGGTGCATTAATGCTAGGTCAAGCTGATTATCCGAATAATAAACCATTGCGTAATAATTTGCAGGGTTTTCTTTTTTAGACAGCAAAATAAGGTTATGGGCGGGGTGATGGGGGACGAAAATGTACGAAAAACTAGGGTTTTTCGCATTTTTCTCAAAAACGGCTCTAACGATTTTGATTAAACTTTCAACTTATCTTTTACTAATCAATACCTAACTTTTCTTCTCCATACATATCTCCACGAAAAAACGGAGAACGGAGATATAGGCCTCGACGATTATCACCAAACTTTCAAGATTTTTCGAATAGTTAATACCTACATATTGTTCTCAATAAATGCTTCTCTGACCGTCCATTGAACAGAGATAAAAATCAAAATGTGTCGAAAATAACGTTTTTTCAAACATTTCCGTAAATTCCAGGGCAACTGCTTCACCAGATGTGATAGATCTCACAGAATGTCTTTTAGTCACCCATACTCACATTTCGTTCTCCATAATTATTTCTGTATATGTATGTTGAACGGAGATATAAGCCAAGTTAACTCAGAAAAGGAGATTTGTCGAATATTAATTTGTGGGTATTCCAATTTTCTCAAAAAAGGTTCAAACGATTTCGATTAAACTTAGGGAGTATTCTCAGCTAACCAGTCCCTACATTTTGTTCTTTCTAAATGTTTCTGTAGAAATGCGTTGAATGAAGATATAGCACTCGCATATGTTTCCTTACAAATCCAGCTCATGCGATCACTCTCGGAATATCAGGGGGTAGTCCAATGAACTATCTATACGGTAAGGGTGTAATAACGTTGATCGTATAGTTAGTCGCAACTCCAGAAATTTGGGTAAAAGCACCAAATGTTGACACTTATCCTAATGTTGACACTCCAATTTCAAAACGTAAACTCAAGGTATTGGGACACTGTAGGTACTCGGAATTGGCGTCATTCTGTTGATAAGGATGTGAGATTTGAGGTAGGCCGGCTCCACTAGTTATAATTACCCATATCGAACGTCTGGCTAATATTGAAGCCGGTGACAGCTGGATCAGTCAACCCAGCGACGCCATCGCTATCCCGCAGGTTAGTGAGGTAAGTCAACAAAATTAGACTTTTCAAGTCAAATATTATGAGTAACCAGTTATATATCTATTGCCTGCTCTAATAATAGTGTAAGGAAGAATTTGTAAGCATTAAACCCCTGAATTTCGTTGAAATAGATGGTCAAGATGGGGTGTCATCATTTGGGTTTCATGAAAGGGCGTGTGTCCTAATGTTGACACCTGTGTCAACATTAGGGGAAAATGTTGATCAGGTTGCCAAGGTGATATTTGGGTTTGAATAATTTCGTAGAATATTGGGACTATTGAATTTTTCAAATCAGCGTACTGGAACCTTAAGTTGACATGGAGATCCTAATGTTGACATATTTTGGTTCCTTAAGTTGACATATTATAATTTTTTTTACATTTTTACGTAAGGTAACTTGATCTTTTTGTGGTTAGACCCCTACCTATGACCTTTGCTACACTATCAGGTACCTACCTACCTATCAGAATTTTAAAATAACAGTATGATTCTGATACAGTGTCTTATCATTTTAACAGATCGACTACTACCATGCCTCCCGACAAGAACGGAATGTGGAAGTACACTGTCCTGCAAATGGAAGACGCTATAAAGGATGTGAAGCTCGGCACAACGGTTTATGCAGTTGCAAAGCGCCATGGAGTTCCTCGTATCACTCTGTTGTACAAGGTGAGAGGAAAACTCCTCTCGAAAGAAGAATAGGGCGTCAGTCGGTGCTGTCAAAAGATGAAGAGGAGATTTTGGTCCACTGGATAAAAACAACAGCAAAGGCTGGCTTTCCAGTCACACAGGCCCAGGTTTTTCTGAGAATTACAGTGACATGGATGAAGACTGGGATGTTGTCCAGCAGCATACCTTAGCTAAAGATACAGAAGAGGAATTGTTAAATGATACGGAGCCAGTGGAGGTATCACTGAAAGAAGATGCGCCGATATCAGGTCAGGGATTGTCAAATGAAGTGGAGCCATTGGAGAAGTCGCTGAAAGAAGATGAGGCAGCATCAGGAAGGGAGAAGGAATTGTCAAACGAAGTGGAGCCTGTGAAGGAGTCGCTGAAAGAAGATGAGGCAGTATCAGGACGGGAAAAGGAATTGTCAAATGAAGATGGCCCAATATCACTACCTGGAGGGACCGTAGGAGAAACAAGTTGTGCTCAGGAAGAAGTAGGACGAATAAATGAATGGGACATGGTGGTGAGTGTGTTGCCCGCAAAAAAAGCAGACCGAATGTGTTTGTCTGGTTGTCAAAATTGAAAGTGAAGATGCTGCTGAAGTAACTCCGCTTCATCCCTGCAACAGACTGAGGACTGTTTTCAGGCCTTCGAGCGAGGGGAATCGCCTTTTGGCAGTCAGTAATGTGAAATACAAACTGCCCAAGCCTAAATATTACGGGGGAAACCCTAGAAAATTTGTGTTCCCTACTTCTGTTCCTGTTCCTCTGTGATTATGCTTGTGGCGGCCAGCCGCCACTCTCCACAACAAAAGTCGCCTCATTCCGACAGAGGACGCTAGCCACACTTCCTCTACAATCAGGTACGTCGTTTCGTTTCCTTCCGTTAACATCGCCCTCAGCGCTCCCGCTGTCCTTCGATCTAACAGCTCTGCCCGATTTTCGTGCTCACGAAAATCCTCCCTCGTCTGAACAGTAGAAGAAACCTGGCTTACTGCTACGCCGTAAGCCTCGGTGAACAATAACTAGAACCGAGCTCCCCGTGTGCGATTCGTCGCCATGGAGGACTCTCCACGCCCCTCCACCTCATCCGCCCCTTGTGGCCCCACCACCCAGCTCGCTGTCACCAGACAACGACAGGCACCCTCCACCACATCTCCTCCACCTCCTCAATGACCCCAACCCGCTCGGACATTCAGTCGGCCCTCCAACAAGCCCTCGCATCGCAAGCGAGTGTTGCAGCATCGCAAGCGAGTCTTGCAGCCCAAATGGCCTGCCTGGAGGTCAAAATCGCCGAACTCACGGTAGCTCTTTCCCTCGTTCAAGACGAGCCTCCAACCGTTGTCCCAAACTTAATGGACACAGCCCCTGCCCCCTCGGACGACGCACCTCTCCCTAACAGGAAACGTGCCCCCCCGTCCCGCTCCACCTCCCCAGTGCCCTCTGCACCAGAGGAATCCACGGTTACTACAGCCCCTACAAAGACCGAGAAACGGTCTCGCCCAAACCGCATCCTCCCCCCCGAGTCTGACTCCGACTCGGACTCTGACTCTGAGGAGGAAGATACAACCAACTCCTCCACTCACCCCCCGCCAATCGTAATAAAACAAACAGAGCGTTGGCCGGCTATTCATGCCTACCTCGGAGCAGAAGGCATCACCCACCGCCGCTGCATTAACTCAAATGCAGGGTTGAGGCTGTACCTCAACACTGTCGACGATTTCCGTCGCCTCACAGCACAATTAGAAGCGGAAAAAATCGAATATACGACCCACCAAGTCCGCCAAGATCGAGACTTGGAAGTGGTTATCCGACATATTCCCACAACATACTCCCTCAAAGACCTTCAACGCGGCCTAGAGAACCGCAAATATCCAATTAAATCCGTTTACCGGATGAAAACAGGCGAAAAGCTCTGGCCCCTCGTCCTCGTCCGCCTTGACGCCAAATCCCCAGTGCCAGGGCGATCTTTAACCTCACCAGCTTCGATGGCTTGGTAGTTAAAGTGGAACCTAAGAAGAAGTCCAAAGTGGTTCCCCAATGCCTCCGCTGCCTCAGCTTCAGGCATACTGCCAATTATTGCCACGCAAAGTGGGTCTGCGCTTTCTGCGCAGGTCCTCATGCCACCCCAACCTGCCCAATCAAAGACTCTCGCGGGATGCTGGTCTGCGCCCACTGCAAGGGTCCCCACCGTGCCACCTATAGGGGCTGCCCAAAAGCCCCTAACAAGAAGCCCTCCCAACAGAGGAAGGCAGCCCCGCTCCCCCTGCCAACCACCAACCAGCCCCCCCGACCAGTCCCAACACCAGCTCCACTGGTCACCCCTGCCCTCTCATACGCCAGAGCTGCTGCTAGCAACTCCCAGCACAGTCCCCGCCCAACCCCGCCGGCCAACAACAGCCATCACCGCCCCACCCCAGCCCCAATCGCTGCCAGTACTCCACCCAAGCCCGCTGCAGCCACCCCATCAACTATCCCCTCCGCGGATCGTGAACGTGCCTTGCGGGACATCGCCTCCTGCCTCTCCCAGGCCGTCCTCCTCCTCCAGACCCTGTTCACCACCAGCACCTAAGGCAACATCCATCCTAAATTGGAACGCCAATGGCATCTTGGCCAAACACCGCAACAAAGTTGCCGAGCTCCACGACCTACTACAGGAGTTATCAGTCGACGTAGCCTGCATCACTGAAACCCACACACGGTCTACCGACAAGCTCTTCATCCCGAACTACTCGGTATACAGATGCGACCGCCCAGGATCCCAAACTGGGGGAGGAGTTGCCATCTTGGTCCGCAACTCCCTCAGACATCAAGCCTTCAGCACCCCCACACTATCCCTGGAAGCTCATGGAGTAACAGTCCAGCTGAAGCCTGGCCCACTACGGATTGTCTCTTGCTACTCCCCGCCCAATACCCACAACTTGGACGAAATTGCCCCCCTGCTAGACTCACCCCACCCAACAGTGCTTGCTGGCGACTTCAATGCCAAGCATCAGTCTTGGGGTTGCCGAACCAAGAACAGGAAAGGATCCTCCCTCCTCCGCTTGCTGCATCGACACAACTTCTCCATAGATGCGCCGGCAGACCACACCTTCCACTCAGCCGACCCGAACAAACAATCGGACATCCTTGACCTCTTCATCTCGAAGAACACCACAATCGAGAAAGAGCCTCGGACCCTACCTGCTCTCGACTCCGACCACTACCCTGTGATTCTGGAGATCCCGGCACACCAGACGCCACTCAGATCACCCACCAGCGAATCGACTGGCTCTCCCTTCGTTACTACCTGGAGACCTCCACCTTTAAATGTCGCACTCCCCGGTCAAGGGAAGACATCGACTCCGCTGTGTCCAACCTCACTCTGGACATCCAGGACAAGGTACGGCTTGCCACAACCTCCTCCCCAGCTACCCCAGGCCGCCAACGCCTCTCGCCGGACATCAGAGCCCTGATCCGGAAGAAGAACCACTTACGCAGGCTGCTCCAGCGGACCCGCCTCCAGTCCCTACGACCCAGGCTCAATGCCGCCAAAGGGAGCTCAACGCTGCCCTTCAAGCTACCAGAGACGCCAGCTTTGAAAAATACATAGCTGAAGCTGAACTCAACCCCAAGCGCTGTTGGAAGATCGTCAAATCCCTACGGAACAGGCAACCCCACTCTCCACCTCTCTACCACAACAACACCTCACACTCCGCTGAAATCGACAAAGCAACCATCTTCGCCGAATCTCTCGAAGAACAGTGCTCCCCTTTTCCCTCGCACGACGACCACACCACCTTCCATGCCGAGGTCAACTCCTAGTACGCAGCTTCCCTCAAGGGCACCCTGCAACCTTCAGTCCAACCTCCCGAAGGAAATCAGCGAAACCATCAAAGGCCTCACCAAAAACAAGGCTCCAGGCAGCGATGGCATCTCAAACGGAGTCCTGAAGACACTGCCCAGCATCCACACAGTGGCCATCTGCAACATCATCAATGCCTGCATGCGCCTCCAATACTTCCCTGCAGCGTGGAAAGAGGCCACAATCATCTGCATCCCCAAGGCTGGAAAGCCTCTGAACAAAGCTACTAGCTACAGGCCTATTAGCCTTCTCTGCACCCTGAGCAAGATAGCCGAGGCCATCATTTTAACCCGCCTCATCGAGTTCATGGCCACCAACAAGGTTCTCCCAGACTTCCAACATGGCTTCAGACACCATCACGGAACCTGCCACCAGCTCCTCAGGGTGACTGAATACATAGCTGAGAGCCGGAACAAGCATCGGCACACATCCATGCTTCTACTGGACGCCCGCCAAGCCTTTGACAGGGTCTGGCACGAAGGGCTGATATACAAGCTCATCCTGCTTCGCTGTCCACCCTCTCTCATTGGTCTGATTCACTCCTTCCTCACCGACAGGACCTTCAGGGTGAGAGTTGGCAAAACTCTATCCACCACCCACCGCATCACGGCTGGCGTACCCCAAGGCTCAAAACTCTCCCCAGCCCTCTTCAACATCTTCTGCCATGACATACCAGTCCACGAGAAGATCGTCACTGCTCAATATGCGGACGACGTAGCTCTCCTCTACACCTCCAAAACCAAGCTGCACTGTGCCACAGTCATGAATAAGTTCCTGCCGTCCCTGCTC
This sequence comes from Pachypeltis micranthus, assembly GCA_020466155.1. Lineage (NCBI taxonomy): Eukaryota > Metazoa > Arthropoda > Insecta > Hemiptera > Miridae > Pachypeltis > Pachypeltis micranthus. The sequence goes on from CM035770.1 coordinate 64,906,402, forward strand.
AGCTGGTACCACAAATGGGGACTACGCCTCAACGAATCCAAATCAGAAGCCGTCTTCTTTTCCCGCCGTAACATCCCCCCCCCAAACATCCAAGTGGGGAACCATCCAATCCCCTGGAAACACCAGGCCAAGTACCTCGGTGTCACCTTCGACAGGAAACTCAACTGGTACAGGCAGACCCTCGCAGTTCGCGCCAAAATCAACGGAGCCTTCATTGCTCTCCGGCCATTCTTCAACAACAGAAAGGTCTCACATCCAACGAAAATCCGTATCTTCAACGCCATCATCAGGAGCATCAGCACCTACGCTTATCCCGTATGGGGCACGGCCTCCTCCTTCGCAAACTCGAGGGCACCTACATGAAGTCCCTCCGAGGTGTCCTCCGCTCACCCCGCTGCATCAGAAACCAGCAGCTCCTGAAGGAAACAGGCCTCCTCGCTCAGTGCGGCCGCCTCAACCTATGCCCTCAACCTCCGCAACTCGGTGGCGGGTCACCCAACCCGTCCATCAGCTGCCTCACACAATATGCCCCCAACCCCTCGGACATCATCCGTAGGCCCTGCTCCCTCATTCCACGCTAACCCCGTCCCGTTCCTCCCCGCATCGCACATGCGCATGAGTCCCCCTGCATCCGCAGGCTGGCCTCCCATCCTTCTGGTTTAGAACCTCCGGGTTGGCAACCGCGGGGGAGGGGTTTTAGTCGGTAAAAATCCGACACTACCCATTTGGGTGTCTTTTGAAGATTTCCCCTCCCCGGAAGCGTCCGAAAAAAAAAAAAAAAAAAAAAAAACGGACATTGAATTCATTCCATCTTCCACCCTTACACCGTTCACATCCTCTGACGACAACCGACCACCTTCAGCGGCTCCAGCGGGGACAATGAGGCCCTCTCGCGTTAGAAGAAGAAGGAGCGACGATTCAACCGAATCCCTCACCGAGAGGAGCTACGCTCAACCGAGCCCTTCAAACGACGCTTCGACGCCTGGGGAACTCGTCCCTCGCCCGCTGCTCGACCGAACAAACCGACTCAACCGAATCCCTCATCTCGCGTCTCCGACTGAAGGAGCGACGATCCAACCGGATCCCTCACCGAGAGGAGCTACCGCTCAACCGAGCCCTTCGACCTAACGACGCCCGAGAAATCCGATCTTCACCTCACACACTCACAACCAACACACACACACAACAACAATATTTCGTCGGCCCTTTTCAGGACCTCACACACAATCAAGCAGCGCAACTTTCTGAAAAGGGAGGCCCCGACAATGCTGTTCAAAATCCATTTCCTACTGTCTAGTCTAACATTAAATATATTTTAACGCGTTCCTAATCTCGTTTGTTCATTTACTTTGAGAAATAACTAGAGGGAAAGCATATTTAAATACTTTCTCAAAAATTTAGACTGGTGTCAACATTAGGAACCGCAAATGTCAACATTAGGAATTTCCGAAGGCAGAACTGTCAACATTAGGGGGAAAATTCCATTTTTGAAAAACTTGTTTTTTATGCTGAAAAAATCGTATTTAATCAAGTCTAATAAGTGCAAATTGTTCCCAAGGAACTCACGATTCATGATCACTATCCAAAAGTTTCAATTTCTTGAATACTTGGGTAGAGCGCAGAATCGAACGATTTTTCTCTCTAATAGTGTCAACAATTGGTGCTTTTACCCTAAACTACCGCCATTTCACTTACTCGCATTAGTAAGTGCACCCGATAATTTCGGAACAGCTAAGTAGAGCAAGTTGTAACTCTATGAATTCTGGAACCCTACGAGTAAATGCCACCTGTTTCTATGTATTCTACCAAGTTCGCATAAACTGAATGAAAAACACATTTTATTATTCGCTCGAGCGATAAAAGTTGCTGAATGCGCGTGAAGCCGAGGAAAGTTGTGTGATGCGTCACGTGTTTTCATACCCGTCGCAAAGGCTTCTGAGAACGACAATCACCATTTGAGATTATAGGTTATGCGACAAGTGTCGGCACAACTTGATTTCAGTGTTTCTTACTTCCAAATCACGCTCATCTGAAACTAGAGGTTTCATAAAAATCATGTACGTAGTCCAATAAGCTATCCACGCTATGACACTGTAATTACGGTTGTGAAATATTGGGACACTTCCAGAATTCAAACTGCAATCGCTTCTTTGACTTGCTTTCTTCGCTGTTTTTTTGCCCATTATTTTAGAATCGTAAACACGAATACAGATAAATGGTTGAACGGGTCGAAATGGGCTAGAAAAGTTGACAAAACTCCCGACACGGAAGCAATTCATTTCGACGTAAATATCTTCGGTACGGTTTACGTAATTGACGTAAAATCCAACGAAGGAATAAATATGTTGCCACGTATTTCCCTAAATGCGAGTCCAAAGACCTGTTTCAAATCTCGTAAAAAAAAGGCAGACCGAAAATACCTAAACGAATTTTTATCCGTTAGTCCATAATTCATTTTAAGAGGGGAAGTGGAAAGGGAAGAAGAGGACATCGGAGCCGGTTTGTGGTGCGCACGAGGGAATTAGTAGTTCCACCTCGACTAGCAACTTGAAAATTCGCAGAGCCCCATTCTGTATACTGTTTTAAAAGAACTTCGCTCGACACAGCAGTTGTTATTTGTCGAAACTTTACAATTGAATTACAAATAAACACAAACATGTACAATTTTCTGTTATTTCAATCATCACTGAAGTTTTTGGTACACGAGTTTGCCTTCTCGTCATCAAATGTTGTCATACGAGTATGTCAGGAAATGAAAACCTTAGTTGATCTTGATTTTGCACACTAAAATCTACGTTTTCTTGAAGAACGCGAAATTGTCATTCCTTAAACGGGAGTGAGGAAATGAATCGCTGCTCGTAGTATTCAGCAAAAAGTAACAATGACAGGTTTACTAGTGATAATATTAATTTCACCCAGTACTTCCTGGTTAGGAAAGTTAATAAACAAAGTCGCTAAAAAACTGTCCTCGGTCGTCCTCACGTATCTCCAGCAATATCTGTGATTCAATGTATTTTATACTCAGTTCGTTTGAACGTGGTAGAACGTAACTTCACTTGGTTTGCGATAGCGTATTAAGGCACTCCTACTTATGCCGCGACATTATTAGCTACAAGGGCGTGGGCAATTCACGAGACGGCTATTTTTGAAGGATCGTGTTTACTATTTCGGGCAAACTGTGACAAATGTAAGTGAAATGGCGAAGGTTCGAATTCCGGGATTTCTGAATTTGTTCCGAATTATCTTTATTAAACTACCGCCTTGATTTTTATGAGAATGCGGAATAACCTTCAACGTATTCGTGTGAACGAAATTAATAAGAAACTGTTTGGCGCGAAGCAACCCACAAATTTCCGCAACGCGTGTAAATTCTACAATGTGCTACGTGCACAAGAGCTGTACACGAGTTCAAAGTGTTTTCTAACTTTTAAAAAAATTTAGGTACTAGTTAACCCTTTAAGTTTTTTGAAATGTTAAGAAAATCGGAAAAAACGATCATTTAATGTTAATTTAATGTTTAAAAAATTTCATTTTCGGCGCTATCATGGCTTAATAGTTGTGGATATAGGTTTCTAGAAGACACTTCAGTTTTGTGGTTAGTTCGAAAATATTTTTTAAAATCACAATTTTTGACACGCCGTAGCAGTTATTTCTGCTCAAAGGTTAATCAGAGCCCTTTATATAGAACGACATATAGCTATTGACTAGTTGAAAATATCCGGTAAGTTTGGTGAATATGGCTGAAGCGGGAGAAAACTAATCAGAGATATTTATAAGTGAGAAATGTTTGTAACTGATCGTTAAAAAATAATTTGAAACTTTCATTTAAGTCTATAAAACTACTTTCGAGGTAAGTTCGAAAAACCATGGTTGTGGGTACGTTTTGTCCACCACCCCCCACCCTCAACGGACTCTCTCATAGCGCTATTTTCGCGCCTTTCAAACTTCAGAAAAAAACAGTCAGTCCAGCCATTCTCCCGCAAACTACATTATATTCGCCGAAATTAGTTTTTTCGGATATACGTTTTTACTTTCGTTACTCTATGAGAAGTGGAACTGCACTAAAATCTCTTTTGGTCGAAATTGTGATAATTTATTGTGCCACTATCGACATTATCCCATGGCTGACTTTTGGTTTATTATTCATTCTGAATAATAACCCTGTTTTCGGTCACGAAAAATTTTTTACAACCCCCCCTCAAAATTTGATACTTTACGTTTCAAGACTTGGAGATTCCAAATTTGCAATGTCCGTCCCCCGTCCGGGCCGAGTTGTGCCTTTAACATGGTCTAAAAAATTCGTTCTTTCGCCCAAAAATCCGATTTGGTATCTAGTTGTGCCCGCCATCTCGGCAATTTGATCGGACGAAGCCCGTGGTTATATGGGCAAAAAAACGGTTAAAAAAATTAACGAAACGCAGTACAACGCGGGAACTACAGCGTTTCGTCGTTTGAACTCCCTCCCTCCCCGCCCGTCTCATTAAAAAAGCAACCCCTCTCGAGGCGAGCGAGCGCGGCCTCCCGCTCGCTTCCCTCCCAGCCACTCAACTCCCCCCGGGTTCGTTTCGAGCACCCCCATTCCAATTTCCCCGACAACGGGGCCAAATCATCAGACGTTTTGTTTCCGTAGTTCCATTGTAGCCAGGACATGTTTCGTATGGTTTACTAGTATTCGATGCTGAATCGAATGGGATGGGTTTCGGAGCACTAATACTAGGTCAAGCTGTTCATGAGAATAATAAACCATTGTGTAATAATTTGCAGGGTTTTTTTTGAGTTTTCGTCGGATTTTTGTGTTCCCTTAGGAAAAATGGTCTCGTATTTAGTCTGCAGGACACCACCAACAAAGAACACAATGAACACAATCGGTCCAAAACCAACTATTGTTACAACTGGTGATCAAAACCAAATTTGTTTCCTCAAAAACTGATTTCCTAATGATTCTGATCAATTTAGTTGAGCGAATAGCTTCAAACCAGTTGCTCGGGAAGTACAATTTTGATCACTGCTACAATAACGAGAAAATCACAAAGAATTGCCAAATATTTCGAAGTTCAATTTCAGTGCAGTTTTTAACTCGTAGATCCACCTCATGAGACACCAGAGTTTTCTCAAAAATAATTTTCCTTGTCAAATAAGCTACCAGAAGTATGGTATAGTAGCGGTTATAAAATAATTGGCAGCAAGCTACGAAAACTAATTTGATTTTGTCGTTTCTACGACTAACATTTTCCACTGAGTTTTTTTCTACATTCCGCAACAATAAACACAGACTCATCAAAAACCTCGTGTTAACAGGCCCATTAATTGTTTATTAATAAACACAAACCTTTCAACAAAACGTCACATTGACAATCTAATAAATTACCTGTTGGCCGATTTCTCGCTAAAGCTCGTGACGTGAGTTGGAGCAACCCAATAAAGTACCGAACGATTAGCACCAACAGTTTCTACATAGAACGTTTATTTGAATGAATATAAAATGATTTTAAAACAAATTGGATGGAGGGGTTGGTGAAGCGACAAATGTCACTGAATGATACTTGTGAACGTAACCGAAACTTCAGAATAGTACGCGATGTCTTATTAAGTGTTAGGGAACCAAAAAATGTAGCAAATATACATCGCACGTGCTGCGCTAGTCCACCAAGTCATATCAGACTTCGCGGTTTTCAGTTTACACCTTTAATAAAGAAAAAATACGATTTGTAAGCATTTAGTACCTCAATTTATATTCCGTTTACCGACAAAGCTAGCCCAGATGTACGCAGCTCCCTGGAGGATAAATACGATGACAACGGATCCTAGAGCGCATCTTGGAAGGACCTTCGGCTGCGGCGAGTCTACGTTCAGTGTACCAACCTTGCACTTGATGTATATGGTGGAAATACAAAGTTGCAACTATTTGTATTGAATTAGTTCACTCTGTCAATAGCGTTGAGAAGAAAATTGATGGAAGTTGGAGGTTTCGTTGTGAGGTTGACAGGAGATGTCAAGATAGTCACAGTCTTCTGGTCTCTCGCGTAATGTTTCGACATCCAAAATTAAATAATCGTTTGTTCCCCCTTCAAACAGGCCTGCTGTGGAACTGTTCGTGTTACACGCGAACGATCAAACACTAGTGAGCCTAATGTGTTCAAAGAATGACGAGAACTTACCGATAAACAAGAAACAGTTCAATGCCATCGAGGAAGGAAATATATTTCTGCTCCAGTGGATGAGATTAGAATTCTACTGAAAAAGAGTCGGCTCGCACCAACTCGTTTGAGCGATGGAAGGGGACGGACTCGTGCACTGGGAGAAGGAGCAGGAGCCGAGCAGGAAGTGGGGAACCGGTAATTCATTTTCACCGGTTCGAGCCCCACGGATTATTCGACGTATTTTCTCAAGTTGCAGGGAAAATCTTTCGCTCTGGCAATTAACGGCGGCCCTGAACCGAAGATGACCACAAAATCCACAGTCTTTGTTGTTGACTCAGGGCACGAAATGAGGCAGACCACGTTTTTCCTATCTGCCGCGTAATTATGAAGCGGGAAATGGAGATTAATTTTTGCTTTTCGAATTTTGAGTGAGCGAAGAGGGAAGATAGGAAAAACGTCACAAGAAGGGAAGAAGGCCTCTGAGAATCGAGTTTGGTGTGGCAGTCTCTGAAGGCACGTACGTGACAGTTGGGCTCTTTTACCACGGTTCATATTAATTCATATTTCGGGAGGTTCTAAGGCTCCATGGATCCTTCGGCTGCAGCTTCGCCTGCTTTGGGAATACTACCAACACCTCGTTGGGGTTTTTGCGAATTTCGCCGTGACGGGGCTAGCAAGACTGTAGGATGCTCAGCAAAGCGTAGGAGGCTCGGCGTCCCTCGTACATATATTCAAACCATAGTCCGATTTGGAGGCTCAATGTTTTATTTCATTCTGTCAGTATTCGCTGTTTGTGCGTTAACCGCACATCCGGTCTTGGATTTGTTTGAGGCCCAAGGAACATTAAGCTCCCTGAGCGCTGCTTTGTATGGTTAGGTTGGCTGGATGGAACTAAGAGGGTTTCCTAAATCCTCCTAATCTTCCACGTAGGTGGAGTGGGCCACATCCACACAAGAGATTACAGCACCTTCACGCCTTTCACATGTCATCAGTGCCTGCTATGATGAGGTGTGTCAGCAGGGGGATAGAAATGTTGTGGATGCTCACTCTCCTACCTGCTGCGACTATTTTGTGCCTGGGAATCATGTGGTGTTATGTGTCTGTGTACTAAGAATTGTCATCCTATGATTCGAGGACGCCAAGTTGCAGGTGGCTGAGGAAAAATCTCATTCTCATTCTCTTGAAGGGAAAACGAAATAACCAACCGTCAATACGGTGGTGTGACGGCCACAGGCACCCTCTGGATGAGCAAGTCAAGTATTTTGGCGTTAGTACAGGGGAAAGGCTGGTCTCGCAAGTTTTATCTCATGACCCCCAGGGGGTGCTTGTCACAGTCACACAATCATCATGTACGAGGCCATTTACTTAGGTGTGATTGGGTACTGTTCCGTTGTCTGAGGTAGCAAACTCACAGTCAATCAAAGGGGAGTACCTACCTTCGAAACAGCCCTTTACCTATTTTGTTCAACCGAGGAAAATGGTAACGGCTAAAATATCTGATGCAGCGCACACAACTTTCCGCCATCCCCCTAAATATACAAGCTATTTACACGTGACAAAAAATATGGGGGGAACAAAATGTGGGTATAGGTTGCTACAGGACGAGACGTAAGGTTGATCAATTTCAGTTATGAAATCCTATTTTCGCTTTATCTGCCTTCAACTACCGTTCTCCGAATTTTCGTACAAGACAATAATATTTTCATAATAGTGTGCTGCTCCTACTCATTGCAGGACCATTTTTGAGCAATTGGTACACAGATAATTATTGAGGCTGTAAACACGATTTTTTGAAAAAAGGATAGTAATCACTTTTGCAGATTTATTGGAAAATAACTGTAAGAACTGGTAGTAAGCGCAACGGCAGTAGTTGAAATTCAGAAATTACTGGAGTGAGCCCCATGTATCTCATTTGCGTTTTAAAAAACTCACCCTTTAGGTATTGGATTGGACAACAATACCAATTTTTACTTTCCTTGCTCTAAGAAGTAGAAAGGAAAGTTATGTAATCGGCTGAAAAAAAAATTTTGAGTTCTCTTCAGATCTTTAAGTTTCAGACCCCCCTGAGTCCGAAAAACACTACTTGGGAAAATGGTCTGTGTGTATGTGTGTCTGTGAACGAGTTTTAGAGAGAACCACCGTACCAAATCAGCTCAAACTGATAAAAAATGTAATCAAAATCGTTAGAGCCGTTTCTGAGAAAAAAATTTGGTATTTTGATCACTATGATGGCTATAGTTAACTTTCGGTGGATTTTGCCCATACCCTCATTATTGCGTCCCATGGTAACCTGTAGGCTAGACATCAAGTTTCAGCCGATTTGGTACGGTTGTTTTCTCCAAAAACACCCCTAAAATCGATTTCGTCGAAAGTTTTGGTAATTTATTGCGCTGCTCTCGTCATTTTCCCACTAATTGGAATTTCATGGTATTATTCTTTCATTGAGAGCTATCAATATAAAAAATTTAATCAAAATCGTTAGAGCCGTTTTTGAGAAAAAAAATATTTGGTGTTTTCATCACTATGATAACTATAGTTAGCTTTCGGGGGATTTTGTTCAAACCCTCATTTTGGCGTGCCATGGTGACTTGCGGGCGAGATATAAAGTTTGAGCTGATTTGGTACGGTGATTTTTTCTAAAAATCGTTCACAGACACACACACACAGACCATTTTCCTAAATAGTGTTTTTCGGACTCAGGGGGGTCTGACACGTAAAGATCTGAAGAGAACTCAAAATTTTTTTTTCAGCCGATTACATAACTTTCCTTTCTACTTCGTAGAGCAAGGAAAGTAAAAATGTTAATGACAACATTATTATTTAGTCTGGAGGAGTACGAGATTCCCCACGCTGTGCTTTCACAGGTAAAGGCTGCGCCCTCGAACTCACGGCAGTTGCGACAAGTGCCATAATGGGGTCTGATAGCAGGCAAGTGAAGATAGAGAGGCGGTAATAAGATGTAGGATTGAGGAGTAAGAATACAACATCAGTTCATCATTCTCGTCCTGATCACTCCAGGGTAATTCTGAATGTCCAAGTAGTCCCTGAAAACTGAAATCTTATTCTCATTTCACAAAGCAAGAAGTGGAATATAACTGGACAGACCGATGCAAGGTAAGCTCATGAAGTGAATAAAAAATGAAGAAAACTCAAAATTTTTTTTCAGCCGATTACATAACTTTCCTTTCTACTTCGTAGAGCCACGGAAAGGAAAAATCAGGGTAGCAGTGGAAGAAACCAGCAACCAACCAATAAACAGAGCACCGCTACCAGGGAAAAACTGTTGATCTTTCAACGTGCTCGTGTGAATTAAAATCCAAACTTCAATTTTATTATCGTGGAAGTCGTTTTCGAAAAAATGCGAGACGCCGTAGATGGGGCGACTAAGTTTCAAGTAAAGAGCTTCAAACGCGTCAAGGTTATTACCGCAGCAACTGTCTCAGCGGATGTTGCCCGAGTTTACGATCCTTTTGGGGGTTCATTTTATAGACGGGAAAGTTTTTTCGTTCAACAGCTTCTACGAAGTAAAATTGGTTTGGTCGGGATATTGGACGATTAACTGGGGCAATCGAACCTCTGAGCTCAATAAGCAAAGCTTCATAGAATAAACCTACCTTTTGGTTCCCAGTTTTACTTTCCGCCACTCGACAGTTGAGTTGTGTTCAGATCTTCAGACGTTTTGAGACCCCCTGAATCGGGTTTGTAGATAGTCACGGAACCAGCGTCAGAACATACGCAATATACAAACTAAATGGACAAATATGAGCAAATAACGGTGTTTAAAAATTGCGAGGAATAGATAAAAAAAGTTAACACCAAGTATATATCCCCGTTTGAGCTAATTGATATAATTTGATTTCTTATGAATAATTCGACGCAATAGATCTCTTACATAAAAATTGTTACTCTATCTGATATTTTATGAATTTTGACATATTCAAAATCTAATTTTGAGTGTTTGCGGTAATCAGGTTCAGCTGATCAGTGAATTCTGCCTGGTGAATTACAAAAGGTATTTGCAACTTCCTATCCCACTTCTATCTAAATTACTGAGATTATTACTATAATTTATTTTGCGATTGCAATAGATTTTTAATGAAACTTGTCTGCAGTGTTGTTGGTTTCCCCCAATCTCTGTTGTGAATAGGAAGTTATGTTTCAAATCAAACTCACACCTTCAGAGTCGTTGGAGTGAGACTATGAAACTCTTTGCACCTCCATTTAGCCGAGTTTGACTGTCTTTCGAAGCAGAATTGAATGAGCACCTCCTCCATTCACTCCGTTCCTTCCTTCCTTCTGCTTTCTACCTTTCTTGTCTTTTCAGCAAGACATCTCCTTAAAACTATTAAATGTCCCGTAATAATATTATGTGCTGATGAACTAGATTTGGACTCTTTTCGTGACAATTGGTGCAATATTCACTCATTTGTTTAACATAACGGACTCAAGTTTCAAGTATAATTCGAGAGGAGTACAATTTACAGTAAACACCTTTCTTAGCGAAGTTTTCTCTTTTTTCGTGTATTCGTCTCCCTTTTTTTATTATTTACCTCTCTCTGTTGTGAATTTGTCTCTATTTTCTGAATTCGCTTCATTTTCTACGTAAGAAATTTCTCTTTGACGTGTTTGTCTCTATTTTTTATTGTTGTGAATTTCCCTCTGGAATTCGTTTTTTTTGCAATGCAGTATTCGGTCTTGGAAATCGGTTTCTTTTTTCTAAATCTTGCTCTGCCTTTTTATTTATTCATTTTGTTGTGGCTTTCCATCCAAAATCCACTTTTTTTTAAGTTGGCTGATGTCTGGTCTCGTAAATTTGTCCCTCTTTCCTTTTAAATTTGTTTCACTTTTGATCTCTTGGACTTGTACTTGTTTTTTTCTTCCTTTGTTTCCTTTGAAACGTGGTCACGTTCGGTACCTGAAAGTTTTCATACTTTGGAGATGATTGAATCGGGGGGAAAAAAAAACAAATGCAGAGAACCTTTTTAGCCTCTGCAATTTGCCCTAATTTTCCTCACTGAAATTTTCCTCACTTCAGGTGTTGAAAATTCGCTGATTGGGGGGGTTGTCTCTCTCAATCTTTAATTTCTTTTAGAGTTAAAAAAGTGATTACTTTCTTTTCATAAATGAAGTTCAGCCTGCTGTTCATAGGACGCCAAAATTATTGAATAAATCGTATTATACTTTTTTTCTCGATACAACGATAGTATAACATCCATTCTATATAACATACGCATTCGATAACATTTTCATTCTTGAGAAGCAGCACAATAAATTACTGTCTCCAACGTTCGACTTTAAAATCTCTTTTAATACAGTTTTTTCGTATAAATCCCGCTCAAATGACTATCAATTAAAAAACAAAACGATATGGTAAAAACACAGACTACCCATACTTTACAATAGAGGGTAAATAATAAAACTAATAAAATAATTTTGAGCGACCTGAAAAATCCCAAAATTTAAATTAATATTTTTACCGATTAACTTCTTCAAATTCTCTTAAATTTCATAACATTACAAGAATTATTCCAAAAAAACATGATGAAAGTCCCCTCAACTACCTAGACGTTGTATTTCACTTGAGGCCCAAAGAATTTCGAAATATTGAGAACAAACAGTTTCTACGTCGAATGTAAAGTGACATTTTGCTAGTTCGTAAGGCCAGTGAAAAATAGATTGGATTAGTAGCTAGAATGTATGCAGGGCTGATCAAAGTTGTGTGATGCGCTGCACCAGATTTTTTATTTTTTTTTTAACCTGTTTACACTTATTTGTTATATTTTTCATCACGGTGCAGGTGCCGCAGAACGTATAATTATCGTAATTTGTTGAAAGTTCGTGTAAATAAAGTCTGAAAATAACGCGTGAAAGTAAAACGTGAAGGATGAAGTCGAAAAAGGGCGGAGATTCAGTTGCGTCGGGCGCGTCGGTGTTGGCTGCACTGCTAATCAAATTGAGGGAGGTGAACTTGGGGGCAACACTGATAACCAGTAGTGAATTATGGCGACCTAGTCAGGTGAGAGAGTACAGTGAACCGTCTCAAAACCGATCTTCAATAACATAACAAGTTTTGAGAATGTTTTCGAAATCCGAGCGCGCCACGAATATGATTTTGCGCCTCAGTCGTTACCGCGGTCTCATTTGCGGAAGATGAAGAGGCACAATCGGTTTGTCGAGCTGCCGCATTCTTTTAATTTCTAGAAATCCATTATGTGGACAACACCATGCATTTGATTCGATCGGCTGATGAGTGCTGTGCCAGGGTTTTGTCGAGACTTCATTTATACGCCGTGTTGTATTTTTTCATAGTCAGTTTTAGCGGTCAGTTAATGAAGGTTTACCCCACTGTACCTATGTCAGAATTGTGTTATAATTCGACGTCTTGCTCCTACCAGGTACGTCCCAGAACTAATAGATTCGTAGTCTATTCAATTTATTAGGCGAAAAATACTTAGTTTTAGTCGCTTGACAGCTTCATTAGATCACATAGAGTTCTCTTCACTTTCAAATTAGTCCATTTCTGATGAATCTAATAGTTTTTCACATCATTTAACATAGTCGTTGCTCTTATCAAGTGTCATCAGGGCAGAAAAGACTTGTACCAGTCTACTTCAGTTACTCACTTTAACGTGACCAGATTGTGTTTAGGCTTGGAAAGGAAGTGTTATATCCAACTGATGTAGATTATTTCCTTTCAGAGCAACGTTTTCAACCTCTCAGAAGACGCTTGTAGAATGATAATACATAAACATAACCATTCAGGTGAGCAGTATACGTTATTGACACAGTAGATCATTCGCTTTTCTGTTGCTTCCAGTAGGTATTATCGGTATTGCCATAAACTAAGTTTTGAAAAACCCTCACTACTTTTATTTTCCTGCGTAGTGCGTAATAATATGAGTGTCGTTATTAAAATTATATTGTTCGTGTGTTGAGCTTTAGATGGGTAAAAATGCTAATCGCTTTCTCAAATGGTTGATACAGAAATCATGACAAACATAGCTAACAGCCGAAAGAATGATTAAATAATAAGCACAACTTGCCAATATATTAATATTAACCATTATATCACGTACTTCTACAATCACGCATCTACTAATTAATTATAACGAAATATAATGCCAGGAGTTTGAGTGCTTCGTAAAAGGTGCGACGCATCGTACAACTTTCTGCAGTCCCAAGTACATGCTGAAATGTTTATTGTTCATTTTCTGTTCCCCCACACTATCTTTCGTAATTGTAATTCGCAGTTTGTGATTTGTTTCGAGCCAAATAATCTCAGTGCTAAATAAGGGAGGAAAATCGATGTTGGAAACACTTGAAAGGTAAAGATTATTACTGTTGAGCTTACGGATTGATGCTGTCGCCAGAACTCTGAAGTGCGATTACACGCAGATTGCCGATTTAAAGTTATCGAACAAATACGATTTCATCACAGGGAAAACACTTGAAAATTGACAAATTGAGAGCGACGGGCGAATATAATGTTGAGCCAAACGGGTTTTATGAATAATAGAACACAGTTGACGCTGTGTGTATGCAAGAAAATATTAAGAACGGGGTTCATTGTGTGACACTGTGATTGAGTGGACGGTGTACAAAAAGTTCCATCAAAATCAACTAAAAATGGTCAGTGACAATCGGAGTTACGTTGATACGGCTGTATTACGCTGATTTGATTCGAACGCTCAATTGTGATCAATGACGCGTAGTTCATTTTTTCAAATGGTGTTTTAGAGCGCAGAAGCCACACAAATAAAATTTTTAAAAAACAGAAGGGGGAACTAAGAATAGGCGAATCCAGCTAACGAATCGCATACTCGCTGATTGTTTAATGAGCGTTCACAAATGACTAAGGTGGGATAAAATAAAATGAATTCCGAAACATCGGGCGTTTTGCCATCAGCTGCTGTCCTATAACGTATTTCTATTCTGCAGTTAGTTTTGTGAGTTCTAACTCCGAAAATCGTAATTTTGGGACAATCCAACTATCGTATGAGCAGAATGTGCTCATTGGAAAACCCTGCAAATTATTACACAACGGTTTATTATTCGGATAATCAGCTTGACCTAGCATTAATGCTCCGAGACCCATCCTGTTCGATTCAGCATCGAAAAATATCACAATGAAAACCAAAATAAAGGTTGAAAAGAACTGAATCGTAATATTAAAATAAAAAAAAAAAACCGAAGTATCTAGAAAAAACTGAATTTTAATATGAAAACATGCACGCTAAATACTAATATCTAAATTTAACCAAAAATCTATGAAAAAAAAAACAAAATGAGAATGAAACGAAAGAATCTAAAAAAATTGAATCGTATTAAAACCAAAACGTCGGGGAAATTAGAACGGGGGCGCTCGAAGCGAAAGGCGAAAGGGGAGGCGTCGTTGGGAGGGGAGCGAGCCTCGAGCGAGCGCGGTTGTTTTTTTAATGAGACAGGCGGGAGGGAGGAAGTTCAAACGACGAAACGCTGTAGCTCCCGCGTTGTACTGCGTTTCGTTAATTTTTTTAACCGTTTTTTGCCCATAACACCCACGGGCTTCGTCCGATCGGATTGCCGAGATGGCGGGCACAACTAGATACCAAATCGGATTTTTGGGCCAAAGAACGAATTTTTTAGACCACGTTAAAGGCACAAAACGAGCCCGGACGGCGGACGGTCATTGCAAATTTGGAATCTCCATGTCTTGAAACGTAAAGTATCAAATTTTGAGGGGGGGTTGTAAAAAATTTTTCGTGACCGAAAACATAGGGTTATTATTCAGAATGAATAATAAACCAAAACTAGTCAGAGTCATCACGGAATGTTTGCGGCGACAGTGAGTTAGTGAGTTTTTAATCATGATGAACGCAAAAAGAAAGGGGTTACATTCTGTGTAGTGAAGTTATGAATTCTTTGGTAATCAACAAACATTCATGGGACGAAACCGTGAATGAAACGTCAAATTAAGATGTAAGATGAATGTGAATTGGCTTTTCACCACAAACCCGGGTACTTAGCGACAAGAGCTAGAAATATGTGTTAAAATCAACAAACAAGAGTCAGATTTGAAATGAGCGGTTAAAGTTGTAGAAGTGTCTACAAAGTAGTTTGAATGATATTTATACATTTGGCGACAGTGTACACGTAGCGGTGCACACCTGTTGGAAACGTTCGAGAATCCCTAACAATGAAATATTTGCCAGTTCTCTTGTGGCGTGTTGAAGGGAGGTAATAATTCGGCTGAAGGCGATTAACTATTGAATGGGTTAACGCAGGACGGGGCATAAAACATCTATTGTTCCTTCATTTGTCAATATCCTTGTAGAGTAAGCTAAATGAAAAACAAAACCCTGCAAATTATTACACAATGGTTTATTATTCTCATGAACAGCTTGACCTTGTATTACTGCTCCGAGACCCATCCCATTCAATTCAGCATCGAACACTAGTAAACCATACGAAAGATGACCTGGCTACAATAGAACTACGGAAACTAAATATTCCCCCGGCGCCAGGCCATCTGTAAACGTCTGTAGGCGTTTATGATCCGATGGAGGAGTGTGCGGACGAAGTGGCCTTGGCGCCCCGTCGGGCAAAAAGAGTCGAAAGGTCGTTGTGAGTCGAGCGGGCGGGTGATTGAGTTTGATATGACGGGAGGGAGGGAGTACTAACGATGAAACGTTGACTTCCGCCGTAGTTCCCGCGCTATACTGCGTTTCGTTAATTTTTTTAACCATTTTTTGTCTATAAAAACCATGGGCTTCGTCCAATCGGATTGCCGAGATGGCAGGCACAACTAGATACCACATGGGATTTTTATGCAAAAGAACGAATTTTTTAGACCACGTTAAATGCACAAAATCCGAGGGATGGCGGATGGACATTGCAAATTTGGAATCTCCATGTCTTGAAACGTAAAGTATCAAATTTTGAGGGGGGTTGTAAAAAACTTTTCGTGACCGAAAACATTGGTTTATTATTCATTCTGAATAATAACGAAGAATGAATAATATTCAGAATGAATAATAAACCAAAAACAGTGTAATGCACTAAATTGTAGCAAACTAGTCGGCGGTGGAAAGTATAAACTATTGTGTATGGGCGAACAGGCAATATAGTGTTCATATTTCTGTTACCTCTTAAGCTCAAGAGCAATAACAGGAACAAGTAATACACGGAAAGAGCAAACTGATAGTATACTGTGGCCAAGTCCTATCGCGTTGTTCACAACAACTCAATGAAAATCACAGCAGATTTAGGTTCCAGATGTAAGATTAATCTACGATACTCAGAAAATTGAGAACTGTAGCAGCCTAGCCAAAGTTCACCAATAGCGTGTGTGTTGTTTGTTCATATCTCTTTGCAGAATGGAGGACAAAATTCTTGAATTGACGAGAACAATGGTGTAATTATAGCTCCTTCTGTTTTAACTTTCGTTAGCCTTACGGAGTAGGAAGGAAAGCTATTCTGTCGGCCGAGAAAAATTGCTAGTTTTCTCCAGATCTTTATGTTTTAAAGGCTTGTGAGTCCGGAAAACACTATTCGAGAAAACGGTCTGCGTATTTATGAATGCGGTCGAGAGAAAACTGCCCGAATGGGATATTTAGCTTGCAGATGGATATGAGACGCCAAAATACGAGATCGACCCAACGCTGACTATAGTTATGATGGAAAAAAATTACCACTGAAGCACAATAAATTATCTCCATTTCGATGGAAATCTATTTTTAGTGCAATTGTTTCCTATTAAATAGCGCTCATGTGAGGCTAGTGCTCTAAAAAGATCAGGGATAAATAGTTTACTAAACTCTTTCGAAATTCAAACCATTGCGTTCCACTTACTAGCGTGTCTCCAAGAAAAAAAGGCTGTCACAAGAATCATCTTTTAACCGATCACTCAATAACGGCTGTGTCATTATTGCTACTCAATAAACTCCAGACTGTTATGGTACCTTCATGTAAAACGAATGAAAACAGATTTGATTAATTGTTACGTTGATGAAAATTGCTGTAGTGCGCGTTGGGTTGAGGAAAGGTGCATTGGCTTGTTCTCTCAAAATTGGCCGTAACGATTTTGATTAAATATTTTGTTTCGCCTGATGAAGATAAAATGACGTTAATGTGAGATTTGCGTTCTTGAGAAAATGATGAAAACAGCGTAATAAAATATCAAAACATTTGGCGAAAAAGTGTGCAGTTTTCCGTATGCATTTTACCGCTCAAATGAAACGTCCCTAACAAATCGTATTGATAGTACAATAACTCACCTTACCCACACATTGATACGTAAAGTAATGAGGGAGAAAATTCCTGAAATGTTCTATGGTCGGTTCATACCCCTTCCTCCCTCTCCACAGGCATGGGTTTCTCATAAATTACCTACGCAATGGTTACTCAATAAATAAAAGTTGCGACGTAAGTAGGGACAAAACAATACATTGTGGAACGTTATCGATCAATAATTGAGTTCTACCAAGTTCATGTATACAGATTGTATTAGTTGCTATATTGATACAAATTTCGGAATGCACAAAGGGCTTTGGAACGTTGAGTGATGCGTCGCGCTCAATATTTTAAATTCATGTACGATTATTGAGGGAACGCAATTTTCCGCGTAGTTTGTCAATGTTATCATAAAATAACCGACTGATATGCTCCGATTGTTGTTAATATGCAAAGGATCGTGCGTTTAGACTTGTTGCAGCTGGTAGAACGTAACTTCTAGCGTAGCTACGTAATAATAATTGATGTTATCGAAATCTAGTTCAGTAGGTGGTTCTATTCAGGCCCAACCGCTGGGAACTTCTCAAGCAACAGGCTACTTGTTGGCCTTACTTTGTTTATCAAGTTTGACTTG
Source organism: Pachypeltis micranthus (assembly GCA_020466155.1). Lineage (NCBI taxonomy): Eukaryota > Metazoa > Arthropoda > Insecta > Hemiptera > Miridae > Pachypeltis > Pachypeltis micranthus. The sequence continues at coordinate 64,924,387 of CM035770.1, forward strand.
TGGTTTATTACTAACTCTTGACGCAGGAACCTCATCCGTTGAGCCGAACGGTTAAAGCTCGTCAATATTCGTCAATTTTATGCTATCGCTTTTTGCCAGTGATACTGTAATAAATTGAAACTTGATGAAATTGGAATTGAGGGGACTTCAAATTAATTTTCTCCTAGTTGAAAAAGTAAAAGTGTATAATGATTGTTTGAGGTTGTGCCCTGTAACAGTAGTTGACTGAAGTAGCGCCTGAGTTTGTAGGATAACTAGAAGCCCGTAGGATTTCGTAGAAATAATAGAACATTTCAGTAGATTGTTGGTTTTCAGTTCACTGTCATATTAGATGTATGTTCGTTATTCATTGAAAGAAGGATAGGGTATCACAAAAATATCTGACTGCACAACTTTTTCAGCCCCAACCACATCCTACCTACCAATCCAATATACTCGCATTTTGCGCTTAGCTTCTATGAACTTGTAAAATATGACTTAACGTTCTACATGGAAACCGGTAACGCTTAAAAGTCCGGAAATTATTGGGCTCCTGTTAAGTATGCTACGGCCTTCGTTTAAAAGCTCTTGATTTTTCTGAGCAGGTTTGAGTTCTGGAGTTATTAGGGTAACAGCGAGCGTCAAAACGACGTTGACTTCAATTCCGGAATATCTGTGGTTGCTCCTCATTATCTAATTACCATTATTGAACTCTCATCATAAAGGCAGCTTATTGAACTACCACCACAATTCTTTTACGGGGAACGCATTTCTGGGGGAATTCCTTTTCAATCGTTTTTCGTCGAAACGTTTGATAATCAATTGCACTTATGCCACGACATTCATATAAGAACTCCCGTATGGGTAATTAATGAGTCAATCAAAATGATTTTTCTGGGAAGCTGTGTCCGCTTTTGTGGATTCATAGGAGAAACACTGCGAACAAATTAGTCGACAAAACAAGTTTCGGAATTTCTATGGTTGCTCCCGTCTCTTATATGACAAAATGTCGTCGATAGCTTATTGAACTAACCCAAAATTTTTTAAGAACGATAGTTTCAAATGAGCGAGATATAAAAGGAAAAAAGTTGGCTATTTAGATCGGTTCATATAAAGTTTTATCAACATCGGTACAGCCATTAGCGTTGGCTAATATTATTACTCTTTGGTCATACCCTTATTTTGGCTTTCCATGGTAACTTGCAGATTAACTATAAAATTTGAGCCGATGTAGTGCAGTAGTTTAATCCCAATCGCCGTCCCAGACACATACGCGCTCTGACCAATTTGCCAAATATATTTTCCGAACTCAGTAGCCTTTAAATAACTTGACAATCTGAAAAGAACTCGAAAAAACGTTTCTCAGCCGATTACGTTGCTTTCCTTCCTACTACGTAGGGCCAAGGCAAGGGAAGTATGTGGTGCAAATCATTATGAAACGAACTCTTTATCCCATTCGACCACCGTTTAGTGTGGACGGCACTGCTTAAATATTGATATATTCGTTGTTAATCGTTTGACGTTTGAGGTAGGCCACGCCGGTGTATTCTCCCTGTGAAATGATAGTTAGCGTTGGTTAGGAGTCAACAAATAAAATCATGGTTTTGATAATTCCTTTATGTTCGCAACCAGTTGTTTACTCGAATCGTACTGACCCTGAGCGCAACTATAACACGAGTAACTGAGTATTATAATTTACGTCAATCGTGTCCATCACCCCTCAAGGGCATCTTATCCTAAAGGCCGCCTTGCACAGTAAAAAATATGTTATCAACTGTCGTATTTTAAATACAATAAGTAGTATAATATATATATTTGTATACACCATTAATTTATAGATTATCGTATTACCGATTTATTCAGAAGTATCATCAAAAGCCTAATTTAAGAAAACGACTGGTGCGACCGTCACACAACTTGCACCGCATATGTTTTATAATTGTATGGCAATATAAAATATCTGGTGCGTAACAACACATAACTTTCCTTAGCTCTACGTCAAAATACTCGTGTAAATGGCTCTTTCTACTTAATTCATTTGAACTTGGTCAAACAACACTTCACGACAGCAGAAACCGGTAGTGCTCAAAGTTTTGGAATTTATTGTGCAGCTCATACTCATTCCCGAACCATTATTGAGCGATTGGTACGCAGAGAATTAATGGGGCTGTAAACACGATTTTTCTGTAGAGGATAAATCACTTTAGCAGAATTATTGGGTAAACAGTTTAGAAAAGGTAATACACGAAACAGGGGCAGTTGAAATGTCGGAATTTCTGGAGTGACCCCATACGAGTATATCTTTGTTTTTAAACGTTCACCCTATAGGTATTGCATTGGACTACCACTCCAATTTTTTGGAGATTAAATTTTGGTATTTTATTGTGCTGCTCTCGTAATTTTCTTACGAATGAAAATTTTATGGTATATTCACCGTATTGGGAGACACCTCTCATATGAAAAATTTAATCAAAATCGTAAGGGCCGTTTTCAAGGAAAGAAATGTTTGGTGTTTTGATTACCATGATAACTATAGTTAGATTTGAGCGTATTTTGCACATACCCTTATTTTGGCGAGCCTTGATGACCTGTGGGCTAGTTATAAGGTTTAAGCTGATTTGGTTCAGCCGTTTCCTCTCAAAATCGTTCACAGACATTTTTTTTAAGCTCACCGTAAACGGGACAGTGGCCCAAAAAAGAAGAAACTAAATAAATAATAAGTAAGGAAAAAATTGGGAGGGTGTTCAGACTACCATATGTTGGCTCTAGGGATAGATGGATTGGGAGGGGGAAGGAAAGAAGGATAAGAGGATGTTCCACGATAAAACGACCACCAGTTAAAGTACTCAGGAGAACGCCTGCTGACACTCCCAGTTGACGCATCTCCTCATCACTTGTCTTGCATCACACACCACACCAGGACACAGTCAATCCGGGCCTGCAACCCTGATGTTACCTGCCTCCACTCCACAAGCTTTTTGACACCGCCATCCGTCCTGTCGTATTTCCGCTTCTTAGCTTGCCAAGTTAGAGCATGATCCCAGCTGCCAGGTACTACCGAGCATTCAGGATCACTGCAGACTGGTCGGGATCAAGGGTGACAATGTCAGGCCTCAGTCCTTCTTCAGAGACAAGCCGTTAGTGCCACTTTCTCTCCTTGTTCCCAGCCCTCAGATGACAATGCACCAGCAACCTGCTTGCAGACTGCAGACCCCCATGAGTACGCAGACACACCTGCACCACATGATTCAGTGACTCATACAGGTTATCACAGGCACGACAGCGAGCATTCACAACATTACGATCCCGGCCTCTTGTACACCTCATCGCTGCAGGTAGTGACGCCACACAAATGGCATGGAAGTGCCAAACACACACACACATACACAGACCGTGTTCCCATATTGTGTTTTTTGGACTCAGGAGGGTCTGAAACGTTAAGATCTGAAGAGAACTCAGAATGTTCTTTACAGCCGATCACCTAACCTTCCTTTCTACTTCGTAGAGCCAAAGGAATGTTGTCTTTGGTGTGTTTACCTTGTAGCTGTTAGTGCTTAAGGTTCAGGAATTCATATTGTCACGCCCTTTATTGAGCTCCGCTGCCTTGATAATTTATGAGACCGTCAAGATGATTTATTTGGGAAGGTACGTGTTTACTGTATTCGGATTACAAGGAAAATTGCGAAAAAGTTGGTCAAAGAAGAGGCAGTAGTTTGAATCCCAGAATTTCGTGAGGTATTTTATAAACGGTATCAAACTACCATCGGTTAGATAACTTATTGTGGTACCATCACGCTGTTTTGGAGCTTGTGCCGTATGAACAGGGCTTAAAAGGAAAACATTGTGCTACAACCCGGCTCTGCGTGCGATATTCATGGCTTTAGCTACTAATCCAATCTATTTTTCAGTTCGTATGAACTTGTTAAATATTTTTACACGTTCCAAATAGAAACTGACAGCCCTTAAAGTGCCGATATTTATGGGGCTACTTCTACTCACGCCCCACCCTGCATTGGAAAACCTATATCTAGGTAATAGATAGGACTGTCAACATGATTTTCTTTAGAATGGTCGCTGTTCATACTTGAGAGTAATAGGGGAAACACCGCAAAAAAAAACGACATTACTTTGTATTTTGGAGGTTGCTCCTTATTATTTTATGACTATTATTGAACTTTTATCGTTTAGGTAGCTCATTGGACTCCTATCTATTTTGGGGACGATATGAAATAGGGGAGGGAGGGAATTGAGTGTTTTTGTCAGTGTGATGTGAAAACTCAAGTTTTGAACCGATTCCAATCGTACCCTTATCTCGACGTCCCGTGTTGCCACAGCTGATTACAAATTTGAGCCGAGGTGGTTCCGCCGTTCTCTCTTGCGTTCTGGCACACACGCACTGACCGTTTTACTGGATATGTGTTTTTCCAGCTCAGAGATCTAAAGAAAACTAGACATTTTGGTTTTCAGCAGTTGAGGTCAATTTTCTTCTTACGTCGTAGTACTTTGGTAGCAAAAGCGAAGAAAATCGTGAGTGAATGCGGCAGTGTTAAGTTGTGGGTTCGTCGCTCCTGCAGTTTAAATTTTCACTCGCTCTCGTCAAACGTTTTTAACTGTTGGGTTCTTCTGGACTCTAATGACACGTTTATGTCGACTCGGTTGTGGACACGCACCATTCATTACTTTTCAAGCTGTTATTCCGAGCGGGACTCGTTTGAATTTGTTTGTTGGATCTAAAGCGCCGCACTATTACAGAAAAACGCTACCGTTCACGTGTTTTTTGACCGCTTGACCTGATGCGTCAGGTTGATTTTCTTGTAAATAGATTGCGAGTAGTAGATGAAAATCGTTACATTTTGTGTATGTTGCCGGATGTGGAGGTTCTTGTTCGTTATGGAGGAAAGGGGTGGTACCGTATCACAAAAGTAGGATGTTAAGCGCTGCAACAAAACTGTTCAACATTAACGATGAACGTTTTGGAACTGTTTCGCTTCAAAGACCGTGTATGGATGTAACAGCTGCTTTTAAAACAGGAGAAAGAAAGCGGGATCGACGGGCAGCCGGGATAACAGTCCTGGGGAAAACCGAGGGAGGTTGACTGCGGCTCCCATTCCGTCACAACTTGTTCGGACGGGGGTTGAGGAAATAATAAGCACAGGTAAAACCTGTTGCTTCGGTTATCCTGCTCACAAAGCCCTAACACACGCTTGACGAAACTCTTTTCTCGTTCAGTTGCACTTCGGTATCTTGGGCCTGGTTAATACCCAATAAGTTTCAAATATCCCATCCTTTGTTTCCTTTCCTCGTCTGTCGCCTAAGAATGGTCGTTCCTTTCGTATACACACCTGTTTCTCCTTTCCTTTTGCACTTGCGTGCCTTGGACCTGGAAACTTCACCCTGCGCCCGTATAATAAGTACCGAATCTCTTCTTTAAAGTTGGGTATCGGCTCATTGAACTCAAGCAATGAAATATTCAGCTTCGCCAACGTTGCGAGTTATCTATAAACCTTCCTCAGGATTGTATTTAAGACTAAAGGCTGGAGAACAGAGTCTTATTAGCGCCAAATCATAGAACTGTCAGGTAGTTGAGTTCAAACACCTTCCTTGGTGTAAACGAAAGTACATAATCTAAGGTACGTTAACACCGTTTCTGTTCATTCCCCAACTGTTTCTTGACAGCTGCTCCTTCTCTTGCCCCTCTTTCTTTTCATCTGTCATTTCTGTATGAATCACCCTAATTAGTTTCTAATTTGTTCTGAGGAGGGGTTATAAATGTTACATTTGCTTAGATTGCATCTCAAGAAATCACCACCTGTCTCCTCTCCTTTTCTCTCTATTTTGGACATGAGAAGCACGCATAACCTTCCATCCTCTTGCGCATGAGTCTCCTTCCTCTCTTATTTCTTGAACCTGGCAGTATCTATGCCCTCTGCATCTGGCTTGCACCTCGTAGTACCGTTTCAACTGCCTCTGTAGGGGACTGGGAAGCGTATTAGACCCCCTCATATAATTTCGGTATACGGGTCACTTACCAAACGTGTGCTACGCTACAGCAACATTCGCTAGCTACAGGCTTCCGGAGACAGTCCTAATGATTCCATAGCTAAACTCTCCTACCTCGCTGTAACCAAACGATCCAAAAAGGGATTAAATCGTCCTAATTCGGTTTTTGCTGTGCGAAGCACTCACTCAACAGCCATTAAATTCACACCCGTTCCCGGTAGGTCAGGTTTTGTGCTGTTTAGACAATTCGCTTTCTTCCTTTTCTTAATGACAAATGAAGAGAAAATAGCTAAATACTTCCTTGGAGGCAGACAGAGGTGGCAGGTTTGACCGTTCATCCAAAGATTGTCGTTCACAACTGTAGAACAGATGTGATTCCTCCAGCCTCGAACCACACAACGTGCTCACTGGGGGTCCTTTCAAAGAAAATAAGTAAAGCCGCCATGTCACGAAAGGAACTCCAATGGTTTCGCTCGACACATTTTCTTTCTTGACGGATGTCGAGAACAAAAAAAATATATCTGGTGCGTTGCAACACACAACTTTCCTTAGCTCTACAACAATTCACTTTGTACATGGCTAATTCTATTTAATCAATTCATTTATCACTCAGTTCCTTTGAACTTGGTCAAACAACACTTCACAGCAGCAGGAAGCAGTAGCGCTTACAGTTACAGATTTTATTGTGCTGCTCGTACTCATTGCAGGACCATTATTGAGCGATTGGTACACAGATAACTAATGAGGCTGTAAACAAGATTTTTTTTAAAAAAAAGGATAGTAATCACTTTTGCAGAGTTATTGGAAAATAACTGTTAGAACTAGTATTAAGCGAAACGGCAGTAGTTGAAATTCAGGAATTTCTGGAGTGAGCCCCATGTATCTCATGAGCGTTTTTAAACACTCACCCTTTAGGTATTGGATTGGACTACAATACCAATTTTTTTTTAACATTCTACAAGAATTCCAGCGGAGTTTATAAGGAAAAACCAGGGGCTCAACGCCTCGAACACCACTTGCTTGGACATGCCCGCAGTTTTTCTGGTTCTAATAGTTTCTTCAGCCATTTTCCATGACTTTAAACTATTTACGGATCAAGTTGACGAAATACGTGAATTACTCGTTACCAACGATTGCGCACCCAGGCTGTATGCGTGTTGTCTTGAAACGATGTTTTGGGATTCCCGTGCGGAAGCTGCGGGGTAAACCAATGGACAGTGGGAAAGTCAGATATCTCAGTTAATTGTCGGGATTTCTACTTTCCCTGTCCGTTAAGCAACGAGTAAACTAGTTCTTCGCGAGGAAATGGGTAAAACCGCAGTAAAACGTCCCCGAGGGGCCGTTGAACTACTGCGGTGGTCCCTTGAAAACCTGCCAGATTACACGTTTGATTCCCTCATCAGTGAAGATCGTATAATTCGGTACGATCGTTAGGATCATCCTAATAAAATCCGCGGCGCGCACATCAAACCGGTTCTGAGGATTCGTCTTCACCGATTGAACCCCACGGGCCCGTCGGGGTGACTATGTATTTTATTGGCCAAGCCTTGAATCTGGTCACGTGCTTCTCTCATGGAGGCCAAGTCTTTTCTTGGACGAATCATCCATTGAGGAAAAACTCGCTCGAAATATCCCTCCCCTTTTTTCTCCCTGTCGGAAGCAACGTCCTTCGCTTCTTTTCGAACTCCCTCCTCTCGAGTCGTTCGATTATAATGAGCTCCTTTTTAACCCCACTCTTAGTGTCGAAGCCACAACTCACTCGGAAAATACTTAAAGTCCAGAGACGTATACTTATCGATTGGTATCTCTCACGGTTTGCTATGAGTCGCCCTACTCAATTTCCCATGACTCAGTGCAGCGATTTTGGGTTTATTACTGGCTTCTGGTAGCACCTTCTCAATCATCCATTATATTTAACATGCGATATTTACATATAAAGAATCGAAGTTATTACGATAAAAATATCTTTTGTGGCGCGTCACACAAGTTACCTTAGGTCTGCGTACACGGTTAATATCAACTTCGTAGGACTAACATTATAGTAACTGCTGGTGCTTAACGTTCAGTGATTTATTGGGCTGCTCCTAATTTCATCACAATGTTTATTGAGTGATGAACGTGTAGGTAATTCATGGGCTGTCAATATGTTTTTGGGAAGGTTCCTGTTGTCTTGTCGTTTTCCCACGTCGACTATTGGTGCGTTCTTTGTGTATTTCCACGGAAAAAAATTCGAAGACGTTATAGCTACAAGTAGGAAAAAATCCTGCAAATTATTACTCAACGGTTTATTATTCTCATGAACAGCTTGACCTAGTGTTACTGCTACGAGACCCATCTCATTCGATTCAGCATCGAAAAATACTAGTAAACCATACGAAACATGACCTGACTACAATGGAACTACGGAAACTAAATATTCCCCCGGCGCCAGGTGCCTGTAGGCAATTGGCACGACGTTGCGAGACGAGCGGGCGGGTGGTTTTGATGAGACAGGAGGGAGGGAGTACTAACGACGAAACGTTTACTTCTGCTGTAGTTCCCGTGAGTTGTTTTAATTAGTTGGCTTTGGCTCACTATAATTACTGTAATGTCACTATACGCAGTTGTACGTCTAATACTCATTCCATTCGACCCAGGATGTAAAAATACCTTGAAGACGATACGAAACACGGCGTATTTGCGATTATACTGCGTTTTGTTAATTTTTTTAACCATTTTTTGTCCATAACCCATGGTTGTCCATAAAAAAATTTTCCTGACCGAAAACATGGGGTTATTATTCAGTATGAATAATAAACCAAAAGAGTATTTGGCGTTTTGATACAAAATAATAAGTATAGTTTTGGAGCGATTTTGCTCCCAAGAAGCTCACTCTTGTGTCCCATTGTGGCTGGCAGTCAGAAAATTTGAGCTGATTTGGTTTAGCTGTTCTCTTCCAATCGCGTCCATACATGCGAAGACTGTTTTCTTGAATTGTGTCCTATTCAACAATATTTTGCTACGCAACATGCAATAAAATAGTATTTAAATGGAAAAACAAGAAATAATTCACGATACATACAAACCTCATGATACATTCTATTTTCCTATTTTCTCGAAAAGTTAACAAGCCCAAAGATGGTTCAGGGGAAAGTGGTTCTCGAATTCAAATCAACTTCGCTTTGGTTGCTTGAATCTAACGCTGTTTTCACGCCGATTTGATGTGAGTAGGTCTACTACGGCCGAGTTGAAACGGAGATGAGTTATCTGCAATGCAGTATCTTTCAGTTTTTCTTTTGACGTGCTGTATAGTTGATCCTGAAAGTATGGCGATTCGATTCCCACTTTGTTGCCACCTTGAAGGTGTTTGTGCATCCAGTTACTGTAACTATCCTTTTCACTGAGCATTCAGTACACTTTTCGCGCTGATTTCTATCTTAAAACTCAAAGATGCTGGTGTGTATTCAAGTAGGAACGATGATGTAGCGAATCGCATATAAAGGCGTCTTAGTTGTTTTTGTCAGATTGCTGCGATTTCCAAAATGAGGCCGTTCTCTTTGCCGCGGGCCAGAGACCCGTGAAATCCGGTGACCCGAGTAAAATGCTTCCTTGCTCTGGCACGTTCTTGTAAATTATTTGAAAGCCCATTGCCCTATATAAACACGAGTCTTTTGTGAAGCCATCGAGCCTCTTCGTCATTGACTCGGAAACTATAGGGTATAGGGGGAAGCGTGCGGGGATAATAAAAATCCTCACTGCGTGTCCAATGACGCGTATTTGAGTGTAACGCTGTGATCATTAGCTCGTGTTGACTTAGTGTGAAGCCATAAGTTGATTTTGGAGACCGCTTTCAATAATGACATTGCGATAAATATTCTGAAGTGAAATCTGGAATATACAACGCGTGTACAGCGTACTGACAGATTCTCGGCCCATAATTAAAATCAAAAATGCATTATAATTCACCAAAAAAGGCGCGGCCACATTGTGGAAAATTGGTTGAGGAAGGTAGCGCGTGGAGGTTGCTGCTTGAAAGGCCGATGTAGATTTTATATCAGTCAGACGTTTGTGGCAACTGTTAAGCAGGTTGAAATGCTACGTATACGAGCGCTGTATCTCCGTTCAGCGCATTTCTACAGAAATATTTATGAAAGACGAAATGTAAGGACCAGTTAACTGAAAGTGCTCAGTTTAATCATAATAAGTAGCATCATTTTTATAAAATTGGAAAAACGAATGCCGCACCTTAAGGCAAATCTCATTTTACGAGGTAACAAGTCGGTTTCCTTGTCAATATGACTGTTCCCGACCCCTCGGAGAGAGTTACATCATTCGATTTGCCGAGGCACAGGTTGCTTATATCTTCTTGTAGAAATTGTCGCGAAGAGTAAATTTTGCTAGAAAACACTCCTCCAGGCCGATGAAATCCCAATTTTTTTTAAATGGAAATCTCTTTTTGCTTCAATAGTTCATCGCATTTTCCCTGCCATATTTCTTGAGCACGAAAGTTGGGTATCAACTGGTTAAGGAGATTTTGAAAGTGCAGTGAAATGAGCTGTTTAAAAAAAAAGTGAGAATCCTCACATTCTTGATACATTTAAGAGCGAAATTAAGCTGCAGACTTGTTGGTAGTATTTAATGTGATAATTACTTTCATCGTTGAAGAATCGTCAGTACACTCAACTTCGCAAAATTTTACTTTTCTTTAGCTTAGTGTATGAGCGAAATTTCCCCAAATCAACTTTAATTATCAAAGTAATCAAAACGTCAAATATTTTTTTATCGAATACTGCTGTAGCTATTTTGTTTAAATTTGGTGTATCGACAGTTGAAGATGACATAATCGTACCATTTTCGTCCTTGTAGCGGTATAATAAATCACCACGACGAGTTTCGGAAAAAATGTATTTAATTTTAGTATTTTCTGCATAAATCCCATTCATTTGTTTGCATTTATTTCATCATTATGTAATATTACGATAGATAACATAATTTGTACAAATGCTTCACTTCAGAGCCTTTAACAAGCTTCTTATTCTGGGAACTGAAGAGTCTTAACAGCCGTTAAATTACTGATTAGCAAAGAACAGAAACAAACTTAATTCATTTTCACGTTAACATATTTTCATATTTGTGTCCATACACCTGTTTTCCCAAACGTTTTAACGTCTTAACATCGGACGTTTCTTTATATTGGTAAAAAAATATTATTTTACTTTTATGGAAGTGTTATTGTAAGTATTTATCTTCGTATTTTAATATTATACACTTCCTTATTATTATAAGTGCAACAATATAAAATTAGAGTTCTCACAAAAATCGTGCTAGTAGGACTAATAGGATTAATATTCGATAATTTTGAGCAACCACAGGAATTGCAGAATTGAAAGTAAAGTTTCATTGTCGAACTTATTTAGCACTCGAACCTTCTCAATACGCACGCTGACAGTTCACGGATTACTTATGCGCTAGTTACTAAATAAATGTATTGACGTAAGTGAGTACAACTCACTAAATTCGGGAACGTTGAGTGCTGTTGCTAGTGCGGTAAAAATCGATGAATGTACCTTGGGTGGGGGAAAGTTGTGCGATGAGTCGCACTAAATATTTTTTGCGTGTCGAGTGAAGTTATATCGCCGGAGTGAACAATAGGGATTGACGAATTAAAAAATGCTTGTTCGTAAAAACCTACGTTACAAACATTTGAAGTTGCGATTCATCTTCAAACAAATATTTAATACTGACAATACTATTAAGAAATATTGTGTGATACTTCCCGTTCCTTGGTCCACCGCCTGCGTTCTTTTGATTAAATTGGAAGCCTTTCGCTCTCTCCGACGTTATTCTACGACTACAACGATCCTGGGACTTCGAACGCACCTATGAGCGAACTTCGTTTGTCCTAGCTTTGTGTGTTCCCAGTTAGGGGAGTGTAGGTGGAATCGTATTGTTTTTTTGTTTGGGTTTTTAAGGAGCTCACTGTAAATGCACCCAAAGTACGAAATTAATTGAAGTACGGGGTTGTTGTGAAGCGGATTCGATGTGTACTCACACTTCTCCAGGGATCTTTCAGAAACACCATTCTTGTGGCAATGGGAGCTAAAGATTTCGGTTTAAGCTCTTGATGACGAGTCTGACAGCATCGATCATAGCTTAACCCCTTTCTCCCCAAGTGAAAGTAAAGTACTCCATAATTCTCTGATTTGCAATCAGCATTTCCCGCTTTAGCTAAATCGTAAAGTTCCTTAATTAAATCTCGAAGGCTTGATATCAAAGGGAAGGCGCCATCGGCGCTTTGCTATATGGTAGAGAAGAGGGAAGGAGGAGTTTTCATTAAACAATTAATTACGTTATCCATTCAACCTGCTTTCCAGGTTTGTTGTTGGCGGGGGGCTGACGGAAAAAGCCTATCGAGCTGTGAAGTTTTTTCCCCGCATCTATATCGGCTCATAATTCATTTCTTAGGGTTCTGTGGAGGAAATATTACTACCTAATAAATCAAGAATTAATCTGAAATCATGTTTCACGTCAGTTGATTACATATTCATTATGCCCATTGTGATTCTCTTCACAGAACTAATTGTACAGTTACTGAAAACGATATGCGGAATAAAGTGCCTCATTTTTAATCGTTCAAGATCAACATTCGAAATAATGTAATATCGAGAAATGACAATATAAGAATCGAGAAAAAGAAACTCTTGAACATGTGATCGAATCAGGTGAAATTTTGAAGGACGACAAGTGTCGCTGGATTGTGACAGTGGTTGTAGTTACAGTGGGACTTGATGTTGGCCGAATTCCAAATCATCTATTGACTCGTCTCATCGTTGAGTCGATTTGTCCGGCAGTTTCTTGGTCGCTCGGTATATTGTAAGTTCCATTGGAACGCGTAGTTGGTCGCAGGCTATTGCAAGATGTGAGTTTCTAACAGGAAAATAAACGAATCTCCCTCACCTGGGGAATAAAGGTCTCAGACTTGCTTCTACTCCCAAAGTAGAAATAAATCCAACAATAGGAGCGTAAACGTTCTGGAAGTCAATAATGTCTTTTGCTCTTAGGGTGTTGAGATCAATTAGCACTACATTGCATTTTGGTTTGCGTCAGATGGGTCAAAAGGTCCTCCATCGTTCAACCAGTTCTGGTGAGATTTACCAACTGTTGCTACATCTGTTGTTACATCTATCGTCAAGTCAGCAGGAGCCAACTGTCAAAAGTAGATTAGTTACGTAGTAGTTAGTTAGAGATTTTACGAGTTTTCTAAAAATGTTAGAGGGCTGTTGTATTGTAGCGGTTATTTTATTTATTGTTACTGCGCTTTCATGATTCAGACGAAGAATGGAGTTGTGTGCTGCCTGTCATATTATTCTCAGGGATTTTTGGGGGCGTAGGAGGGGGAGATTGTTACTATTAGCCCGCCAATGCCTTTTCTACTTCTCTCCATTCTCCTAAGTGTTCTTCGCCTTGCAATCTCTCCCTCTGCTCTGGTTGCTCTTTCATCCTCTTCGTGGGCACCATGTGTGGTTCTGTGAGCCTATTCAGGACTACCTTCTAGTGTGTGATTTGCTAGATTTGAGATCCTACCCACTTCCACATGAGAAGCTGATATTGCAGGCATCTTTCTTATCTACTTAGCAGTACAAATTGTTTGGCTTGCCCAATGACAGATTGAGTCTTGCAAGAAGCTAAGGTAAAAGTCGATCTCCCCATAGTGACTGGTTCTATGAACTAAGGTCTGGGATTAGACACTTCGTTCACTGCAGTTTCCCATTTTTCTTGCCCATTCCACACGGGTGCGACTCTTCCTGTGTTGACTCTGGGTGCCCTTCTTGTATTCTTGCTTTCTGTAGCGCTACCATAGCGATGCTTTGTGGTTGACAGTGCAGGTTGAGCAGGCAATGCAGACGGCAATCGGGTGACGAGGAGGCTACTTTTGTTTATAGCTGCACCCTGACGTATGATAAACTCTAAGGAATGGACAGTAGTGGAAAGAAAATGTTGTGTGCAAGAGAGGGAGTTAGGTATGGGCGGAAGGAAATCTGAAGATGAGTAAGAGAGAAGACTGTATTGTTTCATTTGGAAACGATAGAGGTATAGTACAGAATAGAGCACGTGAGAGAGGTAGCTCACACGACAGGGGGGTCTCTGGATAAGTGAACTGGTGTAGAGACGAGAGGGTTACTGTGTGAGAGCCTAAATAAAATGATGCCTAAACAGAGGTGGCAAATAGCTGGGGAAGGGGGTAAGTGAGAAACGTTTTCTGCTCTGCTCATAAAATTACGTTAGCCGGGTTTGAAACGTCGAAGAGTTGATTGACAGGGGCTCTAGGATTCACTTATTAACGGCTAAAATGGAAAGTTGGGGAACGACCCTGAGCTTGGCATCTTCCATCAGAGCCATGTACGCTGAACCGATTCGAATTGAATTGAATACATTATTGCTTCTAGTAATTGAACCTTATAGAAACGCATCTGTTTCACCATATTAAGTTCACTCTTGAGTTAGGCGGTAATTCTCTTAACTGTGTATCTAGTTGATTTATGCTTTCGTGAAAAGATTAGGGATATTCAAGTACCTCCAAATGCTAAACTTGCTTCCTTTGATGTGGTTAGCCTCTTCAGCAACGTCGATGTAGCTCGCTGCAAAGATGTGGTTAATAGGCTAATTCAAAATTCTGTTATTATCGTTTTTGAAAAAGATGAACTCAGTAAATTAATGTCTATCTGCATGGATCAAAACTATTTTTTGTTTGAAGGGAGATACTACACACAGCCGGGGTAGCCATGGGTTCTCCTTTGCCACCATTGCTCGTAGACCAACCATATCGAAAAACAGATTCTCAACAAATGCAAACCCAGTAACCTCTCGTATTGGTATAGATACGTAGATGATAGTATCATGCTGTGAAGAGGAACAGAAATACAGTTAAATTCTTTTCACGATCTTGAGTTAAGCAGTTATTCTCTTAACTTCTTCGATCTTTCTGTATCCGTGAATAACAAACGGCACGAGTTTGCTATCTTTCGAAAAGAGAAATATAGCAATATCACTATTCATAACTCATCAAACCATCCACGAGTACACAAGCGTGCCGCTTTCCATAGTATGATGAATCGAGCAGTATCTATACCAATGAGTAAGGGTGGGGGTTATTCAATGAAAAATCAGTAATTGAGAATATAGCGGCGAGCAATGGTTATAATGAAGAGCTCATCTATTCTATCTGGAATAGAGTCCTTAACAAAAATAGTAGAGCCGGGATTTCAAAGCTAGTTAGAGGGGGCAATAGGCCTTTGAGAGGACAGTAAAAGTAAAAACCTCCAACCTGCTTAGCTCCTAACTATATTTACAAAACAATTTAATAATTTAAAATAAATTCGCTTTCTTGTAAAATAAAATTGCAAATAAAAGGAAAGGAAATGAATATAATTGTCCCTTTTTGTTGGAGATAAAATGCGTACACCTTGTAGAACTTGATTACTCGGAATTGTCTTCGCTTGAGAGCTCCAGCAAAAAAGACAAAAAGTTAAGATCGTGTCGCATGGGCAGATGAAAATCGAGGAATGGCGACTGTGGTAGACTTCTGGTCGCGGTTGACTAGGTTTTTATCACACCACTTTCACAATAACTTGGCCACATTTACATTATACAAAAAAAAGGAAATATATTGTTCTTAATTGTCAACAACAAAATAAATAAATATCCCTTGTTTATATAGGCAGGAGCAGGAAATTATTGTGGAGGCCCTGTCATACCATGGGGGCCTAAACAGCGAGGTTGTAGTTGAAAGTAAGAATTGCGTTAGCATACCATACTATGGACCTGTTTCCGACAAAATATCCTAAATTTTATCATCTAGAGGGTATAAGGTTGGGTTTAAAAATCAAAGCAGCCTTAAATCTTCATTATGCTCGGTTCAAGATAAAATACAAATTAAGGATAAAAGTGGGGTGTATAAATTGAAATGTTCTTGTGGGCAAACAGGACGGAAATTAGGGAACACGAAAAGGATTATAGGGATAACAAAGGTGGTTCAGCTTTTGCAAATCACCTGACCGAATCCAGTCACTCCTTCTCTTTTCATCTAACAGATAGGCAATACATTGAATTTCCCCATTTTGGCCCCTAGGGACGTATGTTGGATGTACTTGACAAATTTGAAATCATCAAAAGGTTGGATAGGTGTTTAAATGAGGTGATCCCTCTAAGCATAACTCCATTGATGGCTTCATTTTTATGAGACCTTGTTTGACCTTAGTACAATAACCCCTTATTAATTTTTCCTTTTCGGCTATCCCGCTACGATGTACCTGCCGCTGGGAAACCCCGACCCAACGTTCTGTGTATAAGAGAACCTCTCTGCTGTTCCCCTTTCAGTTGCTTTTTTGTTACTAATGATGACTTGACCGTCGAAATCGATCTAACACTGTAACTCAAATTTAGTGGAAATACACAATCGTTATATATATTTTTATCCGTTTTATTTTATGACAGGAGTACAACTCCAAACTGTAAACCTTATAGTACAAGAAACGATTTTTTATTATGCGAGTATAACAGAATAATGAATACTTTCAGATTACCACGCCAAGTCGAGGAAACAGTACTATTAGTTTGCACTCGACTGAACTGGCTGATGTTCCTGAATTTTTAGTTACTGAATTGTAGCGCGATATTAGGAAGTACCGCATGGAAATTGGACACTCCGCTTTTTGTAAATGCCGTAGTGTGGTAGTAGTTGTTATCTGGTTGTATTCGTAGAAGAGTCTTACTAATTGAATCGTGCGATGTAATTGTGGTTAAATGAACTTCTTTTCTGTTACAGTATGCCTTAGCAATAATTTCGTTGGTATACCCGACGTGTACGAATCTTTTGGGAAGATGACTTTGCGCTCGTACCTTTCGAGTTACAAAGGAGCCACCTTCACTAGCCTTAACGTCTCATTGTACAACATTAAGTGGTCCAGTAAGTCTTTCTTTGATTTAATATCGTGATTGAACCGAGTTATTACTTAGCGCTTGCTTTTATACTCGTGTTTCTGGAAAATCTGTAAAAGTGGCCTTGCCACGCGATTGAAAATCCACTGACGACCGCTGACTATCATAGTCACTTTTGAATCCCCACGTTGCACCACTATTACTTGCCCCTGTACAAATTGAGCGGCTTATTTTTGTTTTATTATTCATTCCGAGTGTTTTCAGTAAGAATACCTTTTTTACAACCACCATCCTCCTCAAAATTTGGCACACTACATTTCAAGGGGTTGGGATTCCAAATCCATGTGCGTTTTGGGCCATATTTTGCTTTTAAAGCGGTTAAAAAAATTAACCAAACCGCAATTTTGGCAGTTTTATCGCAAACATGCTGTGTTCGGTATCGTTTTCTAGGTATTTTTAGATGCTGGGTCGAATGGAACAATTCCCAGTAGTGTGTGACTGCTTCTAGACCGAAAGTAGTGAAATCACAGTAATTATAGTAAGGCAAAGTCTAATAATTGGAAAAACTCGCGGTAAAACACAGCGAAAGTAATCGTTTCATCACTTGCACTCCCCCCCGTCGGCTCGACTCGTCACGTCGTGCCAATTGCCTAAAGGCACCTGGAGTATGTAATTTTGGTCGTTCCGTTGTAGTCAGGTCGTGTTTCAAAATGTTTACTGATATTTTTCGATGCTGAATCGAATGAAATGGGCTTCGGAGTTTTTAGACTACGTCAAGCTGTGCAAAATAATAATAATCCGTTGTATTATAATTTGCAGTGTCAAAATGAATCCAAAACCACGGGTTTTCGCTTTTTTTTAATCGAACACTGCTCAGATTTCGATACACAATTAACTAATGAGTACCTAACATTCTTTCCCTATAAATATATCTTCGAAAATTTGATGGGGAGTTACGTTCCTCAGAAACAAAATAGTTTTTTTATTTCTCTTCTACGGCTGCAACGTTTTTTATTAACATCGCAAGGTATCTTCAGTTAGTCAATAGGTATGTATTGTTCTACACATATATTCATCTGACAGTTTGTTGAACCGAGATGTCAACCAAAACGAAAAAAAATTCGCCAATAATCGTGTTCATCGAACGCTTTTGAAATGTCCGCGGTAAATGCATAAATGAATTTAATCAACCTAGTGGAGCGTCTTCTAACAACGTATGCACACACATTTTCCCCCACACAACCATCCGTTTAAAGGAGATATAAGCAAAGATAGATTGAAAGATCCCCACAGATAAAGGCCTATGAACAATCATGGACAGTTACGATTCTGCTTGGAGGGATGTCTGGGGGAGTACCGACTGGTTGGCACCCACCTCGCTCAGATCCCACAGATTTAAAATCGAAATTTGGGATGGGCGAACTACCCTCCAGTGACTCCACAATGTTCGCAGGGCAACCACATTTTCTAGCATTGTCCTAGGTAGGAGTTGGACTGCTCCGATCTACCTACCTTGCCCTGCAGAGGCAGCCAAACGAGCTGTGCATTCCCATGGCACCATGTTTGGTTCAAACAACCCTTAAGGCTAGAATGGTGGCTGGCCCGTCCCATCTTTCGATGGGACTTACGGCTTTTCCTCATTCCAGGACGAGACAGTTTGGACTTAGTGCCTTCCTTGAGGTTTGTGAGGAGCCCAGTAAGCTGTGGCAGGAGTCTCTCAAGCTTCCACCCACTACTCAGGGGCTAAGGGTTTAGGAATGGTATTTCACCTGTGTCTTCGTTCTTCATCAAGATACTGTGGCCCTAGGTCAGCAAGCGCCATCCTCCTGGGGCTAGAGCCTTGACAGCATTGCTAATGATTTTAGTAACATTGACTCTCATTCTTCACTCTGTACAGATAATTAGTTTCAATTTTGTTTTCAAAAGATCGTTTTTTTCACGCTTCAATTTAGTCGTGCTCTTAGACTAGGCAAAGTTGTCAGTACGCAATAGTTATAATCTTTGTCATTGCAGAAGTCACCATGAGGTTCATTGAAAACCAAGTGAAGGACGCTTCGCTCTGCCGTGAATTCCAAGTCGATCCTGAATATCACGGCTTTATTTCTAACATATTCTTCGACTGTCTTTGGAGTATGGATTATGAGACAAAGTTTTATCATTTTGACTATAAAGCAGATACTCCATCTGGAGACAGTTACGTCTATAAATATATATTTAATGTGCCTGATGCTAATCGAATAGGTGAGCGAAACGTGTTTTCTTTCTCTCTATTCTTAGGATTGTACTGATTCGTTTTTCATTACCTTGTTTACCATTCAATTTCAGATTTGTCTAGAGTTAATGTTACGGAATGGGAAGTTTTTTTGATTGTCGACGTTACTGCTGCCCCTAAAACGTTGATTCTTCGTTTACAAGTGGCTCCGCCTTCTTTGAATATCACTGGATATAAGGTACAGTTGTCATTTCTAACTCAGGTATTTGAAAGAGTGTGAAAAACCTATTGTAACTGAGCGTATTTCTTGTGTTAGCCAGCTCTTCGCTAACTTTGCAATGAGAGAAGTCGTTTCAAATTATTTTCACGTTTTGATTGTGACAGGACTTACACAGCCTTCACTTATCATTTTATGGATTCCATCGGAGTTTTAATAATTAGCTCATGTTTGCAGGTGGAAGTTCTTCGCACGTTAGGTCTCGAAAAACCTTGGCCAGTACTCAATCGCACGCTGCCCGCAAATGAGAACGACACTGAGCTGAGGTTCGAGTTCACGACGAAACTGAAATTTGGAAAGTACAAATTTCAAGTTATTCCCGTGCATCCTTTGTGCGCCCGAGGGAAATGTCGAATTTCCAGCACTCCCGAGATTCTTATTGGTAATTTTTGACCCGACGCCTTTGTTTAATGCATTTTATCGTGAATCTATCGTATTCGTAAATATACTCATTGCCGTGTTTTTACTTTCAGTGGAAATGACTGAACCGAAGCTACTTACTGGAATCGTTGTGACCTGTTTATGTATACCTTTACTATTGTTGACTTACTTCATGTGGAAACGTAACTGTGATCCGAAGGAGCCTTGTAAGTTCAATTCAATAGCCAATGGGGCAAGAATGTTGCGAGGTGGAGTAATCAGATTGCAAATTGCAGACTGATGTGTTGAAAAAGGTTTTCTACTGGGAACAGAACTTTATCGTTTCTTAGTGCATGAGGCTCCAAAACCCAATGCTTTTACAGTGACATTTGCTGCAACCAACAAACCCAATTGCTGCGGTGAATTTTCAAGTGATGCACGTTGTGTTATTATCAATTCAAGTGGTAGAATTAACGTTTTCAAGGAGGTTATGGGAAAAATTTTTCTTTGTTCAAATATTTTACTTTTCATTTTAGTCATTATGAAAAGTTGTAGTTTCATGTCTGTGTATGAGTGCTCTTAATCCTCCTAAGCGCGGAAATGAACCAATTTTTTAATGAAACATGGAGGTATAAATGAGGCTTACAGACATGGAAAGAGTAGTGGTTCCTGGACAGTCGATCAGGAGACTGGAGTGGATTCAGTAAGGTGGAAAATATCTCACCCAAGACACAGGGCATGTTGTTTCCTTCCACCCCGAGGCACAACTTAGTAACTTAAATGGGTGGCATGGAGCGTACATTCAGGGCACGTGCTAAAAGTTCAATTTTTCGCAGCGCGGGTATGTGCATCAAACTGACACGTAAGAGGAAATGATCAAATATTTTGTGGTAGCAGATGATGACTGTATGTGTGGTAGATGCCAAAAAGGCTTGCACGCTGTGCGAACAAGTTGCAGGTGAAAACACAGTTACAGTGAAAGTGACAGTTGGAGCCATGACTTAGTCCAGAGACAGAGACTAGTGATAATGACCAGAAATCCCTCCCCCAGAGAGTGTCTGTTGGACGCACGAAAGGAGGAGCTTAAGGATCAAAATAAAAATGAAACTCGGTGAGTGTGAGGAAGACTGTGAATGTGCGGAATTGAATTGAGTTGAGTTAAAATTGAGCTGAGATGCGTGACGACATAAACTAATTGAAATTTTGTGGGGATGAACCCAAGATAAATCAAGGTTAATATAATACCCTGGCTAGTTAAGTGGAAACCCACAAAATAAACTTGATTAGGATAAGTGTCGCTTTATTTAAGCAAATCAAAAAAAAAGAAAATAAAAATTAACTTTATCTTTAAGTAGGCACAACTCAGGGTAGATCTCTTAGTCACAGATATACATAGTAGGTACGATAGATTTCTGAACAGGTACTTAAGCGGGTACTCACTACTTCCGACAGCCGTGGAGTATATTATAAATTTACTAGATAGTACTTCTCTAGGATAGGGAATTATCCAATGAAATGGGACGGGAAAGGGACGTAGTACTGGATGTCCGTGAGGTATTACCTTCGCCAGTATTCTTCAGGTTTGGAGCAGCCGGTGATCTAGCTTTTGAGCTCCGACCTGAAACTGAGCAAAAGACATTCAGCCAGACAGCCTCCTCATTATGCTGTTTCCGAGATGTGGTTTGAGAAGAGCTTGAGAGGTGTACGAATATTAGTACCACCTACCGGTAAGTGATGAGTGGGTATCTTGGCAGCGACACCCCCGGAGAGGAAGCAAAGACGGCACCGCACCTCCCGGCGATCTACGAAGGGATGCAGCGATGAATGGACGAACTAGATGACGGAAGACTCCTGGGAAGCGAAATAATCCTGGTAGCTGCTGACGGCGAGTACTGGTCCCACAGGCAGATGTAGCAGAGGCCACGCAGTTGGAGAATAATTATTCTTCCAATCCCAACAAGAGTGAAATCTTGGAAGAGACGAGAATACTGATGAGCTGACTATAGATACGACAATGCTGGACAGCGGAAAAAGAACAAAGGAACTCCGAAACGTGGTACCGGGCCTGTTCTCCCAAATCGCCTGCAGGTAGCAGCACACGATGGATTGAACAATTGTCTCCAAATTCATCAACGAATTCTACTCGCTATCTGGACCGATCAGTGTTTTTTTTTTTCCTGAAGAATATTATTTACAGAAAATAACTGTCCCACTTCTTAATTGGAAACAATGGCTGGAATAGAAATAAACATATTTTCCCATACGCATTTACTGCCATCTGGCGGAAGACTGGAACAGGTGGCGCCGAGAACCCCGAAATATGAAAGTGGCGGGACTACGAATTATTCACGCTTCAGATGGTGTACAAATGGGCGACACAAGGGCAGTACTCGGAATGTGTGAACTGGCGGGGGAAACAGTATGGGAGAGCGAGAAGTTACTGTGGCGATAGTTGGAAGCGGAATGAATTTGGAAGAGCTCTGTCGTCGATACGAAAATGAAATTGGGGAGAAAGAAATATAGAAAGGGGGAAAACCTGGGAAAGAGGGCTGTTAGAGCCAACTGACCGTGGCTGAGGGATTCCCGCAGGTGGGTGCAGGTATTGAAATAGTTGGAGACAATGACGCGGGGAAGTCAGAGGTCAAAGAGTCGAACCAATTTGGCGCTTTGTGTCGAACAGTGTCTCTTCTGCATCGGCTGTGGGTTGAGACTAAGACTGCAACCAAAACGATTCATTTAGTATCATAGTCAATGAAGTCAGTCGCGTAATTTTGTTGAATGAATTTACACTGCAATGGAATGCCAAGTAATATAGTTACTATTGGAGGAAGGAAGGCACGATGGTTTGATATTATTATTACAAACCTAAAAGAAGATTACCTATTAGCGATTTATAACTAAAGTACGTTGTATATCCGAGGGTACTGCTGGATCTGTTGAACAAGCACTTCTTCAGGAAACAGTCAATCTTTAATAATGAACATGCTGCTTTTCGAGCCTAACACGAGACACCACTGGTCCAGGGCGGAGGCTGTAATTGGTCTCGTCTCTGTCTTCTGCCTTGGTTGCAGGCGACTATACAAACTCTAATGACAAGTGACGCTAGCGGCCTCTGGTTTCAGTCATAGTAAGAAAGGGAATAGCATTTAACAGTCTAATTATGATACGATCATAGCCTTAGCATGACAACACTCCAGACGTGAGTAACTATTGAAATAGTAAGTTATAATTTTTTTTAAACGTATCAATTTTTATTCACGATATATTTCATTTAATTTTTATTCGAGGTTCAATTTTTAGAATTTGTGTTTTGTATAATACTGTTGTGAATGGTTATCCAACCAGATTTTGCACACGAAATGTTTAATACCAAGAAATGATGGAAGTAAATTTATTGTTGAGCTCATGTAACATAAATAGAAAATAAAAGTGACTGCTCGTGAAAAGTCTGAAGCGAAAGTAAAAATAAGTTGGTACTTTGCACAAGTTTTCTTTGTTCGACGTTTAACGTTCGTGCTTCTACTTTGCCCAATAGGCCGTCGGCTGTATATTAGTCCAGGTATGACGCTGGTAGACGTTGATTACAGGACTTGGGGGATACTGCGACCTGAAGAGAAGGATAAAACCGTTAATGATTAATTTCACTGCAAAATGAGGAAATGGCAATGAACACCTAATATAAGCAGTTAGTTAATATAAGCTAGTTAGTATGGAATGGAAGACAATGGCGCATGGAGCTGGTGATGGCTGGTGTGCTGACGTCACTCGCATCAAAACGAAATAAAATATAACACTTCTGAATGTAATTAATTGGATATCACAAGTGATGTGGTTGCCTGAACAAATACATACAATTAAAACTAGTTTCTTCAATATTTTACTCAAACCGAATCTTTCACCTGTCTAGAGTCGTTTTATTCTCCACAACTAAGTGATTATTATGTGATATTATGATCCACAACTGATTAGAAAATAAGTTGTGGTAGAAATAACAAATTAATTTAGTAAATGACAGTTGAGGCAACCCAATCAATTCTGAGACGTTAATCGTTACCAGTTTCTATGTAGAATGCGACTAAATGTTCTAATTGGCTCAGATAAACTGAGTGACCAACGGATTGGATTCATAAGTACAACAGTAATAATTGCAAAATGTATGTGGCTGGAATTGTGATAGTATTAGTTATTGGTACTAGGAAGATATGTGGCACGCTCAGCAAAGGTTTTTTGCTACTTGAATTCATAACCGACTCGTGGGTCATTTGAAAGCTCTCCCCGGCAAATTGTTTGTTGGCATGAAACAGGGAAAATGTCCAGCTTCGAGCATGATGACGGGCGTCTGTTTGCTAGGACACAGTAAAGCTGTACACCTCGTACATAACTTTTTGTCAACAGGAAGGCTAGCAACTGCATTCTCGATTGTCCCACTCTCCTATAAAATGGCAATGTGCAATAACTGTTACTGCTAAAGTTGTGTAATGTGTCATCGCTGTGAAAATAAGTCAAACGAAAACTTGTTATACAAATGTACTATTTCAGGTCCAGAACCTCCTGGGCCGCCCAAGTTTCTCATCATGTACAAACCTGCCTGCGTTGAGCACGTCCGTAAAATGATGGAGCTGCACAAGTACTTCACAAAAGTTTGCGGCATCCATTCGATGATAGATCAATTTGGAATACCACAAAGTATTTCTAAAGTAAGCTCCAAAGCTGTTCAGCGTCAAATAATTTGAACCTTGTTTTAAAGTGCCATTTACTGATAAGTTCATGACTTCGGAAGTCTGACGTGAAATAGCTAATTCTGAATGAGTGCTAACTGCGTTAATTTCTTTTCACTGTCTTTTGCTCATAAAATGAGGAATGTAGTGTGATCTTCGTTTATGGAAAGTTTTAACGCATAGTTAATTGATATATAACAACGTCAGATCTTCCCTGAGAGCGTTCAAAGAATGGAGAAGCATGCAACGCTCCTGCCATTCTAGCAAATATACGATACCCAACATCAAGAACTGACCAACTGAAGATAAGGTTTAAATGTGATTTTGAACGTTGTTTGAAAGCTTGAGCCGGGGGGTACAAGCAATAATTCCTTGGACGCACTAACACGACATGACAATTGTTAGAAACGCTGTATGACAGCTCTTGCCTGTCCACAGGTCTGCATGTAACGCATCTAATTCTGTTTATAGCTTAAATTTGTTCACATTTCAGGACCCAGTGAGCTGGTACACTCTGGCTTTCAAAGAAGCGGATTTTGTTGGTATATTTGCGTCGCCCGACACCTCTCAAGCTGAAATAGAGGAAGTTCGCTGTTGGAACGTCTACATTGACACCGAAGTTATTGCGCATAATCACCTGAAAACCTATCTCTGTTCCCCGGGTGCGCGGTGCAAATTTTTCTCGGTACTTCTTCCGGGCACCCGATGGGAAACGTTACCACCGCAAGCACAGGCGCTTAAAAGGTTCGTGTAGAATTTGTCGCTCGTTTGTTGTTATCTTCTTCAGTATTGTTTGATTCTAGTTTTTCAACCTGTAAACTGGTGGTAGTACTACTGGGTTCTAGGAATTACGTGTTGCAGAATTGTAGATTTCTGTCTAACCTTGGGATCTCAAGGTCGTGATAGGCATTTTCATTAAACTCACTTTCAGTACTTGTTATGTAGTACTACGTACTTCTCTATACTGGTGACACTGTGAACAAAGAGTAGATTTATGTTACTTATTCAGAAAAGGGCCCAGAGATATGCCTTGAAAAGCTGCTATCTAAAAATAAGAAAAGCGGCTTTTCATCGAAAGACAATATTTTGATTATCGTCTTGGTCCTTGACGTAGATCACTGTTCTCAGTGGTTTGACGTTGATCAATTTTTCTCAATTATCAATTATTGCTCCTGGCCAAAGCTTAAGTCGTTTATGCTGGTATTAATTTCGATTGAAGACGATTAACAGTTTGTTGATTTTTTTCCCTGGGACACTACGTTTTCATTATCTTTGCCGTTTAACTTCAAATCAGAGCCATTAGCTTCGAGCAAATCTGTTTGCTTATCGAAATCACTGTTCCTTAACACTCACAAGAGATTTGGATCAGTCGAAATTCATGGAGGTTGGTTCATGCTTGAGCCCAGCCACTCAATCAGCATCCACCGAACCCAGACATGTGCGGGAGGTTTGGTCTTTTTGCCTGTCTCCCAGGGGAGTTACCACACAGAAGTATGGCTCGTGGGGAATCCCTCACCACCTGGGAGGAGTTCTTAATTTGGTTTTCCACCTGATCTGATTACTTGGGTGGCAAAGTTCAAAGGGACCCCGTTTCTTTGCCATGAGCTCCTTCGCAAACTGGGCGAACTGTCATAGGTTTACTTAGTACCAGTCAATGCTGGTAGGTTTAGCTGCTCTTCCAACAACCGTTGCTCACTGTTGTTGGAACTACGGTGAAGCAGCACGTGATTTTTTCTTCCTCCACACTGAAGACGTGCAGGATGGGGAGTCTTTGAGAGAAAAGAAGTGGAGAGCATTGAGCGTGTCTGTCCTTTAAGGAACAGGCTCGCCCAGTGGTCTGGCTCAACACATTTTCTCCTAAGATGTTCACGAATTTTGTGGAAGAACTCATACGTATCACGTCCCTCTGACGAGCATTTCGATCTTGCTTGCTATTTATCTAATGCTCATTCATGTAGCGTAGCAAATTTTTGTTTAGTGGAGATGTTTATATGGAGTTTTGCCTGGGGGGGGGGGGCTCCTTTTTAACTCTCCATTTGTCCACCATATACTCAACAGCCAATTCAATGGGTTACTTGTCCAGTGATCACTTGGTGAATGGCTAAGATTACCAACGCCCCAACATAATTAAAAAACAGTGTCTTGGTCTTTATGCTTTTGTTAATGACTACATTCACGTTTTAACTGAGAAATAAGCGTCCAGGTCGTACAATGTGTTCATTCCTTTATATTTTGGTTTTCACTTTATTTATTTTCTTACTTTCTATTTACCATTTTTCTACTTCATATCATCAATCATTGTAGCTTCAAATGATATTACAACTGAAAGGAATCCACAGGTCTAGATGACGATTAGTGGGTGAGTTCAGAACCGTTTGTTTATGAATCTATTCTTCCTATAAAAATTATAGTTCTTATCAATTTTTTATTCATCCGTACTTCGAGAATGAATGCTCTCCCTCTTTTCCTTTCTCGTGTCCGGAGTGCGTTCCACTTTGTCACCTCTATTGCTTCGTTTTCCAACAAAAAAAAAAGGACATGCGATGAAGTGCTTGACTTAACTGAGTGCTCCTAATTTCTTGTTGCATTTATTGCATTTCTATAAATATATCAATGTCGCCTTGAAAAGGTGCTTGTTTACGAGTGTGATGAAATAAGTACACAAATGAAGGAGTACGACTTGATTTGACTAGTTGAATAGTTGTGCACTTAAATCACGAATGAAGGTTGCGATCTTGAGGGTTGAAGTTATGGATAAGTTCGTCGAGCGCTGAGGAAGTGGCTCTTCTTTAACTGAAAAATTGTTTTTGTTCCGGTAGATATTTATAAGTTGCACTGTTACTCAAAGTTGTATTAAGACTCGTTAGTTCTGCAAAAAAAAAAGGAAAACAGTTTCACACTTACGATTTTCCTTACGGCATTTTTTGTTTTTATCGATTCATTGAGTAAGGAGTGTACCGTAATCTGAGGAAGCTAATTTTTATTGGATGTGCGTTATGAAATCTTCTGACTCGAAATACATGCGCGGAATCTGTGGTGTTGATGGTCACTGCTGATTCCTATTGAAAGCTCCCGATAACTGTAGTGTAGTGGATTTGCACGAAGAATCATATTCTGAAAGTCAGCAGCTCTCAAACAGTTTAATCCCCTCATGTCAAACTGAGTGGGACTAAAAGGGAAATAGTTAATGAGAGGGAGGAGAAGAAATTAAGGGGAAGGGAAAATATAAAGGCGTCAATCAGAGTAATGAGACTAAATGGGGGGGGGGGGGCGTTTAAGGCGCATAGCTAGCACAAATATCGTGGACAAGCTCGTAGGGTTTGGTTCGTTCCGGTGCATCACAAAGTGCCTGTCCTCAAGTACTCACGGAAGTTGCAGTTTCTTGCCATGAATTGCATTCAGAGTACTGCTGTCAACCCAACAACACGGAATTTAATTTTGAGCAGAGTGAGAGTAATAGAATTTGATTAAAGTCCTCTAAACGTATTCTTCAGTTCCTTGTGTGTCACTTAATTAAATACAAAATAGAGTGAATAAATAAAAACACAATTCACAATATTGTCTCTTGCGTAGGACCTCTGTGGACCATAAATCTCTGTTCCACACAACTGGTTCATCTCTTGGCAAAGACGATTTTCTCAGTATGAGTAGTCAGAATTTCCCTCTTCCTGAGAGGACACCTGCCCTCACACTATCCAGAATCAGTTGTCGTGTGTGAAGATGATGTGACTACCATTTTCTTCGATCAGTTGCACTCTTAGAAACGACTGGGGCGTTGTGGCTTATGTGAGGAAGAAGCATGTGATGCCTGTGTTGACAATATTCACGCGTACGTTGAGTGGTAGCGGGCACTTTCTTACTCCATGATGTTTGTCACAGATAGGACAGCTCTGACGGTCTGTCGTAACAAGACCTTTTTGAAACCCTGTCTGATTTCCTCAGACTCGCTTTTTGAGAGGTCGTTCTGTGGTAGTTCGCGGAAGATATACGAATTTGAGTAGATCCGCAGGAAGGTTTTGGACTTGTGACAACAGTGATGGAGTTGTGCTGAGGATGGTTTCCAAGAAGGCGCTTCGGTGCACGAAAAGCATTGACCTCTTGTTTTGCAGGCAGACCAGAGGCTTCTCAACATCTCTTCTGCTTTTTTTGAAGCAACCGTCGTAGATTGAGCCCAAACCTGTCGTTTTTTTATATCATGTTTTGTAGTGTCTACATTGGGCTCATTATAGTTCGTTCTATTCAACTGAATGCGTCGGTTTACTACATTTGGTTACAATTATCCAATTATGATACAACGGGCAGAAGCACTGGGTACAGGCTTCTGAATTTCATGGCTTGAAAGCAGGCAGGTCCCTGGATCACTAGATTGGAAGCTGACGTAGAATTTCCCGAGTCTATTTGTTGAAAAATTGTGTTCGGTGCGAGCGCTAGGCTCACAAAGTGGTGCAGTCGTCAGCATTGAAGGCGTTGACTGTGGAGGCGTAACGATATGTTATTTACCATACTGGAGCTGTATGGAACGTTGCAAGTGTGAAACTATCCTGATTCAAGTTGATCTAATAAGAAATTTACAGTTTAGGGTTTTTGTCTAGAGTTGCCTCTTGCTAGAGTCACAACTAGTGCATTTGCCCTTCGTTTAGTTTAGGAAACAGTTCCTTCTCACGAATCCTGTTTCCACATTCGGCACAGCACATTTTAAGCGAGCATGAGCTATTCATAAGCACACTACATCACTAATAAACTGTCATTACCGAGTGCTTTCGACTAAAGAAACGGCCCATACTGCTAGCGAAAGTTCTCAATTCCTCCACCCGCTGTAGGATGGTGGGGGTTCGACCAAACTAGCCGGCATTGTGTATTATTTTTGTACAGTTCTCTAGACATAAGCGTCGCTTGAATGGCAATTTTACTTATATTCAAATCTTTGAAGAGGAATATTTCCGATATAATCTCTGCCTTCTCCTCATCTCTGTGCTATGCGGTACATTGGTGTGGTAGTTTAGGTTCATGTAAGAATCGGTTCCTTTTAATTTAATTTTCACGCCTCTTCAATTTAACGTGTAGGTGACAGTTTATCGCCTTTTGAACCAAAATAAAATTTGTTGCACCAATTTTTACGGCGCCTACGGTATATTCCAAGTTATGTATCTACTCACTATTTTTTTCTCACCTCATCACCTTCCTTCGTTTAATCTTTACTCGTATGGTTATGATTATAGAATTACTATGAGATTTCTCCCACTTGATCTATTCTGCTTTCCTCTTACAATGAAATACGATTGAAATTCTGACCTTGTTTGGTATCCAAGTAGTTATTTATCAATTTTCTTTTCATGATTATGATGTTCATGTATTTTATGTCATGACTCAGGGGGAATGCTTTTGCTAATCTCCATTAGTAGTTGAGTTGTATTAGAAGTTGATCCAGAACTATTTTGTTATCTCTTCCCTTAGTCACTTTAGCAATGATTTTTCAGGTAGTTAGAATGATGATAAATGACACGGTTTCTTAGGGTTTCTGTATTTTCAGTAAAATCAGGCTGTGAACGAACCTGACTGTCACGCTTGTCAGTTTATTGACCTTGCAACACAATTGTTGGTTTTTTCCATATTGTTCTTTCCCCTCAGTTATTATCTCACGCTAGGAGAATACCTCTTACACTACGAGTACCGATCAAATGCTGAAGATCCTTTTTCGTTTGACTCAGACGATGGTTTTAAAGGTAATTCTGAAAAACTGGACTTAGGAAGGATTGTGCTGAACCTTCAGGGTTGCTTGCTGTTTGGAGCCGACGATAAACTTGTTGGCGTTTCTGATTAAAAATACTGTGAAGATACGAAGTCAATATTTCGCCCTAAAATCGTGTTGAGGAAATTAAAATATCCAGTGCGAAGCGTTGCAACATTCTGTGCCACCCTTCTTAATGCATTGATGTGCTTATATATGAGAGCTGTATCTTATTTCACCACAGTTCTACGGTAAGGTGTAGGGAGAACGAAATGTAGCTACCAGGTTGTTGATACTGAAGCTTGTTGAGCTTGATCAAAATCTTGAGTGCAGTTTTTAGAAAACGTGAAAATTAACTTTTTATGTTCAGAGTTTTACTTTCTGATTTATTTTGACTCGTATCTTTTATCTCCTACCGACGATAAAACTATCCTAACTTCCCCTCCCTTATAAATGCATTTCTAAAATGAAAGCTTGATGTGAGCTGACAACGCCTCAAGTTTGTCAAGAAAAAGTCGGTACTGAGTTACATCAAACGTGAAGTGTCTTCAAAATGTCAATACCTCAGTTTTGTGAGCCCGTCTTCCCTGGTAAGAAATGTCCTTGGGGGGGGGGGGGGGGCTTTTGATGTGAAGATATCATCTTCAGAACATACGTCAGTCAGTCCTGACCTTATCGTGGGAAGAGATAGGGATTTTAGTAGGAGAGTGACGAAAGAGGAATGGATAGATTGGAAGGGAGCGGGGTAAATTGGACGTTCGCTACAAACTCACCCAGCAAGTAGCTAGTCTTTGACCACGCTGTAATTAGTCAATACCTATTTATCTGTCTCAGTACATGGTTCTCTAGGAGTTGAACGGAAATGCAACCAAAATCTTTGAAAACCTCGTTTTTGTTTACTGTTGTGCCAATCTGAACACAGTTTAAGCTAATATGCGCTTACATTTTGTTCTTTATAAACGGCTACGTAGAAATGCGTCGAATGAAGATACAGCGTCTGTATGTGCATTATCGAATGTACGGGGGTTGTAGAAAGTTGTCTGATGCTTTGCCCTAGATGTTTATAATAGAGTGGTGTGAGCTTAGCTGCAATAGGGGTATGTCAGTGTGTTCTCTACCATCCCTAATGCCACCCTTTGCTTTGAGATTAGAAATACTAATGTTTGTGACGTACTTGGGGAATTCTTTTACAGAATTACCCGCGTACAGGACACGAGTGAAAGTCGTGTCAAGGCCTAAAAGACGAACAAGTTAAATATACTCACTTGATGAAAAATAAACAAAATAATGCCTTTCAGGAAAGTACTGGGAAATGAAATTATAAACCAACTAAGACCCACTTGAATTTAATCAGGAAAAACTCGAAATGAAATGAAATAAACTCCTTTTAGAATGAAACAAATAACCATTGCTCAGATTGTAGTAAATGACAACAAAGGGACAATGGGGAAAATGAAACACCAAGGTCTGATCGCTTACCTTACTTCACACAATATAAAGGGACTTTAAATACTAGATGACTGACTTAAAAAATGGGGAAGATTCGTACGCGATGTCAATAGCCATTATGTTGAAAATGTGGCTCCTCCACTTTTATAAACAGCGGCGAACTGCACGGGTGGCGGCTAAGGTGTTGCCACCATCGGCAGCCTGCCGCAAACCATTACAAGTTGTATAGTCCCATCGTTATTTGGATAAACGTTTTACCTTGATAGGCGTGTTGGAGCTATTTCTTCAATGTGGGGAAGCCGTGGACCTGCACGTGGATCAAATGATTGTTTACACAAAAGAGCTCGTGGCTGAGGAGGATCTCCTTGTTCGTATTTAGTGGTCTTCAATTTGCACCTGCTCAGTGTGTAATTCTGACTTCCCCGATTCGCCTCGTGCCCTTCAAGTGTTCGTCTAGCTCTACTTGCTCGTGGCATCACTCCACATCACAACTTGTATTCTAATTATTCATAAAGCTGAGGGGGGGTGCTGTATAAAGCTTCAATCGAGAGATTGGTGTGGAATGCAGCGGCAGGTGGTTTATATAACTCATTCACGCTGAACTGCTTTTCTGAAAACGAGCGGAAAATGTCTTATGCCAACTAGGGGCAGTTTGGCTCATTCAAATAGACACAGTCCTTCTGACAATCTGAGGAGAGTGTGATTTACAAAGAGTACAACTCAGTGGAGCACGAAATTATGACCCGGGTTCTATCTCTGTGGACATCGAAAAGCAAATATTGTGTAACACGTTAATGACAAAGCTTCTAGCTGACCACCTTTCCCTTCGCACTGGTGGAGTGAGAATGAAGAAAAGTAAAAACAACCTCCTGTTGTTTTTGTGGGTGGATGTACAAAAAACATTAATTATCAATCAACTTAACTGAGTTTTTCCAATTTCGTTTCACTCATGACGATTTGACTCGTTATTGAACCATTTCTCTCAAAAACCTGTTTGGAAGTATACTAGCCTGTAATTCACTAATACCTTGCATGTATCTCAGCGATGTTAATTTCGTTGCATAAAATGGATTGCACAAGGCAACTCACAGTAAGAGTCTTGAGTTTGGGTACGTGAAATACTTCACAACTGACAACGCATGTCGACGATGATTACAATTACATTTGTATGAAGTTCCCTGGACAGGTTAAATGCACGTTACCCCGTTGTGTTGGAATAGCAAGCTCGGGAGCTTCCAAATCAAATTGAACACTAGCATGTTATGAGGACTTA
Organism: Pachypeltis micranthus; assembly: GCA_020466155.1. NCBI lineage: Eukaryota > Metazoa > Arthropoda > Insecta > Hemiptera > Miridae > Pachypeltis > Pachypeltis micranthus. The sequence continues at coordinate 64,957,300 of CM035770.1, forward strand.
TTTATGCATCTTTCTCTCAATACACACAGGAACATTGAAGAAAGATTATGACAATATTTTTTAAATTTCAACATTTATTTGTGAATCGGGTTTCTACAAATGCGCGGACAAATATTTGTAGAGTAACCGAACTGTTATGAATTGTTAAGTGTTATGAACTGTGAAAATGATCAGTGTGCGTTTGTGAAGTAATAATAATTTGTCGTTTTTTGAGTGCTCTTCTGTTGAAGTGATTGGGTGTGCTCATAGCACATCGATTTGTATGAAAACTTGTGGATTCAGCTTCGATGATTTGTGCTGTAAAAAGTGATTAGAAAATATCTTCGTACTCACACAATGGCGAATTCAATGGTTAAGGTTGATGTCTCAACACCTAAAGCGATTCAAAATTAGGGCATTGAAAGGGCTAGAAATTGGGGAAACTGCAGATTTGTTGAAGCAACGTTGAGTATTTGTTTTCAATTGATCAATTAGTCATTATTTAGCGGATTGTCATGGAAAATGAAGCTGTTATGATCGTGTCAGAAAGGTTAGAACAGATTAGACTGGATTTACTGTACGAGGGCAGTCTGATAAGTACCCGATATTGCAACTATAGCAAGAGAAATTTACTAGTGTGTAGTACATTCTCTTAGACCGCTACTGTCAGAATTTCAGCCGAATCGGACTCACAGTTTTGTTTTGATTCTCAGATTTTAGAAAATTGGACAAAGAGCAATATCGATTGGTGATTCGATTCTTATTTTTGGAAGGGAAATCTGGCAGTGAAATCAAAGAGCGCTTAGATGCTCTGTATGGCGACCCTTCTCCTTCGATGGGGACCATAAAAAATTGGTTTAACGAGTTTAAACGTGTTGGCACGTCGGTTTTGGATGAGTCACGTCCAGGTGCCCCAAAAACGGTTGCAACGGAGGATAACGAGACAAAAATCCACAATCTCTTATTGACAGACCGCCGCACGAGATAGCTGAGACAGTAGGCATCCCAAAAGACTGCGTGGGTCATATCCTGCATAAAATTTTGAGCATGGGCCGATTTGCTCAGTCCAGACATCAAGCGCAACTGTGAGACCACTTCAGAGCAGTGTTTGACGCTGTTTAAGCGCAATCTGAAGGAGTTTCTGCGTCGTTGCGTGACCATTGACGAAACATGGATCGAAACAGTGGACTTCACCAGGCAAATGTTCTCCGAAGAAGGCGAAGACTGTCTCATCGGCTGGGAAGGTGATGGCCACTGTTTTTTGGGATTCATCACAAGGTGTGAACTACATCGACTACCTGGAGAAGGGTAAAACGATCACAGGGCTCTACTATACCGCATTATTGGGCCGATTCGACGCCTAAGTACAGAAAAAACGACCACGTTTGACGGAGAAAAAACTGTTTTTTCACCATGATAACGCACCAGCTCACACCTGCACGATCGTCACAGCCAAATTGTGCTACGAGCTGCTGCCCTATCCACCGTATTCTCCAGATTTGGCCCTGTGCGACTTCTTTTTGTTTCCAAACTTGAAAAAGTCACTTGCCAGGTGAAAATTTGAGTTGAATGAGGAGGTCGTTGCTGTCACCGAGCCCTACTTTGCAGAAAAAAAGTGAAAATTTATTTTTCAGACGGGTTAAAGATGTTGGAGCATCGCTGGATCAAGTGCATCGAGCCAGTAGGAGCCTATGTTGAGAAATAAATCACCCTTTTGCCAGAATTTTGTAGGCTAAGTACTTATCAGACCGCCCTCGTATTCTAGATTTATGCAATTGTTTCCTGATTGAGCTCAAAGCCATATTTGTTGTATGTGTTATAAATAAAAAATGTAGGTATCTATTTGTGTGCGAACTTATCTTATTCTGTAACTTTTAGATACACCCTGCCTCGGGATTTGGATCCTTTACTGGTGCTTGTGGGAGTGACTCCGCAATGCGATCAGGGCGTAGGGTTCGTGGAAGCCATCAAAGCTGCCATGGTACCCGAATCCCCGACGATTCTCACGATGGCCGTCCCTCCTCCGATCCGACCTCACGCCATTACCGAGGATCCTCAAGAGGGCGGCAGCCGCTCGATGGGGCAAGAAGAACAACACTCTTTGTGCTGCAACACTCATTCAGGCTCTGACATCGATCTTGTCTCGTCCCGTCAATATCTGTCCGACATGAGCACTGCTTCGTCTATGGACCACCTCAGTCTTTTGGGTGAGTCCAACTAGCATTTGGCGAATACGAGAAATTTGATATTGTACGACTACCAAGTTCAAAACAGCGTGAGGCGAAAAAAACATGTTTCTTTTGACATCCGTTACTGAATTTTTACGAGCCATAACTAGGTTTTAGTTCGGGAAGTGTACAAGGAATGTAGTCAGAGTCGAGTATAATTAATTAATTTAGGTATTAGTTGCAATAATAGTACAGGGCCTAGTTTATTTAGTTTCAACTGCTTATAGGCAGTCACCTTATTCATTAAGTGAAAAGTTATGAAATATTATAAGTAATTGAGCAATTGTTCAAACGCCTTTGTTGATCTGAGAACAGTTTTCGCCTTACACGCTGGATGCAGCGTGGTACTGCAGCCCTCATAACTGCCGCAATCAATAATCAGTTTTGCTTCGGGGACTTTGAACGTGTATTAATATGCTACTAGTGTTCGGTCAGTCAGTGAGATAATTACTCTATCAAAAGTGGTTTCTAGTGACAGTAAGCGGGGAACGAAATGGTGGGGCGAATATTTTATAGACAAGATAAGCTGTGGGCAGCCATCATTAGTATGTCCAGTGTGGTGATTGTTGTTGCAACATCGAATGCTGTTGATGATCCATCTGAATGTTTGAGCCAGTGCCTTGCTTAATAAAATTTTGTTTTCGTGTGAAACAAAGTGGCTGCAAATGTCTCAAGGATTGAATTTTTGTTGTGCATCCCAACCTAAAAATATATCGTGAAATCATTTATTTGGCAAGTTCACAAGATGACCCAACCCATTGACCTCAACAGTACAACAATTTTGGCCTGTCTCGCCTCTCCATTTTTACGGGTTTAGTTCCTTCAGTAATAAATCCAGTCAGCAAGGGGTTAAAACAGCTTCTTAGCGTGTGGCAGCGTTTTCGTTGTTACTCGAATAGCACAATTCTGCTGAAAGCTCCTCCAAGATCCCAAGTGCACCACTGTAGTCTCTGAACAACGTGTGTGGTCTTCTTGTATTTGCAACCACATTTTTGTTGTTTATCTCGCAGCTTCGCATTTGCTGGTGCTACATTCATGGGAGATTGGTTCACAGAACTTCACAGGTTCTAATTGAGCACGTAACGGTATACTCAGTATCATTCATAATGGGATTAGATCGCTAAATTTGAAAATTCGAATTAACGAAATGTGTATGTTTAAATGATAGAAATACTGTCCGCAGTTTTGTGGGCACTTCTCCACCTCTTCCAGGCCAGCAGCTATGCCTCCATCGCCTTTGTGGATGGCATTGTGGGATAGTACGGGCAGACCACTCTGAGCAGCTAGGCTCTGCTTTTCGTCTCTACTATGGATCTGTCTTCCAGCCAATGGTGCGATACACTACAGCAACATGGTGGATCGGGAGAACACCCTCTTTGCCATCTTTACACCATTCCATAAAGGACTAGTAGCGCCCATCCTTCCCCGAGGTCCGCTCTTTGACCAGGGATTCTTGAATGGAGGGCTGTACTATTTTAACCGTCGTAAGTTTGGTGACTGCCTGTGTACAATTGAAGCCAGAGAGGATGCTGCTCACGTTGTTTGCCTGCCCCCTCTACAATGATGTACAGGTACGAGCTTGGTTCCCTGCCATGGAAGTGACTGCCCAGCTACCCCTGTTAAAGTGACTGCGAATAGGTTTACCAATGATGAGGGCTGGAGGTGTGGCAAGCCCTCGCTGCCCCTTACAGGATGGGATCACCACCCCCCTCTCTGTAGAGGTGCGATGCCTCTTCCCTTACACTTCTCCTCTAGATCATTATCAGACATGTCTCATAGCGCAGACCTGTCTCATTTGAGATATGCACCTCAGCCTAACAACCAATTGTGCCAGTCCAAATGTTTCACAGGTTGATGCCTATTCTCCTAAGGAACGCCAGGTATTTCCAACAAGAGTCTTCTTTGACGTCAACCCTAAGAGAAGTGGTACCAAAGACCAGAAATCACTCCCCCTCAAGTCTCAGGCACTGGGTCAGGACATGGTAAGGAGTATTCTCATCTGTGCCACACCTCTGCACCGAGGGGTGTCAACCGTGCCCATAACATGCATGTGTTCGTTCATTTTGCAGTGCCCAGTAATAGTCCCCACAATCTGTCTTAAGTCCTTCCTCTCCATCCTCAGAAGGTTCTCTCTTATCTCACGTGTTTGCTCTTAGATAAAGCATTTGGAGTGCCTTACTCCCACAGTGTTCCAGACTGTCTGATGCATTCTTCTGGCATATTCTCCCACAGTCCTCTTGGCGAGTGACAGAGAAAACCCACAGTGGTAAGTTGGCCCAATAGGTACAGTAGACGAACTGTAAATCGACGAAAACGTAAATTTTGTCGACGGACCTCTGTGTCAAGAGCTGAGCATGCTTCCACTGCGTGACTCCTATTATCAATGAACTTGTTATAATAGTCCAGAGGAGTTACTACTGGAGGAGCATGATATGTTGCACGTTCTTGCCGATCACCTTTTGATATGCTGGCGAAAGACGCAGACTTCTTGGCTAATACCACAATCCTCGAGATCTTAAGAGGGAGAACAGAAGCCAATACCACAGCCAATGAAGGAGACCTGTACCCATACTAATTGTATTTGATGAGAACGACTGGCTTAAGCGCCTTTATCTGAAAACGTAGGCAGGAAATCGATACTGATGAACAGCTAGTGACGGGCTTTTCGATCACAATCGTCAGAACTGTCTCATCGAGGAGCAGACGTTAGAAACAAAATTCTTCACCACACTGGACGTATTCATCTTCCTAATTGTTACCTGGAAAGTTCAACTTTTCTTTATAATTGAAAAATTACGGTTGTTTGTGAAGAAGACCTCGCCTTTTCCTGTAGGCAAAATTAAGGCCCTCCAAAACGACAAATGTAAAGCGAAATTCAAAGAAACTTCCTGAATTATTCACACAGTGAAAACTAGAGTGCTCACAGTTGTACAGTTATCTCCGATGACTGACTAAGCAATAAAGAGAAGGGTGGAGTAATAGCGTTGTGGTAGATTCTAAAAGTTGAAATTTTGTGGTGAACTCGATGCCTTTAAAAAAAGACTCGTAAGCAGAAGCAATAGAAATTCCCTTTTAATTTATCCCTTCGCGATTGTGTAAGTTGCTTCTTTGAAAACAAAGGTTGGGTTCGATAAAATTGATGTACATAATGAAATTTCAAAGCAAACTAGTTATTTAGGGATAATGAACGTAATGCTGTACGTATAGGTAATTAGAAAAGGGATCATAGCATTACGGTTATGTACCATTTTTACATTATCTTAAAACACGAACATTGATTGAAGTTTTTGTACGTAGAGTTATCAATAACTGAAAGTAGTAAAAAAAAAAACGATTGAACAGGTTTACTTTACCATTCGCCATTTTCTTCCCGAGTTCATTTCGTCACGAAAACTGCCAAATTATAGAGCTTTGGACGTCAAATTCATACTAGTTTTATTTTACACACATCGATTGTAGGGAGGACGTATTTTGTGTACGTTGGAGTTTGGTGCGGCGTGAGTGATAGTCGAATGTAGGGGGGCTTGGTGCTTAGTTGCAAGCGGTTGTTGAGGAGGAGATTTGTGTTTCCTACTGGGGATGTCAGGGCGGTATGTATGGCTCAATCTACAAGCTGAGAGGTTGCTGACGGGGCTGGAGGTTGTAGCGTAACACAAATACTTAAATAGGCGCCTTTGCTTTCATATTTCAACCTTCCGAGAGTTGAATTACCCTTGATTTGAACATAAATTGAAGAATGAATTTCGTTTTGCGCTAAATATAATTGAAACTGTTCTTCATAATTCCTCCAACAACCGCATGCAATGCAGCCAACAGAAAGAATCAAATGGCGCGACACATTGTGATCACCCCATTCCATTATCCCTTAGAGCTACTGCAACATTGAAGCACCGCCCTCCGTTCTATTTACTTGCAAGCAACAGTACACGAGCGAATACAAACGCCCTTAATTGGCTGCAACTGCGAGGAAGAGATACATTTTCAAAAGTACCCAACCACACAATTCGAAAGAAAAACTTAAATCCCCTTTGTGGCAAAACGTCTTCTCGCTTATTTTTATTTCGTTACAATTCAACACTAATGGCATATTTGGCAAACGTTAATGTTGAAACAGAGGAAATGGCTTGTGGGGAAAAACAAAGTAGCGCGTATTATTAAAACCTCAGTGAAGTGAGGTCTCTCTGAAAAGAAGAAACTGAATTCAAATAGATGATGAACGAACTTTTGTCTATAGTGGCCTTATTATATTTATATCGTTATCGTATTTTGCTTTCAAACAATGGCCTACTACTTAACTGCTATTTTTTGATAACCATTACGTCGTTGAATAGAGGACTAGCACATAATTATAATTATTAAGAGTAATCACTAGAATATTGCAGTGTACTTAATGGATTAGGGTATTGGGGGAGTGCAAGGGTACTGTCGATGACTATAATGTCTAGGTCCTTTCAAAATGAGCCGTCTACGCTGAGAAATAAACGAGATTTCAATTTAGTTCAGGTTGCTTTCAATTTTTCAGGCGATTTAGGTTTCAGTTTTTTTCTCGATATTTTGCTGTAGTTTTACACGGTAGAAACACTCGGTTTGATGACAAGCGTTATTCGTTCGATTCGTCTTGTGCTCGAACCAACTGTAACGACCAGGAGCTTGTGAGCAGCTCCATCAGATCCCGTTATTTTCAGAACTGTTTAACGATCGGACGTGCCCGAATTATCGTTTATTTAGAACGCTTTACAAATGATCGTCGAACGAGTAGGTTGCAAAATGTGTTGAAGGATGAGATTATGTGGAACTGGTATGAATCATTGAGTAGAATTGTATTCATTCTGTTCCTTCTGAAGTACAGTTGTGAATGCCAATCCTGTACAGCATGAAACTCCTGCGGGTTGGTTTGATAAAAGCGTTCATGAGCTCTACGTGAAGCTGTGCACATTTTAATCAGAATTCTAAAGGTTGGTTGCAAAATTCAATTCAACCTGCCACTTCTCGGTGGTCGTTTAGGCGTTCTCTTGAGGCATTCAGGTGCTGTTGTTTTACAACTTTGAGGAAGCTCTGTGGCCATCTTGATGTCAACTTTTCTCACTTTTACGACTACTGACCTGACTCAGTGTTTTGAGTGGATTTCCTCCAATCCAAGCACTGGCGAGTCAACTATTCGTCAAACCTCTGCATTGCGCGCGATAGTTGTTAATGTTCTGAAGCCTGTGAAGTAGGAAGAAAAGTTATGTAATCGGGCTGTCAAAAGCTGAGAGAGAACGGCTGAACCAAATCAGCTTAAATTTGATATTTAGCCCGCAGATCGCCGTGTGACGCCAAGAAAAGAGTTTCAGCAAACTTGTTCCAAAACTAACTATAGTTGCCCCAGTGATCATAACACTTTTGTTCCCCAAAAAACAGATCCAACTATTTTGATTAAATTGGTTGTGTCAACCAATTCAGTTATGTAAAAATTAAGCGCAATAAATTAACTACTATTTTGGTGGAGTTTGTTTTTATAATGAGTAGTCCAGTGCATGTAAGGTCGTTAGGAGCAACCAACCCGATGAATTCTGGAGTTCAAACTACTCTCGTTTCATCGACTAGCTTTTTTTGCAGTGTTTCCCCCATGATTCCAGTACGATAAAATCAAATTTGAGGCCCAGCTACGGGGGAGATTAATATTGACGCGATATCGTACTAAGAGAGTCAGGGAGTTAGTACGATATCACCCAAATGCAATTGGAACAAAGTTTTATTCTCAATTATATTCGGAGTAGTTTTACCACCACAAACAGGGAACTGAGTGGGAGCGAACGCGGGCGACACAATGACGAGGGAACCGGCCCGATTACAACTGACAGCAGCAAAGTCTCGAGCGAATTGAGGCATTTCAGGTGCCCAGTCAGCATAAATGCCCCAGACGAGCCTCCGCTGAATCGAAGGGTTTGGTTCGTCCCGTTACAGCCTTATGAATTGCCTGTGCAATCCTTGACCAATCTAGATTGCGACGATAGCGGTAATTTCCTGCACGTTTGTACAAACTGCGTGGGTTGGATTAGTTGCTAGAGTGATGAAATTCGCAGTATGAGTGATGCGTTGCAGTGGTGGGCATTCCTGTGTGACGTCATTTAGAACTGTTGAAAGTCCATAAACTCAACAACCCATCTAAATGGGTCCCCAATATCGACCACGTTGCACTGGTTTGGGTACGTGTGTTAATCTCCCTTCCATAAAATTACATAAAAGTGAATTATGGAACACACCTGGGAAAGGATTCATTCCACAAAACCCATTTCAAAAGGCGGTGGGAGTGGCTCGGTCAAATATGCGAACTAACGAACCTCTGATGTTTGATGGATAGACGTAGAGAGCACAACTTCTGTAATCATCGACCTCAGGAACACCCAAAACAGAGTGGTAGATCGTCTTAGTCTCAACCCGTCCTACGGCTCACAGAATGTTGTATGTGCAGATGGGCACCTGGTTGTCGTATCTCTTCATTTAAGTAGAAGTAGACTGCAGTATCTTCGTTTGCACTCGACTCTCATCCAGTTCAAAACGAGTGAGGTAAAGCTTGTATTATATCAAGTGTATAACGACTCGATAGTATTGGTGCAACGTGCAAATCTCAGTTATCTGTTGACTGTTCCATGTTGTAACAAGGCAACTGTACCCAACCAGTGTTGCATAACATGTGGCTTTTCTGTAATCCATTGTTACGTTCCTCGAAAATACCCATTCTCTTTTCCACTGCCATTCTGCGTTCAGCCAATTGTTTGGAACTGACCTGTCACACTGGAAGGTGCTAGTCAGGTGGGATTGCGAGAAAGGAAGGGAGGTCCTATTGGTGGGTGAGCAGGGTTTGCACATTGTGACTGAGGAACAGACGGGAAGGGGTAAATTTGGTCCATGGACCTCTGAATCATAGATCGAGCATGCTTCCACTGCGTGACTCCTTTTATCAATGGACTTGTGATAGTCCAGAGGAATAACTACTGGAGGAGCATGTGGTGCTCGTTCTAGCCGATCATCTTTTGAGGTGCAGCCTTCTGGGCTAATACTACAACCCGCGAGATCTTAAGAGGGAGAACAGAAGTATAAATTAAGGACGTCACACTACCTTTTCTCGACCAAGAAAAGTGTCAGATGAAACTCTTTGGTAACCGGGTAGCAGAAGTGCTTGCCTAATCTGCCTAGTCTAGTGAACTCCTTGATGGTAACTGGGGGGGGAATCACAGTAGTTCTGTTAAATGAGGGGAAGCACGGCGCCAGGTAGGGCTGGTTTTGTGGCAGCGAAGTACAGGAGGTCCTGCTCATTTTGGACGGACGAGTTTATCGATGATGGGGTGCTGAATAGGGTCTTGTTGGTGGTCATCCTGCAAGTTGGTGAACAAGCAGGGAAAGTCCACTCCCTGTACGACACATGCAGGTCAGGGCGCCTGTTTATCCCTTGTCCCAATATTGACTAATCACGATTCGAGCGGTTACTTAGATTAAATATTGACACGAGTTACTTTCGTTCATTTCATTACTATTTATTCGATTCAATTCAAAGTGGGTCTTATTACGTTCTTAATTTGTTTCCTTATTTTCCCCTCAAGAGTTGTTTATTTATTTGATATCTGAGGCGAGTTTAATGCGTTCTTGCCGGATAAAATATATTGGGCCCAGACGCGAACTGCTATAGTAGGAAACCACTTCAGAAGAAACATTTTTCCGTTTGGAGCGAGATTTTCTTAAATTCAAACGTCTATTTCCATTGAGATTGAGTTTTTAGAATCGTAAAAATAATTTCCCTTCGGGAATAGGGTTGTTTGTTGTTGAACCCGCCCTTTGGAGAAGAGGTTTGGCCGAAGCATAAGAATTTTCCGTTTGGCAAAAGAACATTCCCTAATTTAGGATAAATTGTTTTCAATGAAAAAGAATTTCGTTTTTTAGGTTTTTTCTTTCAAATTAGGGCATTTCTCATATGGAAAAAATTAGTCATTTGTTAAAACGTTTTTTTTCGTTTAATGAAAGAATTTTATATTCAGCAAAAGGCGTTTTTCATTTGATACAAATTGCTTTCCTATATTGCTGTTCAATTTGCACCTAACGGTGAAAGTGGGTTTTTTTAAAATTTAACTGGATTCCCCATTTGGTGAAACGACTTTTGCGTTTTACGCATTTTTTCGTTGATTTTCAATAAATCGGAAAATACCGATCACTCAACGGGTCTGCTCACTGCATTTCGTGTTCCAACGGTCGAGAACTTTGGTGTGTGTATTGTGATAAGTTATGCAATAAATGTTATAATTAGATAAGTCTTAAAACCTGGTTATGGATGACTCAACTGTTTAGTTTTTCTTCGATCTGAGTTTCGGTGTTTACAGTCACATTTACAATTTACATGTAGGCTTCTGCTAGTTAAACCGTAGAAGTCGCCTTCATGTACAGATTTCTCGTATTCTCCAGTTCAATGAAACTGTTCGTAATGAAGAAAAAAAAAAGTCGTATTTTTTTGTTCAAATGTTGATATTATTTGTTGAGAAAATTAATTTTTCGATCGTTCGCAAGGGCGTCTCGCCGGCGAATGGTAAGTTCGAATTTGTTTACATTCGAAGGAAAATGAATTGGCGCGATTACTTCCTTTATTTTGGCTTCCATTCCCCAAATCGACTCCCAATTTCCGTTCAACGTTAGTCTTCGATTAGCCGATAAGTCGCGAAATAGGTTGTGCTCGAAAATTTCAAACTCAAAATTGGCATTCCTTATTATAAGTGTGGCACCTTTATTGTTAACGTTGTGTGACGTTTATTTGTTTCGTTGTTATCAAAATGTTTTAAATGTTTAGTTGAGAGTCCGCGTAGAACGTCGTAGAGCCTTCCGATGCAATATGAGTTTGCTTTGTGCGTTTTTTGTAGGATTCGAGTCAGAGTCGACACCCGACTCGAATGATCAAGATAACAATTGTAAGGTGTTTAGGTTTTATAGCAATTAGGGAGCTGTTATCCTTCCATTTTGTCCATCCACATGATGGTTGAATCCGTACAATATTATTAGGAGGCGTTGAGACCTAATTAGCTTGTGTAAGGTGGTTTGACGAAATGAAATGACGCAATCGTGAAGGTATTCTCATTATTTTTTCAAAGGAAAGTTATTGATGCCATTGGCTTAATTTTTACGTACTGGATAACTAGAACAGTCTACTTGCAGCATCTCTGATTGATTTTTTGCTTTCCTTAGCAAAACCACCCTCAGTTTTCAATGTTTACTTAAACTAAAGAGGAAGTTATTTCATAGAATCAGTAAGCTAGATTGCTAATCTAAACAAATGTACAACTTGGAGTGGTTTGATGAGTTGTCAATAGCTCACCTGCGTTAATGCTCCAAATAAGCGTGGGACTAGTGATGGGAGCAAGGCTCATAATCAGCGAACCATCCACCCGTCGTATTTCGATGGGTGACATCTCTAAAGCAGAAAGTGAAACAGGCCCTCATTGTCGACAAGGTTGAGTGAAAGCCGAAAATGTTTGTTAAGGTGGGAAATGTGGGGATTACTATAAATTTTTGTTCCCAGAGCCTAAAGTCTGAATAAGATCCAATGATTGTCTTTGTTTGAGAAGAGGAAACGTAGTGCCAGATCTTTGACTTAGGAAATGGACTAAAACGTTAATTTGGAAGAGAAAAAGTTTAATTTTTATTTTTCACTCCTAATTTCGATGATTTACAGTTTTTTTAATAAGTATAATTCTCACCCTTTTTTGTAATTCTCAATGCTGATAATTTTCTGTTTGTCCAATCCCAAACTTGAAGCATCGGGGTTTTTATTTATGATAATTTTTATTTTTTATTTGTTGGTGGTGATTTGAACCCTGGTCGACATCACGAAAGATTAGCAAATTGTTACCTCTATCTCTGAACTGATCTTGGTGGGCCTCTCATGCAGCTAGAAGAGGTTGCAGGCACAAATCTGAAGCTCTCTTTCTCCCTTTGCGCAAGAATGGTAGGGAGGTATTGGAAATGTTTTGACTCCACACGGATGGTTTGGTTGTCGCCTTCTCTCTTTGGGTGCGCGGAATACCCCGTGGGATCGACCATGTAAAGGTGGTATGGGATACGTTTATCTCACGCTGAATGACACAACAGTTTTGTGTCCATTACGTGTACAACCCTTACGCCAAGATAAAGTGTAATGTCTCAGGTTCTGGCTCATCATATGCTGAGAGCTGTCCCAAAGGTGTTACTTAAAATGCACACCACGAGTCCTATGGCCCACTATCCTGACTATTGTGTTATGTAGATCGAACGCAGAAGTACAACTAAGGCCACAAAACGCTTGTTTAATGTACAGCACTGTACCGGAGGGAGAATTTAAGGGAGGCTGTACAGTGCTGGTGAAAAAACAACCCCAACAAAATAAAACCAAATAAATCAATATGAAAGTAATAATTAATAGGAGGGGGACTAGAATAGTTCTGTTGGCTATCGAGGCCGCAAAACGCAACTCGCGCGCCCAACAAAGGCGACGTACCTGTGAGCTGGGTCGTGATAGTTTCCCGTCGACGGGTTTGCGGCACTGAAACTGCTTTCCACATACAATATTAATTTTCGTAAGGTAAATGACACAGGTGGTTGGTGATCAGCGACAGACGTAAAACTGACATGAACTGAAGGGAGATGGGCTTGGAAGACTGAGGAAGTGGGAGGGCGTTATCGCCAATGCGAACACTGAATGAGCTTTGCTCTGAACGTCAACAACAGAATTAAACAACGCTTAATGCAGTTTTGACGTGCGGTTAGATTCTCCGGTGAAGTAGAGTTTGTAACTTGGTAGTGGAATTTTTTGGAGAAAGAAATAACGAGTCAAATCCAACTGAGAGTATCACTTATGTTGGGAACTTCTCGTTTCTAGTGAACCAGTAAAAAAAGGAGGTAAGCGTCTCTTTCCACTGCGACGATTTTAAGGGTTCATGTCACCCCTTCCTGTCCTAGGTGGTAGCAGGCCCTTTACCCTGCGCTTGGGGGTGGGAGGAGTTCTATCGCCTATCTTCGTTTTACCTCCATACACTAAGTATGCATTTATTAAATTGATTATACTGTGTTATGGAGGTACCACAGAGGAGCGTGCAGCTCCAGGGGACCTAGGAGAGGAGCCTCATGGACACGAGGAGGTTCCACATGGATACCCACGGAGAAGAAATAAATTTGCTGGGCTGTCAAGTATGAGTGTGGGCAGATGTTACGTTGGACTGAAAATTATATGGAAGATCGTAGAGAATTAATTAGGGCTGTAATGTAACTTTCATCAGCCATAGAAATCTGAGATTTTCGTCATAATGTTACAAATCCACCATTCAGAGTTATTCAGTGTCACACTCAACCAGATAGGAAGTATTATATCACTGCTAGAATGACACTGGCCCAAGTGGATGTGTGGATATATATCGTAGAGGTCGGGGCTGATCCTAATGTCCCTCTTACATTTTCTCGTAGTTTTAGAAAAGTAATAAACGAATTTAACGCAAAAGCCTTCTCATGATCTCTGGAGGGGGGATAGCCAACAAGGCTTTTGACCATTCAAAACCAATAAGTAAACGGAATGTGGCGGCATCTCACCTGGCTCTCACTCAGTTTGGGCGAAACAAAATCCCTCGAGGGAAGAATTTCTTCTTCTAATTCGATTTCCAATCCGGGTGCTTCCCTTTTGACGCTCCGAAGCCACGAGGACAGTTGCAAAGAGCAGAAGCCGGTCATTTTTTATAGCAGCTCGCCTATATTAGCACCTGGAACTCCAGACAGCCAGGCCACACAAGAGGTGGCGCATGCAGCTGCATGCTGATTCAGCCAATCTCCTGTGGAGTTCAGCGAAGAGGCTCTCATGCAGCCTGGGGCTTAGCAGCTGACGTATAGGCTGCCCCTATGTACGTTGCAAGCTGGTCCAACTCATTCCTATGAATCCTGTCTGTTTATCGTGTATTGATTCATTAATTAGGCCGAGAAATAACAGAACATGCGTACATGAGGAGATGATTATATTCAGAATAAAAAATGATCACAGCAACAACAACAGCTTAGGAAGGTTGCACAAGAACGACAGAACTACTGCAGACATAAACACATGGACACTACACTATTGATATCCCTATAACAATGAATAGGCACTTCACTTCTCTGCTGAGATAAATCTCTGGGAAACAGGGAACTAAGTGGTTAGTGAGGAACACTAGGGACATTTCATCACTAGCTCCTACTGAGGGCTGAGAGATCAGTAGCTTGGTATTCGTAGCAATTGCAATATTGCGTGGAACAAATGGCAGGAATGCAGAGATTCTAGGGAGTGTGAGAACATCAGCAGCAATTTGATTGCATCTTCTGAGTGTTCACATTATAAGATGTTAGCAGTTTTTGCATCAAGGTGGCAGCCTCAGTTGTGCTCTTGTTCCTGATCTCCTCCCAGGGCGTGCCTCTAGTTATGAATAATGCTATCATTGTTGTGTGGTCCTGGAGCAGGTTACCGATGATTAACTCTCTGCCGGCAACCTGTATCTTGCTTGGGATGGGCCTAGAAGCTGTTCTCTTCTTGTGGTCAAACCCCTGATGTTCAAAGATTTCCACCAGATCAGAGCTCGTCTCTGGCACCATAGCATTGATGTCTGACGTAACAGTATCAGAGAAATACTCTGCAAACAGCTCCGCCCAATAATCAGCCGATTGAGCCGCCATCTCAGCGCACAATTGTCCTAGTTTCAATTGCTTCTGCTGTGTCTGTCAACCTTGATATGAAGGTAGGCCTTGTAAAGGTCTAAATTGTAGAGATTTTTCTAGTTTCGTAGCGAACAAAATCTGAGACGAACACAATACTTTTAATGAACCCCGATTCATACAATGGAAGACATGGAATTAAAACATTTACGACGACGAAAAGAAACGAACGGAAAAACGAGACCACATCTGATCGAATACGAAAAACATATGTTTCAAGGACTCGAGAATAATAATGTCCGCGAGTAAAAACATCTCCAACACTTTCCCTTATTCGAGTAGTGCCAAATTTTCACGTAGAGCTCAAGCCGGGTCTAGGCAAAGGCTTCGTACAGATGTCTGCAAGCTGGTCTTCAGTACTGATGTGTTTGACAGTCAGCATGTTTTTCTTGACCCGATCTCGAACGAAAGTACTTCCGCTCAATGTGCTTGGTGCGGAAGTGGAACTCAGGGTTTTCGTTAGCTTTCTTGCTGATTCATTGTCGATACGTAGGACAGGGAGATCAGACAGACCAATCAGTTCCTTGAACAGCCGGAGATCCAGATAGTCTCCTTCGAGCCGAGGTTAGCAGCAACTATTTCTGCCTCACACGTAGAATCTGCAAATCAGCTCTTGACGACGACTAATTCCAAGTGATGGCTGCGCCAGCAAATTCTGACAACCACTCCACTGGTTGAGCGCATAGTTTCTGGACATCCTGCAAAGTCCGGCGTCGCTGTAGCATTCGAGCAAGTCCATTTTGGGAGTCATGGCAATAAATCAATTTGAGGTTGATAGTTCCAGCCAGGTAACGTATAACCCTCTTCACTCTTACCACGTCTTCATCCGTAGGGTTTTCCAACCGCCGTGATAGAACACTCACGCTGAAAGCTATGTCGATACGAGTGCCACGAGCTACGAAAGCAGAGCCCAACAGCCGAAGCGATAGGGGAATACCGTCACTTTCCCTGATTCATGAGCGGTGAGTTTCAATTGAGTCAGAACTGGATTGCATCCATTCATGTTGAATCGACTTAGTATTTTCTTTATAAACGAGGATTGGCTAACTGTAACATTACCACCCTGCTGGGTAATTTCGAGTCCAAGAAAATAAGAAACTTCTTTGGCAACGATTTCGAATCGCGCCCGTAGTAGCTTGATAAAAGAGTCCATTTCAGTTTGACTTGTGGCTTGCTACAGACCATCATCAACGTAAAGCACAACGATGATCTTACCAGCTGGCGTGTTACAGACGTAAACGCAAGGATCTTCACGACTCTGAAGGAATCCTAGGCCAATCCGCGAAGTCGTCGAAAGTCTTATTCCAGCAGCCGGAGCCTGCTTGAGACCGTACAGGCTGCGTTTCAGGAGGCAGACACGATCAGTGCCATCAGAGAAGCCTTCGCTGCTTCATAAAAATCACTTCCTCGACCTTTCCGTGTAGAAATGCAGTTGAGACGTCAAACTGCCGAAGCGTCATCTTCTTCACAGCTGCAATGGACAATAGTGATCGAATCACTTCCAAGCCGAGCAACTGGGCTGAAGGTTTCGGCGTAGTCTAGTCCGGGGTCGTTGAGCACATCCCTGATGACCAGTCTGGTGCGGTACTTGTCAACACTACCGTCGGGATTTCGCTTGATACGATAGACCCATTTGTTGTTGATTGCCTTCTTCCTGGAGGGAGATCCGTTAACTCCCATGCGTTGTTCTTTGTGCATAGAGTTGATTTCCTCCATGGCTGAATTCCAATCTTCTCTCTCTTCACCTCTCATCGCTTCCTCGAAGGATTGTGTTCGTTTTCTGACAGAAAAACTTCCGCATAATTGGATGTGATATAGTCGTTCATCCAGCCAGGACACTTTCTTTCCCTGGAGGATTTCTAGGTCCCTCGAGTTGACCATCAGGATCTGTTGATTCATGGCTGCCATCGGAATCCTCATTAGAAGTTTGAATTTTAGGTTCAGGATAGTTTCATTTCCTCATCAACCAGTTGATCCGTTTGATTTTCACTGTCCTTAATCGGCCACATGATGTTTTCATCACAATCATTGACGTTCTCGAGAAAAAATCACGTCACGCGAAACAACAACGTCTGCTGTTTTTGGGTTGTAGATCCGATATCGCTCGTCACCATCGTACCCAACCAGGTACCCTACAATGGCTTTCGAATCCATTTACGTCGTTTCTGAACCGGCAGATGAACATAACACTTTGAACCTAAAACGCGTAGATGTTTGATTCGTGGCTTCTGGCCAAACCATAGTTCGTGAGGCGTTTTCCTTCAACTGATGACTTTCCCACTCGATTCAAATATACCCAGCGCTGACGACGAGCTCAGCCCAGATTGCTGCAGGAAAATTTATATCGGGGTTGGAATATTTGAAAGTGCGAGCCATTTCCACAATAGTGCGATTTTCACGCCCACAGCGCCATTCTGTTCAGGTGTGTATGGAGCAGTTAACCGTTGGTTTACACCGAATTCTTTTAACACTGCACGCACGTCGTTGTTATCGAACTCTCGACCGTTGTCACTGAGAAAATCTTTGACGTTATGGCGACGAAGTGTACGAGCTTTGGCGAGCACTTCACGCAGGGCCTCACTGACCGCTGACTTTCACGCGCGACAAAACAGTATCGGTACCTGAGTAATGATCCTTGATAACTATCATACCTACGACCACCAAAGGATGGATCGAATGGTCCACACACATCACCGGATAGTAGCTCTCCAGGAGCTGACGCTTTTACGCGAGTTCCAAATGCTAAACGATGTGCCTTCCCGAACTGACACGGTTCGCAAAGTTCATTGTCAGCTGGCACTTTGATCCCGAATTCAGATTCAAGCTTGGATCGGATGTAGCGTTTGTCCATGTGACCCCATCGTTGATGATAAAGTTGCAGGATTCGCTTATTGTCAGTCGAAGCAACGCAAGTTTCTGCAGGCTGAACCGTGTGAAATGAGGCGCGATATAATGTTCCACCTGGAGTCTCGAGTACCGGTGAATACGACCTGTCCATTGACTTCGAACTTACACTCAGTATTAGTCGACTCAAACTTGCTTCCCGGATTTCGATCATGGGGCTGCAAGTACGGAGACAAGATTTCTGATATGGTAGGAACGTACCACACATCATTCAACGTGAATGACTTCAGCTTGCCATTACAGTAGTTGGTGACCTCAATCGTTCCACTTCCGAGAGCTTTAATAACCTCTTCCTGCCGCTTGACTGTGGCATTCTGAACTTTCTGGGAAGGGTTTGTACTCTGTGAACCAATTGGGGTTTGATGTAACATGGCGAGTTGCACCATTATCAACCCACCATTGGTCATTCGTAGTAGCTACATTGACGTCGCTACTAATCGAAACGAAGGCAACTCGTGTATCTGTCACTGCTGCATGTTCATTTTTGATGGAGTTTGACGGAGTGACTTCCTTTGGCTGCACTTGATCCGCAAGCACGTGTTGGATATGGAGGTTTACCGTCCGCTTTCCATTTGGGACATTCGCGAAGCCAGTGTCCTTTCGAATCACAATATTTACAATTGGTGTTGTTCGATCCACTTTTTTGTTTTTTTCGACCTGCACTTTTATTGTGTCCTCCATTGTTCGATGCGTAGAGAACATCTAATTTCGGCGCTGGAGCTACATTTCGTTCATGTAAAATTAGCGACGATGAGAGGTCTTCAATTGTCTTGCCATCATTTGCTTTCATAAGAAGGTAGCTCGACTTGAACGACTCAAAGCGTTTCGGGAGTACGTGCAATATTTTCGAAACAAAGAGCAACTCGAGAAAGGCTTCAATCGTTTGAATGTTACGAGTTTGCAGACCAGCAGCGAATTCGCGATGCTGATTTTTAACGCGAGACAGAACAGTTGGGGCATCTTCGGTTTCGTCCCACTGCGTGCTAGAAAAATTGAGACATTGACGAAATAGCTGGTCTTCTGCTTTATTATCGAACTGCTCGACTAATATATCCCATGCCTCCTTCGCTGACAATCGACCCGAAATCCGTTGGTGAAGCTCATCACAAACGCACTGCGAAATTACAATTTTTGCCTGAGCTGCGGATTTGTTGAAAGCGACGAGTGCTTGCCCTCGGCTTTAGTCGGTGGATTAGAAAGAGTGGGCTTGGTTGTTGTTCCTTCAACGATACCGACAGCGTTGAACAACCCAGAACGTCTAAAACTCGATCTTTCCAGTACGGCCAATCTTCTGCTCCTTTCAGTGGTTTAATCCCTTTCACGTATTCCATTTTAGAGCTGGACGAACTCAACGCGAACGCGTACGCAAAAAAAGAAAAAATCACGAAACAATAACTAACCGACGCGGTCACTTTTGACGCCTAAACTCGCAACGGTACACGAAACTGGGACCCATAACCTGTAGAGATTTTTCTAGTTTCGTAGCGAACAAAATCTGAGACGAACACAATACTTTTAATGAACCCCGATTCATACAATGGAAGACATGGAATTAAAACATTTACGACGACGAAAAGAAACGAACGGAAAAACGAGACCACATCTGATCGAATACGAAAAACATATGTTTCAAGGACTCGAGAATAATAATGTCCGCGAGTAAAAACATCTCCAACATAAATGACAAAAATACTTAGAATTTCTCAAATTGTTAAGAATATCATCGATTCTTCTAATTGGGTGGCGTGCTGAAATTAATTGTTTATTTACTCCAATTTTGTAATCCACGCATAACCTAAGGGACCCATCCGGTTTTGGAATGATGACTAAGGGTGATCCCCAATCGCTGGTTTCTATTTTTGTGATGATACCTGACTGTTCAAGGCTGTCAAGTTCCTGGTTAACTTTGTCTATGAAGACGTATCCGTTCCTTTCCTTGATGAAGACCGGTTTTGGATTTGGCTGCAGTTGGAGGGAACAGGTGAACCCTGGAGTGTTTCCTATCTTGGGTTCGAAAATGCCTGCGTATTGACGCATTATATCTGGAATATGATCATTTGATTTAACTGTAGCGTCTCGAAACTCAGAATTAGTGCTATCAATTTCCTCCAAACGGATACCTAGGTGACGAAACCTGGTTCTACCTAGAATAGGCGAGAACTCGGTAGGTACCACCAAGAGCAGCTCGCTAGAGATTTGGTTCTTATATTCAACTGTCACCTCCGCTACACCAAGAGGTTTGAAGATACCCGAAGTGTAAGGTCGAAATTGTACGTGGTGGGCTTCAGTTCAATAGGAATTTTTAGGTGTTTAAAATCTGACACAGGGAGCAGGGTTAGTCCGGCACCAGAATCTACTTCGAAATTTTGAATACGACCTTCTATCAGAACGTCTACGTAATATTTGGTAGAACCGTGGGCCACCATGGACTTCCCAAAGATGTCCACTATTTGATGTATACCGTCAAGATCACCAAATGTTGAAATATCAAGATAATTTGCTGATTTAACATCTGGAGAGTAGTTACTATTTGAATTGGTTTTCGACTTCATTAGTGTAGATATGCAAACCCGAGAAACATGTCCGGACTTTTTGCATGAATCACATCGAAGCTTGGAATAGTCAATGTGGCATAATTTTGTCGACCACAGTGCAGGCAAGAATTTTCAAGACCCAGTTGTCGATAATTAAGCCGGGATCTAGACTTTGAGCGAGCATGTTGAGTAGTACTAGAAGACTTCCTGTGAAATTGGGCATTTTTATTGTCGCCCGTCGAGCGATTGTTTGAACGTGGTTTGTGTTGACCAATTTTATTGACATCGATACCATTGAGCGACGGGGGCATCGTCGGTTGTCGATTGGCCAGTTCGCGACTATCAATTTTGGAGACTTCTAGAGCAATGGCTTTGTCCAAAATGTCATCAAAATTTGATTATTCAGATTTTAACAGGTTTTCCCGTATTGAATTATCGCGCAGACCACGGATAAACTGTGCCCTTAGAAAGACATTGGCAATGCTCGATTGACATGTGGCTTCATTACACACAAAATCACAATCGGAAATATCCCGACGGAGTACAGCCACATAGTCCGCAATGGATTCACTTTCAAGTTGATATTGGGAAAGAAACCTATGCTGAGCAACCAGGATGTTTTATTTAGAACACAGATATTTTTCGAGGTGCCCCATAATCTCAGCATATGACAACTGCTTTGGAGCTATCAAAGATACAATAAGCTGGAAATGTCTAGCACCTATTGAATTTAGAAGCATCTGACTAGCTAAAGTCTTGTCAAAAACGCCTTTCATAGTAAGGTACGAGGGACGTCCCAAAAGTAAGTTCCGAAGTGCTGGGAAAAATCGAAAACTCAACCAATTTGAAAAAAAAAATTATTCTTAAAGGTACGGATCTACTTTATTTTTCGATGTAGTCGCCATTCTGATCGATGCATTTTTGGTACCGTGGCGCCAGTTTACGTAACCCCTTGTACCATTCTGCGTCATTTTGTTTGAAGAATTCCGAGACCGCGGCTTCGAGTTTGGCGTTCGTACGGAACTTTCTTCCACCCAGGTGGACTTTGAGGAGGGGGAAAAGGAAAAAGTCACTCGGTGCAAGGTCTGGAGCTTGCGAACTGCAGAAACTGCATCCTCTCCACGAGAAGTGGAAGGGCGCCCACTTCGCTGTTCATCGTGCACACTTTCCCGCCTTTCCAGGAAACTTCTCATCCACTTACGGACCATTTCGATGCTCATGACCCCTTCTCCATACGCTGAAGAGAGTGTGCGGTGAATTTCGGGCACAGAAACACTCTCAAAAACTAAAAAAAGGATCACCGAACGGATTTCACAATTTGACGCGTTTTTCAATGTAGCAGCCATGTTCAGACTGGTGCTGATAAGCCGCAACAAGTGATAGCAACATAAGAAAAATTCAGTGTTGCCACTAGATGTAACACGAAGTATCCCCGTTGGAATTTTTTCCCTACGGCATTTTCCCACGGATTTACAAATGATCGGAACTTACTTTTGGGACGTCCCTCGTAGTTCTCAAATCTTGACTTATACATCTTAAAATTTTCCTTGGAGGATTTGAAATTTTCGAAAGGTGGCAGAAATGCATTTTGAAGTGCTTGAGAACTTCGAGGGGTTGGCGATTGGGCTTTGATTTTAGTTGAAAGGGCTTCAATCAGCGCGCTTGTTGAGCGTTCAAGGCATGGAGCAGTTGAGTAAACTGGTTTGCATCCATTTCACATAGGAACTAGATAATCAGTGTATAATCGAAATTTTTGAATTATTTGCATGCCGTTGGCTAAAATGGAAGATGCTACAAAATGTGATTGTAGCCCATTCGAGCAGTGGATCGATTATACCAGTTTAATGGAGATCGGCGTTGTAATAGGATATCTGGAACACTTGACACTAGATGTTACGGCTGCTACACGACCGAAATTCACCTCACTTGATCGTATAAACACTGTTTTTAACTTCACCTCGTCGCCAATATTTGCTGTGTGGCAAGAAATAAAGGTTTAAACAAATCAGGAATTGCTTTATTGAAATTTGGAATAGGCCCTGGCGGCATGCTTGAAAATGAACAACACGTGCGATTACGACGTTAGGTAGGTAACATGAGATACCCAGCATGAAACCACAGACAGCATGGATAAGTATTATACACTACAGCTTCTAAGTATAATATTTCACCTGTCAATGTGCGTTCGACCGCAGGGCCTGGCTACTCCCTCCCATAGAGTGGGTGGCACTCAGTGGGGGCTCCCGACTTCCAGCATTTTTCACCCTGTCGAAAATTGTGCCTCCACAATATAGACCAAATGAATGTTACTGGTAGTCTGTCCTGCCACCTGTGACGCACCACCAATCCCAAGCTGCTGCAATAGGAGATTTTTAAGTTTGAAAAGTACAGTTTGGTCTGTGAAATGGCAGCAGTTTGCAAGTGGTTTACTGCGAAAGAAACTGCCTAATGCAGTGGGGGAGTCTTTCAGGGCTTTTTGCTGACAGAAAACCTCAAACGCCGCTAAGTTCTGAATAACATCAATATCGTGGGTTATTGAGCTTCCTCCTGGTTTCCTGTTTGTGGTGTTTAATCCTCCTGCAATTGCGAACAAAACACTGTATTATCATTATTGAATCCGATACGTCTCTTCCCACTTTTCATATGCTCATGTTGCAGTTTACATAATATTCCAGCTACCTGTTGATTATGAACAATTTATTGGGATTATAACGTTAACTCGAAGTTTGTAAAGGAGACGGAGAAATGCGCCGTAATGAACGCTTTTGCGGGTTTGTGTAAGCAATTACTCAACAAAAATGGAATGCAGACTAGAGTAGACACTAGAAGAGTGAATATGCTGGCGTTTTATATTTTTAAGAACGCGCTTCGTCAGGAAGAAGACCTAGATAACCTGCCAGTAGCGGTTCGTTGGAGTACGATGTATTCATCACAAACTAACTAAGCCTCTTCCAAAAACCGAATTCAGTCAGCCAGGGGTTATGAATAGGACGGGGTTTTATCAATTAGACATTTACTGAATTGAATGTAAACAAAACAAATCAATTCACACAACGCTACTCGCTCGTGTGTAATCAACTTTCAACGAAAGCGTCATTTCGTCTCGTAGCCATCACAGTTTATTCGCAGGTTCAATTCGTCGAGTGTTTGTTGCGTATGAACGTTTAGATTATAACGATAGACTGCCAGAATACTTTTATAGTCATTGGTGCTTATTAAAAAGAAAAAATGTTGAAAAATGCAGAAAAAACCCTAATTTATCGTCGTATTGCTTAGCAATGAATACCACACAACTCTGTAGCCTGCTTGTTCGTCATTAAGTGAAATTGTGATATTTAACCTAAAAAAAAGAAACCTAGGCTAGTCAGTACGCGTTAAATAGGTATATTTTTAATTGTTCATCCACTGAGTTATTTGCGTCCTAATTGTTGTTGTTAAAAGGGGCCTTGGTTTGGCGCAAAGGTTTGGTTAACGCTTGAAAACACTTTTTACTCGAGAAAAAAAAAAAAAGAATCATAATGAGAACTTAAGACTTGATCTCAGCTGTCAGATGACCCCATTGCTCAGAATGAAAAACCCCATTAAAAAAAACAAAAATGTACATTGTTGTAAAATACGCGCGTGCAAAAAAATCCTGTTTTGTTCGACAAGACGTCAGAATTGTGCGTAATGCTAAAAAAAAAAGAAAAAAAAGAAGCTCTTTTCAGAGTAAAAGGCGTCAGAAAAGACTAAGGCTTTAAGTGCGATTTAGGTTGAGATGGTGATTGTTGGTCAGAGCCGTTTTGAATCAAGATGTCAATCTTTTACGTGTAGTAATATTTGCAACTTGTCGAGAAGGAATGTACCCGTTCTCTCGTTTGACCGTCAATTCGTCAACTTGTTTGTTAGATGCGATTGTCCTTCAAATGAATGTTGATTAACCTTAAAGTTTAAAGCAAAGTTAAAGAAGTAGACGAGTTACCGTGCAGTAGCCCCTAAGTAGGTCTGGCAAATCATTGTTAATAGTTCAGGTAGAGAGATTTAGTCGCTTGAGAGGGGATGAGCGTTTTACGACGCCCGGACATTTTATTATCGTTTTTCTTTTGTACCCGGAACGATCGATTGGAAGTTATGGGCGCCTTGCGTTTGAATTTCGGGTCTGTGGTGCGTGGTGACACGTGTGTTTCTGATGGAGGTCGTGCGACGGAACTGCAGAGAGGGCCAGTCTGTTCAGTCCTAGCAGTGTTAGTTATGAACTTCCAGCCCTAGGCGATGAGAGGAAAGGAGGTGAATCAACCTAATTGACCAATCACCTAATGTGAGTTCTTCGTTTGCTTTATCTCTCCACCTTTTAAGTCTGTGATTCCCAGAAAGGAGCCTCCGTTTCATCGGAGAACACAGAAGTCTCTAAAAAATGGTTTACTTTAAATCCTGTGCAATCATGAGAGCTTCATATCATCTGTTTGAACGTGAAAGAAGTGGAAGAAATACCCCTTTTCTACTCTAATCAAGTATATGTAGAAATTAGGAAAGGGAAAAATGATTAATGAATAGGAAAATGGAGTTCACGAGCAGATTTATAGAATTTGTGATGGACTCGTCAACTACGTTGATGTAGCGTTTGATTTCCTTACCTCATTCGAGGAGTCAATGAATTGATGAACGAAAGGACGAGCCTTACCGAGCTGTGTGTTGAGGTTCTCACTTCTTACTTCAGAGCTGTGAATGAAAAGCCTTGGATGGATGGAAGGGAAAATGGGTTAGGCCAGCCAAGGACCCTCACAGAGTTACCATCTTAGCTCTCACCCTACACAACCCACTCTGGCCTTGGCACGTACCGCCCGAAAGCTTATGGTCGGGGGAAGGCGATGAAGCGCCGAGTGCTCGAGCTGGTAGCCAAACAACAACCACCTTCCTTGGGAGACAAGTGCAGGCCTGTACATCCTCGTAAAGGGGGTAGCTACAGAGCCCTTTGTCAACTCTCTCACGAAGTGTGCGACGTTGGAAAAAACAATTGGCAGGCGTAAAGGCTTCAAGGCTGGAAACTTGGGCCGATGTGAACAGAAAGAAAGCTTATAGTTTTGAATTGCAGATTAAAGTTGGGTGTGTAACTCTGGATGTGGTTATGTACGATCCGAGTAAAGAACTGCTCTCGAGTGATGAGAATAACGACCAGAACAGACTTCATTTCATCGCGCCACCAAAGCAATACACATTTTTGTTAAGCTTCCTACCACGTTCACTCACACGCTTTCCCGCCAGTCCCTACACTTCTCACAAGTAGTACACTACGAAGGGACCACTCACGCGATCGATACATTAATTCATTCGTCAATCCTCATTTCAATTACTCATCACCACGAAAATAGGCGCCCAAAACTTCCATCGCGCGACAATGAAACTCGGCAGTCCGCTTCGCTGTAGAAAAGCTTGAAAGTAGTTCCTCTAGACGCTGTGTTTTCTAACAGTTTCTTTCATACCGTCGAACATCTTACGCCAGCTTCGAAGCTCCGTTGAGCCAGAAACAGCGTTTTCGTTTTAAAACTCGCTTCTGTCGGCGTTACTTTCACCTTTTTTTCATTTGCTCGGCTTGAATTTCACCGACTCGTCAAAAGAAAAAATCCACAGGCTCTGCCATTAAAAAATAAATAAATAAATAGACGGCACTGCATTTTATATAAATTTGAAACTGCATATGTACAGTTATCATTTGTAACGCATGTACATAAATTATATTGTTGATGAATAATGAACAGTGTATATAAAGTCGTTTATTTATAAGGGGAAGACACAAAAGAAGAGGAAAAGTGTTAGCTGAAGTTACCATTTTTGTTAAAAGCTGCCAGTTTGTGTTTCTTGGTGGATGCAAAATGCTATTTTATTTTTACTTTGTGCTAGAGGTTGTCTGACGAGAACATGAAAATCTAAATGCACTCATCGTCGAGATTATGTTTGAATTATTATTATGAAAATGAACAAAAATAGCAATAACTTTTTTTATGTTCGAGGGAAATCTTCGAGAGGGCGCATTCAATGGCCAGAAGAAACATATAACATAACGGCATGGAACCACCTGCCAGACGCTTCAGGCTGCCAGTTAGTTGTGTGCCACCAAAAAATTGAACGACGCAAAACCGCACTCGTGAATAACGACCTGGCGTACTGCCCAGTACTCTGAAATCAGCTGACTTGAGGCTAGGGATTGTTACAGGCACTAGTGATAGTTACCGGGTTTGTAAGGAGCCTGGCGGGGGTTGTTTGGTTTCAGTTATAAAATGGCATTTCCTCCAACGTAATGTGAATACAGATTGTACGTCTGGGGGAGGTGGTGGGTCGCTGCGGGGAATGGAATTTTGGACATCATCCTGAAAAAGACGTCGTTGGTAAGTGCTTTGCGCTAGAAGACAAATTTTCAAATGTCGTCCTACATTCTGCACGAACAGCAGGGCTTTTATTGGATCTCAACGAGAAGAAAAACGTAGCTATTTTTGTTTGGATTATTTGATACATCCAGAAGGAGGCTCAGGTAGTGGGCCGAATCAGTCATTTCAGATGCTAATCGTTGGGAAAATTTTACTACGCGTGACATCTCCAGGTACTGATTCCAATCTGGTCCAGAGGTTGGAAAACAACAAGGAATAGTGCTATATTGTCGACCGGTTTCAGTTTTTTACTCCTCCGTCAGTACATTTAGAATGAAGGACGATGCAGTGTAGTGGTGGTTTGGTGAAGAATAGGTAAACTTGGCAGAACTTCGTTTATTCTCCTATGGCTTGATCACGAATGCCTCTCAAATCGGAAAATTTTCCCATGGGTTTCCTTCCCCTCCCCAACTCATGACCTCCTTTTTTATTCCATTCAACAACCTCGATCATTTTCCGTCCGCGTATCAGCCTTTCAGCCTTCCCTGATATGATTGTAGCCTCCTCCTGTGGTTACCACTTCTTCTTCGTCCTTGCTGTTGTTGATCAGCACAGCAGTGTATATCGTCCTTGCAGTTGTCAGAAAAGTGAACGTAAAACCGCGTTTACAAGCGGAAGCTGTTGGGTGAACGAGTTGTTTCAGAGCTGTACCACACTATAATGAAATGTGACATAAAAGGTGTACATGGCGTACGCGTGCTCGCCAAATTGCAATCCTTTTGAGCACTGGTCTACGTTAGGGAGTGGACTGTAGCGATTGAGAAAAAATATCGGCAAATATGATTCGTGTATGTGTGTGACGCATGCTGCAGCTTCGAAGTTCCTGGCCAGGACGGGGAGACGAGATGACACACACACACACACACACACAATTTGGGCTGACGAAAAGGGTTTAGCATAAAGGAATTACTTCTTCTTTCCATGTCCAGGATCCATCGTTTAAACTTTGCATTTCCAGTATTCAGCCGCTTGGATCGCTTTGTCATTCAAATATGTGCAGGGAGATTTGCGTAAGTCACATCATAGAAGATTATCGTAATCGTGCTCTAGCCCACAGTCGCAGGTTGTATTTTCTTGAGTGTAGCCCCACTTAACCTGATTAGTTTTGCACCTGGTTACTTTTGTACGAAGTCGGTTTAGTGATTTCCAGGTGGTAAAGGGAAGTTCTAAACCGTCGCTTGGTTATTCTTTTAGTTCCAATATTGAAGTATGTAATTTCTCTTGCCACAAGTTTAGCCTTCTTTGTTCTGGAGTCATGCTTAAAGGTTCTGTCGATTTAATAAAACCTTTCCTGGACTTGAGTATTGTTCGTTGTTGTTGGTGATTGAGCAGTGGATGTCTTGGATCACTGGATTGTTTTTTTCCGCTCTATTTCAGATGCAACTGTTCGTCGAATAGGTGGGGGAGCTATACCTACAATTGGGTAAATTTTTTCGATAGGTGTTGGTCTAAAGCACCCTGTAATGATTCTCCCTGTTTCATTAACCGCTATGTCGACTTGTTCTGCACCGACTGACTTGTTCCAGACTGGGGCTGCAGAGAGAGACATGCCATCGCTGATGTACGTAGTACGCGAGGTTGAGCTCCCCAAGTTGTTCCTGTTAGTTTCCGTGTTACATTGTTTCTAGCACTTACTTTCAGCTTTGTATCATGACGTTGAGCTTTGTAGGAGAGTGTTAGAATTACTTGAAAAGAATGGAAAGAAAAAAGCGTAAGACGGCTTTGAAGCAGGTTTGAGTTAGTACCAGCAGATACACGATCATGGTGCCACCAGTGTGGAAATGCAGACTAAAAAGACGCAGGAAGGGGCGACTTTGCCCGAGATCGCGATGGCATATCAACAAAGGCTTCCGTAGGCCGAAACAGAGTAGAAACCTAGTGTCGAAAAACTCGTCAATTTAAAAAGGCGAATGGTTTAGCGAGCGAGAAGTTTTTTGTTAATTGACTTGAAAACGGCAGACGTGAGTGCATTAACCTGGTAGGCCACGGTTGTGGTTTTAATTGATGATTGGACGCTTCAACTTATGCAGCTCGAGCCAAGTTGTCCGCTCAGTGCGATTCACTATTGCTGGTGAATAAAGTTTAGCCGCAAGACGTAGGAGAGTGAGATGACGGTCCTTTGCAATGTTCAAGTCGAACCAACTGCTCTAGACGTGACTAGAAGAGTGGGGTAACCGTTTGTAACCTTCTGGCTCCAATTTGCTGGGGAGGCATTAAATTGAAGGTTAGCGCCTAGTGTGGCGCATCTCACTCATTAGTCGGTGCTTCTGAATGGCTTCAATTTATTTTAGGGGGTTGAGGGCACAATTTCATTACAAGGCCACTTGAGGAGGAGGGAAAGGAATCCTTCGGGTTCACAAATTGAATGGCGCTTATTTCTCCTTTTTCACCAGAAATTCTGCCGAGCATTTTTGTTTGAGAATGGGACCCTAAAATCGTCCAATCCCCCCCCCCCTCCCTCTGCGTTTGTGCAGTTTTTCAATATTGGACACCATGTTGTGAGTTGTTAAAGAGCTCCTGGGAGCGACCTCAGCTCTGAACCTACGCCCGTTAATCCACTTCTGATGCCTTCGGTACTCACCCTGGAGCGATGGGACGTGAATTTCTTGAAAGTTACACAGCCATCGCACACGTCATTTTGAATGCTGCCTTGATTCCAAAGTGCAACTAAATATTGCGCATTTCCAAACTCCCTCGAACATTTTCGAATTCTACATAACGCAATTTGTCCATTTTCTGAGTAACATGTATACAGTTGTACATTCCGTTTTTTTTTGGTGATTTTACCTGTTAGTCAGTGCAATCAGTTGAACGTTACACGTCACGTGTGGCCCTGCAATAAATTTGTTAATTCGTTTTACGTTTGTTATGTATGGTTTTTTCTGTCTGTAAACGCCGAGGATGGCGTGCGAATCGCAATTTGTCTGTACTTATAAACTAATAAGTAGATCACAGTGTGTTGAGTCCCAGTATTGTAAATGTGATAAGTGTTATTTGTACCTGTTTTGTTCGACTGAACCCTCAACGAGGGTTTAGGAACAGTCATTCAATAAGGAAACAGACCTGTGTACCTGTTTTGCGTTAATGACATCGTTATTTTATTATTAAGTTTCGAACGAAGAGCTTTAAATGGTTTATAAATGTCGAATACTTGAAAATTTTTGTTCGTTGAGACGACCGCGAAGTTATTTACGAGCTCGAGCTGAGAGAGCGTAGCAAGTCTGGCTCCATTCCATCGTTAAATCTCTCTATGTGACCTCTAAGGTTTCACTTGGCTGTTAGCTTCACACTTCCCGCCTACAGCTTGGCTGTTGCTTGTTGTGCGAATTCCTCTCTAACTAAAGGCCAAAGTGATAGACAAAGTAAGATCTTTGCCTTGAGAAAAATTGTTGGAGGTAGATCAGTTTCAACAACAAACTCCATTGCTTCCTGGAAAATTCAGCTCGGGCGTCGACAGTATTGAAGTCTTCTCCTCTACAACAAGAGTAGTGTGCACCTATTGTAATGAGTTTTAGGGTGAAATAGGCTTGAAACGCTTGCTTTTCTGTAACTAAGGGGTCCAGTCGTCAAATCCCTTCTTAGCCAGAGGACAGAAAACCAGCTGTGTAGAGCCCAAGACGCCATTCTCAACGTACAGATTGTAAAAACAGGAAAGAAATAGCATCCACTGGCAGATAGTGTTTTTCAAACCATCAGTACGAACAGAATGGCGAGGAAAGTAGTTTGATAAATGGATTTACATCCACCTGCAAGAGAACTGTTTCGCCGTTTTAGAACCTAGACCAAAAGTTGCCATTGTGAGTTGGCAGTGTGAAATTGAAGTCACTCATCTGTGAAGTGCCGAGTGGCTGAAAGCGCGTTCTTCGCTGGACATCACACTGAGGAATGAGGTTCCAGATGTCTTACACGGCCTCAATTTTGATATTCCGTAGCCCTACAGAGTAGGAAGGAGAATTATAATTATTCTGTGGATCTTTACGTTTCAAGAACTTCTGAGTCCGAAAAGTGCCATTAGATTTGAATGATCCGGAGAATCCGTTATTTCAGTTTGAAATATTGATGATTAAATTTCCTCTAAAAGATTGATATCGTTTCAAATTGTTCGATATACTAATCAGTTACCAGTCACGCAGCTAGTATAGGTATCGTCGTTAATTTATTAAATTCCCTCGTAATTCTGGGAACTATTCATGGTGTCAGGTGTGGGGTGGAAAATCTCTTGGCCGCTTCCTCGTTAGTTTTGGCGCACACTAGAGCTATTGCAGTTTAGATGATGTTAGACTTCGATTAAACTTCTCCATCGTAGAGGCTGTTACCTTCAGAAGCTGAGCGAGCGCATCATTTTAATTTTCAAATGTTCTCTTCCCGCATTTCTTGAACCTCCAATATAGTGTACCTGGTGGACTGGATGGACACTGTGATAATGTCGCCTAGCATCCTAGAAGCGTCCACGATTTCCACGTTGTTTGACAGCAAGATCCTTGCTTCTACTGATACAAACGGGTAATGCTCGTCCGCCCACTGAACTATCTGGATGGCTACCGAGTCTTCGTCTTTAAGAGTTAGAAGTTATCTTTTAAAAAGTTGAGTGATCTTTTTGGATGGACCGGAAGAGGGCTCAGAGAATCCAAATCAGAGTTTCCAATTTTAAATTGCTGCGGTTGCAAAATTCTGAAGCCTAGCTCTTCTTGTGCTGCAGAGGAGTTTAGGAAATAGTGAGATATCTTCAGGTCTGACTTACTTTCTCTTAGCCTCTTGCTCTCTAATGATTTGCAGAGCTTCTCGAGAGACTCCTGAGTGAGGGTTCGTTGTTTTCGACATTTTATGGCACTTCCTCACCAATCTCTAGTTCGGGTAGGCTTCTTGCGCGTCGATCCTGAAATCTCATGGTTTTTTGCCTTTGAATATCAAGGAGTCGTGCACTCCTGGTACTACTTCGGGAATTAGGAGATTCTTCGCAATTGGTAATAGGTAATGATAGAGATGAATGCTGGAAGTTTTGACATGGTAATTATATTCAAGTACTAAACGCGGACAGAGTGAAAAAAGGATCGAATTTGGTAAAAGTGAAAAGAAAAGATTGTCGGCAGACCAGAAAAGAAGAGCAAAAAGACACGTCCATTGTAACTTCCAACAGCTGTATCAGCTGGAGTGACTGGGGAGTTAGTAGGCCAAGTATTTGGGTGTAGTTGCGTGCCCCAAGGGAAGGCCCACAAGACACCTTCACCTGCTGAGGACCCATGTTCGAGCCCTAGCTGGCTCTTCATGGGGGGCTGCACCGCACACCAGGCAGCTCTTTTATACGGCTCTTTTCCTGCCCATAGTGTGGTACGCTGCGGCATCCTGGTGGATCGCACCATGCGGGCTGGATAGGCAGCGTGCTGTTGTCAGTCCTCCTGGCATACCGCTCTATGTCCCACCTTGCCGTACAGGTCCTTGCTGGCTCTCCACCGCTGAACCTGTGCCTGGACTGTGACATTATGTACCACTGAATCAGGACTGGTGGGCTGGCATCGTACCAAGGACCTCTGGCAGACCTGGTGCCTGAGATGCTGCGAGAGTACACACTACCACCCGCCACCTGCTACACATCATGCCATCAGTGCGGGACCGCCTGGAGATGAGGTGGTGGCATCCCACATTTGCGGCAACACATTTGCTGTCGGGGCATGGGGCTTTCAATGCACGCCTCAAATTCTTCAAAAGGCGTGCGTTCAATGAGTGCCCCTGTGGGAGAGGGGTCCCAGAGGATGCGGCCCGTGCCCTCCTAGACTGCAGCCTGTGCGAGGATGTGAGGACCAGCGCCGCCATTCCACAGAGGAATGCGGTGGGAGGATTCCTGGCTGCGGCACGCCGGTTCTCCCACTTTGCGCAGGCCTGGGCAAACGGGAGGAAAGACCTGGAGGCGTGGAACCCTCTCGCGCGGGACCACAGAGTAGGTTGGAAATGACTCCTCCTCTCCTGACAACATGGCAGCAGGACGCCCAGCGCCACCACACAGATTTGAACCCCTGACCAACGAGCGAACGCCTATGCCGTTAACCCATTCGGTAGCTGAGAAACCCACTCATTCGTCAACTGTGCTTTCAAAGCCCCTTTCAGAGTTCGATGGTGCCATTTGCAACCGGGTGATATAAGTGAACAATACCCAGAATTTCAGTGTCGCAGGTGAAGGGGCGGTAATCAAACTGACGTCCAGGGTCAGTGGAGATGCGTTGAGGAGTGCCGTGACGGGAGATCCAGGTGGAAACCAAGGTCTGAGCTACTGTCTCAGCAGTGATATCCTGGATTGGCACTGCTTCTGGCCAACTGATGATTATGAGGAGGTACCGAAAGCCTCGCACACTGGTAAGGAGCCAATCGATATCGACATTAATAGGTACGAATCGGGCTTCAGCTGCTTGATATCGCCCTACTGCAATAGAGTTGTGTTGTCCAGTCTTGACTCTTTGACAATGGATGCAGGTTTTGGCATGGAAATTATATTTAAGTACTAAACGCAGAGTAAAAAAAGGATCGAATTTGGTAGAAGTGAAAAGAAAAGATTTTCGGCAGACGGGAAAAGAAGAGTAAAAAGACACGTCCATTGTAACTTCCAACAGCTGCATCAGCTGGTGTGACTGGGGAGTTAAAAAGTCCCTACGCTACGATTTTTGGTTCCCAGAGGGCATGGAGAGGAGATACTCCGGCCCCTTCCATTTTTGGGCGCAAGAAAACACTCAATTTCTTGGTTATGGTGTATTCGTTACAGCAGTTGTCAGGAAAGATCTCATTAACAGTGACTTAGATGCAGGCCCACCTGCTATTATACTGGTCTCTGAAGCATGGGGTATTGGTTAGAAGCAGAAACGTGTATAATTAGGCGCCCATGGAGTGGAGGCTGATTAGGAGCCTAAAGCTGGTGTGGAGGCTTGTTGCGTTCCTCATCTTTGGTTTCTTGTTCTATCGGGGAACTCCCTCTTTCCTTTCCTCCTCACTCTCCTTTCATTTCCCATTTCCACATTTCGTGCTCCACTCACCAAAAACGTAAGATGTGAAGGCGCCACAAGACCAGTCCTCGCTTGGCGAAGCTCGTAAATAACTTTTATCGACGCGTTACGAACTCTTCAGTGATATTCATGTTTAAAGCATTTCTTACCTTTCCACAGCGAAAGGAGTCTCACATTGGACAATACCAAAGAGTCGTTTATAAGTTGAATTTTCACCTGGAGCTTCTAATAATTTTGCAATACGTACAACAATAATGTTAATTTCAGCCCTCTAGTTTCGTTTCTTTCGGACAACATTGCGTTGCCGATAACAATAAACAGAGTCGCTTTGCTCAAACGTTCGTTGAACTAAAACGTTGCTCACCCCGGTTTTAGCTACAGCTTTGGGTGCACTCAAAATTGTGCTTTCGTATTTTGATTTTGTAGAGCGAAGCGTTGTCGTTTTTTGTTCCAAATACCGAATAAATATTGTTAACATTCCAACTGGTCTCTTGCGCGCGTTGAAAACGCTCGTTTCTCCGCGAGTTACGTTGAGCTTCCTGACAATGACAGTTTTTAATCTCAATTTATTGTTATTTGTTGTCTTGCGTGTTTTTGTTTGTTTAGCGCACTACGTTCGACCGATTAAGAGCGAAACTAAAAGGGAGGGGGTGTTCTACGTCTTCAAGTATATGAGATTCGAGCTGACACGTAAACTTTGCTTAATAAAGAAATTTGGGAAAAAACAATGTGTGTCGTTTGTTCCTCAACAAAATTGTTGCTAAAATTTCTGTGTGAAGAGATGTCGATCTGTAGACGACAGGGCATTTATTAAAGGATGCTCGTACAGGGAACTTTGACTAAATGTAGTGTGTGGACAGATCTGAAGAACGTGGCCGTAATGTGAAGATATGACGTTTAAGAACTGGGATAATCTTATTTTAAGAGAAATAGAAGACCTTGATTGTTATTAAAGAACGAGACTATACATAATTTATTGAAGAACCTCGTTGAACCCAAAACATCTGTTGTAATAATAACGTACTGTAGATTTCTCAACAGCAAATCACAATCGAAATCGCTCAGGCTTCCGAATCTTTCTTCCACTCTTCGTCTGGGCTGTTGCTTCAATGGATTCCTCGACCTCTTCAGCCACTCTCCGTTCTTGACGCTCGTTGGCCACAATTTTTCTTCAGGCGCGACTTCGACGGGAACTAAGCAATGAAAAGGACGTACGAGCTTCCGCTTTTCCGACGTGCTCATCAGCGCCTGGCAGAATTTCGAGAACAAGTCCCATTGGCCAATCGACACGCTTCTTGTCTTCAAATTTCACTAGTACGACGTCTCCCGACTGAACATGCAAAGGTTGACGTTTTCCTCGGTTGATCAGCAGAGCAAGATATTCGTTCCTGAATCGTTCCTTCAGACCCTCTCTTAACTTGAGACGACCATTCAAGCTTTGCTTCACGATTTGGTCCAGATCTTGAATAGCGCTGTGTGTTCAGCCGGTCTTCCGCCACGTAAGTCAACGCCCTTGCATTCCACGTCACAAAGAATTGTAAGAATCTCTTCGTAAGTTACGATGGCTCTTCCTAAATTGCGTCTCAGCAGTTGTTTCATCATACCAATCATCCTTTCCCAGAAACCACCTCACCAAGGCGAGGCGGGGGGAATGAAATTCCATTAGATGACTCATAACATTTGCACCCGTTCTTACCATTTCCCAATTAATTTTGTGCCATTGTCCGTATATATCACAGATGGACGCTCTCTGCGTGCAATGAACCGTCGCAGTGCTTCCAAAAAACCTTGGGTGGACAAAGATACTCCAGGTGTACAGCTCGATAAACTGCACAAGTAAAAAGCACTACCCAAGCTTTCCCTCCCCCCCCTCAAGTATAGAGGTCCGGCATAGTCAAAGCCTGTTACCTCGAAAACTGCTGATTGCCGAACTCAGTCCTTCGGCAACGGTGCAAAAGGAGTCTGTTGTAATAATAACGTACTGTAGATTTCTCAACAGGCGTAGTAAAATGATGAGAACAGCGCAATGAATTATCAAACATTTTGATAAAACCGTGTTGATAGTCTTATTGGTTACTCCAGGAGCGGGGATGTTGGCGATGCCTCGTCAGGGCTCACACACGTGCAAAGCGAAGAACGCTCCAGAAAACACCAACCATTGGACTTACTCAGCGTCGTGTAAAGAAACGGGGAATAAAATTATATTCAATTCCTAAACACAAGGGAAGCCGGACGGGCGCGAAAGACAACTGGAGGACGATATTTCTGGTACAAAGGAAAATTTGCCGAAGGGTAGGATTCACGGAATGATTCCATAGTTCAAGGGTTAGTCAAACGATTTAAGTCATTTTTCGAAGAATACTTCTTGAAAGCGTTGGCGCCTGTCGAAGAGCTATGAAAACTTGGGTGAGCCCCTCTTCGTTTCCTCATTCCATTCATATTTTTTCTGGTGTTTTCTTTTTCCAGCCGCTCACCGATTGAGGGTCATCCGTCCAGCGATCAGAATCACGAGGGAAATTTAGCAATTATATTATAATTACCCCTTCGAGATAATTGTCATTTCGGGGTTATTTTGCGTCTCCTGGTGATACAGTCCACCAAGCTACTCGAGCACACAAAAGAGGGATGTTCCCCGAACAACTTTTAACAACCGAATTCTACGTAAAATGTGAAATTGAGTTGTACCGGGTTCAAATGAACTGCTTTTAAAATAGTTTGGGTCCGTAGCTAAAGCCGTGTGAGTCGCCGAACGTTCATAGAGCTGAGGAAAGTTGTGTGTTGCGTAGCACTACATATTTTCGGACTCCGGACCCCTTGAAATGACTTGAAGAAAATGCATGCATTTGACTATTAAAACGCAATTTTATTTTTTCAAGATGGCTGTTATGATTTCGATTTATGTTTTCCAAGCTATATACAAATATTGACAGTTGTCGAAGGGCTACAATGGATGCCAGAAGCCAAGGACACGTGATGTGAACCCTCGAGAGTTTGTCGGAGGCTATTCTTTATGGTGGCAAAGGGAGGATTTATTTCCGACGGCATCCTCCCTGGTTCACTCCCGCGAACGTCGCTTAAAAACTACGTAGGAATATCAGTCATTGAGTTCGTTTTGGGGGGGCAGCGGTACAAAAGAGGTTACGCTGTGATAAGGGCGACTTCTTCAGGCTGTCGTGGGATGTCGTAGGACGTGTCTGGCCGGACGAGGTGGTTCTCGTATTGGTTGTTGTTTCTGTTCTCCTGCAGAGCTCCCAGCTCCATTTTGAAGGTTATATTCATTTCTGGGTTGTCGTCGTCTTGAATGTCTGTAAGTGTAAGGATATTGTTACTACTTTCTTCAAAAAAAGACGGGCGTTTAGAAATAATTTTAACTAAAAGCTGATTGATTGGCTGAAGCCTTAATGAATATTATTGATTTATCGTCATTGTACCTACGAAGTACGTCAAAGTCTGGTCAGCCATCCACAGAGTTTGCATCTTACCGACCAATTTCTCTCTGGTCAGTACTCTCCATAGGTGATTCAAGTCGTGGAAGAGTGCATTCTATAGTGTGTGATAAGTGAGAACAGGATTGGCTAAGATCCAGAGCCACAAGCACAGCCTCTTTATTGCCACTTGGAAGGGAATATCCCCAGCAGCTACGCAAGTTTTAACGTTCACTGCTTCGTCCTGCTTTGACGCAGCATTTCCACTAATTCGTACATCTACCTCAAATGTTTAGGACCTTAAAACTACTCGAGTGGCCCACGAAATGACAAAAAGTACGTTGTTCTTATGTTTTTTGTCCCCCTAACCTGCTGTTCTGGAGATGGTTGCACCTAGGCCTCAACTGTGACCTATATCAGCACTTCGATGGGTTTATCATTTATTTCTATACTTATCTTTCCTCATCTAGTTATTCAGGTCACCCCTCTTCTTATCTATTCATTTCAAGGGCACTTTCGTCTTAACAACAGTAGGCCCTCCTGGCATCATTCATACCTCTGTTATGAGGGGGGTTTGAAGATGTTCATGGAGCCGCTGACTCAGGCAAAAATTACAGCAGTCGCGAGCTCCTCCGATCCATTGCCCAACTTTCATCGGGATTATGAACCATAATCTTCAACCACTAGACTATGATCGCCCGATACCTTTAATGGGAGTCAGTTCACCCAATACAAGTCATCCATCAGCGCTCGCGAATGACAGTTCTCTCCCGGTTCTCCTAACAGACATTCGTTTCGCCTCTAATTCGGATTTCTCCTTCGTTCCCCGCACAACCAACTTCACGCCTTCAGAGGCCACCTTGTTTGCTGCACGCTCAAACTGATATCGCTATTCTGACAAGTATAATACAGCCCTCACTCACGCTCTCACCAATTTAGCTGGTGAGACCAAACTGAGCATTTATTTCTCAGTTTCAAGCTCCCCCATTAGTGTGCCATACAACCAGATGATTTTCCATTCGCATAGCACATTAAAAAAAATTACCCCTTGGGTTGAAGTAGGAAGGGTTTGAGATCATTTGAATGCTGAAATTGACGTAGTCCACCCCTTGTTCGAGCATTCGACCAAAGCGCTCGACCAGACTGGTGAAAGTTGGCCGGTCGTCCGCTGTCTCTTGCCAACAACTTCGCATAACTTCGTACCTGCAAAAGTAACGTTACTTCCTGAGTATAGAGGTGGTTTTGTTCTGCATCGTTAATTCGACGTAAATAGTAAGTTGTTCGAGAAAAATGAAGTGTTTCTTGTGACTTGAGGACTATAGTTTTATAGCGGTTGCAACGCTTGATGTATCGATTTCAGTGTCAGTTCTCCCACCAATGTCTCTTCAAGAAGAGTCAATAATATGGTCTAACAGCCTAGTGGGTGTAGTAGTAGTTAAATTGGCTGCCTTGTGTTCTTACAATTCTACCCTGAAGCCATGTCGACTCTCAAGACATAAACCACAACCTATGGGACAGAGTCAGGGATGAGATCAACAACAGTGGAAACCTCGAGTTATTCATGATCACAGTAACTGCAGCATATAACAGATAACCTGAACGAAACTCAATTAAGAAGGATGATAGGTATGATAACCAGTCATTATGCAGTCAGGAAAATATCTCACCGGAGCATTGTGCTAGAAACACTTTTTATTTGTAAGTCTACTTTGGTTCATAGGCAGAAAGAAAGCTGAATGAATGATGAGGGGGGAGGGGGGGCTGAGCAGTGTACTGGGCGACGATGTTCAGAACAAAGAATGGAAGGCAATCCTTAAATGCCTTAGATCCCATTCCAAGCCAAAGTTAAATCCTTACAACTCTCGGGTATTGGGCAATAGGGCTGTTGTGGTCATTATACACCGTTGCCCTCCAGTCTTCTTCTTTTACCCTGAAGTGACCACAGCTACATTTTATCCTATCTTTCTAATGTTGAATTAATAAGGAGAAAATCTGGGAGGCTCCTTCCACCAGGGGGAGTTGAGCACGCTCCACTGGGGTAGTCGCTGAAGCGGCAGCGCCTGAAGTAGTGCAACCATTCCTTAAAGGTCCCGTGGGCTAAGAAAAGCTGCACCCACTGCAAAGGATGGATGCCACCACCCATCGCATGAGGGGAGGATACTCTGATGCAGCGCCGTGGGGACATGGTCCCACAGCACCTGGCACATTCCTGTCATCGCCTCCTGGGCTAAATTGAGTCGCTACTCAACTATCTCCTCCTGCTGTAGTGCGGGGAGTAGGGTCTGGAGTGGTCCATGGGACTCGGCAATGCTATCTTGCTTGATGGGTGATTGCAGCCCAACCAGGTTGAGGACCAGGTCAGGAGTATAAGTGATACCTCGCTTATATGTGCTGCCCCAGTGGGAGAGATTTGATAGAGAGAGGGGGATGGGCTTGGAGATGGCTTCTCCAAGGGCCATCAAGATGATTCTTGAAGGAGGTATGTGGCTAAACTCAGAGAGCTGGGAGTCCAGTAAGACGCTGGGACTGACTCAATACCTGGCTGGGCTGCAATCGTGCATCAAGAGAGAGTACAGACGACTCCTGGCCCTACTCCCCACACTACAGCAGGAGGAGACACATTGGACAAGGCTCATGGCCAGCAATCATGTATTTGTGATCTGAGTGACTGGCTTGGAGCACAACTACCATTTGCAAAACACGTTGCTCTGTCTCCATACATGCCATGGGGGTTTTCTGGCAAAATGGCTCCTGAGCTCTTGTTCAGCCACACAGAGAGATCCCTTCGGCTTTCAGGTCTTATTATTACATCTCTTTTAAGAATCAACTTGACAGGGTTCATTGCATCTCTCACGATGCAATTAGCTCTTGCTTTCATCTTTACCTGCTGGTAAAGCAGGTTCGAGCTTACCCTAATCTGTTCAGTGACACTCTCTCCCCGCAAACTATATACTTTACGATTCACTCAGCCCTTCCTTTCACTGCTAACCTGTTCATCTCTGGCTACAGCAACAATCCCTCTTTGTGTTGACTTTCTCCTTCCCTTACTTCATTTCTAGTGTCCTACTTTAACGCTATTTTGTTTTAAACATCATCCCGTCTTTTTTTTCGTACTTTTCCTTTTGTGATTAGAAATTTCTGTATTCTCTTCATTACAAAAAAAAACAGAAAAAAACCGTGTACCTCCATGTTGGTATTTTTAAAATTTGAACTTAACTTTATTGGGTTTTCTTCCAAGGTAAGTTTGTGTTTATTTATTCCATTTGTATTGTTGCATGCACTACCTGTGAAACCAATTTCAGACAGAAATTCGCGTCCACTGTACAAACATTAGGTTGCCCCGTCTCTTCTGGGAGTGAACTTAAGAGGTCGAGTTGAATTAATCTTTAAAATGTCCTTAATCATCAACACATTTCCAATACAAACTGACGACTTACAGTTCCAGAGAGCAGTTGACAGGCTTTGCCATTCTGTATCCGTTCTTGAGGAGGTGGTACAAATTTTGAAGGCTGACTCCAGGATACGGCGACGCCCCCAGAGTGACGAGTTCCCAAAGGACAACGCCGAAGGACCAGACGTCAGAGTGAGTCGTGTAAATGTGCTCGCCGAGGGATTCGATCGCCATCCATTTGACTGGCACTGAAAATTATTATTTGAACCGTTCTGAGGTGTTGATTCGTCGTACGAAAATTCAACAATTTAAAATGTTATTCATGCAAATGTCGTACGCGGTAAATAGCCTCCTCTTACACAATCGTCTAACTATTCTTGCTTCAGCTATAAAATTGCATTAATATGAATGTACGCATGATCACAATCGTCTTCAGGTAAACCTGTACACGCCCAAGTTTTCAACTTTCAACGAGAACTTTTAACTATGCATCATACAACAATTGTCCCAGTCATGTTTCAGAATATTTGAACACACATTAGTGTCTTTTGGTCTTCTAGGGAGTGGGATGAGCTCTTGTCTTTCCTCAGGGGTTCAGTACTGAAAGCTGAATTGTCGATTGTGGGGTGTTTGAGCAGCAGCAAGTCTGGAGATGTGTTGGCGTTTATATAAATGTGCACTTCTGAGTTAGAGGAGAAGGAGTTCCTCTCACATCATTTCCAAACAGGTCTACAGTCAATATTTTGTGGGAAGAGCGAGGCTTATTTGGCAAATGAGTTTTCAAAATTAGGAAAATGTGACCCCGATGTGAAATGCGAAGAAACAGACAGAGGAACTCATTTTTGATAGGTATTAAAGCAATGGGTTGGATCGGCCAACATAATGACGAA
Source organism: Pachypeltis micranthus (assembly GCA_020466155.1). Lineage (NCBI taxonomy): Eukaryota > Metazoa > Arthropoda > Insecta > Hemiptera > Miridae > Pachypeltis > Pachypeltis micranthus. The sequence continues at coordinate 64,998,767 of CM035770.1, forward strand.
AAACAATTTACAAGGCATATTTATAGATTTCTTCCACTACCTACGTACAAAGACGAATACAATCATGACTAACAAATACAAAAATATTGAAAGAAAACTCGACAAACTTAAGAAAAAAATATCTGGTGCGTTGCAACACACAACTTTCCTTGGCTCTACGTCAATTCACTTTGTACATGGCTAATTCTATTTAATCAATTCATTTATCACTCAGTTCCTTTGAACTTGGTCAACAACACTTCTCAGCAGCAGGAAGCTGTAGCGCCTACAGTTATGGAATTTATTGTGCTGCTTGTACTCATTGCAGGACCATTATTGAGCAATTGGTATATAGAAAATTAATGAGGCTGTAAACACACATTTTTTTAAGAAGGATAGTAATTACTTTTGCAGAGTTATTGGGTAAAAACTTTTAGAACTGGCAGTAAGCGAAACGGCGGTAGTTGAAATTCAGGAATTTCTGGAGTGAGCCCCATGTATCTCATGAGCGTTTTTAAACACTCACCCTATAGGTATTGGATTGGACTACAATAAAATTTTTTTTTAACATTCTACTAACATTCCTGTGGAGGTTATAAGAAAAAAATTCGCGCTAAAAACGCTTTTCGTCGAAAATTTTGATAATTTATTGTGCTGCTCTCGTCATTTTCCCATAAATGGGAATTTTATGGTATAATTCTCTTATTGAGAGCTATCAATATAAAAAATGTAACCAAAATCGTTAGAGCCGTTTTTGAGAAACAAAATATTTGTGGTTTTGATCACTACGATAACTATAGTTAACTTTCCATGGATTTTGTTCAAAACCCTTATTTTGGCGTCCCATGGTAACCTGCAGGCTAGATATCAAGTTTGAATGGATTTGATACGGTCGTTTTCTCTAAAAATCGTTCACAGACACACACACACACAGACCATTTTCCCAAATAGTGTTTTTCGGACTCAGGGGGGTCTGAAACGTAAAGATCTGAAGAGAACTCAAAATTTTTTTTTTCAGCCGATTACATAACTTTCCTTTCTACTTCGTAGAGCCAAGGAAAGTAAAAACGTTATTTTCGACACATTTTGATTTTTATCTCTGTTCAATGGACTGCCAGAGGAACATTTATTGAGAACAATATGTAGAAATTAACTATTCGAAAACATCTTGAAAGTTTGGTGATAATCGTTAAAGCCGTTGTGCCAAAAAGCGTAAAAACCCTATTTATGCTTCATAGACTTATATCTCCGTTCACCGTATGTACATAGAGATATGCATGGAAAAGAAAAATTAGGTATTACTTAGTACAAGATAATTTGAAAGTTTAATCGAAAACCGAGAAAAGTGCGAAACCCTAGATTTTGGTAGATTTTCGTCCCCCACCAGCCTCTTCCGTCGACCGAAATCGCCCATAACCTTATTATGGTGTCTACAAAAAATCAAAACACAAACAATACAAAAAAAGAACCAGCTCAATCGGTTCAGCCGATCTTCCGCAAATCAAACTAATGACACGTGCCACGTGGTCGACGCGCAGAAATTAGGTTTTTTAGATAAACTAGGCCTCATAGTCTGAAGAAAACCCAACTTTTTTTTTGGCTCGATTACGATACTTTTGTTACCCGCAAATCTAACTAGACTAGACAAAATTAGGTTTTTTCGGTTCTGTAGGAGGAAGAGTAATAATTTGGGATATCTCTTGTATGGCGTAAACAGCGTACATTACCTCTTCCTCGGCTCTGCTTCAAGTACGTGTCATCTTCATAGACGTCTCTCGTCAGACCGAAATCTGATATTTTACAAATTTTGTCTTCGGTTAAAAGCACATTTCTCGCTGCCAAGTCCCGATGGACCAGCTGCAATCAGAAGTAAATGGTTAAATTCGTCGAAGGGCGAGTTGAATACTCGTAATTGAAAAAATCAACTCGTAAAACATCCTTTGATGTGCCCCTTAATTTTACAGGATCCATCCTGCATTTTACTGCTGTTTGAAAATGAGAGAAGTTCGTCGAACTTACAACAACGATACTCGAGGGTATCATGACAGAGCTGCTCATAGCTCAGTTCTCTGCTTCAGTGCAAGATCTCACGTGATCATTGGTTAGGTAATTTAGTGTTAGTGTTAATTCTTCCCGTTCAAAATGCTAGAGAAAACAATAATTGAAACATGGAGCGTAGTCAGCGACAGCAATCAACAGCGCTAGTATCAAGTTGCCTGTCAAGAATCATCAGGCATCCTACAAGAGGCTTTTAGGCTCGATTATATCGTGTGCACACCTACGGCGCTTAAAATGAAGATTCTCGAGTACTTGTAACCTGAGATGCAAAGGATCGGAGGCAACCAAGAAAACCACCAGTATGGCCTTAGATGAGCCTATTGTGTGGCGTCCATGAGCCTATTCATGTCCACTCGATCCCACAGAGCTGACGTTCCCTTACGTGACGTCCTCAATACGTCGCTATTCTTCTTCACGAAACACAAGACAGCCTTGAGGTAGATTCCTGCAAACTCATCCAGCCACTGCCAGCCTGTCACGAGTCCCCTGTGAACAGGCCACATACCATCCCTTCAAACGCCCTTTTGACCGAAGCGAGACAATATCCGACAGAGTGCTCTGCCATCCTGCAAGTGCTGGTACAAGCAAACTACGTGTCCATAACAAATGCATTAGCAAGACCAAACCAGTCACACATACTGTAACAGAGTGATACGTGCAAACTCCCTGCAAAACTAATTCGCTGAAGCCCTCATTCTGTCAAGTACAAAGAGCGCTACCACTATGCTGTCAGGCCTGGATTTATCTTCCCGGATCAGACCCATAGAAGGTGGAATTGCTTAAGAGACGTCAGGGGTACAACTTGAATGGAAACGTTTGGGACTTCACTGGCCAAAAAGTCATTCCAGAATACAAGCAGAAGGCTGACTTCCAGAACCCACAGCTTCCTAAATTTACCCACCCACACAACCACAGAACTAAAAAAACGGTTACAATCACTATGGAAGAGTTTCCAGCTTACCCCTCAGGGCAGTGATACTAGAAGCTCTTTCAGCGTTTACTAGGATTCCCCTAGGTTCAACCGACTTCTGGACATTGCACCAAACGGGTTTATGAGACTAAAAACAGGACACAATAAAATCGGCCCAGCTCACTTCCCTTTGTGTCTTCAGCCAGAAGAGACCCCCCTGTAGTGGTGGTTTGGTGAAGAAAGGTAAACAAGGCAGAACATCGTTTATACTCCTATGGCTTGATCATGAATGCCTCACAAATCGGAAAATTTTCCCATGGGTTTTCCTTCCACTCCACAACTCATGACCTCCTTTTTATCCATTCAACAACCTCGGGAGAGAGAGATACTGCAGGGCATCAGCCAAAGCCGAGGGAACAGCGACCTGAGTCGTGGCCAAATATGGGCCCATTTCCTATCACCCAAGTTATATAAGGGATCCGGCTTTGGCTCCTAGAACGGGTACCGGAATCTTCCAGTTCCCTCCACATATTTGAGGATGCTCCTCTATTCGTTATGTCGTATATCGTCCCTATCTATAGTTCGTCCTCCAAGTCTTTCTATTCTGGTTCTAAACCATATTGGGTCAACAACCTCGATCATTTTCTGTCCGGGTATCAGCGTTTCAGCCTTCCCTGATATGATTGTAGCCTCCTCCTGTGGTTACCACTTCTTCTTCGTCCTTGCTGTTGTTGATCAGCCCATTGCCAACTTACGACCCTGGGACCCCCACTCAACACTACTCCTTGCTAACTTCAACACACTAACCCATCTCTTCAATCTTTGATGCAACACTCACTCAGCTGTTCCAAGTAGTGCTGAAGTTGTAAAGTGACATAACCGAGAAATCCTAACCTCTCTTTGCATCTACGTTACATATATTTACCTTAATGTCAGTCAAATAGGACATTCCTTTGCAGATTTGATACGCGAAACTGAGGACATCTTTCGAAGTGATCATCGACTTTTTCGACACTCTTGCCCCCATGTCGGCGTTGGTTTTTAGATTCCGGTGCACCCTCAAATAGGACCTGGAAATGAAAACACCACAAATTATGGCTCGTCGCTTCTTTTTTTTTTTGTAGAACACTCGCAATGATTTTAACTCCATTACAGTGAATAGGCTTTAACAATTTACATCAAACTAAGCAAAGGTCTTCAACACCCTCACTCCGTGACAGTTCGTACTACAGCGAATATATCCAAGCCGTTTGAAAAAAACCTGTTGGTTTATCATTCATTCTGAATAATAACCCTATGTTTTCGGTCACAAACAATTTTTTACAACTCCCCCTCAAAATTTGATACTTTACGTTTCAAGACATGGAAATTGCAATGTCCGTCCCCCATTTGCCATGTGGGCCATTTTGTGCCTTTAACGTGGTCTAAAAAATTTGTTCTTTCGCACAAAAATCCCATTTGGTATCGAGTTGTGCCCGCCATCTTGGCAATCTGATCGAACGAAGCCCATGGTTGTTATGGGCAAAAAATGGTTAAAATATCTGGTGCGTTGCAACACACAACTTTCCTTAGCTCTACAACAATTCACTTTGTACATGGCTTTAATTCCATTTAATCAATTATCACTCAGTTAATTTGAACTTGGTCAAACAACGCTTTACGGCAGCAGGAAGCAGTAGCGCTTACAGTTCCAGATTTTATTGTGCTGCTCGTACTCATTCCAGGACCATTATTGAGCAACTGGTACACAGATAATTGATGAGGCTGTAAACATAAATTTTTTGAAGAACGATAGTAATTACTTTTGCAGAGTTATTGGGTAAAAACGTTTAGAACTGGTAATAAACAGTAGTTGAAATTCAGGAATTTCTGGAGTGACCCATGTACCTCGTGAGCGTTTTTAACACTCACCCTTTAGGTATTAGATTGGACTACAATACCAATTTTCTTTCACATTCTACAAGAATTCCAGCAGAGTTTATAAGGAAAAAACCACGGCGAAAAAGCTTTTCGTCGAAAATTTTTATAATTTATTGTGCTGCTCTCGTCATTTTTATACGAATGGGAATTTTATGATATAATTGTCTTATTGAGAGCTATCTATATAAAAAATTTAATCAAAATCGTTAGAGTCGTTTTTGAGAAAAAAAATTTGGTGTTTTGATCACTATGATGACTATAGTTAACTTTCGGTGGATTTTGCCCATACACTTATTTTGGCGTTCCATGGTAACCTGTAGGCTGGACGTCATGTTTCTGCTGATTTGGTACGGTTGTTTTCTCTAAAAACCGCGCTAAAACCGATTTCGTCGAAAGTTTTGGTAATTTATTGTGCTGCTCTCGTCATTTTCCCATATATGGGAATTTTATGGTATATTTGCTATATTGGGGGCTACCAATATAAAAAATTTAATCAAAATCGTTAGAGCCGTTTTTGAGAAAAAAAAAATTTGGTGTTTTGATCACTATGATAACTATAGTTAAATTTCGGTGGATTTTGGTCATACCCTTATTTTGGCGTCCCATGGTAACCTGCCGGCGAGATATGAATTTTGAGCTGATTTGATACGGTGTTTTTCTTTAAAAATCGTTCACAGACACACAGACCATTTTCCCAAATAGTGTTTTTCGGACTGAAACGTAAAGATCTGAAGAAAACTCAAAATGTGTTTTCAGCCGATTACATAACTTTCCTTTCTACTTTGTAGAGCCAAGGAAAGTAACTACAGCGGAAGTCAACGTTTCGTCGTTAGTACACCCTCCCTCCCACCCATCGCATTAAAACCACGCCTCGCAACGCCGCCCGCTCAACTCACAATGCTCCCCGATGGGGCGCCAAGGGTTCTTCCTCCACACCCCTACACCGGATCATAAATGCCTACAGACGTTTACGGGCTCCTGTCGCCGGGGGGAACATTTAGTTTCCGTAGTTCCATTGTAGTCAGGTCATGTTTCGTATGGTTTACTAGTATTTTTCGATGCTGAATCGAATGGAATGGGTTTCGGAGCAGCAATACTAGGTCAAGCTGTTCATGAGAATGATAAACCGTTGTGTAATAATTTGCAGGGTTTTTTTTCAACATTTTCGATTTGTTCTCGATAAATGCAATTCCGAACTTGATCGACCTGACGAAATGTCTATTGGCAACCCACACAGACGTTCTCCGCAACTATCGCGCTGTATGTATCATCAATAGAATGGCGACATTAGCCATGATAGCTCGGAAAATCAGATTTGCCGAACGTTAAAATTTCGTTAATGACATTATCAGACTCCGGCTTTAACGATTTTGATCGGCACACTACTTTCGGCATTCTGTAGAAACGCGTTGAACGAAGACGCAGAATACGAAACACGTCGAATTTACAGGACAACGAGGAAAATTGTTTGACATGTCATACTAAATAGTGCGTACTGCTTCATGAATTAAACTTTAATTTCAATTTAGTTCATACGAATTTTGTTGAATGTAGCTCAACGTTTTAAATGGAGTAGTTTATTAAACCCCTGATTGGTTAACGTTTGGGCAAAAATTCCTCGGCCTGAGACCCTTCTAACACAGCTCATTTGGCTCACAACAGAAAGGGACAGCAAACAAATGTGACCTGGAAAACTTTGTTCAGCTAATACCCATCAAGGCACGCCAAAACAGGCATTACCGACTTTATTAATGTTAGCGTACCTGTTTGGTGAGCGCTTTCGATGTTACGACATCATCGTCTGGCCATTAAGTCAGTACAGAGTAAAGCACATCGAAAAAGTGGTCGCCCACAGCATCTTACCAGCCACAATATAGCACTACAATAAATTCCAGAACTGCGACCGTTATTATTTTCCACCTCCGAGAGAAAAAGAAGAAAAAAATTTCAATTAGTAGCAAAAGCCACGAAGACTGCGGATTTTACGTGAAGCTAAGGAAAGTTGTGTGAGGTTTATTTTTATTATAGTTTTCACTCCGAAGAAATTAGCGTTTTAACAAAAATGAGCAGCTATTCTAAGAAAGTTGAATACAGCCATTAGATAATCAGAGGCATCTACAAACATTCTAGAACCTAACATGGTTGAAGAGTTTATCCTAGTAATCGAGACCTGCGGGGGGCGAAGCTTCTTCAAATCACATGTTGACATTTCGCTCAGTCACCTATACGGTTGTAATGAAATGAAGGCATGACTGGCATCACTTGGAGCTGGCTCCCAGTATGATAGTGATTCTCACTGCCTCGGCCAGCTATTGCCCTCGAGGTCACCCCACCAACCACTTTGCCCTCCTCCGCTCCAAATGTTTGGCCCTCACGGTGCAGGTCAGATCCTTGTGCGACCCCTAAGTGGGAGGCCTCTTAGTCATCTTACCAGCCTGCAGGCCTATGTCCGATCCAGCGCTACAGGTGCCCCCCTGCTGGACCACATGCTAGACCTGGCGGTTCTCTGGTCTGACATCTGGCCCAGAGCGCTAGTTGGCTACTGAGGTGCCCTGGAGTGCGCTCCACTGAAGCTGAAGAGCTTCATCTCGTGTTTGGGGGAGTTCTCAATGCATGGCAGGTGCGATAGGGCGAGGGCGCCATCTTCATGCACTTCTCACCTCCAATCAGGGCTGTCTTGGGATGAAGGAGTTCCCAGCGGTCCAGCTCATCTCTGGGCACAGGGCCTTTGACTTCCCCTTGTTTTATTCAGGCATATTGCATGTCCTCTTCACATCTGTCCCCTCTATGAGGACATGCAGGCCAGAATGTGCATCACCTGCCTGGAGAAAGTAGCCACGGTACTCTCCAGCAGTTCTGCCATATTCGTGCATGCGTAGGCAGCCAGGCAGCAATGACTGGAGTCGTGGACCCCCCTTCCCTCACAATAAGGCCACCACAATGTGTCCTGTGCTTGATCGGCCAGAGTCACTAACAACAACTCCCCCCTTCGCAACAACGAGCCAGTAGACGAACAATGGCCTGGCTTGTTACCCCATCAGATTTACTGGATGCTGAAGAAGTGGCCAGCCTCTCGCATGCCAGCGAAACTGCAAACTCCATGATAGTGGCACGACTAGCAATGGCGTCATGAGTTCGGGGCTACCAGTTTTTAAGTCGAACGTCAAGTTATGTTGGAGCAGTGAACCAGTGAAAAATATATTGGGTTCGTTGCTAGAGTGATAAAAATAGTACGCGGTACTGAGAAAAGTTGTGGGACGCGTCGCATCAATTTCTCTTCCATGCTCATCAATTTCTATAGTAACTGATAGGACATGGAGCTCAGCGTTGGGTTCATTGGCGAGCCCGGAAAAATCGATGGTTTTAGTTAGAGATGAAACTAGTTGTGACACCCTTAACATTGTAGCACCTGAGGAGCTAAACCGCTGTTTTCCGTCGACAATAATTTTACGCGTATACCACGTGTCAGATCTTGCCCCTCGCCGTCAGAGACTGGACTGCCGCAGTCCAGTGAATAACATCCTCGTATGTCGCACGCCAAACCCAACTTATTTATTAAATCGAGAACGACGAACCCTCAAACGTCCTAAGGCGCCTTTCAGTCTCGAGAATGCGAATAATCCGACGCGTTGGACGGAATTCCTCGTTCTCTTCTTCGAAAATGTAAATCGCGAATAGAGAAATGTGAAGAGAACTGGAGGGCAGAAAATGATGTACAAAACGAGGGGCGCGAATATTAAGTTTCCTCTCGCCTCGTCGTTATCCTTAAAAGCCCAGCGACGACGACGGGCTTCGAAGAGCAAATGCGATGCAGACTCTCCCTTTCAGTCGGCCGAAAAGCAAATGCCAACCGGCCTTATTTGAACTTAGGGGTGTTTCAGGCCTCGCGTTAATGGCTTCACATCGAAAGCGCTCGTGTGCGGTACACCAGGCTGAGAAGGCAGGCCCCACTAACTGGTGCATTAACTTGGGTGCTTATTTATCCCTCGAGGATTGTACTGATGGTCATCAATGTTAACAAAATACTGGCACCACGTAAAGCTATTCATTGCTACTTACGTAGTGACCGAGCTAGAAGGTTTTAATTGGTATACCTCAGCTGGGGAGTCCAATGTTGATGTTGATAGGAAAGGACATAATCCCGAGCGCTAGCTTTCCTCACAATAAAAAACCCCAATGAACGGGAAAAGTGTTCCCCTGAACTCAATCCTCGGTGTGGTGATTGGTTGGAATCCTGAATACTAATCCCGCGTCAAACCCGGGCGGATATTCACTCTTACTTTACGTTATCCGCGAAAACGCCAACCTGAGGGAGCCGAGAGCGCAGTACTCGATGATGATGTACACCGGCCCTCCCGGAGATGTACAAGCTCCGAGGAGTTTGACGACGTTTTTATGATCGACTTTCTTCAAAAGTTGATACTCCGAGAGAAGATCCGCCAGTTCGCACGCTCCCGCGTTCTCTTTGAGCGTCTTGACAGCCACAGTTGTGTACCCTGAAAGAAAAAGGTGAATTCGAGTTACTTTAGACATTAAGAACCACGTGGTGTCCAGTGTCCTCACGCGCTACACTGGAATGTTATTGTCAGGCCAAAGACAAACCCCTTTCTTCAAGTATTCGGCACAGTGAGTGAGGAGACCCAAGAATGTATTTGTTTGTAGTTCGTTATTCATTCTGCGTTGTGTTTTTGGTAGGGAACTCTTTCAAAATGTGACAATTTACGTTTCAAGGTGCGGAAATTCCAAATCTACGTAGTCTATCTACCATCCAGGCCATATTTTGCCATTAACGTAATCTGCAAAATCCGTTCTCTCGCACAAAAATTTCCTTTGGTATCTAGTTGTGCGTGCCTGCTGGGCGATCTGATATTAAAAAACCTGACAGCCGAGAATCGTTTAAAAAAATAGCCAAAAACGAAATTTTGGCACTTTTATTGCGTTTACATAGTGTCAGGTATTGTTTCCTTTGTATTTTTCGATGCTGAGTCGAATAAGACGGGTTTCAGAAGTGTGGGATGCTGCTTGTAGATGGAAAACCATGAAATCACAGTAACTATAGTGTAGCAAATTCGACTACTTGAAGAAATTCGCATGAAAAGTTATTGTTTCTCTCTGGCCTGTGTTCATTTCCCAACGTGCCTCTCGCCTTACTCCAAGTACTCATCGGCTCGACTCGTCCTATCGTGCCAAGTGCTTAGTATCAACTAATCCATATAGATATCATCCAAGGATGGTGTGATAAGGAGGGATTGCACATAAACCCAACCAAGACCACCATGGTTTCATTCACCAAGCGAAGAAACCTAAATATAGTATCACCCACCATGCAAGGAGCAAGGCTCCATATAAGTGCAGAGGTGAAATACCTCGGGGTGATACTGGATAAGCAGCTCACTTGGAATTCACATGTGAGATATGCGCTGCACAAGGCAACTGCAGCCCTGTGGGCATGCAGGAGGCTGTGCAGCAAATCATGGGTCATAACTCCAAAAATGATGGAGTGGCTCTATAAGGGGATAATAAAACTCCGCATCACCTACGCCTCCACGGGTAGCAGCTCAAGGGAAACTCCAAAAACTGCAGCGACAGGCATGTCTAGCTATTGCAGGGGCAATGAATACGTGCCCTACTGCAGCAATGGAAGTCCTTTTAGACATCTCACCTCTCCATATACATATTCAGAGGACTGCTTACCTGGGAGCAGTAAGGCTTTTGCAGACAGGGAACATCTCCACCAGGGTTAAGGTAAGCCTCCAAAGAACAACTTGACAGTTCAAACTGGAAGAGGCAGTGGTCCTTGCTACCGACGTTATGTCAGAGCGAAAGAACTATCGGCTGCCATTCAGGGTAAGTTTCCACTCGCGGGTACGATGGGAGCAGGAGACGTTCTGGACCGAGGTGGGCGCCCTGTGTTGGTACACCGATGGTTCAGTCATGGGAGGCAGAGCTGGACTGGGCATTGTTGGGCCCAACTACAGTCTGGCTAAGCCGCTGGGGGAGTACGCCACGATTTTCCAAGCTGAAATCCGAGCTATAAAGATCTGGGCGGAAGAGATCCTGTCTAAGGGACTCAAGGGCAAGCAGATCTACATATTCTTGGACAGCCAGGCCGCATTAAAGGCCATCGCGGCCTATAGTTTTAGGTCCAGGCTGGCATGGGAATGCCTTCATGCGCTCAAGCAGCTCAGCGCCCACAATAGGCTTTCCCTCATCTGGGTGCCGGCTCACAAGGGGCATGAGGGCAATGAAAAGGCTGACCACCTTGCGAAGAAGGGCACAGAAGCCCTACCCATCGGGCCTGAACGTCACGTGGGTCTGACGAAAAGTCACCTGAACCGTTTGGTGGCTCAATGGGAGACACAGGAAAATAGCGCCCATTGGCATCGCCAGCCACGACTTAGACAATCAAAAAGGCTTGTTACGCCTTCTGGTCAAAGGGCAAAGGCGATGCTAACACTTTCCAGGAGAGATCTGAGGGTCTTGATTAGCTTCCTCACCGGACACTGCCCACTCAGGTATCACCTCAACAAGATGGGCATCTCAGAGGCTGTGGAATGCAGGCTCTGTGGTGAGGAGGACGAGACGGCGTAGCACATCCTATGTGAGTGCCCTGCCTTAGCAGTCAAACGCTTTGGATACTTTGCCCAGGGGATTATTGAGCCCCATATCATAGCGGAAGCTGCGGAGAAGAACATACTCGGCTTCATAAAGGGGGCGGGTATGTACGACGCCTTTTACTAAGGAAGGGCTTGAGTCACAATACGTGGCCGCAGTGACAAAGGGACTTGTCCCGCACGCCCTCGGAAAAAAAAAAAAAACACATGCATTTTCGTTATTCCATCGTTTATTACTATTTTTTGATGCTGTTCAAATATAATGGGTCTCAGAGGTGTGAGGCTGAGTGAAGCTGTGTAAGATAATAATAAACTATTGCATGATACTTTGCACAGCTCTTTATAAGTGATTCAAGAATAACAGTTAGGAGATTTCGTATGAATAGAAAGAGCATATTACGTTAGATAAAAACGTTAGACGTTTTCTACGTTTTACGTTAGATTCTGGTAGTTAGGGCTGCTGTGGGGCTAACAATTAACAATTCTGGCATGGAACATGCTTTAGGGCTGTGATCCAACTGATCACGGCTAGATAAGTAAATCAAGGCTAACCTGTTTCGTCCCCCCCCCCCACCACTACCCTAGCTGATATCACTGTGGGATGATGATTAAGCCATATCGAGAAGGCAGTGGACTAACGAAGTTACAGTAAAGTAAGGAAATTTCTGTCTGTTCAACATCCTATCCTGTAAAAAAGAGTAGCGTAAATGTAAACGGCCCTGTATCCGTACATTCCTTGAATGCCCAACCCTCAACAATCCACATTTGACCAAATTATTGTTTCTAATGATTCAGCAGCCAAAGTGGATCATAATACGTTTGTTCGCAAAACCAAATTTAGATTCATACGTGTTGAAGTCGTCGAAAATCTCTCCTATTCACCTGAAAGATGACAATAGCCTAACACATTAGATTATCATCATAGTGGAAAAGCAATTGCAATAACTGCACACTAGTAAACACCATCTTTGTTTATTATTATTATTATTATTATTATTATTCAAAAACATATGTAAATAATTCACAATAATAGAAGATAATATTCAGCAAAGCACGGTAATGGAGAACAGATATCAGGATATGATAAAGAGCTAACTGGGCCTAACCGCCCAATTTTTTGGGGTTAACACGTGATCAGAGCTAGAGCTTAACCTGATCTGGTGAAACTCGTATTTGCGATAGGAGGCAGTTAGGTACAGTTAATCGAGTCTAAATGGGATCAACACAGAAGGTGAAAATGGCCCTTAGCCGTCACCCAACAGCCAAAAAGCGTCACGCTGTGAGGGAATGGAATCATGTCACGAAATGAGTACAAAAGACACTCCCCTCCACACGTACCATCACTCTCCTATCACAACCTCTACCCTCTCTCTCTCTATCTCAGTTCTCCATTCTCTTGAAGCGGATAATCAGTGACATGTAGCCCTTCACATTTCCGTATACCTTCAGTTAAATTGTTAACTTGACTCAGAGAAGTTCCCGTGTTCCATATTTTCGAATTTCAACTGCAGGCACGGTCCTGCTAAATGTTAACCTAGACATTTTTATCCAAATAAACAGCGCTCGAAGAAGGTTGTGGGAAGTTTTCTTGTAATTTTCTTCTAAAATAGGCGTAGTTAGGTATTGATGAAAGCTTGAAGAGGCAATTACGTCTGTCTTTCTATGAAGATGTTTTATAAAAGGTTGCGTAATGGTAAACTTTCTTTACGTCTATGTAATCCATTCTGCTTCGATGAAGCCGTTTTACAGACTCCACTTCAAATCCTGATAACATGCTGCAATGTAGATTGCGCCAAAGTATCTTAGCCGGTCTTTAAAGACTACAGTTCTTACGTTTCTCGCAACTGAACTCATTTTCAGGGTTTTCAGACAAATAGTGTTTGTTCAATGACTTATTAATAACGTCCGTAAGAGAAATGAGAGCAACCCCAAATATGTCGGAATACGCTGATTGTTCAATAACTGTGATCCAAAAGGAATGGGGGGGGGGGGGTCATGAGCTTTCTTATATAAGAAAAAAAAAGATTTTTTCAACTTTCCCTTCAATCGCTCCACTCCTGGTTGCACCCATAGAGATAATAACAACGACAGTAATATCCAGAAACGAGAAAATATATCAAATAAACGAGCAGTGCGTAGCAACACACAACTTTCCGCCACCCCCGTAAGTTCGAACACCAGCTACATAGGCGGGCGCTATATCTTCGTTCAACGCATTTCTACAGGAACATTTATCGAGAACAAAATGTAGGAACCAGTTACCTGATAGTACTCCACAAGTTTGATCGAAATCGTTAGGACCGTTTTTGAGAAAATTGGAATACCGATAAATTAATATTCGACAATCTCCTTTTCTGAGTTAACTTGGCTTATATCTCCGTTCAACATATATATACAGAAATAATTATGGAGAACGAAATGTTGGTATGGGTGACTTAAAGACACTCTGTAAGATTGATCACATATGGTGAAGCAGTTACCCTGGAATTTACGGAAATGTTCGAAAAAACGTTATTTTCGACACATTTTAATTTTTATCTCTGATCAATGGACCGTCACAGTAACATTTATTGAGAACAATACGAAGGTAATAACTATTTGAAAACATACTGTGAGTTTGGTGAAAATCGCTGAAGCCGTTTTGCCAAAAAGCGTTAAAAACCTATGTTTGCTTCATAGGCCTATATCTCCGTTCACCGTATTTTCATGAAGATATGTATGGAGAAGAAAAGTTAGGTATTGACTAGTAGAATATGATTTGAAAGTTTAATCAAAATCGTTAGAGCCGTTTCGAGAAAAATTCGAAAGAACCCTAGTTTTTGGTACATTTTTGTCCCCCACCTACCCCCTTCCCATCGGCCGAAATCGCCCATAACATTATTTTGGTGTCTACAAAAAAATAACGAACAAAACAACAAAAGAACCAGCTCAATCGGTTCAGCCATTCTCCCGCAAATTGAACTACGGACCACGCGCCGAAATTGGTTTTTTAGTCTCATTAGACCCTTGTTTTTGACACGATTGCAATAGTTTTCTTACCCTTTAGGTAATGGAATGTAAAATTGAGGAAACCCCACGTTTTTGTATATGTTGGATATTTCCAACTATTTCCTCTAATTCCCTTCTTTTTCTTTTCCTACATTTTCTTAACAGCGTTGGTAAGTAAACGAAAAAGCGATAACAAGTCGAAAATATCTCGTGACGTCATTTGAGAGGAATTTTAAAAATAAATCAAATAAATTGAATCGGGCGGGTTGGTTGGGGCAGGTCGGTTCTCCCGCTCGGGAAGGGGTTTTCATCGCCGCGAAGTTGGTCAACCTGCCGGTCGAAACTGTCGGGAGAGAGAAGCGGCGAGCGCCAATAAACTCGATACCAAGTGAAAATAAAGTGAATCTTATCAACTCGAGTTTTTCTCATCTCAGCGAATCGCGAATCGATCGTCCGGCGGTTCTCGTTCGTTCCGAGTTAAGTGCGCGTTTTCGAGCGATTTCCCAAAGCGATGATTCATCTCGCACCTCCCGGACTTTAACGAATGAAGTTGAATCGAAGAGCGGAATCCGGAGTTATCAGTAGGTGTTAACCTCAGCGGATCCCCTACGTAAGTTATCCCGATTTACTTTTGCTCATTCAACACAGTTCGAACGGTTGGATTTGTAGTTGGTTGAAGGTTTAATAAACGGAAATGGAGTGCGGTTTGAAGCGCAAATTGGACTGCATTGCGGACATGGAGGTGCTGATTCACCCTCACGCGGATCCCCGGGATTTCGACGAGCAAACGAAAAAAATGCGGCTTTCCGTCCAATTGACGACATCCGCGGCTCGAATGGCCGAAAGCCACCACCACCACCAGCAGCAGCTCAACGACTGGGTCGGCTGGGCCCAGGCTCCGAGCCATCACCCGGGAATGGAGACTGAGCTCGACGACAAGTCCGATCTTCACGACGACATCCCGACGACCTCAGAAGTCATCAACAGCCTCCGTAAAGTCATATTGTGGATGAACGCCCAGGGGGATCACAACGACGATTACATTCAGTACCTCAGCGAAGTGGAAAAATACGCCAAAAGTAAACAACACGACGTCGCTCAACAGCGCAAAATCACGCAATACCTCATCCGACGAAACCACTGAAGTCCCCCCACCCCCCTCTAACCCTTAACAATCCTCCAACGAACCCACTTTAATATATCAATTTCCTTTCTTTCGATTTAGTGTCGTCATCCCCTCCCCCTCACCTCTACGTTTCTTCATTCTTCTCTTCAAATTACGACGATTTTGACGCAGTCGGCTGTCGCCGCGCAAATTGTCGACGCGACAACACGACTCGTTTGTTTCATTGTCTAGTCCGCCGCCCCCTCGTTCCGATTTGTGATGTCGAAAGGCGCCGCGAGGGACTTCACATTGCGACCAGTCAAAACGCGATTCTCTATTTTAAAATTGTTTTTTTTTAAACATTTCAATTATTTAGCGAATTATTGCTCTTTTTTTTCATTCGTCTCGTGAACGCATTTTGTTTTATTGTGTAATTAACCAAAATTGTGAATTATTTTAAGTTTTTGAATCCGCTGTTACGTGATTTTGTGTAAATTGAAAAAAAAATCAAATTCTGTTTCAAATTTCGTTTGTTTTCAGTCGTGTCACCAGTCTGTGGACCGTTCAGTAATAATGAAGGGCGTGCAGATTTGAGAACTGGTGAGGGAGGAGGAAGAAGCGAAAGAACTAACTACACATCTGTAGCAAGTCATACGTGGGCTGACAGGGTTGCCAGTTAAGGCTGAGTAGTGGGGACAATGATGGACTGGTGGTGGTTTTTTTTTTTTTTTCCCCCCCCGAGGGCGTGTGGGACAAGTCTCTTTGTCACTGCGGCCGCATATGGGCCTATTGTGACGCTGGCCCTTTCTTAGTAGAAGGCGTCGTACATACCCGCCCCCCTTAGGAAGCTGAGTATGTCCTTCACTGCAGAGTCCGCTATGGTTTGGGGTTCAGTGGTCCCCTGACCGAAGTATTCAAAGCTTTTTGCTGCCAAGGCAGGGCATTCACATAGGATGTGCTCCGCCGTCTCGTCCTCCTCACCGCAGAGTCTGCATTCCACCGCCTCTGAGATGCCCATCTTGTTGAGGTGATACCTGAGTGAGCAGTGCCCGGTGAGGAAGCTTATCAGAACTCGCAGATCTTGTCTAGAGAGTGTCAGCATCGCCTTCCCCCTTTGACAGGAAGGCGTGACAAGCCTTTTCGCCTTTCTTAGTTGTGGCTAGCGATGCCAATGGGCGCCATTTTCCTGTATCTCCCATCGAGCAAACCAGACAGTTCAGGTGACTTTTCGTCAGACCCACGTGTGGTTCTTGCTCGATGGGTAGGGACTCTGTACCCCTTTTCGCGAGGCGGTCAGCCTTTTCATTGCCCTCATGCCCCCTGTGAGCCGGCACCCAAATGAGGGAGAGCCTGTTACGGGCGCCGAGCTGCTTGAGCGCATGGAGGCATTCCCATGCCAGCTTAGGCCTAAAATTATGGGCTGCGATGGCCTTTAAGGCTGTCTGAGTAAATGTGGATCCGCTTGCCCTTGAGCCCTTTGTTCAGGATCTCTTGGGTTTTGCCCATTGTTCGCGGCTGCTTATTCAGTCAGCATGCTGACCTTATTCACAGCTGGCCGCAGACATGCCCCTGGGGACAATGCCGTCGCCGTTCCACTATCCACAACCCGTGGTCGCGCCTGGTAGCATGGGCATGCTCCTGGGAAGATAACCCAGAACCAGGACTGGTGGTGGTTAAAGGGGACAGGAGGAATAAGGACCAAAGGAAATCCAACCAGACGAACGAATCGACTGGTCTATTTTCTTTCGCGGTAGTCTCGGTGTACGATATGAAGAGGAGAATTTCAGTACAGGCAAAAGAATAAGTTGAGAGAGGACTGTGTCATTATACTGTTCGTGGTCAGACTGAGGGTAACAGTCATTTGACAAAAAAGCAGTCCTGTTATCGCTCGAGTTCAGCGTAAAGTATGAAAGAGTCACGAGTTAACTGATACAGGAGTCTCTGGATGGGTGAACTGGTGAAAGCTTGAGTAAGGGTAAATAGGTGAGCAATGAGAATTGACTGAGTGAGAGCTGATAGTCGAGTGAGTGTAGCTTTGTGTCTCTCCCTTTGAAACTTGCCACCCACTTACATAGCTGGGTCAGATCTGAAACCAGATTAAGATGGTATGGATTCCCCAACAACTCTCCTCCAGGAAATTGATTTAAATGACAACCTGCTGTACCCCTACAGGTTTGAGTTTGGTGGATGCTGAGTGAGTGCCCAGGCTTTTGCACAATAGCGAAACTGCCACCTCCATGACTCGACTGATACAACTCTTATGAATATGAACTGGTTGAGAGCTGAGAATCGAGTGACTGTAACTGGATGAGAGAAAATCCAACTGGGAAATCTGTAAGTTGGAAAATAAGCTGCTGGCTTGTGTCAGGAAATAGAAAGAAAGAAAAAGATTGGCAGGGGTGTTTAGAGTTTCCAGCAGCTTCGTGACAATGGACCCAGGTCACTGAGCTCGGCCTTAGGTCAGGGGGCTCGAAGGAGCTAGGGAAATCCACAATTGGATGTGAGTATAATGAACTTCTGTACCAGTTCAGTTTACGCTGAGCTGCTATTCCTTCCTCCTCCTGCTAGTTTTACAAGGGGGAACTGAAAGGTTTGACAGCTCATCCAGCAACGCTCCTCATTGTTGTATGAATTCTTGTTACCTCCTTTAGAAGGGCGAGAGTTGAGAGGAAAGAAGTAAACCTGTAACCTTCACATTCCACACAAGTAACACAATTCCAAGCAGCCTTGCTAATTGCTCATAATGAGACAAACCTTGTGACTAGAGGTGTTTTATCCTCAGCCACCTACAGCTTGACTTGCCCACATCTCAATTTGGCAAAATTGGATTGACTGTGCACTTATCAGCTCAGTCAGGTAGTCTACATAGGTGTATAGCACGCAGTCAGTCTCTATGAGGCTACTGAGAAGCTTTGAAAAAAGAAGTTCCAAAGTGCTGGTCCCACATTGGAGCCCTGTAGGCAACCCTTCTCTATCATTCCCTCTGCGCACATGTCAATTGTAGTGGTTGAATTTGTCAGTTAACTTCTAACGTGCTAGTATAGGTGACAATGGATTCCCTGACCTTTAAGCTCATTGTTTTGACCAGAACGAATCACGGAGACGGGTTTTACTGTAACACGAATCTTGTAATTGAAGGGTTGGGAAAAAACAACAAGATTTGATGAGCTACATGTACAAAGAAGAAGTGACTAGAGTAGGATATGGGTTTGAGTAAACAAGCGCACGCAAGGGGGCTCTGAAGGTGTGAAACTGGTTGGACTGGGAAGGAAGGAGGAATCCAAATTAGATGTTGAAGGGAGACAACCGTCAATTATGAGAACTAGCAGATGACTGAGTATTGGGAGAAGCTCTCTTTCGTAGGGAGGAGTGTAAATTGAGGGGTAGGAAAGGATATTTTGGGAAGTCCAGGAGAAGGGGAAATCTGTTGTCACTCGTGAATAACTGAAGAGCTGGTAACAAAAGGGCTTGAGATCAGAAAGGTGTTTGGGGAAACAATGACTTTCCATTAGGACCAGTGAGGCTCATTAGGGCAAGTGCGGACATTCCAAGGTCAAAAACCTCAAGTGATTCGGCCGGACATACTGCCGAAACAGGATGGTCCTTGAGTTGGGGTTACCCAGGTAGTGGGTGGTAATACAACTGGGCAAGGAGGCTAGCGCATGCAAGGACTGAGCCAGAGGATGTGGCAGAGCTGGACTATGGGGAGAGCCAGAGCACAGTGTGATGAAACAAGGTGAGGTAGCTTTGCCTAACTGCTAATGTAGTGACAACGAGGCTAATAGCGCGATGGTGTTATCATTCTTTCCTTCCTGGTACTAAAGTGTCCCCGACTTCCTACACAAGATGCTATGGGTTGGCAGTTCTGTCCCTCACAATGCCCTCTCTCTCCTTTAAGATATATTTGTTCATTGGTCTTAACCACTTGGAGCCTTCCCTCACTCCGGCTCCTGTCTGCAGTATTCCTTCCCTTAAAGGAATGTCACACTGTATGCTGCTGTGACGTAAAGATTGGCTTCACAGCATTTTCAATAATTTATCGTGCTGCTCCCGTAATTGTTACACCGATGAAAATTCTAAGGTACTGTAAATGAAACAAATTTAATCAAAACCGGTAGTACAGTTTTTGAGACAAAACAAATTTGACGATTTCTTGTTTTGATCATTATGATAACATTAGTCAGTTTTTGCTCATATCCTTATTTTGGATGGGGATCTGCACCCTGAATAACCCATTTGAGTGAATTGAGTTCAGACATTCTCTCTCAATTGTGTTCACAGTCTCAATTATGTAACTTTCCTTAGTACTCCAAGGGGCTAACGATAATAAAAATACTTTTGACTTACCAGGCCAATTTTTGAGATCCCGCGCTGTTCCTTTCAGAACACGGCCAAACTCGCCTTCTCCCAGACACTCTTCGACAACTAAGCAGCTTCGTGGTATTTCCCATTTTTCGTCCACTTCGATCTGAAAGAGGATAACGCTGTTATTATTCATTTACTCGTAAGGACATAGGAGTGAAGGTCTGTTCCAAGTAATCCCAACCTCTGGAACTGAGTAGCACACTTCATCAAGGCCTCAAGGCTCGATACATACTGTCGAGTAGTTTGGGAGGTTTCTCGAGTCTCAACTCTATGTCTTCACTCTTCAACCATGTGGATAGATCTCGATTTTGGTTTATTATTCATTCTGAATAATAACCCTATGTTTTCGGTCACGAAAAATTTTTTACAACCCCCCCTCAAAATTTGATACTTTACGTTTCAAGACATGGAGATTCCAAATTTGCAATGTCCGTTGGCCGTTTTGTGCCTTTAACGTGGTCTAAAAAATTCGTTCTTTCGCAGAAAAATCCCATTTGGTATCTAGTTGTGCCCAACATCTCGGCAATCCGATTGGACAAAGCCCATGGTTGTTATGGGGAAAAAATGGTTTAAAAAATTAACGAAACCCAGTATAACGCGGGAACTACAGCGGAAGTCAACGTTTCGTCGTTAGTACTCCCTCCCTCCTGTCATATCAAACTCAATCACCCGCCTGCTCGACTCGCAACGCCCTTTCGACTCGTTACGGGTTCGCTGGAAGCCCCCATCCAAATTTCCCCGACTCTTTTTGCCCGATGGGGCGGAGGAAGGTTAAGGCCACTTCCTCCGCACACCCCTACATCGGATCATATATGCCTACAGACGCTTATGGGCGCCTGGCACCGGGGGAATATTTAGTTTCCATAGTTCCATTGTAGTCAGGTCATGTTTCGTATGGTTTACTAGTATTCGATGCTGAATCGAATGGGATATTAAAAAATTATTTCCAACCATGTGAAAAATTTGGAGAACGGAGATGTAGGCAAATAAGTATAAATTACGTAGGCGTTATTTTAGGGAGAATTAATATTAAAATGGGATGCATAAGCAGAACACCTCGCTCCTCCAGGAGAGAAACTCAGAGCAGTCGTCGATACACTTCAGTACTACTCAGTCCGTATCAGGGATTTCTCGAAGCGTGATTTATCATACTTCAATTGTTCTCTTTAAATCGATAAAAGTTGTTTATTACTTATTCGTCGAAACCGAGAACATAACTTACGTATGAAGCAAAAACGAGCGGTGCTTAGCAACACACAACTTTCCCCAATCCCTTCAAGTTCGAACACCAGCTACATATGTGGGCGCTATATTTTCCTTCAACGCATTTCTACAGAAACATTTATCGAGAGTAAAATGTAGAGGCAAGTTAGTTGAGAGTCATTAGTAAGTTTGATCGAAATCGTCAGAGCCATTTTTGAGATAATTGGAATACCGATAAATTAATATTCGATAAATATCCTTTTCTGGGTTAACTTGGCTTATATCTCCGTTCAACATATATATACAGAAATAGTTACGGAGAACGAAATGTGGGTATGGCTGACTAAAAGACTCTCTGTAAGATTGATCACATATGGTGGAACAGTTACCCTGGAATTTACAGAAATGTTCGAAAAAACGTTATTTTCGACACATTTTGATTTTTATCTCTGTTCAATGGACCGTCACAGGAACATTTATTGGAAAGAATATGTAGGTATCAACTATTTGAAAACATCCTGTGAGTTTGGTGAAAATCGCTGAAGCCGTTTTGCCAAAAAGCGTAAAAAACCTATTTTTGCTTCAGGGGCCTATATCTCCGTTCACCGTATTTTCATGGAGATATGTATAGAGAAGAAATTTAGGTATTGATTAGGAAAAGATAATTTGTAAGTTTAATCAAAATCGTTAGAGCCGTTTTCGAGAAAAATGCGAAAACCCTTAGTTTTTGGTACATTTTTGTCCCCCACCCCTCCTTCCCATCGGTCGAAATCGTCCATAACCTTATTTTGGTGTCTACAAAAAATAACGAACAAAACAAAAAAAGAACCAGCTCAATCGGATCAGCCGTTCTCCCGCAAATCGAACTACAGACACACACACACGGACCACGCGCCGAAATTAGGTTTTTTAGACTCCGTAGGGTCTGAAACGTAAAGATCTGAAGAAAACCCAAATTTTTTTTTGGGCCGATATACTTTCCTTTCTCTTTGGGGTAGCGGAAGGTAAAAATGGCTCCAACGGCTTTCATCAAACTTACACGGTGTGTTCAATTAGTCAATACCTAAATATCGGTTTCCATTAATGTTCCTTCGTCGCTCCTCTGAGCACAGAACCACGACCAAAATGTGCGCAAAAAATTAAAATGTGTCTTTTAACGTTGTCGAAATTTCTACAATAAATTGACTAAATTTGATGAGGTAGGAAGGCATTGTACCTTCTAGCAACCTACGCTTACATTTTGTTACTCATAGCAGATTGAATTTAAGACGGTTGCGGAAGGTTGTATGTCGCTTCTCACAAGATGTTTGGTATTCATTTTATTACGATATGAAATCCTTAATTTGTGTTACCACATTTATTGACTCTTAGGCGGCAGGAAGTTCGCCAGGGCACTTTTTGGGGGTCAAATTGTGGATTCGAGGGAACTTCGCGCCGCGTTCACTTGGAAGAGGCTTTTTAATATGTTCCATGAAGCGATTTGTGATCTAATCCAATTATTGACTGAACTGAGAGGACATTGTGCGTGACCGTAACAGGTTAAACGACCGCGACGTGGCGACATAACGGCCGGGGCCCAAAAAACCTTGAAGTACAGCTATCGTTAGCTGCCTGTAAAATTGTTAACTACTTCTTGTTAACGAGGGAAGGGGTTTGGAAACAGCCGGGGCGATATTTATTTCGAATATAATTCAAAATAGACGCTGCGCTGCGATGTGCTCGTCGTAATGTAATGACCGCGAAATGAGATTTGACGGAAGTGAGGGACTCCCCATGAAGAGGGATGAGAAAATACAGAAGAATTCTTCTCTTAATGTGCGAGTTGAGGGAAAACCAGTCGAGTCATCCCCGAGTTCTCATCCCTTCATCTCAGTTGAACGACTCCTCCAGCGGTTGAACATTTTCCGACTTTAACGCTCTGATGACGTCTTTGAAACCAACGCAACTTCTGACTTTGCCAGCATCATCTCATCTCCCAACTCGCGCCTATTTCGTTTTTATCTGAGCAGAGCAGAGCCCATTTGGCGTTAGATCGCTGGGCAGTCTTCTTACTTTCCTTGGCACAACACAATAGGGAAGAGAGTACACTCATCACTGCATTTCACTTGGTATTGCTCGATAACTGGGTCAGCTGATTGTTTTACACAACGAAATTCCCTTATCTTCTACCGTAAGGATGGACAAGTCAGAGTCAACTAAATTTTCAACACAATACAGTGCACTAATTTTCTTCATCCTGTAACTCAGGCCGAATTATTTGGGGTTTTATGATTTCCAAACGTTCGCACTTGCCCTAACGGGACTCACTAGCCTAAAGAAACGTCGTTGTTTCCTCGAACACTAACGAACAACACACCAGTGGGAAGTCCCGCTCCTCAGTTATTTCCAAGTGACGAGGAATTTCTCCCTTTTCTGGACTTTCCAAAATATCCTTCTCCTCAACAAACAGCTCCTCCAATACGCACTCATCTACCAGTTCTCCCAATACAGTCATATATCAGCTCTCGCTGAGTCATCTCCCAGTTCACCTTTGTTCAACACCTAATTCGGATTCCTCCTTCTTTCCCCGTACAACCAGTTTCACACCTTCAGAGCCCCCTTGTTCGCGTTTGTGTACTCAATTTCTTATCCAGTTCTAGTCACTTCTTCTTTGTACATGTAAGTGTTCGAATATTTGTTGTGATTTCCCAACTCTTCAATTACAAGTTTCGTGCTACAGCGAAACCCATCTCTGTGGTTCGTTCAAGTCCACCCAGGTCCAAACAATCAACTCATTTTTGTCTACCTTGCTGCTTAATGTGCAGCCACTAAGAACAACGCAACTAAGTTGCCTTTACCTCGACTCAACAGGCAGTGTGCTCTTACAATGGAGGCACCCAAATAGCGTGAACTCGTTTTCATTCACTTATTACTGTCCTCAGCCTCATGAAGACGGAAACGAAGTACAACGTGCTTTACCCTTCACCCACACGCGCCACAGGAAAAGAATCAGACAGACACATAGAAAGCTTACTCTTCAAGAAGGGTTACAAAGTGGTGGGTAATTGAAGTGTTGAAAGCAAACCAGCATTCAGTGAGAAAATCGACGGAATGAGGTTCCAATGCCAGAAGCATATTTCATACTCTAACGATTTTTACTAAACATTGAATGAACAGTCCGTAATAATTGTACATTACCGCACAATTTTCATCAGTACCACTGGTGAAGCGAACTACTAAAAAAAGGCCAAAAAACCCCGAGAGGCTAATACTAAATGGACTAACAGAGAAACCGACTCACCTAATCGTCGATGACTCCTGTTTTCAGATCGTTGAGATCCGGCTATTAAAAGAAGGATTAGGAAATGGAAAGAAAGAATCAGGGAAAGAAGAAGGAGATAAAAATACAAATGTGTGACAGTCACACATGGTTGAAGTGAAACTTTAACGTGCAAAACCGAATCGCAACGAACAAGTGGAAAAACAACGGCTAAGCGGAAAAACGCATCGCAAAAAAAACGGACAAGTGGAAAAGAATCGCAACAGACAAGTGGAAAAATAACGGCTAAGTGGAGAAACGCATCGCAAAAAAATTGTTACTCGAAGTTTTACGGGCAGGTTTTCAAATTCGACTAGTACATTAACAATCTGCCCGTAAAACTTCGAGTACGTGTTACAGTCCTTACTCAGCGTGATAAATTCTTTGATTCTTTAGCTATCCAGTGGTGTAACTGAAATTTGGATGGAGATGATAGATATGTAGCTACAACACTAAACTGTATCCCCCGATTTTGTTAGCATTCGTTTTTTTGGATTGCGTCCTTATGGAAGTAATTTTAAAGACGTATTAACGTCAAAAAAGGCGTCTTGGACGAGAAAAAGGTTAACAGCTGTACAGTGCTACGTACAAAACAGAACTGGGGGGAAAAGGCAATGCGGAATATGGGAAGGTTTTGTGAGTTGGACAAGAGAGGAGGAGCAGAGCAGATAAAAACTAGTCTGAAGAGTAGGAGACTTGAAGTTCTGGACGATAAGGCGTGAGTCATGCGTTTGATTAATTGGAGAAGTCCTGAGTTCAGTTGCCGAAACACAATGCACACAACTCAACGTAATTGACTAAACACGCGTTTGGCGTTGAACTCACACTTGTGTCGTGTCATCAGCGAAAGTTCTCAGGGCCTTATGAAGTGTTATTTGCCAATCCGCGTAAAAGTCTACAGATTACGTAACACAATGCGGAGTATGTGTACAGCCACCATGTGTTTGGTTGTAAAGTGTTAATTTCTGATCGAAAAATATCTGTCCCATGGACGAAAATTACAAATGTCTCTTCAAATAAAACAAAAAAATGAAAGCAGCTTTCTTCCAAAAATCGTGCTGGCAGTTTAACGCATGCCTAGAAAATGAGAGTTCGAAAATAGATTTAACCAAATTAGGAACATCCCATGAAATTCCTAAATGGGAATCATCAAATATCTTTTTTCACGCTGTTGTTCGTATATTTCCAAAACAGTAAATTCCGAACCGTCCCAAAAAATTGTGTCAATGTTCCCAGGAATTACCTACGCTGTGGTTACTCAATAAGGGTCTCGTCATAAAATGGGGCTGCGCAATACATTGCGAAACGTTAAGCACCGTTAGAAGTTTAGTTGAACCAACTATCATTCAGATTGGAGTACTAAGCAGAGCGATGAAAGCCATTCAATTTGCGTAACGCTGAGGACAGCTGTGTGGTGCGTCACAACAGATGTTTTTCGATCGTCTAATAAGCATTTATTTAACGAACGTAAAACGGATTCACTCTTCCACTTGCGAATTTGACTGATCGTATTAGTTTCTGTTGCGTCGATCATACGACCGTTTTTAACGAGATTTCCGTTGAACAAACTCCGACGGGTATCGCGTTTCGTGATTAATATTTACGACCCGCGCTGTACGACGATAATTGCGATTGAAGCTGCAGCTGGTCGCCACCCGAGAGATCGGGTTCAATTATCCCCTCGCAGTCGAGTTACAAATAGACATTGAGCAAACGTTTAAATCCGCGGTGATTACCTGGTGATGGGGTTCGACTGACGTCATATCAGAAAGGATCAGCGCCTCTGCGCCATACGCGCTGTTGTAGTTCATCGCTGATTTGTTTTTCCCGGCGCATGAGGATCTGAAATTTGAATGAGGAGATCAAAATCTTAAATAACAAGGTTCGAAATAAAGCTTTCACAAATTCGTCATCGTGATTGAAAATTGAAGAAGAGTTAGTTGTCCTTTTGTGCGTAGCACTCTTCGCACTTAATTACTTAAGTCGTGAAATTACGACGAGAAACGTGTCGCTTTCACCCCTGAGAGAAACCTTTACCTTCATACTATACTGATATTTCCATGAGTTCCAAACCACCATGTTCTCATACCTGTACGCTCCTCAATCTCATCGCAGCCAACTCTTCAACCATTCGCTGTTTCTACTCCATTCAGCTCTGCATTCGTCACAATATCTCCACGTATTCAACGTCTACTACGCGTTTTTATCTGATCTTGATATTATAGAGTCCCCTATGGCCATAATTAACTGACAAAAATTAAAACGCCATTCAAGTCGGTAGACAATCACACAAAGTATCACAATTTGAGTTACTCCCCCTCTCCTCCCCCATCTCTCCCCTTAACACCATCTTACCCCAACGAAACGCAACACTCTCTAGATTCGATGCTCGCACAGTGTATGGATATTATGTTTGCCAGTTTGCCATTTATTGAATATAATATCTCGTCGCAACCTAAATTTGACTTATATCCTCCCCCCCCCCGTTCTTTTACACAAAAATCCCATTTGGTATCTAGTTCCTGCATGCTCGTCAATCCGATCGGACGAAATATCGTTATAATAAATATATATTGTTATGAACACAAAGTTGTTTAAACGAGCGGAGCAAGCAACTACACCAAAGGAATTCGCTCATAATCTTATTTTTTGGCACATTTTGGTTATTACCTCAGTTAAACTGTCAGAGGTTCATTTGTGGAAATTAATATACACGAATTGACTAGTTGAAGGCATCCAACTGAGTTTGATGAAAGGCTGTTGAGACCACTTTTAAAAAAAGTTATAAAAACGTTGCTTCACTTAGCGAATTTCCACGGACTTATTTATGAAGTACATAAGTTGAGTACTTATTTAGCAAAAAAGGTAGTTTATAGCACATTTTGACACCCCCCGAAGAAAGGATAAGTGGATGGTCCACGATAGAACGCCCACAGGTTGATAGACGAAACAAGCAACACACTGGCGTCCACTACATCCAGGACAAAGAAGCCTTTTACTTCCCCGGCCCTTTTACTTTCCGCTAGCCCAAAGGAAAAGCAAAGTATAGTAACCGTGTAAAAAAAAAAATTTGGTTTTCTTCAGATCTGTACGTTTTGAGGTCTACTGAGTCAAAAAAACCTAATTTCGGCGCGTGGTCCGAGTGTGTGTGTAGTTCGATTTACGGGAAAACGGCTGATCCGATTGAGCTAATAAGGTTATGGGCGATTTCGGTCGATGGGAAGGGGGGGTGGGGGACGAAAATGTACCAAAAACTAGGGGTTTTCGCATTTTTCTCGAAAACTGCCATAACGATTTTGATTAAACTTTCAAATTTCCTTCTACTAATTAATACCTAACTTTTCTTCTCCATACATATCTCCATGAAAATACGGAGATATAGGCCTATGAAGCAAAAATAAGTTTTTTACGCTTTTTGGCAAAATGACTTCAACCAAACTTTCAAGATGAATGTTCCTCTGACCGTCCATTGAACAGAGATAAAAATAGGAATGTGTCGAAAATTAACGTTTTTTCGAACATCTCCGTAAATTCCAGGGTTTCGTTCTCCGCAACTACCTCTGTATCCATCTGTTGAACGGAGATACAGGGTGAGCCATAACAAATGGTGCAGTTTCAAAGGGCGATTTAAAAAAAACGGTGCAACTTAGAAGATTACGGTTTGTTTTATTGAACGCCATACATCACCCCATTTCGGTAGATTAAGTCCCGAAAATTACATCAGGAAGGTGGGCGCCCTCAGCAGCGACGCACTGATGTAGGCGATTCCTGACATTTTCAGCCGCCCTCTGGCACATTTCGATGGGAATCGCGGCGATTTCTTCCCTGATTCGAATCTTGAGGTCTTCCAGAGTGTGAGGTCAATGTTTGAACACCTTTTCCTTCAAGTAGCCCCACAGGAAAAAATCACACGCACTCAAATCTGGCGATCTTGCCAGTCACCCCTTTGAGAGACGAGGCGTGCGGGGAACATCTGCCGCAGTTTTGAGATTGAAACCTCATTGCTCTCCGCTCCAAACCATTGTAACGACTGAAAACGGGACCACTGCCCGGGCACAATGAGACCCCTCCCAGGTCGTTAACCCCATTACAAGGCATGCAGCACCCCTTCGAAACTGCACCATTTGTTATGGCTCACCCAGTATAAGCCAAGTTAACTCAGAAAAGGAGATTTGTCGAATATTAATTTATCGGTATTCCAATTTTCTCAAAAACTGCTCGGACGATTTCGATCAAACTTACGAAGTACTCTCAGCTAACTAGTCCCTATATTTTGTTATCCATAAATGTTTCTGTAGAAATGCGTTGAACGAAGATATAGCGCCCGCATATGTAGCTGGTGTTAGAACTTGAAGGGATGGCGGAAAGTTGTGTGTTGCTACGCACCGCTCGATTCAACCTGCATTCTCTCTAAGGGCCTCTGACATCCCCATCTTAGCGGTCATATTCGCATTTCTTCGCTTGCCAAATGAACGCGGAATCTCGGATTCCATCGAAACACGAATCGACTTGAAACGCACTCTTCGAGTTGAGGGGAATAACAAGAAGATGTCTGAAACTTATAAGAACGCACAATCTCACTCACCCTGACCGTTGTGTGATCTAACAACGCGCTTGAACGAAGCTCTTGAAGTTGTTCAGGAACTAAATATGTCAAGTTCGAAAGACCATGTTGTGAATGTCAAGTTCTGACTTATTTTTGCATTAAAATCAGTTAGATTAACATTGCTATGCCTCTCCACAACTAAAGCTGAATCAAATTGAACCTCTGCTGCCACGTATCACACAGCATTCCCCAGCCCGACGTACAGTCAGCGTTTTACGTCGACACCCCTTTAAATTCCTGAGTTAATTCGGCACATTGAGTGATGTATATTGTGTTGAGTGATCAACGTATCAACTTGATTTTTTTGTGCTCAAAGTTATGGAATTATAAGGGAAACATATCAAATTAAGTCAAAACGTGAACGTTAGTTTGAATTGTGGAATTTATGAAGTTGTTATCAATTACCTTCTATTATCAAACGTCGATAGAATAACCAGCTAGTTGGACTACTTGCTTTTTATTGAGAATTGTGATCCGTTATGTGCGAGATTTCAAATGAAAACTCTGCAAAATTATTACACGACGGTTTATTATTCTCCTAGTCCTACAGCTCCGAGAACCATTCGATTCAGCATCGAAAAATATCAGTAAACCATGCGAAACATGACCTGACTACATGGAACGATGAAAACTAATATTCCAGGCGCCTGTAGGCAATTGGCACGACCTGGCGAGGTGACCGGGCGGGTGGTTTTGAAGAGATGGGAGAGAAGGAGTACAAACGATGAAAGGATTACTTTCGCTGCAGTTATTGTCCCGCGAATTGCTTTGGCTCGCTATAATTACTGTAATTTCTTTATACGCAGTTGTACACGTCTGATACTCATTCCATTCGACCTAGGATCTAAAAATACCTTGAAAACGATACCAAACACGACGTATTTGCGATTAAACTGCCAAAATTGTCTTTTGTTAATTTTGTTAACCTTTTTTTTGTCCATAACAACCAACCCGAGATGGTGGGCACAACTAGATATTAAATGGGATTTTTGTACGAGAGAATGGACGGCGCTCATTTATAATCCTGATGTCTTGAAGCGTAAAGTATCAAATTTTCAGGGGGGGGATTGTAAAAAATGTTGCCTGACCGAAAACATAGGGCGATTATCCAGAATAACGGCACTATAATCGCTTTTCGTCAAACGTTTTGATAATTTGTTGGGCAGCTCCCGTCACTTTTCCAAGCGAAGTACATCATCTATAAAAACAAGTTAATCTAAATCGTTGGAGCCGTTTTCGAGAAATCGATTGATTTTGATCATTATATCGCGACAGTTCAGTACTGCGTTTGAGTTAACACAGATAATGTTCTCAAATGATGTTTCGGCCTCAGTAGCCCATGAAACGTAGAGATCTGAGGAAAACTCAACAATTTTTGTTCAGTCGATACCATAACTTTCCTTCCTATGTTAAGAAATGTACGAAAAGAATCATTTTTCGCCTGAAGTGTTTAATTGTGTGAGAATTGGAGGGGTGAGGGAGATGTGCCGATTAGATTTAGAGCGAGAACATCAGCGTGAGCCGCTTCAAATTCACGGGCTAAAACGGCCGAAGAAACATCATGGGGGGGCTGGTTCTTCCCCAGAGAACTTCAATTACAGAGAGATGCAAAAAGTGGTCTACCTCAAGGCTGCTGTGTCGTATATCTCCCATTCCTGTCAAAATGGGCGTCGCGGCATCAGAAGCTGTTTTCCAGTTTCATAATCTTGAATTTATCGCCTACCCGGGGATGGAGCCAGAGTTGGAGCGTCACCTTCTCATTTCTTCTTCACGGTTTGCATCTTCTCTCCTCTTTATCCAACTTTATTGTCTTCCACTTTCTTCGCTCAGTGAAGCGTAAAAACCCCTCTAGCAAGATCCTTCCACGGACATGTCTCAATGGACTGACGACGGTTTTCAACTGCAGTTCAAGGATGAATAAAATTCCCTTGCGTGCTGTACAACGAGCAGCAATGATGTGAAAATGGTGACCGGGGAAGGGGCGAGTTATTGTGACATACCCGCGAAGCAATGCGCTCTATTTCTTCTTACTTCATCCAGTAAAGCTCATTCGGCTTCCCTTAGCCCTACAAATTGGAAAGGAAAAGTATGAAGATGAAAGGAAAGATGTATGACTCTTGAAAAAGTGTTCGGGGGCTGAGAAGCACTATTTGAGAAAATGGTCCACATTTGTCTGTGAACACAATTCAGAAAGAACGACTAAAAAAATCAGGTTTTTTACGCTTTTCACCAATTGGCTTCAACGATTATCACCAAACTTTCAAGATGTTTTTAAATAGTTAATACCCACATATTGTTCTCAATAAATGTTGCTCTGACAGTCCATTGAACAGCGATAAAAATCAAAATGTGTCACAAATAACGTTCTTTCGAGCATTTCCGTAAATTCTGGAGTAACAGCTTCACCAAATTTGATCAATCGTTCAAAGTGTCTTTTGGTCACCCATACCTACATTTAGTTCTCTATAATTATTTCTGTATATATGTGTGTGTAAGAAACAAGAAATAACAACAAGAAAAATAGTGGAAGAAAGAACTCTTCAATTTAACACCAACCGTAACAACAATCTTTTCGTGACGCCCAAACAACAACTAAAATGCAACATATGGGTAGCTACCACATTACTCCCCCGACGATTCAGGCTCGACCTCGAGTCTCACATCTGCCCTCGGCGAACGTCAAATAAAACATCGTTTATTTGTTTTGTGACCACCCATGGTCCTGTCCACGATGGCTGCAACTTTGGACAATATCCCTTTTTCCGTTTTGGGTCGAAAACCCATACCCAGTCTCCCTCAAAGGCTTCCTTCTGCGTTCGCATTCGTAGTTTCGCCTCTTCCCTTGCGAATTCCCCGACTTGTTTCAAGTGTTCCCGTAGACGAATAGCATATTCGGTGTTCACGCGCACACCGGAGGTGTTGCCAAACTATTTGGCAAACGAAGATCTCATCCGTCTGAGACGGAGACAAACCAGTAGTACTATGCGGTGTAGAGCGGTATGCCATTAGAAACAAAGGTATCTTTTCATCCCAGTCTGATTGATGGGAGTTGACAAACATAGCTAAGTGTTTGGTCAATGTCCGGTTTAGCCGTTCAACTAACCCAGCTGATTGAGGATGCAGAGGGGTAGTTCTCGTGCGGTGAATACCTAGGAGGTTCCCAATTTCTTTCATCAGCAAAGACTCGAAATCTCGACCTTGATCGGTATGTATTTTTAATGGAATTCCGGTACGCGAGAAAACATGGAGTATGAGCATGGTAGCGATGGTCTGGGCTTCTTGGTCGGGTATAGCTATGACCTCTGGCCATTTTGAAAAATAATCTGCCGCTACCACCACATACTTATTGCCATTACGAGAGCGAGGAAATGGCCCCAATATGTCTATCCCCATTCTTTCAAATGGAGCTCCCACGGCCAATTGTTGTAATGGGGCAAGCTTTCTTGATGGTGGGCCTTTGTATTTCCGACATGTGTAGCAAGTCCTGCACCATGAACGTACATCTGAGGACATTCCAGGCCAAAAGTACTCCTGCCGTATCTTCGCCGACGATTTCCAATAACCAAAATGGCCTCCAGTTGAACTGCTGTGGCGTTGCTCCAGAATTCTGCTGATGCTTCCTCTAGGCACCACCCACTGTAACCACTTTGTATCTTTTTTACCTTCCCATCGGTGTTACAGTATGCCATCATGTACTTCCAGAGACTGCCATCGACTGACTAGTTGTCTCGTGCGTGGATCGCAGCTCGTGAGTTCCTCTCTCGTGGGTTTTGATCCAAGGCATTTCCACTGTATAATTTGTTGAACGATGGGGTCTTCTTTCTGAAGATTGTCGTCAACCTTATTCAATTCCAAAGTACAGATGTTTTGGTCAGTGTCGTTGGCCTCTTTGCGTCGACAGTAGCTGCATTCCTCGTCACAAGTGTTAGCGCCGGATGTAGTTGTTAGTTTCTAATAATAATAATGCAGACGTAAGAAGTTCTGTGGACTTCTGAACGATTACCGAAACGCGTCTGGATTGAATGTACTCCTACCCCTACCCCTTCTTCATCAAGTCAAATCAAACTTACGGAGTACACTCAACTAACTATTCTCTTCATCTTGTTATGCATAAATGTTTCTGTAGAAATGCGTTGAACGAAGATATAGCGCCCGCAAATGTAGCTGGTGTTCGAACTAAAAGGAGTGGCGGAAAGTTGGGTGTTGCTACGCACGTTTTCTGAAAAAGTTCTCTAATCTGAGTTTGATTGAATTTTTGTGGGCTGTCTCAATTTTAATAATATTTTTACTCGTTGAACACTTCTAATATCAGCACAACGAATTGTTAAAGATTTTGACAAAATTTGTTGTTTCTTCACGAATCCCGCTCGTACTCATAAAAATCGTACTGGTATTATAATGTGGTACTTGAACGATGAAACTTTCATAGTCGTAAGATAGTTAGGGGTGACCCTATCAATTCGAAAAAAACAAACTACTACGAACAATGAAACAACAAAAATTGAGTTTTTCGAGTCGATCCTAGGCAATTGGCAGGACGTAACGAGTCGAACTGACGGGCGGTAGGAGTAAGGCGGGAAGTAGTTCGAAAAATGAGCGCAGGCCAGTGAGAAATGATACCTTTCGCTATACTGCCCCGCGAGTTCCTCCGAGTGGTAGAATTTACCTACTGTGATTTCACTGTTTTCATCTAGACGCAGTCTTACACCTCTGAGACATAACAACCATAGGCTTCGTCCGATCGGATGGCAGGCACAACTTTGGGCAGGAACTTTAGTGCGAAATAACGGATTTTGTAGACCGCATTGAAGGTTCAAATTTATAACCCCCGTGATTTGAGACGTATTGCGTTAAATTTTGATGCGAGGGGCGTTGTTGTAAAAAGATTGTCCTAACCGAAAACATCAGTGTATTACTCAGAATAAATAATAAATCAGAACCCTCCAAAGTCAATTTGTTAGAGTTTTCATTACACCACAAGTTTATCGCTCAAATTTTTGCAAAAATAGCTGTAACGATTTAGAACAAACTAGCGTAGTATGTTTCGGTAACTATGACAGTTTACTACCCTTATACTACTACGTATTGCTGTAGAAGTGGGATGAACGAATATGCAACACCTGAATGTAACTAGTTTGATCGGGGAAACTTTTAACCACACACTATCGCATATTATCGATTCAGAAAGCCTTCTATTTGATGGGGTGAAACTTTGTTGAGTGATGACAACAAAGACTTACTTTCTTACTTGTTCTGTAGAAGAATATGAAAAGCGGCTCATTGGTTCAGAAATAAGTTGAAATTGGGGCAAGACAGATAGAGTAACTTATCATGAGCGGCGTCTTTGTTACTTTAGATTTTCCCGGTGAAATACAATTCGCCGTAACTAGGAATTTCTCAAGCGAGAGTTTTATCAAATTATTCCGCGGAGCCGGGCGTTGAATAATTAACCGAAACCTCAGGATCAACGAGGGCCAGAAATTAAATCCGCGAAACCTCAAGTTGCTCCCTTTTGACGAAAATGATTTACGACTCCGGCTGTCAAATATCGAGCTGCTGCTGTTCTCCGTCGATGCATTTATCTGCGGCTTTCCCTTCCTGGTGATTCTCTGAACTCGTTACGGCAACTCGTAATCCGAACCGAAAGGCCGAACGATCGCGAAGCGATTTTTCATCGTGATTTCCGTCACAAAACTGATCCGCTTGCGATCTAAGAGTCCTGAAGTCGAGGGGAATACTCGAATATATTTGAAGCATAGTCGAGTGATACAGCAGCAGTAATAAACGAGGGGCTTCTGCAATTTTAATCAAAAGCTGACGTAACTTCATTTCATTCCCGATTGATCTCTTATTATTTATAATTTACTATTAGGTATATTTTACATGGCGTTTTTGGGCGTTTTTCACTTTCTGCTGCCCGAAGCGCTACGACAAGGCCAACATAATGTTGAGTATAAAAAAGTTGAGTTTTATTCACTTTTTGAGGTCCACTGACTTTAAAAAATGCCGCAAATTATTACACAACAGTTTATTATTCTTGTGCGCAGCGTGATTGTGACTCATCCTATTCAATCCAACGTCGAAAAATATTGAGACCGTCTTGGTATTGGGACTTGTTGTGGCTACGTCAACAATCCGGGAAACGACAACTCGCATGCAAACGACAATGTTTATAAGGCAACTCCGAGACCCATTTTATCCAGACGAAGCTAGGCAATTAGCTGACGTGTGTTTGGAGCGAGGCGGAAGTCATTGCGGGAAATGAGCGCAGACCAGGGAGGAACGATAACTTTCGCTGTGTTGACCAGCGACCAGTGTTTCCAAACCTTTTTTATGCCCCCCCCCCACCCCAACAATTTAAAAAAATGTATTTTTACTTTCCTTGGCTCTACGAAGTAGAAAGGAAAGTTACGTAATCGGCTGAAAAAAATGTGGAGTTTTCTCCAGATCTTTACGTTTCAGACCCTCCTGAGTCCGAAAAACACTATTTGGGAAAATGGTCTGTGTGTATGTGAACGGTTTTTAGAGAAAACCACTGCACCAAATCAGCTCAAACTTGATATCTCGCTCGCAGGCTCCCATGGGACGCCAAAATAAGGGTATGAACTAAATCAACCGAAAGTTTACTGTAGTTATCATAGTGATCAA
This sequence comes from Pachypeltis micranthus, assembly GCA_020466155.1. Lineage (NCBI taxonomy): Eukaryota > Metazoa > Arthropoda > Insecta > Hemiptera > Miridae > Pachypeltis > Pachypeltis micranthus. The sequence continues at coordinate 65,034,461 of CM035770.1, forward strand.
AACACCAAATATTTTTTTTCTCAAAAACGGCTCTAACGATTTTGATTACATTTTTAATATTGGTAGCTCTTAACATGATAATTATACCATAAAATTACCATTTGTGGGAAAATGACAAGAGCAGCCAATAAATTTTCAAAAGTTTCGACGAAATTGATTTTAGCGCGGTTTCTAGACAAAAGAACCGTACCAAATCAGTTGAAACTTCATGTCTAGCCTACAGGTTACCATGGGACACAAAAATAAGGGTATGAGCAAAATCCACCGAAAGTTAACTATAGTTATCATAGTGATCAAAACACCAAATTTTTTTCTCAAAAACAGCTCCAACGATTTTGATTAAATTTTTTATATTGATAGCTCTCAATAAGGCAATGATACCATAAAATTCCCATTTGTGGGAAAATGACGAGAGCAGCACAATAAATTATCAACATTTTCGACGAAAAGCGTTTTTAGCGCAGTTTTTTCCTTATAAACACCGCTGGAATTCTTCTAGAATGTTAAAACAAATTGGTATTGTAGTCCAATCCAATACCTAAAGGGTGAGTGTTTAAAAACGCTCATGAGATGCATGGGGCTCACTCCAGAAATTCCCGAATTTCAACTACCGCCGTTTCGCTTACTACCAGTTCCAACAGTTATTACCCAATAACTCTGCAAAAGTAATTACTATCCTTCTTCGAAAAATTGATGTTTACAGCCTCATTAATTATCTGTGTACCGATTGCTCAATATTGGTCCTGCAATGAGTACGAGCAGCACAATAAATTCCGGCACTGTAAGCGCTACCGCTTCCTGCTGCCGTAATGCGTTGTTTGACCAAGTTCAAATTAACTGAGTGATCAATGAATTGATTAAGTAGAATTAGCCATGTACAAAGTGAATTGTTGTTGAGCTAAGGAAAGTTGTGTGTTGCAACGCACCAGATATTTTTTCAAGCAGACAGGCCCGAATGACACAAAATTGTCATCCATGGGAAAATGATATGAGCAGTATAGTAATTTATCAAAAATGTCGACGAAAATCAATTTCACTGCAGTTTTTTCTTATAAACCCCGCTCGTGAGACAAAAGCGTTTATGGTTCCTCAATAAAGGTCGTGACATGAATAGGAGCGGCTTAATAAATTCTGGAACCTTACTCAGAGAAGGTAAGAAACAGATTTTAATAATTATTAGAGCGATGGAAATTGCCGAATGTAGGTATGATGAAAGTTGTGTGATGCGATGCACCGGATGTTTTCGAGTTAGTCGGCCTCAAAACGGGAACATCTGAAGAAAACTTGACCCCTATGTTTGTGTTAAGTGACGAGAGGGGAATGGGGCATCCACACGGCCAGACAGGATCGCGTAGAGTATGTTATGCATTTGTTGCATCCCGCAAGAAATAAATAAAAAACGCGTTATAACTAAATAGCCTCGTAATATTCGACCGGGCGTAGCAAATGATTAGGTCGAACATGACCTTCATGCGACCCTCCCCGCAAATATATTACGCCCCACCGTGATTATCCACGAGAAAATGGAACTTGAAACCGCACGAACCGTAACGTTTTATTGAAAGAAATACAGTTCTACGGGAAACGGGAAACGGGAAACTCAACGATATTAATATAAAAAACGATCTCATTTCACCCTCCGCTTTCTCTTTTCGATAAAAGTGGACCTCCCCTTCGTAGGACGTTCAAACAGTTGCGTGTAGGAAGCGACTTTTCTCCTCTCACCACGTCATTTGGTACACAAACCCTTCCCCCCTCCTCCCCTGACCACTTTATTTACCGCATAAAAATTTACATATCTCGCGATCTGAGCCAGTAGTTTCATTCTATGGGGTTTTGTTTGTTTGACAGGGTTTTCTCACTCCAACTTTTATTGGGGTAGGACCTTCTCACGTCCGCTCGACGGATTGCAATAACGCGGAATTTTCCGGAGCATAGAAGCAAGTTTTCTCCTTTCCGCGTCCACAACTAGAAGCAATAAAGAGGGACAATCAGGGCGTAGAGCCGCCCAAATAGGGATAGACACGAACCGAGGAGGAATTATTTACTCGGCCGACTTCGTCGCCCTTTTCCTTTTATTCTGAGTGCGAACAGCGTTTCGTAATTTAGGTTAAATCGTAAAATGTACAGGAGCTTTTAGGTGAACCATTGAATGTATTACGTTCGAAATGTTTCTCGTGTCAGTTCACACGATTGCGTTCAGAGTCCATTTCAGAAAGTATTGCTTGGCTTTACGGAGCTTCTTTATTATTCTACCCGGGTTTTACTTTACTTCGCCCTTTCCGGTTTTGTCAAGTCCGTTTGGCAAAGGATAAGGTCACCGCGTGAAGTTGGACATTTACAGAAAATTGCGTCGAAGCGGAACGTCATAAAACAAGTAAATAGGACTAGTTGGGATAGCAGCAGGTGGAATGCAGGAACGTCAGTACTGAAAGAGACTGTTTGTCACAAAACTGCCACTCAGTGACCAATACGGGAGCGCTGACACCAATAATTGTAATAACTTTTGTAGATAATTTATTTTGCACTAAACACGCAGTTTAATCGCCGTGTTTGGATCCTGGGTCGAATGGAATGAGTATCAGACTTGTAGAACTGCGTGTAGTGAAATTACAGTAATTATAGTGAGCCAAAGTCTGCTAATCGGAAGAACTCGCGGGAACTACAGCGGAAGTCAACGTTTCGTCGTTTGTACCGTCTCATCAAAACCGCCCTCCCGCTCAACTCGCAACGTCGTGTCAATTGCGTACAGGCGCCTGACGGTTCTGATGTAGTCAGGTCATGTTTCGTATGGTTTACTGGTATTTTTCGATGCTGAATCGAATGAGATGGGTCTCGGAGCATTAATAATAGGTTCATAGGCTGTTCATGAGAATAATAAACCGTTGTGTAATAATTTGAGACGTTTTTAAATGCTGACGGGTTGACTGCCCATTTCGGGGAATATGGCGAAAGTGATTGTATCTCATTTTCCCCACTGCTTCTCCAGCTACCTGCCAGGTAGCCTCGTCGCGTCATTCAAATTACCTATAGTCGCCTAGAAAACGTCAATTTCCACTGTTCCCTAGTAGTTAGATCGTGTTTCGCATGGTTTACTTGTATTTTTTTGATGCTGAATCGAATGGGAGGGGTCTCAGAGTCGTGAGACTCCATGAAGCTGAGTAACCCGGAAATTAGCCGAAATATTTAATGCAACATCGGGTTTCGTGTCATTCAGTGATGTCTCAAATACGCCAAAAATGTCCCTATCATACTGGGCCAAAGAATAATAAACCGTTTTGTAATAATTTGCGGCGTTTCAAATATTTGAAGCGTTGAGTCCCCCCCCCCCTCTGCTGAGTCAATCTTACAATTGCCATCTGTTCGTAGATATGTTTCACAAGGATTTGCTCTAGAGAACGTCTTACAAAGCGTGTTGACTGCAAAATAAATTAAGTACACAGGTTATTACAATTATTGGTGTTGGGAGTTGCACAGCGCTCCCGTATTGGTCACTGAGAGGCAGTTTTTGACGCTGAGTGATAGTTTCTTTCCCGAGCGCCCTGAGGAAAGCCTACCTCCTGCAAGAATCTATTTTGAGGTGCAGTAATTACTATAGTTCAAAGCAACCATTGAAGCAAAACTTTAAATGATATGCTAACGATTGAAAGTTAATAATTGAAAATGCAATGAGGCCAAACGCAATTATGGAAACCAACCTGGATTTTTTCCAAAGAACGGCGATCAAGATGACCAAGAGTACTGCGACGGTGGAGCCAACTGTCATGAACACCAGAAGACAGGTTCCATCGCAAACTGTCCGCATCCCGGAATCTGTGAAAGCGAACCAAACCAATATCAGTGTGCTGAGTGCACGAAAGAGGAGTTTGAAGAATTGATTAACGCCACGGGCTTGAGAGAGGACTGTATTTGTGAAAAAGAGTTTGAGATATGCGTGTGAGTGAGTGAGAATTTATACGACACAGAGGAGTCTCTGAATAGGTGAACTGTGTTGTGGGGACGAGAGTGGAGAGCGTCCTGATTGAGCAGTGCGAGGGCTGAGTGACGAATGTTCGTTTTTGGGTGGGGTGTGGGTGGCATAAGTAGTAGCAGCAGCTCAATAAACTCCGGAACACACAGCGCTATGAGGTTCTACGTGGGACGTTAAATTATGTTGGACGAAACTCATCTTCTGGAATATGTTGCGTACACATTTTTTTAATTTACTTGCAGAAGAATCACATCAGTTGTCAATGTGATCCGGAGCCGTTCGGACCTCGATTGAGTCGCTTCGTATTCACTCTCATTATCGCCGTATTTCTCTCTCATTATTTTATCGTTGTTCGCTAGTTGTTGTTTCGTTGTTATCTCGTTGCTTGTCGGCTCTCATTCGTTATCGTGCTTTGTTGTTTTTTCTTTTTTTTACGTTGTTATCGCCGTGCTGTTGACTTATATCCGCTATTGTGTGATCTCACGGGCTCGGAATCCGACTCGGATACGTACCTACGTCCGAAAGTTATAATGGATTGCAAGACCTGCACTCGGCAATTACATTCCCCTAAGAAAACTGCGAAATGTGCTGTTTGTTCTTCCTTCTTTCACCCGTCTTGCACCCGTCTAAGACCGTGGAAAACTATGAGAAAATGAAATATCTGGTGCGTTGCAACACACAACTTTCCTTAGCTCTACGTCAATTCACTTTCTAACATTTCAGCGGAGTTTAAAAGGAAAACCAGATTTTATGGTGCTGCTCGTACTAATTGCAGGACCATTATTGAGCAATTGGTAGACAGAGAATTAATGGGGCTGTAAAAACGAATTTTTTTACGAAGGATAGTAATTCCTTTTGCAGAGTTATTGGGTAAAAACGTTTAGAACTGGAAGTAAGCGAAACGGGCGTAGTTGAAATTCAGGAATTTCTGGAGTGAGCCCCATGCATCTCATGAGCGTTTTTAAACACTCACCCTTTAGGTACTGGATTGGACTACAATACCAATTTTTTTAAACATTCTACAAAAACTCCAGCGGAGTTTATAAGGTAAAAAACTGCGCTAAAAACGTTTTTTGTCGAAAATTTTGATAATTTATTGTACTGCATTGTATGTGCACTGTATGTGAATTTTATGGTATGATTATCTTATTGAGAGCTATTTATATAAGAAATTTGATCAAAATCGTTAGAGCCGTTTTTGAGAAAAAAAATTTGGTGATGATCATAGTTATCACTATTAATATATATAATATATATACAATTAACTTTCGGTAGATTTTGTCTATACCCTTATTTTGGCCTCCCATGGTAACCTGTAGGGTAGACATCATGTTTCAGCCGATTTGGTACGGTTGTTTTCTCTAACAACCGCGCTGAAATCGATTTCTTCGAAAGATTTGGTAATTTATTGTGCTCCTCTCGTCATTTTCCCATAAATGGGAATTTTATGGTATAGTTGCCATATTGGGAGCTACCAATATAAAAAATTTAATCAAAATCGTTAGGGCCGTTTTTGAGAAAAAAAATATTTGGTGTTTTGATCACTATGGTAACTATAGTTAAATTTTGGTGGATTTTGTTCATACCCTTATTTTGGCGTTTTATGATAACCTGCGAGCGAGATATGAAGTTTCAGCGGATTTGGTACGGTGGTTTTCTCTAAAAATCGTTCACAGACACACATACACACACACAGACCATTTTCCCAAATAGAGTTTTTCGGACTCAGGAGGGTCTGAAACGTAAAGATCTGATGAAAACTCAAATTTTTTTTTTCAGCCGATTACATAACTTTCCTTTCTACTTCGTAGAGCCAAGGAAAGTAAAAAGGAGTTCAAGATGAAATGGAAATGCGATATGTGCTCTGCCAGGTCGGATAAAAAAGAGCCTGAGTTAGCACTGAGGTAGGTAATGATTCTAGTGACCAGTGAATTGTCGGATGGGCTAGCAGATCGTAATGCTCCAGCAACATTCACTTAGGAGGTTATAGTAGTAGTATTTAAACAGTTTGACGTGGAATTGGGTACAACGGTGCGTGAGGATGTTCGTTCGGAGATTTCTGAGTACGTAGAAAGATTGGAGAGTCGTGTTGCAACCATTGAAACTACACTCATGGCCCAGGGCTCCAAATCGTATGGTTTACAACAACAAGTGAATGATATTTCTGCGGAATTTAATGAACTCAAGGGAACTAATCTTGTTGAACGCGTGGAACGAGTTGCTGAGTCTTCTGCTTCCGTGCCAACTGAAAATCTCCCGGATGTGGGCAGTTTTCGTTTAGAGAGGGTACTATCTGAATTGAGGGAGCCCCAGAGGCGTGCAAAAAATGTTGTTTTTAATGGTGTTCCGGAGTCGACCTCTGTGTCTCTGACTGTTCGCATTGAGGAGGACAGTGATTTTCTCAGGGCTTCTTTTGCTGAGCTCTCCGTGGATTTTCAGAACACTGTTTTGAAAATCAGTCGCATTGGTTGACGTGAGAGTGAAAAGGTTGGTCGGCTCGATGGTCGCTATGAATGACTCTACTCCTGTATCCAGGGTTTTGAACGCTAATCGATGAGCAAATCCTCCACCTTATCGGGTTTCGCAGGACAGATCACAGCAGAAGCGAGACTATCTCAAGCAGCTTAGACGTGAACTGGATGGGCGTCTGAATTCTAGTGAGGTTGATTTAACTATTAAACATGTCTCCGGATTTCCTCAGATAGTTTCAGTCACTCCCAGGCTCCAGCACTCGTCTCGTCCATCTCAGTCAGCAAAAAACGATTAAATATCACAGCGTTTTATCAAAATGTCCGTGGTTTAAACACTACGCAGTGGCGCTCGGGAGGGAAGGCATGTTCTCTATGGAGAATCGGCGACGTGAGGCGGACATGCTTCTCCTGCATGGGTTGACAGCGGGTCGACTGGATTGTCCGTATCTGCTTTCCAAGTTGAACTTCTACGCCCCTCCATACGCTACCACACTCCATCAGCCTTTTTATGTTTATACCTCTTCGACCAACTATCTCTGCAATAATCCTAAGGTGCGCTTTCAGAAGGACTTCAACAGGTTGTCACATGATGATTGGCGGACCTACTGTTGTTGTCGAAAGACTCTCTTAGGTCCATAATTCGACGGCTATTGTGATCTCCGTTTGTGGGCTCAGGTTTGCTGCCGATTGAATTGTGCCAATTTATTGTGATTTATATTGTCCTAATTTTATTTATTTTTTTCGCTGTTAAATTGGGCACTACCCGTATATGTAATAAATAAAAGTCATGTGATGGAGCGCATCAAATATTTGACTAGAATGAATCCCCTCACCGTCTGTTCGAGGTTCTTGTCGAGTGAACCCGCGATTGTTTCCCATTTTCCCTTCAGGTTGAGGGACTGCCCTCACGTACGAGCCGCATTGGCATTTTCCCAGCTGATCGCAGGTGCAGAGCCCTGACGACGATCTTCCTATTCCTTGTTTTTCGTGTTTCGCAGCGAAAAGAACGTTCGCTGCAACAAATAAAGCCTCTATTGAGTACATTCTTGATATTCTGTCACGCGACATTTAACAAGTAAACGTACAAAACGTTAAAATGCCCGAAATGTTTACAAAAAATGAATAATGATCGGGGGCGAGTTCTAAAATTTCGCACTGAAATCAGGTCTACCAGAACAGAATTAGAATAGATCATGCGGAGTCAGATAAACTCTGCTTTCATTGTTCCTTTTCACCCAAATGTATTTTTGTGGGTTTTGGTTTATTATTCATTCTGAATAATAACCCTATGTTTTCGGTCACGAAAAATTTTTTACAACCCCCCCTCAAAATTTGATACTTTACGTTTCAAGACATGTGGATTTCAAATCTGCAATGTCCGTCCGCCGCCCGGGCCGTTTTGTGCCTTTAACGTGGTCTAAAAAATTCGTTCTTTCACACAAAATCCCATTTGGTATCTAGTTGTGCCCGCCATCTCGGCAATCCGATTGGGCGAAGCCCATGATTGTTATGGGCAAAAAACGGTTAGAAAAATTAACGAAACGCAGTACAACGCGGGAACTACAGCGGAAGTCAACGTTTCGTCGTTTGTACTCTCTCCCTCCCATCACATTAAAAAACCACCCGCTCGCTCGCTCGCCTCCCAACGCCTCCCGCTCGACTCCCCTTTCAACTCGCAACGGGTTCGCTCGAAGCGCCCCTGTCCCAATTTCCCCGACCCGACGGGGCAAAATCATCAGACGTTTTGTTTCCGTAGTTTTTGCTCTACATTTTGGAAGCAGTCGCTGGTTGTGTTTTGAACGCAGAGTAACAGTATTCCAGTAACGCAATTTCATGACTTGAACTACAAAGGAATCTATTCCCTCTCGAACGCCACTCTTACCTGTTGCTGCTTTTCAGAAAGCTTTTATCCATCGTCCCTTCTGGTCCATCATCCGGCCTTTGAAAAGCTGGTCGTTACGCAACTGCCCTTGGGCGTTCTGTGGCCACCTTGTCACGTACCAGGAGTTTTTCTAGTGTGGCTGTCAGGTAGATACAGCCTCAACTGACTTTTCTGAGGCCTTCAATAACATGTCACACTCTACCATCCTTCGTACCCTCGAGTCCTTCAGTGCACTCACCCCTTTTCTATCTTCAACCGAGAGTTGTTTCTATGGGCTTAGCAAGTGCAAATTGAGTTAATGTGCATTGCTTTCCAGGACACAAGGGGATCATTGGAAATGCGAGGGTGGGCCATCTGGCCAGACACGGTTCATCTACGGTACCTATTGCGCCGCTGCCCCATCGTGGGATTTCTCTGTCACTAGTAAAGAGGACTGTGGAAGAACACGCCAGACGACTGCATCGGACAATCTAGAATGCTGCAGGAGTAAGACACTCCAAATGTTTTGTCTCAGAGCAATCAAGTGAGATAAGACACAACCTTCTGAGGATGGAGAGGAAGGACTTAAGGCAGATTGTGGGGACCATCACTGGGCACTGCAGAATGAACAAACACACATGTTGTGGGTATAGTCGACACCCCTCGATGTAGGTGGTGTAGCACGGATCAGGAGACTCCCCTACCATGCCCTGGCCCAGTGCCGGAGACTTGAGAGAGAGCGACTTTTGGTCTTTGGTACCACTTCTCCCAGGATGGATACCAACGAAGACTCTTTCAGGAACTACCTAGCTTTCCTCAGGAGACTAGGCATTGACTGTAAGACATTAGGACTGGCACAATAGGTCATCTGGCAGCGTTGCACATCCCACCTGTGGGACAGTCAGTAGGCTATATATATATTTCTATGGACGCATTTCCCTTGTCTGGATCTTAGACACCACCTCCAGGGTGCCACAGGGGTTCTCTTTTCTTCTTGTTGTCTGCAAAGTTCTCAAAGGCGTGTCACATCTTGTATATACTGATGACGTAAAGGGCTGTGTGGCCCATCCAGTTGCGTTACTCTTCAGGATTGCCTTATTCCTTCGCCCACTGGTCCTCGTTCAATGATCTCGTCTCTAACCTGTCAAAGCCCTCTGTTTCTATCAACAATCAGCTTGCCTTCAATGACCGTTGTCCAGCTGAGTTATACAGTCCTTGGATTGTCCCCCACACACTAGCTATTATTTACCGTACTATCCTTCAGCCCATTCTTGAATGCGCCTCTGCGGTGTGAAGCCCCTTCTAAGGCTATCATGTCAACCCAAAACTAAGTTGACTACAACACAGTCTGCTCCCCCGTTCCAGTTCTCGTCGTCTCGCCTGTGACATGGAATCGCCTCAAATGGATTCTTGTATGGTCGGATCTACTGCTGAGCTTGCGGGTTCCCCATGAACCTTTCTTTGTCCCCATCTCACCAACGAATTATCTCCCGCGCCATCGATCCCTCGCAGTGCCATCCTCCTCAATGCTAACCATGGTATTGACTCTTTTAATAACTCACTTTCATCGCTCAGGACCCTTCTCTTTAACTATCAATTGTCAAATAAATAAATAACTTCAAAAGTACATAATTTGTTTAGTATGGGCTGTTGAAGTTGGTAGCTGTGCCAGTGAAAAGTGGAGCACGCAACGCAGCAGTTTCTGTTTTGACAATGTTCGGTGTAAAAACAGGTACAGTTTAATAACGAACATGAGAAGTTATTTGGGAAATAACAATGACACCGCGTAGCCCAGCTTCAAATGATTAGTGCGCAGCGGAGTGCCTACGGGTAACAGAAAGTAAACACAAATCTCGCCTCCGCGTCTCACGCGGTAGCAGTAACATGATTTGAATGTATATCCAATCCAACTCTAGCAAGAACCGTTCTATGCGCCGAGGGGGTCGTTTCCGAGAAAAGCCATAAAGGCTTTTTCTTCGGTTTACAAAACCTTCGCTGACGTAAATTTCCGTTAGAACAGACGAGACCGCCGCCTCCGACGGGTTTTTCGTCGCATTTCTTCATTGAATTATTCATAAGAAGAGTAAAATGCGGAAATAGAAGAACCACTGTAACTTACTCGTACAGTCTTGAGGGCAAATGTAGAGATGGAGCTGTTCGAGAGGGTCGCACCAGTTGTCAGGACAGAATTTCTTGTCTGTGCTGCAGGTGCTGTAATTGTTTTGCGTTTTGGACGGCTTGATCCAATTGCAAAGTCCGTCTCTGTGAAAATTGACCAAAATAAGGCAAATTAAGTTATTATTATTTGAAAGTGATTTAGAACGGCATTTAATTAATTTCAGTAAAAATAAACGCGCAGGTCGTATTAAACGCACCATCAACGTACGTTAATGTTCTGTCAGCGTATTTGCTTGTTAAACACTCACGCTGGTTTTATCGTGGAATAGCAAATAATTGAGGTATTAGGTTGGGAGCAATAAGACGCGTTCAGAAGAAACAATCCATTCACCGCTTGCTTCTCCAAGGAAGGAAGGAAATAGTCCACGCGGTTGAGAGAAAATGAATACCCCTGATGTCAATATGTGAGGTATGAGTAAAATGGGCTCAAAAACAACTATAGTTCTCATAGCGATCAAAACTCTTAATTTTTATCAAGTCGCTTTAAGGAATTTGATCACATTTCTTGTACAGACCGTTCCACATAAACCGGCAGTACCACAAGATTCTCATTTGTGATAAAATGATTAGAGTAGCTCAATAAATTAGTTTAGGAGAGTTTAGGGCAGTTTATTCTTCATAAATCCCTCTCAAATGATATCATCATCATGAAAATCAAGGTAGTAGTAAAATAAAGTAACTAAATGAGCGTTAATTACCGCTCCATAAGGAGCAAACGCAGGAATTCCGGAATTCAAACCATGGCTGTTTCACTTATTTCCATCTGTCACAGTACAGCAGTATCACTTCATTGACATGATGACTATTTGTGGAGGGCCAGGAGGCAGAATAGACCGCCTTCGAACGCTTCAGGCTTGGCAGGGGGGGGGAGGGGAATGCGAGGGAGTCGACACTCAGATTCGCCTTTTTTTCTTTAACGGTGGATGCAGGTGATACCCTCACTGCAGCCACAAACGGGTCTATTGTAAGGGCGTCCTTGATCCTAAAATCATGCCCCCCACCTGCACCACCCCCAGGCCCCAAGCACTGGTCTCACTTGGTGTGACATCACCAATACGCCCCCACCACTCCTGCACAAAGCAGGGGATATCCACAAGTTCTGCATTCGCCACCTCTTCTGGCTGGAGAAAGGGCCTCCCAAACACACGATACCACAAGTCCATCGCATACGCACAACATATGCTCTGCCATCTCTAGTCCTACCTCGCAGAACCTGCATACCTGTACCTCGCACTTGCCAATATTTGCAAGGTGGTGCCTCAGCAGACAGTGACCTGTGAACAGGCCACATATGATCCTCATATCCTTCCTCCCCAGTGCAAGTACCTTCTTGGCCCTCCTTCTGGAGAGTCGGATGAAGAGTTTTGACTGTCTTAGGCCAGGCAGCCCTGCACCTATCCTCCCATTTGCAAACCTCTCTACGTAGGTGGCTCCTCGTAGTCCCAACAAAGGGCTCAGGGCCGATAGGAATTTGCGCTGATCCCTTCTTTGCCAACCCATCAGCCGTTCATTTCCCTCTATACCCTGATGCCCTGGCACCAACACAGTGTTACACTGTTGTCCTCGGCCAGGGCCATCAGTCCAGTCAGACGCTCCCACACCTGCCGCGATGTTAGACAGTATGAGGCTAAGGCCTTGAGAGTGTCCTGACTGTCCACCATGATGTAGATCTGCTGCGGCTTCAGCCCTCTCTGCGGCAGCCGCCGCACACAGACCATCATCGCAGCCACCTCTGCCTGCAACACCGTGGCCAGCGACCCCAATGGGATCGTCGCTCTGATCCTCGGCGCAAAGATGCCTGCCCCTGCAAGGTACCCTGCACCGAACTATCAGCGTAGTATATCAGGGCCCCAGCTTCAAAAGCGGGAACTCCCTCTTCCCACCTGGATCGCTCATGAATGAGTATCTGAAAGGGTAATGCAAAGTTGAACCTTGCGAGCATTGAGTCTACCACATGCAACTTGGGCCCCTCCACCTTCACCTTGTCAAGGATCAAGTGGCAGGAACTCCTCCTCCTCCGCATGATCAGACCCAACTCCAACATACGCACAGCCTGGGGGAACGCCATCCTTTTATCATGTATGTGGTGTGGAGCTAAATCTAGCAAGACCTCCAGTGCAGCTGTAGGGCATGTTGTCATGGGTGGTAAGGCAGTGAAGATCCAGCACAAGATCAAGTACCTGGGAGTTTTCCTTCCACTTGGGCCACACACATGGAACAAAGCCTTACAGCGGACGTCGGTGGTGATGTGGGCAGGTGAGAGAATGGTAGGGAAGACTTGGGGGCTGATGCCACCCAGCCTGAGTTCCCGCAGTGCAAGGCTACGCCTTCTGGTGAACGGGACCAGGCTCTTTTTGTCTGGATTAACAAACAGTCCTTGCCCATTGCACCATCTCTGTAGGGTATTCAGTGCATGTTGCATGCATTCACTGATTACACTCGAGAATTTATCCCTGACTATAATTACCAGGTCGTGCGCGTATCCTATTACCTTGTAGCCCTCCTCCAGCAGCAGGTCAAGAAGGGTATCAGCTACCGGTAACCAGAGGAGAGGAGATTCACCCTTAGGAAGAGGGGCTTTTGACGTCCCTCAGTTTCAGAACTAGGGCACCTTCTGCAGGTACTGCATGCCAGACACTGTGAACAGTGCATTGTCCATTGTCAGCAAGAGACTGTGAAATGAGAATAGCTCCGAGGCTTTGGATGAATCGATCCGTCAGAAGAGGATGGAAGAGTTGTAGAAAAAGCGCCATCCTGCTACCATCCACTCTGAAGTTATTCCGCAAAGGCGATACCAGAGGAAATCAGCCGGGGGGATTCGAAAGTCCATAGTTAAAGTAAAGTGGTTAGTTGAATAAAAACAGTGCACCGCGGAACTCAACTCCTCAAATAGTGTTCTATCGAAGTATTGACACTCCAAGACAAGACAGCAGCAGTGACGTACGACGGCTAAACGGACCAAACCCCTTGACCTAGTTACAAAACACTTGGAGTGATTTTGAGATTTCCGACTTTTCTTTTAAACAGAGCAAACTCCTCTGCTCCACACTGTGCGTTGGGGCGTGAGGCCTTCCCAGACAGGTGGGGATAGAATCAGCGGGCTCTGGTTCGATCCCCTACCAGGCACCAGGGGCCAGGGGCCTTCAAACCTAGAGGGGTGAGGCAAAGGGTACCAGCGGCGGCTGGGACACCAAGCGGGCCCCCCCAACGTTGGGGAGTTAGGACATGGGCCCAACGAGGCTACGGCGAAATGCCACTGGTCCTGCAGCTCTGGCGGAGTCCTATACCCCGCAGCTGCCTCCCTGCTATGAGTATGTGTGCGTGTGCTTGGAGCTGAGGATATTAAAGAAGGACTCTCAAATAGGTTGCCCATGTGCCACGACCCGTTTTCGGCACTACAACAGGCTATTGCCTTAATAAGCCGGGAATTACGACTACCCTCGATATCAGTGAATGAGTAAGTTCCTGAATCACCGTTCGAAAGTAAAAACGAAGCGAGTAATTTTGTTAACATACTCCTCTATCATACGCTCCCCCACCTCGCCATGTATACCTCCACTATTCCAGTCCCCCTTCATAATTTTCAATTAGTTTAGTGGACAGAAGTTGAGCCCTTTAACACAGTTTCTAAGGTTAATTGTTGAAATCTGAGCTGGGAGAAAAGGATTCAAGTAGCTTCAAAAGCCAACTGCTCTTCCTTTCGAGTATCCGATATAGACTATTATGATTGTTATTTCTATTCTCGAACAACTGTTGTATACAGTCTTTAGAAGTTTTCCTTCTCTCATTGCGCCTATTAGCTGTCTCCAATGTTCTGTTGCTACAGTAATTACAGCCTTTTTGCTTGAAACGGGCGACTCCCACCGCAGGCCTGGCACACAGTTGTGCGACATTATTCACATCATATGACTATTGTCGGAATACTTGTTCAAATTAAGAGCTGCGGAGTTATGGAGGAAACCCTGCAAATAAAGTTTGGCAACGACGACAGTTTGAATTTTGGGATTTCTGTGCTTGCTCCTGATTATCGTATGAATCTCAGCTTATTGAACTGCCGCCCTCATTTTTGGTTTCCTTAGCCCTATGTACTAGAAGTGTTGTCACAAAACGCCGAATCAGTATGAGTTTTTGACCTCGGAATTCCCATACCTACCCTAACAAGACTCCCTGGCCCTTAATGGCACAGTCATTGTTTCCCCAAAGACGTTCGTCCTCAATCCCTTTTCGTTACCTATGGAAATTCCATCTCGACAGTTTTTCCCCTTTGTTTAGACATTCTGACATACCATTTCCTCCTCTCTTTTCACATTCCTCTCCACGACAGACAGCTCCTCCCAAATTCTCCTACGAAATCTCGCAAAAAACGGTCGTCTCCAGTTCTCCCAACACAGTCACCTTACACCTTTCACGATACAGTCGCCTTCAATTCTCCCAAAGGACACTTGTTTCACCTCTCATCGACATCTGATTCGGATTTCTCCTTCCTTCACCATACAACCAGTTTCACGCCTTCAGATCCAACCTTGTTCACGCGTATATACTCAAATCATATCCTGTTCAAGTCACCTCTTCTTGTACGTCTAAGTCTCCAATTCTTGTGATGTACCAACTCTTCAAATTACAAGTTCATGTTCAACTAATACCCGTCTTCGAGATTCATTCAAGTCTATCCTGGTCGAAACAAGAAGGAAAGTTATGTAATCGGGTGAGAAACAAATTTTGAGTTTTCTTCAGATCCTTTACGTCTCAAGAATTACTGAGCCCAAAATAACGCGGTTTGGTAAAATGGTCTGTGTGCTCTTTAACGGCATTAAGAGGAAAATCAGCTCAATTTTTATTTTTAGCCAGCAAGTCGCTATGCTGAGTATAAGCTAAATAGGGCGTAAACTAACTATAGTTATCATCAAATTTTTGGAAAACGGCTACAACCAGTTTGATTAACTTTTATTATGAGCAATTCGAAATGAATCGAAAGTTCCATTCCATTCTCATCTCTGGAGAAATGATTGGAGCCACTAAATAAGTTTAGAAAAAACGACGAAGAAAATGGAATCTCTCTACATGATGACATTTTAGCCACTGCAGAAATTCTAGAATTTAAACCATTTCCGTTTCACTTACTTCCATTACTCACAGTTTTTAACACTGAACACGATCCTTCGCAGACGAATCGAGTTGACAGCCTCATGAATCACCTGTGCATTGATTACTCAATAACGGTCGAAGCATAAGCTAGAGGAACTCAACAAGCACCGGAACACTAAGAGCTACCAGTTTCTACGTAAAGTGTCGTTTCGTCACAATTCTCGCATATGTGATGCTAGTGTTCTAAACTAAATCAAAGTGGTAGTTCAATAAGCGATCTAAGTTTAGTTGGTCGTAAGATAAGCAGGAGCAACCACGGAGATTCTGGAGCAAAAACTCGGGTCGTTTCGCTGACCACGGTGTTTCAAAAACAATTCCAGAACTGTTGATACAAACCACTCCAAAAAAATCGAATTAACAGTCGTGTCAATTATTGTATGTTGGGTTTTCTGTCATGGTCGTAGAGTAGATGGCAGCTGCTCAATAAATTCCGAAGCTGTAAACGTTACCAGTTTCTACGTAAAATGTTAAGTTAGAAAAGGTGTGTATGTGTACGATGTTACGTTTGTAAGAGTGCTGGGCATACACCCGTGGGCTTGGAGAGGGTACCTAGCCTCATAGCCCAAACCCCACTCCTGCCAGCACCAAACAGCTCTGTGGGGGAATTTCCAGCAAAACCACTGCCCCCACGGAGCCAAACCCATGGCTTCAGTCAGCAGCGTCATGCCTTAAAAGGGCTCCACACTGCTGGCCACGGGCAGAAGCCCCCTTGATGCCCATTCTATTTGGCTGCCACTTGAGCGGCCTACGGACCTGAATGGGTGGCAGGCCCCGGTGCTGAAATTGCCAAGGCGTTCTACCGGCACCTACGCTTTATCTCCATGGGGTTTCCGGGGATTGGACTTGCCCCCGTACCTCCCATGGAGAAGGGTGTCAGGCTGTCTTTAATCCCGGCCTGAACTGCGATCCCCTATCCGGCGAGCCGAGGGCGGACTTCTCGATATTCGGCCACCCCGACCACGACCCACCCCACTCACTCTAACCTACTAACACACTCACACAATAAATACATTCACGCATTTTCCCGAAGTTCCAGGGGCGGACTACTCGCTATTCGTCCCCCCTGGAACCTTCCTACACTACCTATTCCTACTAACACGCATAAACATACACATACACTCACAACACACGTATATGTCTGTACGATGTTACAGCAGTACGTTGTGAACATGTGCGTTCGAAGTTTTTCAAGACGTGACAATAAACGGAGCGACGTTGTCGTTGATGTTCTGAATTAAATTCGTTGAAGTTCATCAGGAGCTGCGGTTTAAGGAGCACCACCAGCAGAAAAGCTCCAGAGAGAAGCGCCTTGATTGAACTATTCTCGTGCACACAATCGAACTTGAGTTGAAAGGGGCATTGCACAATAATAGAACAATTAGTCGCTACACGATTTAGCGGAACCGTTTAATGGAAACAACCTGCAGGGAACAACACGAGAAAATGCAGCCTTTTTAGTTTAGAAGGAATCTTACTCAGAACTCAACCGCGATGGAACTAAAAAGCGGCGTTTTTCTAATCAAAGGAGCTATTTCGGAATTGATTTTGCAGTTGATGAGGTATGAAGTGGAGGGAGAGAGAAAGGGAGGGGCTGGAGAATTCAATTTAACTAATTCATTGTTCTCCGCGGAGCTTCGACAAAAACGAATTAATGCTTAGTAAAAAGTTCATTAAATCCTTCCTCTTTGAAATGAAGCGGTTTTCTCCATTATCACAAATCCATTAGTATTCACGTCAGATTTGACGAGAAGTTAGCCGAATCAAATATTTCAAAGGTACTTTCCTTCTCGGTGAAGTTGAGTTAACGTCATCACTCGGGGAAGTTTTATAGAGAACCGTAATTGACGATCTAATGAAAGACGATAATATTACCTTATTCAGACAACAATTCATGACGTCACTTTTCGCTAATCAAACTGCAAAAAAGTTTTGCGATCGTGTTTTCTTCATATCTTGATTTCAGAACGTACCAGAAATGAAGCATTTCCGCATTTTCCTTAAAAACAACACCTCCATCAGGCTCTAACTTGTACAAATCAATATCTATATTTCGTTCCCAATAAACATAATCCCATAATGCGAACAGACGTTTTTGAAAAACTTTATGTTGACTGGTAGCATAATAATGTGGTTAAAATCTTGTTTTTTTTTTTACTTTCCTTGGCTCTACAAAGTAGAAAGAAAAGTTATGTAATCGGTCGAAAAAAATTTGGAGTTTTCTTCAGATCTTTACGTTTCAGACCCTCCTGGGCCCGAAAAACACTATTTGGGAAAATGGTCTGTGTGTATATGTATGTCTGTGAACGATTTTTAGAGAGAACCACCGTACCAAATCGACTCAAACTTAATATCTAGCTCGCAGATTACCATGGGACGTTAAAATAAGGGTATGAGCAAAATCTCTCGAAAGTTAACTATAGTTATCATAGTGATCAAAACACCAATTTATTTTTTCTCAAAAATGGCTCTAACGATTTTAATTAAATTTTTTATATTGGTAGCTCACAATAAGGCAATTACACCATAAAATTCTCATTCGTGGGAAAATGACGAGAGTAACACTATAAATTACCAAAACGTTCGACGAATTTGATTTTAGCGCGGTTTATAGATAAAATGACCGTACCAAATCAGCTGAAACTTGATGTCTAGCCTACAGATTACCATAGGACGCAAAAATAAGGGTATGAGCAAAATCCATCTAAAGTTAACTATAGTTATGATAGTGATCAGAACACCAATTTTTTTCTCTCAAAAATAGCTCTAACGATTTTGATTATATTTTTTATATTGATAGATCTTAATAAAACAATTATACCGTAAAATTCCTATTCGTGGGAAAATGACTAGAGCAGCACAATAAATTATCAAAATTTTCGACGAAAATCGTTTTTAGCGCGGTTTTTTTCCTTATTACTCCGCTGGAATGTTACTAGAATGTTAAAAAAAAATTGGTGTTGTAGTTCATTCCAATACCTATAGGTTCAGTGTTTAAAAACGCCCATAAGATAAATGGGGCTCACTCCAGAAATTCCCGAATTTCAACTACCGCCGTTTCGCTTACTACCAGTTCTATAAGATTTTACCTAATAAATCCGCAAAAGTAAATACTATCCTTCTTCAAAAATTTATTTTTTTCAACCCCCGGTAATGTACCAATCATTCAATAATGGTCCTGGAATGAGTACGAGGAGCACAATAAATTACGGAACTATGAGCGCTATCGCTTCCTGCTGCCGTGAAGTGTTGTTTGACTAAGTTCAAATGTCTGAATTGAGTAAGTAAAGCCGTGTAGAAAGTGAATTGACGTAGAGCTAATGAAAGTTGTGTGTTGCATCGCACCAGATATTTGTAAAAACGATTTCGCAATTTTTCGAGTCTCTGGTAAACTGTATTTAATCAACCTGACGGTGTCTATTCTAGCAACCTATACACACATTGTGTACCCCGCAACTATTTGTGTGGCAATCCTTTGAACTTATACTTAGATATTAACAAGTTAGGAGGAGGAAAATGATATAAGCGGCGTTATGAGATAGAACGGGTCTCAGGTTTGAATCTAGACAGAAAACAATGAAATAACAGTAAATATAGCGAGTCAAATTCTGCTACTTGAAGCAAATCGTGAGACAATAATCGAATGTATTATTTCTTGCGGTCATTTCCCGCACTGCCATCCGTCTCACTCCAACCACACATCAGTTCGACTCGTCTTGTCGTGGCATTGGCCAAGCGTCTTCCTCATTGTCGTTGTTCCGTAGTAGTCAGGTCATTTTTCGTGTCGTTCATTAGTATTATTTGAAGCTGAATCGAGTGGGAGGGTCTCGGAGATGTGAGACTGCACCAAGCAGGAGAACCGGGAATCCGTTCCCCGGATTGATGATATAGCCATGTTGTATTCTTAATATTTATCGGCGTTGGATTGAATAGCATAGATCACACTGCAGAAAAGAATAACGAACCGTTGTATGGTAATTTGTAGCGTCCTTCAATTCAGACACAAAGTTCCATTCTTATGACTTGTTGTTTTGGTATTTTTTCGTGCGTTTTTTAAATTTACTCGTGTACTGTACTGTGTCTGTACTTTATGAACTTTAAACTGTGTCTCCAACCAATAGAAACGTTTTATTAGTCTTAATTTTAATTTTTACAAACACATGGACGTTGAGTGGTTTGCAACAGTGCGTTGTTACCACACTGGATTAAAGTCGTTCACGCCAATGAAAATTCCCTGCCGCGACATTCCAATGTTGACGAGCAATTAGAGGCGCACATCGGAATATCAGTAAAAACAATTTATACTTACGATGAAGCTGAAGCAGCGTGTCCGCATGTGGTGACGCAGTTGGCCATGAGTCTAGCTGAAGAGCAAAGGAAATCTGTAACGTCGTGATGGCCGGGAATGAATTTGATTTGTGAGCAATTACCTTCGGGAACTTTCCAAGCGACGGGCAACCAGGAAATTTGAACCAGCTGGTTTCGATGTCGCCATTCAACGAGAATCCTGCGCAAAACCGAAGCAAATTATTATCGCCTTGGGAGACCCAGCGTCATTTTCCGAATAAAGCGAACGTCGAATATATTACGTTTAATCTTAAGAGCACAAAATATTCAAAGGGTAGAATAATAAAGAAACGCGCCATACGAAAACGGAAGTCATTTTCCGTGTTGTCGTGAAACGACGAGCTCAATGTAGAACAATACGCAGATGGCACTCATGATTACATGAACAAATTGCGTGGGTTGTCAAAAAACGTAAAAAACTATCGCAGTTGGTTACGTTCAATTTAAAATTAAATGTCTAGAGCGACCTCCCACACAATCAATTTATTATGCTGCCCCTACTTACATCTACTTATTTGGAAAGTTCTGGCGTTGCGGGGTAAGCACTGTGAAATCTGACGCACAATATTCCTCAGCCCCACTTTCATTCAACGATTTTCTTCACTCAAACAACTAATCAAATCTGTTTCTCATTTAGTTCATAACAATTTTCTACAGAAAACCGGTGAGCTGAAAGTTCCAGAATTGATTGTTATTTATTTCTACTCGACCCGCGACCATTAATGAGCAATCAGTGAACAAGTGATTCATGAGACTGTTAACGTGGTCGTATGGAGAAGGATTGTTTGATGTTCTATAATTATCGGATAAAAATATTAAGAAGTGGTGGTAAGTGGAGTAGTGATTTGAATTTCGGAATGTGCTTCTAATTATGTTATAAGCATTATTACACTCTCATCGTACTACCACCCTAGTTTTTCCAAACAATGAGAATTTCATAGTACTCGCATGTCATTTGGAACAGTCAAGGAGAAATATTAATCAAAATTGTCGTAACCGTTTTTGAGAAGAAAAATATTAGTTGTTTTGATTATCATGATTTTTTTTAAGTAATGCATTTATTTAAGAAGACTACAAAAAGAAACACAAATACTGCACAATGCGTTCCCCCCTCGATAAGTAAAAACTTGTGCTGAGGGGAGTAGCCGTTACAACTGTCTAGCTCAGATAGGTACCAATCGCAAACCTATACAGTACAATATACTGAATTATATGATAGATAGTGCATTTTTTAAAAATCAGAAAAAAAAGTTAAAAAGGAGAATCATCCGAGCATTTCCACACGGACGTACTCTTTGATGCGCCGCTTAAATCATGCTAAATCATTTAGCATCTTTAATTCCTTTGGAAGGCTATTAAACAGCTTTATTCCATTGTACGCGAAAAAATTCTGACTTCTAGTGGTGAATCTAAAAGGCAACTTCAGTCTAAGGTTACCAGATGACCTCGTCCGCCCATAATTCTTTTCATAAGCAGATACATTTTTGAATAGGGTACCATTTTTTACTTTCCGCTACCCGAAGGGAAGGAAAGTATAGTAATCGGCCCAAAAAAAAAATTTGGGTTTTCTTCAGATCTTTACGTTTCAGACCCTACTGAGTCTAAAAACCTAATTTCGGCGCGTGGTCCGTGTGTGTGTGTGTGTATGTATGTGTGTGTGTCTGTAGTTCGATTTGTTTGTAAATGTGAAAGATCTTCAATACCTCGAATGTCTTAAAGACTGCTGAGGAGGGGAATCTCATTTTCTTACGCAGTAGTAAAAGTAGTAAAGTAGTAGTTCTTAGTAGTAAAATTTTGATAATTTTTTTCTGGGTTATATGCAAACGCTCTTGGTAAGTTCGGTAGGCCGATCCCCACACAAGAATACACGCGCACGCCAAAATAAGGGTATGAACAAAATCCACCGAAAGTTAACTATAGTTATCATAGTGATCAAAACACCAATTTTTTTCTCAAAAACGGCTCTAATGATTTTGATTAAATTTTTTATATTGATAGCTCTCAATAAGGCAACTATTCCATAAAATTTCCAATCGTGGGAAAGTGACGAGAGCAGCACAATAAATTATCAAAATTTTCCACGAAAACGGTTTTAGCGTGGTATTTTTCCTTTTGAACTCTGAAATGTTAATAGAATGTCTAAAAAAATATCTGGTGCGTTGCAAAACAACTTTCCTTAGCTCTACGTCAATCCACTCGTATACATGGCTTTTTCCACTTACTCAATTCATTTATCACTCAGTTCATTTGAACTTGGTAAAACAACACTTTACGCCAGCAGGAAGCGGTAGCGCTTACAGTTCCGGAATTTAGGGTGCTACTAATGGGGCTCATACCTAAGGTGACCAGATGTCCCGTTTTCATGAATATTTGTCGGTGGATTATTTGGTTATGTTACAATTACTTTTTAGTTTATTTACTTTATAACTGCTTTACGCACTTAGCGTGAATTCTGTCGGCATTTCGAGATGCAATAGGTTGTACTCAGTTTAAATACACATAACTACGTATCAGAATAATATAGGTAATCCTTTTCCTGAATCCCTATTACAATTTACACTATCATTGGCGTTGTTCGTGAGCGTTCAGGCTATTGACCGATATCCCGTTCGCAGTGACTTTCTCCTACCTGTCACACGCTGCAAGTACATTACCTCAACTTGATTTTTTTTTATTGACGTGCGTTGTGTTGTACAAATTAAATTCAATATTTTTGTACAGGAAAAAAGTAACTAGTAAATATAAAAGGACACAAAGTCCCTCAAAACTCACAATTTTACTCCTAGTTTTCAAAATTGTGTTAGAGGTCCGTACACTAACCCCTTGGCACTCTACCAATGCTTCGACTCAGTTTCAACCTGTGTTTCGTTTTGGATAAACAAAAATCTGGTCACCTTACTCATACCGTCGTTTTTATGTGCTATGGTGAGCTGCGGGCTAAATATCACGTTTAAGCAGATTTGGTTTAGCGGTTTTCTCTGAATCACGTTCACGGGCACACCCCTCCCCCTCCTCAGCAGTCCTAGAAGTGTCAAGATCTGAAGAAAACTCAATATCAAATGTATTTGATTTATTACATTACTTTCCTTTCTATTCCGAGGGCTAAGTCAACAAAACGACTATAGTTTGAGCTCTGGATTTTATCGGGTGGCCCCGAACCGTTTTATAGCCGTCATTAAACTGCTCTGTTCGCCCTACCTGAAGTGTTTATTTCTATACTCTAATTAAGTTCTCATAAACTTGTTACGACAAGTAAAACGTACCCTGAAAAATTGAGATATCGATGTTGGTACTCCGGCCATCTTTCGTTCAAGTAGACAATGCCTGCTGCTCTAGTGACGTCAAACGGCGACGCCAAATCCGAAGGCATAACAGTTCGGAATGTGATAGCGTTCGGCATTTGTCTGATACCAACAGGGTAGGAGACTCGGGCGAACGTTGAAAGTCCGTGGGTCACGTCAATTGCGCTGGAGAAGGTCATGTTGGGGAGTGGAACGGCAGATAACCGCAGGGTACATTCCAACGACACCTGAAAAATAAGGACAATCCATGTTCGCTTTGATATGTGTAACGGTCTGAAATACAAAGAACAATTCTGTGTGAGGTATTCGGTGATGTACATGAGGAAAGTTTTATATGGTGGTGCTGAAAGATTGACAAGAACATTGGACCACGGAGAGAATATTCATCAGTTACTTGAAGACTAAAGTATTGACAGGAGGTTGCTAAAATCCATCTCTTCTAGCTGTTGTTGAAACGTGGGTTGTTCAGAGACTATTTCTGAGACTGAGAGATGTAATGGCCCAACAAGGGGTTAATTTTCGTTTCTCTTTCCTGGGTTCTAAGTAAATTCGCCAACTTCTACGTCTCTAATGATCGTTGCATTCTTTTATCACAGTCCAGTGAACGAAAACAGGCTTTGGTGAGCTGCGTAAAACTGGAGCCTGGACTGAGGTGGGCACCCTGCAGTGGTATACTGTTGGTTCGGTAATGAGAGGCAGAGTTGGACTGGGCCCAACTACAGTCTTGCTAAGCCGATGGGAGAGCCACGATATTTCAAGTGGAAATCCTAGCTATAAAGATCTGCACAGAAGAGATCCTGACCAAAGAACTTAAGGGCAAGCGGATCTACATATTCTCAGACAGTCAGGCCGCCTTAAAGGCTATTGCAGCCTACAGCTTCAGATCCAGGCTGTGTCTTCAAGCGTTCAAGAGGCTCGGTTCCCATAATACTCTCTCCTTTATCTGGTTGCTGGCTCATAGGGCAGCGAAAAGGCTGACGGCTTTGCGAAAGGAGTTACGAAATCCCTAACCATCGGGCGTGAACCCTACGTAGGTTTGACGAAAAGTCACCTAAATCGTCTGGAGGCTCGATAGGAGACACAGGAAAGCAGCGCTCATTGGCATCGCCAGCCACAACTGAGACAAGCGAAAAGGCTTGTTACGCCTTCCTGTCTAAGGGCGAAGGCGATGCTGACACTCTCCAGACAGGATCTGAGAGTTCTGATTAGCTTCCTCACCGGACACTGCCCACTCAGGTATCAAGATGGGCATCTCAGAGGCTGTGGAATGCAGACTTTGCAGTAAGGAGGACGAGACTGCAGAGCACATCCTACGTGAATGCCCTGCCTTGGCAGTCAAACGCTTTGAATACATCGCCCAGGGGTCTATTCAACCCAAATCATAGCGGAGTCTGCGGCGAAGGACATTCTTGGCTTCCTAAGAGGAGCGGTTATGTACGACGCCTTCTATTAAGAAAGGGCTTGCGTCACGATTGGCCCATGCGCGGCCACAGAGACAAAGGGCAACCTCTTGCAGCAACACTACACCTCCTCTGCCGAATGGCATTATATCCACGAAGTACCACTGACTCATAGACAGAAGGAAATGTAATTTCAAACCCTCCATCCTCCACTAAGTCAGTACGCATTTTGGGGGTCTTAGAGTATCCAATGCACTAATACACTCCTGGTCTGAAAAAATACTCGTAGGTCCTTCGAAGTTAGGAATGTGGTTAGAATAAGCGATGAGCGCCAAATTTAATTTAAACCTCCACAATGTTTTATCCAATGTCTATCCTTGTACAGCATTTTACTAGTTTACACAGTTATCTAGAAACCCAGTCACTCTGAAAGTGTTGTCCTCACAGTTGGACGTACTGTAACAAACGCCGATGGTCGCGAGAGGACGCTCCTTATTGCTGCCGATTGCTGCTCTCTCGCCACGACTCAGGTGAGTGAAGGTGGCGGCAACAGTCTTACCCTTCGTCTCGTGCGGATCGTTTGCCCTTCCTCAAGCGGCCGAAGAACTTTTTTTTTTAATATAGAATAAATCCCCGTTTCGACTCCAAGCTGTCACTCCTTCAAAAAAATAAAAATTCAATATTGGGAGCCTAGTCAGGAAAAATATCTGGTGCGTAGAAACACACAACTTTCCGCCACCCCCGTAATTTCGAACACCACCTACATTGGCGGGCGCTATATCTTCGTTCAACGCATTTTTACAGGAACATTTATAGAGAACAAAATGTAGGGACTAGTTAGTTGAGAGTACTCCGTAAGTTTGATCGAAATCGTTGGAGCCGTTTTTGAGAAAATTGGAAAACCAATAAATTAATATTCGAAAAATCTCCTTTTCTGAGTTAACTTGGCTTATATCTCCGTTCAACATATGAATACAGAAATAATTACGGAAAACGAAATGTGGGTATGGGTGACTAGAAGACACTCCATTAGAATTTATCACATCTGGTGAAGAAGTTACCCTGGAATTTACGGAAATGTTAGAAAAAACGTTATTTTCGACACATTTTGATTTTTATCTCTGTTCAATTGACCGTCGCCGGAACATTTATTGAAAAGAATATGTAGGTATTAACTATTTGAAAACATCCTGTGAGTTTGGTGAACATCGCTGGAGCCGTTTTGCCAAGAAGCGTAAAAAACGTATTTTTGCTTCATGTTCCTATATCTCCGTTCACCGTATTTTCATGGAGATATGAATGGAGAGGAAAAGTTAGGTATTGATTAGTAAAAGATAGTTTGACAGTTTACTCAAAATCGTTAGAGCCGTTTTCGAGAAAAATGCGAAAAACCCTAGTTTTTGGTACATTTTCGTCCCCCACCCCTCCTTCCCATCGGCCGAAATCGTCCATAACCTTATTTTGGTGTCTACAAAAAATAACAAACAAAACGAAAAAAGAACCAGCTCAATCGGATCAGCCGTTCTCCCGCAAATCGAACTACAGACACACACACATACACACACGGACCACGCGCCGAAATTAGGTTTTTTAGACTCAGTAGGGTCTGAAACGTAAAGATCTGAAGAAAACCCAAATTTTTTTTTGGGCCGATTACTATACTTTCCTTCCCTTCGGGTAGCGGAAAGTAATAAAAATGAATCTTTTCCCCCAGCCACCCGCAGTCGTCACGAATTATACCAGGAGGCACCTCGTCCAGGGATAGACGGCAACCTCGGACTTCCGTTCTACTCATCAGGTGGGATAGACGATTTTAAATAAATATTTTGAACAAAATTTCGAAGAAGATTAACCACCTGTACGTCGTTGGAGTCGCCGGAAACCTTATTTTTATTTTATTTTATTCGTCATAGATTTTGTCTTGTTTTTTTTTTAAAGTAGAAATCTATTACTTTCGTTTTTTTTTTAAATTTTGTAAAGGGTAGCCATTCCGATCTATATCTAATCATTTAATTAATTTTGACAGAAATTAAATTAATTTCTTTTTGGGTGGAAGTTTCCGACAAGGACGATTCTTTTTCTTTACTTCCTTCTTTGAGGCCCATCCCTCCTCCACGAGTTGGTCGAGGAATTCCTATATTTTAATTATTGTGCGGCCGAAAATTTTTGCTTAGGTTTTGTCGTTACAGTACACCCAAACGTATCTACAAGTATTAAACTGTCGAGCTTCCATTTGCTGCCCCAAAAGACCATGGAGGAAAATTTCGAACTGTCGTTTTGGAGCCGGCGTGCCAGAAAGGTTGAAGATAACCCCGAGCAAAGGCCAAACGGTAGAAAGGAAGACCAGTGGGTGGTTTAGTAGAGTTCAAAAATCATGATGTAAAATGCCAAAGAAAGTTGTGAGCCAGAGGATGGACAGCAGGAGAAGACAATGAAAACCACGAAGAAGATGGCTGGACGATTTAGACGACGATCTTTGGACCATTATCATGCGAAAGAGAAGAGTAAAAGTGGAAGACAACGAGGGATTCTTGAAACAAGTGGAAGACTTTTAGTTTTAGTGATTGTGAGGCATTTGATTTGAGTCATCACAGGCATGCAACGATCGCTCCTTACTGAACTGCCGTCTGTCGTACACTAAGCTGAATAATAATTGAACCACCGCCCTCTCAAATTTCCTTTTGGACGCCCCTCAATCCAACTCAACTACCATTTGCTGTACTCTTTGTGGTTTTCTTCGAGATTAAGCTGCATGACATACGGATCGTATTTTTCTCCAATTGTGGATTCCCCTCTTCTACAGAATCACCGCAAAATCCACGAGCACCATGCCTATTTATCTGAGTGAGGAACTACAAAAGTTCAGAGACATTTTCAAAAGTGTAACCATAGTCTTAAGTCGTTAGCGAATCTCGGCAACTGGGGTGATTCATATTCTCCTTACGAGGAATATGCGTCTTCCCCAAGTGTCTAATTAGCCTGTTATTATTCCAAAGAGGGCGCAAGGAGAATCTCCATTCCCTCGTGTTGCCTCCTCGATTACTGAGAAGGATTCGTGCGATGAAATCAAGGGTTCTAGTTAGCGCAGGGGTCCTCTACCTCCGTTGTCCAAAATTAACGTTAAAACAAAGCCGAAATGCCAACCTAACGAAGGGTTAGTTTTAGGCTCGGTTTTGATTTGAACTTCGCGTTGGCCGACAGCGGTACATTGAACATTCGTAGTCATTTTCTGCTGCCGCCATATCCCATAGGCCACAGTGCCAAACAGACCAATTCAACAGTAAATGTCTGGTGCGTTGCAACACACAACTTTCCTTAGCTCTACGTCAATGCACTTTGTACATGGCTAATTCTATTTAATCAATTCATTTGAACTTGGTCAAACAACACTTCACGGCAGCAGAAAGCGGTAGCGCTTACAGTTCCGAAATTTATTGTGCAGCTCGTACTCATGCCAGAACCATCACTGAGCAATTGTTACACAGATAATTAATGAGGTTGTAAGTATTAATTTTTGAAGAAGGATAGTAATTACTTTTGCAGAGTTATTGGGTAAAAACCTTTAGAACTGTTAGTAAGCGAAAAGGCGGTAGTTGAAATTTGGGAATTTCTGTAGTGAGCCCCATGTATCTCATGAGCATTTTTAAGCACTCACTCTATAGGTATTGAATTGGACAACAATACCAATTTTTTTTTAACATTCTAGTAACATTTTAGCGGAGTCTATAAGGAAAAAACCGCGCTAAAAACGCTTTTCGTCGAAAAGTTTGATAATTTATTGTGCTGCTCTCGTAATTTTTCCACAAATGAGAATTTCATGGTATAATTGTCTTATTAAGAGCTATCAATGTAAAAAATGTAATCGAAATCGTTAGAGCCGTTTTTGAGAAAAAAAATATTTGGTTTTATGATCACTATATCACTATGATAACTATAGTTCACTTTCGGTGGATTTTGCCCATACCCTTATTTTTGCGTCCCATGGTGACCTGTAGGCTAGGCATCAAGTTTCAGCTGATTTGGTACGGTTGTTCTCTCTAAAAACCGCGCTAAAATCGATTTCGTCGAAAAGTTTGGTAATTTATTGTGCTGCTCTCGTCATTTTCCCACTAATGGGAATTTTATGCTATAATTGCCTTATCAAGAGCTATCAATATAAAAAATGTAATCAAAATCGTTAGAGCTGTTTTTGAGAAAAAAAATATTTTGTGTTTTGATCACTATGATAACTATAGTTAAATTCCAGTGGATTTTGTTCATACCCTTATTTTGGCGTCTCATGGTTACCCGCGGGCGAGATATCACGTTTGAGCTGATTTAATACGGTGGTTTTCTCTAAAAATCGTTCACAGACACACACACACACACAGACCATTTTCCCAAATAGTGTTTTTCGGACTCAGGGGGGTCTGAAACGTAAAGATCTGAAGAGAACTCAAAATTTTTTTTTCAGCCGATTACATAACTTTCCTTTCTACTTCGTAGAGCCAAGTAAAGTAAAAAGTAAATATCCGGTGCGAGCAACACACAACTTTCCGCTACCCGAAATATTCCGCAGGTTTGGTGGAAATCTTTAGAGCCATTTTTCAAAAAACATAAAAAAACGGTGGTTCATCGTTCAGCAAATGTCATTACCGATCTACCTTGGCTTATATCTCCGTTCAACGGATGACCATGGAAATAGTCGTGGGAAAAACATGTGAGTATAGGTTGCTAGAAGGTTGAATAAATTAAGTTACTGTGACAAATGTTTAAATCAATTTAGAAACACGACTTTAGGCTCATTTTGGTTGTTACTACTTTCCACCGGACTGTCAGATTAATATTCGTGGAAAACGATGTATTAACCCTGTGAGTTGAATGAAAATCGGGTTCTTAAATTCACCGTGAAAACCAAACATTATTGGTAGTGTTGAAATTATAAAATGAAGTCACTCCTTTTTCATGCCCATTCTGACCAGCCGTTCTGATCGTATTACCCACGAGGGTAGAAAAATCAAAGAAAAGGGTAAAATTTCCCCGAGAACCAAGTTCGCCGATGAGTTCACCTGCGAGCACTTGAAAAGGAACAGAGGAAAAAGAACAGAATTAGAGGAATGAGGAAAACGTGGTCGCCTCGCTCTACTTTTCCTGACCAGATCCAAAAAGGGGCCAATGCCGTCCTAAAGCGACAGCTGAAGGAATGAAGAGGTTCTTCAATACGTCCCGACACAGGATAAGTTATAGTTATTGTGGAAAAAATCGGTAAAGGCGGTGAACATGGGAAGGCGACAACCAGCGAACTATGACCCGTAAACTCAAAACATTTCTTCCGAATTGATCAGGTAGTAAAGGGGTGTGTGTAATGACTATTATTGTAAGATAATTCAAAAGTTGGAGAAGAAAAGAAAAATTGGAAAATCCCAGGTTCTGTACACTCTGCTCCCCCAATCCGCTTTCCAATCGACGTGTACCGTTCATAACCTCATTTTCGGCGTTTAAAAAAGCGTCTGGCACAGCGTAGTTGGGACTTATCCTATTCAGCAACCTCCTGCTTCAATCAATTGTGTTGCCTGTGAAAACCTGATGTTTCAATAATATATTTTCTGGTTGGTGGTGGTTCCACATCTCCGATACCCATTCCATACCAGTGAAGAGACAACACATGACCTGGTACAATGGGTGAACGAAAATTGACATTTTCTAGGCGGCAGCTAGCACGAAGTGACGATTAGAGCTGACGGGTGGATGCAATCAAACTTTGTTCATTCTGTAACGGGACGAACCAAACCCTTCGATTCAGCGAAGGCTCGTCCGAGGCATTTATGCTGACTGGGCACCTCAAATGACTGGATTCGCTCGAGACTTCGCTGCCATCAGTTGTAACCGAACTGGTTCCCTCGTCGCTGTGTCGTCCATGCTCGCGTTTGCTCCCACTGAGTTCCCTGTCTGAGGTGGTGTTCAGTTCCTCTGAGGAGAAGGGAAACTCCGACTCCCCTTACTCAGAGAATTGCCTTTCGCCATGAGATGGACCAATTCTCCAAACCATGGATGTCGCGGCTGCGTGGGACGAAGACGTACGATCCACACATCCCAAGATGTGTACGTCAGAGACATTGTGAGGTGACTGTCTATTTGTAGTTTTAAATTCAATACTCCCACCACAAACATGGGCACACTTTTGGAACTTTAATCGAAGATCTCTCTCATTGCTCAAGATTAGGTTCCCCTTTGTTGGGTGGACAGCAGCGTCCTGAACTGCAGTATTCATGAGTGGCTGAGAACAGGCTCTTCATCAAGGACGGAGTGATGTAACGGGACGAACCAAACCATTTGATTCAGGGGGGGGGGGGGGGCTCGCCCGGGGCATTTAGGCTGACTGGGCACCTCAAATGACTGGATTCACACGAGACTTCGCTGCCGTCAGTTGTAACCGAGCTGGTTCCTTCGTCGCTGTGTCGTCCACGCACGTGTTCGCTCCAAATCAGTTCCCTGTCTGTGGTGGTAAAACTTCCCGAATGTAATTGAGAATAAAACTCTGTTCGAATTGCATTCGGCTTGATATCGTACTAACTCCCCAACTCTCTTAGTGCGATGTCGCTTTCAATATGAATCCCCCCGTAACAATTCGTTCGCGAGAGAATAAATTTGGTGTTTTGATAACTTGACAATTAACAACCACGTGACCGGGGGGTTTTGAGCTCTCTCCAGCGGGAGTAGTTCCAACTTCCGAAAATCCTCGTGCGTTGCGCTTTTCACCTTTGGCTGTTAACATGGTTTAATACCCCACGAAGGAATGAACGGTTTCATCAGCTGCTCTGAAAACCAATAAATATTCTACATTCATCCGTCGGCCTATTTTCTACGCCGTTTAACCTTTCGCATTGAACAAATTTGACGTCGAAGACTAAGAATATTCGTGTTAATCGACAGAGCCGGTAACCGAACAACTTTTGAGATGAGATTTCAGTCTCAACCAACAACTTATAACGAGTTTTCCGTGTCACAACTTTTTGCGCGGTTCTGCCGCCTTCAGAGTTGTCTTCATCTGGAGGAATACTGCGTGTGTGGGGAAGGTTAATGCCGCATACACCTCCCAACTTTTCAGGTCGAGATTCGACGGGGTTTTTGTTCCGCAACACGATTTTGTTTTTCTTTCGCGGTTGATTCCGAATAAAGTTGGAATATATCCATACGAGCTGAAGCAAAACTTTGCGACGAAAAGCTACTCAAATTAGAATTGTTATTGATCAAATTGTATGACATTTTGCTGGATCCGGAGTTCCAATGTAGACAAAGCTTTTGTTCGCAAACTTCCAAACGGCCAAATAGGGATTCTGTTATGGACGGTATGCACTGTGCAGTGAATTGAGCACTCCTCTCTAAAAAGAGAATTACATTATGATGTGTAAAAGAATAATGAACCGTTGTGCAATAATTCGCAGCATTTTCCCTCATGAATAAAAATTGTGTTGGTAATCCTTCAAGTTCTTCAACTTCAACGATTCCGAATTTTCATGTGGGCAACTCGATAAATTGCAGAATCTTACGAACTACCGATTGGCTAAGTTCAAGTTCGTGTAAACACAGAGAAAACGACGTTGTATCGGATGTAGTTTACCTGGGACACATGCAACTAGTAAGATGCGTCGACCCAGAGATTCCATTTCATTTTTCCCGTTTCTTAGCTAATCTGTTGAAGGAATAAGCTGATGTTCCGCTCCTCGCAATGTCTTCTTTCGTAATTTTTCAGGGAACAATATCACACAAATCTTCGAAAGCATACCAAAACTCCAGCGGCCGATTGTCCGCGTCGCCCTTAACCGGTCTTGTCCCGTTTAGCTCCCGAGTGATTAGCCATTAGGCCATTAGCCCCGCACGAATGAGAAAACAAAGCTAATTTGAGAAAAGTGAGGACGACTTTTCGTTTCTTTCAGTCCCGAAGGGGGAAAAGCCGCTGAAGCGGAGAGAAGCAGCTGGCTAAGCTTAATGATAGCAGGCGAGCCAGACCGGTTAGGTTGCCTATTATTAGTGCTCTATCGGTTTATTGACAGA
This sequence comes from Pachypeltis micranthus, assembly GCA_020466155.1. Taxonomy (NCBI): domain Eukaryota; kingdom Metazoa; phylum Arthropoda; class Insecta; order Hemiptera; family Miridae; genus Pachypeltis; species Pachypeltis micranthus. Next base: position 65,067,166 of record CM035770.1, read on the forward strand.
GGGAAAAAGGGTCCAGCCTTTCTGGACGCGGAAGAAGCAGGGGAGGCGCATTACCCCGATAGTTTTGGAAGGGTGAGAGAAAATGCACGAAGACACGAGGCACGAAGGGTAATTTTCTATCCTTTTCCCTCTGGACGCTTTCACCATTTTTATCCTCATTTCAACCTAAACGGGCGAAGAAAAAAAAAAGCGTTAGCGACGAGGCGAGAAAGTAAACCTTAGCCTATAAATTCTGTTTGCCATTAATCATCTCAACGAACATTTCGTGTTCGTTGAGGATGAAACGAGCTTTGGCGACATTTTCTCCCCTCGACTGAGGCAGTATGCAAAAAGCACTTTACGAGATCCACCATCACTGTACGAAATTCTCCACATGACACTCGAGTATCCCTAACTTTACTCAGTCAGGCGACTCGCAATTGTCACCCAGAGTTTTGTACGATTTATACTCATTTGACTTATTTCGTCGTGATTAATGCTACTATTTCGAATAATGGAACGCCGCTGTCCAGCTCGGTATCTGCTAATATTTCTTTTTTTGTACATTCCTCAGTCGCACGTTGTCAAATGTGTAGCAATTTTTGGACCACTAAATTCTCAGTTTCAATTGTCTTAAATATTCAGCAACTCTGCGCCATTGCTCTGTAAAATGTTTGAACGCAGAATTTGTCAATAGGGTTTCAGCATTTGGCGAGGAACAGAAGGCATCTAAAAGTGTGGACCTGCTAGGGGCTCGATTTGGTTCGAGATGAGCAGCGTAACTTTTTAAATGCGGGAGGAGTACTCGCTAAAATATTTTAGACAGAAAGGAAAGACACGAAGGCAAGGGAGAGGGATTACAGTTTGGCTTGTAGGCAGAACCACGGCTGCTAACTTCACCCCCAAGCCACTTAGGTGCTCTCGGCCACGATTGTCTCCAGTACAAGCTCCGCCTGGACCTAACAATCTATTTTCGATTACCAGTATTTGGAAGGTAGGTACTCACTCTAAGCCAAGACCATAGGAAGCACAAGTGCCGCAAGGAAACTACTACTTTAGTCCACTTTCACAAGCGACATACCCTTCCAGGCCACTGCAGAATTTGCAGTTACATTGTTACAGGCACGATCAGCGTCTGGCGGTGGCGCAGGCAGGTGGGAAGGTACGCTTTGACCGCCTAGGCCCATCACTCTGGGGCCTCTCCACGGGTGCCGGATTGCTGCCGCATAACTAGGTCCTACGCCGAACGTCGTCGCTCACGCCCAGCAACTTTTTGCTCAGAACACTCCAGTCACTAAGAACCCGATCGCCCCATGCCCACCTGCCTGGGCCACTGCCAGACGAGCCTCGTCGCTATCCGCTCAAGAAGAAATGATGAGGGCCGCCCTTGGGCAAACGCCTAGCCACCCGCATTGCCACGCCATCATGAGGGCATGATCATCCCGCAAGGGGGAGTAATGTTACGAGCACGATCGGATTAAGACGTGACCTGGAACGAGAAGCCGCATTTACCGGGCAGAGCCGTTCCTTGCAGCAGATCGGACCCGATAAAATCTGAAGAAGAAGAAAACTGGTGAAGGACAGGGAGCATTGCCGCGATCGGGAGGTTAGGAAAATCGGCGACTTCACTTCGCTCTCCCTATCTATCTATGTGTGGGCTATACATAACGATCTGTATAATTGGACCACGAATATACCGTATTACGAAGGAAGGAAATTATTATTGTGAGAGACCCAATATCGTCCTATAACAATATCTTAACAACCCGCACGCCGACTATATGCCGCATCACATACAGACACAAACCAGAAGGTATAAAGGTATAAATACGGGAAAGTCAAGTGTCGTAACTTACACATGCCCTTCGCTTCACTATTATGTTCAGTTGGTTCCGATCAAAAATTCCCGTGAGTACCTTGACGTACCACTAGATAAACGGCAAACCTTCCATGCTCAAAGTTAATCACAGTGTTATCCAGTTGCGGTCCTTTCTCTGCAGTCCATTTACAAGACCATTTTGTCCGACAAACGCGGGTGTAAGCCTTCGCCGTTTAGGGTACGCGCTCCGGATCAGCAACAACAAAAAAGAAACTTACAACGCTCCATCGGTCATAGCTCTAGGGTTTTCTTTCTATTAATTCGAGGGATCGTTCTTTTAATTTAATATGAAAATAACCAAACGTTGACGTATTCCCGAATTCCCCAGAAAAGAGGGAGCGAGGTTTTTTAATTTGGTTAGATTGAACGAAAGATTTTATTAATTGATTTCATTTAATCTATTTGCGTATAACATTTCCAATGTGAATTGCAAATTTTCGAAATAAACCAAATTGAGAACTTTCTTTTGAGGATTTTCCTACGTATGTTCTAAACAAAATATCTGGTGCGAAGCAACACACAACTTTCCGCCACCCCTTCAAGTTCGAACACCACCTACATATGCGGGGTGCTATATCTTCGTTCAACGCATTTTCACAGGAACGTTTATGGAGAAAAAAATGTAGGGACTAGTTAGCTGAGAGTACTCCGTAAGTTTGATCGAAATCGTCATAGCCGTTTTTGAGAAAATTGGAATACCCATAAATGAATATCCGACAAATCTCCTTTTCTGAGTTAACTTGGCTTATATCTCCGTTCAACATAAACAAAAGACACTCCATTAGAATTTATCACATCTGGGAAAGAAGTTACCCTGGAAGTGACGGAAATGTTCGAAAAAACGTTGTTTTCGACACTATTTGATTGTTATCTCTGTTGAATAGTCCATCAGAGGAACATTTATTGAGAACAATATGTAGGTATTAACTATTTGAAAACATCTTGAAAGTTTGGTGGAGCCATTTTGCCAAAAAGCGTAAAAAACATATTTTTGCGTCATGGGCCTATATCTCCGTTCCCCGTATTTTCACGGAGATATGTATGAAGAAGAAAAGTTAGTAGAAGATAATTTGAAAGTTTAATCAAAATCGTTAGAGCCGTTTTCGAGACAATTGCGAAAAACCTTAGTTTTCGGTACATTTTCGTCCCCCCACCCCCTTCCCAACGGCCGAAATCGTCCATAACCTTATTTTGGTGTCTACAAAAAATAACAAACAAAACAAAAAAAGAACCAGCTCCATCGGACCAGCCGTTCTCCCGCAAATCGAACTACAGACACGGACCACGCGCCGAAATTAGGTTTTGTTAGACTCAGTAGGGTCTGAATCGTAAAGATCTGATGAAAACCCAATTTTTTTTTTTTTACACGATTACTATACTTTCCTTCCCTTCGGGTAGCGGAAAGTTAAAAGGAGGAGGTCAAACCAAAGTGACAATTTTTTAGAGCAAGTCGAAACTTCTAAATTCAAATAAAATTCTACAAACAATTGAAAAAGTAACAATTTTTTTCCTAAAAAAAAACATCAGTAAGAATTTACATTTTTTGTGTTTGTGAGGGAAAGTGCTGTAAGGAATTGATGAAGAGGGTTCCCAGCTGCTCCGCATGTTAACTGCATGATATCGGATTCTCAAATTGTTTTGAAAAGTTCTGAGTTTTCGTTTGGTTTCTGATGCGAAAATAAATCAAATTGGTTGAGAACATTTCCAATTAGACTTACCATCCAAAAAATCGTTTGCACATAGGTAGGGGGCTCTAATTGTGACCAATTATCTACGGCAAACAAGGTTAAAGGAAAATAAAAGAAAGATTCAGCATTGGCGGTCAGTTTTTTAGTTTTTTTTTTTTTCGGTGGATGCAGGCAATACCCTCACTGCACCACACCCCGGCCCCACGGCACTGGTCTCACTTGGTGTTGTATCACCTACAGACGACATCCGCAAGTTCTGCATTTGCCACCTCTTCTGGCTGAAGAAAGTGCCTCCTAAGCACACGACGGCGCGATGCCGCTTGTCCATCGCATACACACAATACATGCTCTGCCGTCTCTAGCCCTACCTCGCAGAACCAGCATACCTGTACCTCGCACTTGCCAATATTTGCAAGGCGGTGCCTCAGCGAACAGTGACCTGTGAACAGGCTACACATGATCCTCATATCCTTCCCCCCCGGTGCAAGCAACTCCTTGGCCCTCCTTTTGGAGTGTCAAATGAGTTTTGACTGTCTAAGGCCAGGCAGCCCCTACTACCTATCCTCCCATTTGCCAACCTCTCTACGTAGGTAGTCCCAACAAAGGACTCAGGGCCAGTAGGGATCTGCGCTGATCCCTTCTTTGCCAACCCATCAGCCGTTCGTTTCCCTCTATACCCTGATGCCCTGGCACCAACACAGTGTTACACTGTTTTCCTCGGCCAGGGCCTTCAGTCCAGTCAGACACTCCCACAACTGCCGCGATGTAAGACAGTGTGAGGCTATGACCTTGAGATTAGCCAGACTGTCCACCATGATGTAGATCCTCTGCCGCTTCAGTCCCCTCTGCAGCAGCCGCTGCACACAAACCGTCACCACAGCCACCTCTGCCTGGAACACCGTAGCCTGCGACCCCAATGGGATGGGATGAGGGAGCCATGAGTGTAGTATACCAAGGCCACAGCTTCAAAAGCGGGAACTCCCCCTTCCCACCTGGATGGCTCATGAACGAGTATCCGAAAGGGGAACGCGAAGTTGTCAGTCGTTAGTAAAGGACGTATGTACAAAAAAATGAAACTTAATGTAATAAATTATGGCTCTTTTTGAAATTTAAATGAAAAAATAAAAAGCAATTCAAAATTTGCAACTTGCGGAAAAGATGATTCGGTGGCGTCTCGTTGGTGAAGATGGCGGTTCTTGGTGGGCGTTTGGAATTTCTCCGGTGGCAGGAGGAATGGAGTTATCCCGAAATGGCTATAGAGAAATGGATTCACCGAGAATGCACGTGGTGAAAAATTCGGAATGAGAGAAGGTTGCTTCAGGGCGAAATAGGCCTTGGCGATTGAGTTGAGGCGAGAAAAGATGACAGCCAGGCGAGAGATCAGACGAGAAAAGACGGGAGCTTTGTTTGTATGAGTCATCTCGTCATCAAAAGGTTGGTGGTGTTTATTACGATGAACCGCCTCTCCTAGGCGCGCCAACAACTATAATATTTCAAGTTTAGCACGCATTTTGCAAAATTATTAAAGTTTAACATGGCAATTCCCGAGCGTGCCACAACTCGAATTATAATAAACTTGTCATTTTTGTTTTTAATGTTTTATTTACAGGCATATGACACGACACGCACGACGTTCCCAATAATATTGTGTTTCTACCAGAAGACTCCGAAGGACAAGTAAGTCTCTTGTGATTGTCCTCCTCATTCCGTTCGATATACTGCACCCGTTTCTGAAGCGGATGGTGCGGCTTTCCCGGAATTTAATACTCCCACCCAAACCCAATTGCGGAATATTTCGTTTTCCCGGAAAACTCGCGTTAAATAAAAGATTGGGATCATTCAAATGTTGATCGTTAAACGGTTGGAAGTCCCGTTTGTCGCCTATTGTTGGAGCTTAATGTCTCGGAATTCGCGGCAATAATAGAGCAGCTCGCCCCGAGTGGAAATGAAGTCGATTGTTCATGACTGTCTTCTCTCGAGTTAAAATTCCGAGATCTTCGACGTTATTTGTCACATTCCCAACCCCTCGAGATCCATTTTAACGAGCCTGTTGATCTGCAGACGTCTTCTGGGAGGAAGTGAAAAGAGAAGGAGTCGGAGGGTGAATCAACCGATGAAAAAAGAAGCGGGTTCCGTCATCTTATAAATACTTCGAGGGGGTTTCGCTTTTAAATAAAGTGAATATAAAATAAAGCTCTTTGCCGCAAATCCTTTCACATTTTTATCTTATCTTCATCGTTAGCGAAAATCGTCTACCAGAAGACGTGGAATCAGAGCTAATAAGGGAATTTATGAGTTATGGGTCTTTCGTAGGTCAAACATTCATCTGATTTTAACGAACGCTGAGCGAGTTCGTAAATGTGCAGCGTCTTGTCAGCAGTCTTGTGCAGCGTCTGAGTATTTTGTGTTTTGGGGTCGTCTTTTTTGGAATCATATTGTCTTAATAATTTGTTTATTGTTCGTTTGGTGCAACCATTATTTTGTGTGATAGTATTGATAATACCAAGATATTACTATTCTTGGCTCTACAAGGTAGCAAGGAAATTTATGTAATCGGCTGAAAAAATGTTTTTGAGTTTTCTTCAGATCTTTACGTTTTAGACCCTCCTGAGTCCGAAAAACACTATTTGGGAAATTGGTCTGTGTGTCTGTGAACGATTTTTAGAGAAAACCACCGTACCAAATCAGCTCAAACTTGATATCTCGCCCGCAGATTACCATGGGACGCCAAAATAAGGGTATGAACAAAATCCACAGAAAGTTAACTGTAGTTATCATAGCGATCAAAACACCAAATATTTTTTTTCTCAAAAATGGCACGAACGATTTTGAGTAAAATTTTTATATTGATAGCTCCCAGTATGGCAACTATACCATAAAATTCCCATTTATGGGAAAATGACGAGAGCAGCACAATAAATTACCAACATTTTCGACGTAATCGATTTTAGAGTGGTTTTTAGAGAAAACGACCGAACCAAATCACCTCAAACTTGATATCTAGCCCGCAAGTTACTATGGGACGCCAAAATAAGGGTATGAGCAAAATCCATCGAACGTTAACTATAGTTATTGTAGTGATCAAAACACCAATTTTTTTTTCTCAAAAACGGCTCTAACGATTTTGATTAAATTTTGTATATTGATAGCTCTCAATAAGGCAAAAATAAAATTTCCATTAGTGGGAAAATGACGAGAGCAGCACAATAAATTATAAACATTTTCGAAGAAAATCTGTTATAGCGGGGTTTTTTCCTTTTAAACTCCGCTGAAATGTTACTAGACTGTTCAAAAACGAGCAGCACTAAAATTCCGGAACTGTACACGCTACCGCTTCCTACTGCCGTAAAGCGTTGTTTGACCGAGTTCAAATGAACTGAGTGATAAATGAATTAAGTATAAAAACCCATTTAAAAAGTGAATTGACGTAGAGCTAAGGGTAGTTGTGTGTTGCAACGCACCAGATATTTTTTGGTAATTTTGTTCGGATAGTGGGATCGTTTTTAGTCTCCGTATCGTGTGTCTGTATGCACTTAGTTTATGTTGTTTGGTCTAGCAATAGGTTTTCTAAAAATATCGTCCTGTAGTTTGTTTTTAGGTCCAAGTAGTTGGGAGTTTTATTCTGATCACTGGCATGTTCCAAAAGGAACCCTTGATCCTAAGTCATGGTTTCCCCGAGCTCCGACCCCTTTTGTTTGTACCTGTGGGAAGTCCCACTCCTCAGTTATTTCCAAGTGACAATGAATTTCCTCCTTTCCAGGACATTCCCAACTGTCTTTTCCCACCTCTCAATTTTAGATTCCTCACTTCAACAGATAGCTCCTTCCAGTGTTCCATCAGCACTCACGAACTACAGTTGTATTCTAGTTCTCCCAATGATTCGTCTCTCATGATGCACTACTCACAAATCAACCTCCCTCCATGTAGCGTCCCACACCCAGTTCACGTGTATTTAGAGTCCCTTTGTTTGCATTTATATACTTACACTCAAACTGATTTCGCTATTCTGTCAAGTGTAATACAGTCCTTCACGCTCACCACGTTCATTGATTTCACAGTTTCAAGCCCTCTTTCGTGCGCCCAACAGTAGAGTACAAACAGCCACTAATTCACTTGACTTAGGTCGACACTAGGTTGACCTTTGGCGACCACATATATATACAGCATTTATGAAAGCCATGACAGCCCTAAGATTTTTGAAATGTCATACGAACAATTTTAAGGACCTAAAAACCGCTCAGGAAAACGAACTACAGTGCGACATTTTTAGAAAACCTCTGCTACCGACATGACCATAAACTATACATCAAACCACCCACAACAACATAAACTAAGTGCATTCAGACACATGATAAGGAGACTAAAAACTATCCCACTATCCGAAAAAAAATTACAAAAAACAACTTGATACTGTCAATACTATCACAGAAAATAACGGTTACTCCAAAAAACAATAAACAAATTACTCGTATTAAGGCATGATGACTCCAAAAAATACGATACAAAAACGCAAAATACACAGACTTTGACAAGCCGCTGCACATTTACGTACACAGGACCACTAATATACGGAATAACTAACATCCTCCGAATGGAAGGTATACAAATCGCATTACGTACGGACAACACACTTAGAACCATACTAACTGCAAAGACTTGAAAGACAGACCCACTCGACCAAAGTGGGGTATATAAAATAACTCGTGTGTGTAAAAACCCATACATAGGACAGACAGGACGAAAAATACGGACCAGATGTTCAGAACACATTAAATCTCTTAGTAGGAACGAAGACGATTCAAACTTTGCCAACCACCTCAAGACAACTGGACACGAACCTGCCAAAATACAGGACAGCTTCACTTTACTACGTTAACAACACAAAGGACGGAAACTGAACATATTAGAAAAACAAGGAAATCTATAAACAAAAACTTCAATTAACACAAAATGCGACACAATATTCACACCACTCATGACACTACACAAACGAAAACAACCAACTGACGAATTTACAGACTACCTTGTGCAAAAAAGACTTGGAATCGACAATCAGCAGAATATTGAGAACATACAGAAACTGCCCTTACCTTCCTTTCCCGTCACTTACAACGGGGCTCCCAGGAGGTGTATGGCCTCCGTTCCTTCTCCCTCCCTTCTCCGACGCTACACCACCCTGTTAACCTTTCGCTTTCTATATGAGAACCACAACTGACTTTACTACTGACTTAACGGCCAGACGATGATGTTTTTACATTGAAAGCGCTCGCCCACGGTATCTCACCAGTAGCGAAGACGGACTCAAAAAACAGGTACGTTAACGTTAGTTAAATTGAATTCATTCACAGCCCAACCCTTCGAAAGTTAAGATTATAAAATTATTTTAGATTCTCACCTCCTCCATAGGAAACCCAGGTTCTTCAACACGAAGTCCGGTTTTTATCGACATAGGGAGTGTTACGTTCGCCGACTTCTGCCACTCCAGTTCTGTAAAAAAAGAGGGGCGTTCTAAATTTAATGCCTCAATTCAGTAACATGACAAAAATACGGCGTTTCGTACTATGGCAGCAACACGGGCAATTGCGAGGGGCTGAAGCAGCAATTATCAACAACAAGCTCACAGTCCTCTTGGTGAACCAACATTCAAGGAATATCGCGAAATACGCTCGTAAACTCAGGAAATACGCGTGTAACTGGAGGACGTAGCAGTTAAAGAAATGTGTATAAACAAAAACTACGGGGATGTACACGGAGTACCTGCCTGATGTGCCGACTTTTTACAAAACTATTCGCCGAAATGTACAAATATCAAGATTTGCCGTTCGTGACTCTTTAACGTGAAGTGGGGTCCAGCTGTCTGATGATATTTGTTAACAAAATGAGCCGCTTACATCGAAGGAACGCTGGGTGGGGGACCAAAATGTTCTAAAATCGTGGGTTTCTCGGATTTCGCGATTTTGATTACACTTGCTAAAAACCTTTCACTAACCGATGACTATTTTGGTTTATTATTGATTCTGGATAAGATAGCTATGTTTTCGGTCAGGAATATTTTTACACCCCCGCCCCTCCTCCCACAAAATTACGTTTCAAGGCATGCAAAAAAATGTCTGCGCTGGGGAATGGCTGAAAAATGTGCGCTAATTTTCTGTGTCAAGGGAGGAGCATTATCTAAACTTGCGGCAGAAAGTTTAACGAAATATCGCAATAAAATATCTGGCGCGTTGCAACACACAACTTTCCTTAGCTCTACGTCAATTCACTTTCTATTGCTTAGCGTTCTATTGGCTTTGTCTACTTAATCAATTCATTTACCACTCAACTGGTCAAACAACACTTCACAGCAGCAGGAAGCGGCAGCGCTAACAGTTCCGGAATTTTATTGTGCTGCTCGTACTCATTCCAGGACCAAAATTGAACAATCGGTACACAGATAATTAATGAGGCTGTAAACAAAAATTTTTTTAAGGAGGATAGTAATTACTTTTGCAGAGTTATTGGACAAAAACGTTTAAAACTGGTAGTAAGCGAAACGGCGGTAGTTGAAATTCAGGAATTTCTGGAGTGAGCCCTATGTATTTCATGAGCGTTTTTAAACACTCACCCTTTAGGTATTAAATTGCACTACAATACCAATTTTTTTAATATTCTACTTATATTCCAGTGGAGTTTATAAGGAGAAAACCGCGCTAAAAACGCTTTTCGTCGAAAGTGTTGATAATTTATTGTGCTGCTCTCATCATTTTTCATGAAATGAGAATATTATGGTATAATCAGCTTATTAAGAGCTACGATATACGAAATTTAATCAAAATCGTTAGTGCCGTTTTTGAGAAAAAAAAAATTGGTGTTTTGATCACTATGATAACTATAGTTGACTTTCGGTGGATTTGGTCCATATCTTTATTTTTATGTCCTATGGTAACCTGTAGGCTAGTCATCAAGTTTCAGCTGACTTGGTACGGTTGTTTTCTCTAAAAACTGCGCTAAAATCGATTTCGTCGAAAGTTTTGGTAATTTATTGTGCTGCTCTCGTCATTTTCCCACGAATGATAATTAAATGGTATATTTGCCATATTGGGAGCTACCGATATAAAAAATTTAATCAAAATCGTGCTAGCCATTTTTGAGAAAAAATAAATTGGCGTTTTGATCACTATGATAACTATAGTTACTTTCGGTAGATTTTGCTCATACCCTTATTTTGGCGTCCCATGGTAATCTGCGGGCCAGATATCAAATTTGAGTGAATTTGGTACGGTGGTTCTCTCTAAAAATCGTTCACATACACAGACACACAGACCATTTTCCCAAATAGTGTTTTTCGGACTCGGGAGGGTCTGAAACGTAGAAAACTCAAATATTTTTTTTCAGCCGATTACATAACTTTCCATTCTACTTTGTAGAGCCAAGGAAAGTAAACTAGTAAAAATACCATCATTGCTTGACTGACATTAGTGTCTCGTTGGCTTAGCATAGTAAACATCCGGGAGGTGGCCTTTGCTGGGCGGTCGTTAACCGTTTTTTACTAGTGGGACTTGATCTGCTCATCTTCACAACACCTTCACAATCGTCACAGAAGGTTTGAAACCGCCCCTGGGTCTATTTCGGGTCAGTCCAAAATATATGAGATAGGACGGGTCTCAGGACTGCATCAGCATAGAAAACAGTGGTAGTTCTACTACTCCTTTCTGGACGATATTGCAAAAGTTATCGGTTCTCCCCAGCCTGGGGTCATTTCCCCCACTGCCACGCCTTCACATCCAACTACCCGTCAGTTGGACTCGTCGCGTCCCGCGATTGCCTAGCATCGCCTAAAAATTGTCAATTTTCGTTGTCACGTTGTACAACAACGCTGTTTTTCGACGCTGAACCGAATGAAACGGGGTCTCAGAGGTGTGAGATTGCGTCGAAGTGTGGAAAAGAATAATAAATCGTTGCGTTATAATTTTCTGCGTTGTTTGGTTCTCGTTATATATTATCGTAAAAATTCGGTAATCCTAGAACAAAAAAGTTATTTTTGTACTTTTTGAAAAATGGACAATCTGTCCAATATCTATATACCATTCTCCGTAAATGTGTAAGATTTTCGCCTGACCTCGCATCTCCTTTCCTTGATAATCACAACCTGGAGTCTTGTTAGTCACTCCATGTTGCTTTTCAACCCCACAGCTGTTGTTTTAGTTACCAAGAGCTTTACCTTCATCTCCCGTTTTTGCTCATTCATAATTCGTTTGTACTTTAGAATCGACTTAGTTTTCGATTCCAAATAAATTTTGAGCATCGTTTCTTTTGTATTATTTCGGTTTGTGGATGTTAACCCTAAGTCTTACAAATGTTTTCCAAGTCTCTTGAACGGAGATTAACCCCGTAATGCGTCAAAAACTCGATAAAGTGGGAAAAAGAACCCCCTGCCATGGCTAAAGTAGCTGGTTCCTGACTGGAAAGATTCCACACAACGAACCTGCAGCTGGTGGCTCTCATTGTCACAAATACACTCCAATATCCATACGCAGGCCACTTAGCAATGAGCACACTTGATATGCGATACTTGTTGAACGACTACTTACTGAGAATAAACAAGGTTTTGCTGGTGATAAACGAAGAGATTGTTTGAGGTTCGAGGAACAGAGTGTAGAGCGAAGCGTTTTTCGTGTCTTTTTTCAGAGCGGCGCGTGATCCAATTTTGAAAAATCCCCAACTGACGATTAGTTGTTCATTCTGCAACAAGAGACAGTAACGTTCAGAAATACCTCTTTTTTCGAAGCTCACCGTAAATGGGACGATCACGCCCGAAAAAACTAAATAAATGAAGATTACTGAAGTGTTCACATACAAATTTGATGAAAAGTCAATTTTATCTCTGTCGATTACATGACTTCCCTTCCTACTACGTAGTATTAATTGTACCTGTCACATTAACTGTAAATATCTTCGCATGAACCAATTTTCCTAAGGATATTTCTCGCCTGTCAACGATCAAGTGTCAACCGGTCAGTGCCCTCGGCCGGAAGGCTTCCACATAATTTTCCTCAGTAATGAAACTTCCTTATTAAACGCGTCCAATTATAAGTACAGCAAACAGCTCCTTCCATCTCAAGGGGGTGCTGACTTGCGGAATTAATTCCGCCCTGAGAAGCGACCCAGTCGAATTCAGCCAACTTTTCGAGTCAACGAACTCTACAGAACGCATCCCACTGACGATTTGAGCGCAATATTGCGAGAATGCAATTAAAATTCTGACCCTCGATTCAATCAGTTCTAACCGCACGACATCCGTTGATTGCTTATGTCTGTCGGTCGCCCCTCTGAATGATTGGAGTTATCATCAAGCAACAGGCTGGTATCGCCGGCTTCTCTTGATAGCGTTCACAGATAACCCAACGTACAAGGTAAAATATTTTTTAAAATGGTGTTTTGGTTTATTATTGATCCTGAATAATACACCTACACTTGTGTATATCCCCCTCCCCTTAAAAATTGGCGCTTCAAGACACGGCCAGTCCAAATCTGCTGCCATTTTTTTTTCTTTTCCGAGGGCGTGCGGGACAAGTCCCTTTGTCACTGCGGCCACGTGTGGGCCTATTGTGACACAGGCCCTTCCTTAGTAGAGTATGTATCCGCAGCTTCCGCTATGATATGGGGTTCAATGATTCCCTGGGCAAAGTATTCAAAGCGTTTGACTGCTAAGGCAGGGCACTCACATAGGATATGCTCCGCCGTCTCGTCCTCCTCACCACAGAGTCTACATTCCACCGCCTCTGAGATGCCCATCTTGTTGAGGTGATACCTGAGTGGGCAGTGTCCGACGAGGAAGCTAATCAAGACCCTCAGATCCCTCCTGGAGAGTGTCAGCATCGCCTTTGCCCTTTGACCAGAAGGCATAACAAGCCTTTTCGATTGTCTAAGTCGTGGCTGGCGATGCCAATGGGCGCTGTTTTCCTGTGTCTCCCATTGGGCCACCAAACGGTTCAGGTGACTTTTGATCATACCTACGTGAGGTTCAGGCCCAATGGGTAGGGCTTGCCCTTCTTCGCAAGGTGGTCAGCCTTTTCATTGCCCTCATGCCCCCTGTGAGCCAGCCACCCAGATGAGGGAAAGTCTATTGTGAGCTCCGAGCTGCTTGAGCGCATGAAGGCATTCCCATGCCAGCCTGTACCTGAAGCTATAGGCTGCAATGACCTTTAATGCGGCCTGGCTGTCCGATAGTATGTAGATCCGCTTGCCCTTGAGTCCCTTAGACAGGATCTCTTCCGCGCAGATCTTTATAGCTAGGATTTCAGCTTGGAATATCGTGGCGTACTCTCCCAGCGGCTTAGCCAGACTGTAGTTGGGCCCAACAATGCCCAGTTCAGCTCTGCCTCCCATGACTGAACCATCGGTGTACCACGGCAGAGCGCCCACCTCGGTCCAGAACGTCTCCTGCTCCCATCGTTCCCGCGAGTGGATACTTACCCTGAATGGCAGCCGAAAGTTCTTTCGCTCTGACATAACGTCGGTAGCAAGGACCACTGCCTCTTCCAGTTTGAACTGTCTAGTTGTTCTTTGGAGGCTTGCCTTAACCCTGGTGGAGATGTTCCCTGTCTGCGAAAGCCTTACTGCTCCCAGGTAAGCAGCTTCTGAGTATGTATATAGAGAGGTGAGATGTCTAAAAGGACTTCCATTGCAGCAGTAATCTGCTGCCATACTTTGCCTTTAACATACCAGTAATTAATTCCATTTGGGATCTAGTTGCATCCGTCAACTCAGCAATCCGGTAAACGAAACCGATGGTTGTTATGGCAATTAATGGTCTAATCAATTAGCCAAAAACGGAAATTTGGCAGTTTTATTGGAATTACGTCGTGTTGGGTATCGTTTCCTAGGTATTTTTCGATCCTTGGTCTGATAGGACGGGCCTCAGAGGTGTAGTACTGGAAAACGGTGAAATCACAGTGAATATAGTCAAGCAAATTCAACTACTTGAAGAAACACGCTGGACAATGGTAGCGAAAGTTATCGTTCTTCCCGAACTCGTGCTCATCTCCTCTTACTGCCACCCGTCTAGCTCCTACCATCTTCTAATTTGACTCGTCACGCCGTGCCAATTGCCTAGCGTCGTCTAGAAAATGTCAGTTTTCGTTGTTCGGTTGTTTTCAGGTGATGCTTCCTAACATTGACTATTTTTTTTATTTATGAGTGGTCGTTTCCCTGATTGTTGATATATCCACGTTGTGCTCTTTACATTTTTCGACGTTGGATTGAATGGAGTATGCCGCAATCATGACGCACAAGAGAATACTAAACCGTCGTGTAATAATTTTTAGCGTTTTTTTTCAACGTAAGGGGTAAACTAAAATTGATTCTACGAGCTTCAAAGGTTCGTTATCGTTTTTCTGATGCAGTTCGCGGTTGAATTTACCTCCCAATAAGTGTTTAGATTCACATTTTCACTTTCCTAGCGCAAAGTCCCAATCGTTTGAGTGACGTCTTGTTAACACCCGACTACTCCAAACAATTAAAAGACGAAAATAAAATGATCGATGGTGTTGAAAGAAAACGCCAGTAACTCAAACTTGACCGGCAATTAAGGTCGCTTTTTTTTAGTTTCCGCCCTTCTGAAGACGTGCTTCTAATTACGAAAATACCTTATCGATTGTTTAAGTAAGAGGAAAAAAAAGTGAGGCGTGGGAGCGGAGGGCATTAATCTAGGCACCTCTTAAGTAATTAAAGGACAGCAATAACCCCCTTAAGGGCAATTTACTCCGTTCGCCACAACAAACTTGCCAAAACCACGTAGTGAGGTAATGAAGCACGAAAAGAGCGGAGAGAAAGTCCCATAATACAAACAGTTTTCGTTCCAACGAGATATGGCAATTAGAAGCCGTACTACGGTAGTTCATGAGTTGAAAAATATTGGGAGCTGATTTCACACAGGCGCAAATGGTTGAATAACCTAGTCAGTGCCAATAAGTATAACAACCTAATAACTTCGACCTAAAAATATTTGTATGGCTTTGTATGCCTCGAAGTAAATAATGAAAAGACAACGCTACAAATTATTCCACAACGGTGCTGTCTCACACCTCACAATATATTGCGCTATACTGTGCAGCGAGTTCTTTATTTACTGTCATTACACTGGTTTTCCTCCAACACCTCTAAGACCCGACCTATTCGTATCAACACCTGACAATACTTAGGAACGACACCCAACGCGACGGGATTGCAATAATGTTTAGTCCATTTTTTGCCCATAACAACCATGGGGTTTGTTCCAATCGGATTGCCGGGCGCAGCTGGGCCCCAAAAAAACGTGTTGCGGAAACTACGGTGGACAGCGTGGAGCGTCCGATTCTGAGGGGGATTGTAGAAAAAATTGTTCCAACCGACAACAAAGATGAAAGTTATGTTTGATGCGTGGAGATTGAACTTTTTAAAAAGAACTTTACTTTATTTACACCACAAGTACCAGTTGTAAGGTAACAGGTCCGAAGAGAACTGACGAGCTTTAGCTCTGACACTTCTATTTAACTACTCGTAGGTGAGTAGTCAGTAGTTGGCACCTGAAGGGTGTTTACACAGTGTTTATATTTATGATATTCAGCGGGTTAGGAATCTGTAACTTGAATTAATAATAAGCCAAAACACTGTAAAATATTACACACCGGTTTATTATTCTTTGGCAGAGCATGACACAGTCCTTTACCACCGAGACTCATCCCTTTCAATTAAGCGTCAAAAAAAGAGTAGTAAACGATTGTACTTGGAACGACCTGACGAGGTTGTGGTTGGAGTAAGACGGGAGACAGATTGAAATTGCAGGTGAAAACAGGACTGATGATGCAGCCTGAAGATGAGAATGGTGACCAGGAAGGTGTTTAGTATGTTCAAACACACACATTCACATCGGGAATGATTCAGCAGATTGGTTGACACGAGCATTTCTGATACGATTTAACGTTTAACCAGTTACGTTTTCGATAGCGTCAATGTACCCTTTGAGCTGCCAAAAAGATTGATCCAATATGAAGGTGACGAAGTACTTCGAATTGGGTTGGCCACCGCATATCTAAAAGATTCAGGACATTTTCCGTGTAGAAATAAATATTAAACTGCTACCCTATAGGCTGTACCATTCTGATTTTTTTGAAACGGGTCATATGAGCCATCGAGATTTAAAAGAAAATATATGGTGCGTTACAACACACAACATTCCTTGGCTCTACGTCAATTCATTCGGGTACATGGCTTTTTTCCTACGTACTCTATTCATTTATCGCTCAGTTTATTTGAACTTGGTCAAACAACGCTTTAGGAAGCGGTAGCGCTTACAGTTCTGGAATTCTATTGTGCTGCTCGTACTCGTTCGGGAATGAAATGTCCTCCACCATGTCTTGAAACGTAAAGTATCAAATTGTGAGGGGGGGGGGGTGTAAAAAATGTTTTCTGACCGAAAACATAGGGTTATGATTCAGATAAATAATAAACCAAAAAGCAGCGCTGAAACTGAAAATTTTGATGATTTATTGTGCTGCTCTCGTCATTTTCCCACAAATGGGAATTTTATGGAGTAGTTGCCTTATTGGGAGTTATCAACATAAAAAATTTAATCAAAATGTTTAGAGCCATTTTTGAGAAAAGTAATATTTGGTGTTTTGATCACTATGATAACTATAGTTAACTTTCGATGGATTTTGTTCATACCCTTATTTTGGCGTCCCATGTTAATCTGCGGGCGAGATATCAAGTTTGAGCTGATCTGAAACGGTCGTTTTCTCTAAAAACCGTTCACAGACACACAGACCATTTTATCAAATAGTGGTTTTCGGACTCAGGAGGGTCTGAAACGTACAGATCTGAAGAAAACTCAAAAAATTTTTTCCAGCTGATTACGTAACTTTCCTTTCTACTTTGTAGAGCCAAGGAAAGTAAAAACTAAAGTAGTAATAAAATTCATTTTCGCAGAAACGTTTGCTAATTTATTGTGCTGCTCTAATCATTCTCTAACCACTCCACGAATGAAAGTTCCATATTATTGTTGTGTTATTAAAAAATTGTGTTAAAACAAATGTAATCAAAATGGTTTCAGCCCTTTTTGAGAAAAGGAACATGTAAATAGACTTCTACCTGGGCATTCACCTCAGGTCATCAACCGAATGGTAGTTTCGTTCCAAAGTTATATTATATAATTATTCGGATTGGCCTAAGTCGTTCCTTAGTGGTGACTAGTTGCGTCGTCCACATGCACGCCAGGCAATGATTCAACAGTGCGATGTCTGAGGAAGCTAAAAATATTAAATTATGTTCGTGCATCTACAAGAAATATTAACGCGGCTTGAGTAAATATTTTTGCAATGAATTAATTGCTGCCCCCATTAAAATGAAGATGGGGGCCGCGTGCATCTCCGAAGGACGTAAACTACCGTGAAAAAAAAGGCTCTTTGTGCTAATTAAATTAAAAGTATTTGCTTTGTTTCCCCAATTGAGCTGCTTTGTGGAAGGAGGTAGAGCGACAGACTGGATCGAAAGGATGAAAGGGCAGATTTATTGAGCTGTGTCACGAGAATCGGGAATTAACGATAACCCGCCTCTCCTCCTCAGTTTGGTCTTGGCCGTGGAGCCCGTTAGACCGATTTTCATTTACGACCTCTAGTTCCGATAAAGTTCGTCCCACACGGACGTCCTTTATCTTTTTATTTCATCTGTAAATTGACGAGAGGAATTTGACGTTCAAATAATCGCTCGACCCTGTCGCCGCCACTGGTGCGCAATGGACGACCGATTCTGCAGGTCATTGGTATCCACAGTCTTCGACTCTCCCAAAATCAATACAGAACTCCAATTTCCGAGCAACCAACATAATTCTGGCATCAATTGCGATAGCGTATAGTGTTCTGGCTCCACTGCATGCTATTTTGAAATAACTGTTATTAATAAGCAGCCAATCGCTGGCAGCCAAAGTCTTTGACAGTGAGGATGGTAGCAAATGCGTAGATTAATGCAATTTAGATCACGCAAACTAGAGCAAATTAGGGAAACTGAACGACGCACCACACAATTTCACTCAGCGCACTGAGCGATCAATGACGCCAGCAACAACATGTTGTGTGTCACTCGGGTTACACAGTAGTGGAGAGCTCAAGACAGCAGTAGTGGTATATGTCCCGAGATTTATTGGGTTACTCTTAATTACGTCACGACCTTTCTCGAGTAAGCGGCGTATAGGTAATTTAAAGAAGTGTCAGCGTGACTTTTGGTTTATTATTCTTCTGAATAATAACCCTATGTTTTCGGTCACGAAACATTTTTTACAACACCCCTCAAAATTTGATACTTTACGTTTCAAGACATGGGGATTCCAAATCTGCAATGTCCGTCCGCCGTCCCCCGTCCTCCATCCGCCGTCACCCGTCCGGGCCGTTTGGTGCCTTTAACGTTGTCTAAACAATCCGATCTTTCGCACAAAAATCCCATTTGGTATTTAGTTGTGCCCGCCATCTCGGCAATCCGATCGGACGAAGCCCATGGTAGTTATGGACAAAAAATGGTTTAAAAAATTAACAAAACGCAGCATAATCGCAAATAAGTCGTGTTTCGTATCATTTTCAAGGTATTTTTACACCCTAGGTCGAATGGAATGAGTATCAGACGTGTACAACTGCGTATAGGGAAATTACAGTAATTATTAGAGTCAACTAATTGAATGAACTCGCGGGAACTACAGCGGAAGTCAACGTTTCATCGTTAGTACTCCCTCGCAACGCCCGCTCGACTCGCAACGCCCGCTCGACTCGCAACGTCGTGTCAATTGCCGAGGGTTCGCTGGAAGTCCCCGTCCCTATTTCTTTTTGCCCAACAGGGTGGAGGAAGGTTAGGGCCGCTTCCTCCGTACACCCTGTTGTATACTATATATACTTATTTAAATATGTAAACTCTGAATAAGTATTCGCTTGAAAGGTAAACACCAGAATCATCTCTTTATTTTCTCCCCGTCTTTATCAACTTGTTGCCAGGAAACCAGATGATAATTATAACTATTGTAGGATACTACACACCCCTACATCAGATCATAAATGCCTACAGACGTTTACAGGCGCCTGGCGCCAGTGGAATAATTAGTTTCCGTAGTTCCATTGTAGTCAGGTCATGTTTCGTATGGTTTACTAGTATTTTTCGATGCTGAATCGAATGGAATGGGTCTCGGAATAGTAATACTAGGTCAAGCTATTCATGAGAATAAGAAACAGAAATAATTTACAGTGTTTTTTTGGAAAGTTTCGTGTTATTGTTCTGGACTAATGGGGCACTATTGTTGAGTGTAAGCGACAGAGAAAAACAGATTTGAATTAATTGATGAATGGGACGCGAAAAATTGAGGACTGTATTGATACTCTGGATTTAAACGATCACTTGATTAGTACGATAGAGTTCTGAGTAGAGCAACAAGTAGAACTAGTTCTCTAAATGGTCGCACTGGTGTAGGCCGAATGAGAGGAGGTAGTAAGTATTCAACTGAACATACACAATCATAAACTACAACTTAAGAGCAAGTGAAACTTTGAGAAAATAAAAGCCGAAAAGAGACCAGGATGAGAATGAATACCAAACGACCAAATAGTATAGGCAATCCGTACCGTTAAAGGTTGTGGAAAACCCAGGAGAGTGAGTGGTGGAATTGGGGTCCAGCGAGATAGTTTGAACAACACAGAACGACAGTCCCCACAGATTCCTAGGTTTTACCCAATGATTGCACAGTGGCTCGCCGGACAAGGCGAACAACTGTGAAAAATTAATTAGTCAAGGAAACAATAACTTGCATTCTGGAGTTTAACGTTCCTAATTATGTTAAAATTCCATTTTTCGTCCAGCAGGAATTTTTGGAAAACTCTGGCTTTTACGCGAGCGGGATTTATGAGGAAAACTACACTGAAATTGTTTTTCGCGGTTATATTTAATAATTTATTGTGCTGCTCTCGTCATTTTCTAAGGATTACAATCGCGCAGTACTGTTGTGTCACAAAATTTCAATCATAATCATTGAAGCTGTTATGCGCGGGGGTGTTATCAGTAAAAGTAGAAATAACTCTCTCAAATGCTTTTTTACTTTCCTTGCTCTACGAAGTAAAAAGGAAAGTTATGTAATCGGCTGAAGAAAAAAATGTTGTGTCTTCTTTGTACATCTAAGTCTTCAAATCTTGTAATATCCCAACTCTTCAAATTACAAGTTCGTGCTAAACCCGTCTTTGAGATTCATTCAAGTCTACCCGGGCTTATAGTTTATAGGGAAAAAACTGCGCTAAAAACGCTTTTCGTCGAAAATTTTGATAATTTATTATGCTGCTCTCGTCATTTTCCCACGAATAGGAATTTTATGATATCATTGCCTTATAGAGAGCTATCAATATACAAAATTTAATCAAAATCGTTAGAGCCGTTTTTGAGAAAAAAAATTTAGTGTTTTGATCACTATGATAACTATAGTTAACTTTCGGTGGATTTTGCCCATACCCTTATTTTGGCGTCCCATGGTAACCTGTAGGCTAGACATCAAGTTTCAGCTGATTTGGTACGGTGTTTTTCTCTAAAAATCGCACTAAATTCGATTTCGTCGAAAGTTTTGGTAATTTATTGTGCTGCTCCCGTCATTTTCCCACAAATGGGAATTTCATGGTATAGTTGCCTTATTGAGAGCTATCAATATAAAAAGTTTAATCAAAATCGTTAGAGCCGTTTTTGAGAAAAAAAATATTTGGTGTTATGATCACTATATCACTATGATAACTATAGTTCAGTTTCGGTGGATTTTGCCCATACCCTTATTTTTTGCGTCCCATGGTGACCTGTTGTGATTGGTTTTCCCAAATAGTGTTTTTCGGACGAGCTGCACAATAAAATCTGGAACTGTAAGCGCTACCGCTTCCTGCTGCCGTAAAGCGTTATTTAATCAAGTTCAAATTAACTGAATGATAAATGAATCGATTAAATAGATTAGCCATGTACAAGGTGAATTGTTGTAGAGCTAAGGAAAGTTGTGTGTTGCAACGCACCAGATATTTAAAATCAGGAACATTGGAAATGAAAAGATTGGGAGAACTTTTTTTTAACATCCAGCCGATTACGTAGCTTTGCTTGCTACTTTGCAGGGTTAAGGATAGTAAAAATGAGGGCCAGACATACCCTACAACCGTCTAACCTCTCAGGGGGACCTAAACAATTTACTAACAATTAATAATATTAACATAAGCACAGAACCTAGCGAGGATACTCAACACAAATAACCATTGATAAATAAAGACATGGTAAGCGACCAAATAGTAAAATGCAGTTTGTAAACTATATTCTTCTACGCTTGTGCAGTGTACAAACATTAACCAGGACAAGTATTTAGGAGTGAATAAAGGTGAGAGCTGGGGCTTCAACCAACACCTCCAGTCCCTTAAAGGCACTACGCCTCACTGTGTGCAATTACTAAGGCCACTTGGGGTGTGTGTTACCATGACACTATCCTCATGTATTAGGTCATATATTTAGGAGTGATTGGCTACTGCCCTGTTGTCTGGGGTAGCAAACTTACAGTCAATCAAAAGAGAGTATTGGATCTCCTGTGGATCACCCAGGCCTATAAGGCTGTATCGACAGAAGCGCTCCAGGTGATCACTGGTCAGTTACCAGTTGACTTGGCCGTTCAGTGCATGGTAGACAAGTGGAGAGTGACACAGGAGCTTCCCCCGCTTTGGGCTAAGCTCTGTGCAGATCTCACCACAGAACAGAAACTTGCCGCCATCGACGAATGGGCGTTAGAGAAATGGCATCCTCGTCAAAGGGTCGTGACACATATGAGCCCAACACCCGTGAACGTCTTTCAAGAAAATGGGTTGAGCCAGACCACTGGATGAGCCAGTTCCTCACGGGACATGGTGAGTTCAATGCGGCTCCACTTCTTTTCTCTCAAAGACACTCCATCATGCACGTCTTGCGCCTTTCATGGAAACATGAAACCAGATGCTGCTCCACTGTAGTTTCTACAACAGTGAGCGACGGTTGTTGGGAGGGCAAATGAACCTAGCAGCATTGACTGCTTCAAAGCAAGCCTATAACCATTTTGCAGAGTTCGCGAAGAAGGTGATGGCTAAGAAACGTGGTCATAGTTGATCTGTCCTTTTGAAACTTGCCACCCAAGTAAATAGTTAGAACCCAGAAGTACAGGACCCATAGTCAGGACAGGTAGGAAACCAGATTAAGAACTCCTCCCCGATGGTACGGGATTCCTCAGGCAACAGCTCGCTGCTGGGAGACTGGCTAAAGACCAAATACCTGCCGTACCTCCGCAGGTCTGAGTTCGGTGGATGCTGCAGAGGCCGGCCTCTAGCATATTAGCGAAACCGCAACTTCCATGACTGATATAACCCTCGTCGAGGGTTTAGGAACAGTCATAAAATAAGGATGGCCTGCGATGCGGTGTTATTCACCGTTGAAATAAATTTTGATGAATTCTTAAGAAGCAACAAAACGAACAGCTTCTCTAGACCGACGTTTCGCTCAATTCACTAAGCATCTTCAGAACTCTAATATATTACAGCACGTAAGTGAGTTGTTCAACATAAACTATGCTGTAAGGAACTTCTTGTAACCAATTGAATTGCAGTTTTGTCGAACACTCCAAGATATGCGCCGTTATAGCCCCGAAGATGCTTACTTGAGCGGAACGCCGGTCTAGAGGTGCACGTAAGGAGACACCAGAAGGTCGTGGGAGAAACACTGATGAAGTCATTCAGAAGTTAAAGTAAACCATCGAGTGAGAAAATGGCTGACGTGAGGATAGCTAAATTAATACCTACGACGGCTACCGAATGGTGCCAAGGTGAATTTTGAAAGGTCGACAATAGGGGAATTGAGTTCAAAATTGTGCCAACATTTGGCTGATTTGGGCGTTTGAACGAAACAATCGCCGATTTACAAAACCCTTAAAATGCCGGCGGGGCGTATTAGTTCAATTGATATAATTCTTCAACGGCACAACCCTCCAATTTCCCCCGCAAAATTCATCCGTCGAATTGAACTGTTGAGCAGAAACAACTCGCTAAGCCTTCGTAGAATATTAAGAGTCTCCAACGAATCGCAGCTCTACTGAGTTATTGGAGGAAATCGTTCCGCAATATCGTTGAAGTAAATCTCTAAGCTCAGCCTTACAACTCGAATATCATTCTGCAAACTTCGAACATTAACTCGAATACCGACTCTAAACGCTTTCCAGGAAACTTAGGATGGGTTCATTTTAAATTGAAGCGGATATTGCAGTGGCCCGTTTCTACGTTGAGAACGAAGGTAACAGATATTACCGAAGATAGTTGTTAGAGGAAAGCAACGGTCGTATTTGCAGAGGCGACACTATAACAAATCCGTAAAGACTGGAACGTAGTCTTTTCCAACAATTTTAGCCAATGCGGCAAACTTTTTCCTGAATCTGCAACGCTTAGGGAAATCAGCAGTTTCCAAGGAGTCGAGTGAAAAGTCACAGGCGGCCGTTGAGGAGTTGTACACCTTCATTGGTCGACTATACCCTCTCTAAAGGTAACCAGGTAATCTGGTTAGGTGGAAGAATGGCCATGTATGGCCAAACCTCGCCAGATTCAATAATAAAGACATTATCAATCAATCAGGTAGGAGCAAGTCTATATTGGAAAGCTCTCAGAGCTTCCCCTGTTTAGATTTTCTGAAAACGGGGGAACACCCCTTTATGCTCAGCCTAATATATAATATGACTACGAATGCTACTATCATATGAGCAGAGTACACGGATTCTCACGGATGAGTCTTTATTTTATGGTACCGTCGCGTTGTATGGAACTGTCCACGCGCGCAACTTAATCAAAACTTTTAGAACCCATATTGAGGAAACAATATTTGAAGTTGTGATCACTGTGATAGTTTTAGATCGCTCATGCCCTCATTTTGACGTTCCGTGTTGACCTGCAGCGTACATAGCAAATTTGGCCGATTTCGTTCAGCCGTCTTCTTCAATCGCGTTCACAGCCTGAGTAGACTTGAATGAATCTCGGAGAAAAAGGCGGTAGGAGGTCTCAGGTTAGAAGGCAGCAGCTCTCCCATGGTCGCTATCCTTGCCATCCCTGTGTCCGACTCCAATTCAACAGGGAATAAATAATAGGTGAACAGATAACAATAAACAAGGAAATAAAAGGGTCAACAGAAAGGAGGGACAGGGCATAGGAAAGAAAGTGTGGGGTAAATTTTCTGACTCAAACATAGATGGTTGGGGAATACTGTTAAGTGTGGACGTTCTGAGGAACCCCATCTAACTCGGCTTGTGCCGAACACAGCCCTTGAAACGTACAACTCAGGAGAGAACTCAAAATTTGTTTTTCAGCGGAGTACCTTCCAACTAGGTGGAGCTAAGAAAGGGAAAAATTGTAGGACTCGAAGCAGCACTCTTTCAACAATCAAATTGTGCTCAATTTGTATTCGCTCCTCTTCGCATTTTATATTATTGCCAATGTCCAACATGTTACCAAAACAATTTTGTTCAATAGGAGAGTGAATGTGGAAATTACATTAAAGGGGCTTCATGGTGCAAACTCAAAGTTGATAAATTATTTGTCTTTTGTCGAGAAATCGCTCTGCAAAAGTTAAATTCATCTACTAAATAAATTGTCATTCATTTTGCAAACTGAACGCGAGATATGGCCGCAATCCCCGCAGTTTTACTCTTTTTACCGCGGGGTAGTCGTTTCGTTGCATTCTTTTTAATTACTCAGTATCGTATATCACACTAATTACTCCGACAGTCCGGCCTCCCAGTGTAATCGAGAGTGAGTAACGCTGCTCGTTGAATTTTGAATTACCTGAATCCCCCCCCCCCCCGACCATATGGCTATGGACTAGAATTACAGTGTTAGTTATTACCGTGAGGGATAGTTATTAATTTGCCGCGTTATGAATAATGTGGATACGAATGTGCCCAGTCTCGACTTGAACTGCGGCACATCTCGCAACTTTCCTCGGTCCCACGTACATTCAGCGACTTCCACCGCGCTACTAACCAATACAATATGTATTTTACTCGTTTAATACGTCGTATGTTGAACCTGCTAGTGCGTAGCGTTTGTCAGGACCTTTGTTGAGTAACCAAAGCACAGAAAACTCACGGAATCGAGCAAGATGAAAGTCGGCTGCAAAGAAAGTTGAGTTTTCTTCAGATCGGCTATGTCCATCCGCCGTGCGGGGCCGTTTTGTGCCTTTAACGTGGTCTAAAAAATGTCCTTCTTCCGAACAAAAATCCCAGTTGGTAAGTATGTAGTTGTGCTCACCAGCTCGGCAATACGATCGGGCGAAGCCCATCGTTGTCATGGCCAAAATATCTGGTGCGTTGCAACACACAACTTTCCTTAGCTCTACGTCAATTAACTTTGAAATGGCTAATTCTATTTAATCGATTCATTTATCACTCAGTTTCTTTGAAATGCGCCTAATGTTCTGGAATTTATTGTGCTGCTCGTACTCATTCCCGGACCATTATTGAGCAATTGGTACACAGATAATTATTGAGGCTGTAAACACGAATTTTTTGAAGAAGGATAGTAATCACTTTTGCAGAGTTATTGGGTAATAACTGTTAGAACTGGTAGTAACCGAAACAGCGGTAGTTGAAATTCAGGAATTTCTGGAGTGAGCCCCATGTATATCACGAGCGTTTTTAAACACTCTCCCTATAGGTATTGGATTGGACTACAACACCAATTTTTTTTAAACATTTTACTAACATTCCAGCGGAGTTTATGAGAAACAAGGAAAGTAAAAAACCGCGCTAAAAACGCTTTTCGTCGAAAATTTTGATAATTTATTGTGCTGCTCTCGTAATTATCCCACAAATGAGAATTTCATGGTATAATTGTCTTATTAAGAGCTATCAATGTAAAAATGTAATCAAAATCGTTAGAGCTGTTTTTGAGAAAAAAAATATTTGGTGTTATGATCACTATATCACTATGATAACTATAGTTCACTTTCGGTGGATTTTGCCCATACCCTTATTTTTGCGTCCCATGGTGACCTGTAGGCTAGGCATCAAGTTTCAGCTGATTTGGTACGGTTGTTCTCTCTAAAAACCGCGCTAAAATCGATTTCGTCGAAAAGTTTGGTAATTTATTGTGCTGCTCTCGTCATTTTCCCACTAATGGGAATTTTATGCTATGATTGCCTTATCAAGAGCTATAAATGTAAAAAATATAATCAAAATCGTTAGAGCCGAAAAAAGAGAAAAGTTTTTTGTGTTTTGATCACTATGATAACTATAGTTAAATTTCGATGGATTTTGTTCATAACTTTATTTGGGCGTCCCATGGTAACCTGCGGGCGAGATATCAAGTTTGAGTGGATTTGGTACGATGGTTCTCTCTAAAAATCGTTCACAGACACACATACACACACCCAGACACACAGACCATTTTCCCAACTAGTGTTTTTCGGACTCAGGAGGGTCTGAAACGTAAAGATCTGAAGAAAACTCAAAATGTTTCTTTCAGCCGATTACATAACTTTCCTTTCTACTTTGTAGAGCCAAGGAAAGTAAAAAACGCTATAAAAATTAACAAAAACGCAATTTTTACTGTTTTATCGGAAATACGCCCTGTTTGGTATCGTTTTCAAGGTATTTTTAGATCCTGGGACGAATGGAGTAATTCCTTGAAGTCTACAATGCGTGCCATCACAGTAAATGCAGTGAGCCAAAGTGTACTAATTGAAAGTACTCGCGGGAACTACAGCGGTAGTAAACGTTTCGTCGTTTGTACTCCTTCCCTCCCGTCTCATCAAAACCGCCCGCCCGCTCGCCTCGCCAGGTCGTGGCAATTACCTACAGGCGCTCATGGGCGCCTGGAATATTTAGTTTTCGTCTTTCCGTTGCAGTCAGGTCATGTTTGGTGTGGTTTACTGGTATTTGTCGATGCTGAATCGAATGGGATGGGTCTCGGAGCTGTGAGACTCCGACAAGCTGTTTAAGAGAATAACAAACCATTGTGTAATAATTTGCAGGGTTTTAACTGATGAGCGGTTTTTGGTGATAATAAAAAACTACGTTTTGTCACATTGTCAGTAGTACGAGATGAGTTCTTATTTATATTTTATTCGAAGTTTGTGTTGAATGTCATTACTCAACCTCCTCCTCTTTCTCAACTATTACTTTTCTTGGAACTTTTTTCAAATCGTTTCGTTCTAGTCTCCCTCAACCTCCGATTTCTTTCGAGTATTAATTAATAAGCGAAACAACTCCATAATCAAATTAGTCTAGTCCAATAAATTTCGAAGCAAGGATCTCCCACCTTTACTCGCGCTTCCTTAAGGTTCACGCTTTTTACATAGGCGTATCCGCTTCCAGCAGAGTATCGCCGTTTCATTTGCCAACCAACGTGATTTCCCGAGCCGCTTCTTTCTGTGAAACTTTGATAAAGTTTTCTCGAACTGTCTTATTTCTTCAAACGGAAAACCTCGCAGATTGTTTTCTTCCAGTTTTCTATTTGACTTTGGAGTTCCGAGTTCGTGAATTATGTCGGGAATTCTTAGAGAGTGCTGGGAATTCTTAGAGCTCGAAAAGTGCGAGGGAGACGATGCGATTGCGGTTGCGCATAGGAATTACTTACCGTGTTTTATTCTAAACGACAAAATCTTGTCTACGAGTAGAAAATACTGAAATGACGACATCGATCGGTATTACAACCTCCATGAAAAGCTATGAACTGAATTCGTGTGATTGGTATAGCACCGTTGACATAAAAAAGTAATTTTGGTCGAGATAACTGGAAAAATCAGTGCTGAGCAAGTACGCTGCATATTGTCCTCTCAGATTCGTTAAGACTTAGAGATGACCAAACTGCCTCGAACCATTCAAACATCCGCAATTGATGGGAACCGGACATAATAAGTCCAAATTCAGTGTTCGACGGAGAAACGTTCCTGATGTGAAGCACAAATTTTAATTCTCGCCAGTATAATTGATGACATGCACCCCGTGAATTCGATCAGCTTTGATCCTCAAACGTTAACTAGCTAACCTAAGGAAAAGTGAGGCTGGGAACCGAAGCCTCCTGAGCGCTTGATATAACATGAACGACCGCCTTTGCCACGTACGAGTAGTCATCTGAAGTTCGGCGTATGATAAAATTAGATATTTATTAATAATTACTGTCGATGAAGTGCCTATTAAAGCGAGCTAGATTATACTTTTTGTCGTTGTGTACGTTACATTAAATTAGACCTAGAACTTCCGTAATACGCGGAGATTTCTAATTCAAGAAGCGGATTCAACGGGTCGTTCGTGAGCTCCAATAAACAGACTGCAATAAATTGCCCCACTCAGCGACGTATTTTACTTTTCATTGCGCGATAACTCTAACCTAATGAATAAATAAATAAGAAATGGTGGAGAGCGGCTTGTTTGCTTTACGAAAAGGGTTAGAGACCACAAAAACGAAAACACGTTCGATACCATCGCAACCTCCTGGTTGACGTAAGCGGCGTACATTCCTACGAGATATTGCTCGGATTCCAAAACTTTCAGCAGCACGTTCAGTTGTCCGATGCTTTTTCTTCCTTCTGTCGCAATCCTTTTCATAAATCTGAAGCACTTTTATGGTCCCATCATTTCTTCGTGGAAGATCCGCTTGGCGCTTCGTAAATCTTCTAAGATTCGTCTTTGGGGACCTAAACGCAACAAGATAAAGTGTGGTATGGCTCAAACCTTTTCGAAATCCTCTCGTGTTGAAGGGATAGAATTGTCGATAGAAAGACGTGAGGCAATGAGAGCTTAGGATCAGCAAATGGGGAAAAATTTACTTTCCTCCTCGGCTCTTAGCTATCGAGGTTTAAGCAGAACTTGACATCTTGGGCTCTATCCTCATCTGGATCCAGAGCTACTTGGAAGGCCACTCGTGTGTGTTTGCCCTCTCCGATGCTACTTTAGGAGTTCCTAAGGCACGTACACAGGTTGGGACAGCCCCCTCCAAACTGCCATTCTCGTCATTCCCGTTCACAGGTTAATAATTACCTTTAAATCAGTATAATCGTGCAGTGTCACCCTGGATAGAAGACAACGTATTCTGGTGTTGTTCCTCTTCAGACATAAAAAGAGGAAAAAATTGCTTAGAGCTGTCCTCTTTCCCAAGGGATTTGTTGCGCTTTTTTAAATATTTGGTTTCAATTAATGAACATTGTCGAGCGCACGAGAGGGGGAGTTAAAGAACGACATGAAATGAAACTCAGTGAGCGTGAAGAGGACTGTATTATACCTGCAATGAATCGTGATTTGAGTATATAAAGGCGACACAAGGGGACGACTCGGAATACGCATGAACTGGCTTGGGAAACTGTATTGGAAGGAGAGTGCGAGTGTGACTGGGCTGAGAGTTATTAGACGGAATGTATCTGTGTGAGCACAGGGAGACGAGTGTGTCTGGGAAGAGCAGCGTGTGTTGGAGAAGGAGGTAAATCGAGGGAAAGTACAAAAGGCGAAATCCGTTGTCGTTGGAAGCTAACCCGAACTCGATCCCATTGTCTGGAGGAGAAGCCTACTGAACAGGCAGTTCTCGGACTACCCCGCAGCATAACATAAAAAGGGCCGAACGCACCTGGGAAAGGCATGTGCCAAACAAACATTTCCCTCGTCTTTTTACATTGTTACAGATCCGATCACAGTTCTTGGTTGTAGACTTGAAACAAACCTGAATCGTAAATTTCGTCTAGTTCTCTTTCAACCATCCAACCAGTTTGCATTCCCAACGCTTCTTGGTCGCGACGGAGGTTCGCCCGTGACACTTACGTTATATCCAAGTTTCTACTTTACTAGAGGTCACATTATACTGATGCCACTGATGCAGTTCATTTTGCTCTGCTCTAGATTTGCGAGTTCTTCGCTAGTCACTTTACTTTTGAGCTGAAGATTCAGTGCCAACGGATCAATAATCATACGTATAGTTTTAAGGTGTATTTCTGAGTATTAATTTTTTTACAGAAATTATATTCATGTCTGGAAGACGTCATTTGTAGTACAGCAAACGCCTGAAGAGCAACCCAAGGTGTAAGAAATGACGCCGAGAACGTTTAAATAATGAATCACCATTGTTCGGATGCAAACCAAATCAGTCTGGGGTTTTTGGCTCAGAATGCACCTGCCCTAATAGCAAAGTCATTGTCTCCCCAAGCCCCCCTTGTTACCTGCGGGAATTCCACCTCTGCAGTTATTTCCAACGGCAACGGGTTTCCATCAAGTGGTTTTCCCCATCTTTATTTTCCCTCTCCTCAATTTCAGATTCGTCTCTGCAACAGACAACTCCTCCCGAATTCATTCACTTATGAATTCTCGCGAAAGTCACTCGTCTCCCTGTGATCACACGGACACATTTTCCTCTATCTACTCTCGACCCATACAGTTCGCTCTCTTGTTCCGATACAGTTTCCCACGCCAGTTCACATATATTTCGAGCCGTCCCCTTGTGTCGCCCTTTTGTACATTGATGCTGCTTATCTGGAGACGCAAATGCGTAACGACGTTGGTTAGATATGACGTTCTTCCACACTAATATTATAAAGAGAAAATATTTGTATGTAATAACTTTGAAACTACTGGATGTATAATTAATTACCTTCATTTATCCCAAAATGTATTTTTTTTTTCAATTTCAACCGTGCAAAACCGGAACGAGCCACTAATTTAAATAAGTTAAGTTGTCTATTGTTACTAAATTTGAGTTATAATGCTATATCAACTTCAACGGTTAAAACGCCGGTCAATAGGTCGCACAGAGAGTTCAGCTCACATTCCAAATAAGTAAACTTTCCACCGATTTATTACAAGCAGCTCAAATAGCTTACGGAAATTACGACTGCTACGAACGGTATGCTATTCTCCATAGGACTCAACTTCAATCCAATAAAAGCATTTCATTATGGTTCGGCACTAGGTGAGCGTGGCACACGTTTGAGAGATACATGGAGTGGAAAATGATTCTCGAATTTGTGGATGGAACAGGTAGATTTCGGAACCCCTTCTAAAGTAGCAACGCCGATTCCAACCATTTCAGGGGAGGTGGGAATTAAGCCTCGGATGGCCCAAGTTAGTGAACTAAGTTATTACAGAAATGAAACCATCGTGGAGGAACACTTTGAGGAATCGCCTCATTTAATAATTTACCTGAGTAAAAGTAATAGTTCAGATCCATTTTCCTGTTCCTGTTGCTAGTAACAACCAGATCGACCTTCCGCGTATTTGGTGTGTAAGAATCTTATCTCTCTGTGGCCTATTCAGTTTCGTTCTTCTTATTGACGATGACCAAAACCCTCGAAATAGGCGTACCAGCGCAACTCAAATTTAGTGGAAATAGACTATCATCTCAACTCCGTTTTATTATCGACTCCACGTCACTACAAGGGGACAGGCCGTTTCGGATTTTCACTCTGATTTTAAGTAAGACTGCCAACCCAGGCAGATAGATATGTATCTTCACTATTTTTGTTGCAGACCTTGAAAGTCAGATAAAAAACCTTAAGCCTTGCTTGAGTATTTGTGAGCAGCTTTTGGTCACAGTTGTATTTAATTCATGCGTGTCTAGAACAATGAAAGGAATTAAGTAACTAAACTAACCTTCCGAACGATTGAAGAATTCAGGTGCAGCGCAGTCGTTCTTTTCATAATTTCCCATGACGTTTTTCGTAGGACCGAAACGTTGAAGGCAGTTTGAAAGGGCTTGGCAGCGACGTAACAAGTCACGTTAACTTTGAAGTCTTCCTTTATCGTTGACGTCCGGACCCACAAAACGTCATCTCTCAAAAACCCTCGCTGTTCCCCTGGAATAGAAATTGAAGTACGTGAGAATACAGCCAAAGTAGGAAGTAACAGCACGAGCCGGTTGTTCGAATGACTACTTTGAAGACAAGTACGTGAGCTGAGAAGGCCGTACAACCCCCAATATGAATACAAATTGTTTATTTTTCGTTTCATTACAATTTTTCAAATGCTGTATTCGGCTATTTTCACTTTTCAAGGTCTTTGAAGTAAGAAGAAAAGTTATGTACTCGAATGAAAAAGAATTGTTGACATTTTCTTCAGATTTTTACGCTTCAAAGCCTTCAAGGCACGAAGAACGGGAAAAAGGTTTTATATTCATACTCAAATTAACACGGACCACCAAAATACAGCTATGTTTATTGATTACTAGAAAAATCAAGTCAATCCAAAACTACGATCATTTATCAGTCAATTTTTTTCTGTTCTGTTTCTTAAAAACCCTGCAAATTATTACACAATGGTTTATTATTCTCATGAACAGCTTGACCTAGTATTAGTGCACACCCATCCCATTCGACTCAGCATCGAATACTAGTAAACTATACGAAACATGTCCTGGCTACAATGGAACTACGGAAACAAAACGTCTGATGATTTTGCCCCATCGGGGAAATTGGAACGGGGGCGCTCGAAGCGAACCCACCCATTCCGAGGCGAAAGGGGAGTTGGGAGGCAAGCGAGCGGGAGGCGCGCTCACTCGCCCTCAAGCGCGGTTGCTTTTTTAATGCGACGGGCAGGGAGGGAGGGAGTTCAAACGACGAAACGCTGTAGCTCCCGCGTTCTACTGCGTTTCGTTAATTTTTTTCACCGTTTTTTGCCCATTACAACCACGGGCTTCGTCCGATCGGATTGCCGAGATGGCGGGCACAACTAGATGCCAAATCGGATTTTTGGGCGAAAGAACGAATTTTTTAGACCACGTTAAAGGCACAAAATGGCCCGGACGGCGGACGGGGGACGGGGGACGGCAGACGGCGGACGGACATTGAAAAGTTGGAATCTCCAAGTCTTGAAACGTAAAGTATCAAATTTTGAGGGGGGGGGTTGTAAAAAATTTTTCGTGACCGAAAACATATTATTATTCAGAATGAATAATAAACCAAAAGCCGAACAGTTTTTTCCCAGTAAGCGTCTTATTATTATACGCTAACTTTCTCGCAAAAATCGTGCTCAATAGTTCAATAATTTACCTGCACAATAGAAGCACGGACTGTGAAATAATTAGCAACAACTCTCAAAATTTGGGGATTGGAACGACAGTTATCTTTTTCACTTTCTGCTGTCCTCAGAGTAAGGAAATTATTGCGATCGTACGAAAACCCCAAACTTGAGTTTTCCAACGAAAAAATATGACATCAGCGCCTAGTCTGTGTGTGCGTGTCGGTGGTCGAATTGGCGAAAGAACAGCAGGTTGATCGTGTAGGTTCGTTATTTTTCTTGAAGGTAGATACCGTATTTAATTTATAATGTGAACGTTATTTTAATCACGAAAAGTGTCTTTATAATTAATTAATTCTAAAACGCATTCTTTCAGTGTCTTAAGAATGAATGACCAGTGGTACCAGGAGTCACTGACCGTATGTTTCAGCGTGCATTAATTATAAATAGTATTTTCCTTGATTAAAACCACGTCAGATACCGCGACTCTAATTTGGTTCATTATTAATTCGGAATAATACGAGTATGTTTTCG
The DNA here is from genome assembly GCA_020466155.1 of Pachypeltis micranthus. Lineage (NCBI taxonomy): Eukaryota > Metazoa > Arthropoda > Insecta > Hemiptera > Miridae > Pachypeltis > Pachypeltis micranthus. The sequence goes on from CM035770.1 coordinate 65,101,238, forward strand.
ATGAGGAAACTTTTTTTACAACTTCAAATCCGCTGCATCCGCCGTGAGACGTCCACTTCAAATTTGACCTTAACGTGGCCCAAAAAAAATTAGTTTTTTCAATTTAAAATTTCGTTTGAGCTCTAATAGCCAATTTGGCAACCGGATGGCACTGTTGTTATGGGTAAAAAATGGCTTAAAAATTTAGCAGTCATATCGTGTTTGGTGTCATTTCCTGCATATTTTTAGATGCTGAGTCGAATAAGAAAAGCCTCGAGACTGCGTCTAGATTAAAAACAGTCGTGTGAGGAAGGTTATTGGAGGAATGCAATTATTTCCCGCGCTGCCTCTCGTTTCACTCCAACCATCCATCAATTCGACTCGTCACTCCGTGCTAATCGCCAAGCGCCGCCTAAAAAATGTCAGTTTACGTTGTAGTCAAGTAGTATGGGATGGGTCTTAGAAGTGCTCTAGAAACAGTCGTTTCCAGATGAGTTGATGTTTGTCGTATATTTTTTGGCGTAGGATTGAACAGGATAGTTTTATCCGCAGCTTTTTTATTTACTTTCAAATTCTGAGAAAACGAAGCTCTGAAGGCTGAAGAATTGCGTCGTTGAGTAATATAATAGAGGGTGAGCCATAACAAATGGTGCAGTTTCGAAGGGGTGCTGCATGCCTTGTAGTGGGGTTAACGACCTGGGAGGGGTCTCATTGTGCCCGGGCAGTGGTCCCGTTTTCAGTCGTTACAATGGTTTGGAGCGGAGAGCAACGAGGTTTCGTCATTCGCACGTTTTTTGAAAGTGGCCGTTCGTTCATCGCCACCCAGCGGGCCTTCCGACTGCGTTACAACATCCCACGTCGTGATCCCGTCCCTCACCGCAATGTTATCGCACGTTGGGTTCAAGCATTGGAAGAAACTGGTTCCACAGTAAGGCGTAGAGGAGCGGGAAGACCAAGAACACCTGAAAATTTGGCTCGAGTGAGAGCAGCAGCGGAAAAGTCGCCTCGGCGCTCTGCTCGGAGGCACGCAGTAGCACTGAACATCTCTAACACCTCACTAAGGAGGATTTTGCACATGGACTTGCCATTCCATCCGTACAAGATTATGATTGTTCAGGAATTGTCACCTCCAGACTACCAAAACCGCTTGAATCGATGCCAAGAGATGATAAACCGCATCCCACCAACGTCCACTTTTTTCAGTTCGGACGAAGCCCACTTCCATCTCTCTGGAGCGGTTAATAAACAAAATTTCCGCTATTGGTGTGACCGCAACCCAAGACGAATTCACGAGAGACCTCTCCACTCCCCGAAAGTCACTGTCTGGTGTGCCATTTCAAAATTTGGGGTGATTGGGCCTTATTTTTTCGAGGAGGATGGAAGGACTGTTACCGTCAATGCTCAGCGTTATCTTTTCATGCTGGAAAGATTTTTTGAACCCGAATTGAACCAGTTAGCTGAAGAAGAGGATCTGGGGGATATTTGGTTTCAGCAAGATGGGGCTACGGCCCACACAGCGCAAATCTCAATGGTGAAACTGCGGCAGATGTTCCCCGCACGCCTCTTCTCTCTCAGGGGTGACTTGGGGTGGCCGGCAAGATCGCCAGATTTGAGTGCGTGTGATTTTTTCCTGTGGGGCGACTTGAAGGAAAAGGTGTTCAAACATCGACCTCACACTCTGGAAGACCTCAAGATTCGAATCAGGGAAGAAATCGCCGCGATTCCCATCGAAATGTGTGCCAGAGGGCGGCTGAAAATTTCAGGAATCGCCTACATCAGTGCGTCGCTGCTGAGGGCGCCCACCTTCCTGATGTAATTTTCAGGACTTAATCTACCGAAATGGGGTGATGTATGGCGTTCAATAAAACAAACCGTAATCTTCTAAGTTGCACCGTTTTTTTTAAATCGCCCTTTGAAACTGCACCATTTGTTATGGCTCACCCTGTACTTCCCTGAAGATGGTACATCGTTTTGTGTAACTGCTGTTAAATTCAATAGGCTGCTCTTCCAAACGTTAAGAAACGAATTGAGTGTGGGGTCATATGAACTAGTCTTAAGGATAGTCATTGGGTATTAAAGAAATTGGGTTGTGTCCGCCAGTAGGCAAATACTAAAGTTAACGTACCTGTTAGGTGAGTCCGTCTCCTCTGGCTTGTGAGTTACTGTGGGCCCACAGTAACTCACAAGCCAGAGGAGACGGACTCACCTAACAGGTACGTTAACTTTAATAGTCATTGGGTTTTCCGAACTAGAAAATTACGAGGTAGACAAGTTCTTGAGAGCTTCTCTATCTAAAGCGTTGCATGTTATTTAATTGGGTAAATGCCACTTTAATCGAGGAAACTATTATTTACAATTAATTTATGATATCAGAGTTATTGTTATTGGATGAAAAAATATATTGGCAGAGCAAATGGCAGTAAAGAAAATAAGAACAATGAGCGAGTCAATTAATGCTACGCATCGGGAACACGAAAGACACGTCACGAACTAAATTTATTTCAACGAAAAATGGAAGCTGCTGTCTCTCCATACAAACGATTACAGATCGCATCTGACAACAGCTGTCTTATAATAAAGATTGGGCTAGCCTCCAAAATAATTTTGATGCCTAAAAAGTAAATGAACCAACGGTCATCTATCTCTGTTTTTGCACGTTGTACGTAAGGAGGTCGTTCTTAGCTTCTGTTGTCTTATTACATTGGTGTTAATGGCTTCTCCAAAACAGTGAAGACCAAAGTTGACCAAAATCGACAATCTCACATTTTTCTCATGTATCTAGTTTTTTCACGCTTACAAATTTGCTACAGTAATAAATAACAATAAACAAATTATAAATAAAATAATAAACACATATCGTTTTTGGTAACTATTTCTGTGTTCAACCAAACGTTTTGATTTGGCAATTGTAGTTTCTCAACTTTCTCAAAAATGGCTCTAAGGTTTTTGATCAAACTAACGTGGTACTTTCAGTTTACATATACCTACATTTTTTTATGCATTCACAATTAGTAGATCGAAAGTACAGATTTGTCAAATTTGCAAGAGTTCAGGAACGTAGCGTGATTGAACGCGCGAGATGTTTCTCACCGTTCTCTGTATTATGGATAGCGTTAAGCACGAACATTTCCTAAAAATATCTGGTGCGTTGCAACACACATCTTTCCTTAGCTCTACGTCAGTTCACTTTGTACATGGTTAATTCTATTTAATCGATTCATTTATCACTCAGTTAATTTGAACTTGGTCAAACAACGCTTTACGGCAGCAAGAAGCGGTAGCGCTTACAGTTCCAGATTTCATTGTGCTGTTCGTACTCATTGCAGGACCATTATTGAGCAATCGGTACACAGATAATTAATGAGGCTGTAAACACAAATTTTTTTGAGAAGGATAGTAATTACTTTTGCAGAGTTATTGGGTAAAAAGTTTAGAACTGGTAGTAAGCGAAACGGCAAAAGTTGAAATTCAGGAATTTCTGGTGTGAGCCCCATGTATCTCATGAGCGTTTTTAAACACTCAATCTTTAGGTATTGGATTGGACTACAATACTAATTTATTTTAACATTCTACAAAAATACCACCGGAGTTTATAAGGAAAAAACTGCGCTAAAAACGCTTTTCGTCGACAATTTTGATAATTTATTGTGCTGCTCTCGTCATTTTCCCACGAATGGGAATTTTATGGTATAATTGTCTGTTTGAGAGCTATCTATATAAAAAATGTAATCAAAATCGTTAGGGCCGTTTTTGAGAAAAAAAATTTGGTGTTTTGATCACTATGATGACTATAGTTAACTTTCGGTAGATTTTGTCCATACCCTTATTTTGGCGTCCCATGGTAACCTGTAGGCTAGACATCAAGTTTCAGCTGATTTGGTACGGTTGTTTTCTCTAAAAACCGCGCTAAAACCGATTTCGTCTAAAGTTATGGTAATTTATTGTGCTGCTCTCGTCATTTTCCCATAGATGGGAATTTTATGGTGTAGTTGCCATATTTGTAGCTACCAATATAAAAAATTTAATCAAAATCGTTAGAGCCGTTTTTGAGAAAAAAAATATTTGGTGTTTTGATCACCATGATAACTATAGTTAAACTTCGGTGGATTTTGTTCATACCCTTATTTTGGCGTCCCATGAAGACCTGCGAGCTAGATATCAAGTTTGAGCTGATTTGGTACGGTGTTTTTCTCTAAAAATCGTTCACAGACACACAGACCGTTTTCCCAAATAGTGTTTTTCGGATTCAGGGGGTCTGAAACGTAAAGATCTGAAGAGAACTCAAAATTTTTTTTTCAGCCGATTACATAACTTTCCTTTCTACTTCGTAGAGCAAGGAAAGTAAAAATCGTGTTTAATAATATAGACTGGTTACTCAAGATAAGTAGGGAGAGTCCTACGAATGCCCTAACGTTACCACTTCTGGTTTCGCGGTCGACGGTTTTCATTTGGAAAAATATTTTCAACTCGAAATCTGCCATACGTACGCAACGAGTTTTCACCTGATGAGAGGGATTAAAACCGTACTGAGGAAAGTGGTGTGATCCGTCTAATCTGATATTTCCCTCAGTGAAATAACGCGTTTCGCATTCGACCTCTCAAGTGGTCATATCGTACCTCATCACACCTTATTTCCCCAAGGAAACCCATCAATTTTAAAATGAGCCTCTATTACGTCCTTTTGCATTAGCGAATGGCGTTTCCAACTAATTTAAAATCCAACATTAGGTTCATCTCTCCGTCACGAAGATAGTCTAATGAGATTAATTCGCAGAGTGATTGATGGCCCTCGTCCATGAACCGCATGTTCCCCAAACCCTTCTTAGAGATGCCGTGCAAACCTTGACGGAACTTTCATTATTAATAAGCAGAGCTCGTTTATCCGAAAAAAGAAAGTTTCCATGAAACGTGGAAATGCCTTTCTTCAGCAGCTTATGCTTATTAAGTTAGTGTCAGGTTGCCAGGAAGGAGGATTATTCTGATACTTTTAAACAAGTGTTCACTCTGCTTTAATGCGTTCTGGAGGTCACTAGTGACTCGAGAGTACACCAGTTTTTTGTGTAAAAATGTCGTCTTAGTACACAAAACGTTAAATATGAGTAAGGCGGCTTCATCAGATTTCGAACTGATTTTAGCAACTCACTACCGTGTAGAGCGGGTAAAGTTCCTGGGTCGACAATGAAATTTTCCGTTCTAATTAAATTGCTTGACTTCCACGGTTTTGTCGCATATGGAGAATATCCCGTAAAGCTTCTGTCACAAAACTGTCACTCGTCGCCCAACTCGTATTTCTTTAATCTCTTAAGACTCAATTCATGAAGCGTCCTCTCTGCCACAATGCGTTCTGGCGGTTGTGACATTGCATTATCACAACTTCAAAAATTATGTAGTGCGCGCTCAATCATAGTTAGACTTTATCGAATTTTCAAGAGACTTCGTCGTAATTCCATCATGCGAAAAGTGGACGAGTTAAATTCCTTCGTCAAGAACGAGGTGTTCATCCCGAGGAACCCTACTACAGGAATTGTGGGCTGGTCACCGTAGTTGGTGTGGAACATGCTTCCTTCTCCTGTCCTAGACGAACGGAGCTCATCGACAATCGTACGTAAGGTGCTGGACAACGAAGGAAGTTGTGTGGGGAGGAGGACGTGGATGGATTCTTCAGGATCGCCCTCTGTCAAAAAATGATAGAGACAGACAGGAAAACCCTTAGCAATCTGTAATTTTGTCGAATAAAGAAATGATGTCCAATAAAAGAGTTCCTAAAGCCATCGCTTGAGGAATGGATAGAGAGACAGAATGAAGACGCAGTGTTGACGCCAACGGATATCGCCAGAGCTGTTAACTGTTTGACGACCCCAACTGAGCTCCGCAAGGTCTCGAATCCCCAACAACGTGCAACTCGCACAAACTCGTTGGCCACATCCACACAGCCTCAGCCTCATTGCCGGATTATATTGCGCCTATGATCGGCAACGTGAGCTGTTCCTCCATTGCTCTCATTCCTTTTAATTCACGGTCTCTGGATCCGAGGCTTCTCAGGATAGCCAAAATTAGTGACATTTTGGACAAGGTAATGTGCCATTCAACCCCGACACATAATATCCCTTCCCATGTGGCGCTCAATCCCTATTAAATACTTTGTTTGGTCTTCCTTCAGAAACGCCTGAAAGCGAGGAGAAGACAAACCGGATCTCCCTCCGCTTCAATTCGTCTCCTACCAAAAGTCTTCGCCAGAATATTCAGTCTTTATTTTTTGTTCCTGAATAATTTCTTTTACCCAGTATTCGACATTTAACGAGAACATTATTCCTTTTTTTCTTTACGTTTATCTGTACAGAGCTCTTAGCTACATTTTCTTTTGTGTTCATAATACCACTACGCATTTGTATCAATACAGTCCACTTTTATCTTTAATTTTGTAGTTCATTTTTTTCTCCATTCATTTCTCGCATATTTTCAGGTTCAGTTTTCTTTCTCTTTCCTTTTTTTTTAAACAGGCATCAGATTGAGCGTAGCCCAGATACCGGCCACACAATTTACGCCACGGTCAAGTTTATTGCTGTGCACGAGAGAAACAGCGCCCTACTTGGCAGCGAATAGCTGTTTATAGAGAGGAAACAAAAACGCTGTGGCCATGTTTGACAATCTTCATTTGAAAGACGAGAAAAGCCTCCAGCACTTCAATCAAGTTCTTGTACCAAAATGCCTCCAGAAAAAGTGGTGGCTCATGCTCACAACCTTGGTCATTTTGGAAGACACAGAACCTTGTTCGTCAGAGGTACTATTGGCCTAGGATGTCGAAGAATGTGAAACTTGCTTGTGCCTCATGCAACACTTGTGGTAGACGAGGAGAAGCACGTATGGCCACGGAGAAAGCTCCTTTACAGTCTTATCATACTGGCCCTTTGAACGGTTCTTTATTGATGTAGTAGGACGACTGCATCAAACAAAGCGTGGGAACCAGTACTTTATTGTCGTAGCTGATACGTTTACAAAATGGCCTGAGGCATTTCCAGTTCCGAATCTCCACGCTGAAACGGTTGCTACAGGTCTAGTGGAGACACAGTTGTCTCCCGTTTCGGCGTGCCTCGAGAATTGCATTCCGATCAGGGAACGACATTTGAGTCAGAAGCTTTCCAGGAAATGTTCACGCTGCTCAACATGCACAAAACGAGGAGCACACCTATGCGCCCAAAAAGCAACGGCCAAGTTGAAAGATTAAACGGAACGTTAGTTGAAATGGTGGCAAAGATGGTGAACTCAAGACAATATGACTGGGATGAGCGCTTACCTTGGGTACACAGTGTATCAGAACATTATGCTAATGGTTTCTCTACCGCTAGCCTGGTTTTGGGACGGGAAGTTACTCTTCCCATGCACTTGCAAACAGGGACTCCTCTGGATACTACGCACACAACAACTCAATATTGCCAGAACCTACAACAGCAACTGGATAAAGCGTATGAAGCATCGCAATTACAATTACCAAATCGTTTGAAGATAGATACGACATCCATACAGAGGTTCCTCGTTATCAGACTGGTGACAGGGCGTGGTATTGGCTCCGACGGAGAATTGGAATCTCACTAAAACTGCAGTCACCTTGCTTGACGTTGAAAAATATTTAGGACGTCATACTCCACACCACCGAAGAAGAATCGTTCATGCCGATAAATTGGCTCCTTATCAGGATGAAGTGCAGTAACCCTGCCAGAAGAAGGAGGGAAGTGTTGGGATCATCGACAATGGATGACGTTTTAATAATTTGATGTTATGTAGTAACTATGTTTGCGAGTTACTATCGTGCTGTTACAAAAATTAAATATCTGGTGCGTAGCAACACAAAACTTTCCGCCGCCCCCGTAAGTTCGAACACCAGCTACATATGCGGGTGCTATTTCTTCGTTCAACGCATTTTTACAGGAACATTTAAGGAGAACAAAATGTAGGGACTAGTTAGCTGAGAGTACTCCGTAAGTTTGATCGAAATCGTTAGAACCGTTTTTGAGACAATTGGAATACCAATAAATTAATATTCCACAAATCTCCTTTTCTGAGTTAAATTGGCTTATATCTCTGTTCAACATATATATATATACAGAAATAATTATAGAGAACGAAATGTTGGTATGGGTGACTAAAAGACACTCCATTAGGATTTATCACATCTGGTGAAGAAGTTACCCTGGATACGGAAAAATTCAAAAAACCGTTATCTTCCACACATTTTGATTTTTATCCCTGTTCAAAGAACAGTCAGAGGAACATTTATTGAGAACAATACGTGGGTATTAACTATTCACAATTTACACAAACGGTGGGTACAGCTTTCGTACAAGTATGCATCACTAGGAACATTTTATTTATTTATTTTTAATGCAATGATAACTACGTTTGATTGTGCTCGTTGATAGTTTCGATATAATGGCCGCGTCAATTGCAATTGACATCATCACATGGTCACTGAGGTTATTACAACTTGTGATGTTACCATGCACTTAACCCAACACAAATTTCGTGACGCTTCTCATTAAATTTCCATTTTCGAGTTTATAATCGTAGAAGTCGTTTTACCAAAAAGCGTAAAAAACCTATCTTTGCTTCTTAGGCCTATATCTTCGTTCACCGCATTTTCATGGAGATATGTATAGAGAAGAAAGTTAGGTATTGATTAGTAGGAGATAGTTTGAAAGTTTAATCAAAATAGTTGGAGCCGTTTTTGAGAAAAATGCAAAAAACCCTATCTAGTTTTTGGAACTTTTTCTTCTCTCCCCCCCCCCTCTCCCACGGCCGAAATCGTCCATAACCTTATTTTGGTGTCTACAAAAAAAAGAACCAGCACAATCCGATCAGCCGTTCTCCCGGAAATCGAACTACAGAGACACACACACACACACGGACCACGCGCCGAAATTAGGTTTTTTAGACTCAGTAGGCCTCAAAACGTAAAGATCTGAAGCAAACCCAATTTTTTTTTTGACACGATTACTACTATACTTTCCTCTCCTTCGGGTAGCGGAAAGTAAAAACGAGATGCATTCTTGTGTAATTCTCCAATCAAGCCAGTTGTGTCTTATAGTAATCGTGTCAAAAAAAAAAAATTGGGTTTTCTTCAGATCTTTACGTTTCAGACCCTACTGAGTCTAAAAAACCTAATTTCGGAGCGTGGTCCGTGTGTGTGTGTGTGTGTGTGTGTGTGTGTGTGTATGTCTGTAGTTCGATTTGCGGGAGAACGGCTGATCCGATTGAGCTGGTTCTTTTTTACTTTCCGCTACCCAAAGGGAAGGAAAGTATAGTAATCGGCCCAAAAAAAAATTTGGGTTTTCTTCAGATCTTTACGTTTCAGACCCTACTGAGTCTAAAAAACCTAATTTCGGAGCGAGGTCCGTGTGTGTGTATGTCTGTAGTTCGATTTGCGGGAGAACGGCTGATCCGATTGAGCTGGTTCTTTTTTTGTTTTGTTCGTTATTTTTTGTAGACACCAAAATAAGGTTATGGACGATTTCGGCCGATGGGAAGGGGGTGGGGGACGAAAATGTACCAAAAACTAGGGTTTTTCGCATTTTTCTCGAAAACGGCTCTAACGATTTTGATTAAACTTTCAAATTATCTTCTACTAATCAATACCTAACTTTTCTTCGCAATACATATCTCCATGAAAATACGGTGAACGGAGATATAGGCCTATGAAGCAAAAATATGTTTTTTACGCTTTTTGGCAAAACGACCCCAACAATTTTCACCAAACTCGCAGGATGTTTTTGAATAGTTAATACCTACATATTGTTCACAATAAATGTTCTTCTGAAAGTCCATTGAGCAGAGATAAAAATTAAAATATGTCGAAAATAACGTTTTTTCGAACATTTCCGTAAGTTCTGGAGTAACTTCTCCACCTGATGTGATAAATCCTGATGAAGTGTTTTTTAGTCACCCATACCAACATTTCGTTCTCCATAATTATTTCTGTATATATATGTTGAACGGAGATATAAGCCAAGTTAACTCAAAAAAGGAGATTTGTCGAACATTAATTTATCGGTATTCCAATTATTTCAAAAACGGCTCTAACGATTTCGATCAAATTTTCGGAGTACTCTCAGCTAACTAGTCCCTACATTTTGTTCTCCATAAATGTTCCTGTAAAAATGCGTTGAACGAAGATATAGCGCCCGCCTATGTAGGTGGTGTTCGAACTTAAAGGTGTGGCGGAAAGTAGTGTGTTGCTACGCACCAGATATTTTGTTTTGTTCGTTATTTTTTGTAGACACCAAAATAAGGTTATGGACGATGTCGGCCGATGGTAAGGGGGGGGGGGGATTTCGCATTTTTTTCTCGAAAACGGCTCTAACGATTTTGATTAAACTTTCAAATTATCTTCTCCTAATCAACACCTAACTTTTCTTCGCAATACATATCTCCATGAAAATACGGTGAACGGAGATATGGGCCCATGAAGCAAAAATAGGTTTTTTACGCTTTTTGGCAAAACGGCTTCAGCGATTTTCACCAAACTCACAGGATGTTTTCAAATAGTTAATACCTACATATTGTTCTGAATAAATGTTCCTGTGACGGTCCATTGAACAGAGATAAAAATCAAAATGTATCGAAAATAACGTTTTTTCGAACATTTCCGTAAATTCCAGGGTAACTTCTTCACCAGATGTGATAAATCCTAAGGAAGTGTCTTTTAGTTACCCATACCCACATTTCGTTTCCTATAATTATTTCTGTATATATATATGTTGAACGGAGATATAAACCAAGTTAACTCAGAAAAGAAGATTTGTCGAATATTAATTTATCGGTATTCCGATTTTCTCAAAAACGGCTGTAACGATTTCGATCAAACTTTCGGAGTACTAGCAGCTAACTAGTCCCTACATTTTGTTCTCCATAAATGTTCCTGTAATAATGCATTGAACGAAGAAATAGCACCCGCCTATGTAGGTGGTGTTCGAACTTAAAGGGGTGGCGGAAAGTCGTGTGTTGCTACGCACCAGATATTTGTTAATCGTAACACTCAGTTCTAATGCATAAGATCCATTTTATTTAATATTCAGAAAAATCATGAGGCGGCCTTCATTTTATCGCAATTGTGAATCCAAAGGGTTCGGTATTATTTATAAGAACCGTAAAAATGTTCGAGCAGAATCACTTAAAATTACGTATCACAATCCCATTCAAGACAACTCGACGACCGGATGGGCTTAACCATCTCACTCGCGAGCTTCTTTTCTCTACGGCGAATGGAGTGTTAGCTTAACGTTACGTTGAGCCAACTTTAACAACAAAATTTAAGTAACTGTAGAAAGATCGCCTCTTCAATTAGTTACGCAACCTTGTTACAAATCAGTGGGTTTTCATTAAATCGCCAGAATCAAAAACGGTTTCATTTGCATGGCACTGGAGAGGAATGATAAAGCGGCTGAGAGAAGGAAAATCAAAAGGATTACGAACTAGAAAAAACTCTTGGAGGACAAGCGGTTTATTAATTACTCGAATTGAATTGAAATCAGAATCGATCGAAAATTAGAACCAATTGAACTCTGAATAACTTCATAAAATCATTAGAATGGAAATTAAGGCGGTGGGTTAGATACAACGGAAGAATCGAAAATTCCACAGAAACACATTAAAGCGAAAGCAAATTTGAATTTCAGTTTTATACGATACACAAGTGGACGTATAAGAAATAAAAGGTTAAGCTTGAACGCCATGAAAAGTGCAAACTTTTTAACAAAATTTGTCTGGGTTGGTTTTGCTAAAATAAATTGAGGTGGTTACAAGGAAGAAATCTTTTGTTACGATTCTTTTCTTTCTTGTTGCCTTTCGAATTTTCGTGAATCATCAATGTACTGTTTTGACCAGGGTAGACTTGAAAGTATCACAGAGACGGGTTTAAGTGCAGCACAAAACACGTAATTCGAAGAGTAGTGAGATCGTGAGACTCAAGCAAAGAACAAGTGACTTTAATATTTAAGCTTGAGAGATTTAAGGATTGAATATTGAAGCGCGAACAAGTTGGCTCTGAAGACGTGAACTGGTTGTACAGGGAAGGAGCTATGGAACGAGTGTCTATTGCGAGAACTGGGAAACGAATGAGTATCTGAGAAGAGCAGTGTGTCGTGGAGAGGAAGTAAATTGAGAGGTGGGAAGAGGATATTTTGGAAAGTCCAGAAAGGGGAAACCCGTTGTCGCTTGGAAATAACTGAAGAGAAGGCTGGACTTCCCACATCTTCAAAGGGCCAGAAATAGTTTCGGGGAAGGCTCGAAACAAGGACTTCCCGTTAGGGTCAAGTGAGGAAGTTCCGAGCTCACGATTCCAAATAATTCGACTTGCGCCGAACAATATACAAATAATCCCGAGAGTAGATAGATATTTCTCATCATGGCGTTTGAACGCTGTCGGTTATGAACGAAATGACACGCGAATCTCTAATGCGACGCATCACACAACTTTCCCCCACCCGACGCACGTTTTACTGCCTTAGCAACTGACACGAAATGGGGGTTTCACTTAATTTACATGAACTTCATAGAACTTAACACAACGTTCCTTCCAGAAAATGCAAGAAGCAAAAGAAGAAGGTACACCCGCCCCCCTGTATACACTTCCTGTCAATGGGAATTTCATTAAACGCAAAAAGTACGTGATCTGAGAAGGCCTCTCAGACTTTTTATGTTAATAATTTATGTAATCTGTTGGTTGTCCTCCTATTGAACTTATAATATTTAAATTATGTACCGAATTGCCTCTATCTTGCTGATAGCAGCAGACAGAGGCTATATAACGAGAAAGCGAGGCCGAGGAGTTCAGTTCTGCTCTAACCGTCTTGCTGTCCGTTTGTCCGCGCGCGTCGTCCGTTCCATCATTTACCACTCAGTGCATACCAAGTTTTCATTTTGCTAAGCTATTTTCGTTTAACCTGTGCTGTAGTGAAAATAACACTTTTTAAAAACTCTTTCCCCGACAACTGAGAAATAACTTTTATTTAAGAGTCATTTATGTTCGCATTTACATTCACAATTTATTCAATAATAAGTATGTTGTACATGTCGTCTAATGGCCAGTAAAATAAAAGCCCATGTTACACAGACGGACCACGCGCATAAATGAGAGGCCGTAAAGCGATACTGTTCTTACCCGCTGGGTAGCGGAATGTCATATGAAACGATAGCAAAATTATTCAAAGTAGTCGTTAGCTGTTGCTAGATGTAGACCGTGTTGGAATTTTAATTGAAACCCAATGGTTGATTATTTAATTTTTGTTACTTGACGAACTCATCACTCCAACACACGTTGGTACAATGGGAACACGTTCAACAACAGATTATATTTTAACGAAAGCTAGTGCAACCAGCTCTAACTCTACTATGTTACCGGAGCAACCCACACAACTGTAAATTTACATTTTACGAGTTTGCCCTTTCGCCTTTTATTGAACCCTTCTCTTCTGTCCTCAAGGCTTTCCAACAAGACGGTTTGCCGTGAGTTGAAAATAGAGTTGGAGGTCGATGCGAATCGAAATTTGAGGGTTCGCCATAAGTTAAAGTATTATTATCATAAACGCCAACAGAAAGTAATTGCTGTTCACGGGAGCTGAGTTGATTACTCTGTCGCGTGTTGAAGGTAGTGAACTGGGTTAAGCCGGAAACGTCACGTTTAGAGAAATATTGAGGCGGAAAAAGCGTTTTGCAGACTCAACAGCCGAAAAGCCCTGGGGAATTTAAGACTCCGAGGGAACAGGCCATTTAGCCGCAGTATTGCGTCCTCTCTAGAGTCACATTATCTGATCTTGGCTACGGGCTTGGCGGGAACGAAATTCCCGTTGCCGCCCGAAGTAATTCCCTAGAGCGCCGAAGATGGAAAAGCTAGTTATTTCGCGCGGCTCCGAATCGTACTTAATTTTTGACGAACTAGCCATGTTATCATGGATACCTACAGACAAGAGATTTGAATTTGACATAAGTAAAAGTGGACACGCACTCAACCACCACGTTCAGTTAAGCTGAGGGCATCAGTGAGTACGTATGAACCTACGTGTTCTCTCCGCATTTTGTATATATATTTTTAAATGCTACAAATTATTACACAATGGTTTATAATTCTCTTTGTTTGTGGATCCCTTATGAGACCGAGCCCATTCGATTCAGCATCGAAAAATACTAACAACAACACGAAACGTGGCCATTGCAACAAAACAACAAGAATTGACGTTTTCTTAGCGATGCTGGACAATTGGCACGACGGGCCTAGTCGAACTGAAAGATGATTGCAGTGAAGCGGAAGGAAATGAGCGCAGGCTGGGGAGAAAAGATGTCCGACTCGCAGATTTCGCCTCACGATTATTGAAATGATTTCAATGTTAGGTAGGCAATAACCGACAGTCCCTTGAGTTTGCAGTATTTCAATCGTGCTGAAGAGAAGCGAGACAACATTCAACACATAAATTACTGTCTTGTTGTCTTGTAATGCAGTTTACAGTAGGCATTACTTGACACATGCATGAGTTTCTAATACTACAATTTCGCTAGAGAGCAACGATTCAGACAGTCCCTAAACATTGTTTGCCTGGGTTTCAAAACCGCTAATCCAGCTGAGGGAAGGACCCTGAGAGTTAAGAGGGGTTCAACTTCGTGCCTAACACCTCTAGGATGTTGAAAAGAAATATCAGTCGTTCACGACTATTTAAGATAAGCATTTACCAACACTCACACAAGTTTTCAGTGAATCAATCGTGCTGAAGAGAAGCGAGGGACCCCTGTAGTCGAGGGGAGTTCAACACATGCGACATTACTTCGGGGAAATTTGAAAGAAATTACAGTCTTGTAGTACTGTTTTTAGTACGTATTACTCAACACTTGCATGAGTTTTTGACGTGTTCGTGAGATCAGACTGAGTCGAGACAATTCGATGAGAGAAAGGAAATTTAATTTGAGAACGCATAAACATTTACCAATATCAAAAACTCTAATGAAATATAAAATAATAAACATTCCATAACCATGCCTAGGTTACGGGTTGAACATATTGATTACTTGACTTCGATAGCTACGTCACTCCCCCCCCCCCCCAAACGACGTCCAGAAAGCGCACAGTAGGGCGAACAAGTCTACCAGATCTGGTGTGGTGAGGTGCAGTTGACGAAGGAGCAGCCGGCGGATGAGAGTCGTCATTAACAATCCTAGATTGCGGTGAATACAGATTTGTGTGGTCTGGATGATGTAGCAGATATGCAGGTTTGAGTCTGTCAGTAGAAACAATGATTTGACGATCTGGCAGTTGAATTTTGAATGTTTTCCCAAATCGTTCAATAACTTTGTAGGGTCCCGAATATGATGGTGTTAGTGAAGGTGCAACATGATCCCGCCGAAGGAAAACATGAGTTGATGTGTCAAGGTCCTTATGACGGAAACACGTCTTCGAGCTGACACGAAATTTAGCAGGTCTGAGTTGTGACATATATTAAGCGAAGCGACGAATAGCGTCCTCTGTGATAGGAGGGTGATTGGTGCGAGAAAAGAATTCGCCAGGCAAACTGAGGGGTTGGCCATAGACTGCTTCTGCACAACTTGTGCCGTTGTCCTTCTCTAGTGCTGGAACGTAGGCCCAACAGCACCGTAGGAAGGAGCTGGGTCCAGCTAGCATCATCTAGTTGTGCCATGAGCGCAGCTTTCAACGAGCGATGCCACCTCTCAACACAGCCATTTGTCTGGGGATGATAGGCTGTAGTGCGGACTTCGATTGCTACAAGTTGTTAATACTTCAATTTCGCTAGAGAGCAACGATTTACACAGTCACCTATCATCAATCGCCTTTGTTTAGTAACCGCTAATCCTGAGGAGTCGAGAGGGGTTCAACTTCGTAGCAAATACCTTCGGGATGTTGAAAAGAAATATGAGCCCTTCACTACTATTCATGATAGACAATAACCGACAGTCCCATGAGTTAGCAGTATTTCGATCGTGCTGAAGAGAAGCGTGGGACCCCTGAGGTCGATAGGAGTTCAACACATGCGACATTATTCTGTGGAAATTGAAAAGAAATTACTGTCTTGAAGTGCTGATTACGGTCGGCATTACTTTACACTTGTATGAGTTTCTAATTCTAATATAGGAAGAGAGAGTACTGACTTAGCTGACGTCGAAAGCGCTCTCCCACAGCATCTGACCACCCAGAGAAGACAGACCCACCGAACAGGTACGTCAACTTTAATGATTTCAATGTTGTCCATCTAAACGCATTACTGAGACCTGTTGTATTTGACTCAACATCAAGACATACTACTGAAATGACACCAAACTAGTCGTAAATGCAATAACACTGCCACAATTATCAGGTAATTTGTTTAACCACTCAGTGATTGGGACCTTTCCTATAAGATATAACGTGGCTATGTCAACAATGCGGGAACTGACTGCTCATATGCAAACGACGGTATTTGTAGAGCACTTCCTGGGTCTGGTCGATCCGGGTCAGCATCGAAAAGTATTTCAGTAAGCGATACGAAACATCAAATGATACAGCGGAACAACGAAAATTGACATTTTCCAGGTGACATTAGGCAACTGGCACGACGTAGTGGTAGGAATATATCGGAGGCAGTGCGGGAAATGGGTGCAGGTTGAGGAGAAACGATAACTTTCGACGTATTATCCCGCGAGTTACTTCAACTGGTAGAGCTTTACTGTTTTCCATCCAGACGCACCCTACACCTGTGAGATCATCCTATTCAATTCAGCGTTAAAAATATACCGAGGAAACGATACCAAACACGACGTGATTGCAATAAAGCAGCCACAATCTCTTTGGCAAGGAACATCTCCACCAGGGTTAAGGCAAGCCTCCAAAGAACAATTAGACAGTTTAAGCTAGCAGTCCTTGCTACTGACATTATGCCAGAGCAGAAGAACTTTCTGCTGCCATTCGGGGTCAGCATCCACTCATGGGAACGATGGGAGCAAGAAACACTGTGGAGGAGGGCGCTCTGTGGTGGTACACCTATGGTTCAGTTATGAGAGGCAGAGCTGGACTGGGCATTGTTGGCCCCAACTACAGTCTTGCTAAGCCACTGGGAGAGTGCGCCAAGATATTTCAAGCTGAAACCCTAGCTATAAAGACCTGCGTGGAAGAGATTCTGACCGAAGGACTCAAGGGCCTACATATTCCTCAAGTGGATCTACATATTCTCGGACAGTCAGGCCGCATTAAACGCCATTGCAGCCTATAGCTTTAGGTTCAGGAATGTCTCCATGCGCTCAAGGAGCTCGGTGCCCACAATAGGCTTTCCCTCATCTGGGTGCTGGCTCACAAGGAGCATGAGGGCAATGAAAAGGCTGACCACCTTGCGAAAAGGGGCCCAGAAACCCTACCCATCAGGTCTGAAACCTACGTAGGTATGACGAAGAGTCACCGGAACCGTCTGGTGGCTCGATGGGAGATACAGGAAAACAGCGCCCATTGGCATAGCCAGCCACAACTAAGACAAGGCGAAGGCGATGCTGACACTCTCCAGAAGAGATCTGGGAGTCTTGATTAGCTTCCTCACCAGACACTGCCCACTCAGGTATCACCTCAACAAGATGGGCATCTCAGAGGCGATGGAATGCAGACTATGCAGTGAGGAGGACGAGACGGCGGAGCACATCCTATGTGAATGCCCTGCCTAAGCAGCCAAATGCTTCGAATATTTTGCTCAGGGTACTATAGAGCTACATATCATAGCAGAATCTGTGGTGAAGGACATACTCGGCTTCCTTGAGTGGGGGGCGGGTATGTACGACGCCTTCAACCCAAGAAAGGCCCAGCGTCACAATAGGCCCATGTGTGGCCGCAGTGACAAAGGGACCTTGTCCCATATGCCCGATTTTTGCCCACAACAGCCACGAATTTCATCCGATCGTGTCGCTGAATAGAAGGGCGCAACTTGACAACAAATGGAAATCATGTGCGAAAAAATTAATTTTTTAGATCACGCTAGAAGCATAATATGGCTCCGCCCCTTGAATGTGAAGTGTCGAAGTTTGATGGAGGGCTGTACAACAATTTTCCTGACCGAAAACCGTACGTGAATTATTCATAATGAAAAGCAAAGCTACTGATGAGACAAAAAAGTGATTGGAACTTCACCATTTAGTGTGGTTTTAGGACCTCACTTTAAAATTTCTCAGACTTACAATAGTGAAATTTAGCTAAATGTACACGTAACTTTGTATTTAACTTTCAAGCTGGAGTAGGTAATTAGTAGAACAGTTTTAAAATAGTGAACAGAAATAAAACTTTCGAAGAATTGCCCTTCAACACACGGTTAATAACGATTCCCTCAGACGTTACAACTGAAAACTCCTACAAGAGGCTCATTATGAGAGATCGGCTATCCTGGATAAGGCGAAAGACAGAATGCGGCATTTCATCGCTTGAACGAAGGGCTTTTCATCTCCTAATGAACGGGAAATTGACTGAGGAAATAATCAAAGAGCTGGGAAAACACTTTGTCCCCAAAGTAAATCTTATTTGCGAGAGTGGTGTGTTTTGAGTCTTGCGTTAAGAAGAAAAGTCAATCGATCGACGACCATTACGTTACATTCAGAAAATTGAGGGGCTGTGTGTGTGTATAAGTATCAGACACTCTTGTCAGGTTGACGAAATTCAGTTACGCTTTTACCGAAGAATTTATGTGGCAGCGTGGTGCGTGTTTGTACCCCTAAGTTCCCCCCACACTCTTACAATAACTCCCCCCCCCCTCCCACCGGACGGTGTAGACTGGTCATAACCCCTTATTTTCACGCCTTCAAAGACTAATGAACAAAATAGTGAACAAATCATTTTTTTAAAACGAACTAAATTGATACAATCGTTCTCTCGCAAATCTGACTACAAACTCACTCAGGGCACTCACTTTTCCGAGTAATGAGGAAACGTACAGTCGCATGAGCTGAGTGATTCGAGGCTGATTTCAGTTCAAATGAAATGATGGGGAAGGGGGGAGGATTACTTGTGGATACTTGTGGATGAGATGGGTTTTAAAGATAGCCAGTACATATAGTATGTATACCAGTGGACGTGAATTTCCGCACTTTTTTGTACGAGAACCATCTGAAAGACCATCATAACGATTGCTACTACCAGATAGTGTGTGGAATAGCCGACCAAGGGACACGCGAGGAGGTATTTCGTGCAGAAAGACTTACGTACGCCAGTGCAATTTCGATGGCTCTTGCGCGGTAGTCCGCAACGTAGAATGCTGCACGTCTAAAGGAAGAAACTCCTGCCAGCTCATACACGACATCTGCAAATACAACTCCGTATGCAGAAGGTTCCGCTTTGAACAGCTTGCGCTCACATCCGCAACGCCGTCGTCCTCCTACGCAGTCTCGCTCAAACACAGTCGTCGCGATTTCGCTTACAAAGGCCTTTCAGGAAAAGCCAGGACGTAAAATGCTATTGCTGTGGATTACCAAGAAAGAAGTGGATGACAGATGACATACTTCGAATGTTGGAAGAAAGGCGCCTGCTGAAGAACAGGGATGACCGAGCGTACAAGGCACTGCAAACCCGTATTCGAGCTGCAACTCGTCGCGCAAGGGAGGAATAGTGTGACGGAGACATATCGGAACCCCAAGAACACGGATTGGGTTCTGTACAGCCGCGTGTTGGCCTCCAGTTTGGAGAGCTACAGCTGTGAAATGCAAACTGTCGAAGGTGTAGAAAGGGCGACAGGGGAGATCTGCGCAGCTATGGTAGAGGCGTATGAAGAAAGCTGCGAGTTGAAAACCCGAAGATCCAATAGGGAGGTTCCTTGGTGGAACAAGGAACTGGAAAGGCTTCGGAAAGAAACGAGGAGGCTCTTTAACAGAGCAAAAAAGAAGGGTGAGTGGGACACATATAGGGGTTCCCTCACAGCATACAATAAAGCCCTTAGACAGGCTAAAAGGAAATCCTGGAGAGACTTCTGTGGGAGCATGAAAGACTTGTCTACCATGTCCAAGGTACAGAAGATCCTCTCTAGAGAAGAGAGACCGAGATCGGTTTTCTCCTAAAGGCAGGGGGAACATTCACAAGGGGCAGCAAGGAGACCTTGGAGGAGCTACTGACAGCTCACTTCCCAGGGTCTCAAAGCCTGCGGTGGGGAGATAGCCACCACCATCAGCTGAGCGCCGATGGTGGTACCTGTCATGGGCAATCAAGGAACCCACTGCTAGCTGCAGCCTCCAGAGAAATGTTCACACTTAATAAGGTTAAATGGGCTATTGGTTCATTTAAACCTTACAAGGCGCCAGGTGCGGATGGGATCTTCCCAGCCATGTTGCAGCATGGTAGGGAGGCTCTGGGTCCGATACTGGTGAGGCTCTTCAGGGCGAGCTATGTCCTTGGGTACATACCCACTATGTGGAGGAAGGTGAAGGTGGTCTTTATACCAAAGCTGGGTGGCTCCTCGGCCCTGGCTAAGGGCTACCGCCCCATCAGTCTCATGTCCTTCGTGTTGAAAACAATGGAGAAGATAGTGTGCCTATCAATAAAGGAGAACTATCTAACTCAGAACCCCATTCGGAGTTCCCAGCATGCCTATCAGAGGGGGAGATCCACTGAGACTGCTCTGAAGGAACTGGCAACAGTGCTGGAGGATACTCTGAGATCCGGAGAGATTGCGCTGTGCTGCTTTCTGGATATTGGGGGGGCTTTCGACAATACGTCGTATGCCTCAATCACGGCTGCGGCTGGTAGGAAGGGTGTAGATCCTTACCTAATCTCTTGGACCAACGAGATGCTGAGTAGCAGGGTGGTCTTCTCAGAGTTGGGGGGGGAGACACTCTCTGTGGTGCCCACCAGGGGATGCCCGCAGGGGGGGGGTGCTCTCCCCTCTCCTCTGGTTACTGGTAGCTGATACCCTTCTCGAGCTGCTGGAGGAGGAGGGCTACAAGGTAATAGGATACGCGGATGACCTGGTAATTATAGTCAGGGGTAAATTCGCGAATGTAATCAGTGAATGCATGCAGCATGCACTGAATACCCTACAGACATGGTGCAATGGGCAAGGACTGTTTGTCAATCCAGACAAAACGAGCCTGATCCCATTCACCAGAAGGCGCAGCCTTACGCTGCGGGAACTCAGGCTGGGTGGCAAGGTGGTGAAGATCCAGCATGAGATCAAGTACTTGGGAGTCTTTCTTGATGGTAAGCTCTCTTGGGCCACACACGTGAAAAAAGCCTTACAGCGGGCGTCGGTGGTGATGTGGGCAGCTGAAAGAATGGTGGGGAAGACATGGGGGCTGAGGCCTGGGATGATCCGGTGGTTGTACACTGCGGTTGTTAGGCCTGTAGTCACCTATGGAGCCCTGGTCTGGTGGACTAGGGTGGAAAACAAAACAGTGCAGTTGCAGCTAAATAAACTGCAGCGTAGGGCGTGTCTAGCCATTACAGGCTGTATGACAACATGCCCTACGGCTGCACTGGAGGTCTTGCTAGATTTAGCTCCACTCCACATACATGTTAAAAGGATGGCGTTCCTCCAGGCTGCGCGTATGTTGGAGTTGGGTCTGATCATGCGGGGGAGGAGGAGTTCCTGCCACTTGATCCTTGACAAGGTGAAGGTGGGGGGGCCTGAACTGCATGTGGTAGACTCAATGCCCGCGAGGTTCAACTTCGTGCTACCCTTTCGGATACTCATTCATGAGCGATCCAGGTGGGTAGGGGGAGCTCCCGCTTTTGAAGCTGGGGCCCTGGTATACTACACTGATGGCTCGGAGCAGGGTGGCCTTGCAGGGGCAGGCATCTTTGGGCCGAGGATCAGAGCAGCGCTCCCATTGGGGTCGCTGGCCACGGTGTTCCAGGCAGAGGTGGCTGCGGTGACAGTCTGTGTGCAGCGGCTGCTGCAGAGGGGACTGAAGCGGCAGAGAATCTACATCATGGTGGACAGTCAGGCCACTCTCAAGGCCTTAGCCTCATACTGTCTTACATCGCGGCAGGTGTGGGAGTGTCTGACTGGACTGAAGGCCCTGGCCGAGGACAACAGTGTAACACTGTGTTGGGTGCCAGGGCATCAGGGTATATAGGGAAACGAACGGGCTGATAGGTTGGCTAAGAAGGGATCAGAGCAGATCCCTATTGGCCCTGAGCCCTTTGTTGGGACTACCAGGAGCCATCTACGTAGAGAGGTTGGCAAATGGGAGGATAGGTGCAGGACTGCTCATTGGCAGGGGCTGCCCGGCCTTAGACAGTCAAAACTCTTTATCCGGCTCTCCAGAGAGAGGTCCAAGGAGGTGCTTGCTCTGGGGAGGAAGGATATGAGGATCATATGTGGCCTGTTCACAGGTCACTGTCCGCTGAGGTACCACCTTGCAAATATTGGCAAGTGCGAGGTACAGGTATGCAGGTTCTGCGAGGTAGGGCTAGAGACGGCAGAGCACGTGCTGTGCGTATGCGATGGACTCGCGGCATCGCGCCGTTCTGTGTTTGGGAGGCCCTTTCTTCAGCCCGAAGAGGTGGCAAATGCAGAACTTGCGGATATCCTCCGCTATGTGCGGGGGTGGTGGGGGCGCATAGGTGACGTCACACCAAGTGAGACCAGTGCCATGGGGCCTGGGGGTGGTGCAGGTGGGCCATGATCCGAGTATCATGGACGCCCTTACAATAGGCCCGTTTGTGGCTGCAGTGAGGGTATTGCCTGCATCCACCGTTTCAAAGAAGAAAAAAAAAAGAAAAAAAAAGGGAGGACTGGTTGGCATCTCAGTGTGCTGAGATTGAATATTTGGATGAAATTCATGATGATTTCAACCTGCATAAGAAGGTAAGAGAACTAACCTCCACGGGCAGGAAGAATCATGCTTCGGTGGTGATGGACGAGTGTGGCTTCGTTGCTGTATCCCATGAGGAAAAGTGCCAGGTATGGGAGAAGTACGTGAACGAATTGTTCAGCGATGTCTGGGTAGTCTGTGAAATATCCAGTCGTGATGATGATAACGGGCCACCCGTTTTGGTTGACGAGGTTCGGCGTGCAATCTGCACTGCTAAAACCGGGAAGGCCGTGGGTCCTGATGAGGTGAGCATGTTGAAGTTAATGAACGGTGAAAGTATTGCCAAGCTGACGATACTCTTCAACAGGATTTACGACAGTGGGCAGATCCCTTTGTAGTGGCTGAACTCAATCTTCGTCACGCTGCCCAAGAAAGCTAATGCTCGTAGGTGCAGTGATCACAGGACCAGCAGCTTGATGAGCCATGCTCTCAAGATTCTACTGCGAGTGCTCCACTACAGGTTGTGGCGGAGAGTGGAGGCTGAAATCGGGGATACCCAGTTTGGATTCCGGAGCGCTTTTGGAACAAGAGAAGCCTTA
Organism: Pachypeltis micranthus; assembly: GCA_020466155.1. Taxonomy (NCBI): domain Eukaryota; kingdom Metazoa; phylum Arthropoda; class Insecta; order Hemiptera; family Miridae; genus Pachypeltis; species Pachypeltis micranthus. The sequence continues at coordinate 65,124,559 of CM035770.1, forward strand.
TTTGCCATGCAGGTGCTGGTTCAGAAGTGTCTCGACCAGCAGTGCCCAGTTTTTGCTTGTTTTATCGATTTCGAGAAAGCATTTGATAACGTGAAGCATGTGCAGCTTATTCGTATCCTGGAAGAAGTGGGTCTTGATTTCAAGGATCTGAGACTAATCAGGAACTTGTACTGGGGCAGAAGGCACAAGTTCGTGTGGATGGTTCGCTCTCTGACCAGGTGGCTGTTGCTGAAGGGGTCAGGCAAGGCTGCACGTTGTCGCCATTGCTCTTTAATATTTATTCAGAGCAGGTCTTTAAGGACGCCCTGGATGACTGTGATATTGGCATCCCTGTGAATGGATTGCCTGTGTACAATTTAAGATATGCGGATGACACGGTGTTGTTGGCCCACTCCGAGGTGGGGCTCCAGGCTCTCTTGGACAGGGTGACAATTGCCTGTAAAAAATATGGCCTGGCTATCAACGTAGCAAAAACGAAATCGATGGTCATATCGAAGGCAGCAAATAGTGGCATCAGGTTGGCAGTCAACGGGCAAAGCATTGAGCAGGTGGCACGATTCAAGTACTTGAGGCAATGGGTGTCGAAGACGTGGTCGTTGGAGGGGGAGTTGCGCGGCCGAATCGAAATAGCGCGTGGGGCGTTTAACAACATGCGTAGTATATTGTGTCGCCGTGATGTAAGTTTCGCGTTGCGCTGGCGGGTTGTTAAGTGCTACGTGTGGTCTATACTTCTGTTTGGGGTAGAGACGTAGACATTGAAGGCCAGGGGCCAGGCGCTAGAGGCTTTTGAAATGTGGCTGATTCGGCGTATGCTGAGAATCCCCTGGACCGCAAGACTCCGCAATGACTACATCCTCCAACAGAACTCCCTGAAACGTGAACTGCTGATGACCGTAAAGAGCCGCAAAGTGTCGTACTTGGGGCATGTCTTGCGTGGGCCCAAGTACAGTTTTTGCAGACAATAATGATGGGTACGATCAGTGGACGTAGGGGAGTGGGGCGGAAGCGCACGTCATGGTTGTCGAACATACGTAGCTGGACGGGAATTAACCGAGCAGCCGTTTTGTTTCACCTGGCTCAGGACCGTGAGAGATTTGCAGAATTGATCGCCAACCTTCGATGATGGAGACGGCACTTGAAGAAGAAGAAGTGGATTACCGAGTCACTTTGCTCGCCACTGTTCCCAGAATTGGAAAACCTGAAGTTTGTGTGGAGTCAAAGGACACCTGGACATCATGTGCCGCCGCAATACGACCATCTTTCGGAAGTTAATCGCAACCACGGTGAGGAGGAAGATGCATACGACTTTTACTCGTTGGAAATGGACGGTCCAAGGGCCAAGGAGTCCTTGAGCATTCAATCGGAATTCTACAGCACAGGTACCGAATATGACTTTGTACAACGCTTTCGTGACGATTTAAAAATAGAGAACGTTCCGCTGCGCTTGGAAGTGGTTTCAGAAACCGAAAAATGAGGTGTACGAGGGCAAACGAACTCAAACAAATAAGAGCACAGAGACGTGTATCTTCCTTTCGAATACAGATCGACAATTGAGCCTGACTGCCGTGCGCCAACAGTCAGTAGAAGGGGAGAGTCTAGACTTTAGAGAGAGGAGACTATCCTACTTCCATTACACAAACAATTCCACAAAGGCTATTTAGTGATATGATTTTTCGTTTCTCCACTTGATGCGAGAGATTTTGCCCCATATCGTGGGACAAACAGTCTCATCTTTTTTTGCCGATATTTACGTGGTTTTCTCATGTTATGGCACAGAAACATATTTTTACACGTTAACAACGTTATGGCAGTGATAAAAGTGTCAACCGTGCATTTCGGAAATGGGATCAGGACGAAAAAGTTCGAGAGAGGAGGGTTGTGACGTTGGAGAGAGACCCGTCTTTTTCCAACCTCCCGGATGTGATGGTCCCGATAAAAGAAACCGAATAAATTAAACCAAATGAAAGTAAGAAGATCACAGGGACGATCCTCCTACACCGCTGGTACCTTTGGGAATTAAGAGAGCTTGGGAAAGAAGGGATGAAAAACACCAGTCAAGATAGGAGTCGAGCGAAATGCAGGGTAATACCTCCGTGAACACCTGCTGACTCACCCAGCCTTAACTCACCTCCGAGCTTTTCACACACCACACTGCGCCAAAAAAATACCGCGGACAATTTCAGTGAAGAAACATGATCCCCGCTCTATGACACAGTACATATTAACCTCCTGTCAAACAGCTTCGGCAATACAAGTGTGTGATTAATTTCCGAAATAAACGACGTTGTATACTGCATTTATTAACCGATCTGAGCAAACTGCAGAGCAAGCAAGGGCAACTAAATCGATTTTTGTGATAATAGATGAAAACCCATTCTTTTTCACAACTCTTTAATTCAATATTTAGAAAGGTTTTCACTTAAAAACATGTTCTAGAAGCTGCGAATTGTTTTGCCAGTTTTGCAGTGATGCCAGTTTTGGTGTGTCTTGATGTGATTAGATGGACAAAGTTTTCAAGGCCAAGTTTGTTTGCTGCTTCTTTCTGTTGTTAGCCGAAGGAGCAGCGGGGCCTGTAATGAGGAGAGCGCAGGGTTCGAGTGCCTCGGAAATTTTCGCCCCAATATTAAACATGATTCTCAGGTGCTACGATGGGAATTTCGTGATTCCCAGTATACCTTAACACACAGGGCTGGCTTGGAGGACCACAGTAAAATACCGAGAAATTAATTATACGTGAAAAAAATGGTGAAAGAAGGGAAAGCTTGGTGAGAAAAGAACAATGAGGAAAATAATTCGAAATTAAAGGGGTTTATATTAAAATGAGAAATTCTGCTGAGAAAATGTAAATACAACGAAGCAAAGAAATGAATAAATGAATTTTATTTTCGTTGGGGCCCTTGATGAGGTGGATGAAAATACGGTGAATGTGGCGACGTGATGTGTAGAACGATCTCACCGGTGTTCGGAAGTAACAGAGATGATAGAGGGAAAAGATGAGATGAAGCAAAAGTGAAGCGACACGCAGAAAAGGGGTTTGATGGACCGCGTCTTAATGAGTTGGATCGAACGTAGTTGTACTGCAGTAGATGTAGAAACGCACTGATCGCATGAGCAGCTCAGTAGGCAGAGGAAAGTTGGTGGGGTGATGCCAGTTTTGGTGCGTCTTGATGGGATTAGATGGACAAAGTTTTCAAGGCCACGTTTGTTTGCTGCTCCTTTCTGTTGTTAGCCGAAGGAGCAGCGGGGCCTGTAATGAGGAGAGCGCAGAGTTCGAGGGCCTCAGAAATTTTCGCCCCAATATTAAACACTCATTCTTTTTCACAATTCTTTCATTCAATATTTAGATAGGTTTTCGCTTAAAAACATGTTCTAGGAGCTGAATTGTTACGAGTCGTCGCAAAATCAGAATCAGAAGGTACACAACACGAGTACAGAGCCCTAAAAGTAGGCGCAAAACCCCCCAAAAAATAAAAATAAACATATTTATGGCTATACAGAAAACCACGAACCGCGTAACTCACATCTCCCGTTCAAGCTTTCTATGTGTGTGTTATAAGGGGGGGGGGGTCCTAATTTTATTTATAATAACTATACATCAAAACCGAGCCCTCATTCGACTTTTTAAACTCATTTCCAAGGAATGTGGAATTTTTAAAATATTTGAAGTCAAACGGCGTGTGTTTTAGTGATGTTGAGAGTGCTTTCTAATATTTGATATTGTTACTTTCCTTGGCTCTACCAATTAGAAAGGAAAGTTATGTAATCGGCTGAAAAAAAAAATTTTGAGTTTTCTTCAGATCTTTACGTTTCAGACCCCCCTGAGTCCGAAAAACACTATTTGGGAAAATGGTCTGTGTGTCTGTGTGTGTGTATGTGTGTCTGTGAACGATTTTTAGAGAAAACCACCGTACCAAATCAGCTCAAACTTGATATCTCGCTCGAAAGTCACCATGGGACGCCAAAATAAGGGTATGAACAAAATCCACCAAAATTTAACTATAGTTATCATAGTGATCAAAACACCAAATATTTTTTTTCTCAAAAACGGCTCTAACGATTTTGATTAAATTTTTTATATTGATTAAGGCAATTATACCATGAAATTTCCATTCGTGGGAAAATGACTAGAGCAGCACAATAAATTACCAAAACTTTCGACGAAATAGATTTTAGCGCAGTTTTTAGAGAAAACCACCGTACCAAATCAGCTGAAACTTGATGTCTAGCCTACAGGTTACCATGGGACGCAATAATGAGGGTATGGGCAAAATCCATCGAAAGTTAACTATAGTCGTCATAGTGATCAAAACACCAGATTTTTTTTCTCAAAAACGGCTCCAACGATTTTAATTACATTTTTTATATTGATAGCTCTCAATAAGGCAATGATACTATAAAATTCAAATTCGTGGGAAAATGACGAGAGCAGCACAATAAATTATCAAAATTTTCGACGAAAAGCGTTTTTAGCGAGGTTTTTTCCTTTTAAACTCCGCTGGAATGTTAGTAGAATGTTAAAGAAAATTGGTACTGTAGTCCAATCCAATACCAATAGGGTGAGTATTTAAAAACGCTCATGAGATACATGGGGCTCACTCCAGAAATTCCTGAATTTCAACTACCGCCAGTTCTAACAGTTATTACCCAATAACTCTGCAAAAATTATTACTATCCTCCTTCAAAAAATCCGTGTCTACAGCCTCATTAATTGTCTGGGTACCATTTGCTCAATAATGGTCCTGCAATGAGTACGAGCAGCACAATAAATTCTTTAACTGTAATCGCTGCCGCTTCATGCTGCCGTAAAGCGTGGTTTGCCCAAGTTCAAATTAACTGAGTGATAAATGAATTGATTAAATACAACTAGCCATGTACCCGAGTGAATTGACGTAGAGCTAAGGAAAGTTGTGTGTTGCAACGCACCAGATATTTTTTTAACAAACTTAACGTACTGAAAAACAATATAGTTTAGTTATTTTCTCATAAATGGCGCTCATGTGACACTAATCTCTCTTAGTCTTACAGTTATCAAGAGCAACCTCATAAATTCTGGAACTCAAACGATCGTCGTTTTTGACTAATTTCGTTCGCGCTGTTTCCCCCATAATCCCAGAACTATGAACGGGACCCATCCATAAAAATCATGTTGAAAGTTTCAACTGCAACGGCCAAATAAATGCCGGAACATTAAGAGCTAAAGCTTTGTACGTTGAACGTTGAGTTATGTTTTAAGAGTTCATGTGAACTGAGTGATAAATAGATGGCATTAGTAGCTAGAACGAACGTGAGGCAGGTGGTAGGCAGTACGTCACACTTGAGAGTTTAAAGTTGGTCGGAGTTTACCACGTGGTAAATAATTTGTGCGTATTGCTGAGTAATGCTGTTTTTAGGCCTATGTTTCAACAACGAGTATCGAATGATCGTGTTTCCCTGTATACAAATAAAGAGCATGTTGTGCAAAGGAACCCTTCAAAATTATTAACGCAGTTCTAGTTATTGTAAATGGCGTGCGTACGTAGTTACCGGATTCAGACTACAGTATTTATACGGGAACACTATTTTAAACGTAAGCACTACACTAAGCAATTGAAGTTGCTCTGCCAACTAATATGCGATTACCCACAGTAATACTCACTCAGCTCTGGCTGAATCAGTTCGTTGCTCTTGACCCTAGCGGTAAACCCCGGGGGCAGGTTTTTTCCTTGCGTGACAAGAGTTCAATTAGCCTCACCTGCTAACAGAAGGCTTTAAGGATTAATTCCATAGTTGAGGACGGGCCCCTTCGGAGTTTTCAAAATGTTCACTCCCCCCTACCACCACTCAGGCATTCCTACACAGCTGCTCAGACCCAACTCTAAACGATGACAGTCCACTATCTCTGTTCTCGCTTCGACACCAGTTCACATATCGAGAGACTCACTGTGTTGGGTGAACTAGTTCTACTTGCTGCTTAATAAGAACTGTATTGTGCTAATCATGTGACCGTTTAAACCCAGTATAGTGGTACAGTCTCAATCTCGTTCATCTCTCTCATTCGTCAATCAATGCAGGTCTTTATTTCTCTCGCACCCCACAACCCAAATGGCCAAAAACTGGGAAATTCATCTCACAGAGGCTCGCTTAAAGGATTGTAACGGGCATAAAAGAGATATCGCACTATGTGAGTCGGGAAATGTACGATATCAGCCGGATGCAATTGGAACATAGAGTTTCACTCTCAATTACATTTGGGGAATTTTTACCATCACAAACAGGGCGAATAGGGAACCGCTCGGTTACCACTGACGCCAGCGAACTTTCGAGCGAATCGGGGCATTTGAGAGACCCAGTCAGCACAAATGGCCCGGACGAGCCTCCGCTGAATGGAAGGGTTTGGTTTGTCCCTCTACAGGATGACAATTAAAAGCTACTAGGTTTATGTAAAACGTTACATTTATTTTTACTAGGTTCACGTACTCTGGAATTAGATTATTTGTCGGTAGAGCCATAAAAATCGCTGAATGTACGTGAGAGTGAGCAAAGTATGATGCGTGGCATCAGATATGTTTGTGATCGGAGTTACTCTGTGGATCGCGAAAATTTTAAAAAAAAGTAGAGACGTAGTAGGAAAACTATTTACGTCTCTCATGTGTAAGTAGCAATCGTTTCTTGGACTTGGCAACTAAACTTTCAGCAGAACTTGTACAAGTTGTACAGTTCCGTCCCTCGCTCGTTCGCCCTCTCCGCTTGTTGGAGGCCGACACGTACCAAATGAGATCTGAGCGAAGTGCTTGGCAAGAAATAGAGTTGTAGCGAGAATTTCCGCCGAACTAACGGGAAACTTAGATCATCTCCATTAACAAGAATCGAAGCAAAAGGCGAAATTAAAGGCGCAGCGTCGATTGTCAGTTCAGCCCACATTTACGCCAGAAGATGTGGCGACTTCAGGATCACCCAAAGTCCCCAGCTCAGATTAAAACGATTCGGGAATATGGAGAACAGACGGGTTGAAACGTCGGGTTTGAAATAAAATGAGGGACTAATCAAATACACTTTAGGAGACCATCGGGGACTTCTCGTAAGTTTCCCTGAGGCACGTCCTCGGCATCCCTTATGGGCCAACTTAATTCCCCCTCACTCGGCTCTCTGAACTACTCATTTGTAAAGCAACTGAGTTCATTGAAAAGGCGAAAGTTGGCTCTCAAAGCTTTGCCGAACATCATACGGAGAGACGTCCTCACTTCAGGCGAATTTGCGTATAAAATACTGTCCGAAAGTCCAGGAACCGCCGCGCACACAACGCCAACTCAAAACAACTAAAAAGATAGTTGGTAGGTGGTTTTTAACAGCCAAAATAAAGGTTTTTGTTACAAAAGCTCTTACATTCAAAAAATTGCCGAAGACACAATTCAACAGTTGGTCATCACCAAACTTTCCTCAGTCCCACGTACAGTTCAACGGTTTTTACTTTCCTTGCTCTACGAAGTAGAAAGGAAAGTTATGTAATCGGCTGAAAAAAAATTTTGAGTTCTCTTCAGATCATTACGTTTCAGACCTCCCTGAGCCCGAAAAACACTATTTGGGAAAATGGTCTGTGTGTCAGTCTGTGCGTGTGTATGTGTGTCTGTGAACGATTTTTAGAGAAAACCACCGTACAAAATCAGCTCAAACTTCATATTTCGCTCGCGGGTCACCATAGGACGCCAAAATAGGGGTTTGAACAAAATCCACCGAAAGTTAACTATAGTTATCATAGTGATCAAAACACCAAATATTTTTTTCCTCAAAAACGGCTCTAACGATTTTGATTAAATTTTTTATATTGATAGTTCTCAATACGGCAATTATACCATAAAATTCCCATTTGTGGGAAAATGACGAGAGCAGCACAATAAATTACCTAAGCTATCGACGAAATCGATTTTAGCGCAGTTTTTAGAGAAAACCACCGCACCAAATCAGCTGAAACTTGATGTCTAGCCTACAGGTTACCATGGGACGCCAAATTAAGGGTATGGGCAAAATCCACCGAAAGTCAACTATAGTCATCATAGTGATCAAAACACCAAATTTTTTTTCTCAAAAACGGCCCTAACGATTTTGATTAAATTTTTTATATTGATAGTTCTCAATGAGGCAATGATACTATAAAATTCTCATTCGTTGGAAAATGACGAGAGCAGCACAATAAATTATCAAAATTGTCGACCAAAAGCGTTTTTCGCGCAGTTTTTTCCTTATAAACTCCGCTGGAATTCTGGTAGAATGTTAAAAAAAATTGGTATTGTAGTCCAATCTCATTTCAATTACGCCCGTTTCGCTTCCTACCAGTTCTAACAGTTATTTTCCAATAACTCTGCAAAAGTGATTACTATCCTTTTTTTAAAAATCGTGTTTACAGCCTCATTAATTATCTGTGTAACAATTGCTCAATAATAGTCCTGAAATGAGTACGAGCACACAATAAATTCCGGAACTGTAAGCGCTACCGCTTGCTGCTGCCGTAAAGCGTTGTTTGACCAAGTTCAAATTAACTGAGTGATAAATGAATTGAGTGAATAGAATAAGCCATGTACAAAGTGAATTTACGTAGAGCTAAGGAAAGTTGTGTGTTGCAACGCACCAGATAGTTGTCTTAGAAACTAACCCAAAATATTTTTTACTCAGCTTGTACGTAAAACGTTACGTTGAAACTGATTGCGCTCAGAGTTCTGGAATTTATTCTGTAGTTCTAGCTCAACTCAAAACATTTATTGAGTGACCAGCGTATTTCTGGACGGGACAACCAATTTTTTTGCGAAGATTCGTGTTTACTATCCAGAAATTATAGGGGAAACTCTAAACACTGTACAAGAGACGACAGTAGTTCAAATTACGGAATGTCGTGGGCTATTTTTAATTATATCATTACTGTCACCTAACTACTAACAAGTAACTTATTGGACTGCCAACAGCAGAAGTAGTATGAGCGGGGTTTATAAGGGAAAACACCACAAATCGATTTTGGACGGAATGCTAGATAATGGATTTGCTCCCGTCATTTTCTCTAAATATATTTACCGTCCACTTGTTTGGCGCTGTCCTCACATAAAATTCAACCAAAATCGAGCTGGTTTCTAGAAGAAAATAATTTTACTGTCTAGAGTGTGGGTTTTATGAGGAAATGTCAATTTGACTCATTGACAACTTACAAGTGACAAACAACGTCGTTAGCTCCACCAACAGGAGATCTTCCAACTTCAAGAAATAGCATCCACGTTTAAATGTTAGACTTAGATTCGAACCGATTGTGTTTAAACCTTCGTTTTGACGTCTTACGTTGATCCGCACGCTAAATATCAAATTCAGCCAACCAATCGCGTTCAAAGACCCACACACCGACCGTTGGCTCAAATTGAGTTTTCTTTCAGATATTTACGTTTCAAAGGCAGAAAAAAGCCCGAGAAAGTGGTCTGTGAAAGCGAGTTTCCAAGCCTAGCTGGACCAAATTAGTTGAAATTTTATATTTAGCTTTTTTTTGGCAGATCGACGCTAATATAACATTTTTATTCGTGGGAAAATCGCGAGAGAAGCAAAATGAATTAAAGAACAAACCCAAATACAACAACAATATCGATTTTATACAGGTTTTTACTTTCCGCTACCTGAAGGGAAGGAAGTATAGTAATCGGCCCAAAAAAAATTTGGGTTTTCTTCAGATCTTTACGTTTTGAGTCTAAATACTGAGTCTAAAAACCATAATTTCGACCCATGGTCCGTGTGTGTGTCTGTAGTTCGATTTGCGGGAGAACGGCTGATCCGATTGAGCTGGTTCTTTTTTTGTTTTGTTCGTTATTTTTTGTAGACACCAAAATAAGGTTATGGACGATTTCGGCCGATGGGAAGAGGGGGGACGAAAATGTACCAAAAACTAGGGATTTTCGCATTTTTCTCGAAAACGACTCTAACGATTTGGATTAAACTTTCAAATTATCTTTTCCTAATCAATACCTAACTTTTCTTTTCCATACATATCTCCATGAAAATACGGTGAACGGAGATATAGGCCCATGAAGCAAAAGTAGGTTTTTTACGCTTTTTGGCAAAACGGCTCCAACGATTATCACCAAACTTTAGAGATGTTTTCGAATAGTTAATACCTACATATTCTTTTCAATAAATGTTCCTCTGATAGTCCATTGAACAGAGATAAAAATCAAAATGTGTCGAAAATAACTTTTTTTTTTTAACATTTCCGTAAATTCCAGGGTAACTTCTTCACCAAATGTGATAAATCCTAATGAAGTGTCTTTTAGTCACCTATACCAACATTTCGTTCTGTATAATTATTTCTGTATATATATGTTGAACGGAGATATAAGCCAAGTTAACTCATAAAAGGAGATTTGTCGAATATTAATTTATCGGTATTCAATTTTCTCAAAAACAGCTCTAACGATTTCGATCAAACTTTCGGAGTAGTCTCAGCTAATTAGTACGTACATTTTGTTCTGCATAAATGTTCCTGTAAAAATGCGTTGAACGAAGATATAGCGCCCGCCTATGTAGGTGGTGTTCGAACTTACGGGGGTGGCGGAAAGTTGTGTGTTGCTACGCACCAGATATTTATTCATAAAGCTTGACTTCTCACAAAAATCGTGAGGGTAGTCCAGTATACTACTTATACCAACAAATTTTAACAATTACCATAGGGTAATTAGGAGCAACACGATAAATTTCAGAATTGAAATACTGTCGTTTCATCAGCTAACTTTTCCACGGCGTGTTCCACCCTTTAACTCCAGAGTAATAAATACAAACCTACCTACTTGCTGGTCAATAATGATCATGACATAACTAGGAGTAACGCAATAAATTCCAGAACGTTAAAGCTTCTCGCAATAACACGCTGAGTTGAGTTCTAGTTGACGAAGTGGATTCGTTGATGGAGCGGTAAAAACTAGTTGAACGCACGTTGCGTTGAGGAAAGTTGTGATAAATCGCACCAGATACATTTTTTACCAAACCCGCCCATGTTATTCGAATCTGCTAAGCTGCCCAACTATCCGTTTCCAAAATTGTGATTATTTCCTCAACCGTGGATGACCAGGAAAAATGTTCTTAGAATGGTAACTCCCACGTCCCCTTCCTGGCAAAGTTTCATTTTACGCAGAGGTTCAAAAGAAATTTTAAATCCCTATCTTCCTCCACCAGGTAAATTGCTGCTATTGAGAGAATTTTACAATTTGTTATTTTACGTCATATTTACGGGACGAATTGCTTAGCATCCATTGATTGCAATTATACGTATGGATTACCCTAGAAATATCATAAATTTTGTTTAACACTATTTCCTCAACAATATTTGAACCGCAGAGCGTGATTTATTGGGTAAACACTGAAAAATCTAGATTTTCCCAAGTACAATACGTATTTCATACACTATTCACATAATGTTAGGTTTGATATTGCAAAATATTACTAGAAAAACTTTGAAACTGCTATCGCCAACTTCCTTTTTGCAACATGTAAACGCTACATAAACTATGGACTGGCTCGAAAGGGGGAAAGGTCAAGGCTTTAATATCGATGTCGCGTGGAACACGAAATGAAAGGTTGGCGGGCGATGTAACGACAGCCCCGTAAATTAGATACCAGCTACCAGTTTATTGGGATTGAAATTGACCGAGCTTATTATAATTGGGCTTACCAAAGGAACATTTGCTCGACAGAATTGTCTATTAAAATACTCCGGTGTTGATTTTTATCATTGGAACGCGGGTGGCACTAAAACGCGGCTATTTGATGAACTTCCATCAAACTACATTTATGAACGGCATTTGATGCTTAAAGCTTATCGCCCGAAAGTACCGAATATTTTGTTCCTACGGGGGAAAAAAGGTCACATTAAATGTAATTAAGAAACTTTTTGCTGGCCAACCGGTTGAAAGCTTTGCCATTCTGGAGAAAGCAAGAAAAAAGCAAGGAAACTCGAAGAAAATGTACCGAAATCGCGTATCATTAGTTGAGTCGGGAATTAAAAATACTCGAAAACTCGTACAAAACTTGTAGCGGTAGTAACAGGATCATCGATCTTATAGTACTGGACGATGAAATAAGTGCGTCCGATAGAACGAGCCCCCAAAATTCATCGGCGTGTGAGGTGGCTGCAAAAGTAAAATATCTGGTGCGTTGCAACACACAACTTTCCTTAGCTCTACGTCAATTCACCATTTACATGGTTATTTCTACTACCTCAATTCATTTATCACTCAGTTCATTTGAACTTGGACAAACAACACCTCACAGCAGCAGGAAGCGGTAGCGCTTACAGTTCCGGAATTTATTACGCTGCTCGTACTCATCCCAGGACTATTATTGAGCAATTGGTACTCAGAGAATTAATGGGGCTGTAAACAATAATTTTAACAATAACAGAGATGATAGAGGGAAAAGATGAGATGAAGCAAAAGTGAAGCGACACGCAGAAAAGGGGTTTGATGGACCGCGTCTTAATGAGTTGGATCGAACGTAGTTGTACTGCAGTAGATGTAGAAACGCACTGATCACATGAGCAGCTCAGTAGGTGGGGTGATGCCAGTTTTGGTGCGTCTTGATGGGATTAGGTGTACAACGTTTTCAAGGCCACGTTTGTTTGCTGCTCCTTTCTGTTGTTAGCCGAAGGAACAGCGGGGTCTGTAATGAGAAGAGCGTAGAATTCGAGGGCCTCAGAAATTTTCGCCCCAATATTAAACACTCATCCTTTTTCACAATTCTTTAATTCAATATTTAGATAGGTTTTCACTTAAAAACATGTTCTAGAAGCTGAATTGTAACGGGTCGTCTCAAAATCAGAATCAGAAGGTACACAACATGAGTACAGAGTCCTAGAAGTAGGCGCAAAACCCAAAAAAAAATATCTGGTGCGTTGCAACACACAACTTTCCTTAGCTCTAAAACAATTCACTTTGTACATGGCTAATTCTATTTAATCAATTCATTTATCACTCAGTTAATTTGAACTTGGTCAAATTACGCTTTATGGCAGCAGGAAGCGGTAGCGCATACAGTTCCAGATTTTATTGTGCTGCTCGTACTCATTGCAAGACCAATATTGAGCAATCGGTACACAGATAATTAGTGAGGCTGTAAAAATAAATTTTTTGAAGAAGGATAGTAATTACTTTTGCAGAGTTATTGGGTAAAAACTCTTAGAACTGGTAGTAAGCAAAACGGCGGTAGTTGAAATTCCGGAATTTCTGGAGTAAGCCCCGCGTATCTTATGATCATTTTTAAACACTCATCCTATAGATATTGGATTGGACTACAACACCAATTTGTTTTAACATTCTAGTAACACATTCCAGCTGAGTTTGTAAGGAAAACCCGCGCTAAAAAGCTTTTCTTCGAAAATTTTGATAATTTATTGTGCTTCTCTCTTCATTTTATGGTATAGTTGCCTTATTGAGAGCTATCAATATAAAACATGTAATCAAAGTCATGAGAGCCGTTTTTGAGAAAAAAATTTGGTGTTTTGATCACTATGATAACTATAGTAAACTTTCGGTGGATTTTGCTCATACCCTTATTTTTGCGTCCCATGGTAACCTGTAGGCTGGACATCCAGTTTCAGCTGATTTGGTACGGTTGTTTTCTCTAAAAACCGCGCTAAAATCGAATTATTCGAAAGTTTTGGTAATTTATTGTGCCAGCCTTCGTCATTTTCCCACAAATGAGACATTTATGTATAACTGCCATATTGAAGGCTGTCAATATAAAAAATTTAATCAAAATCGTTAGAGTCGTTTCTGAGAAAAAAATTTGGTGTTTTTGACTCTGGAGGGTCTGAAACGAGAAGATCTGAAGAAAACTCAGCCGATTACATAATTTTCCTTTCTACTTTGTAGAGCCAAGGAAACTAAAAAGGCAAATGCTCATAATTTTCTTCTATAAGAAAGTTAATAAACTAGCTTAAAAAATTCCCATTCAATATTTCTGGGGAGGGGCGGGGGGAAGACCCACCACTGCTGTTAGCAACTGATCAAATCCGTTTTACATAAACGTTTAGGTAAGAAAAAACACAAAAGACAAAAGAAAATTGTGAGCTCGTGATTCCGGCATTTATTGAGCCGCTCCTACTTGTGCCACTACTACTACTGTAAAAAAAAAGAATTTACTGCTTTGGACTTGTATTATGAGAACACGATAGTAAATGAAACAGCCTGGGTTGGGGTTGCTCCTAATTACCTTATCAGCGTTATTAAACGTTCGTCGCGTAGATAGTTTATTGGAGTACATCCTGATTTATCTGAGGATGCAGCATGTACAGAGGAAAGTCAAAATGGGCTTTTTGATAATCGATTGTGCTGCTCTCGTAATTTTTCCGCTGAACTTCACGGCACTATCGTTGTGTACTGAGGTGGAAGTTCGGAGATGCTTTTTGACGAGCTGCTGACTCAGGCAAAAATTACGGCAATCGCGCCGGAGATTCGATCCACAACCCTCGACTTACGTCGAGAATTATGAATCGACTGTCTTGACCACTAGACCACGATCAACCGGTTGCCTTTAACAGGAGTCAGTCAGGACATCAGCGGACTCTTTTAAGGAAAGAATTTACGAGAGTTGAGCGAATCCCCGGAAAATCCGATCTTTGATTCGAGAAATGAGAGGGCTACAAGGAAAGTCTTTTTTCTTTCGCACTGTAGTGGGCGCGTCGCCCATTTTACCTTCGCGCTGGAACTTTCTCAGCGTCAGCTAATCCCGGACCCGAGAACTCGTCTCATTATTTTCTCTTAATTTTTTTAATTTTTTTCTCTGGGCCTCTTCTTTTTCTTGGAAAGAAGAAATTCGACCACTAGTTGGGCGCCAATTGTTACGAAAGGAAGGAAGTTTGGAGATGCTTTTGAAGAGCTGCTGACTCAGGCAAAAATTACGGCAATCGCGCCGGAGATTCGATCCACAACCCTCGACTTACGTCGAGAATTATGAATCGACTGTCTTGACCACTAGACCACGATCAACCAGTTGCCTTTAACAGGAGTCAGTCAGCACATTGATATTCGGAGCTGTTCGTACTAAAAATGTAATCAAAATCGTTAAAATCGTTTTGGAGAAAAAAAAGTGTTTGTTGTTTTGCTCGCCATGGTAAATATAGTTCGTTTTTGGCCGATTTTGTTCACTCTTATTTTGGCATCCGATAGTCACCTGCAGGGTACATATTAAACATTTCGTTAAACAGCCTTTTTCGCTCTATCGTTCAAAGACACGCTTTCCATTTTCCCAAATGGTGTTTTTCAGACTCAGCTGTGCTTAAAACGTTAAGTTAGTTCTGAGGAAAACTAAAAAAAAAAAAAAGAGTCTCTGACCCGATTACATAACTTTGTAGAGCTAAAAAAAGTAAAAACGTAGATCAGTTGAAATTACTGATGTGTTTTGCTCGTTCCAATTGGACTATTGGAGTTCTAATCTCAATATTGGGATGGTTTCGAATATAGCCGTGTTATTAGCGGGCTTTAACTTCATTAACAGCAACGGTAGTACGTTGAATTTTCAAAAGAGCGGCCGCTCAGCGGAGAGAACATAAACGAGACCGTAGTACATTAAATGTTATTACCTTCCCGGCAGTAAAAGCTCGAGCCAGTCAGAGCTTAATGACAACCAGTTGGCACGAATTTGGTGAATTGGGTTCCGAAGGCTCGGCCGAGTAAAAGCGAAACAAGTTTTTGTGGAAATGAAAATCGTTTAAGAGCTAGTGAAAGTAAATTGACCTGCTTCGAGGACGTATTCCCGCTTTTGTTGGCAGAAGTCTACAGCCGGGCCGATGTGTCCGAGAGGCACCTGCAAAACAAATGATCGTGTCTTGAAATATTCATCAAACAGTCGGACAGTCACTAAACGACAATTATTCAGTCAGTACAGAAAAGTGATGCCGGTTTAAGGTCATTTAAGGTGATGCAGACCTGCTGCGGATATTCCGATCCGAGGCCCACCATTTCAAGAATTTAACCCGTCCCCGAAGTGCGAAATAGTCGTGTAACGTGCCACTAATGGACTTTATTGAAACTGTCAAGTTAGGGCGCCAATTTATTTTTGTGAAATTAAAATGAACGGGACGTAAAAAAATAAATTACTTGTGAGGATGAACCTCTGAATTGCAATAAAAACAAATATAATAAATTGAAGAAAGGAAATTATACTTTAAAAGAGAGAAAAGAAAAGGGAAACAAAATTTAGCTGTCACAAAACTGATTTAAAATAACGAATTTGGGTAGAAAGAACTAAAAATAACTAAAGTTAACGTACCTGTTAGGTGAGTCCGTCTCCTCTGGCTTGTGAGTTACTGTGGGCAAGCGCTTTCGATGTAAAGACATCATCGTCTGGCCGTTAAGTCAGTACTCCTTTGCCTACTGGCGGATATAACCCAATTTCTTTAATAACTAAAAATAATGTCTTCTCCTACCTAACCTAAGGCCTGCCGAAAATAAATAAACGAATCCACTGACTTGAGAACTGTGGAGTCTTCTCTCTTCGTTCGAACAATAAAGTTCTAAGGGAAGTCTTCTAAAGGAACAGGTATTCCTTCGGGAAGAGAGCGGGAGATATGGCGGAACGGGAAATACGGGAACGTGTCTTCTTTTTAAAAGCTCAGCCAAGGGAAGAATAACCTTTTTTTTTGTCTTCTGAAACCTTTCTTCTACTCTGACAAGCGCTGTTCCAAGCGGCTCGATTGGTGCTTTAACTAACGCGAGAGGAGACACCCAGCCGCGTCAGTATTCTTCCTCTTTCACGTTACAAGTTACGTTCCGATGTTGCAATCGTGTAAAATATCTGGTGCGTAGCAACACACAACTTTCCGCCACCCCCGTAATTTCGAACACCACCTACATAGGCGGGCGCTATATCTTCGTTCAACGCATTTTTACAGGAACATTTATGGAGAACAAAATGTAGGGACTAGTTAGCTGAGAGTACTCCGAAAGTTTGATCGAAATCGTTAGAGCCGTTTTTGAGAAAATCGGAATACCGATAAAATAATATTCGACAAATCTCCTTTCTTGAGTTAACTTGGCTTATATCTCCGTTCAGCATATAAATACAGAAATAATTATGGAGAACGAAATGTTGGTATGGGTGACTGAAAGACACTCCATTAGAATTTATCACATCTGGTGAAGAAGTTACCCTGGAATTTACGGAAATGTTCGAAAAAACGTTATTTTCGGCACATTTTGATTTTTATCTCTGTTCAATGGACTGTCAGAGGAACATTTATTGAGAATAATATGTAGGTATTAACTATTCGGATACATCTTGAAAGTTTGGTGATAATCGTTGGAGCCGTT
Organism: Pachypeltis micranthus; assembly: GCA_020466155.1. Lineage (NCBI taxonomy): Eukaryota > Metazoa > Arthropoda > Insecta > Hemiptera > Miridae > Pachypeltis > Pachypeltis micranthus. The sequence continues at coordinate 65,141,862 of CM035770.1, forward strand.
TTGCCAAAAAGCGTAAAAAACCTATTTTAGCTTCATGGGCCTATATCTCCGTTCACCGTATTTTCATGGAGATATGTATGGAAAAGAAAAGTTGGGTATTGATCAGTAGAAGATAATTTGAAAGTTTAATCAAAATCGTTAGAGCCGTTTTCGAGAAAAATGCGAAAAACCCTAGTTTTTGGTACATTTTCGTCCCCCACCCCCCCTTCCCATCGGCCGAAATCGTCCATAACCTTATTTTGGTGTCTACAAAAAATAACGAACAAAACAAAAAAAGAACCAGCTCAATCGGATCAGCCGTTCTCCCGCAAATCGAACTACAGACACACACACACACACACACATACACACACACATACACACACACATACACACGGACCACGCGCCGAAATTAGGTTTTTTAGACTCGGTAGGGTCTGAAACGTAAAGATCTGAAGAAAACCCAAATTTTTTTTTTGGGCCGATTACTATACTTTCCTTCCCTTCGGGTAGCGGAAAGTAAAAAGGGTTCAAGTTTCTTCAGAACTTTACGTTCTGAGGCCTACAGTTCGAAAAGTTGCTTGTTGGTGCTGCTACCGATCCAGTGAAGGTTCACGATCAGACTGTTACGGATCCCGTGAGTGTTTGTCAGTGCCAGACGGTAGGGGAACCCGCGATATCCAAAAATGGGTGCCCAAGTCGACTTATACAGAAATAGAACCCATTCAATAGGATTCCGATGAAGGAATATAAAGTTGTACTGCTGTTATCGGTGCACTGTCTTGCTACCTAAGCAGCGTTAGTCACGTGAAGGTGGTCCACTGACGAGGCCAGGGCAGTAACACAGCGTATTCACCTCAGAGGTGATGTATGAATGAAGGGACAGGAGGCAAATAAGGGCAGCTGACATTATCTACCACAGTGTACAAGCTCAAGTGAAGGACGCAGAGAGACATCATCCCTGTGTGTAGACAATGGTTTGCTGAGCCTTCATTACATATTTTCCCACACTAGGGGAAAAGGATGTGTCTTGCAGGGATTTCAGATCAATCATTAGGTGTGGAACACGCGCGGTTCTTACCAGCTGCTTTGGTGTTTGTTCGAGAAAAGCATCGACTTCGTGGATATAACGATGTGAGCAATGACAGCAGACAAGAAGCTTCTCAACCTCTGTCTTGTTTTTGACAAAGAAAGGGGTCTACTTTCAGTTGGCGTTAAAAAGTTGATGTTTGTACAATTTATTTCAACTAAGCCGATGAATTTCTGAAGGATCAGTGAGAAAAAGGAGATATTTGCTAAGGGCGAGGTCCATTTTCTTACTCCCTGGGGGCGATAACCGTGAAAATGGGTCTCATTACCGAGCAGCAAGGGGAAGGGATCGAGAGCATCGAGGGAGTGATGAGGGGAACGAAGTGGCGAACATGAAGTGGTTTCTAACGAAAAGGGAGGATATTGCTTCTGAAGACCTCTCAATTACGCAACTGTTGGAATAATTGCAGGTACGATTCCAGAGATGGCTCACTACCTGATCCTCAACGATATCGTTTATCGACATAACAATATTTCGCAGTAGTTCACATAAATCCATTAACAACGCATCGTATAACTCCGCCCCACGCACATTCGGAGATTTTTCTAGCGAGGATCTAAACCTACGCGTTTTCCACTCAATTCATATGAACTTGGCAGTCCTTCCACATTTATTTGATTGCTCCGAATCGTGCTACATTATAGATAATTAACGGGACACGAAAATAACGTACTTTAGGAAAATTCCTGTTCACGGTTCTGGAACGATGAGGAAACCCTCTGCGATTGTTCCTAAATATTTTATGGCCGTTATTACATTTCAGTCATATAGGTACCCTTATTGATCAGTCAAGACAGTTTTGTCGCATGGTTTGTCACATGAGCAGGATTTATAGTGGCAAATTGTATTTAATATTAATTTTTATCGAAATGTTCGATAATTTATTGTGCTTCTCTCGTAATTTTCCACTACGTTACTTTGCATGTTGTTATTTTTCAAGTTACGTTACTTGGGAATTTAATAAAAATTTTTAGAGCTGGCTTTGTGAAAAGAACTGTTGATTTTTACTTTCCTTGGCTTTACGAAGTAGAAAGGAAAGTTATGTAATCGGCTGAAAAAAAAATTTTGAGTTTTCTTCAGCTCTTTACGTTTCAGACACTATTTGGGAAAATGTTCTGTATGTCTGTGTGTATGCGTGTCTGTGAACGATTTTTAGAGAAATCCACCGTACAAAATCAGCTCAAACTTGATACCTCGCCCGCAGGTCACCATGGGACGGCAAAATAAGGGTATGAACAAAATCCATCGAAATTTAACTATAGTCATCATAGTGATCAAAACGCCAAATATTTTTTTTCTCAGAAACGGCTCGAACGATTTTGATTACATTTTTTATATTGATAGCTCTCAATAAGGCAACTATACCATAAAATGCCCATTTGTCGGAAAATGAGGAGAGCAGCACAATAAATTACCAAAATTTTCGACGAAATCGATTTTAGCGCGGTTTATAGATAAAACAACCGTACCAAATCAGCTGGAACTTGATGTCTAGCCTACAGGTTACCATGAGACGCCAAATTAAGGGTATGGGCAAAATCCACCGAAAGTTAACTATAGTCATCATAGTGATCAAAACACCAAATTTTTTTCTCATAAATGGCTGTAATGATTTTGGTTACATTTTTTATATTGATAGCTCTTAATAAGGCAATGATACTATAAAATTCTCATTCGTGGGAAAATGACGAGAGCAGCACAATAAATTATCAAAATTTTCGACGAAAAGCGTTTTTAGCGCAGTTTTTTCCTTATAAACTCCGCTGGAATTCTTGTAGAATGTTAAAAAAAAATTGGTATTGTAGTCCAATCCAATACCTATAGGGTAAGTATTTTAAAACGCTCATGAGATACATGGGGCTCACTCCAGAAATTCCTGAATTTCAACTACCGCCGTTTCGCTTTCTACGAGTTCTATAAGTTTTTACCCAATAATTCTGCAAAAGTAATTACTATCCTTCGTCAAAAAATTTGTTTTTACAGCCTCATTATTTATGTCCATTATCTGTGTACCAATTGCTCAATAATGGTCCTGGAATGAGTACGAGCATCGCAATAAATTACGGCACTGTAAGCGCTACCGCTTCCTGCTGCTGTGAAGTGTTGTTTGTCCAAGTTCAAATGAACTGAGTGATAAATGAATTGATTAAGTAGAAAAAGCCACGTAAAAAGTGAATTGACGTAGAGCTAAGGAAAGTTGTGTGTTGCAACGCACCAGATATTTTTTACATAAGGCCTCAGGATGATAGTTTTGGGCCGATTTTATTCATGACTTATTCTGCACCACATGTTAATGGATGTTAATAGCTGAATATCAAATTCTAAGCGTTCTTTGTTCACAGACAACACAGATATTGTTCTCAAATTGCGTTTTTCAGACTCAGAAGTCTTTTCAAGCTTTAAACCCTGGCGAAAATTGAACAACAAAAGTTCAGCTTTTTTGTTTTGTAAGGCTAGAAAGTAAAGTTCTCTAATTATTCCATAACCGTTATTATTAAACGTCCTTTCTGCAGATTGCTCATCTTTAGCACGTGTCACATGAGCCAGATTTGTAGAGAATAACTGAACTAAAATCAATTTTTGTCGGGATTTTCGATAATTTATTATGCCGCTCTTGTATTTTCCCCACAGATGAAGATTTCCTTTTGATCACACACAAAATTTAATCAACATCAGTACTGCCGTGTTTGGCTACAGTTAGTTTTGAATCAATTTTGCTCCTTCGTCGTCCCAAGTTGATGTGTATATCAAGTGTGTTGAAGTACGTCAAGTCTTTTTTCTCTGGTTAATGTCTGACATAACGAATATCATCTTACCTCAGAAACCAGCCCCTTTGCATCGGAGTGAACTTGGAAGTGTATATTTCCTCCGAAACAAGTCTCCTGAAAACAAGAATAAAATATTAAAAGCTCAATAAAAGTGGCTCTCTTTTGCTTCCTTACTTGATTTTTACATAAAACCTAAACATTTTCTCCACTAATCTTCTGTGAGCCCGGAAAAAGTAATTTTGCTTCTACTACGCATTAAATTAGGACTCGCGGAAAATTGTGTTGAAAAAACGGAACAATCAGATGAAAGAAGAGAAAATGCGAATTGGAGAAATTCGTCCGCTTATTTGAGGCTAAGGTTAAGAAAGGTGTGGCGACGATCTCACGGACGGAAAATGTTTTAATGTTCTTCAGTGTACCGAAAGAGCAGTGTGACGTATTTGCGGCAATAGTTCATGCTTGACTGCAATGTTCGTATGTAATATGTTCACATGTCTCGGATACAGTACGTCACTTGAGATTAATATTATCCGCTTTCGCTAGGTATTATGTCCTGAAAAATGAGGATTTGTGAACGACGCACACGGCGAGCTTGTCTATCGAGATATCAAGAATAGTGCGATAGTTCAAAAGCTATTGCCGAGAGATCCCGTATAACAACAGTAAAAATTCAAAGCAAAGTTCTAGATGAACTAATTAGCGGTAAACTGTATTCAAGCAACTCAAACCCCATTTTGTTCCCCGTGATTATTTCTGTACCTATCTGTTGAACGGAGATATAAGCCGTAAGAGCTCGGAAAACGAGGTTTCTCGGATAACAATTTATCGGTTTTCCAATTTGCTCAAAAACCACTGTAACGATTTGAATCAAACTTACGAACTACTCTCAACTAAGTAGTACCTACATTTTGTTCTGAATAAATGTTCCTGTTAAACCGCGTTGAACGAAGATACAGCGCCCGTATATGTAGCAGGTCGTCAAATTTACGGGGGCTGTGGAAAGTTGTGTGTTACTACGCACCTGATATTTTATTAACGCGGCTTGTTCAAGACTAAAATGTATTAATACGTACTAACGTGTTTTATTTCCATCCTCTGAAGGCATACAGGAAGATCGAGGCGATTATGCATTATTTTTTTTGATCCATCGAGACAGAATACTTCAAATATATAATTAGTAATTTTAGCCCAGAAGTTGAGTCTGCTGTATGAAAACATTTTGAAGGTAGTTATTTAGCTATTTAATAGTTTACTGAGTGGATGTAGATGCGATTCACGTCATTTTCACCTGTCAACTATCAACTTTTTTTTTAACCCTGGATAATAATATTTTAGCGACTCTGCTTTGATGATGCATTACAGAACATTTTATAGTAAAATTGATGGATGTTGAACTGATTTACATCGTTTGCAAATATCAACTAATGAATCAATTTTTGAGCCAAATTTGTGCATTTTTGGAGGATGTCAGCTCGAATGAGCCCTCAAAATGAAGAAAGCAGACAATGGTAATTTTTAAAGTACTCCACTTCGCCTATTAGTAACATAAATTTCAAGTTTCAACTCAGTAAGTCAATTATTGACCAAAATTTAATGCAAATTTGGATTTTGTCTGCAAGTCGGGGTTCACGAAACTATTGTGGCGTAGCCGGGTTTTACTTCTCAGGATGCGAATCCACCATACAAATTTCCGATGTTATTGTAAGTCTTAAATTTGGTTCAAAATTCGACGAATTTGAATTTTCTCTGCTGACGCTGGTCTAAAAGTGAGAAGTAACAGACTCCCGTTTTTCGTCACTTTTTCACAGTACAATTGTATGGCATGATATTCAGCCGTCGATTCAATAAGTCAAAATTTGATCCGAATTTGAACGAATTTTGATTGACTCTGCAACTTAATGGCCAAGGATGGGAGGCAGCCGAGTTGTGAATTCAGAAAGTACAAGCCAATTCCTCAACTGTCGTAAATATTGTGACTATCAACTAATAAGTTAAATTGTGACTTTTTTGTTGAGTCGCCATTTTCTTTGTCCATACTTCAAAGAGAGCAGAGAACCGGGGTTTTAGCAAACATTAAGGGAACTATCAGAAAAGCAGCTGTCAGTATTAAGCAACTTTCAACTAAAAGGTCAGTATTTTTAGCCCTCGGCTCCAGGACTATAAAACATTTACGTGATGCGACGACAAAATTGATTTTTGTTGCATGATATATCTATAGAACTGGAAGGACTTTCATGGAAAATGTATGTTCCTCGCGCCTAGTTTAGGGTAACAGTTTCATCTAAGATACACACAAAAAAAGTCTATGAGCTCCACCGACTATGATTTGAAAATGCATCCTAATGCACTTTATATATCCGAGACGTGGGGAGTTGCGCTTTTTTTTCTTTTTTTTTAATGAACTAGTTGGTAACAGGCAACTAGTGACTAGGTGGCATCATGACTGTCAAAATGGATAGCAAGACGAAGATTGACGCTCCTCAGAGATGGACGTGAAATATAAGTCACCGATTTGCTGAAATGTTATTCGTTCTGTAAACCCCCAATGAGTCACTTCAAGTGAACTTTTAATCTCCTCGTACTGATCTTCTACTTTTCCAAAGGTCGAGTGTCCCAAAGGGTCGCTAGAGGTTGATTTAGGGAGATTGGTTCGCCCTTCAAAGTGAATTATCCGAGGATATAGAGATACCTCTTCCTGGCTCAAGGGAGAGCTTTCCTCGCCCCTTTCCACAAGGGTGTTCCCTTCCGATGGAGTGTGAAATAAAATGTTTTTGTTACTTCACTTCTGAGTTTTATGCCATTTTTATGGGTAGCGGAAAACCGCAACAAGAAGAAACTGAAACAAAATACTCGTAACATTAAAAAGACCTGCTCGCTTATTTCATGTTTCGTATTGAGACTTTTCATAGCTGTGGAAAATTTTTCAATTCCTAGTACGACCTAAATATCTTCAATATTCTCCATATTATATTCGTTTTGAAATAAAAACTCGTCTTTAATCGTCTGGAAACCTGTTTCTTAAATGTAAGTAATGTGCAAGGTGGTAAAACTGGGAGTTGAGGCCGTGACGTCAAAGGCAATATAAACTATGAAGACTCGCAAATTCGAATAATCATAACGAAAAGCGAATGTAAACAAAGACTGTGCAGGAAAGGCCGCAGAAAACGAATTTGAACAAAACGTTGTAGGATGAAATTTTTTTTAAATAATCAGAAATAGTCAGACTGTTTTTATGGCTTATAGAAAGAAATTTATGATATGCAGCGACTTGCTTTGTCATTCTGCACATACCTACTAGTCAGAGCTCATACCAACATGCCCACGAAGCTCTTATGAGCCTTCTATTTCGAATCAAAGAACCGAAGCGACAGTAATTCGCTTATTCACGGCCAGTCAAACAGGAAAAAGCAAAATTACATAACGCGGCGAAGCACTAAATATTAGTGGAAAAAATGACCGGAACGAAAGCAGTTCAGGGCAGGCCAGTGGGGAAATTGAGCAAGTGAGGAACGAGGAGTTTGGTACCGTAGTTCAACGGTGATTCAATTCTCATTTTGAGTAGCCAACGATCACGGTTGTAACGAGCAGCTAACAGTATTAAAGCCTTATATAACTGCAACGCCATGACCCCGACACTGCATTTCTGCCATGAAGGGATATCGCGGTATGCAAGTTGGTCAACTTCTCACCCCCGCTGAGCGAATCATCATTTATGTTGAGTTGATTTCCGTGTAAACAAAGAAAAGTAGCCCAATTTGTTTCAATGAAAATATTGTTAAGTACAAAACCGAAAGAGTATGTACGAAATCAGTAAACAAAGAACGGTTTTCTTGGGAAGGTTTTGTCTGAACGCTCATTAGTTCGCGGGATAGATCGGGTTATTCGATTGTGATTGCGAGATTTCTAGTCGTAATTATCGAAGCGACTTCGGCTAGACACCCGCCGCTTTTCAAACTGCAGAAATAACCATTCTTCCTCAACTTTGACTATACACACACAGGCCATGAGCCGAAATCAGGATTGTGCGATTCAGTCGTCCTCAAAATGTAAAGTTCTGAAGATAACACAACCTTTGTGAAAGGTTGCAATATTTTCCTTACCCTTGTGGATACGGGAAGTTTTTCAAAAGCAACTGTTTTATTGCTGTCTCGAATCGAACGTATGATCGAATATAGAGATGACTCATTGTAGTAGTAACTTATCACAAACCAAATGAAATGGAGCTCAAACCTTCAGGTATTGAAATAGTGACGCAATATGTCCCACGAACCAAACAATCTTTTTAGATCTGATCTCATCCCACTTCGTCTTCTTTCTTTTCTACGATCTGAGGGAAGGTTCCTTTCCTACTTATTGCGAATTGCGCTGGACATCACGGGTATCTTTAAATTGATGGAATTACCTTCGACCCTACAGTCTCAGCAGTGCCTCTCCAGTGGTTGAGGTAGGAGCAACATATTACGATAAACGGATAGGCAGTTCTAGAGTTATGTATTCTAGTTAAAAGGATGATAAATACAAATACGTGAAATGCGATGATTGAATGCTCACGCAAGGCCACTTCTGAAATTTACTTAATTGGTATTGTGTTTACATTAAGATGAATGTTCGTTAGGTAGTTTTACTTTCTTCTTTCCAAAAGTGAAAAGATTTGGTTATAATCATCCAAAAATAAATACAAATTTGAGCTTTCTCCTGACCTGAACGTTTCGTGGCCAACTAAATCGAAAAAAAACCACGGTCTGTGCCTGTGTGTGGTTTGCAGGAGAACAGATGAACTGATTGAGCTCGTTCTTTCATGCATCCGTTACTTTTAAGATTCAGAAGTGAAGGATTCTCGTGTTTTTCTCGAAAATCGCATCCAAGATTTTTATTAAACGCACAGCACATCTTCGTGTTTTATTTGATTTATTTTCACTAAACAATTTTGTGAAAGGAAGGTTAAGGCCTAGGAAGAATAAGTACGATTTTTTAACTTGTGGGGAGCACATATTGACGATTAACACCGAATCTCAGGGTATCTTTGAACTGTCAATACCTTTACATTTTTCTTCACAAATATTTTTCTGACAGTTCGTTGAACGGAAGTAACCAAAATATGCCACAACGCGCTTTATTCTAAATATTTTCAATATTTCTGTTTTTTATTGTTACTCACATCTATTTCTATAACTATCTGGTGTATAAGCCAAAATACATGGGAAAATGAGACTTGCATAATGATCGCTTTTCGAATTTTCTCAAATACCGCTCTAACGACTTCGATCAAACGGATACTCTCATGCTACTAGTCGAACATTTATACACTTCCTTTATGCATCTATACTACGTTTGTGTAGACATGTGTTGAACGAAGACACGGTGCCCGTACACGTACCATATTATCAAATTTTCAAAGGCTGTGGAAATTAGTGTTGTTGATGCATTGCTACAGCTAAATGTACCTCTGACGGTTCATTGCTACAGCTAAATGTACCTCTGACGGTTCATTGATAGGAATCAAATGCTCAAAAACCCTTTTTTCCAACGTTTTCAAATTTCCTGGATTAAACACATCCATATATTTGATCTATTCAACGATGGGTGTTTTAGTACAGCACCTCGCAGTTATTTATGTGACTATTCGTTGAAAAGCGATATAAGTTCATCTGAATGTGAGATTTTCCGTACATCAGACGATCATTTTTCCAAATATCTCTGAAAATTCTCCAACGATTTTTATTTTCGGATTGATAGATCCTGCATTCTGTTCCGTAGAAAAACGTTGAACGAAAATACAGCGCGTGTAAATATTTGCTGGGGTTGGGTAACGTGGCGTGATGTTTCACCTCAAATATTTAATATTGTTACTCATCTCATTCTGTTCTTTGTCGTGAGCTACATTTATCGTAAGGAAAATACGTTTTGTGTGCTCGTGAATGATGAAGAGATCTCAGTGCAAACGAACATTAATTGCCGGTCAACCCCTAACGTAGCTGTCGTTATTAAAATAGAGGCGACGGGTTTGTTAAGCTAACGAGGTGCCAATAAACGTTACGTGTACTCAAAGGGAGGATGGTCAGCTATTAATTAATTGGTACGTGGAGGAGGAGGCTCAAATGGGGAGATGAGTCCGAGGCGTGTTAGCTTAGCCGCAGTTTTGCTCAGACTGATTCCAGAGTTGACTTCAATGAAGCTATAGATAACCACATACGTTATATGAACATGTCGCTCGCCTAACGCCTATGGTACAGGAACGGGTATCGCAGAACTGTGGAAAATGACAATTACCGGAGGAATATGTGCGCTCTGCTGCGTCATCCCTTTTCGGTCCCGAATCTCGCTACTATAATTTCGCCTTATGATAATACGTTACCTTGAGCTCACCGCTCTTATTAATCTTCTCGTTTTGAAAGTGCTAAAATTTATTTAATTGCCCTAACTTAGATCACTGCTTGTTTGATAACCTCATTGAAAGATTCACCTTATAGCGTGAACCTTGAGGTTCCTAATTTCCCGGGCACCAGCACTGGCACTCGATTGTCGAAATAAAAATCGAACGGGTGCAGGAGGACAGAGAAAGGTGGGCAGACCCAGTTCATGTTACACTTCTTGGTGCCATGAAGCAAATTTCTTCGATCACTCTTGGCGTGGGGATGTTGATTTGGTGACTGGTAACATGAGGACTCCTCGCCAGCCCATTCAGTAGTCAATAAGGGCCATTTATAGGAGCCTAGTGCTTCTCTGGGTGATTACCAGCCACCTCCAGGAGGTTAGTAATGGTAGGGCTGACAAGAAAAAAGTGCTCAGCACTAATTGCGCATGTGCGATTCTTATGAGTATCCTTATGACAGTATTCCTACCAATAGTAAAGTACGCAACAGCTGGCTGGTGGATTGCTCCATCACCGACAGGCAGGAAACACCCCCGAACGTTATAGCGAGGCATTCTGCGATTGGTTCTACCTCCCTCATGCACCACGTCACGTTCTAGTAGGCACTCCCTCTCTAGACCTCCTCCTAGACCTAGCTGTGTTTCAATTACACATAAGAAAACTCACTGCCCGAAGACTAAAGGCTCTTACAGTACAAGAACTACTGCATGAAGAATCAGTGAACAGAAGGCGCAAAACAACCCGGGAGTGGGTGATCCAGCGAAGGCAAGAGCAATAGGAGACAGTGGAGCAACTGCTCGCCACCTACAATCACCGAATCTGTCCAGGTTTTTGACCTCGGAATTTCCACTCCTGCCCAAGGGGTCGCACCTGTGGCAAGGTCATTGTTTCTCCAAAGGTCTTCGCACCTACGGAAATCCCACCTGCGTGGGTGTTTCCAACGGTGGTTTTTCCACCTTTCCCCTCTCCTCCTTTTTCAGATTCCTCTCCACAACTGATACCTTCTTCCAAAATCATTCTGCTACGAAGTATCGCCGAAGTCAGTCCTCTCCTGTTCCCCAATACTTGTCTTCTAACACCTCTCGGGATACACTCGTTCTGGTCCAGTCCTTCCTTCCCAGTACAACCAGTTTCACGCCTTCAGAGCCCTACTTGTTCTCACCTCAACTCACATCCTGTGTAAGTCACCTCTCCTCTGTACATACAAGTCTTCAAATCTTGTGATGTACCAACTCATAAATTACAAGTTCTTGCTCAACTAAAACCCGTCTCCGAGAATCATTCAAATCTATCCTGGTCCAAACACATTGTAACAAACGCCGATGGTCGCGAGCGGACGCTCCTTATCGCTGCCTCGAGCAGCCTCCTCTCTCGCCGCGACTCAGGCGAGTGAAGGTGGTGGCAGCAGTCTTAGCATTCGCCTCGTGCGGATCGTTTGCCCTTCCTCAAGCGACCGAAGAAAATATTTTTTTTAACATATAATAAATCCCCGTTTCGACTCCGAGGTAAGTGTCACTCCTTCAAAAGAAGAAAAATTCAATATTGGGATCCCAGTCAGGAAAATAAAAATGAATCTTTTCCACCAGCCTCCCGCAGTCGTCACGAATTATACCAGGAGGCACCTCGTCCAGGGATAGACGGCAACCTCGGACTTCCGTTCTACTCAGCAGGTGGGATAGACGATTTAAAATAAATATTTTGAAAAAAAATTCGAAGAAGATTAACCACCACTTCGTTGGAGTCGCCGGAGACCTTATTTTTTTTATTCGTCATAGATTTTGTCTTTTTTTTTTTTTAAAGTAGAAATCTATTATTTTTGTTTTTTTAAATTGTGTAAAGGGTGGCCACTCCGATCTATATTTAATCATCTAATTAATTTTGACAGAAATTAAATTAATTTCTTTTTGGGTGGAAATTTCCGACAAGGACGATTCGTTTTCTTTACTTCCTTCTTTGAGGCCCATCCCTCCTCCACGAGTTGGTCGAGGAATTCCTAAATTTTAATTATTGTGCGGCCAAACATTTTTGCTTAGGTTTTGTCGTTACAACATCCTTCTATTTGTGCGTGATGGGGGCCCCCTACCTTTGCAGTCGTCCAGCTTTAAATCACCCTGCTTTTCCAAAGGCCGCACGTTCAACAACTGCCCAAGAAGCAGAAGAACCGTGGAAGATGTGTGACGCGTGCTTTGAGGATGGTCATGGACGACTAGGGGGCAAGCGGCTGAGACACTAGTCACATCAAAGCCAGTCATTAGACACCTCACAGCCTTCATGCAGGTCTACTAAAGTGAACTGAATTTTGTGCCGATTATGCATCTCAAATACCCTGATTTACTCGAAACTATGGTGCTAGCAGTCGTAACTGAGCAGTTGTCACATCGAGGCATTGTCGCCTGCGCTCGCGTTTGTTCCCACCCAGTTTGTAGTGCTTAGACTGGTAAGATGTGTAATTGTAAACAAAACTCCTTATTCCAATTGTTGCACCCGCTCGAAATCGTACTTACTCCCCTGCTCATTTTATACCGTTATACCGTAACACTGGCATGGTCACAAAGACCCAGAACACTGGAGACCCCCAACAGAACAAGTAAAACCATCCTTAAAGTAGCAGATAAGCCAAAAAAAGGGTAGGGCTGAGCCACGACCACAATGAGCCAGCAGGCCAAGACGCCATCAGGCTAGGACTGCCAAGTCCAAGACAGTGCTGCATGGACATAACGACACAAAATGCTGAGTCTTTTCGTCTTTTGGACCCAAGGGTCTCTGATGCGTGAAGGTTAACACAACTGGAACAAACAAATGTGTTCTGCTAATTACATCCCTTTAAATCGATACTCAAGCACATATTATGCGATTTGTATAAGGACATGACATTTGAGATGAATAGCAATCTCATTTCACAACCAGCGGTATAACAAACATTTTCAACACTCTTCCTTCGGAAATGGGGATCGCACGTAACTGTTGAGGTATCTAGAATTACGACGAGCGTTTTATTTTAATAAAGCTGCGTCTCACAAATTTTCTGAAGCGGTTAATTAAATCCCCTTCAGCTCGGTTCACCGCTGCGGCACTCCATCCTCGGAAAGTTGAAAGCACGAAAAGCAGAACTTCGCCGTCGATTATTAACGCTGAGTGGGAAATGCATTATGGGAGAGTGACCCAAGTTAATATGGAAAGTTTGCTGAGACAAAAACTTGGTTGCATATGGGAATACTCGTTCGTAGGGCTCCGCACAAAAGAACACGTGGGTGTCTCTAGTATCCTCCGCATTATTACAACCGTTCTATTCTAGTTTCAATGTCAATGGTATTGAACGATTTTCACGGCCATAGAAGTACTTGTGCACTAGATATTTTTAGTTATGAGCTTTACTCCTTACTGACTACTCTTAGCTCGCCCTAGTAACAGCTGACGTTTCGAACATATTCTAAAGAATATTATGAAAATAATTTTGCGCTCGGGGAGATTTCGCTCAGCCATCGTTGAAATCTGGCGAATATTTGACCTCCACGAGACCCATAAATCCTCCCCACAAAAAGGCTGGTTAATGGCTGAACTTTGCGTTCAAGTCGCCTCACCGCCATAATTTACGCGCAGACGAAATAAGTTGGGAGTCGTCCATACCAGAAAAAAAGGGGCCTCAGCTCTCTGAAATAAGTGCTCTTTTCTCTCTTCAGAGAGACAATTTTCTCTGGTGACCTTCCTCGTAACAAGGGTCCTATTCGCCTTTATCTTTCAACCAGTGGACTATCGTCTTTCCGAGATTAGCTTTACTTCCCTCCCATTCGATTCTTTTCGTGTCTCTTACGATCGGGAGGAAAACATTTTTAAATTCCGACTAATCCGCTTAGAATGAGTTTTCGTCGAAACCGTCGTCCGAGATTATTATCCCCGAAACCCCGTGGACTACCCAACGGCCAAGAACATTCCATAATGCTTTAATAGTTTACTTCGGCAATACGTGATTTTCGTGAAGAAATGACTGTCTGCTGAAGAGAAGACGTGATGTGCATACACGTAGAGAAGCTAATTGCAATTAAAACAAGGACTCGTGACATGAGCCTTGTGCTAGTTCAGAAACTCGTGGTGCCGATCGTTCTGGAGTTAATTAGGCTGTTTATCTTCGTCATGATCGATTATTTTGTAACCGGTCTGTTTGGTGCAAGAGATTGGGAGGGATGAAATAGAATACGAGTGAAGAGTGATTGGTGAGTGAGACTAGCAAGCAAATATTGTACTAGATGGAACAGCGAACACTGATTGTTTAAATAATGACAAGAGATTCTGAGTACAATTCGGAAAAACGCTGGTTGGTTAGATCACAAAAGATTCACAAGAGAGTTCTGAGAAAAGAGTAGCCATCGTGGATGAGAGTACACGTTACAGTTACTAATAGTAGAACTGTTGAGATATACATATGACAGATGCGAGAAGGCATCAACGTATGGGGCAGACTGGCTGCTAGGGAATGGAAAACGAGGAGTGAGACGAGAGATAAAGGAACCACTGGATGTTCAAACACGTAAAATACGTTGACGGCTCTGGAAATACGAATCCTTGAATGAAATGAGGAGGTAGTTGGGAGTTTCCCGCGGCTACAAACGGCCCAAGGTCAGAAAGCTCGCCGCCGAGGCGTCCTTTCTAGGGTTAACGTCAGTGATCTTTCGTAAGTAGGGGATAAATGGGGTTTGAAACGGGTTTGAGAGTTTTGGCTCAATTCGAGTGGGGGAAGAAAACCACGCCCACAGGTCAATCACGTTATAGTACGGCCTTTTCTATCCCCTCCACCCCGCCCTTTACCCCTTCCACCACAATTTTTAACAAATCGTACTATAGTACGAGATTTTGGGCCACGCCCCCCAACCAATCTCGTTATAGTACGGCCTTTTCTATCCCCTCTCCTCCCCCCACCCCATTACCCCCTCATATTTTACAACGATTCATTTATAGCTGAGTTGGTATAGGGCTCAAATATAAAACGTGAGGTGCTGCGTTCGATCCCAGGGTAGGAACCTTTTTTTTTTTAAATGACGTCATCAAACAAATTTTCAGATGGATGAGGGGGGAGGAGTAATCCTACTACACCACACTCACCAGGAGACTCGTGAGAGATGGCTGGATGGAGGGGGGAAGGTAAGTAGTTGAGGGGGGGGGGCATAATTGTACATATTAGTATGAAGAAAGGAGGTAAAAAGGTAGTACTATAACGTGATTGGAGCAATTGGAAGGAGAGGTGGTCAATTTCTGGAAATTGCGGCAGGGGGTGAGGTAAAAAAGGTCGTACTACAGTAAGATTGGTTGAAAATTATGGTAGAGGGGGTAAAGGGGCGGGGTGGAGGGGATAGAAAAGGCCGTACTATAGCGTGAATGGCCAGGGGGCGTGGTTTTCTTCCCCCACTCCAATTGAGCCAAAACTCTCAAACCCCGTTTCAAACAACATTTATCCTCTAATTTCGTAGAATTTAGTTTGAGCTGAGCCGAATACAGCCTATAGGGGTAATTCGTTAGATTGTTGACATTTCTTTTGGAATTTTGAGCTTACAGTTTTAGAATTATTGGCTAAGACTGAAAAATGCCAGTGAAACTGCAGTGGTTTGAATCTCAAGGGCTGCTCTAGATTATCTTGTGAGCGTTATTAGGTAGTTTATTGGAATATCACTCTAGTTTTTCCAAGATCTCCTGTATTGTATATCCAGGATTTATCAGGAAGAAACTTATTTTCTTAGGAATTTTCAATCATTCGTTTTTTGTTGGCCCCCATAGTTCTCTACCGTAGTTTTCTACCGTTCAGTAGTTTGGGGCTATTCATACAAAAAAAACCAAATAACACGTTATAGCTGTTGACTCTTCGATCAGTGGTGGATCCAAGTGTGCGGTGAGAGGTTCCCTCCAACAGGGGAATATCTAAAGGAGGTCATGTCAGTCGTCCAACTTCCTCAAAACTCGATTTTGGCATTTGATGTGCATCAAATTTGGTCCAGCCGTTCCCTCAATCACGGTCAAACAGACCAATTTTTACTTTCCGCTACCCGAAGGGAAGGAAAGTATAGTAATCGGCCCAAAAAAAAAATTTGAGTTTTCTTCAGATCTTTACGTTTCAGACCCTACTGAGTCTAAAAAACCTAATTTCGTCGCGTGGTCCGTGTGTATGTGTGTGTGTGTGTGTATGTGTGTGTGTATGTGTGTGTGTGTGTGTGTCTGTAGTTCGATTTGCGGGAGAACGGCTGATCCGATTGAGCTGTTTCTTTTTTTGTTTTGTTAGTTATTTTTTGTAGACACCAAAATAAGGTTATGGACGATTACGGCCGATGGAAGGGGGGGGGGGGACGAAAATGTACCAAAACTAGGGTTTTTCGCATTTTTCTCGAAAACGGCTCTAACGATTTTGATTAAACTTTCAAATTATCTTCTCCTAATCAATACCTAACTTTTCTTTTCCATACATATCTCCATGAAAATACGGTGAACGGAGATAATGACCTATGAAGCAAAAATAGGTTTTTTAAGCTTTTTGGCAAAATGACTTCAACGATTATCATCAAACTCTCAGGATATTTTCGAATAGTTAATACCTACATATTGTTCTCAATAAATGTTCCTCTGAAAGTCCATTGAGCAGAGATAAAAATGAAAATGTGTTGAAAATAACGTTTTTTCGAACATTTCCGAAAGTTCCAGGGTAATTTTTTCACCAGATGTGATAAATCCTAATGAAGTGTCTTTTAGTCACCCATACCAACATTTTGTTCTCCATAACTATTTCTGTATATATATGTTGCACGGAGATATAAGCCACGTTAACTCAGAAAAGGAGATTTGTCGAATATTAATTTATCGGTATTCGTATTTTCTCAAAAACGGCTCCAACGATTTCGATAAAACTTTCGGAGTGCTCTCAGCTAACTAGTCCCTACATTTTGTTCCGTATAAATGTTCCTGTAAAAATGCGTTGAACGAAGATATAGCGCCCGCATGTGTAGGTGGTGTTCGAACTTAAAGGGGTGGCGGAAAGTAGTGTGTTGCTACGCACCAGATATTTTAAAATGTGGGTTTTCGACCATTTGAATCTAAAGAAAACTACAAAATTGTTTTACAGCCGATTACCACCCTTTATATTTCTAGCTCTCGAGACTAACGAATGTAAAAAATGAAAGTATTAAGTTAGTGATCTTTACTTTACCGTACAGCGTAGCAAAAACCTACTAGTCTCCGATTTTCATTAAACTAGGTTGTCCTCGAGATTTAAAGACCGCGTTTGTTTCCCCGTGAAATAGAAGTTGAGCGTCGGAATACCAAAACCTTAGAGGCGTTGGGTATTGAATGAAGTAACGTCACAGTCGCTGAGGATTTGTGTGAGGTCGGTTCGCTAAAAAGTTTCCTCCATTCTGAAATCCTCAAGACAAATGGGCAGCACTCCGTTGAGAACGTCCATTGACTCGGCTCTGTTTCCATTCCCTGGCCGTCAAGGGGTTTCCCGACCTCTACTTAGCTTCTTCTCCACGCATTTTCAGTTCACATCCATTCCTTCAGCGTCTTGAAAAAAAGGGGTTTTACCGCCCTTTGCGTCGCAATTGTTAGCTATACTTCAACGTTCAACCAACATCTTTCTCTAAAGCTACCGACGTTTCTCATTTCAGACATACGAATCGGCCCTCGCAACTTTTTAGCGAATTTCTATTACAAATATCTGGTGCGTTGCAACACACAACTTTCCTTAGCTCTACTTCAATTCACTTTTTACGTGGCTTTTCCTACTCAAACAATTCATTTATCACTCAGTTCATTTGAACTTGGTCAAACAACATTTCACGCCAGCAGAAAGCGGTAGCCCTTACAGTTCCGGAATTTATTGTGCTGCTCGTACTCATTGCAGGACCATTATTGAGCAATTGCTACACAGATAATTAATGAGGCTGTAAACACGATTTTTAAAAAAAAAGGATAGTAATCACTTTTGCAGAGTTATTGGAAAATAACTGTTAGAACTGGTAGTAAGCGAAACGGCAGTAGTTGAAATTCAGGAATTTCTGGAGTGAGCCCCATGTATCTCTGAGCGTTTTTGAACACTCGCCCTTTAGGTATTGGATTGGACTACAATACCAATTTTTTTTTAACATTCTACAAGAATTCCAGCGGAGTTTATAAGGAAAAAACTGCGCTAAAAACGCTTTTCGTCGAAAATTTTGATAATTTATTGTGCTGCTCTCGTCATTTTCCCACGAATGAGAATTTTATAGTATCATTGCCTTATTAAGAGCTATCAATATAAAAAATGTAACCAAAATCATTACAGCCATTTTTGAGAAAAAAATTTGGTGTTTTGATCACTATGATGACTATAGTTAACTTTCGGTGGATTTTGCCCATACCCTCATTATTGCGTCCCATGGTAACTTGTAGGCTAGACATCAAGTTTCAGCTGATTTAGTACGGTGGTTTTCTCTAAAAACTGCGCTAAAATCGATTTCGTCGAAAGCTTAGGTAATTTATTGTGCTGCTCTAGTCATTTTCCCACAAATGGGAATTTTATGGTATAATTGCCTTATTGAGAACTATCAATATAAATAATTTAATCAAAATCGTTATAGCCGTTTGTGAGAAAAAAAATATTTGGTGTTTTGATCACTATGATAACTATAGTTAACTTTCGGTGGATTTTGTTCAAACCCTCTATTTTGGCGTCCCATGGTGACCTGCGAGCGAGATATCAAGTTTGAGCTGATTTTGTACGGTGGTTTTCTCTAAAAATCGTTCACAGACACACATACACACGCACAGACTGACACACAGACCATTTTCCCAAATAGTGTTTTTCGGACTCAGGGGGGTCTGAAACGTAAAGATCTGAAGAGAACTCAAAATTTTTTTTTTAGCCGATTACATAACTTTCCTTTCTACTTCGTAGAGCAAGGAAAGTAAAAATAGGTTATTTCAATCGTGTTAGAAGAAAAGTGTCAAAATTTTCGATAAATTCTGCGATTTTTATCATTCTTTAACTAATCACATCTGTTTTTCACTCAGTTCGTAAGACTGGAGTGGAGGTGGATCTTGGATTGGTGTAACGTAGTATATGCCGATGAACACATAGAATCAAAATTATTGATCTGACCTAGTGATTCCTCAATTCGCTCTGCTCGGAATTATTGCGCAAGGTGCTAGTAAATATAAGATTCATTTAGTAGAAGAAAAGCAGGCAATTTAAGTTATATATGTAACTCCGAGGTAACCTGGTTACCCCAACACATTTTTCGCACAATTTCGACTAAGTTGAGTTATAATATGGTTATCGCCAGTAACATGTTGTAACCTGTTATAGTATTTTGACAAATAACAACTCCGTTTTGCTACTTGAAATGGGTTTCCACAATGCCTTCGCAAGTCTCTGGCACTTCATTCCATCAATCGCGCTTTTGGTGTGAGTTAGTGAGTCACGATGATAACTGTTACTAACTCTCTAATTGCCCGAGTAGAGCATTTATTTCAAGGGTCCGGCCAAGTTAAAGCTATAGTTTTTCTAAATGATGCTGCAGGCTTGAAGAGGCGCCTTGAGGTTGTTTACTTGCCGGAACTATTGAATTAAGAAGCAATTCCCGCTCTAGAGGGAACAATAAATACGACTTTAGATATTTCCAGAGAAATAATAAGCTCGTTCGAGTTCCGGGAAACATTTCAACGACACTAATTTTCGCGGTAAGTCAGAGGAGCTTTAAAAGTGTGGAAGTTTCTCGAGATTTCCCTTTTTTGTCCCTCAGGCGGCGCAGGAGTTACAGAGACATTCGAACTAAGCCTTAATGTCGTTGGATCAAGCACTAAAAGTGTATGGGGGGCTCTGAATGATGCTCACAAGATTGCTGTTGTAAAAGTGCCACTTACAGCTTAATGGATTTACTCCCTTATCCTGGCCGTTGTAAATGGTTCAGGGAGAAGCTGCTGTCATTTAGTGCCCTAATTTTAGGGAGAAATCAAGACACTCTGTGCGATAACAGAAAAATCCTCCCACCAAATAAAATGTACTTTTTCATGTTTCATCATTTTATATCCAATAGTTTTTTTGTCAAAAGTGGGACAATTTCAACTGTTTTATCATTGAACACTTCAACAAAATATCTGACGCAACGCATCACATAGCTGTCCTCAGCGCCACGTACAGTTAGTGATTCTACTCATTTTTCGATCGGTTTATAAGAACCTGGTAGAGCTTAACGTTCCATACAGGCACCACTACTGCCTGAGGTAGTTTTGTTTTCCCACTTCTGTTTCTCGAGCGATCCGTAGAACGCAAAATACATCAAATACATTAAAAGCGAGAAATTAAGAATCTTGGAATGCTAAGCATTGTTCTGAACTATCTTAATGGTTTTAGTTAAGCTCAATCAATTCTTTTTGCGTTCCTTAGCTCAACGAAGTATTGAGTTTTCTTCAGATATACATTTTTCCAAGGGTTTTTAAGTCCGAAAAACAACATTTGGGATAATGGAATGTCGGTGTTTTTCTCCTCGGGAAAACCGTAAAAATCCGACATAATCGGTATAACTTCAATTGAGAAAACCCTGCAAATAATAATAATAATAATAACCCAAATTTATTGACAGGAATAACAATAATACAACATGTTGAAGACAAAGTACGATATAAAATCCCGTCCACCAACACAATAAGTTCTTTCGAACTTGTGGGCGCTGGTGGAGTCGCTCTCTCTCAGCCAAAAGAATATAGCTACAAAGCTCAGATTACAAATCTTATCTTCTTATCCTAACCAAAATAATATAGCTACAAATCGCATATTACAAAATTTGTATAAGATTTAATCTTATCTTCTCATCCTAGATAATATCATTCTTTTAAAGGCATTTAAACTCCCATAATCATCGAGATTAATCTTATAAGAGTAAAAGAAACGAAGAGCCCTATAATAAGCGTTCCTCCTCGCTCTCTCCGTGTGTACCTTAGGTAGAGCAATATTTGACGACAGCGCAGTGCGCGTGCGATGAGTAAAACATCTGTGCTCCGGCCGAATGCCAGTTTTAAACACAAAAATACATGACTGGAACAAAAACAGTTCTCCCACAATCGGAATCTTGGGTATAGGGGTCTTTTCTTAAGAGCAATTCTGATAACAATGTTCTGAACGACCTGCAAGGACGCCAGCAGAGATTTGTAGGCACTACCCCACACAACAATGCCATATTTAAGTAAAGAAAACACCAGGCCAAAATAAATAGAACGGAGCTGACGGAATGACAAAAAATGTCTAGCCTCTTTAAAAACGTAGAAAAACTTCCTTAATTTGATAATCAGAGACTCGATGTGGAAATTAAATTTAAGATTGTGGTCAAATAGAACTCCCCAGGTACTTACATTTAGGGACCAACGGCAAATTTATACACTTACAAGATTCCTTATAAAGGAAGCACTCATAATTATGTCCATAATTATATCCAGTGCTTTACTAAAAACAAGTTATAATTCATTGTCTCAAGTAACCGATGCTGATTCCTTGCGTAGAATATAATGGCAGTATCACCAGCAAATCCTAACATCTCACCTTCAATTCCCAAATTTAGCAATTCATTTATGTACAATAGAAACAAAATAGGGCCTAACACAGTCCCCTGCGGCACTCCGCAGGTTACCACAACACTATCACTGAGTACGTCATTAATTCGAGTTACCTGAGGGCGGATGATGGAAATGGTTTATTATGCTTTTGAACTACTTGACAAACTCTCTCACAGCTTCGAGACACATCCCATTCGATTCAACATCAAAAAATACCCCTAAACCAAACGAAACATGACCTGACTACAACGAAACGTCGAAAACCAAATATTCCAAGCGCCCGTAAGCACCTGTAGGCAATTGGCATGACGCGGCGAGTCGATTGGGCGGGAGGTTTTGATGAGACAGAAGGGAGGGAGAGAGAGAGAATACAGGGAGGCAGCTGAAGCTG
Source organism: Pachypeltis micranthus (assembly GCA_020466155.1). Taxonomy (NCBI): domain Eukaryota; kingdom Metazoa; phylum Arthropoda; class Insecta; order Hemiptera; family Miridae; genus Pachypeltis; species Pachypeltis micranthus. The sequence continues at coordinate 65,164,025 of CM035770.1, forward strand.
CGGGACCAATAGAAGTTGCCGAGGCCACAGAGGGCCCATGTCCCAACTCCTATACATGAGCCTGTTACCTCACCCTCCTGGGTTTGGTGGAGTCTGCTCGTTCTATCCCCACCTGGCTCAGTCAGCCTCACGCCTAAATGGCACAAAGGTCGCTGTAGTCATTGTTCCTCGAGTTCTTTCTATTAGTAGACATTGGCTCACTATATTTACTGTGATTTCACTATTGACGCATTGTAGACCTCTAGGAATTGTCCGTTCGACCCAGCATCTAAACATACCTAGAAAACTATCACGAACGCAGCGTAAGTAGTTAGGGCTATGGCACACCTGGGATGAGTGACGTAATCCCCCTCCCCTCCTGACAGCTGATGTGACGTCGTCACCCCCCCCCGCGTCCTACCAGCTTCTCTGACATAAGACCTCTCTCTGCAAACAGCTGCTGTGACCCCTCCCCCCAGCAACAGTGTAATTTCTGACAGTATCCCCCCTCCCTTCCCTATCGACTACAGCTGATTTGGACCCCCACCTTCCAGTCTACATGTGACGTCATGCCCTCCCAATTGGCGCAACTTCTGAGAGGATCAACCCCCCAATGTGACGTCACATCCCCCTTCCACTGCGAATTCCCTCGTTTGACGTCACGCTTCCACAATTGTCGCAAGTTCTGAGTGGTTCTACGTCATACTCCAACCAATTATTGCGCTTACGCCTAAGGACCTCCTACCACATCCCCCCCCCCACCACAGCACACGTGTTCACGCTAAATAAATCCCGAGCACACGTGGAGCCCTAAAATAAATCGCTACGTATTTTTACTGAGACGTAATTGCGCAAAAAATTGGTCGCCCTACGCTCCTAGCAAACATTACGCAAATTACGAGATTGATAATAAAAATATCGCGTATCGTTATTATTGCGAAATAAGTCCGATAAAACTCCCAAAATCGCGTTTTTGTTAATTTTGGTTTATTATTCATTCTGAATAATAACCCCATATTTTTGGTCATGAAACATTTTTTACAACCCCCCCTCAAAATTTGATACTTTACGTTTCAAGACATGGGGATTCCAAATCTGCAATGTCTGTCCGCCATCCGCCGTCCCCCGTCCCCTGCCCGGGCCGTTTTATCTCTTTAACGTGGTCTACAAAATTCGTTCTTTCGCACAAAAATCCCATTTGGTATCTAATTGTGCCCGCCATCTCGGCAATCCGATCGGACGAAGCCCATGGTTGTTATGGGCAAAAAATGGTTACAAAAATTAACGAAACGCAGTATAACGCAGGAACTACAGCGGAAGTCAACGTTTCGTCGTTAGTACTCCCTCCCTCCCGTCATATCAAATTCAATCACCCGCCCGCTCGACTCGCAACACCCTTCCGACTCGCAATGGGTTCACTGGAAGCCCACGTCCCAATTTCCCCGACTCTTTTTGCCCGACAAGGCACCAAGGCCACTTCCTCCGCACACCCCTCCATCGAATCATAAATGCCTACAGACGTTTACGGGCGCCTGGCACAGGGGGAATATTTAGTTTCCGTAGTTCCATCGTAGCCAGGTTCCGTGTTTCGTATGGTTGACTAGTATTCGATGCTGAATTGAATGGGATGGGTCTTGGAGCAGTAATACTAGGTCAAGCTGTTAATGAGAATAATAAACCATTGTGTAATAATTTGCAGGGTTTTTTTCTCCGTTTTCTGCCCATACGAGCGTTACGTATTCAACTAGTATTTTCTAGACTCTTCTTTTAAAATCCATCTTTAATCTCCTTTCTTAGTCTTACATTTATTGATACTGCCCAACCTGATTCAACCCCTCACGTACAATGAGTTGAGGGAAAACAGTGAAACCTGAATATATTTGAACGTCATAAGCCACATTCCATTCTTATTCATTTCATAGTTATTCTCTCTATATGTTTATTCTTCTTCAACCCCTATATTAGTAGAATAAACATCGTAATCGTGATCATGTTATGATTCGCTATAGTCTGATACCATATTATTTGGTTCAACTGAATAATTTGCTGCGTGCTGTGTCAAGTTGGGGAGTAATTAGTAAGTGTAATGGAAATGCCCCGCTACGTTTTTCACCAACTCTACATCTATTTTGCCATGAAGTAGCCCGCGGGAAGAAAATATTTTCGTTCTAATTTTTTTTTTAATCTTTCAACAATGTTCAGGCGTTGGCTGAGGCAGAAGTGAATGTTTGGGGCAGAGGGGGGGAAGTTGATGCCTCTCGAGATAACCTAATAAATAGCGACTGTGCGTCGCGCTTCTCGCGTGATAACTATCCAGCTCCACCTTGACGCCCTTGAAAGCAAAAATGAGCCAGCGCTCCGGTCGGTACTACAATTTACGGTTCTCCTCATTTACATTTATGAGTTATCCTCTCTAGTATCTGCTTTCAGGTTCTCTCACGTTAATCCGAGTCGAGAAAGAAGTAAAGACGAGCGGTGGACTAGTCGTAAATGAACATGGGCTGTATTGATATCAGAGGAGAGTTAACGCTATGCGCCCAAGAGAAGCAGAAATAGGGAGAAGAGTCGTATCACAATCGCCCTTGTAACTGAAAGTACAGTCTCTGAAATTAGTGCGAAGTCAGCATGGTGACGTCGAGTTAGTGAGTTGGAGAAACGGCAATGCATAAAAACACGAAGAGGTTTCAAGGTGTCATATCGAGTGGCAAAGCGAGGTGTGAAGATCCGCCGAATACTTCGGAAATCAGAAATGACCGAAAGAAGAAAACAGTGGGGCTTGTAAGAAAACCAAATTCTTTTCAGTGGTTGAGATTAATCGTCCGGATTAACGAGACAGTAACCACTGACTGAGGACAGCTTAAAGTTGAAGAAGTAATCCGGGCGAGGGGAATTCTGTGTTTGCATTACTTAAAGACTTGGAGTTCTCTCTCCTAGGTGATGCTGAATACGAATGTGAAGAAATGCCCATCTTATGAAGCTCCGTCAAGCACGCCAAGCAGCTGTCTCAGTGGAATTGTCAGCCATAGAAAACCCAGTGCTAAACATGAACCACAAGGAGCAGCAATAGAACAATTGGTGTATCGGGGTTAGCTGGAGATTGAAGAAATGGTTAATGTGAGGGTTGAAGGGTAAATAAACTAGTTCTTCAGCTTGAGCGGGAGGAAGGGCCAAATAGAAGCGTTAAAAATGTATTGTGCGTTATTTGTGAGTTTCTCAGTCGAAGTTCTATCGAATTTGTGGCCGGACACAAAAACAATGCTCCTAATAGCTTTCTCTGACATTAATGGATCAGCCCGACACTCTTTCGCCCTGAAAACCCAGGTAGAAAAGAAGACTCCTCCTGGAAAAGTCCGATCATCCTGAAGATTGCTGATCTGCAGAGCTTGATGTGCTACATTCCACAAGAACATCGCCAATTTTACGAAAGCACAATCAATTCATGGCCAACCGACGACAGGGCAGATGCTGACGAGTAAAAACTGACGAAGCGCTTCTGCTGGGATTCGGTTACTGAAGGTTTCTATTTTTCACAACCCACATTTTTCTATTGTTTATTCATTATGAATACATTTTACGCGAAGAAGAAGCTGTTTATTAAAATTATTTTCATCCCGAAAAATTGATTTTTGTTTCTGAAAGGTGCTATGTGCCCGAATTTCGAAATACAATTTGATAAACATCTTGTGGCTGAAAAAGTTGTAGAACCCAGTGACTTCATCCTGAACTTTCTTCACCGTGATCTCAAGTGTGGTAACTGCGTTCCCACAAATTTATCTCTTCCTATTTTGTACTAAACAAAAATTTAAAAAAAAAACAAAAAAATTAAAAAATACGCCTTCCAACTTTTTTATACGTGCCTTGGATTATCTGGGTTTTACGTTTTTAAAATTAAATTCGGAATACTTTTTCCCCAATTACGTTGCTTAATAAAGCTAGGGAACTATGAGAACTGTTTTTGTGCCAACTCATACGATGATTGATACCAAAGAATGCACGAAAAATCAGCGTGTAATAATAAATGTAAGTAGTAATTACCCAAGAAGGTTGGCAGCCGGTAGTAGCCGAATGCAGTAGCTCCAATCCAACATCAACTGATGCCACGCCCGGCAGGTGAGGAACGGAAGCAGAAACTGTCAACCATCTTTGAAAACCTGCAGGAAGAAAACTAATTGTTAGCAATATTTTCCAGCGGAATGGATCCGCTCCCGAGATTAATGCATAAATAATAGGCAGCTCCGCGAAAAACGAATAGTAATTCGGTGCAGCTGTTGCTCGAGGAAACCCATTAGCGGAACCCTCATGCGCAGATATCTACTGGGAACGAAGATGGAACTGCCTCGGGAGAAAAGAGATAAACAGCGACTGTTTGACAATAACGTTCCCGTAATATTTTGACGGCCTATTAGACGCTCTCTTTCCTCGACTATTAGACTATTAACGACTAGTCCAATCAGTAGTACCTTACCATTTCTGACGTCACTTCTCGTTCAGTATGGTCTCAGATCTGCTTGGTCAAACTTATTTTTCAACTCCGCTTTAATATTTTTTCGGTTGCCCTAGCGCCACTTCAAACAGCCATTTTGCCTCTTTCCTTCTTCACTCACTGTGTTTCTTCCCTTTTTGTCGGAATAAGGTCCCCAAAGTGAGGCATAGTCTGAATTTGGACAACCATAGGGGATGCCGTTCAATCAAAAGTCGATCCGAGTGATTAGTACTTTAACTACTATTTAAGAGTACTATTTCCTCTATATACTTCGCCTCGTCCCCCATTCCTATTCTCACATCGCTTCCGTAGCGTCGTATCGAAATCGGATTTGTCTTATAACGAGTACAAAGTGATATTTCTTTACTTCTCGTAGTGTTTAATTGACTTTAAACCTTTTTCTATCACTAAAAGAACTTCGAACTGGTAAGTGTACTTTGAATATTTACAGTATTTTGGCTCGGCTTGAATCAGAATGATAGTCATTCACCTCTGAAGTAGCCTCGTTTGAACCGTTTAGCTGGCACTTTTGTTCCTTACTCTCCTAATAGCTATAGCCTAAAGTGGTTTCGAAATTGGAGTCCACGGTAATTTAGGTGATTTGAAGTTTAGATCATTTTATCCTTCGTTCGAATTCGTTGTTTTGTATTAGTAATCTGCGCCAACTTATTTGTTTTTAAAACACATACGACATTTACACCTAAACAACTAAAACGGAAGGTATTCGTTATAAAAGAGAGAGCAATCAGGCAGTGAATTGCAATTATCTTGGAATAAAGTAACATTACATGAAGATTAAACAAAATGGAAAGAATAATAATAAAATAACCTTAGGACTTATTACAATAAACCAAAATGCTGTAACTCGGGAGGCACGAACTGATTATGAATGAACTAGTGCATAATAAAATCTGACAGCATCAATGAAGGAAAATAAAGTGGAACTGGTCTTGAATAGATTTAGTATAAAGGTGACGAGTGAGATTGGTGGGAAAATCGTCACCCATGAAAGGTATGTGAAATCAGTTGGTGGAGACTTGAAATGTTCTTCGCCCTGTGTTTCGGGATACTCAGGTGTTGGGCGCACGAGAGGGCGAGAGTTGAAGATCGAAATAAAAGAAACTCGGTGAGCGTGAGGAGGACTGTATTATATGCAATGAATTGAGTAGAGTTTCTGTACAAACAGGCGACACAAGGAGGAGTACTCTTAACATGCGAGAACTGGAGCGAGAATCTGTATCGGGAGGAGATGAGTCAGCACAGGGAGACGAGTGTCTTTTTCGCGAGAGTTCGTAAGTGAGTGAATTGAGGTGCGGATGTCTGTTGTGGAGAGGAATCTGAAATTGAGGAGAGGGAATATAAAGAAAGGAAAACCCCACTTCAGTGAAATCAGCAGAGGTGGAATTCCCGTAGGTAACAAGGGGGGTAAGGGGAGACATTGACTTTGCTGTTAGAGCAGGTGTGGTCATTCCAAGGTCAAAAAACCCAGACTGATTTGGCTTGCATCGAACATCAAGTAATAAAGTGATTGGGTTAGTTCTGCCAGTAGGTAAATTATTAAAGTTAACGCACCTGTTTGGTGAGTCCGCCTTCTCTGGCTGGTAGGATGCATTCTACCAGCCAAAGAAGACGTACTCACGAAACAGGTACGTTAACGTTAATAGTTGGGCTCAGTTTTCGTCTGGTGAATCCTCACTGTGAATTAGATACCAAATGACGACGAGAGGAACAGAATACAGGAAGGTGAGAACAGAGAGAGTGGAGATGATGAGGAACTCGATAAAAGCAGACCGAACTGTAACAAACAGGGTAGTTCTTTACTATTTTCTCAGAAACGGTTTTGATTAAACTTTAAGATTATTAGTTAAAATTACTAGCTTCTGCTTTGCATAAATAAATTTGTGAGTATCCGGGGAAAGGGACGTACAGGTCTTTTTTTACGCTTCCGGGGAGGGGAAATAGGCCTATACAGCAGAACAAGTTTTTAACTAACCTATCAAATTAAAAGCTTAGGGAAAAACATTGGTGTTTTATTGAGAATAAATAAACCAAAACGGCAAAACTATCTACATTAGCTTTACAGAGTGTCACATTGATTTGTGTTATGACAAGCAAAATATGCCAAAAACCCGCGTTTGAGCGTTTTCGACATTGCCGCAATTAATGCGTAGCAACTTTGCGTTGTAATTAAGCAACTTACACCCACATGTAACTCACCCCCCCCTCCCAAACTATTTCTGTAACTATGTTTTGAATTGAAGTATTAGCGAAATACATCGGAAAATAGGATTTGCTAGCAAATGGGCGTTTTTATAATTTTATAAAAAAACGCAAAAACGGGTATAACTGCGTTCATAAAACTTTTGGGGTGTTTTCAGTTAATTAGTAGTACCACGTCTCCACCACACTTTCTCAAAAGACCGTTTCAGTTCCGTCGAATAATCCGCCGTAGATTCCAGTTATTAGCTCAAAAGATTGTGGTCGTAAACAATGTGTTATTGATCGATCTAGTAGAACCGACGTAGGCAAATAAAACAGATTGATCGTTTCAAATCAGTGGTTACGTATTGAAGGTTCAAAACAAGATGGAAACGGAGCACATGGTATGTGCCAGCTTCGCGAGGGCTGTTCCCTGCTTTTGACCATAAACTGCTGCTGTGGTTTGAGAGGGGGGTCGCTATTTCTCAGACGAGCCCTCGAAAGTCGGTTAATCGGCCGCAAAGCTCGCCACCGGAGGGCGATCCAGTAAATCCCACCTTTTAGCCGGTAGCTGGTAAATCTGACTGTAAATCTCGTTGAGCTGATAAAACGCGCCAATGAAGCGGCGTTGCCGATAACCCGAGTCTTAGAACCCCTATTTAATCAACTGGATATGAATCCAGTAAACTATCAGAGGCCTGTTCCCTTTTGCAAAGCTCCACAACCCCCGCACGAGTTAAAGTTCGGAGAAAAATACCTATGCGCAGAAACAACGTCCAAAAGTATTCCTGAATACTTAACGCTTTAATACTGAACCACGCTGCAATAAATTCGTAGGAAATTAAGTTATTGTAAGAAAAATGATGCTCTACTTGAACGATCCTGGTATTTCACGTAGATTATACACATTGTGGGGTTTCAATATAAACCCAAAGACGAAATTTCCAATACCAATTTTGGTTTATTATTCATTCTGAATAATAACCCTATGTTTTCGGTCACGAAAAATTTTTTACAACCCCCCCTCAAAATTTGATACTTTACGTTTCATGACACGGAGATTCCCAATTTGCAATGTCCGTCCCCCGTCCCCCGTCCCCCATCCGGATTTTGTGCCTTTAACGTGATCTAAAAAATTCGTTCTTTCGCCCAAAAATCCGATTTGGTATCTAGTTATGCCCGCCGTCTCGGCAATCCGATCGGACGAAGCCTGTGGTTGTAATGGACAAAAAACGGTTAAAAAAATTAACGAAACGCAGTACAACGCGGGAACTACAGCGTTTCGTCGATTGAATTCCCTCCCGTCCCGCCCGTCTCGTTAAAAAAGCGAGCAAGCGCGCCCACTCGCTTCCCTCCCAACACTCAACTCCCCCCGGGTTCGCTTCGAGCACCCCGGTTCCAATTTCCCCGACTTTTGGTTTTAATACGATTCAATTTTTTTAGATTCTTTCGTTTCATTCTCATTTTGGTTTTTTTCATAGATTTTTGGTTAAATTTTGATATTAGTATTTAGCGTGCATGTTTTCATATTAAAATTCAGTTTTTTCTGGATACTTTCATTTTTTTTTTAATTTTAATATTACGATTCAGTTCTTTTCGACCTTTTTTTGGGTTTCATAATGATATTTTTCGATGCTGAATCGAACAGGATGGGTCTCGGAGCATTAATGCTAGGTCTAGCTGATTATCCGAATAATAAACCATTGTGTAATAATTTGCAGGGTTTTTTACTTTCCGCTACCCGAAGGGAAAGAAAGTATAGTAATCGGGTAAAAAAAAAAAAAATTGGGTTTTCTTCAGATCTTTACGTTTTGAGGCCTACTGAGTCTAAAAAGCCTAATTTCGGCGCGTGGTCCGGGTGTGTGTGTCTGTAGTTCGATTTGCGGGAGAACGGCTGATCCGATTGAGCTGGTTTTTTTGTTTTGTTCCTTATTTTTCGTAGACACCAAAATAAGGTTATGGACGATTTCGACCGATGGGAACGGGGGTGGGGGACGAAAATGTACCAAAAACTAGGGGTTTTCGCATTTTTCTCAAAAACGGCTCTAACGATTTTGAATAAACTTTCAAATTATCTTGTCCTAATCGATACCTAACTTTTCTTTTCCATACATATCTCCATGAAAATACGGTGAACGGAGATATAGGCCCATGAAGCAAAAATAGGTTTTTTACGCTTTTTGGCAAAACGGCTCCAACGATTATCACCAAACTTTAGAGATGTTTTCGAATAGTTAATACCTACATATTGTTCTCAATAAATGTTCCTCTGATAGTCCATTGAACAGAGATAAAAATCAAAATGTATCGAAAATAACTTCTTTTTTTTTAACATTTCCGTAAATTCCAGGGTAACTTCTTCACCAAATGTGATAAATCCTAATGAAGTGTCTTTTAGTCACCTATACCAACATTTCGTTCTGTATAATTATTTCTGTATATGTATGTTGAACGGAGATATAAGCCAAGTTAACTCATAAAAGGAGATTTGTCGAATATTAATTTATCGGTATTCAATTTTCTCAAAAACGGCTCTAACGATTTCGATCAAACTTATGGAGTACTCTGAGCTAACTATTCCGTACATTTAGTTCTCCATAAATGTTTCGGTAGAAATGCGTTGAACGAAGATATAGCACCCGCACATGTAGCTGGTGTTGGACCTTACGGGGGTGGCGGAAAATTGTGTGTTGCTACGCACCAGATATTTTTTCCGTTGGTTCAGCCATTTTATAAACTTCCTTCTCGCTGCGTTGAGTTAAAAAATGTTAAAAATTACGCAAAAACGTGTAGCACTTAAAGTTTTAGAATTTATTGGGCTGCTGCTACTTACGCCACGACCTCATTTGGAAAAGTATAGAAAATTGTTGAACACGGATTTTTCGTGTTTGCAGCTCTGAATTTTTGCTCCTGATTTTAGGAGCACTTACAAGTGATTCATTTATTAGACTACTATCATGATTTTTTTCGCTAGTGTCACATGAGCGATTTGCAAGAAAAAACCTGCACTGCGGTAGATTCTCGGATAAACTTCATAATTTATTGTGCTGCTTTCGTCATGTTCCCAAAAAAATAAAATTTTGCATTACTATCATGTTGTTTGGATCAAATCATGATTGTTAAAGCCGTTACTAAGCAAAAAATACTTGGCGTTTTTATCATTATAATTGAGGAGCCAGGAGGAAAAACAATCATAGTCTTCAAAACCGCTTTTCGAGAAAAGCAAAATTTAAAGTTTGGAATTGAATAACTCGGATCAACTTAAACATATAAATGTGCAATTTTGTTCATTAACAGCAAAACATCTTGTAAGATATAATCAATAACCTATAGTATTCTATAATCAATAGAAGGAAAAAAATTAATTTCCGAAACAAGGTGAAAAATTTGTCCTGTACATCATGGACGCTGAATGTTGTTCCCCAGTTTGTTTAGCCATCCGCATTTGGATCAACTTCTTCGTCCGAACTTCTATCTTCTTCAGTGGGTTTTAGTTCTGCGTAGAATCGTCTAGTTCGGGTTTTCAAGGAATCTTGTTAAGTGAAGGAGATCCCGCAATTTGGCGGCTTTGATCGGAAGTCGTCGGGTGTGCAATAGCTCCGGATGAGTATTATGACTCACTGACGGGCTCTCTGTTGGAGTTGTGGTGGGACGTCTTTTCTTCTTCCTTTGGGGGTATCGCTTGGCTTTTCGTTGAAATACTGAACTAGCAAAGGATCCAGAATAGGTATTCTTGTAGAAGATGAACTGGGGGCTGTCTTTTCTAATTTCTAGCACTCGAATTGGCCTCGTAGTCATTGAACATTTCTTGGGGTACATGTTGGAGAAATGCTTAGTCCAATTCAGAAATGCAACATCTTTCCCACAGTCCACCACCTGGAACGGAGTCGGTTTCAGTCTAGAGTTACGAATGACTTCTCTCCAATCGTCAGGCGTTTCCGTATAGGCTTTTTCATTAATCAAACTCATGTTACGGTCGCATTCGAGATAGAAATGCCCTCTGATGGGAAAAATTACCTTCACAAAGTCAAACTGACCTTCTTTGTGCACTAGATAGTGAAGGAACCGAAAAACTGTATAATTTTTATTTTGCCCTCCACAGGAATCGCAAAATAGAATCAAATTGCGAACTTGGGATGGCAAGGCGTTTTGAACGAAGTGATGCATCATCGAACATACCTCATCAGCTCCCTTTTTCGCCACAGATTCGTCGTAAGTGTAGAACTTGAAGTAGAATCAGCCAATATGTGTACATTAAAGCTAAAAAAGTTAAGTTGTCGTTTATAGTGCACATCATTTGAGGTCACATTAGGGGCCAATCTGGTGAAGGAGGGAGTTTAAATCCCCCGTCATCGGACTCTGTTTTTCTCCCAAATCGCGTGGACCATGATGGTTCTTCCCTTTCTGTTGCCTCTAATATTACAGGACTACAAATGTTTTTCCTATTTTACAAGTTACCATCTGAAAGTTAACTGTAGACGCCACTAGATAGCAGCAAAATCTCAATTTTCACCGCAAGCGGACTATGATTGTTTTTCCCCCTGACTCCTCAATTATTATTATCTGATTTGGTACGAAAATACCTTAAAGACCCAAAACCGCAAGAGACCCTAAAGATCAGCTTGGAGAAAAAAAGGTTTTTTTGAAACGTTAACGTAACTTTCCTTCCTACTTCGTCTGACTAAGGATAAAAAATGGAATTTAAAACAAAATGAAGTTTTACAAACCATTCACTTGCCTGCTTTTAAAGTCCCGTTGACGACAATTTCCCCTTCTCCGTTGATGCTGAGATTTTCAGATCTGCTGATGAAAAAGTTTAATAGCGAGGGAGGGGGGAAACTTCCGTTGTTCAACAAAATCGGGATTTTCACGATTTTCGTTCCGTTTGACAGCAAGTGATCGACATTTCGACGTATGTCGATGCTTTTCAAAGGCGAAAATAAACCGCAGCAACCTGTAAAACCACAAAAAAACGTATTTTTAACCAATAACAGGTACGATTCCTATTTTATTCAGTAATAGTAGCATTTAACGTTAAAATAATAACACGGGCAGTCAACAATTCATTCAGATAACGTTAAAAGTACAAATTGTGTCGAATGTAAATAATTTCGAATACTATTGACAATAAACGAGAGTCAAGCCGAGGATCAAGTACTACGACCGTGCAATTTCTGATAGCCAGAAAGGGGCTTTTTACGTTTTTTCTAAACGGCTCCAATAAACGCACAGGTTTCTTCCACCGAACTAATTTCATTCATTTGAAATTCGAAACATCGAGGACCTACATAAATAAAAAGGATACTACCATAACTACAATCTGTTCACAGCTATTGAGAACCTACCTATTTTATCACATACTTGAAATGTGCAGTTATGTAGCCACGTAATAAGTGCCTCAAGAGCTACAGAGAATTCCATGAACTCGTTTCAAAAAAAAATGTGGGCCTAACTTTATACAATCAACATTATTCTAAATAGAAACTGGCAGTGCTTAAAGTACCGAAATTTATTGCGCTGCTACTACTTATGTCCCGGCTTTCATTGCAAAACTAGCGTATAGGTAATTGATATGAGCGTCAACACGAATGTTTCGTGTGGTTCGTTTCAAGTATTGATGAATCGACGCGGGAATGCGCGATAAGTTTATCTTGAACACAGTCAACATTACGAAAGTACTATACCGAATACAAAACTAAACAGAAACATCTGGTTTCTAATATCCTCAAACGGTTATATAGGTATTGGAGTTGCTCTTCAGCAGTTCGTTTTTACTGGTGCGGAATTATAAGAGAAACACAGGGTAAAAAGGTCAGTACAGGTATAGATGATCTTGCACCAGGTGTACTAGAGAAACACGAATGGGCTAATGGGGAGTAAAGTAATGAACTGGGATCAACGATACCATAGCACATTCATTGTTATCATTCATGAAAGTTTGTACTACTTTTCAATAACATTGCATACGCTGGTTGAACCCCAGAAACTTCAACCTTTTCACCTGTGCGTTTGATGATAACAGAGATAAACTTTGGTATTCAACTAACTTGTAATGGAAACGTTCTATTAGTCCATTGAAGTCAGGTTGTTGTGACCTTATAGTGTGAATGTTGATCTTGTTGTTGTTGATTACTTTTCCGTAGCATAATGTTGATTGTCGTCTAAACCTCGATTTCCTCCGATGCGATTCCTTATGAGTGATTGGAAACGTTGAGGCTGGCGGGCGCGAAAGAAAACTTTACACAAACGGTGGGTACAGCTTTCGTACAAGTACGGAACCACTAGGAACAATTTATTTCTTTTATTTTTTTTATTTTTTTTTTTTTTTTAATGCAATGATAACTACGTTTGATTGTGCTCATTGATGGTTTCGATATAATGGCCGCGTCAATTGCAATTGACATCATCACTTAGTCACTGAGGTTATTAAAACGTGTGATGTTACCAAGCGTTAGATTTTGTAACAGACGTTACCATGCACCTAACCAAACACAAATTTCGTGACGGTTCTCCGTTACATATCCCGCGTTACATTTTCGAGTTTATGTAGCAAAGTAAAGACATAAAATGTCAAAAATTTGGATAAAAACGACGTTAGTTTGAATTCCAAAATGTCTGACGCTGCTCCAGTTACGTTTTACTTTTGTTAGGTACTTTTTTACGAAAGGAAAGTTGTGTTATCGGATGGGGGGAAAAAGTTGAGTTCTCTCCAGATTATTACGTTTCAATGGCTCCTAAATTCTGCACACACTGCTGGAATTATTCCCCAATATGGGCCATTTGGCTCAGCTCAGGCCAAATTAGTTTGGTGCTGTTGACCCTAACGGGAAATCCCATGCACTCAAGTTTATAACTGGGCCTTTATGACCTGTGGCCTTTGAAAAGGTAACTGTGGGACAAAGGGCGTAAGAATTACTTCTGAAGCCGACAACGGATTTTCCAAAATATTCCTTTCCCACCACTAATTTTACCTCCTCTCCTCAGATTCCCACTCTTAGCGATTCCCAGAGCCAACTCAAAAACGCACATTCATCACTCAGCTCTCGCACTACTCACTCGCTCTCGTCCCCACAACCCAGTTCATCTCTTCAGATACCTCCTGTGTCGCGTAAATTCTTACTCACACTCATATCTCAAACTCTTTTTGCCTACTTTATATCGAACTGTACAAATACAGTACTCCCTCGCGCTCATGGCGTTAACCCATTTATTCTTCAAACTCCCTCGACAACATGGGCGATTGCCATTGATTCGGAAAGTCTGCCCTGGCTACAGCAATCTTACAAATACTAAACAAAAATGTAAAGATTGTGCAGACATCACTTGCCTGCCCGATGCATGTATACTTTGTTCTTGTAAATACTAATACTAATTTAATCGTTTGAATTTAAACCCGTTTCTATCAAAGGATCCTGGCAGCAGATTTCGTAAATTGGAAGCGGGCCGCCGACACAACTTTCATTGTACAGACAGCTCAGTGGACCAACACTCTGTTTTTATTTTATTTTAGACTGCTAGTGTCATATCAGCGAGATATATGGAGTAAAAGCTGAACAAAAACGCTTTTTGTAGTAATTGTTGATAATTTTTTGTACTGCTGTTGTTGCTTTCCCCCGGATGTAAATACGGTCTTACGGTTTTGTCATTTGAAACTGTTCACTCAAACCATTCAATCAAACTCGTTAAAGCCGTTTGGAAAAAATTGGTGTTTTGATCACCACCACCACTAGTCAGCTGAACATAATTTGCTCAATCTTGGTATGGTTCAAGGGCAAAATATCAAACTTCAATTTCGTTCGGGTTCTCTCACTCATGTTCACAGAGACGCACTCCATTTTCACCGATGGTGTTTTGCACACTCAGAATCCTTTGAAACGTAGTGATCTGATAAATAATTCAAAACGTTCCATTTAGCCACTCTACTTCGTAAGGCAAATTAAAATGACGCAAGCAGAACGGAATGTGTGATCATTGTCAAAGGTTGTGGCAGTGAAACGAGGTAACTTGACTATAGCGCTTAACCCGGTGTAGCTGCAGTAAACAGTTTTCCGTGAGATTTGAAGCCAGCTCTAATATCGGAGCTCGTTGAGCAAAGTGGGCTCCTACAGCCAAGCCAGGGACTCTAGAACGAGGAGACTAACAAAGAAAAATGATTGCAACTTGGTAAGACAGCTCTAACCCACTTGTTACATAAAAGTGAGAACCTCATAAACGAGATCAAAAAAAGAGTCGTTCTTTTGCTTTACAAATAACCAGGCCCCCGAAAAAGGTAATGGCTGGAAGGCCACAAAGAGAACAAGGAGGGCTTGGAAAAGGGAGGCTCTTTACACAGCAATCTTTCATCAAGCAGGATAATGACGCCAGGGAGAAACCTCCCAGGTTAAAAGGTTAACTATAGGACTGTCATCGTAAAGGCATTTTCACGTCACTAACAAAGCACACGGAACTACCTGTCGACGTTGGCCTGTTCCTTCCAGCAAGTCAAATTGGGAGAACTGAAAGGTACGATAAAGAAAGGCGTCAAATAGCAACAAACCACATGGTTCATCGCAAAGGTCTCATTGAGTAGTTAAGTTGCTTGAAGTTGGTGTCGCCAACCTGGTTTTAATGGCTTTTATTTGCCCCTGTTTCAGCGTCAGTTACTCGACATCTAAAAATGGACAGCGTTTTTCGGGCCTTGAGTGTCCTTAGTCATAAGTTTCGTTTCTTTTGTTGTTTCTTTCTTCGTTGTCTTTTTGTACATTACGTAAGGGACATCTAGTGCCTTCACGCTTCAAGCTGTTCAGTTCTTGCCCGAAAATTAGCCTGGCCACCGAAACATTTTTTCTTGTTATTTCTGGTAATCCAGAAAGTGTATTTAGGGATTCCGTCTCATCAGAACCGAAGAAGACGCCTCAGGTCAGACGTAAAAGGACGGTATAGCTGGTGGATCCCTTTTCTTTTCCGCCTATAGGAATTCCTGTTATATTTTACTTGGAGAGATAATAATTTCTTTTCTTTTGTTAATAAATTAGTAGTTAGCACTATGGTACAGCTGGGATGAGTGACGTCAGCCCCCTCCCCCACCCCCAGCTGATGTATGACGTCACCCCCCTCTCACCACTACAGCTGACGTATGACGTCCCCCCCCCATCAACACTACAGCTGATCTGGCGTCACCCATACCCACTACAGCTGATATGACGTCACACCCCCTCCCCATATGCAGATACAGCGTTCCACCACCACTATGAATCCCCCGTGTGACGTCATGCCCCCCCACAATTGGGGCAACTTCTGAGTGGATCCTCCCACCACTATGAATCCTCCCATGTGACGTCATGCCCCCACAATTGGCGCAACTTCTGAGTGGATCTACGTCATACCCCTACTAATTATCCTCCACCTACCCCTAATTTCCCTCCCACACGTGTTCACGCTAAATAAATCCCGAGCACACGTGGAGCAACTACGTTTTTTGTACTGAGACGTAATTGCGCCAAAAATGGTCACCCTACGCTCCTAGCAAACATTACGCGAATTACGAGATTGATATAATAAAAAATATCCGTATCCTCATTATCGAGGAATTAAATTTACGCGTGTTACAAAAAAAGATTTAGGACGCGAAACGCGATTTTTTTAAGGTACGCGTTTAAATTAAAAAAAGACGTTGGAAGATAGATAAAACATAGTCGTCGATCAGGGCAATTGATAGAATAAAGTTTTTTTAAAGTTACGTTGTTCATTATTCCGAAGCTAGAACGGGTTTGTAATTATAGACCGTAGTTAAATGCACGCATGTTTCGAAAAAAGATTAAGGACCGAAACGTGATTGTTGAAGGTGCGCGTTTTGATTGTACGCAATTATATTGCTTATACGATGAAATAGGGCAATAGATTAGTCAAATTTACGCAAGTCGTGCAACGAACAAAAAAATATTGGGGGGGACGTCAGATCAGCTGCAGTGGGGAATGGGGGGAGGGTTGACGTCATACGTCAGCTGTAGTGGGGAGGGGGGTGACGTCATACATCAGCTGGGGTATGGGGAGGGGGGGGCTGACGTCACTCATCCCAGCTGTACCATACCCCTAACTACTTAAATTTCATGGACATTGTGTGGTTCAAGGGTTTTGTTCTAAGGAAAAGTCTCCTCCCCACCACATTGAACGTTACAGCCCCATAAAGGAATGTTCCCTAATCGGCTGCAAGAACATGTTTTAGCCCCTGAACTGTTTTCAATTCCTCGACGCCTATAGCACGCGCAAAAGCGGTAAGACATCTCAACAAAGAAATGACGTCCTGAAATGTAAAAATATTAACGCCGTTCTCTTGAAAAGTAATGGATGATCGACAATTTCGACGTTCTTCAGCGTTGCACGAAAACACCAGTACTCAGCAAGTCGGGCGAACAGAAAATCAGCAAGATTCCCACGCTTTCGAAATTAGTATTTAGATTTTTGTAGCAAGCTCGTAACGTAACTCTTCCGGGAGTCCTGTTTATTTTTCCTCGCTCCAAACGGACTCTAGCATTTGCGCCGCTCTTTTCTTATCGATGAGTGCGATGGCCCGATATCCTCGTGATTGGCACGGTAGTGTCATAGGTTCAGTTGTTACGTGGTGCAATGTCTCTGGAATTCATTCAGTCTCAGCGCGGAAATCCCCTTTTAGTTCTCGACGGGTATTCTTATTGAAAGAAAGAATTTCCAATTCAGTGAAAAGGAAAGCGACCGACGACCTCAACGATGCACTCAATTCAATTCAATGGCCAGTTTTCCCATCCTCATCCTAACATTTTCGTGTTTCTCAATGCCTTGAAACGAATGCAAACGGACACCTTCCTCATAATGAATGGCTCGAATGTGCCCAAGGACACAGGGGCGTTCAAAAAACAAGAGAAAATGATTCAGCAACTAATAATTGAATATCGAGAAGGAAAGATTGATGGAAAATCATTCCTCCAAACAGTGGCCAGACATTATGAAAAAAAGTGACAAAAAACTGTATCAACGTAATAAAATTTTGAGTGTGTAAATTGGAAATAGAAACCGTAAAGTATGACGGCGCACTTGCTATGAAGTGCAGTAGTGCTAGGTTTCGGCGCAGTTGCAAGAAACAAGACGTCAATTTTTATTTTGGCTTAAGATCTTTTCAACGTTTTATGAGAGCAAAAATCTCTTAAGAAAGCGAGGTTCTGCGAATAGTTCGGAAGAGAACGGATGAACAAAACTCAAATTTGATATTCATCCGGCATTTCAACGTGGCTCGCCAAAATAAGTTTATCGCAAGAAGGGTGGTAAACAAAATATATTATTTTCGTCTCAATCAAAGGCAATCACTACAAGTAATGTAATAAAACGTACGAACTGGCTAACTGCAACTCTAAATTGAAATTCACAATTTGCAATAACCAAACCACCCTTGTTCTCTCCATAATCTTTATCGTGTTTCCCGATTCCTTTTCGACAGCAATATTTCAACATACAACAACGTTTTAATTTATAAACCTTACTCTGCTCTCAAACATAAATTTTACCTCTGACCGACCCTAACGAAGTTTTCAGGTTATTCTGATTTTTTTTTAAATCAGTTGCTAAACCCGTTTGAAGACGATTATTTTGCTTCGAAAACAGTTTATCGTAGTTTGCAACGCTCTTTTAAAATTTCACATTTATGTGCTCGGTTGACAGTTTCTGGTTGAGCGGTCTTTCACTTCAGATTGAATTCCAAGGGTCGCCCAACTGATTCAGACGGCGTCCTGAAGATGATGAAACGAACGGCGGGGTATTCTAGAACAATCTCCAGAGCAAACTTCATATTCGATTTCGTTAGAAGCGATCGATCAACGAAAGAAACTACCAACAAAATGCAATCAATGCGTCGTAAGAAAGCAGATATCCACTCACGAGTTCGTGCCATGTCGTTCGATACATCAATCAGTTCACTGAGCGTATTTGGAAAATCAATCAATGTTACGTGACAGCTCACAGAGAAGACGATACGCGAGAAGCTGGCGCTACGAATTCAAGCAAAAGGTTTTGCGCAACGATAATTGACTTCATGTAAGACAACGCTAAGTTCGGCGAGGAAAGGGGGTTTGGGTGAGACCAGTGTGGACCTGAACGCCAAAAAAGACGCTGCGGTTATTTGAGCTGTCGATATGTCACGATACCCAACCGTGTTGTTATTTCCTTCTCATCTTCTCCGAATGCCCTTTGATGTGCACCAATTCATCAATGCCCTACTGATCGTTTACGTTGTGCACGGGAAAAATGAAGCCTGTTCATAAAACTCCTGCCAGTGAATGCAACGAGCAAAGCGAAATAGGTGGCATTTTTAAGAGTGAGAAGGTGAGGTATTTTTCGGCAATTTAGTTAACTGCTCTGGGTTGGTAACTGACAAAATGTGGAGACGGTGAGGAGTGAGGTGGAAAAGCGTAAGTTGAGAAAAAGAAAACGTTACCAAGAATTGGGTAGTAAATGTGAGGAAATTGAAGATTGGAAAGAGAAAACTTCCCTATGAAAGGAAAAGACAATGGAAGTACGAGAAGATGAGTTGAAGAAATTAACTCGCACGGGTTAATTCTCCTCCTGGGGTTTTTGTTTGGCCGCAAAAAAACAAAGGCGACTGATGGGAGGGGGGGACGGTGGCAGCTTCAGGTACGTAAGACTGCACCTCTTTTAGAAACTCCAATAGTGTTTACTTAGTTACAAGTTTTCTGACTTTAGCAGCTCTCTATCCTGTTTCATTCTTTGAAAGGCTTCCTCGGATATTTGAGTGGTCCACAGTATTTTCAACGACGATAGTAAGTTCACTCTCATGTGCTTTGATTTATTCGATTTGGCACCGTCTGCCTTTTTACTTTTCTAAGCTCTAACTTTTCACAGCCCTTCAGATTGTAGTGCCATGACGACCAGATCTACAAGGTTTAATGAAACGTTTTTTTTCTCCCCTCTCCTTTTTTACCTTCTTCTTGATAGCGTATCATTTCACCATATTTCGGTGAATGTGTTCTTGTGGCAGAAAAATTTGTTAAATCCCCTCTCAAAATTTGACACTTTACGTTTCAAGGCATGGGGATTCTAAATCTGATATGTCCGTTTGTCAACTACCTGAAGGAGCTCACGGGAGAATGCTATGCTAATGCCCCTCCTCGCCCTGCGATTATTTTCCGCACTGCCTCCCGCCTCAGTTCGTCTCGTTAAGTCGTGCCAACCACCTGCCAAACAAGATGGGTCTCTTAGAAGTGAGACTACGCCAAGCTTGTTAGCCTGAAAATTATCGGAAATATTTATTGAAACATCAGGCGCTCATCGGCAATATTGATTGAAATAGACGGTGCGGAATAGGAAAGATCCCAACGACTTTGTGCAAGAGAATAATAAACCGTTGTGTAGTAATTTGCTATGAGCGGCCGATGAGAAGGGGGGGGGGACGAAAATGTACCAAAAACTAGTGTTTTTCGCATTGTTCTCAAAAACGGCTCTAACGATTTTGATTAAACTTTCAAATTATCTTCTCCTAATCAATACCTAACTTTTCTTATTTATACATATCTCCATGAAAATACGGTGAACGGAGATATAGGCCCCTGAAGCAAAAATAGGTTTTTCACGCTTTTTGGCAAAAGGGCTTCAGCGATTTTCACCAAACTCACAGGATGTTTTCAAATAGTTAATACCTATATATTCTTCTCAATAAATGTTCCTGTGACGGTCCATTGAACAGAGATAAAAATCAAAATGTGTCAAAAATAACGGTTTTTCTAACATTTCCGTAAATTCCAGGATAACTTTTTCACCAGATGTGATAAATCTTAATGGAGTGTCTTAATGGACCCATACCAACATTTCGTTCTCCATAATTATTTCTGTATATATATATGTTGAACGGAGATATAAGCCAAGTTAACTCAGAAAAGGAGATTTGTCGAATATTAATTTATCGGTATTCCAATTTTCTCAAAAACGGCTCCAAACAATTTCGATCAAACTTTCGGAGTACTCTCAGCTAACTAGTCTGTACATTTTGTTCTCCATAAATGTCCCTGTAAAAATCCGTTGAACGAAGATATAGCGCCCGCATATGTAGGTGGTGTTCGAACTTAGAGGGGTGGCGGAAAGTTGTGTGTTGCTACGCACCAGATATTTTTTACTTTCCTTGGCTCTACGAAGTAGAAAGGAAAGTTATGTGATCGGCTGAAAAAAAAATTTTGAGTTTTCTTCAGATCTTTACGTTTCAGACCTCCCTGAGTCCGAAAAACACTATTTGGGAAAATGGTCTGTGTGTATGTGTGTCTGTATACGATTTTTAGAGAAAACCACCGTACCAAATCAGCTCAAACTTGATATCTCGCCCGCAGGGGATATCAATATGGGACGCCAAAATAAGGGTATGAACAAAATCCACCGAAAGTTAACTATAGTTATCATAGTGATCAAAACACCAAATTTTTTTTCTCAAAAACGGCTCTAACGATTTTGATTAAATTTTTTATATAGATAGCTCTTAATAAGATAATTATACCATAAAATTCCCATTTGTGGGGAAATGACGATAGCAGCACAATAAATTATCAAAATTTTCGACGAAAAGCGTTTTTGCCGTGGTTTTTTCCTTTTAAACTCCGCTGGAATGTTAGTAGAATGTTAAAGAAAATTGGTACTGTAGTCCAATCCAATACCTATAGGGTGAGTATTTAAAAACGCTCATGAGATACATGGGGCTCTCTCCAGAAATTCCTGAATTTCAACTACCGCCGTTTCGCTTACTACCAGTTCTAACAGTTATTACCCAATAACTCTGCAAAAGTGATTACTATCCTCCTTCAAAAAATCCGTGTTTACAGCCTCATTAATTTTCTGGGTACCATTTGCACAATAATGGTCCTGGAATGAGTACGAGCAGGACAATAAATTCTGTAACTGTAATCGCTGCCGCTTCATGCTGCCGTAAAGCGTTGTTTGACCAAGTTCAAAGGGACTGAGTGATAAATGAATTGATTAAATAGAATTAGCCATGTACAAAGTGAATTGACGTAGAGCTAAGGAAAGTTGTGTGTTGCAACGCACCAGATATTTTAAAATGGACACTGCCTGCACAACTTTCCACTCTTCCATCGTTGATATCATTGTTTATTGAAGAGGTGGAGTAGGTTATAGACTTTAGAGCAATCTAATAAGCTCTCCCTCCCTACCCCTCGGCACAGATCATGTAGAGTGGTAGTTACCATCAAGAGGTGTTTTGTATTCCAATGTTATATTACTGAAAATAATTCGAACTTTAAAAAAACTGCATTGCTTTTCTGCTTTCCAAAAAGTGGAGAGAACGAAACCTTAACTGAAAAGCAGGGATGGATGGATGAGCTGAGTTGTTAGGGCTGGCTCAGAAATATTATTCGAAGGGGTACACGCCTCTCGAACATTTTCGATAACATGGACAAACTGAAGGACCTCGGTCGCCTCATATCCTGATTTTGTTTTATTTGGTTGTGAGATTACAGTTACTTCAGCGTGCCTCCGACAAAGGAGGAAGGCCGTGGTCCGAAGAAATGCGTTGAATATTCCCGTCAGAAATAGCTTTAAAAAGAGTGGAGTTGCGTGTTTGAGTAGAGCCCCACAAGGATGCATGATTTACAACCGCTGAACACGCTGAAGAAGTGAAAAGAGATTACCGACAAAGTTTACACAGCCGGCTTACACAAGTTGCAAACTTCTCTACAACAATCTAAAAACCTCATCATTGTGATTGAAATAGATTACATCGTGCATTGAATAAGCTCCTTACCGCGATCGAACCACGAAGCCAATCGCAATTGGCGCCATAAGAAGTAATTAAATCGCTAGTTGCGTCTAAAATAGGTATTTGCATTGCAATCAGACCGTTTGAGTTGAAAAAAAAATTCGGCCTAGAAGTTAATGATACACATTCTATTCTGCTCAGAACCTAATCTATATTACGTTTTTTGATGCACTTTGCCAATCGCTGATTCTACTTAATTAGTTTAGGATTGTCTCAGCATTTTATAATCACGGGATTTGCCAATTCGGCTCACCGCTCACCATCACCACAGACCAAGGCCTCCAGTTTGAGTCAGCCCTCTTCACGTCACCACAGAGCAAGTCCTCCAGTTTGAGTCAGCCCTCTTCACGTCACTCTCTCGACTGCTGGGTATTCAGCGTATCAGAACAACCCCATACCATCCACAGTCCGACGGTTTAGTAGAGCGATGGCATCGTACACACACGACTACATGAACTAGTATCTTGTTATGTGTCAAAAATAGTTTATAGCAAACGACAGGAAGAAAGAAAGTGGGAACACGCGACAAAAGAAAAAAGGGGAAAACGCGGATAAAACAGATTGGTGTCGGAATCTGGAATGAGCGTCGGTAGAAAAACAGCCTGAGATCGTGAATGCAGCGTGGAGTTGACGGTTGTGATCTCTTGTGAAGCGACCGCCGGTTGATGGTACTGGCACGCCGCATGGTGGTCCATGATGGAAACTGAGTGCCCTGTGTAGGTGCGTTTCTTCGAGGTACCGATGACGCCACATCCACTCTCTTTCCTGCGACTTTGTCTGGAAGAGAAAGGAACGAAACTGTTTTTTTGTTAGGATGGCTAGCGTGTAGTGACGTAGCAGCTGCTTGCGGTTGGTCGTGAGTGGGCTCCAGGTAGGCAGGCTTCAGCATGTCCACAGAGCATGGCCCCTTTGATGTGGATAATGAAGACTTTGTTGTCCAAACGTCTGACAAGCTCATGTGGCCCCGTGTATGGTTGTTCCACCGTTTTTTTAATGGAGTCTTCCATTTTGAACACGTGGCTGCATGTGTCCAGGTCTTAGTGGATAAAGAACCTTGACTTGGTATGGTGTGCGGTTGGTATGGGTTTGACAGTCTGGATAAGCTGTCGGAGCTTGTGAATGAAAACTGGGGGTCCGCTGGCGCGTGATTTGTCACAAAAAATTCGCCTGGTATGCGTAGCGACGCACTGAAGAGCATCTCAGCTGGAGAATCTTTTAAGTCTTCTTTGTAGACAGTGCGGAGTCCAAGTAAAACTGTTGGTAGGAGCTTTGGCCTGGACGTTTGCATGTTGCACATGAGTGCGGCCTTGAGCGTAATTGGCAAATCCAGTGATTATAAAATGATGAGAGAATCTTAAATTAATTACGTAGAACCAGCGATTCTATAATTGGTGACCCCGACATCATTAATTTAGGATTCAAATGGACTACATGAACTAGGTATCCAGTTTATAGCAAATGACAGGAAGAAAGAAAGTGGGAACACGAGACAAAAGGGAAAACGCAGATAAAACAGATTGATGTCGGAAACTGGAATGAGAGTACGAAAAACAGCCTGAGATCAGTGAATGCGGCGTGGATTTGACAGTTGTGATCTCTTGTGAAGCGGCCGCCGGTTGATGGTACTGGCACAGCGCATGATGGTCCATGATGGAAACTGAGTGCCCTGTGTAGGTGCGTTTCTTCGAGGTACCGATGACGCCACGAAGCCAATTGCAAATGGCTCCATAAGAAGTAATTAAGTCGCTAATTGCCTCTAAAATAGGTATTTGCATTGCAATCAGACTGCTCGAGTGTTCAAAACATCGATGTTAATGATACACATCCTATTCTGCTCAGAATCTAATCTAAACTTTTTTGATGCACTTTGCCAATCATCACAGCAACCATTTGAGAACACTTTGCACCGACTGGTTGTAAGTCGGAAGAATTCAGTTGGTTAGCTGGAAGCCCGTTCTTCGATTCCTGCAACGTGCTCATCGATTCGACGTCGTCATCAAAGATGCATTGGACTCTCGTCCGTAATTTGTCTTTCCGTTTGAACGGCAACTCGCCTCTCATCAAATTACCATTTCTAAGGTCAAACTGTTCAAATATAACTACCCGAACGCCAAAATTGTTCCTTTACAATTTTACTGCTCTTTCTACATTACATAACATAAAAAACCCTGCAAATTATTACACAACGGTTTGTTATTCTCATGAACAGCCTCATCGGCCCTAAAACGATACGAAACACGGCTATTTGCGATGATACTGCGTTTTATTGTTTTTTTGTTGTTGCGGGCACAACTAGATACCAAATGGGATTTTTGTGCGAAAGAACTGATTTTTTAGACCACGTTAAAGGCACAAAACGGCCTGGACGGCGGACAGACATTGCAGATTTGAAATCCCCATGTCTTGAAAAATGAAGTATCAAATTTTGAGGGGGGGTTGTAAAAAATTTTTCATCACCGAAAACATAGGGTTATTATTCAGAATGAATAATAAACCAAAAGAAAAAAAATTACGTAACCGACTAAAATATCTGGTGCGTAGCAGCACACAACTATCCGCCACCCCTTTAAGTTCGAACACCACCTACATATGCGGGCGCTATATCTTCGTTCAAAGCATTTTACAGGAACATTTATATAGAACAAAATGTAGGGACTAGTTAGGTGAGAGTACTCCGGAAGTGTGATCGAAATCGTTAGAGCCGTTTTTGACAAAATTGGAATACCGATAAATTAATATTCGTCAAATCTCCTTTTCTGAGTTAACATGGCTCATATCTCCGTTCAACATAAGTAGTGTAAAAAGGGGCGAATTGCGTATCAGTAACTGACCTTCTCAACTGATAAGGGATCAGGTGTGACGTACCCCTCCCCCCCTCCCGCCCATGACGTCAGTGCCTCCCTGAGAATCAGCTGTTCCAGTGCCTTCTGGAGAGCAGTGTTGCCAACAAAACAGGTGATTATCGTCAAAGAGAAGGGATTTGAAGCTATTACTTAACCATGTTTATGTGATGTCGTAGGTCTCTAAGGCCTCCCAGAGAGCAGTGTTACCAATATAACGAGCGTTTTCGTCTTACGGAAGGAATAAAAAGTTATTGCTTGACTGTGCTAAGCCCTGAATCAGCTGATACTGAGGTCTTGACATCTGTCATTCAAGTGTCAGTTTGACATTTGTTATCTAAACCCAGATGATTGCCAAATTGTTTGGACGTCTCTTTATCAACTGTCATTTTCGAAATGACGTATTTCACCGTTTCACTATCTACCCTCCCTTCTAATCAGCTGTTTAACATATGATTTTGACGTTTCCTATCAACTGTCATTGTGATTGTTTTGTTTCTTATCACTGGATTGACATATGTCATCTATACGCCAGTTTGACTTTTGTTATCTAAATCAGCTGATTGTCATATTGCTTTGACGTCTATTTATTCAGTCTTTCCGAAAATACAGTTGAGTTGTCATTTGGAGAGCCCCCCCCTCTCCCCCGCCCAACCACCACTACCACAACCTCCTCGCCAGATTGACGTTCGTTATCCAAAATCAGCTGATTGTCAGATTCTTTATACTTCTCTTTATCAAGGCTTCTTGATAGGGCATTCGATTGTCGCTTGGTTCCTACGCCCCTCTCACCATCCCCCGACCCCTCCCCGATCCAACCATGAACTATACTTCTCGTCTCTCTCTCCGTTACACGTGGCTTACCTCCCTTCCCCTCTATTTCCCCTTCCATCAAAATAGAACCCCCCCCCCAACCTTCGCAATTACCGTATCATCACTACACTCACACACTTAGGTTCCTAGCTTAATTCCTTCTTAATGTATCTCCAGTCCGTAACATCTGACAATTCGGTAATATAACTCGAGGGTTAAGGATGAACTTGAAGGAAAACCTGGCAGAAGAACTTCATAAACCTAAAAGGCGACATTTTAGACGATCAAGGGTTTTGGTTAAAGGAATTCTAAATGACATCTGGGAGGCTGATTTGGTGGATTTACGTTCATGCCCGGATAAAGGCTACAAATTTTTGCTGATGGTGATAGATGTTGGATCAAAAAGCGTGGGCCAGACCATTAAAAACAAAATCAGGGGTTGAAGTGTGCAAAGGTTTTACTTCCATTTTCCGATCAAGTAAATTGAAACCGAAGAATTTACATGTGGACAGAGGCCGAGAATTTTATAATCGACATGTCCTGAAGCTTATGTTAATGAATAAGGTGAACATGTACAGCACATTCTCAGAGGTGAAGGCATCTGTTGTGGAACGTTTGAATCGAACAATCAAGCAGTGGATGTGGACGCAATTCAGCATTAGAGGCAATAAGAAATGGATCACTTTGGTTCCACTTCTTCTCCATCGATACAACAATAGAATCCATAGATCGATAGGTATGAAACCTGCTGATGTAAGAAAAGAACCCGCAAAACCATTCTTGCGCGTCTCTTTCCATCGTCCTCAAGCGGTAAGAAACGATGTCCAAAATTTTCTATAGGAGACCGTGTACGGGTTTCAAAAATCAAAGACGTACTAGCAAAAGGTTACCTACCTTCGTGGACCAATGAACAATTTATTATTGTACGTGTACGAACAGATGATAATGTTCCCACTTATAACTTGACCGATGTGTATGGTAATGAAATAAAAGGACGGTTTTACGAAGAAGAAATGAGGAAAACAAGTTTTCCAGACTGCTATTTAATAGAGAAAATCATCAGAAAAAAAGGAAACAAAGTTTTGGTGAAGTGGCTTGGTTTTGACGATACATACAACACATGGGAAAATGAAAAGAACGTTACTCTTTGAAGAATAGATATAACAACGAAAAAGATTACTTAAACTAGAACTTGACAAATTATACGTACATTGTTGTTAAAATGATTTTTATTTTGCAAATTTACAGTTATCTCACAAGTGAAAGCTAAAATCAAGTTGAAATACATTATTTTGTATGCGAATTACATTTCCTTTAATCATTCTTCAATTAGTCAGGAGTAAGTAACTACTTTCCAACGAGAATTGCACAGAACCTATTGAACGTGTTATACGTTTTGCCCACTGAACATATTCTGCTGTATCTCTGTAACCACGTGGCAAGATTTGCACGCGTCGCTTAAAATCTGGCATTTGTCGTCCACAGAAGTACAGAGCTAATTTACGAATTTCAGTGGTCGCGTTTTTGATGAAATTGCACTGAATGTACAATACATCGGCCTACTATTTCTTAAGGTATCAAGATAATGCTGGAATGTTGCTGTTTTGTTAATGCAAGATTTATTTACCTCTTTTGCCTTCGCTACAATTTTACCACCATTATCATAGCGCATACAATTTTGGTCTAAGCCCTACAAATTCGGGTATAGCGGTTGATTTGGTCTCATCCTTTAGTTTTCCAACTACTTTATTATTGTTCGTTGAATAACGAGGATGTACTGTACAATAGTCACTGAAATCCGTCAGGCTTGAAAACGATTCTTTCAAACTATGATAGATATTATCAACATTAATGTCCAAAATGAACACGTCAGTATCCATGTGTAATAGTTTGACGTTGTTGGTACCTCCTAGCGTTGATCGTATCTGCTCACCGAAAAGATGATACATATATATCTTTTTGACAACTCCAAAGTAGTGAAACATACGTAGATCGGGGAATAAAACATAACTTTCCTTCTATACATAGCAACACCGATTAAATTGTAATCAAAGATATATCTATCATTAAAGTTTGGCTTGTTTACGATATCATTCCCCGTTCCGGCGTTAGATCTGAGTAAAAAGGAACTTTAGGTAGTAACACAGTTTCATCGAGAAACGGATATCATTCCCATTTGGAACTGTATGACTCAATTCGGTAAACTCAATCGAGTTTTCCTCCTGTTTGCTAAGACTTGTTGACAAGAGCGGAAGGAATCCAAAAATCTTGCTTTAATTTTACATTCCTCAATCTTTCTTGAAAAGTTTCCTATATAATTTACTGAGGATTTTGTGAACACATCGATATTTCCAGCGACTAAATTTAATTTACGAACGAGAAAATGAGCGTCCTTACCTCTAAGCTAATGAAAATATACCGGAACGATGTTGGCAAGCTCAACTGTAAGTTGCATGGTTGCATGCAAATGAGCAAATGGTTATGATCTACCTCTTTTAAAATAGTACCCTCCTCAAACTTTTTTTGACAAAATTCGCATTCCTCGGATTCACTATATTTGCATTCCAACCATATGTTGAATTATAAACCATTTCATCGATTAATTGTATACATATGAACAATACTCTAACCTGTAAAAAGTCAGCGTAAATTATATTGTAAAAATAAATAAAACCTGCTGAATGCTTATACGATTAGGAGACGTCACCTAACGCATTAACCATCTTACCCAACTGAAGCTCCACGACACAGGTGAATGGTCTGAGAGGAGAGACGAAGCTGTCTTCAATTTACTTGTTTGAAAAACGACCTAAGCACGGGGTCGAGTCGAGTCTTGTCCAGTCGGTTGAGCGTATGTGTGGTCCAACATTTTTAAATGCTTTAAGCAAGGGAACAATACCTGTCTGAGTGGAAAATGAAACACTTTATTCATAAATTAACACAATTATGTATTTATAGAAACGAGCTTAGTATTTTTGAACATGTCCAGTAATAGGAGTATAGGATACAAGTTTATCATGAATTATTACAGCAACACAGTTAGTTTCAGGTGGGAAACTCTCTGACGATTCAATTTCTAGTCTCACATCAACGGAACCTTCTTTTACTATCTCCTCCTGTTTTGAGCAATTAATACAAATAACCGGGCTCTCCTTGAATTTGGACCTCGTCATGAGGGGGGAAGTATGTTTAGTATGACCATAATACGACTGGGGGAATCTTAAGTAGCTATCATATAATTCCCCAAAAATACCATTTTTGAAATCGATGAATTGCTCCTGAAATGGGAACTGTTCATTATTTAGGAATAAGCGGTAGGAACGAATGGGCATGGCGTCTGGTAGAGAAATGTTTTTCGTAACGTCATTCCGCTTCTTTTGTAAAAAGCTAAGATGATGAACCTTGGTTTTGCAATTGATTAGTCACTTTTATCGGCCAAACGAACGTAGAGGATGTTGGAACTGACGGATTTTCATGGTACTCCCAACTACGAAACACTAATGGCAGAGGGGATCGCGTTTGGTTATCATGTACAAATCCAGCTTTACCTTGTCTGCTAGCTTAACGACTGGCACGACCCAATGTATTTTTTCCAAAGTAATTGAAATATCCTGGAGGTCATCAGTTCCTTCGATAACATTCAAATCATTGCTGGAACGCGTTAGTACCAGTTCTTGCGATACACCAGTTATGACACGATTTTCGTCCTCGAAAAATCCCATCCAAAAGCGAAGCGGTATGCAAACATTGAACGTTCCTCCAACCGTGTATACTGAGTCGGGTGCGTGCGTGCTTGAATTAGGATCAGAGATACCTGCGTTTGATAGAGCATTGAGGTCGGCTTCTTGGAATGAGACTAAAGCTTTCAAAGTGGATACGATTCCAGGATTCCTAACTTGATCTACATCGTTTCCATTAATTCGATACGTGATTGACTCAAAAGATGGGCAAATCCGTTATTAATTACGTGGAATGAATTTTTCGAAGTCCCCGAATTGACCCGTCCAATTAACGATAAATAACTATCATGTGTTGCGTATGTATCGTTATTATTTATAACAATACGTATTTCAGCATTCAGTCCAAGATCGGATGTATTGAAGGGTGCATTACGAATCATGTGGTACCCCACAATACTATCAGCGATTGAAGGAGCTTTCGTTATCTGTAAAGAGTGTTCCATAACGTCTCACTCTGTAGCCCAAGTTTTGAAGAAATGTGATGTTTCGACGCGTCAGCCCGTTGTGTGGTTTTGTCGCCTTTTCTTCTTCTTCTTCTTCTTCTTCTTCGTCCTTACTTGTCAATTTGAATGGATATGAGATAGTTGAAGTTAAACTTGATGAAAACCGATTATTTCTGGGTAACGCGATTACACTATTGTTGGAAGTCCCACTGAAATCGAAACCCATTAATAGTTATCACAATCGAATCAATTCTAAAACAACTGTGATGTTTTCGTTTCTGAAATCGAGCAGAAAACCTTTCTCGTCGACGATACGTAGTTGAATGAAGTCAATTATGCTTTTGTTGATCCTTAAGTACACAATAGGCGATGGAGAATGTATTATTCTGTAATTTATTTCAACGTCAGGGTTGAAACTGTGAAGAATGGACGATGGAGAAGAGTTGAAGTACGAATCTGATGCCAACAAGTTACACTCAATATTTATAGAATTATAATTGAAAATGTTGACTGGACTTGGTGCATTATGCAAAACGTCTTTCGGTAGCACAAGTTTTTGAGTGAACCCTAAGAGGGGTCCGACAGAACCATCTTTCGACATATCAACGTCAAAAGTAGCTGTAAAATTCACTCGACCCGTGCTGTTGTCAATACCAAATTTTATGGAGAAATTCTCGTGGGTCAACGCTTTTTCAATCCTCATTCGTTCAACACTTTTTTCAATAAGCTCGAATATTTCCTCCACTCCATAAGTGCCCGGAGAAAAAGTGAGGGGTTCCTCACCAACGATATGGAAATGATCAGTTATATTTGGTTTAACGTTAGATATAGTATTGTAACTCATAAATGAGCGCAAGCCAATACCGTATTCAATATCTGGATCCAGCTCAATAGGAGGGAAAATATTAGCACTCAGACGGCTTGCTGTGGAACTGAGAGTGAAAAGTCTAGACATCTTTCAACTGATAGAAAGAGGCCACAGAAATGCCCGCAATGTATACAACCAAAGTCCTGGTACTGAGTGGCGTTATAATGAAGAGTACAGTATTTTATATAGTATAAAATTTCGATTGTAGGCTCCATTCCGAACGCATAAAAATAAACCGCTACAGTACCACTCTTCCGTAACGCAGTCCAATGAGCGCCGTTCGTCTCTTATAACGGAGCCAAATAAAGTAATTATTCGGTCGTTCACAGCCAACGCTTTTGATAGTTGATCTTTCACGTAAACTCCTCTAAAACATGGAGCTTGATGTCGTACAACCGCTTGCTTTTGACGCCTAGTTGCTTAAAGGCCTATTTGGTAGATTATTTGACATCACTTGAATTGATATATAATAATGACATTGTTGTTATCGTCGTCAACGTGTTTGGTGTTGTTGCCGTGTTTCATATCGTCGTCGTCGACGTGTTTGTTGCTGTCGTCGACGTGTGTGTCATTGTCATCGTCGCCGACGTGTTAGTTGTCGTCGTCGTCGACGTGTATGTTGTCTTCGCCGTCGATGTGTTTGTTGCTGTCGTCGACGTGTTTGTTGTCGTCGTCGTCGACGTGTTTGTTGTCGTCGTCGTCGACGTGTTTGTTGTCTTCGTCGTCGATGTGTTTGTTGCTGTCTTCGACGTGTGTGTCGTTGTCATCATCGTCGACGTGTTAGTTGTCGTCGTCGTCGACGTGTTAGTTGTCGTCGTCGTCAATGTGTTTGTTGCTGTCGTCGACTTGTGTGTCATTGTCATCGTCGTCAACGTGTTAGTTGTCGTCGTCGACGTGTTTGTTGTCGTCGTCGATGTGTTTGTTGTTGTCGTAGACGTGTGTGTCGTTGTCATCATCGTCGACGTGTTAGTTGTCGTCGTCGTCGTCGACGTGTTAGTTGTCGTCGTCGTCAATGTGTTTGTTGCTGTCGTCGACGTGTGTGTCATTGTCATCGTCGTCGACGTGTTAGTTGTCGTCGTCGTCGACGTGTTTGTTGTCGTCGTCGTCGACGTGTTAGTTGTCGTCGTCGTCGACGTGTTTGTTGTCGTCGTCGTCGACGTGTTAGTTGTCGTCGTCGACGTGTTTGTTGTCGTCGTCGTCGTCGTCGACGTGTTTGTTGTTGTCGTCGTCGTCGTCGACGTGTTTGTTGTCATCGTCGTCGACGTGTTTGTTGTTGTCGTCGTCGACGTGTTAGTTGTCGTTGTCGTCGACGTGTTAGTTGTCGTCGTTGTCATCGACGTGTTAGTTGTCGTCGTCGTCGTCGACGTGTTAGTTATCATCGTCGACGTGTTTGTTGTCGTCGTCGTCGACGTGTTAGTTGTCGTTGTCGTCGACGGGTTAGTTGTCGTTGTGTTAGTTGTCGTCGTTGTCGTCGACGTGTTAGTTGTCGTCGTCGTCGTCGACGTGTTAGTTGTCGTCGTCGACGTGTTTGTTGTCGTCGTCGTCGACTTGTTAGTTGTCGTTGTCGTCGACGGGTTAGTTGTCGTCGTCGTCGACGTGTTTGTTGTTGTCGTCGTCGACGTGTTAGTTGTCGTCGTTGTCGTCGACGTGTTAGTTGTCGTCGTCGTCGTCGTCGTCGTCGTCGACGTGTTAGTTGTCGTCGTCGACGTGTTTGTTGTCGTCGTCGTCGTCGACGTGTTAGTTGTCGTTGTCGTCGACGTGTTAGTTGTCGTCGTCGTCGTCGACGTGTTTGTTGTCGTCGTCGTCGACGGGTTAGTTGTCGTCGTCGTCGTCGACGTGTTTGTTGTCGTCGTCGTCGTCGTCGACGTGTTTGTTGTCGTCGTCGTCGTCGTCGACGTGTTAGTTGTCGTTGTCGTCGACGTGGTAGTTGTCGTCGTCGTCGACGTGTTTGTTGTCGTCGTCGTCGACGTGTTAGTTGTCGTCGTCGTCGACGGGTTAGTTGTCGTTGTCGTCGACGGGTTAGTTGTCGTCATCGTTGACGTGTTAGTTGTCGTCGTCATCGTCGACGTGTTTGTTGTTGTCGTCGTCGACGTGTTAGTTGTCGTCGTCGTCGACGTGTTTGTTGTCGTCGTCGTCGACGTGTTAGTTGTCGTCGTCGTCGATGTGTTTGTTGTCGTCGTCGTTGTTGATGTGTTTGTTGTCGTCGTCATGTTTGTTGTCATCGAAGAACTCATATGTGGAACGTCTTCTTGACAAGAATTCCCATCTCGCTTGCCACTTCTCAAACGCCCATTCGTTGATGGCGACAAGTTTCTGCTCTGTGGTGAGATTCACACAGTTGAGTTCAGCCCAAAGCGGGGGAAGCTTCTGTTTCGCCCTCCACCTGTCAACTATGCACTCAATGGCTAAGTCAACAGGTAACAGACCAATGATCACTTGGAATGCTTCTGTTGATACAGTCTTCTAGGCCTTGGTGATCCACAGGAGCGCAGCCATCTGGGATTGGGCCAAGACTCCCTTTTGATTGACTGTTAGTTTGCTACCCCCCCCCCCCCAGACAACGGGGGCAGTAGCCAATCACGCCTAGATAGATGGTCTTGTACGTCAGGATAGTGTCAATAATGCGTGAGACAAAATCACAGACAACCACACCCATAAAAATAGCAAAATCAATGTTCAACTCCTCTTCGTCGATCTATAGTTGTTAAAACTGAAATGCAATCCTTGTCCAGCCTTAAGTCACGATACATTCGAAAAGAAGATGAGAACCAAAACAACAGCACAACACGACTTAAGGCTTTCCTAATAAGAATTCTGGTATCTACACGTAGAAAAGCTAGCGTTGTTGGGTTTTGGTTCTTTCAATCACTTCTCAGCCTTTGATGTAGACAGTAGTCGGGACTGGATTAATTCAGAAAAAGGTCCCAATTTATCGGTGAGTAAATTAGAAATTCGTTGGGATCCTTCGTAGCTGGAAATACGAGACTGCAACACCAAGCTAATCAAATTAATGACCGTCTAGAGGAATTGGCCTCCATATAATGGTTTTATGTATTTATTTTTAACACGCCGTGCAATAAATTTGGTTTACACCTTGTAGTACAACAGTGCACACAACTCTAACTCGTCCTTCCCATGCCAGAAACAAATGGCGGTTGACGAAACCTTGAATGAGGTACTGACAAAATTAAATAAAAATTGAGGAAAAAAGTTCACGATAGAAAGCGAACTAGAACGGTGTGTGAAGACCGCCTTCGAAATATTGAGTGTTGAGCTAAAAGCTTAGAGATCCGCATATTTACCTTCGATGGAAAATCGGTATAAAGACGATTTCATGAAGCTGAAGAAAGAAATATGGTGGGGCTGACGATGTCCGTAGATAATATCATCGATGTAACTTTCTCAAACCAGTAGTCGACGAGCATTTGTGACGTGAACATGGCTTCCGTATTACTCGACTTAACCCTCCAGTGCGACCGTATTATCAAGGAGTTGTCTATATGTGCTTACGATGGACCAACAGCATTCGTGCTTCAACATTATGTGTTCATGCCACCAGAACACCTTAGTGGATGTGTTGAAACTTTTCAATCGGTCTACTGTCGGAAACATATCCACGGACTGGCCTGGGAAGATGGAAACACGCCCTACGATCACATTCCTACAATTTTACGAGACGCTATCGCAAATAAAAATTTATTTACGTGAAAGGTTTGGATAAATCTGCCATTTTGAAAGCATATTTACCTCCCGATACCGTAATCCATGACTTGGGGTTATTTAATTGTCCAAAATTAGCGTCGCTATTCGATCCAACTGCAACAATCAAACCGTGCTCAATTCACGAAAAAGCTGGACATCATTTTGACACTTCGTGTTCTTTAGTGAAAATTCAAGTACTTTCAAAGTGGATCTTATCTCATCAGCGTGATGTAAACTTGTTTGATTCTACACCGCGGCTAATGACTTTCAAAGGCACGAAAATGACTATCGACCATTCAACATTGGCGAAACATGGATACTTTAGGGATTACTTTTCGAAAGATTCGATATGCTGTGTGTTTTGTAATAGATCCATGAAGAGTTATAACTACAACTTGCATGACTGTCTGGGCTGGAACGCCCATTTGAAATAATTGAATTAATAAAAACTATTGTACTCACTGCTAAAGATGAAATTCTCTTGAAATTGATAACTCCTTCTCTCTGACCACGCACGTTCTATTGGTAAATTGCCTGAACTGCTGACCTGCGATATGAGTAATGACGAGTAGTTATACATATATTTTGAGTGGAATAAAGTCTCCACGCAGTTTTTATTGTTTAAAATGAACTTACAATTTTTTATAAGGTGGGAAGTATTCGGGAGTCTATTTTTTCCGAAGCGCAGCTGAAGTTTTTGTGTGTGTGTATTGGTGCCTATGATAAACCAGAAAAGAACAGTAGATTAATGATAATATATCAGATAAGTTAAAATCAATAACAGATTTTAGCAGTGTTGTATTAGACTTACCGGTTCTCTTTATATTTGGAGGCCGTTGGGAGTTTTCAGCGGAAGAAATCGAGTGCAAAGGAACGAAAAAAAAAGAGAGCGAGAGTTCAGGCGTTCTGCTTAGGTCAGCATATCATATTCCCCCTTTAATGAGCGACGGCCTGTGATGACGACGACGAAAGAAATTGTTTTCCCCTCAATTAATCTCAACGCTCTAGCTCCTATGACAACTTGTGCTCCTGGTACCTTTCGTTCACAAAGCGAGTTAACATGACGAATTTTACCTCTGGAGGACCACCCCAAAATTTTTTTGTTCGTGGGTATGCATAGAAGGGAGGGGTGGTTTCCCACGAAGATATTAAGAACAGTAGTTCGCGAATTCGAGGAAGAAGGTATGGGATTGGTGAGGGGAGGGGAAGCCAAAAGATGAGCCACGTGTAACGGAGAGAGAGACGAGAAGTATAGTTCATGGTTGGATCGGGGAGGGGTCGGGGGATGGTGAGAGGGGCGGAGGGACCAAGCGACAATCGAATGCCCTATCAAGAAGCCTTGATAAAGAGAAGTATAAAGAATCTGACAATCAGCTGATTTTGGATAACGAACGTCAATCTGGCGAGGAGGTTGTGGTAGTGGTGGTTGGGCGGGGGAGAGGGGGGGGGCTCTCTCCAAATGACAA
Organism: Pachypeltis micranthus; assembly: GCA_020466155.1. Taxonomy (NCBI): domain Eukaryota; kingdom Metazoa; phylum Arthropoda; class Insecta; order Hemiptera; family Miridae; genus Pachypeltis; species Pachypeltis micranthus. The sequence continues at coordinate 65,200,339 of CM035770.1, forward strand.
CTCAACTGTATTTTCGGAAAGACTGAATAAATAGACGTCAAAGCAATATGACAATCAGCTGATTTAGATAACAAAAGTCAAACTGGCGTATAGATGACATATGTCAATCCAGTGATAAGAAACAAAACAATCACAATGACAGTTGATAGGAAACGTCAAAATCATATGTTAAACAGCTGATTAGAAGGGAGGGTAGATAGTGAAACGGTGAAATACGTCATTTCGAAAATGACAGTTGATAAAGAGACGTCCAAACAATTTGGCAATCATCTGGGTTTAGATAACAAATGTCAAACTGACACTTGAATGACAGATGTCAAGACCTCAGTATCAGCTGATTCAGGGCTTAGCACAGTCAAGCAATAACTTTTTATTCCTTCCGTAAGACGAAAACGCTCGTTATATTGGTAACACTGCTCTCTGGGAGGCCTTAGAGACCTACGACATCACATAAACATGGTTAAGTAATAGCTTCAAATCCCTTCTCTTTGACGATAATCACCTGTTTTGTTGGCAACACTGCTCTCCAGAAGGCACTGGAACAGCTGATTCTCAGGGAGGCACTGACGTCATGGGCGGGAGGGGGGGAGGGGTACGTCACACCTGATCCCTTATCAGTTGAGAAGGTCAGTTACTGATACGCAATTCGCCCCTTTTTACACTACTAACATATATATACAGAAATAATTATGCAGAACGAAATATTGGTATGGGTAACTAGAAGACACTCCATTAGGATTTATCACATCTGGTGAAGAAGTTACCCTGAAATTTACGGAAATGTTCGAAAAAACGTTATTTTCGACACATTTTGATTTTTATCTCTGTTCAGTGGACTGTCAGAAGAACATTTATTGAGAACAATATGTAGGTATTAACTATTTGAAAACATCTTGAAAGTTTGGTGATAATCTTTGTAGCCGTTCAGCCAAAAAGCGTAAAAAACTATTTCTGCTTCATAGGCCTATATCTCCGTTCACCATGGAGATGTGTATAGATAAGAAAAGTTAGGTATTGATTAGTAGAAGATAATTTGAAAGTTTAATCAAAATCGTTCGAGCCGTTTTCGAGAAAAATGCGAAAAACCTTAGCTCCCCCACCTCCTTTCCAATCGGCCGAAATCGTCCATAACCTTATTTTGGTGTCTACAAAAAATAACTAACAAAACAAAAAAGAACCACCTCAATCGGATCAGCCGTTCTCCCGCAAATCGAACTACAGACACACACACGGACCATGGGTCGAAATTAGGTTTTTTAGACTCAGTAGGCCTCAAAACGTAAAGATCTGAAGAAAACCCAAATTTTTTTTTTTTTTTACCTGATTACTATACTTTCCTTCCCTTCGGGTAGCGGAAAGTAAAAAGTAGTTTGTTCTGCAAACCTTTGCATTTCAAAGACCCCTGATGCAAATAGTGCTATTTAAGAGAGCAACAGCTTCTGCGAACTTGACAGAGGGAGAATGGCTGGACCAAATCAGCTCAGCTCCAAGAAGTCCTCTACATAACAACAAAAAAATATCTGGTGCGTAGCAACACACGACTTTCCGCCACCCCTAAAGTTCGAACACCACCTACATAGTCGGGCGCTATATCTTCGTTCAACGCATTTTTACAGGAACATTTATAGATAACAAAATGTAGGGACTAGTAGCTGAGAGTACTCCGAAAGTTTGATCGAAATCGTTAGAGCCGTTTTTGAGAAAATTGGAATACCGATAAAATTATATTCGACAAATCTCCTTTTTTGTGTTAACATGGCTTATATCTCCGTTCAACATATATATACAGAAATAATTATAGAGAACGAAATGTTGGTATGGGTGACTAAAAGACACTCCATTAGGATTTATCACATCTGGTAAAGAAGTTACCCTGGAATTTACGGAAATGTTAGAAAAAACGTTATTTTCGACACATTTTGATTTTTATCTCTGTTCAATGGACTGTCACAGGAACATTTATTGAGAAGAATATGTAGGTATCAACTATTTGAAAACATCCTGTGAGTTTGGTGGAAATCGCTGAAGCCGTTTTGCCAAAAAGCGTAAAAAACCTATTTTTGCTTCACGGGCCCTTACCTCCGATCACCGTATTTTCATGGAGATGTGTATGGAGAAGTAAAGTTAGGTATTGATTAGGAGAAGATAATTTGAAAGTTTAATCAAAATCGTTAGAGCCGTTTTCGAGAAAAATGCGAAAAACCCTAGTTTTGGTACATTTTCGTCCCCACCCCCTTCCCATCGGCCGAAATCGTCCATAACCTTATTTTGGTGTCTACAAAAAATAACGAACAAAACAAAAAAGAACCAACTCAATCGGATCAGCCGTTCGCCCGCAAATCGAACTACAGACACACACACACACAGACATACACACAGACATACACACAGACATACACACAGACATACACACAGACATACACACGGACCTCTCTCCGAAATTAGGTTTTTCAGACTCAGTAGGGTCTGAAAACGTAAAGATCTGAAGAAAACCCAAATTTTTGTTTTGGTCCGATTACTATACTTTCCTTCCCTTCGGGTAGCGGAAAGTAAAAAGTAATTTGTTCTTCAAACCTTTGCATTTCAAAGACCCCTGATGCAAATAGTGCTATTTAAGAGAGCAACAGCTTCTGCGAACTTGACAGAGGGAGAATGGCTGGACCAAATCAGCTCAGCTCCAAGAAGTCCTCTACATAACAACAAAAAATATATAAACTTTCTCTCATTTTTGATTTTTCATCCCTTTGAAGTGGGAAGAATTTCTTTGTGACTATTAGATTTTTTGTTGTTGTATTTTTATTGACCTTTGAAAGTCTTGTCGACAGATACAAAAACCAATTGAGAGACTGAATCTGTAAAGAATGTCGGAAAACGGCTGGATTAAATCTGCTAATATTAGCCGCCAATCAGGATTGAAGTTAAATCGAGAGGCTGCCGCTACCAATCTCTTCGACAAGTGCAGGAAAAGCTTTTGAAATTAGTTACCTGAGTTATCTCTTTTCCTGGAAACACTGGGAATTTCCGTCAGATGCTGGTTCAAAGCGTATATAATTAACGAAGAGATGCTTCGGACAGGAGCTTCAGTTACAGTTATTTTCCCCATCTAGTTTAAGTCCCCCATAAGAGCAGTACATCGTTTCTTTGCTTACGGCCAACGAAATATTAACGGACGGGAAAGGAAACTGTTGAATTGTAAAGCTTTGAAAGAACGGGGTGGAAAAGGAGCTGTTGCCTGAAGAGGTTTATTTTCACGTTTTTTTCATAACGTACGACGTATTACTGAAAATCGGAATAGCTTTTGATATTTTTTCGCGAAGCGAGTTCCCAGTCAACGCGAACGGAAAAATTAATTTCAAACCAAGTCCTCTCCACTCCTTGCTCAACTTCGATTTCCCCCAATTTTCCCTCACTCCTACGCGACTCGAATAAAAGAAGAAAATGAAAACGAATAACAAAAAACGGAGGGTGTGCTCGTACGTAGTTAAAAAGAGCGGAGTTTTTTTTAAAATGAAAACTTCAGTTGAGCAAGAATTGTTTATAGTAATTTATAATTAATTTACGTGACACCTGCTCTAGATGCAGCCCATTGGCTGTCCTACGTCAGTACTATTTATGTTGGTTTTAAGTAAATAAACGTTAGGTTAACTTGAATAAGTTATGATAACAAGAATAAGTATGTGTAAAACTAGATAACAATCGATGTAGGCACAAGGGTTAGTTGATCAAATTGTCCTGAGGCCTTTTCCTCTTGAGTCTCCTTCTTTCTGGTGGTCGAGGTGGGATCTGCGGGATGCTCGCCGGTATGCTGTGCTGTCTCCTGTATTGGCTTTGTATCACTTCCTGTATGGTAGGTCATTATGCAGAGTTGTATTGCGAACGTGCCAGGGTGCTCCAGATATGATACGAAGGACTCGATTTTGGGTCACCTGTATTTTTTTGACATGGTTTGTTGCAGCGGATCCCCATAGTCCACAGGAGTATTCCCAGATAGAGCGGATTAGGGAGAGGTAGAGAAGCCCTATTGTTACCAGACTCAGTGGGGAGCGATCAAGTAGAAGGGGCTTAAGTTGGTTGACTAGGACCTTCATGTGAGTTTCCCAGGTCAGCGTCTTGTCCAAGAAGACACCCAGGTATCGAACTTTCGTGTCCTGCGGTATCGGGTTGTTGTTGATGAGGAGGGTATCCTGAAAGTTGACTCTTCGCTAAGTGAATGGGATCACGACAGACTTTGAGGAGTTCATCCTGACTCTCCACTTAGAGCACCATTCGCTGGTTGTATCAAGTGTGGATGGGGTTTTGGTGGTTGCTTCCTCAAATGGGTCGTCCACCTGAAGGAAAGCCACATCGTCTGCAAACTGTACTAGCGTTGCACTCACCGGTTGAGACAGATCATGTGCATGTATGAAATAGAGGAATGGCGCAAGGACGCTCCCGTGGGCGACTCCTGCCAGTATTGGCTTGGAGGAGGACACAGCGTTTTTGTATCTCACCGAGAAAGTGCGTCCTGATGAATACGATTGCACAAGTCTGTAGTACGTGTCCGGTAGGTGGGGTTCGATTTTGTACAGGAGGCTTTCATATACTAACTTGTCGAAACATTTCTCCGAGTCAAGAAAGACACCAAGCACACCTTCTGTGATTCGTATGTTTCCAGAATCTGGTCTATTACTCTGTGGAGCTGCGTGGGGCAGGAGTGAGACGGTCTGAAGCCGAACTGTGTGTCTGGGACTAGAGCATTTAGGTGTTCTAGGAGTTTAGGTAGTAGGAGTCTCTCGAATATCTTGGAAAACATGGGTAAGAGCGGTGTGGAACACCAAATTGAGTTGTGTATAACTTGCGGGTTAGAAATCCGGAGAATGTGAGCGCTGGTCTGTGGGCCTCGGTTTCTTCCCAATCATAAGTTATCCCTCATTACTAACAGTTGTGTGGTACTGAAAAAAAGTCTATAACGTAAGCAACCGAAAACAAACAATGACCACACGATAACAACATTTCGTTAGTATTTGGTTAATTTCACCTTCCCGTTCCCGTGTCTTTCAATGACCACTCTAACAATTACAACAATATCGCAGAACTTTCGCTTGTTGTCAGAATGGCGCTTTTAATTAACATTTTCGACGAGAATCCATTTTCGTTCAATTTTGTCTTAAATATCTCGCTCATATGACACTGGCGTTTTCGAACAAAAATCTCGATAGTAGTTCGATCAACTATCGATGCGAAAGAAGCCATAAAATAATCAGGAACGACCTCAGAAATTCCCAACTTTTTCGCAGTGCTTCCTTTATAGTGCTACATAGCCCTGCCAATCAATAGAGACAGAGTTCAAAATAGCTTGAGTTAGTTGCTAAAATGTGAGTGGAGCTGCGGAAAGTGGGGTGATGCGTCGCCCTAGATATTTATATGTATCTTATGTTTCGCAATTTGGCCATTTTTATTAGAGTTGGGTCTGCAAGTCGTGGATTGGTAGGATATTAGATTGTATGACGTATTGCCCTCTCCTATTACAGCAATCCATTCTGTGAATAAATTCAAATCAGCTAATTCAAGATGTTGATGAGTTGTGTGGTAGTTTTTAGTGGCCTGTTAAGTGGTAGTTCTCCTTTCGAGCTCAACCTAATAATATTTTTTACAAGTAAATGTCCAGAGTTTGAAGGTAGTGTAAGGTACACTGGCAGTGTTTTGATGACGGTGGCTGTCAGTGTTTCAGGCACGTTTCTTTCTACAGACTGTAGAGGATGAAAATGCGTGTGCGCTGAGTGGTGTGTTACTAACTGGGGCAGTGTGAAGAGGAACGAGTTATGAAGGTCTCCAGTTAGTGCACATTTGCTACTGTCCCCGTGATGGTCCGGTACTGACCCAATTTTAAAAACCTTGCTATAACGAAATGAAGTTATCGAAATCGTATCAAAATATCTGTGAAGACGTGAATTCGTTGATTTATATCACTGTGTAAATATGTTTTTAAATGTTTTCACTCAGCGTATATGATCTTGGCAGAACTTCATTCAACGTTTTATTTAGAAACTGTGTGAGTTGCGTCCACTTCTTTGCGATTGGGCTATTCAGTACTGCGCGAAACTTTCAACGTGATTTTTTGGAAACACACTAGTTTACAGTTCTGAAATCATAAGAAAAAAGTAAATAAAAAAATGACAACAGTTTGGATTCCGGAATTTCGTGGAATGGCCCATATTACCACATATGGTAGTACATATATACTTTTAACCGGTGCATTCAACTATCAACACGGCTTTTGTAAAAACGACAGTGTAATAAGAGCGGGATTTATTAAAACAATCGTTTAAGTGATTTTGAGCGTTATGTCAACGTACGTCCATCTTCACCGTTCTTTCAGCTCCTTTCAATCAATTTACATGAAGGTTCTTCTACAAGAAAGAACGATGAATATTTCAACGTCGTCTCGTCAAGCAAGTTCGCTGTATTCCGTTACGACCTACGTTAAGTTGAGCGACGTGTTGTGATGGCGGTGGCTGACCGGCGTCAGATTATTACTGCTTTTCGGCCTCGAAATCGGCTGCGTAAATAAACGAATTTGGGAGCAGATTTTTTTAGTCTTCAGATCGATATCAGAGGGGAAGCTCCCTTTTCACTGTCCATTCTTTCGCCCTGGATTCAACGGCCCAGTCAACGGGTAATTGGTCAATAGCAGTATCCAAGCGCCTATGTGAATTTGTGTCTTGTAGCCACTTGGCAAGGCAGAACTCGAGAGGGTACCATTAAATCACTGGAGGTGTCGGGAGAAGTGCCATCTCTCACCAAAGTGGTTGACCAGCTGATTGAGGACTGGCTATTGAGTTTAATTTCTTAGAAGAATAGTTCAGCGTAGGCACTACTTCGATGAAAGTACTTAGTTAGTACCTTTGCCCTTGATAAGTCATTAGTCTTTTCTGATAAAATATGAAATACGGTGATTCAATAGTTCCCAACATGTTCTCTGAGATATTTATAGAGAACAAAAAGGATGTACTGATTAATTAAAGAATTTGAACGCTTAATTAAAATCGTTAGAGCGGTTGTTAAAAAAACTGCGAAGATCACTCGTTTTTGGTCCCCACCCTCACCCCATTTCTAATCGATGGGAGCCACGCATACCCTCAATTTTACGGCATAAAAAAATCACAAATAAAAAGGATCAGCTCAGTAGGTCTAACCCTTCTCCCGTAAGTTGAACTGCGCACAGACCGCGCACTAAAATAGTTTTTTCGATTTAGTAGGCCTCAAAGCGTTAAGACCCGAAGAAAACCCAACTGTTTTGGTCACTATACTTTCCTGCTATGCCGAAAGTTCTGTAACAAAGAGACTTGATGTCAACAAAATGATTTCGTACCAATTCGCGCAAGTGTTGTATTACCGAGGTCAGCGCCAGAAATATCTGCTTGGGAGTGGTTGTATTTTCGAAGAATATTTGGAAGGTGCTATACAGCGCCAGTGTTTCAGAAAAATTTACGCACAAACAAACATCGATGTACGAAAAATCTTTCTTTTTTTTAAAGTTGTCTACTTATTAAGTGGTGTTCATAGCAAGTGAGTGACTACACAACCTCCGAGTGATTTCATTTTACTCAAAAGTTGACGGACTCGTAACAATAATTTCGAGCTCTCTGCCCCCCCCCCACCACCACCCCTGGTGTAAATTTGGAGCACGTGATAGGTGATTCGATGTATTCAGAGGGCCCAGTAACTTGAATCCACGAAACCAATGCATTTTTTCACACAGCATTTCAAAAAATCTTGCAGGTATACTGCGGATTCCTCAAGATCAACGAAAAGTCACGAAAGTCATTCGTGCATAATTACAACCCCCCCCCCTCGTCACAACAAAACAAAAATAACTTCACGCGATTTTACGTTGACTCGAGCACAGCCAAGTAATTAATTCTACGCAAATCGATTTCTTCAATTACGCTCTAACTGCTGAATACCAGCCAGCTCACTGACAGAATGCGAGGGGATGTTACTGTCTACGTAAATATACGAGAATATTGGTGCTGCATATTGAGCGTAAATTAAAAAGTGGGGTTGACGAACAGCAGAGCGTCACTTTCCTCATAAATTAGAAAGATAAATGTAACCAGGTATTGGGGCTGAAGGTGGACAGAGCTTTGACAAGAAGAGAGTAACTGGCTGTGATAATCAAATGATCCATTGCCTAATGTCTGTGGAACGGGGAGAAAAACGCCGCTTTTCCCTTATTAGAGCCGAAGTGCCGGCGGGCAGTAAAAGGTTTATTTTACGAGTTGAGGGAGAGCGCTCGAAACACGCGAGGTTTACTGACCTGAACTTCAAACGAATCGATACAACTCAAAGAACTAGAAATACGGATTTTTGAGACGAACTAATCGGCAAAGTGTGCGGTCTTAACATCATCTTTGAAGTGACACAAAACGCTTTTTTGGTAAAATATAACTCGAACGTACGTTTCAACTCGAAACTAGGGCACCTCCCAAATCGCGCTTTTTTCAGTAGAACAGAACCAAGGGCAAATAAATCTGACGAAGTAATTGGCAAAATGTTACTTTCTACAACATTCCTTATCTCAATTTTCGTTTGAATGATGACCAAATTCTTGTTGAGAAACAGACAAATAGACGGAGACTTGATTTTCATTTAACTATTCATTCATCTGCTCAAAATAGGACGTAAACCTTGGTCTTTTATGTTCACACGAAAATATAAGCGTTCAAAACTTGTTTACTTTCCGCAATTCTACCGTACGAAAAAATCGCTGCAAGTTACACAACGGTTGATTATGATGTTGCACAGCATAATTGAGACCTATCCTCTTGAATCCAACGTCGAAAAATACTAGTAAACGATACGAAACATGACCTGACACAAAGGAACGCTGAAAGTTGGCATTTTCTAATCGTTTCTAGAACGACGTGGCTAGTCGAACGAACGGGTGGTTGAACTGTAGCGGGAAGCAGTGCGGAAAATAAGCGTAGGCGACGGAAGAAAGATAACATTCGCTATTTTGACCCGGGAGTTGATCTGGAAGCAGTCTTACTCGACTCAGCATCGAAAAATACGAAGGAAAAGATACCAAGCACGACGTAATTGCAATAAAACTGCAAAAATGCCGTTTTTGGCTAATTTTTTAAACCACTTTGCTCATAACAGCCATGGGATTTGTTCAATCGCGTTGCCGAGTAGGCGGGAACAACTTGATAACAAACGGAATGTTTGTGGGAATGAAAGGAGTTTTTTGCGTTAAAAGCATAATATGGCAAGATAAAATATTGTTTATGGTAAAAAAGAAAAGAAACAAGCGCGTGTGTCAGCCCACGCTTAAATTGAAAGGATCAAGGAATGAAGAATGGATTGATTAAATCAGAATAAATATGAAAATGTTGTACAAAAGGGGCCTCATAGATATGGTGACCAGACGTCCCATTTTCAACGGGACAGTCCCGTTTTTTAGAGAAATGTCCCTTTGTCCCGACCTACCCTCTAGGGACGCTTATTTGTCCCGTTTTCATGAGTATTTGTAGTTGGATTATTTGGTGATGTTACTATTATTTTTCAGTTTAAAATATTATATAACTGCTTTACAGGCTGAATTCCGTCTGCATTTCGAGGTGAAATAGGTTCAGAATAAGATATGTAATCCTTTTCCTGAATCCCTATTTCAATTTACGCTATCATCGGCCATTTCCGGCGTTGTTCGTGAGCGTTAGGGCTATTTACCGATATCCCGATCGCAGTGACTTGGATGGAAAAACAATTCACACCTCTAGTGGTCCGTAACCACATCAAGCAAGGAGATGTCGACAAGGAGCATATTTTAGATACTATCTGCACTTTCTATAAAGACTGTTCCGATTATTTAAACACGTGGTGTTGACGCCAACGGATATCGCCAGAGCTGTTAAATCCTTTGTTTGGTCTTCCTCCAGTAACACCTGAAAGCGTGGAGAAGACAAACCAGATCTCCCTCCGCTTCCATTAGTCTCCTACCAAAAGTCTTGGTCAGAATATTCAGTCTTTATTTGCTTTAGTTCCTGAATAATTTCATTTAACCCGTATTCGACATTTAACGAGAGCATTATTCCTTTTTTCTTTACGTTTGTCTGTACAGAGCTCTTAGCTACATTTTATTTAGTGTCCATGATACCACTACGCATTTGTAACAATACAGTCCACTTTTACCTTTAAGTTGCAGTTCTTTTTTTTTTTTCTCCGATCTTTTCTCACATTTTTTCAGGTTCAGTTTTCTTTCTGTTTCCTTTTTTTTAAACAGGCGTCAGATTGAGCGCAGCCCAGATACCGGCTACACAATTTACGCCTGGGCATGGCACACGTGGGCATGACATTTTGATGACATGGAAAAATATCAATGGTTAGTTTTAACGACAGTGCCAGAGTGGGAAAGAATTGAGGAAGGGTTTGATTTGATTTCAAGCAAATTTACAAAACTGGAGATTTCAGATGTAGTGAGCTGTTTGATGAAGTTACGTATCTAACGGAATTTGTAACACAAGAAAAACTGCTGAAGTGGGCCGATGAAAAAACTCCTTTGGATCAGAAATGGTTGGAGATATTTTACACTTCACAAAACAAAATGTCCCAATCAAAAACTTAAAACTGATTGTGGTTTTTTCTCTCGCTACCAGGAACGAACACGCCATTAGAAAGAGCGTTCACGTTAATCCATGACATTTGGTCAGAGAACAAATCAACAAACAACAACTGAAAATGTCTACGCTAAAAGCGGTGAAGTGCAACTTGACATGTCATGTGAAGCTGTCTTGGAAATGCTCAAACAAAAACGAGACATTATCAGAAAAATATGAGAAATAAACATATGACAATCCTAAATAACTTCAAACATTTTACCTGTAAAATGTTGAGAATAAATACTGTACAATTAATTCGGTCATAATTCTGTTCAAACCCCCTTTACTATCAGAAGTTTAATAAAAACATGCTCTAAAAAATTCAAGTAGAAAATTAAATTAAATATTTTTGTACAGGAAAAAAGTACCCAACCAATGCTTCGACTCAGTTTCAACATGTGTCGCGTTTTGAATAAACAAAAATCTGGTCACCTTACTCATAGACCACCTAGAAGTATAAGACGCTTGAGAGCGAGAAGGTTTCAGTACCGGCAGGAAAACTGGAAGGGAAAAGGCAAGAAAGACAATGAGGCGTGGTACCTAAACATAAACGTCATCAGGGTGAGTCGTGGCTTGCAGAATGACGAGTGGGAGTTATAGGTCAGAGCATGAACTTTGAAGCAGATATTGGAAGGAAAGGCGCTACAGCGTTATTGCAGTCGATCGTTCTTTCGCCTATCGTAATAACAACAAAATTGCTGAACAGTTCCCCGAAAAAATTGTGTTGATAGACATGTACGCTTCTAAATGAAGGTTGCGGCATAAACAGGAGCAACCCAATAAAATTCGGAGATTCTATATACAAGGTCAAGTTAAGAAAGTTGGTAGAAACTAGCTCCATATGAGTTGGGAACGACATAAATCGCTGAACGTGCGCGGGCTTGAGGAAAGTGGTGTGATGCGGGGCACCAGACGGTTGTCAATTACAAATCTTAGCTCCTCAAGGAAAGTAGAAATCATAACTTGAACTCTTCAGTTAGCTCTGTCGTTAGCTTCGAGTTGTTATCCGAAAACAGAGAAATGACGCTCATGACGGGGGCGGTACCGGGGGCGGGATTAACCTCCGCGAATGTCATGCCCAGCACACCTCCTCCTTGCAGATGAGATCCTGTTACTAAGGGATCCGCGGTGAATACCGCGAGGTCCTCCCAGCGAGCGGAGTTGAAATTCTTCGATTGCCGGGGTTTATCTCGCATTCCTTCCGCCAGCTCTGTCGGCGTTCTGCGGAGTGGAATGTAACAGGACACCCCAGTTAGTTCTTTCTATTTGTCTATACTCTGAAACAATCGGGTTTTGAATCGTCGGATTCGAATTAAAATTCTGCAGAAGAAAAGATATGATGCATATTACGAGATATCGGATTTTCGAGCAATTGCTGCGGGAAGGAATTTTAGAGATATTAACCTCTTATCGTGTGATGGGATCCTGTTAGCTCGGGATTCACACGGAATACCGACACAGACCAGGTGGTCGGTGAAATCGAGTTTCACCAACCGGAGTTAATGGGATCGATCAAATGCGATGCATCACAACTTTCCGCGCATTACCGACCACGTATTGAAATTCCCGGTGCAGAGAACTAAAAATTATATCGGGGTACAATATCTGCATGCAATAGATGCAGTGACCACAATCTAAAATTTCGATAAAAATGTATTATAATGCAATTTTTTCTAATTAATCTCGCTCATTTAACAATAGCGTGCTCAAAAATATCGGGATGGTAGGCTAATAAGCTATCTATACTGCCGAAGTTTAATAATGGTGAGAAATAATCAGGAACAACCTATCGTCCGTGTCATGAGTAGTTTTCTTTGTGTTTTTGCTATAAATCCGAAAACATTGCTTAAACAGTTGCCTATACATCGGTCGTTCAATGAATTTCGTGGCATAAGCAGCAGCTCAATTAATTTCGTAACAATAAGCGAGTTGACGAGTTCGTGTGAACTGAGTGATGAGGACAGTCATGGGATGCTAACACAACTGTGTGTTGAGTTATGTAATAATTAAATTATTTATATAATAATGTATTGCCTAAATAAACTTAGCTCTACAACTATTCACTTTGTACATGGCTAATTCTATTTAATCAATTCATTTATCACTCAGTTAATTTGAACTTGGTCAAACAACGCTTTACGGCAGCAGGAAGCGGTAGCGCTTACAGTTCCAGATTTTATTGTGCTGCTCGTACTCATTGCAGGATCAATATTAAGCAATCGGTACACAGATAATTAATGAGGCTGTAAACAAATTTTTTGAAGAAGGGTAGTAATTACTTTTGAAGAGTTATTGGGTAAAAATGTTTAGAACGGTAGTAAGCGAAACGGCAGTAGTTGAAATTCAGGAATTGCTGGAGTGAGCCCCATGTATCTCATGAGAGTTTTTAAACACTCTCCCTTTAGGTGTTGGATTGGACTACAATACCAATTTTTGTTAACATTCTACAGTAATTCCAGAGGAGTTTATAAGGAAAAAACAGCGCTAATAACGCTTTTGGTCGAAAATTTTGATAATTTATTGTGCTGCTCTCGTCATTTTCCCACAAATGGAAATGTTATGGTATAATTGCTTTATCGAGAAATACCAATATAAAAAATTTAATCAAAATCGTTAGAGCCGTTTTTGAGAAAAAAAATATTTGGTGTTTTGATCACTATGATAACTATAGTTAACTTTCGGTGGATTTTGTTCATACCCTTATTTCGGCGTTCGATGGTAACCTGCGGGCGAGATATGAAGTTTGAGCTGTTTTGGTACGGTGGTTCTCTCTAAAAATTGTTCAAAAGTTATTAAAAAGTTAAAAGTTATTAAATTATCAAAAGTTTTTACCCAATAACTCTGCAAAAGTAATTAGTATCTTTCTTTAAAAAATTCGTGTTTACAGCCTCATTAATTATCTGTGTACCAATTGCTTTATAATGGTCCTGGAATTAGTACGAGCTGCACAATAAATTCCAAAACTGTAAACGCTACCGCTTCCTACTGCTGTGAAGTGTTGTTTGACCAAGTTCAAATGAGCTGATGATAAATGAATTGAGTAAGTCGAAATAGCCATGTTGGAAGTGAATTGACGTTGAGCTAAGGAAAGTTGTGTGTTGCAGCGCACCAGATATTTACATTTATATTTTTGCTCCAGTTCCGTTAGTTAAAATTCTGCATTAAACCAAAAAAGCTGTTTCCGCTAGATATCGGTATTTAGGAAATTGCTGGACGAAGGCTTTTCGTGGAATTAACCTCCTACCGAGTGATGCGATCCTGATAACTAGGGGTTCACGCAGAATACCGCAGCAGGCGGTTGGTGAAATGAAAGCGGAGTTATCGGGGTAATTCCCCCCCCCCCCTTCCACGGGTTCGACACGAATCACACAATTTTTCACACTCGACTGGATACTAAAAGTTGTATGATAATCATAACCCGATAAATCGTCAAATTCAATCTGACTAACTTTTGACATTTTATGCCTTTACTTTGCTACATAAACTCGAAAATGTAACGCGGGATATGTTACGGAGAAGCGTCACGAAATATATTGTGTGGGGTTAGGTGCATGAACTGGAAAAGTGCAACGCTTGGTAACGTCTGTTACAAATTTCTCTCAAAAACGGCTACAACGATTTCCTTACATTTTTCATATGGGCAGCTCTTAATGAGGTGGCTATACAATAAAATTCCCACTTATGTAAAAATGACGCGAGCAGCACAATTAAATTCGAAAAGTAGAGCTTTTTTCCGCTGAGTCAAAGGATAAATTCATTTGGAAATCAATGACGGTTTTCGAAAGAAAGGGTCATACGTTTCCTTGTTTTTCGTCTGGTGCGTGTTTCCGTTCTGCAATATTTCCTGTTACCCTTCACTTGTTCCGTTTGAAGTGCGATTTGTTCGAAGGAAGTTCTTGTCACCTCGATACAAACATTCAGTCAAGTGGGCACCTTTTATTTTCCATTTATTTTTTTGGCTCGCCGTAGGTAGGAGCTGCAATTTCGTTTAAATTTTAGTTTTTTTCTATGACTTTACAAATTTATTTTAAATCGCCTTTTGTATGTTTTGAGTCAGCTTAATAATTTAAAAAAATAACTTCCCTTTTTTTAATCTAATATTCTAATAACCTTATAGATTCATCCCCACGGTTTATTTACTTTGAAATTGAAGTGCTACTGTCTAATTTCACATGGTAAAGTTCACAAATGCATTATTCCTGGTGAGTGGCAGCCACATAACGTAAGCATCTCACAAGGGCTCATGACTTGATTTGAGTTGATTCGAATCGAAATTTGCCCAATTTACGGAAACGTTCGAAACGCGAAAGAAACTTTTACACAAAAGGTGGGTACAGCTTTCGTATAAGTACGCAACCGCTAGGAACATTTTATGTCTTTTATTTTATTTTTATTTTTTTATGCAATGATAACTCCGTTTGATTGCGCTCGTTGATGGCTTCTATATAATTGCAATTGACATCACTTGGTCGCTGAGGTTATTAAAACGTGTGATGTTACCAAGCGTTAGATTTTGTAACAGACGTTACCATGCACTTAACCCAACACAAATTTCGTGACGCTTCTCCGTTACATTTTCGAGTTTATGTAGCAAAGTAAAGGCATAAAATGTCAATACGAAATGTAACGCTTGGTAACATCACACGTTTTAATAACCTCAGTGACCAATTGATGATATCAATTGAAATTGAAGCGGCCATTATATCGAAACCATCAACGAGCACAATCAAACGTAGTTATCATTGCATAAAAACAAAAATAAAAGACATAAAATGTTCCTAGTGGTTGCGTATTCGTACGAAAGCTGTACCCACCGTTTGTGTTTCTCAAAATTTCATTTTAGTAACAGTATTTCAGTAATACAATCGGGCAATCCATAATACTTGGCTTCAGCACTGCTTAAATTAACATTATGCTGTTTCTTAGATCTCCAACATTGTTTTCACGGAGTTTTCCCATAATTCCAAAATAATTAACGCGAACCGCGGAGCAACTCCAGGTGCCAGTTCCATCAATTACCTTTATAGAACACACTCGATAGAAGTAGTTACATAAGTAGGAACAACACGTTAAATTATAGGGCGTTAAGAAATGTCGCTCAATGTACACGGGGCTAAAGAAAGTTGTGTGAAGCGTCGCACCAGAAATTTGTTATATAGTTCTGTCGTTTTCGCATTTTTAACGCATTTTATGTAGTGTTATGCATATTGTAGGGTGCACAAAAACAAGAGAAACTCGGTGAGCAAGAGGAGGATTGTATTGTACAAAAGGGCGACACACTCTTAATATGCGTGAACTGCCGAGGGTAACTGTTGATGACTGTTATGAACACGTTAACAGTTGAAATCACAGAGGAAAATGTTAAGAATGAAGGAGGAGACGAGACACGTTTCACTGGGCGGATAACGAGGGTAAAAACTGACGAGACTAATTCGGGCTAGAATCGCACACAAAACGAACGGGCTATTGAAACCAGAATGATGACGGGTGGCCAGTGTATTTATATATACCTGGATTCGGTGTAACGGGGAAATCCCCACGTTCTGGTGGCTGCGCGGGGCTAACCCGGGTTCATCGTTCGAGGTTCTCGGGGTTTCCCCCGAACACATAAACTAGCATCTTCCTACTGGGGGAAATATCTGGTGATATACAGTTGTTGGTATCGCGTTTTGTGTTATTTAGTGAACGGTTAGCTTAGCTATGGTCAGCTGTGACCAAACAAAACTAAGAAGTTTCAGTGGCTCTTCAGATGCTTCGGCTGAACCTTTCTTCTTCAAGACTTTCTCGGATGTTGGGAAAGAGCAATTTAGTTTTCTGGTAGTTGCCTAAATAGCAGTAGCGCTCTCTGCTGCATCTCAAGACATTTATCGAATGGATTATCCATTAAAACGTGGAAGTGCAAGGATTAGTGGTATTTGCGAAAGCCAGGGTGATCCATTCTCGAAACTTCATTTTGCACTAAACACGGATATTCTTAATGGCGGCAAATATTAAAGCGAGCTTTAACGATTTATGTAAAACGCTGCAGTTCTCGGCATCTAGCTGTTATTCTTCGTTCGAAAAACCTCTTTTGTTCCATAAAGCGAGCGAGAAAAGCAAATAATGACGCGGTGTTTATCTGCTCGAATCACGGAAAACCGAGGCCAACTTCGGAGCCCTCGCATGTTGTGCTCTCCCTCTAAAATTGTTGTTTGCCTAGGGCAGGATTATGAGCCGAGGGGAAGGACAATATAATTCCCCAACTGTCGAACAAAAGAGACCCAATAGGTTTTTAGCAAAGTACGGGGTAGGTTTTCGTGTCTTCGTTGTCCCCCTCATTTTGCCAGCTGACGCCTGTTGACACGGGGCGACGAATGGAATACGAGGAGAAAAACGGGCCTTCGATCTCTCTTTTAGAGTGCATTAGGTGATGTACATTATTTATAGCAAGTCACAGGAAGCTGTGTACCCTTGAAAATAATGATCATTTCAACGAAATCTACAATGCGAAGGACCATCTCCGATATAAATAATCTAGTTTTGCGCTTTGCCCGTACTAACCCTTCCATCTTCCCATTTTAATGAATATATCACTCAATAAAATAGCAGATGTAGCAGAGGGCGCCCTATTTATAACGAGAAGATCCTCCATTTTAACAAAGATGTCAGTAACTAGTGTGGTAATATTTACAAAGTATCTACAACAAGTACCTAACTTGAAATGTCTCAAAGAAAACACCGTTTAATAAAGAGAAATAGGATTGAATTATTTAGGAAAGTAAAAATCCGATTAAGAGGTGCAAAATTAATTTCAATATAAGAAGTAATCAATATTTTTAATAAAGTTTCAACGAAGAACTAAACACACAAAATCGGCAAAAAGCCGAAGCTTGAAAGCTCATTTTACACTAAGAATCTAAGATCAGCTATTTTAGTACTAAAGTTTCCCTTTATGCGAGCGAATCTGACTTTTATAACCGCAATAATCGATTTTCTTTTCCTCGACACAATCGGTTATCAGCGTGGCTCCTCACTTTTTAGGGAGATTCTATTTCAACCTCCAACCATCGTTCGTTAAATGGAAGAGTTATGAGCTAATCATAACCCTTCATCTTCATCACTCTAACGAAAATGTGAAAAGACCGAGAAACTTATAAAACAGTTGCTAAGAAGAAGGTGAGTTCTAGTGACTTTGCCACTTGTATTTGGTGTCTTATCTCTGAAAAACTTCTTGAAAGCGATAAATTATTTTAATTACGCGGAACTTAGTGATGTTTAATACTTGACGAATTTAATGATCAACTTCGTTTAAAGTAATCTGATCTTCTTTCCTCAGGTGTATCCAGTGATTTTTACCGCTCCTCTAATCCTAGCTGATGAAATCTATCGTAGAATTTAACATTCTGGAGTTTATTGGGTTACCGCCTATTATAAGTAACCAGAATATATGTCATACAAGGTAATGTTACAATGTTTGTGTCACTGGATGGGAAAGTGGTTTGGGAAATTTATCCAAAATTAACTAAAGTTAACGTACCTGTTAGGTGAGTCCGTCTCCTCTGGCTTGTGAGTTACTGTGGGCAAGCGCTTTCGATGTAAAGACATCATCGTCTGGCCGTTTAGTCAGTACTGGAGTCCGTCAGTTGGTCGTGGTCTTTATATACAAAGAGAAAGGTGAAAGGAGTGACACAACCCAATTTCTTTAATACCTAACACAGCCAGTCCGGCTAAGGTACCACTAACAAGACTGACCAACAAGACCTCTCCCCGCCCCTTCCCCAACGCTCCATCACTCCTTTCACCTTTCTCTTTGTATATAAAGACCACGACCAACTGACGGACTCCAGTACTGACTAAACGGCCAGACGATGATGTCTTTACATCGAAAGCGCTTGCCCACAGTAACTCACAAGCCAGAGGAGACGGACTCACCTAACAGGTACGTTAACTTTAGTATTTGCCTACTGGCGGACACAACCCAATTTCTTTAATACCTTATCCAAAATTGTTAGCTTAGATAATTATAGTTTTTTTAGGCCGATTTTGTTCGTAGCCTCATTTTCGTGTCCCCTGTTAACCACTTTCAAGATTTTAGAACGCTTCTCGTTATCCTACAAAGCAAAAAGAGGAGTTTTTTTCGCATTTTAACGATTTTGATCGAACTTCCAAGGTATCTTGAACTAGTCAATACCTAAACCAATACCTCCGTGATAAACGTTCTGATGTCAGTTTACTGAATGATTTGCGTTGACCGAAGGAATCATGATTAAATCACTTTCTGAACTATTTTCTTGAGGTTTATTAGCTTCTCAATCGAGCTATCAAATCCAACGATGACCCCAAACGGTGATGTACACGTCATATCAGTGGGGAAAGGGTGAGAGTAACTCATTTAACCCTCTAAAATTTCGACAGAAATCGATTTTAGTAGTTTTCTCTCACACAACTAACGCGGGCAATCACATAAGTTCCGGAAAGGAAAACGCTGACGTTTGATTATCTTTTTTGCGGTGTTTTTGCTTTAGTTGCAAAATTATTACTAAAAATCTTCGAGACATAAAAATTTACATACGGATGAATTGCGTGCGTGGCCGATTGTGTGTGCGTATACGCGGGTGACTCAATAAAGATCGTGACATCGTCAGTTCGCTATACTGATATTTTCACCCAATTATACGCCTTTTTGAGTGATTTGCGTAGACCAACGGAATCATAATTAAAATAAAGTTCCTGAAGTGATTTATGAATGGAGCCATCAAATCAAAGGACGACCCTGACCAATTATTTCCTTCCCAAAGCCTATAAACCAGATTTTGTAAACCATGTGGTATTGATTCCTGTAGATGTTGTTATTCCCAGTTCTGATTGTATTACCAACCTAACGTTATTTTAGGGATTTTCACATTCACTCGTTGATGCCTAATTCTGACATAAGGAATGAGTGAATTGATTACTTCTTGTCATTCGACGTGTGCTTTTTTTTACTTTCATTTTACCTTGCTCCTAAAGTGCAACTTTCCTTTAATAAACCATTTAACAATATATTCAATACAAAAACTGCCTTACACTCACCGGTAATAATTATCACGATAGGCAAAAGTTCTTTAATGGCGACTCCGATCAACATGTTCGCCTGTACATTTATCCCGAAGGAGTCATGTAGGGAAAAAGTAGAAATTTTCTAGGAGGAAAAATACCCTAGGAAAAAACTTTCGCGATTGAGCGCCTTTTGAATTTGAACGCGGAAGCTCCGAAAATATCGCAAACACGTCCGCTCGGGAACTGAATGAAGCAGCAGGGAAGCAATTGATAGGGGAGAAGGCGGGAGCGCGTGCGCTAGTGACAAGCCACCTGTTGACTCGAACGCACCGACGAACTGCAACGATAAAAGGGCTGGTCGTACTGATACGAAATTAATGGAAAATATGTTGCCCGACGCACCACACAAACTTGTGTCAGTCCCGTGTACAATGGCGGATTTGTACCGCTCAACTCCAGACATCGTGACATGCACAGATGGAATCTCGCTATAAATGTTCGTGCAGAAATACACATACGTGCGTATACCATACGCACATGACATCTGCAGGAAATAGGTATATAGCACGATATCTGGTGCGAAGAATTGCCCAACTCTACACAAACCCCGTAAATTCGGTGAAATGCGCAGATGATCGTTCAAGGCATTTATACGGAAATGTGTTAGGAAAATAAATTTTAGGTACCTTCAACTTTTTATTTAACGTAAATTCAATGGTTTTCATGTCTTTCGCTACTTATTCAATCTATTTTTCACTCATTTCATTTGAACTTGGTCAAGCATAACTTCACAGAGGTAAAAATGTATAGAGCTTATAGTTCTGTGGTGCTTCTACTTAACCCATGACCATTATTGAGCAATCACTGCACAGAACATTAATGACACTATAAACATGAGTTTTTTGAGAATGATTACAATCACTGTTCCAGAATTACAGGTAAAAACTGTGAGAAATGGTACCATAGTTAAAACGGAAGGGGTTGAAATTATATAAATTCTGCATTAGCTACCATATATCACATGCGCGTTATCACACGCTTATCGTATAGGTACTTGATTGGACTTTACCATCTATTTTTCTGAAACTCCTAGTAACATTTGAGGGCAGTTTATAATGAAAATTTGATGGCATGGTTGTATCTTTTGGAGCTGCCAATTTCAAAAAAATATAATCGAAATCGTTGTAGCTGTTTTAGAGAAAACAAAATTTAGTATTTTGATCACTATGATAACTACAAGGATGATGACCGTCGTTTTTTGATAGATTTTGGCTGTATCCTTATTGGCATCTCATGGTAACCTGCGGGCTACATATTTAGTTTTAGCTGATTTGGTTCTACTAGTTTTGCTCAATCGCGCTCACAGACACGCCGTTTTCCCAAATACTGTTAATCAGACCCAGTAGGCTTAAAAACGTAAAGATCTTAAGAGTACTTAAATGTTTTTTCAGCCAAGGAAAGTAAAAAATGTAACCGTAACTTCGGCCCAAAAAGTGTTCTTTGGTGTGAATCTATTCTAATGAACTTCTTAAAGGGAATATATACATATTTGTGTGAGTTCTGATGGCAGCATAGCCAAAAGCGCAATTATGTAGAACCACCTATGTATTTATAAACAGATATACTTTCGTAGTAAGTGAGTCAATTCGAACACGCAATATTAATTAAAGTAGAGAAAAAAAACTGAATGGGGGAAAACACGTAAACGCTAAACGGCTACAACAATTGTGATCAAACTCAAAAAGCACTTTCAGCTAACCATTAACCACATTTGGTTCTCCATATGCGTTCCTAAAGAATTGCGTTGAACGAAGATACGTGCGAGTCTCGGATTTTTCAGAGGTTGAGGAAAGGTTAATGCTTCCCACCAGACATTTTTTAATTCTTTACGGTACTAAAGTCAGGTCCTGGGCGTAGTGGAAGTATTTCAACACCCTTCAAACCTTCAACAGTGACTTTTTCTCGAATACGGTAACTTGAAAACTATTCGTACTTCGATTCATGCGCATCATCGCATGAAGATACTAAAGAGTATCCGTCTATGAAGATACTAAAGAGTATCATTTAACGTTCTCAAATATAGTTGTAATATGAAATACCTAGGAATACATCCTCGGAGCACCATATTTCCTTCTTCATTTTTCCTCATCTCAATCACTTCACCGAGAAAAATGCCGAAAATTGACGTCATTCAGCTGCACATTCAAATTGCCAAGATACCATACATAAAATGCAAACTTGCGTATCTGATAAAAACAGAGAACTGACTATTAACACATGAATATACAAGCGGCGTACTGTGAAGAGAAGATGTTAGCCAATGAGTAGACATGGTGTGCGAATCCTTAATTGTGATTCAGTTTTAAACGTTCTGAAAAGGCCCTTCTGCAACGACTCAGCTCGTACGTACCTCGATCCATACCCACCGCCGCTTTTTTTGACGACAAAAGTCGGAACAGGTACTAAAAATTATCATTTAACACTCTCAAATATAAACTGAACCAATGAAATACCTATGGCCATGTTTTCGTATTCATTTTTCCTCATCTCAATCACCTTACTTCTGATAACGTTAGAAGCTGGTGACTGCATCCTTTCCTGCGCAACCTTAAATAGTTCCACTACCGTAGAAAACACGGTTTTCCGTGTCCGATAAATCTGTGAAACTGATTAATAATATGAAATTGGTTGGTAAAAGCAAAGAATATGGACCGCTCCCTCTGATAAGGCAATATATATCTATATATCACGACCGAGGTCAGGTTATCGATATGCCCGACATTGTAGGCTTGACTCGCCACGTCTGAAATTAGAAATAATGACAGCTGTACGATTATGCCAATTATTTAATGTTCATTATGTAATACCCCGTTATATAATTATTTTAAATGTACAAAGACTATTAAAAGGAGTTAATTCAATGAAATTAAGAATGGGTATATGAAATAAATATGAGATAACTAACGGACGCATATCGATACACGTAGTCGTAGTTTTATCAAGCGGTCGGTCCATGTTCTTTGTTTCACCCAATTGGTTTGTCAACTAAAGTCGGAAACGTACTCAAATATTGTTGTAAGGTGAAACAACGAAACTTAGATTGATCCGATACAGCTAAAGAATTAGAGAAGATAAACTTACCAATCAACAACCATCTGCCGGTGAAATAGCGTTAGTGATTCGACGAAATGACGTAGCCTCAAACTTTCTTGAAATGCCCTCTCAAACGGGTCAATTCATACCCTCCACCTGTTGAATCCTCGATAAACAACTGTTACTAAATAGTATCATTTAACGTTCTCGAATATTGCAGTAATATTAACCAACGAATTTCCGGTGAACACATCCTCAGGAGAATCATAGTTCCGTATTCATTTCACCAAGAAAAATACGGAAAACTAACGACGGATTGTTAGCTGCATAATCTTGAGTAGTACTGATACCTCGCAAAACGCGTATATAGAAGCGGCCCACCGTGAAGCGGAGGAAGTTCGTCACGGAGGAGAGACACAGAGCGAATCCTTAACAGTGATATAGAGTCGATCTTTTAAATCTCGATCGATTTTACGAACGCCTCTTCCAGCTCTTTCCAAACGATTGAAACAATTTTGAAAGAAATTCAGTCATCTATATTTATACTCTTAACCATCTTTTCTGTAAAACAACAGAAAATACCAAAATCTAAAAAAGTAATTAAGAGTTGGTAATTCCCCAAACACAGTAACCATGTGGACCAATGAAATACCTGTGAACACGTATTGAGATAAATTATATTTTCTAGAGCCTTCTTTTCCTTAATTTAATCACTTAACCAAGAAGAACTAATTATCTGACTTCAATATAAATATATCAAGTACGAAGTACACGACTTTCTACAGCCTCATACGGACAGTGTAGCTTCGATCAACGCATTACCACAAAAACCTTTATGGAGTTTATACTCCATTATTTTCTCCTGAATTTCTGGGGTTACTCCTTAATTTCATCGTTACTAAACTTTCATAGTTTTGTTATTTGAAGATCGAAATAAAAGAAACTCGGTGTGCGTGAGGAGGACTGTACTATGTGCAACGAAGTGAGTAGAGTTTGTGTACAAAAGGGCGGCACAAGGGGATGACTCGTAATATGCGTGAACTGGCACGGGAAACTGTATAAGGAGGAGATGAGTCAGCACAGGGAGACAGTGTCATTCGCAAGAGTTCGTGAGTGAATGAATTTGGGAGGAGCTGTCTGTTGTAGAGTGGAATCTTAAATTGAGGAGAGGGAAGATAAAGAAAGGAAAAAACCACTTCAGGAAATCCGTTGCCGTTACGGAGGTGGAATTTCCGCAGGCACGAACGTCTTTGGGGAAACAATAGATCTCTAAATAGATTCCTTGTAAATATTCGTTAAAAGCGAGGTCTGCGGTCAAAAAGCCTGAAGCTGAAGAAACTTCGTCATCACCATCGTAAATGGCGTCAATCTTCCTCAGGCGCTTCTAATTTAATTATCTCAGAGAGAAGCTGAATGAGACGCGCCATTCACTGAGTTCCATATTTGTGATATATAAGCCGTGCGAGTGACTGGCGGGAAGTACCACTCGGAAGTTTCTCATAGCTGACAGATTCAGACGAATTATTGCACCTCGGTTTCGTGGATTCCCAGGTAGAGAGATCTATTCTCAGGCGCGACGAAGCGCTAAAACTTTTGTCGAGACGGCAACAGTTCTGATTTTTCTACTAGTTCGTTAATGCGAGTTGCTTGAAATAAATTATTATCGGCTGAGTAGTAACTCGATGAACCACATAAGACAAACAAACAAGATAATGCTCATAACATTTCTCTGTTCGAACTTTTTCCATTCAGCCGCAAGTAATGAAATGATAATCTGTTATAACTAATCATCTCAACAGCAATAACTACAACACAACTTTTTAAATACGAGGCGACCTATTTTCATTATCTAACTTTTGGGTACTTTTTGTGTCCGTGTAGCTGTCCAGAAACGGTGCAACTTTTCCCTATTGATTAAGATTTTAGGAGTACGTTATTATTCCAACTCACACCGTATCTTCAACTAGTCAATACCTATATATTGAACTACATAAATGCTCCCCTGACAGTCAATTGAATGTAGATAACACTCACAATGTGCCAAAAATCGTGTTCTATTAACGTTTCCGAAATGCCCATATTAGGTGCCCCTTCTAGTAACTTCTTCAATTTAGACACGTATCCGTCGAAAAAGACTTAAGTCAAAATACATAGGAAAATCATATTTGTCGAATATTAAACGACCGTTTTTCAAATTATCTTAGAAACGGCTTTACATATCTTGATCTAACTTACGGGTTACATTCAACTAAGTAGTACCTACAGTTGGTTCTTCATAATTTTTTTCACATAAATGCGTTGATCCAAAAAATATGTTTGTATCATATTATTTAATGTAGACGAGTGGCTATTTTTCACTACGGTTGCTCTCGTTTTTGCTTGTATTTCCTCTTTGTTTCCCCTATCGTCCAACGCTACATCAAATTAAAAGTATTCATCGCGACAAAAATGTGAATTTCAAGAGCCGTGTACATTTCAAGTATTCGCTACGAAACCCGAACTCTCCTAAGCTCCAGTTGGCCATTATCTTGGATTAAGTACCAAAGGATTATGAGCTCTCAAGTTTCCAACACTGAGACGGTGGGTAATCTGAAAGAGACAGCTGAACGACATTATTCTTAGTCGGAAGTTATACCTCGCCATTCTAACTCCTTCGCGACGCCGGTTTAACATACATTTTCCTAAACAAGGAGTAACCCCCAAGTTGCGACTGTCCGCCGCGTGCTTGAAATATCGCTAGTGGTGGTTTGCTGTTAGTAAATCCAATTTCGCATCTGGATCAGCCCAAACTTTAACCTCTGGTGTTCATTAACTTTTAGTCGTCTTTCCGCTTTATCACTTCTGTGCAGAAGGAAAATTCGAGTACAAATTGAAGAAAAAAACTTTCGGAGAGTTTGAATTTTTCCTTCCTCATTATTCGTTTCAGAGCTTCGCGTACAAATTCAGTTTCCTGTGGTTTAAAAAATAGTTCTTTTCCAATAATCTTAAAGTCAGAAGATCGAAACCCCTCGCATCAGCGTGTTAATAGAGGTAAGAGTCATCTATTTACTACGCGTGTTTGAAACACCTCGTCAAAAATGCTCATTCTATTCGCGATCTTTCCAATAGCGTGACAGGAGAGAGAGCGGGAGAGAGAGAGACGGAATGACTGAATGAATGAATGACGGCTTTATTAATACATCTGACGAGATTTGGCTTGACCATTCTTACGCCTAACCAGAAATTTGAAAATTTAACGTGATTAATACAAATGCGTCAACAGTTTTCGTTTCTTCTTATTATTAGCTATTTTCTACAACAACAACATCTTTATTGCATTATTCGATTGTTTTGTTTTTTTTCTTAATTTTATATTTTTGATATCATTTTCTTCTTGAACAAAATTCAGATATACTATAATTTACGTAATTTAAATAGCCTGTCGTGTCCTGATTTTAGAGAAATTTAGCAAAGGGATACCAAAGATTCTCTCACACGTTTATTACTTTCCGCTACCCGAAGGGAAGGAAAGTATAGTAATCGGCCCAAAAAAAAAATTTGGGTTTTCTTCAGATCTTTACGTTTCAGACCCTACTGAGTCTAAAAAACCTAATTTCGGAGAGAGGTCCGTGTGTATGTCTGTGTGTCTGTAGTTCGATTTGCGGGAGAACGGCTGATCCGATTGAGCTGGTTCTTTTATAGTTTTGTTCGTTATTCGTAGACACCAAAATAAGGTTATCGACGATTTCGGCCGATGGGAAGGGGGGGTGGGGGACGAAAATGTACCAAAAACTAGGGTTTTTCGCATTTTTCTCAAAAACGGCTCTAACGATTTTGATTAAACTTTCAAATTATCTCCTACCAATCAATATCTAACTTTTCTTCTCCATACATATCTCCATGAAAATACGGTGAACGGAGATATGGGCCCCTGAAGCAAAAATAGGTTTTTTACGCTTTTTGGCAAAACGGCTTCAGCGATTTTCACCAAACTCACAGGATGTTTTCAAATAGTTAATACATACATATTCTTTTCAATAAATGTTCCTCTGACAGTCCATTGAACAGAGATAAAAATCAAAATGTGTCGAAAATAACGTTTTTTCCGTAAATTCCAGGGTAACTTCTTCACCAGATGTGATAAATTCCAATGAAGTGTCTTTTAGTCAACCATACCAACATTTCGTTCTCTATAACTATTTCTGTATATATATGTTGAACGGAGATATAAGCCAAGTTAACTCAGAAAAGGAGATTTGTCGAATATTATTTTATCGGTATTCCGATTTTCTCAAAAACGGCTCTAACGATTTCGATCAAACTTTCGGAGTACTCTCAGCTAACTAGTCCCTACATTTTGTTCTCCATAAATGTTCCTGTAAAAATGCGTTGAACGAAGATATAGCGCCCGCCTATGTAGGTGGTGTTCGAACTTAAAGGGGTGGCGGAAAGTTGTGTGTTGCTACGCACCAGATATTTGAAAGTTGTATGGCTTTTTAGTTGTTTTGATTCTGATGAGAGTCCATTGTAATATGATATGCTTTGTGAGGTGATCTACAGGCAGTGGTACGGCATTGTGGTAAACGGTAATTTAAGAACTTGTTTCTGGTTTCTAAATTATGAATTTGTGAAAATTTCAAATATTGTCGCGTGAGATATGGTCATGATTAGAAATTTTGAACATGATTGCTAGCATAGAGTATTGTATTAATTCATTAATTTTGAGGATTTGTAGTTGTTTACATTTATCACGAATTTTATCATCCCATTTCAGATTTTTAATATATCTAATGGAACTATTTAAGGCTCTCTGCATCTTGACACGACAGGTTGTGTTGAGACCACACATAACCGACACACTGTACATAAAATAAGGCGTAATTAAGGTTCTAAACAATAATTTTTTTAAATTGATGGATTTACACATCAGGAGGTTTCTGAATGCATAAAGCAGTGAATGCACTTTCTCTATAATGTCTGTCTCTGAAGTCCACGATAGATCATTTTGTAGCACGATTCCTAAACATTTAGTTTGTGTAACATATTCTATTTTGTTATAATCTATCACCAAATTTGGTAAATCGCTCATAGGAAGTTTTGCGGGTAACCTGGCAGAGAGAGAGAGAGAGAGAGAGAGAATTGAATGAATTGAATTGAATGATTTTATTTACCAAGGGAGAATTAGGGCCATGTGGCCCTCTCTTCCATTCTCCCTGGCTACATTGCACTGTTACATTTCCTCCTACATTCGTCGTAACTCATTATGGTATTTATAAATACATTCCATTCACACCAAATAAATTACATTCATACACTACCACACTCGTCCATACATAAACACTTACTGACACATACAAACACTCACTGCCCCGACTTTAGAGAAGGGTGAGTACTTGGATATTCCTCTCCTTCTCCGCAGTGGATATCCTAATCCTAATATTTGACAAACACTTAACAAACAAAAAAACATATAACGATTAACAACAAACTATTTACAATGTAGGAGTGCGGGATGACTAAATAAATAATATTAGTATAAGGTCCAACTAGAACACAACAACGATACAATCTAATAGCTCTCAATTAATATTTTTTTAAACTTTTCTTTAAACACTTCTATCCTAGCACACTTTTGAAACAGCTCTGCATGCTCATTATGTATTTTTGTTCCTTGGACTACGAAAGATCTTGCCAACATGTTCGTCCGATGGGCAGGAATCCGAAGAACACTGTTCTTGCTCCGAGTATCGCGCTGTGAGAGAAACTCGAACGATTGGTAAAGATATTGCGGTATACGATGTTTCAATATCTTGAAAGCCAGACAGGCGATATGTAGCTTTTTACGTTCTCTAATCTTCAGCCATCCTAACCGCTTATGATGGGGTGTAACGTGCTCGTCCAGGCGCAGTCGCAAAACAAAACGTAGAGCCGCGTTTTCAGCCTTCTGTAGTCGATCAAGCTCGCCACTCTTCAAATCGCAGATGGCTGCAGCTGCATAGTCGAAATAGGGCATCACAAGACTCTGAACGAGCTGAAGGCGCACATGACTTGGGAAATCGGATGCTAAGCGACGTAACTTGTATATTGCCCTGAATGCGCGACTGCAAGTGGCCGCAACTTCTTCGTTCCAGGACAATGAGTCTCCAATGAGGATGCCAAGGAGCTTTGTGGATCGGACATATTCCAAGGGCGAATCTTTCAACATCACTTTAGGCACCGCTGCTATGTCTACTTTTTTTAGGATCTTAGGATAGCCAATGATCATTGCCTTAGATTTGTCCGCATTAATCTTCATCCCATGCCTATTACACCAACCCGCCACACTCGCTAGGTCTCTGGACAATAGGCTCACTGTCTCCCTTATGTCGTTTACTTTGCAGGACCTGTAAAACTGTAGGTCGTCCGCATATGCCATGTGCGAAGTGCCCTCTGAGAACGTTCCAACTAGCGATTTCGTGTAGAGAATGAAACACGGAGCTGACAAAACTGATCCCTGTGGGGTTCCCACGTCCAGAGCTCTCCATGCTGACAGCAAACCGCCGTTTCCCCTTTACTGCTAAAAATCTCCCAGACAAGTATGAGTTGAACCATCCCAATGTGCTCCCCGACACCCCGACCGACCCGAGAATCGCCAGCATTATATCCCGTCTTAACAGATCAAACGCAGCACTGAAGTCCACAAGGACTGCGACTGTTAATTTCTTGTGGTCCATCGCCTCTCTTACGTCATCCAGTACCCTGATGAGCGTAGTCTCCGTGCTGAAACCAGTGCGGTAGGCAGACTGCCTGTCATCGAGGACTCTGAGAGAGAGAGAGAGAGAGAGAGAGAGAGAGAGAGAGAGAGAGAGAGAGAGAGAGAGAGCGAAAGAAGAGAATGAACGGACCAATAAAGCAACCAACATTTTAAAGAATTAGATTTTAAAACAACGTGGGACGCGTCAGCATATTTTTACCGTTCAAGCAGCTAGTGTAATACATTTTTGGGTTCAGCCCAACATTCTATAACGAGAAACTGGTAGCGCTGAAAGTTTCGGAATTTATTGCGTTGCTCCTACTGATGTCACGACCTTTATCGAGTAACCTGCGCACAGATAATTCATGCAGCTGACAAGATGCCCTGTTTAAGAAGGTTGTATTTATTGTTCTACAGTTATAAATTAAACAATGCGAAAAAATCAGTCTCTGAAACGGGTAGGTTGCTCCTACTAATCTTACGACGATTCTTAAACTCATATCGTACAGGTAGCATTTTGAATTACCCGCATTTTTGTGAGAGCTTCCTATGGGCGGAATTAATGAAGAAAGTATCTAGTGCGTAGCAACACACAACTTGCCACTAACTAAATGTAGGTGTTAGTTGAGAGTACCCCGTAAGTGTTATCGAAATCGTCAGCTTGAACGTTTTCGATTAAATTGGAAACCCGATAATTTAATGTTCAATAAGTCTCATTTTCCGAACTATCATGACTTATATTTCCGTTCAACATTTAAATACAGGAATAGTTGTAGAGACCAAAATGTGGGTATAGGTTGCCAGAAGACACTCTGTAAAATAGATCAAATCCAGTGGAGCGATTACTATGGAAATTATGAAAATGCTTAACAAACACCATTTCGACACAATTTTGGTTATATTTGGTTCAATGGGCTATCAGAAGAACAAGGCATTATACATCCTGTAAATTTGAAAATAATCGTTTTAGCCATTTAGCCAAAAAGCGTAAAAACCCCTTTTGGTTTATTATTCATTCTGAATAATAACACTGTTTTCGGTCACGAAAAATTTTTTACAACCCCCCCCCCCCTCAAAATTTGATACTTTACGTTTCAAGACTAGAAGATTCCAAATTTGCTATGTCCGTCCGCCGTCCCCCGTCCCCCGTCCCTCGCCCGCCGTCCGGGCCGTTTTGTGCGGTTAAACTGTTAAAAAAATTAACGAAACGCAGTACAACGCGGGAGCTACAGCGTTTCGTCGTTTGAACTCCCTCCCTCCCACCGAGAAAAAACGGTGGCAACGCTGCAGGGCGAGTGGCTCAACTCCCCTTTCGCCTCGCAACAGGTTCGCTCGAAGTGCCCGACGGGGCAAAATCATCATACGTTTTGTTTCCGTAGTTCCATCGTAGCCAGGACATGTTTCGTATGGTTTACTAGTATTCGATGCTGAATCGAATGGGTTGGGGGAGCACTAATACTAGGTCAAGCTGTTCATGAGAATAATAAACCATTGTGTAATAATTTGCTGGGTTTTTTTGCTTCATATACCAATATCTCCAGCCAACGAATTTTCATAAAGATATTTATGAAAAAGAAAAGATGAGTACCAACTAGTAAAAGATGATTCGAAAGTTTAATCCAAATTGTAAGAGCCGTTTTAGAGAAAAATGCGAAAACCCTTAGTTTTTTATACATTTTCGTCCCCCCTCCCCCCTCCTATTCACATTGGTGGGAATCGCGCAGAACAGTTTTTGCCTCGTAAAAAAAAAAAATAACGAAAAAAAAGTCCTCTCTCCCACATATTGAACTACAGCCACACACACACAGACCACGCTCCGAAATTAGGCTTTTTTTATTCAGTAAGTCTCAAAACGCGAAGATCTGAGGAAAACTGTTCTTACGCTATCACAATACTTTCCGTACCCATTAGGTCGAGGTGCAAATTGTTGATAGTTTTTTACATTTTCCCTCGGATGGAAATTGTATACTACGGTCTTGTCATGTGGATCTGTCAATACAAAAAGTGTAATCAGGTACGTTAGAGCAGTTTTTGAGAAGAAAATATTGGATGTTTTGACCACTATGATAACTATAGTTATTTTTGGATGATTGTTCATACCCTCAATTTCGCTTCTTATTATGACCTGCAGATTAAATATAGAATTTTAGCCGTTTCTTCTGAATAGCGACCACATATGTAGATGGGGATTTCACTCAAATCCAAGGTGTCAGGTCTTGACAACAACAAAAAACTATGTAAATATATAAGTTATGTCCGGTGTAAGCCGGTGTGACTTTTTAAAAACAAAACTTTATTTACACAGTTTAATACACTACAAATGTGACGTGAGACCGAGGTGAAAGGGGACTGAGGACCTCGCGGTTCTGCCACAGCTACATAGAGCCTCTCATTCGTCTACTCAGCAGTCTGCCTGAAGGGCCATTGAGTCAACATTATTGTGCATAACTTATATACACAGTTCTTGCAATTCTCTAGACTTAGTTCGTATATTGGCGAGTGCAGTCAACAGATAGAACCCCAAATTTGGTTATCAGAAGTTCAAAAATTCATAAAATGTTAAGCATGGCAAAAAATGTTGAGCAAAGGGTTTATTTTGAGCACAAATTTATATAAAATGGAATAATGGAAAGTTTGGCTTACGTTCCAAAAATGTTTCCTTAATAGGAAAAACTATACGTTATGATAATAAACAATTGATCTGACTGAGTGGTACCAAACGATCAAATGAGTAAGTGGTAGGATAAGGATTGTAAAGGAAGAGAACGAATTAACCTAAATACATAATAGAACTCCCATATACAGCCTTCTTTATTTACTCTAAAAAGCTACTTTTTATAGTTGAAGGGTGGTTCATTTGACTGACTAATTGTAAAAGTCTCAAGAAAAAGGCGTGAGAAAGCTGTTCACGAAATAAATTTAAAGTTTCCTCCCCAGCACAATGGGAATTGATTCGAAAATATGTTTACTTCCGTGCCAGTACAAGAAGAGATTCCAACTCGAAGTAACCAAGCTTAATCCCATCCTCATTTTAGCTAACTGTTGATACTAAAAAAGGTTCCTGCAGAGGTAAATCCACTAACAGCTGCTATATCACGTTTCTGTATTGTTTTATGGCGAGAGTTGTTCCATATTGGACTTGGGGGTTAAACGCTTGTTTATTATTTAATAACCAAATATGGGTAAATGTCACTTACTTAAATGCAAGCGTTTCTTTCCAATTTTGTAATAGCAATAATAATAATAATTATTATTGTTACTGATTTGCTTAGAGGGTTTGAACAGCAATGGTAGAAGTTGAGTGGTTTTTAATTCATTAATCATCATGTGTAACTTCTTGTATTACTGTAGCTTCTTACATAGTAATTATTAGATTATAACTGTGCTCAGCCCAGTCTCAAAACGCAGAGGTGGGAAGAAATTTCAGCTTTTGCTGGTTTATCCCAGTACTTTCTTTGCCCTTGGAAGGCAGAAATAAGAAGTTTCTCTATAAGGGTATAGTGGTTATTTTTGTTTAGGTAATTATAAATGGTTTTGGTTTATTATTCATTCTGAATAATAACCCTATGTTTTCGGTCACGAAAAATTTTTTACAACCCCCCCTCAAAATTTGATACTTTACGTTTCAAGACATGGAGATTCCAAATTTGCAATGTCCGTCCGCCGTCCGGGCCATTTTGTGCTTTTAACGTGGTCTAAAAAATTCGTTCTTTCGCCCAAAAATCCGATTTGGTATCTAGTTGTGCCCGCCATCTTGGCAATCCGATCGGACGAAGCCCGTGGTTGTAATGGACAAAAAACGGTTAATAAAATTAACGAAACGCAGTACAACGTGGGAGCTACAGCGTCCCTCCCTCCCTCCCGTCTGAATAAAAAACAACCACTGGCGGGGCATCCTCGCCTCGCGGGCGGGCGGCTAAACTCCCCTTTCGCCTCCCAACGACGCCGCCACTCGACTCCCTTTTTGCTTCGAGCGCCCCTGTTCCAATTTCCCCGACGTTTTGGTTTTAATACGATTCAATTTTTTTAGATTCTTTCGTTTCATTCTCATTTTGGTTTTTTTCATAGATTTTTGGTTAAATTTTGATATTAGTATTTAGCGTGCATGTTTTCATATTAAAATTCAGTTTTTTCTAGATACTTTCGTTTTTTTGTTTATTTTAATATTACGGTTCAGTTCTTTTCGACCTTTTTTTGGGTTTCATTATGATATTTTTCGATGCTGAATCGAACAGGATGGGTCTCGGAGCATTAATGCTAGGTCAAGCTGATTATCCGAATAATAAACCGTTGTGTAATAATTTGCAGGGTTTTTGTTTCTGCAATTGTGAATTAGACGGAAATGTAACGTACTACGTTTCAGTAGTTCACATTTCGGCCGCTCTGGCTCTTACGTAGGAAAAGAGCTTTTGGCATCTTCGGTGACAGCCGGTCTCTGCGCAGACTCGAGGTGGGGGAAACCAGTCGGCAGGTCACGTGATTTCTTTTCTCAGTCCTCGCCATTTTTCACTCCTCCCCGAAGTCCACCATGTTGAACGCGGTAGGAAGGGCTGCCTCTGGGGCTTTGCGGCTGGGAAAAAAGGCCGTAAACCCTCAATTGCTACAAAATGAAGCTCTACGAACATTGGGCGCCGTGTCTTCAACCTGTAAGTGTTCGTTTTATTAAGAAATATCAATTTTGTTAGCCGGCAGACGAGGTCGATAGTCGGCCATCTCTAGGGCGGTTCTGGATCTCGACGAATATCAGTTATTTTCTTCTCGCCTTTTCCTCAATTCATTTTATTCGACGATTAGAAGTGTAGGCTCGCGTGTTAGTTTTGATTATGAATCCCGGCCGATTGTGAGAGAAGTGTAGTCGGGATCTTTCCACGTCACCCCCGCCCCTGATCGACAAATTGAATTGAAAATGGGCCGCATTGCCCTCTTCCAAGACCTCGTTCCTTATCAGAGGTTATTATTTTCTCAGATTCAGCTTCGTTGGAAATTGATCGAACTAGAGGTTTTAAGCCTCGGAATGGCCTGTGACGTCACAAATTTTCCTTCTATTTTAGTTTCCCGAAAGGTATAGACGTGAGGCCGAAATGGTTGCGCGCGCAGCCCAGTTGTGTGGTATCAAATTGATAACGAGTGGAATCAGCCTGTGGTAACTCCTGTCCTTTTTTATGAAATAATCGAATTCTTAAGGCTAACATTCGTGTACAAATGAACAGTTCAGTTAACATACCATTACCAATCTGCCGGTAATTTATTAACTTTTTTGAAAAGTATACGCTCGGCCCGATGTGTATTTCATTGTGACCTAAATTTCACTCTGATGGATTTATGTCGACTTTTCTCGTAAAATGGACCGGCAAAATGTAATCAGCTGGAAATAAGTATAAATACTTGTTCAACGGGAAATTAAAAGCTGATCGACTGAAGGTCATACTGTGAAATGAGTTCCCTCGTGGGTTTCTTCTCGTCGACTGAAAAATAGGCATTTGCTAGCATTCGGAAATTATGTTTTCGGCGTGCAGTAACGAAAATGGAAAGTTTTGGACCGCAGCCCATTTTAGGAAAATTCTATTCTGAGCGGAGCTTCACTATTAATTCCGACTGGAAAGCAATAATTAACGCTGAACTGTTCGCACACAGAACTGATCGAATTATCTTCGTTGGTCGAGCGAGAGACAGGCCTTATCAGAGATTTGTAGTGTGTTGGAAACTGGTGATACTTGTTGGCCCAGAGATGGTGAACAGGTTTGTGTGAGAATTGGGAGCTGATTGTGTTTGAGTGAATTAAGTACAAAATACACTGTTCAATGTAGAATGAACGATTGATTACTACTGCGTAGAAGGCTCTGATAGTATCCGCAACCCTATTAACTTCGTCGATCTGCTATTTAAACGAGCGCTACGTTCGTCCGCTCATTTCTACGGAAATATTAATGGAGATCAAACTGCTGCTACTAGTTAGCTGACTTGAAGGCATAAGTATGATCGAAGTCGTTGTGCGTTTTGATAAAACCGAGCAAAAGTTCGTTGTCACTCACTAGGACATAATTTGATCGTTTAATCAAATTCATCAGAGGCAGATTAATAGGGAACGTCAATGTGGGGGCACTTGCAAAATCTCAAAACTAACTATAGTTACGGTCGTTTTTTCTCGAATGCGGCCTCAACGATTCCGCTTGACATTATCCGTATGCACAATATGAGAAGAGTGGTACAGCAGATGAGTAGCCACAGACTGAACTATTTTCCTGATTTTGGTTGAAAGGAGAGCTGTTATTGGCTGCAAATAAATGTTGTGAGTTTCTATCTGATTTTTACGTGTGTGTGAACGATATC
This sequence comes from Pachypeltis micranthus, assembly GCA_020466155.1. Taxonomy (NCBI): domain Eukaryota; kingdom Metazoa; phylum Arthropoda; class Insecta; order Hemiptera; family Miridae; genus Pachypeltis; species Pachypeltis micranthus. The sequence continues at coordinate 65,236,132 of CM035770.1, forward strand.
GTGAGGGATTGGCTTCTGTGAACGCCTTTAGGAGAAAGTGGGTTGAGCCTAACCGTTGGATGAGCCAGTTCCTTATGGGACATGGTGGCAACTTCTTTCTCTTAGGACTCCCCGTCCTGCACAGTTTGTGCCTCCAGTGTGAAGGAAACAAGAAACCGCATGTTTCTCCACTGTAGTTCCCACAACTGTAACCAGCAGTTGTTGGAAGAGCGGCTATACTTACTAGCATTGACTGCCTCTAAGCAAGCTTTTAACTGTTTCACCCAGTTTGAAAAGAAGGTTACGGAAAATAAACGTGGTCATTGTTGATCTGTCGCTCTGGTAACAGCTCTCTACCGGGAAATGACTAACTGCCGTACGTCCACAGGTCCAGGTTCAGATGCTGAGCGAGTTGCTGGTCCCTTGCATGAGAGTGAAACCACAACCTCCATGCCAGTCGTCTGGACACTCATAATGGTTAACTGATAAGGAAATAGACTTGTGAGGGGATGGCTCGACACAAATTAGCTGTTATTTATATTTCTCCTATAGCTATGATATTCATCAAACCCTCAAATACTTTTTTTCAAAGGCAGCTCTAACGATTTTGATTACGTTTTATACTTAAACTGTTACACAGTGATACAACAATAATGTAACTAACCGTAAAAATATGGATAAAACCGGCTTATATCTCACAAAAGCTCACACAAAGAAAAATGAGCAGATGTCGAATGTTAGGAGCAGATTAATGCATAAGTTTCGAAATTCAAACTACTGTGTTGCATTGTCTAACATTCTTGCACTGTTAACCCTATAACTCGAAGGCAGTAAACACCAATCATTCCAACAAAACCCTCACACTGAGTGTCTATAAATGGCTGGTGCGCTGCTTACTAGAGGTGGCATACTTGAAAGTAATGCAATAAACTTTTAGCCGTACCAGTTTCTCACAGTAGAACGTTAGTTCTAACAGGCTAACATGAACTGTGTGAAAAATGTTGTAATTTATCCTAGCTAGAGTATACATATAGTACACTGTATACATTCCTAGAAAGTTGCGTGGGGCTTCTACCAGATTTGTTTTTTCGTATGGGAACAATTACATTACGTGCGACACGCGTCTTTATTTCACCACTTTCTTTAGTTTTAGTTACTATTTTTGTTATATGGTGAATAATTTTTTTTTTTTTTTCAGCCTATGCCACTGCGGCAAAGCCCAAGCCTGGGGCCCAGGGAAAAGGAAAAGTGGTAGCCGTTATTGGTGCCGTCGTTGACGTCCACTTTGACGATGCCCTTCCGCCAATTCTCAACTCCCTCGAAGTCCAAAACCGAAGCCCTCGTCTCGTCCTAGAAGTAGCTCAGCACTTGGGTAAATATACGCTCTTGCGTTGAGCTTAGTAATTCTAAGAGAATGTATTTGCAAGTTTCTTGATTTCCAGTGGCTTTCAAAGAATAAGAGTCCCAGTTCATTTCATAGTCTGATTATGTCCGGTCAATTTCAGGTGAAAACACCGTCAGGACTATTGCTATGGATGGTACTGAAGGTCTCGTCAGAGGTCAAGAAGTACATGACACTGGTTACCCCATTAGGATCCCAGTCGGTGCTGAGACCCTTGGAAGGATCATGAACGTCATTGGTAAGTTTTAGTTTTCATTCTTCAACTCGATTCATTTTTAACGTTCTTGGGGCCTCAAGTAGTTTTTCAATCAACATCTGTTAGCTAAATCATCTATTAAAAGTTAACGATGAGTTGTGTTGACCCAACTTATGCTAGTTAACGGCTATAAAATCTGATATATTCAGTGGCGTTTAAACACAAATACTCGTCAATCTTGAATTCCTAATGGCCGCTTCATGTATCAAAATTTTCTGTTAGGTATTTGTCAAATATTTATAGAAGCTCTATGTAACCTGAAAGATGTAGAGCATTGGGATCCACAAACTTGATTCGGGCGCTATTTTACTTCGCTATGCAGAGTATGATGGAAAGTTCAATTAACCTTGTACGTGTACATTTTTCTCCACAAATGTTCATCTGTCGGCTCATTGAGCGGCGATGAAACACCAAGTGTGCCCAAACACTTTTTTGTTCCAGGAATTCGTACAAATAAAAGCCTATCTGAATTTGATCTACTTGACAGAGTTGTAATCATTTGTGGAACATGAATATAACCTTAAGTATATCAGAAAACTTTGGTTTTTTTTACTTTCCTTGGAACGAAGTAGAAAGGAAAGTTATGTAATCGGCTAAAGAGAAAAATTTTGAGTATTCTTCAGATCTTTACGTTTTAGTCTCTATTGAATCAGAAAAACACTATTTAGGAAAATGGTCTGTGAACAATTTTTGGAGAAAACCACCGTACCAAATGAACTCAAACTTGATATCTAGCCCGCAGGTTACTATGGGACCCCAAAATAAAGGTATGAGTAAAATACACCGAAAGTTAACTATAGTCATCATAGTGATCAAAACACCAAAAATTTTTTTCTCAAAAATGGCTCTAACGATTTTGATTAAATGGTTATATTGATAGCCCTCAATATGGCAGTTATACCATAAAATTTCCATTTGTCGTAATGACGAGAGCAGCACAATAAATTATCAAATAATTCGACAAAAATCTATTTTAGCGCGGTTTTTACCTTATAAATTCCGCTGAAATGTTACTAGAATGTTGAAAATTATTGGTGTAGTAGTCCAATCCAATACCTACAGGGTGAAGTTTAAAAACGCTCATAAGATATATGGGGATCTCTCTAGTAATTCCGGAATTTCAACTACCGCCGTTTCGCTTACTACCAGTTCAATAACTCTGCAAACGTAGTTACAATCCTTTTTTAAAAAATCATGTTTACAGCCGCTTTAATTCTCAGTGTACCAATTGCTCAATAGTTGTCCGGGAATGAGTACGAGCAGCACAATAAAATCCGGAGCTGTAAGCGCTACCGCTTCCTGCTGCTGTGAAGTGTTGTTGGTCTAAGTTCAAATGAATTGAGTAAGTAGAAAAAATATCTGGTGCGTTGCAACACACAACTTTCCTTAGCTCTACGTCAATTCACTTTGTACATGGCCAATTCGATTTAATCAATTCATTTATCACTCAGTTCATTTGAACTAGGTCAAATAACGCTTTACGGCAGCAGGAAGCGGTAGCGCTTACAGTTCCAGATTTTATTGTGCTGCTCGTACTCATTGCAGGACCCATGTTGAGCAATCGGTACACAGATAATTAATGAGGCTGTAAACACGAATTTTTTGAAGTGGATAGTAATCACTTTTGTGGAGTTATTGGGTAATAACTGTTAGAACTGGTAGTAAGCGAAACGGGCGAAGTTGAAATTCAGCAATTTCTGGAGTGAGCCCCATGTATCTCATGAGCGTTTTCAAACACCCACCCTTTACGTATTGGATTGGACTACAATACCAATTTTTTTTTAGCATTCTACTAACATTCCAGCAGACTTTATAAGGAAAAAAACTGCGCTAAAAACGCTTTTGGTCGAAAATTTTGATAATTTATTGTGCTGCTCTCGTCATTTTCCCACAAATGGGAATTTTATGGTATCATTGTCTTATTGAGAGCTATCAATATAACAAATTTAATCAAAATCGTTGTAGCCATTTTTGAGAAACAAAATTTGGTGTTTTGATCACTATGCTAACTATAGTTAACTTTCTGTGGATTTTGCCCGTACACTTAATTTGGCGTCCCATGGTAACCTGTAGGCTAGACATCAAGTTCCAGCTGATTTGGTACGGTTGTTTTATCTATAAACCGCGCTAAAATCGATTTCGTTGAAAATTTTGGTAATTTATTGTGCTGCTCTCGTCATTTTCCCACAAATGGGAATTTTATGGTATAGTTGCCTTATTGAGAGCTATCAATATAAAAAATTTAATCAAAATCGTTAGAGCCGTTTTTGAGAAAAAAAATATTTGGTGTTTTGATCACTATGATAACTATAGTTAACTTTCGGTGGATTCTGTTCAAACCCTTATTTTGGCGTCCCATGGTGACTTGCGGGCGAGATATGAAGTTTGAGGTGATTTTCTCTAAAAATCGTTCACAGACACACAGACCATTTTCCCAAATAGTGTTTTTCGGACTCAGGAGGGTCTGAAACGTAAAGATCAGAAGAAAACTCAAATTTTTTTTTTCAGCCGATTACATAACTATCCTTTCTACTTCGTAGAGCAAGGAAAGTAAAAAAGCAATGTAAAGAAGTGAATTGACGTAGAGCTAAGGAAAGTTGTGTGTTGCGACGCACCAGATATTTTTAAGACGTATTCTCATGAACGAACTGATGGGGTTGATTCACCTAACTTGATTTTCGCAAGATTTCTGTCGTTATTCTGCATTGCACTATTTAATAGGAGGGATTCAATAGTCGAGCGAATATACGAAATTGAGTAACAAACTGGGGATTATACGTCACGCCCAACAGCGGGTTTGTTAAATCACGTTAGCTAACTGGGATTGATATTGTGGCAAATCCTCCAATCCCTTGTTATAGTATATAGTATTATTAAAACTCAATGTACGGTCGTTGTTACTCGAAATTGAATCATGTTCAACTTTCAGGCGAACCCATTGACGAGAGGGGTCCCATCCAAACTGACAAATTCGCCGCCATTCACGCGGACGCCCCTGAATTCGTCGACATGTCCGTAGAACAGGAAATCTTGGTCACTGGCATTAAGGTCGTCGATCTCCTCGCTCCTTACGCCAAGGGAGGTGAGTATTTTCATTACTTTGAGTACAGTTGTGGAGAAATGGTTTATTTATTCAGTTTTGGTTTACGTTGGCTCTTTGAAAGAAGAAGGGATGCTGTATCAATTACTGGGGGGGGGGGGGTTAGATATTATTAGTTGTCTTTTGATATTTCCATTTTAAAGGCTTTTGGGCCGAAAAACGTCATTTGGGACAATGTGCCTTGTCCAGGAACACAATTGTGAGAGAATGACAGAACTGAGTCAGCTCAAAATCTGTATTTAGCCTGCAGGTCGACATGTGACACCAAAATAAGTGTTCGAGACGAAACTAAGAAACTAACTATAGTAATTGCGATCAAACCCAATAAACTCTTTATTTGCACTCAAAAACGGCTCTGGTTATTTTGTTTGTCGAGTGTCTGTTCTCAATTTTAAATTAATCGTCAATAATATCAACGAAGCACAGAACGGAGAAATAGTTTTAAAAAGAAAAACTACTAGAACAGACGAGGCACAGTGCTAATAACAATGACCAGATGAGCGGTGCGGATCTAAATTATGAGAATACAAAATTCAACGCTTAATGATGACTATAGTATAATGTTTTCATTAATGGAAATAAGAAAAGAGCACCACTGTAAATTAATGGAAATCTTGACGAATTTCGACTTCAGTGTAGTTTTTTCCGTGTAGACTGCTTATATGCATGAACCTCGGGAAAAGCATTTAACAAGCATTCTTTATTACTGCTCCCTCAAATAATCACAGTGCTGCTAAGCGTTCGATGTCACCTCACACGTGTGAATATTTGCCCACAGGTAAAATCGGTCTGTTCGGAGGCGCCGGTGTCGGTAAAACTGTGTTGATTATGGAGCTCATTAACAACGTCGCCAAGGCTCATGGTGGTTACTCCGTGTTCGCCGGTGTGGGAGAACGAACTCGCGAAGGAAATGACTTGTACCACGAGATGATTGAAGGTGGTGTCATTTCCCTGAAAGACAAGACATCTAAGGTAAAGTTATTTGTTATGCACGGAACCCACGTTTTCTCATTCCTCTGATGTTTACTCAGTTTTGTTCTAATGTGGGGTGTGTGTGTTGTCAGGTGGCTCTTGTCTACGGACAAATGAACGAACCCCCAGGCGCCCGAGCTCGAGTTGCCTTGACTGGACTCACTGTCGCTGAATACTTCAGAGATCAAGAAGGTCAAGATGTGTTGCTGTTCATTGACAATATTTTCCGGTATGTTTCGCCCTTCGAATATTTCGTTATTGCTAAGGAATGTCCAGTGAATAATGTAATGACGTAATTACTTTTCGCTTTAATTTTGCAGATTCACCCAGGCTGGTTCAGAAGTGTCTGCCCTGTTGGGTCGTATTCCATCTGCTGTAGGGTACCAACCTACTTTGGCCACTGACATGGGTGCTATGCAGGAACGAATTACGACAACCAAGAAAGGATCCATCACCTCAGTACAGGCTATTTACGTGCCTGCTGATGACTTGACAGATCCTGCTCCTGCCACCACATTCGCTCACTTGGACGCCACTACTGTATTGTCTAGGGCCATCGCTGAATTGGGCATCTACCCCGCTGTCGATCCTCTCGATTCCACCTCCCGTATCATGGATCCCAACATCATTGGTACTGAGCACTACAACGTTGCTCGAGGCGTCCAGAAAATCCTCCAGGTTCGTTCTTTTTGGTGGCTGCGTAATCATAGTTATTGATGAAATTGATACGTGAAGACCATTCAATGGGTTCTTTTTTCAGGACTACAAATCCCTGCAAGATATCATTGCTATCTTGGGTATGGATGAATTGTCTGAGGAAGACAAACTGACTGTCGCCCGTGCCAGGAAAATCCAAAGGTTCCTTTCCCAACCCTTCCAAGTAGCAGAAGTCTTCACTGGCTACGCTGGCAAACTTGTGCCCTTGGATCAAACCATCAAGGTAACCCATCAATTGTAATTTGTCTACAACGGCCATATGAAACTCTTAGTGTACGATAATCTTTACCCTCGATCGAACTGCACTGAGTTCATGGTTGTAGTATGGAATTTTTGCGTGTGGTCAACTCGGGAATGACACTGATTGATCTCATTCTTTGTTATGCTTGCGAAAATACCTTTCCCTTCTCGGGTTTTAACGAATTTTCGGAGGTATAACGAAGTTCAAATATTTGCTCATGCTCTGCTTTATTCTCCTAAGATGTTAACGTAACATTTTCATCATGGAGAAAAAGAAGAGAGGGACACAATAAATTACAAAAAATTCCATGCCCCATATTTCCCAAAGAATTCACTTTTCTTCAGATCTTTACGTTTTGAGGCCTACTGAGTCTAAAAACCATAATTTCGGTGCGTGGTCCGTGTGTGTGTCTGTAGTTCGATTTGCAAGAGAACGGCTGATTCGATTGAGCTGGTTCTTTTTTTGGTTTGTTTGTTATTTTTTGTAGACACCAAATAAGGTTATGGACAATTTCGGTCGATGGTAAGGGGGGTGGGGGACGAAAATGTACCATAAACTAGGGTTTTTCGCATTTTTCTCAAAAACGGCTCTAACGATTTTGATTAAACTTTCAAATTATCTTCTAATAATCAATACCTAACTTTTCTTCTCTATACATATCTCCATGAAAATACGGTGAACGGAGATACAGGCCTCTGAAGCAAAAACAGGTTTTTTACACTTTTTGGCAAAACGGCTGCAGCGATTTTCACCAAACTCTCAGGATGTTTTCTAATAGTTAATACCTACGTATTGTTCTCAATAAATGTTCCTCTGAAAGTCCATTGAGCAGAGATAAAAGTGAAAATGTGTGGAAAATAACGTTTTTTCGAACATTCCGTAAATTCTCGAGTAACTGCTTCACCAGATGTGATAAATTCTAATGGAGTGTCTTTTAATCACCCATGCCCACATTTCGTTCTCCATAATTATTTCTGTATATGTATGTTGAACGGAGATATAAGCAAAGTTAACTCAGAAAAGGAGATTTGTCGAATATTAATTTATCGGTATTCAAATTTTCTCAAAAACAGGTCTAAAGATTTCGATCAAACTTACGGAGTTCTCTCAGCTAACTAGTACGTACATTTTGTTCTCCATAAATGTTTCTGTAGAAATGCGTTGAATGAAGATATAGCGCTCGCATATTTAGCTGGTGTTCAAACTTACGGGGTGGCGGAAAGTAATGTGTTGCTATGTGCGCACCGCTCGTTTTAATATCTGGTGCGTAGCAACACACAACTTTCTGCAGCCTCCGTAAGTTTGACAACCTGCTACTTGTACGGCCGCTATATCTTCGTTAAACGCATTTCTATTGGAACACTTATGAAGAACAAACTGTAGGTACTAGTTATTTGAGAGTACGCTGTAAGTCTGGTCGAAATCGTTGAAGGCGTTTTTGAGAAATTTGGTAAAGCGATAAATTAATGTTGGTGAAATCTCGTTTTTCGAATTATCATGGCTTATATCTCCGTTCAACAAATAAATACATAAATAGTTGCTGGGAACATAGGTTGCTAGAAGACACTCCGTATGATTGATCAAATCCAATGAAGGAGTTACTCTGGAAATGATGAAAAGCGGAAAAAATAACTGTTTTCGACACATTTGGTTTTTATCTCTATTCAAAGGACTGAAAACCCCCCCTAATTGCATCCGTAGGCCTTATATCTAAGTTCAACAAATTGTCATGGAGACATTTATGGAATGAAATTCTACTAACTGGTTGAAGGTAATTTAAAAGTTTTTTTCGAAAACCATAGTTTTTGACATTTTATGTCTTCACTTTGCTACATAAACTCGAAAATGTAACGCCAGAGATGTTACGGAGAAGCGTCACGAAATTTTTAACCCGAGTTGCAAGCAACAGCCCCTGTGGCCTAATGGAGAAGGCATCGGTCTCCTAAACCAGGGATTGTGTGTTCGAGTCCCACCAGGGTTTCGATTATTTTGTGTTTTTGACATTTTATGTCAAATTTTAATTTAATTTAATCTAACGCTTGGTAACATCACACGTTTTAATAACCTCAGCGACTAAGTGATGATGTCAATTGCAATTGACGCGGCCATTATATCGAGCACCAACTAGCACAATCAAACGTAGTTATCATTGCATTAAAAAAATGAATAAATAAATAAAAGACAAAATGTGCCAAGTGGTTGCGTACTTGAACGAAAGCTGTACCAACTGTTTGTGTAAAGGTTTCTTTCGTTCGCATCGAAGGAAATCGAGGTTTAGATTTAACTTACACTTCCGGTTGTTGGAAGGACATTGTACAAAACTTGGGCAAACTGCCAACTCAAGTACTCAAGAGCGTTTGCATCTTTCTGGATACTGTCTCCCTAGCAATGGAGAATTATACTGTCATGACATTTGGTGCATTTTGCTCCTCCATTCCTCTTTCCCTTTTTTGAAAATCTACCTTATTTTCGCGTCGTCAAAAAAATAACAATCAAGACTTCAAAAGAATCAACTCAATCGGTTCAGCCGTTCTCCCGAAAAGTGAATCACACGCATACCGAAATTAGGTTTTTGTTATTTAGTAGGCCTCAAAGCGGGAAAACTAAACTTTTGTTGACACGATTGCAACACTTTCGCTCCAGTTGGTAGCGGAAAGTAAAAGTGGCAAAACATTTGTACAGTTCGAAACAAATTTAACTGAAAATAGTCCCTAAATTTTGGAATCGTCCACGTCGTCGTGTTCGAGTTGTGAATAGTGAAATTGTTGAACTGATAACGTTACATTTCTTACTACTCTAGTAATAAGCACTAATTCAGGTTTCTTCGTTTATTGTTTTCATTCTAAGTTCAATGTCGAAACTCGCTTCTCTGTCCATAGGGATTTAAGCAGATCCTCGGAGGAGAGTACGATCACCTCCCTGAAGTAGCCTTTTACATGGTCGGCCCCATCGAAGAAGTTGTACAGAAAGCCGAGACCCTCGCCAAGGCCGCCTCATAAACATTTCCAGTCGCCCTTTTTCCCTCTCCACCTCACAAACTCGTAATTTCAAAACTGAAGAAGTAAAAGGAAAAACTCGATTCGGCGCAAGAGGCAGCTGGTTAAGAGGTGAACAACAGGTTCTGTATAGTTAGTTGGCGTACTCTTAGGCTGCAATTTCATTCCCGTTGTAATATATTGTTTGTTTTCCAAGTACATCCTCCCTGCCAAGACCTAAATTTTGTCATTGTTGTTAGTTACACTTCTTTTTCGTACATAAAATGTAATTTTGTGGTTTTGAATTAATAAATAATTTGAACTGCAGTTGCTGTTTCTGTTTGATCTATAGTGATTCCATCTTTGATTTGTACAAGAAACCCCCGCGTCAATGTTGCTCTGGAGCCCCCACCCCCCACCAATAATGACGGTTTATTCACCCACAGTTGTCTCGCCCTTATGATACCTTTTTAATTTCCTTGGCTCTACAAAGTAGAAAGAAAAGTTATTAATGTAATCGGCTGAAAAAACATTTGAATTGTCTTCAGATGTTCGAACACAGAAGTCCGAAAAACACACTATGTGTGTCTGAACGATTTTAGAGAAAACGACCGTATCAAATCAGCTCAAACTTGATATCTCCCCCGCAGGTTACCATCGGACGCCAAAATAAAGGGTATGAACTAAATCCACCGAAAGTTAACTATAGTTATTATAGTGATGACACCTTTTTTCCCAAAAACAGCTCTAACGATTTTGATTGAGTTTTTTATATTGATAGCTCTCAATGAATTATACCATAAAATTCCCATTCTTCGGAAAATGAGGGCATTTCAATGAATTGGCAAAATTTCCTACGAAAATCGGTTTTACCGCAGTTTTTTTCCTTTTAACTCTGCTGAAGTCACTGGAATGTTAAAACAAATTGGTGTAGTAGTCCAATCCAATATCTATAGGGCGAGCTTTTAAAAATGCTCATAAGATATAAGGGGGTTTCGCTTACTACCTGTTCTAAAAGTTTGTACCCATTAACTGTATAAGCTATTACTATCCTCCTCAAATAAATTCTTGTTTGCAGCCTCGTTAATTCTCTGTACTAATTGCTCAATAATGGTACGTTAATGAGTACGAGCAGCACGATAAATTCGGGGACTGTAAGCACTACTGATTTCTGCCGCCGTGAAATGATGTTTGATCAAGTTCAAATCAATTGAGTAAGTAGAAAGAGCCACGTACCCGAGTGAATTGGTGTAGAGCTAAGGAAAGTTGTGTGTTGCAACGCACCAGATATTTAAAGAGAAAGGTCAATGTTGCTTTGAAAACCATGTGGTAGGTCTTTACTGAGGCAAAATGGCCTTCAGAAGAAGAGGGGCGTTCGAGGTTCTAACGTATTGGGTTTGGGGAGATAGATCTCATCGAAGGAGTAAAAATATTGCATGATAATCATTTTTTAAATTCCTTTTGGTTGCCTGACCGGGCCCTAAAATGTTTAGTTGGAGGTGGGTCTCTACTTGTACTATCAGAAACTACGAAATAAAGGTGACTGCAGAAGCTTTATAATTGGGTAATTCGCGTCAGACTCTTCGTCAATAAGAGGGTGTGATGGGTGGTCCAGTTGGATAAAATTAGCCTGCGGTACACAGACCAGTTTTAGCAGCAGGCTTCTGTTGACACGTGTACTCGTATTGTAGTGACTGCACAAGCGCTTGTTTTAGTGAGCTCCTGGCAGGAATTTAAGGTAGTGGATTGCTCCTCATACATGTTAAAAGGAAGGCGTTCCTCCAGGCTGTGCGTATGTTGGAGTTGGGTCTGATCATGCGGGGGAGGAGGAGTTCCTGCCACTTGATCCTTGACAAGGTGGCGGTGGAGGGGCCCGAACTGCATGTGGTAGACACAATGACCATGAGATTCAACTTCGCATTACCCTTTCGGATACACATTGGGGCCCTGGTATACTACACTGATGGCTCGGCCTTGCAGGGCCGAGAATCATGGCGGCGATCCCATTGGGGCCACTGTCCATGGTGTTCCAGGCAGAGGTGGCGATCTGTGCGCAGTGGCTGCTGCAGAGGGGGCTGAAGGGGCAGAGAATCTACATCATGGTGGACAGTCAGGCCTCATACTGTCTAACATCAGGTGGGAGAGTGTATGACTGGACTGGTGGCCCTGGCTGAGAACAATATTGTTACACTGTGGGGGGTGGGGTCCAGAACACCCTGCAGTCGGGGGTCCAGAATACCGCTGACGTATTCCCTGCGTGTCGTATGAGCCGACTAAAAGGGAAAGCCGGGTGGGCCCAGCTTGAAAGACAACCTCACCTCTACGAGGTCCCCGCAGGATTACATCCAACGAGGCTTAACTGTGGCTGGGCGTCACAGTGTACTCTGTCGCCACACTGTGCTCACCCTGCAGTTGGGGTCCAGGAATTCCACTGCCCGTACTCCTGCGTGTCGTATAAGCCGAACTAAAGGGACACAACTTACACTTCATTCACATACATGACACACTGGGAACCCCTACCTTTGGCTGGGATCGCAGTACACACCCCCGCAGGAAGGGTACAGAATTCTCCTGCCGTATCCTCTGCGTGGTCGTTAAATCCGGCCTTAAAGGGCTTAAAGCTCACGACACTGACACACACAACATATTCCAGATACAAAATACACTGCAACGGCTTGCGTGGCAGAACATATTGACTTAAAACACTCATAATGAGCGCGAAAGACAGTCCTGGAGGTAGCTCACTAACACCTTTGGCGATCCCCTATAGGTGCGGCCTTGAATGAGGAGGGAAAAACCAGGTTTGAGCGTTCCTGGGGCGGCTGATAGCGTGTGTCCGCTCACCACATCACCAGTGGCCGAGGGCTGACTCTGAGCAGCAGCCGAAAAATCCCTCATGCGTCTTAGTCCCGGTGGGTGGCGGACTGGCAGCTGCGGCGCATGTGGGGGCCTCCTTGACCCTCAACGGACCAGCGAAAGGGGCTAGAATCAATATGCCTGAGGGGGAGCTTCAGGACACTGCCTCTCGAGCACCTCTCGCTCATACCACTAACACACACAACAAATGAACTCACAAGGATACACTACACCAGTCTGCTTCTTTAATCTCCCCCCCCCCCCTCAAAATTAGTAAAAAACATGACTAAGTCAAATAACACAATTGCAGGTAATAAAAACGCCACCTGCGCCTCTTCCTTGGGCTCGCCAAGCTCGCGACCCCTCCCTCTTGGACGATGAGCAATCTACTCGTCGTCCAAGCAAACAAGGGCGGAAAGAACCGGGCAAACCGTTCATCTCCCCTTCTCCCCTAGTAGCCCGGGCAACCCGGCTACTACAAGCACACGACACGCCGTTGACCTAATCTGTCGGACATGGAGCAAATTTGGCGATATGTCCCGGAAATCATCCACAGCCAGATAAGCACGGATGAGGGTCAGCGACAGGCGACCTGCGGGGACCTCATCACTAGTTGCCTCTTCGAAATTTCGAAGCTGGCTATAAGCTAATGCCCCCAACGACATCGCCCCTGCCACTCCCCCTGCGGAAACTGTGGCGGCTGTCGTGAGGAAGAGCTGCGTAGGCAATTGCCCAGCAGCCAGTGCCACCAGCCCCCAAACTCAAGGACCTTCAATGAGCCAGGGTAGGTACCCCAGGCCCCTCATATGCGGCGGTAGCGCTACTGCGCCCTCCTCCCTCATGGGCTGAGGCGGAATGGCAGTCTGCCAGGGCCAGGAAGCGCAGGGGAAGCGGAAACAGGCCCCAACTAAGCAGGCTGAGGGCAGCGCCGCCTACGCCTCTGCCCAAAAACAAGGGCAAAAGTAAAAATAAAAACAAAAATAAAAAGCCTCCACCGCTTGCCAAACTCCCTAAAACCCACGACAAAACGTGGTAGTGGTTAGGCATACATGTAAGGAAGGAGAGGCTGGTCCCTCCAACCCTGATACAATGGAAGCACTGATGCGGGGTGTCCTGCTACGGGACCTCCAAGCTCTAAGCGTCCGAGTGCTGAACATCCGCACCGCAGTAGGAGGTGGCGCCGTCATTGTGACGGAAACGCCAGAAATGGCCAAGGCGCTCACGAGCCACATTTCAACAAAAAGGAGTTGAAGCTCCAAGCGTCAGCCCCTGGGTCGTTTCCCACGCCTGCTATTGTGCGACGTGCGGACTGATCTTCGAAAAGAGGACTTGGCCCAACAAGTTGTTGAGCACAACCCTGCATTGAGCTTGCAGCCGCAGGGATGTCAGGCCCCTCTTCACCAAACAGCGTGGAAGGCAGAAGGATTGGGTGATTGAGGTATCACCCAGCCTATACAAAAAACTAGAGGGGGCAAGGCACCTCCAAATAGCCTGGCAGCGGTGCGCCATACGAAAATACCAAGCCCCCACTCAGTGCTACAAATGCCAGCGCTATGGCCACCTGGCAGTGGCCTGTACAAGACCTGTTGTGTGCCTGGTGCGCCTTGCCACACATCTGGAGTAGGGAATGCAAGCGTGATGCCCCTCTCAAGTGTGCCAATTGCGTCGAACGCAAAATCCAACAGGTCTCACACTCTACACGAGACGCCACGCTGTACCGTTCGTCAGCGACGATTGCCCTCCAGGAGTCACGAGTAGATTATGAATAGGTCAAAAACAGTTCGAATCCTTCAGCACAACACAAATAAGAGTTGCCCAGTTATGGCTGAGTTGCTGCAAAATGCACTCAAGAAACGCTGCAGTGTCCTCGCCATACAGGAACCATACATAGGATCCAAAACCCTTGGTCTGGGATCGCAGGCACGAGTGGTGACTGGAGCAAGAACGGGAGCCAAGGCAGCAGTAGCCTGCACCGACCGTCCATTGACATGCTCGCACTCACCCACCTGAACAGCCAGCACTTGGCCGCTGTGCTCATACGAGCCGGTGGCTTTGAGCTGGTTGTAATATCATTTACAGGCAATTTGGCGCACCAGTTGCCAGCAGCCTTCAACCACTCGAAGCGGGCTCTAGCAGGCCTATCAGGACGACCCTCGTAGTCTGTGCTGATGCAAACGCCAGATCACCATTGTGGGGATCCCCAACCCTGGACAGGGCGGGCGAGGCGTATATAGAGCTGCTCACCAGGTACAACTTGGTTGTTGCCAACGACCCCATGACTGAGGCGACCTATGATGGTCCAGGAGGAAGGTCGTGTATAGACGTCACAGCCGTGTCTCACACCTGCTACTCAACTTGCAAGGTTGGCGAGTCGTACCAGGTAACGCAGAGCGATCACATGGTTATTGACTTTGCCATCACGGATGACAACATCCTCTGCAAAGACATGCGTGAAAAGCGATTCCGCACAAAAATGCTGACTGGCCACAATTCTGTAGGGTACTGGAAGGTGAACTGCGTGCCGCGGACAGCGACCTAATAGCAAAGCATACACACCTGAAGAGGTGGACAGCAAAGTGGACACATTTACCACAGCACTGCACTCTGCTGGGCTCTCTGTACTTGGCCAACAGAAGCACAGGGCGATCAAAGTCCCATGGTGGACTGAGGAACTTAATCCCCTCAAGCAAAGTGCAAATAGAGCCAGAAGGATGTACCAAAACACTCGTGACCCTGATGCCAGAGCAACACTCGAACTGCCTTCATCCAAGAGAGGGAGGCCCTCCACCGCGCCATCAAGCGGGCCAAGCGGCAAGGCTGGCGAGATGTTGTGGAAGCGGAGAGCTCGGAGAACCCCTGGGGCAGACACTACAAGTCCTCCATAGGAGAAGGGAACGTAGAGCAAGTCTTAGCTGCGATGCAAAATGAGTCAGGCTGGGCCTGCAGCATCAGCTCACTGGAAACCCTCCTTGAGAAGGCGTTCCCAGATGACCAAGTAGCTCGAGACACTGAAGCCCAGAGGACAGCAAGGAGCTGATCATGGACCCTCCGAACGAGCCCGACATCCCATTGTGGACAACAGGCGACCTCGGCAGGGCCCTTGCGACCTTAAAGCCCAACAAATCCCCGGGCCAGACAAAATAGAAAGCAATATGCTAGGAAGGCTGAAGCGGACAATCTCCAGCGGTCTCCTTAAATTATTTAATGACTGTCTGCAGGTCGGACAGTTCCCCTCTCAGTGCAAGTCTGCGCGCGATGTCACTCTTCAAAAGGGAGGCGACCGCAATCAGTCAGACCCGCGATCATGGAGACCACTCAGCCTTCTTTCCATATTAGGCAAAACACTAGAAATCTTGATGTTGCAGTCCCTCGAAGGAGTCTTTGGCCGCAACCTCACAGGCAGGCAATACGGGTGTACCAAAGGAAGGTCCACGCAGGATGTCATTGTTTCGAGATTCGGCGTGTTTCCTGCTGGCAAACCGGCTAAGTACGTCGTAGCAGTTCTGATTGACATCAGAGGAGCGTTTGACAACCTTTGGTGGCCAGCGCTCCTTAATGAGCTTAAAGATAGGGGAATCCCCGCAACCTGTACTCACTCGTCCAGAAGTTACCTGACAGACAGAACTGCTACGATCGAGTAGGCATGTCTCCGTCGGAGAAAAGATTGAGAAGGGGTTGCCCACAGGGCTCAGTCCTAGGACCAGCACTCTGAATGCCTTCTTCGAAGGTCTACTCAGAAACTCATGGAGACTGACTGCGAGCCGTACGCCTATGTGGATGACTTGACTGTGCTGATCTTTGCAGAGTCAGTCCGCCAAATTGAAGAAAAACTCACCATGTGCTCCGCACTGTCAACCAATAGTGCGAGCATGTCAAGATGCAGGTGGCTGAGGAAAAAACCCAGCTAATCCTCTTGAAGGGGAAAAGTGAATAATCCACCCACAATACGCTTTGGCGGCCTACAGGCTCCTTCTTGAAAAGCACGTCAAGTATTTAGGAGTGAATATAGGTGAGAGGTGGGGTTTCAGTCAACAACTCCAGTCCCTTAAAGGCACTACCATTGCAAGGTTTGCCTCACTGCGTGCCATTAGCAAAGGCCACTTGGGGTGTGTGTTACCACGACACCATCCTCATGTATAAGGCCATCTATTTAGGTGTGATTGGCTACTGCCCATTGTCTGGGGTAACAAACTAACAGTCAATCAAAAGAGAATATTGGCCCAATCCCAGAGAGCTGCGCTCCTGTGGATCACAAGGCCTACAAGACTGTATCAACGGAAGCACTCCAGGTGATCACAGGTCAGTTACCAGTTGATTTGGCTGTCGAGTGCATGATTGACAAGTGGAGAGTGAAAGCGGAGCTTCCCCGCTTTGGGCTGAACTCCGTGCGGATCTCACCACAGAACAGAAACTTGCCGCCATCGGCGAATGGGCTCTAGAGAAATGGCAAGCGAGATGGGAATCCTCGTCAAAAGGACGTGATACGTATGAGTTCTTCCCAACATCCGTGAACGTCTTTCTAGAAAATGGGTTGAGCCAGACCACTGGACGAGTCAGTTCCTCACGGGACATGGTGACTTCAATGCGCGGCTCCACTTCTTTTCCCTGAAAGACTCTCCATTATGCACGTCTTGTGCCTCCAGTGCGGAGGAAACAAGAAACCATGTGCTGCTCCACTGTAGTTTCTACAACAGTGAGCGACGGTTGTTGGTAGGGCAAACGAACTTAGCAGCATTGACTGCTACAAAGGAAGCCTATGACCATTTTGCAAAGTTAGCAAAAGAAGGTGATGGCTAAGAAACGTGGTTATAGTTGATCTGTCCTTTTGAAACTTGCCACCCAAGTAAAAGTAATATCAGGTAGGAAACCAGATTATGAAATACTCCCAGATGAGTACGGGATTCCTCAGGTGGTCAACCTCCGCCTTGCGGTAACACACGGGCAACAGCTCTCTCACGGTGAGACTGGCTAAGACCAAATACCTGCGTACCTCCACAGGTCTGAGTTCGGTGGATGCTGCAGGGCGGCCTCTTGCATATTAGCGAAACCGCAACTTCTATGACTGATATAATCCTCGTCGAGGGTTTAGGTACAGTCACCAAATAAAGAAACAGACCTGTGGGGGGTGGGGGGGGGGGGATGAACAGGCTGATGGGTTGGCAATGAAGGGATCGGCGCAAATCCCTATCAGTCCTGAGCCCTTTGTTGGGACTACCAGGAGCCACCTGCGTAGAGAGGTTGGCAAATGGGAGGATAGGTGCAGGGCTGGCCAGCCTTAGACAGTCAAAACTCTTCATCCGACTCTCCAAAGGGAGGACAGGACCAAGGAGGTGCTTGCACTGGGGAGGAAGGATATGAGGATCATATGTGGCCTGTTCACAGGTCACTGTCAGCTGAGGTACCACCTTGCAAATATTGGCAAGTGCGAGGTACAGGTATGCAGGTTCTGCGAGGTAGGGCTAGGGACGGCAGAGCATGTGTTGTGCGTATGCGATGGACTCGCAGCATTGCGCCGTCGTGTGTTTGGAAGGCCCTTTCTTCAACCAGAAGAGGTGGGTAATGCAGAACTTGGTGGTGGGGGTGCATAGATGACGTCACACCAAGTGACGCCCGTACCGTGGGGCCTGGGGGTGTTGCATCCCCCACGGCCCATTTGTGGCTGCACTGAGGGTATCACCTGCATCCCCCGTTTCAGAATTTATTGTGCTACTCGTACTCATTGCAGAACCATTATTGAGCAATTGGTACACAGATAATTAATGAGGCTGTAAACAAAAATTTTTTTAAGAAGGACAGTTATTACTTTTGCATAGTTATTGGGTAAAAACGTTTAAAACTGGTAGTAAGCAAAAAGGCGGTAGTTGAAATTCAGGAATTTCTGGAGTGAGCCCCATGTATCTCATGAGCGTTTTTAAACACTCACCCTCTAGGTATTGGATTGTACCACAATACCAATTTTTTTAACATTCTACTAACATTCCAGCGGAGTTTAAAAGGAAAAAACTGCGGCAAAAACGCTTTTCGTCGAAAATTTTGATAATTTATTGTGCTGCTCTCGTCACTTTCTCACAAATGGGAATTTGATGGTATAATTATCTTATTGAGAGCTACCAATATTAAAAATTTAATCAAAATCGTTAGAGCCGTTTTTGAGAAAAAAAATATTCTGTGTTTTGATCACTATGATAACTATAGTTAACTTTCGGTGGATTTTGCCCATACCCTTATTTTGGCGTCCCATTGTAACCGCATATGAAGTTTGAGCTGATTTGGTACGGTGGTTTTCTCTAAAAATTGTTCACAGACACACAGACCATTTTCCCAAATAGTGTTTTTCGGACTCAGGAGGGTCTGAAACGTAAAGATCTGAAGAAAACTCAAATTGGTTTTTTCAGCCTATTACATAACTTTCCTTTCTATTTTGTAGAGCCAAGGAAAGTAAAAACACGACTTCGGCTCACAAACTGTAGCTAGGTTGAACGCGTACTTTTTTCTTTTTTACTTTCCTTGGCTCTACGAAGTAGAAAGGAAAGTTATGTAATAGGCTGAAAAAAACATTTTGAGTTCTCTTCAGATCTTTACGTTTCAGACACCCCTGAGTCCGAAAAACACTAATGGGAAAATGGTCTGTGTGTCTGTGAACGATTTTTAGAGAAAACGACCGAATCAAATCCACTCACACTTGATACCTCGCCCGCAGGTTACCATGGGAAGCCAAAATAAGGGTTTTAACAAAATCCACCGAAAGTTAACTATTGTTATCATAGTGATCAAAACACCAAATATTTTTTTTCTCAACAACGGCTCTAACGATTTTGATTACATTTTTTATATTGATAGCTCTCAATAAGGGAATTACACCATAAAATTCCCATTCGTGGGAAAATGACGAGAGCAGCACAATAAATTATCAAAATTTTCGACGAAAAGTGTTTTTAGCGCAATTTTTTTCTTATAACCTCCGCTGGAATGTTAGTAGAATGTTAAAAAAAATTGGTATTGTAGTCCAATCCAATACGTAAAGGGTGAGTGTTTTAAAATGCTCATGAGATACATGGGGCTCACTCCAGAAATTCCTGAATTTCAACTACTGCCGTTTCGCTTACTACCAGTTCTAACTGTTATTACCCAATAGCTCTGCAAAAGTGATTACTATCCTTCTTCAAAAAATTCGTATTTACAGCCTCATTAATTATCTGTGTACCGATTGCTCAATATGGGTCCTGTAATGAGTACGAGCTGCACAATAAAATCTGGAACTGTAACCGCTACCGCTTCCTGCTGCCGTAAAGCGTTATTTGACCAAGTTCAAATTAACTGAGTGATAAATGAATTGATTAAATAGAATTAGCCATGTACAAAGTGAATTGTTGTCGAGCTAAGGAAAGTTGTGTGTTGCTACGCACCAGATATTTGCTGTTATTTTAAGAAGACGCCAAAGCATGATTTAAAGCGGTTTCCATCGTCGGGATGGGGAACTAAAATGCACCTACTCGAGGTGTTATTCCAAACCGACTTCAACAATTCATCTATTCATCTATACCTGGCGTTAGTTATCTGTGATCAGCAACAATTTCACAAGAAATGAACCGTAAAGCTTTTTTTCCTTTCGTATTACAGCTTTAACGTAACATCCGAACTCACAAGGGCGTTTTCAAATAGCCTCTGTGTCACTGGTGGACTGTTGTGTCAATTATTCGGGCATAGCACGTTACACCATAATCAAAAATAGCCTCTGAAGCAAATGTAAACCAGTCAGGTTACATTTTCTGCACCTTCCCCTCATTCAGGCATCTGTGGTTTCATCATTCGGTGCTCTCTTCTCTGACAAGGTTGAGGCCATGCTTCTATCGCCTGAGTGATATCACACGTTCAACGAACAAACTCGGTCAATAGTTAATAGAGGATTAACCCTTTTAATGTATTTATAGGAAGGCTGTTGCAGACACGTATGAGACTGTCGAACTGTCAACTTGCAGCGTAAGGAAGGAACGATCGTGCGAAAAGAAACAAGTTTATCATGTTCAAGTATTAAAGAAGTATTTATTTACTTCGTTTTTTTTTCGTTTATGACTCAGTGTACACAACAAACCTAGACACGTACATAATTCATCTCCTCAATTAACAGGGGGTTAAAATATGATTATTCCTATACAAGGGCACTTGGAAATGGACACGATATTTCAATGGAGCAACGTCTTCCAACACGCAAATAGAAAAATCGTCTTTCAAAAGGTCGAATAAGTAAAAACGAAATTCGCGGGGGACTATTCTTCTCTTTCGACTACCAAAAACAAAATAACGAGCAAATTGAATCCGCGGTCCCTCACTTTGTGCGTCGAAGGCCGATTCGGATGCGTACGAGGTTTACATAACGGTTCCGTTGACGAGACATGATGTTTGAAGTGCGTTGAGAACTGAATTACTCAAAGGGCCATTCTACGAGAGTCAAGTTAAAGGCGTGTGCAGGGCTGACTGTCTTTCAACCCGGTTCACTCCTGACAATCCATCTGAGGTTCATTCACTTGCCATCACCAATTGGGCTGAGCTATGGAATATTTTGGGAGACCTCCCCAATGCACCGATTCGTTGTGATGCTATGGAACGCGATTACAAGCCACATATTCCAATTGACAGGATTGTAGAGCTCCTGTCAAGAAGCACGACGTTGCAGTTGGTTTTTGTATGGACATGAGAGCAAATCTCGACATTTCCAAGGATAATACATCGCAAATTGAAACAGAAATGGAGCAATGTTTTCTGATTGAAAATGAAGCACCTGCGACAGTCTTATTTGTCCTGCTGATCCGGGGGGGGGGGGGGCTTGAAAAAATAATTCCTTTCAAGGTCCTCAATGTGACCACGCACAGGCGAGGACTCTTCACCTACTCTGGGGGAACAGGTGTTTCCTACTGTACTCTCAGTCTCAAGTAGCGCTCCTGCCTTGTAAGCAGTGTGCAGTAAAATGCGACTGATGCGCTTGCACTCCCTTTGACGATCAAAGAGCAGCTGTATAAACAACCAAACCAGGCATTCCTAAATGTATCATTTTACTTAAAAACTGCCATAAGACTTCAGACATCAGCGGCGTGAAATTGGATATTTTAGGAGGGTTCATTAGCCCCTTTGCTCGCTCAACCTGGACACAACCCCAAATAATGTAAGATTGTGAGGGTCTGGAAGACCAGTGAGGGGAGGAACACCAGTAGAGGGCAAAATGGTGACCTTGTGTTTCTCAGAGGAAATTAGGAGGCTGGGAGATCGGTATTAAAAGACCTTCGTAAATATCGGTTGGTACCTGAGCCCTTAAACGGGACCTCCACAAACCGCTTGGAGACGCAAACAGATGACAGTTTCTGGGTTGACTACAGGAGGAGAGCAATTCTTTAACGTTCACCAACACAGGCAAGTTTGAGGCTCAACCAGGTAGATTCTGGAGGTGATGCTGCAGAAGCTCTTCCTAAAGCTGAGTGGGCAGGCACTAAACTGAAGGTTACTCACAACGCAACATCATTCTGCGATCACCCAGTTGAGTCTGTGGGAGCAGTGGGAACCACATCAACAATGTTGATTAAAAATTCGTACAAAAATTATAGCCTTCAACGCACTTCAAACGAGAGCTAAAAACGTCAACTGCGTAAATAGAACATTTGTGACCAAAGACACACAGCGCGAATCGACAGAATGCTTCTCTTAAAAGCGAAAACGCTCAAATCAGAGGCAATGACCAGCAGTTTCACCTGGATCGAATACTGTGTCGCGCAATGTACATTCAGATCAGTTACTTCACCTAAGAGCAGGAAAAGCGCTAAACAAGATTACAATTGAGCTAAAACAAAAACAAACAAAAAAAGCCATAATCGCTTACGTAACACATGGAAAATGGGGAAAATAATTTCCACTCACAAAATCACATAATCGCCAACTGACAGCGCTCCCGCGGGTATCACACAATTTATACGGCAACGCGAGTACAACGTAGAAAGTACAATAACAAACACTCAATGGAGAAAGGAAGAGCGTCAAAACTTAAACGAAAATTATAAAATTAAAATAAGCAAGATGAAATGGTAACTAACGCCATTATACAAGAAGACGGGAACGAGTCGCGAAGAACGACTGAAACATTAAAATGGAATTACAGACGGAATTAAATGTGAGCGAAAGAATTCATTCTGGACTTGATAATTTAACTATCGGATACAAAATCTGAGCAGTTGAGCGTTGAAATGAAAAAATTTATTAGGAACAGACATCTACACAAAGTCAATGGATTTACCAGTCTGAATTGCAACATTTCATCGCTTGGTAATACTGACGCGGTTGGTGAAAACTCGTGACAACATGGCGTCGTGTTACAAGTAAACAGTTAACTACATCAGACTTAATGTGAGGCGTCAGAGGTTAGATCTTGAAATACAATGAATAGTCTAAATTGGGAATGTTTGGAGCACACGTAGAGCGCGAGTTGGAAGCACGCTACAGTACATGTAATAGGCACACATCTTTGAAGAGAAATGCTCGATTAATCAAAGAATTTAGAAGGCATTGGACCCATTAAGTAGATATCGCATCAACTGTCAGATGCAGCAACGAAATGTATCACTTCCTAGTGCACAGGAACACTTCCGTTGGAGCTTCATTTGCAAACGTATTCAGAATGACAGGGTGCTGACAGGTCTGTTTCCTCATCAAAATGACTGATCAACATTCATAAGAGTTAAATCAATCGAAAATCATGGATGTTTCGCTAAGAGCTTGCCCACTAGCTCAACACGTGCCAGGTAGAGGTAGGGCAGGTTGTAATAGCCAATCTCCCAGTAGAGAGCTGTTGCCTGTGTGTCACTATCCCCTGGGGAATCCGTACAATCTAGGAGGAGTTCTTGATCAACTAGTGTGGCAAGTTTCAAAGAGAGAGGTCAACAGGATGCTGACGTGCAGATTACTCAGCACAAAATGAGGATGGATAGCCACCTGCTTCACTCTGCACTGACAGCTAAAAAACAACTTCAACATTTAGCGAGCTCCGAAAAAACAAAACAATTTTACATAACTTGTGGCAACCATCTGAATGTTTCTAGAAACATCCCGCAGGGTACAGCAATGGTAAACTCGCACTCAGCAAACTATGTCTTGGGAAGCTTTTGAGATAGACCTTCGGAGATGGCCTGATGATCCCTCATAAACTACACGGAATAAAATAGCTTCTGCGTATAACCCACCCTGCTTGTATGCCACAGTGCTGCTTGCTAGTCCGTTCTCCGGCAGCTATTGATACTAACATTATCGTACAGTCTGTCGGTAAATTAAACTGTTTTGTGGGGATCTATTGCCCTCCACACTGTTTACACCCTGGTAGCCAGCAAGCTGTTTGAAATATTGTCACTACAATAACTGGGACGTCACTAATTGTCAGTTTGTGCATATATACTCAATGTTAAGATATGTTATCACAAAATACAGGTGAAATCCCTCTGCAAACATCCTTTCCGTTCTACTCTAATATTCAAAATGTAATGATCATGTTGCTGTGGATCGTACAGTACAAAAAGTCACCAAACGTTCAAAGAACATTAGTGCTCAACAAAAACATAATAGGAACTAATTACGAGCATTCCTCAAGTTGTGTCCAGCTGGCGTTCCACAATATTACCAAACACCCATTTACATTGCATGATGAAAACGTTAAATTCGTTCGAATCGCCCTTTAAACAAAAAGAAAAGGTACAAATGTTCGACAATTAGTAACAAATATACAAAATGAAAAAGGGAGCACCAAGTAGTTTTAATATGAGCCTCTCGAAATTATCTCATCAACCATGCGGTATAAAAAAAAAACTGGTCAGTGTATGAGCACACAGATTACTTCATTGTGCATTAACTGTCGCATCGTGAGAAGCCTCATCGATTTCATCAGAGAACATTAAATAATTGAAATGCGGGGTGCGAAATAGCGGACGGTTTGAAGCTGCCTTCAGGTAAACCCAAGTTGTACGTCGTGCGACATCAGGAGTGGCGACATGGTTAGTCGCAACAGTTTTCATCAATATTGTGACAATGTTTCAAGTAACTTTCTAGTAATGGTCATCACAGAACTCTTCAGAGTTCCCGCGACCCTCTTCTATTTTTGTTGGCTGTATACTGTATTATCCTAATTTATGTCGATTCCATTGATAGATCGTGGGACTGGGAAAGGGCAATTGCGTAATTTGAACCCACTAAAGTATCTTTCTAGAACATGGTGCATAGAATTGAGTTTTGGAGATATCGACAAGGATCCTCAAACCTCCACCTCCTGCCACCCTGCACCACCTACCAATTTCACTATACTCAATCAGCACCTCACGCAGTGTTTTAAATTTAGTTTTCTGTGATATACGAGGACAACGCTGCACTAGTTCCATCGAAGTATTCCTTTAAAAAAATCACGACTGTTGTTTAGCTTTACATTGGTCTAGAAATTGTCATCCGTTCTGCACAATCTGCTTATCATCCGCCTTGAAAACGTATGAAATCTCAACGTGAAATTGTGCTTAGTGATGTCGCAGAACTTTCCTACCGCAAACAGCTCCAGGATGGAGAAAAAACTAGCAGTGCCCAGGGTCCCGATTTGAATTCGCTGCTCATTACGTGATCTATATTAATTTATCAACGCGTTGTCCGCCATTAGATTGTAAAACACGGTTTTTGTCTAGGCGCACAAATCAATTGAGCGCAAATTAAAATAAAACCGTATTTTAAAGAAATTTTAAATAACTTACAGCGCTGCTCTCGTCATTTCCTCGCAGACGACAAATTTACAGTATTGAACATTTTGAAACTATCCGTACAAAAATGTAATCATTTGAAGAGAACTTGTCAACGTGTTTTATTTCCTACTCCGTAGTGCTATAGGGAGAAAACACATCAAAAATGACAATCTAGCATAGTTGTTCATCTTTTTGGGTGCAAATCTGCTCATACGTTTAGTAGCATAGCGGATACATATAAAAAGTGGCCATTGAAAGTTGGAAACGTTGAACACAAAAACAGGACTCGTGTCACTCGCCTTCCGTCAACTGACTGAATTATTCTTCGTGGCATACGAAAATATTGGTAGTGCGGCAACTCTAAGAGACAAAAAGTGAAAGTGAAGATACGAAGGAGCAAATAAGCAGGAGAATTTTTGCCAGCCCCCCCCCCCCCCCCATCAATATTTTTTAAAGTTTTCGTGAGTTAATTGTTCGTATTTTCTCCCTCCTTTACCTTATTTTGGGAAGTTCAAAAAAGGGTTTAGGATGTAATCACGGGAAGAATGAAGACTAAAAGTAAAAGACAAAACCAAGTAAGTTGTCCACTTGACATTCAAGTTCATTTCAAAATACTTTAGGTATTGCGTTTATTCTTTCGTTTTAGGTCCAGTCCACCTCATTCACAACAAACCTTTTTTTAAACCAAAGCAAGTTCCGAGTGCAATAATCTAACCCGCGACGTGGTGGTCATTTGTGTGATACAGTCTTGTGGAGGTACAGTAGATATTTTCATCGTGTTACGAATAGCAAGAATTGTGAGTAAGGTAGGGAGTCGGGGGATGGTGTAATGCGTAGAATCAGTCTGAGCAACGATGTTGTATCGTACTGTCGCTGCTACTTTCAAAGTTCCTAGATTCACGACGAGTTATCGTGAAACCACACCCATTTTGAATACTTTTTGTTTTCCCTGGAATCTACTTCACACACTTGCTCATCAAAACCACAACCACTTCTGACGTCGCTCGACCGTACAACACTGACAGTAAATTACGCGATTGAAAGAATAAACGACAAATCACAACAACAA
Organism: Pachypeltis micranthus; assembly: GCA_020466155.1. Classification (NCBI taxonomy): domain Eukaryota; kingdom Metazoa; phylum Arthropoda; class Insecta; order Hemiptera; family Miridae; genus Pachypeltis; species Pachypeltis micranthus. The sequence continues at coordinate 65,262,448 of CM035770.1, forward strand.
AATGCCGACGACTGCCTGTCAAATCCAATCGGACGTTAGGTTTATAAAAAATCGGACAGAAGAGGGGCAGATAAAAGGCACCAACGTGTCAAGAAAAGAGCTGGACCGAATTAATTCACAATAAAAAACATTCGATGTTGATTGTCTAACAAATAATACACAATTATCGTAAAGCGTTGTAAAGTGGGTCAAAGTCAACGGGGTATGAGACATAGTGGGAAAACACAGCTCAACAGGGTAATACAAGACTTTAACACATGTTGAGGAGAAGGGATGCCATTTCCAGGTAATAAAAATACGCTACAGACAACCTGTGATGGTATGTGTTGGCTTAGTCTCCGACGAACCAGGTAACACTGCAAGTAAATGCTTTGGAATCAAATCTTAGTTCAATTATTTTAAAAAAAAATAACCATGGCGAAATAAATAAATGCTATCAGGAATTTAAGTACTCAAATCCAATTTTAAAATCAATCAAAACTAAATTTGAGATTTAACTCTAAAAACGCGAAAATAATTACAACTGTTGAACAGTGAAAACAAATTGACTTTCGACTCACAGCACAAAAACCGCTTCATAACGCGTTCAAACAAAATCAACTTTGTGAGTCGTCAATCAATACATGTGATTCCGACATTTGCACAGTTCCAATGTTCATGGCTGCAATTCGGCTCACTGCCGCGACAAAATGAGGACATAAAGCCTGAAGTGGCAGGAGAACGTTTTATCCACTCACCCACCTGCGCTCAAGTGGGCAATTGCAAAAATTGTTTTTTTTCTTTTAAATGAGATGCAACGACTGATGAGGGTGAGTGGTTGTTGGGCGAAGGGAAGGGAAGTGGGAGAGGGGTTAATTGCTTGGAAGAAGAGTAAGGAATTCCACTTATCGACCATAAAAACAAACTTTCCTTTTTTTTATCGTTTCTCAAATTTTCTTTCATTCAAAACACCTTTCGTAAGGCTGAGCCCCCTCAATAACTTTCTTTTTTTTTCTTTGTTATGTACACGACGATAATTATAGACTTTAAAAAGATAAGAGAGAGAAAGAGAAAGAGAGACAGTTCAGTCCGAGTCAGATCCAGACTCTGAGAGCTGGAGGTCTTCGTTCAGCAAATGTTCAGGCATGGAAGAGAGAGCTGGAGAGCTCTTGCCGTTCACGTGACCTGCAACGAATGGAATTACGTGTAAAGAAACTGCTGCGATTGAATTATAATTAAAAATGGAGGGAACCCCAATAGCGCTGTCGAATGAGGACAATTTTACGAATAGAAGTGTAGACGGACTGTACATCACACGAATTATCAGAATTTTAACAGGATATGGAAAATGAATAAACAGAAGGAAAAGGGTAAAGAAAGGGGTAAAATATTAATTACATTTGCAAATAAAAGTAATGAAAAATTAAATAATACAAGTCATCCTAAAGAGCGTATATCACATAAATAAGTTTTGTTTTATTTGAGTTTATTATATCAACAAACGAAAGGATGTTGTTAGAAAACGCGGATGCGAACGTGTTGAGTCCTGAGATTTATTGAGGCCTCCGGTGCAATTAAAATAATAAAATGAAAATATAGGGAACGGAATGAAATTTTATTATTATATATTATGCTCAACTGACACTGCAATAACAACTAGCAGTTATTCAACCTACCGTTGAGAGGTTTAGGAGGCGATTTTTCGGGTTCACTCTCACTGTCAGAGGAATTGGAATCACTGCTTGAACTGGACGACGAATCACTTAGGATCCCAACCTCTGGAGCTCCTTCCTAAATATTGAAGAAAACAAAAAAAAATCTTTTAATAGAAACAACTCGCTCGAGATTGAGGAAACAAAAACGGAGCTCGACGAAACGTATAACGTACATCTTCGTTCAGATGAATTCCTGAGAAGTCAGGCGAGGTTTTGATCTCTGGAAGGTTCAACGAGGATGCAATGTCGAAACTACTGGAAGAGTTGTCGTTAAGGTCATCTAGAATCGGGAGGCTCCCGGCAGGAGTTGGGCTGTAAAGCGGAGAAAACAGGTGAGGTTTACATTTTTACTTCTGCACGTTACCATCTGACAGAATAACACGCAGTACTGCCGCGTTTCGTACACAATATAAAGCAACCTATAAGCTCACGGGTACATGCAGTCCGAAATAAACGATTTACAAGTTCCAGGTGCCCAACGCCACCATAGATGAGCGGATTTTTGTACATAATCACAAACAGAAGCCAATTGTTAAGAGGAACTCGCCCACAGGGCATTCAAGAGATGCGTGCAGAGCTGTAGTTTCCCCTGCTCAAAAAGAAAGTACTTCCCATAGTGCCACCCACTGTTCCACTTCCTCGTTAGCTCAGAAGCACTTGTTACCTAATATCCTCGGCTTGTGCCTGAGAATACGAGAACTCTTTCTCTTGCAAATGCCAACTTGCGTTTTCTTGTCCCCCTACCGACCAAACATCAGAGGGACACAGACATTCCTGTTAGCTAGCCATCGTTCGTAGACAGGTCTTTCGCGCCTTTAGAAGAGGTCGAAGGGGGCAATGAAAGAAGACCAAGCCTCCCCTCGTGGTGAGGCCAATCAATAAATCTTTCTCGTCATTGAGAATTGCGACCCAACGAAATTTCGAGCCTCACGAAATGTGACAATTGGCCAACTCGGCTGTTCAGAAACTTGATTTTTTATAAAATTTAGTTTCCTATCTTCGCAAGTAACCTTCTAGTTTTAAGTCATTACTTAGCGTGTGGCCGAAGCGAGAGTAGCCACGCAATTGGTTGGGGTCGCCCACCACTAATTTTCAGTTGAATTTCTTTCAATCGTCATTTGCAATAACTGGCAGGTCGAGAAGGGCCTGTACAGGTTTCCAAGAACACGCCTCGTCACCACTGACTCTGGTGGGATTATTGGAGCGGCTGCATGCCAGAGGGAACTGAGTCGTTACAACCTCACGATTTCTTTTCACGCTTCTCCTTCCGATGTTAGTTCAGGAGTGAGAGACAATAACCAACGATTTCCAACGCTAGCGTTAGAACTCCTTCCTCCTCCTTCATCAACACCAAACATTCCCAAAAAGACACTGACTTCCTAGCCTGCTTTCGCACCAAAACCGTGATACCAAAAAAGTGGTCGTCCTTTCCCTCTAGCTAACACCGTGCTGTAAATGTTCATTGGACACTATAGCACAGCGATATTAGTTATACAGGGTGAGCCATAACAAATGGTGCAGTTTCGAAGGAGTGCTGCATGCCTTGTAGTGGGGTTAACAACCTGGGAGGGGTCTCATTGTGCCCGGGTAGTGGTCCCGTTTTCAGTCGTTACAATGGTTTGGAGCGGAGAGCAACGAGGTTTCGTCATTCGCACGTTTTTTGAAAGTGGCCGTTCGTTCATCGCCACCCAGCGGGCCTTCCGACTGCGTTACAACATCCCACGTCGTGATCCCGTCCCTCACCGCAATGTTATCGCACGTTGGGTTCAAGCATTGGAAGAAACTGGTTCCACAGTAAGGCGTAGAGGAGCGGGAAGACCAAGAACACCTGAAAATTTGGCTCAAGTGAGAGCAGCAGTGGAACAGTCGCCTCGGCGCTCTGCTCGGAGGCACGCAGTAGCACTGAACATCTCTAACACCTCACTAAGGAGGATTTTGCACATGGACTTGTCATTCCATCCGTACAAGATTATGATTGTTCAGGAATTGTCACCTCCAGACTACCAAAACCGCTTGAATCGATGCCAAGAGATGATAAACCGCATCCCACCAACGTCCACTTTTTTCAGTTCGGACGAAGCCCACTTCAATCTCTCTGGAGCGGTATATAACAAAATTTCCGCTATTGGTGTGACCGCAACCCAAGACAAATTCACGAGAGACCTCTCCACTCCCCGAAAGTCACTGTCTGGTGTGCCATTTCAAAATTTGGGGTGATTGGGCCTTATTTTTTCGAGGAGGATGGAAGGACTGTTACCGTCAATGCTCAGCGTTATCTTTTCATGCTGGTAAGATTTTTTGAACCCGAATTGAACCAGTTAGCTGAAGAAGAGGATCTGGGGGATATTTGGTTTCAGCAAGATGGGGCTACGGCCCACACAGCGCAATTCTCAATGGTGAAACTGCGGCAGATGTTCCCCGCACGCCTCTTCTCTCTCAGGGGTGACTTGGGGTGGCCGGCAAGATCGCCAGATTTGAGTGCATGTGATTTTTTCCTGTGGGGGCGACTTGAAGGAAAAGGTGTTCAAACATCGACCTCACACTCTGGAAGACCTCAAGATTCGAATCAGGGAAGAAATTGCCGCGATCCCCATCGAAATGTGCCAGAGGGCGGCTGCAAATTTCAGGAATCGCCTACATCAGTGCGTCGCTGCTGAGGGCGCCCACCTTCCTGGTGTAATTTTCAGGACTTAATCTACCGAAATGGGGTGACGTATGGCGTTCAATAAAACAAACCGTAATCTTCTAAGTTGCACCGTTTTTTTTAAATCGCCCTTTGAAACTGCACCATTTGTTATGGCTCACCCTGTAATTACGACTATTTATTGGTTCATAATTACACGGCATTATGATAATTATTATATTGGACCACCATCTGCCAGCAGGAATGGTACGCAGTGCAGGAGTCACACAAAGGCAGTGCCAATACAATCGAAGGAATTTAAAGACTCAAACAGAAATGTTCAGCAGCATCACGAGAAAAGAATGGAGACCCGCATAAAGTTATTTATATTTAAATATTAGCGCTTCGGAGCAAAGTTTTAGTACTGCATCACCATCTACTGACTCGTTGTGAAGCTACAGCGTTTCGTTTTCATTCTCAAGTCGTATCATTGTCTGTGAATGCCGCAAAAATCGTTGATCCCGCCAACTGTGAAGTGCGTTCTGCGATTCGTTTCTTACTTGCAAAAGGACCGTCGGCTGCCGAGTTATGAATGGTTTATGGAAACTTGGACCCACTACTGTTTACAATATTGTCATAGAAAACCTCTCATACCACAAATGGTGTGCAAGGTGGGTACTATCCTCAATGAATGCTCACTGACCACCACAAAGATCAGATTATCAACAAATGGAGACGATTTATTATTTTATTTTCTCAAATTGCTACCGGGGACGAGACGCAAGTATCCTACACCAACCCAGAAACAAAACCATAACTACGAGGCATATCCACAAAGTAAGTGTACTCGATTTTTTTAGGGATCAAAAAAATTTATTTAAAAAAAAAAAAAAACGTGCTTACGTAGGTATACATTTAAGCTATTTTTCTACGTAGTCGCCATTTCTCTCGATGCAGGTAGTTAGGCGGGGGATCAATTTTTTTATGCCTGCCTCGTAGAAATCTGCCGCCACCTCCTTCGTCCACTTGTCGACCTCCCTCTTCACCTCCTCGTCGGTTGAAAATTTGTTTCCACCCATGTGCGTCTTTAGAGAAGTGAAAAGATGATAGTCTGAAGGCGCCAGGTGGGGGGAATAAGGGGGGTGATCTAAAACATCCCATCCAAAAGAGTCCAACAGTTCCTTCGTGAAGTTGGCCGTGTGAGGTCGGGCATTGTCATGGAGCAAGCAAACGCCCTTCGTCAAAAGACTCCTCCTTCGATTTTGAATGGCTCTTCTCAATTTTTTCAGGGTCTCACAATACCTTGACGCGTTTATGGTCTCCCCCTGAGGCAAATAATCGATCAGTATGATGCCTTTGTGGTCCCAAAACACTGATGCCATGATTTTCCACAAGTTTGTCAGTCACAATCGACGGTCTCCCACTCCTCAATTCGTCATGCACATTCGTACGACCGTTCTTAAACTCCCTACACCACTTGTACACACTCGTACGATTCATGTGTCCTTCACCATAAATTGCCTTTACCTCATTAAAAATTTCAATCGGGGATTTCTCCCTAACAACGAGGTACCGGATGACCGCGCGGATTTCGCACTTGGCGGCAGAGTCGATCGACATCTTTCACGAGAAATGCTCCTGAGACCACAGTTTTGAACGTACTGACCTCATTTTGGTCTTGTTTCGGAGGGGAGGAGTCACGCTACACGACAGTGTGCCCAACATAGCAAAAAAAATTCCCTACGGCCTACGGGAGCTTCAGTACACTTACTTTGTGGATATGCCTCGTACAATCGATGGTGTGGCGACACTCAACTACACCAAAACCGAAAAAGTTTGAGCCAACTCCGTACACAAGTCGAAAATTGATGGCTACAGTTTTTTGGGATAAAGACGGTGTTCTTTTGGTCGACTTCGTGGAACGTGGGACAGCAATTCCAGCTGACGTGTACTGAAAAACGCTCAACAAATTAAGACGTGCGATCCAAAACAAACATCTGGCATAATCCTCCTCCACAATAATGCGCGTCCTCACACTGCTGTCAAATCCAAGGAGAAAATTCAAGATTTTCGTTAGCAACGTTTTGACCATCCACTGTACAGTCCCTCACCTTGCACCTAGCGACTACTTCCCCTTCTTCCATTACAAACAGTGGTTCGGTGAACGTTTTGAAACCAAAGAGGCTGTTGTCAACTGGTTCAATTCAGAAGCTGCAAGCTTCTATGCAGAGGGGTTAAAGAAGCTGGTGCAGCAGTACGAAAAGTGCTTGGAAGTGAACGGCGGCTGTGTAGAGAAGTAAAGTACGTTTGTACCTAACTAAATATTACAATAAAATTTGTTTCTTATGAGTCCAACTTGTGATCAAACAGCCCATACTGTACAAACCCACCTTGTAGTTACGAGTTGACTGGGTTATAGGAGAGGAATTACACTTTCTGATCGATTCAGGGCTAACTTAAGATGTAATCACATCAAAGACTGGGAACTATGTAAAAAGTCAGTAATATGTAGGGAACTGAACGCACACATTGGGAGTGAGCACGAATTGGCAAAACCTATTCAACGTCAAGTCAGCACTGACACTAACCTGGAAGCTGTTATCTGGACTTGAGGTGGAGACCTATGGTGATTCAACGGAGCGTGAGGACTTCTAGTGGGATACGATGGCGAAGACGGAAGTGGAGAATGCTTGGCGATAGCACCTCCTCCAAGGGAACGCACACTCCCTGAAAAAATAAATAAATTTTAAAAAATGTGGATGAGGATTTCTTAAACTGCAATTAGACATAAATTGTACTGAACGTGGTGACTTCAATTTATACGCATTACTAATTACATCTAAAATACGAAGGACAGGTGCCTGCAGGACAAGGTTGTTTTCCCTTCATATAGACTGAACCCTCACACAACAGCCTAACGATCCATTAAGAACGTTATCTGTTGGAGCGTCACTGCGCTGACTTCAACTGCTCCTCCAATAAGCCGCCACCTGACTTAGAGGTTCGTTCTCCTCCGCTCTGTAATATGTCGTTTATGTTTGTTCTCTTAATATAATTTCGTTCCCGACCCGTTTTTATCCATTTCGCCTACTGCGTGCCCAGGTTGGTGTTGAATTAGTTTCATACGTGTTGCGCATTTCTTAAAAGCTGTGAAAATGTCCGGACTTTATCCGTCGCGTTTGGAAGCTTTAGGTCGCGACAACTTCCATACCTGAAAGATTCAAGTTGAGGCACTGTTGATTAAGAACGATTCATGGGGATACGTTGATGGGAGCATTACCAAACCTGAAGATCCAACTGAGATCGCCAAGTGGACGAACGATGACAGGAAGGCAAAGGCCTGATTTTAGCGATTAATCCCAGCGAAATGAAACAGGTAAAAGAGTGTATTACTGCTCACGAAGTATGGCAAAAGCTTCATTCGATTTACCAGTAAAAAGGTCCTGCCCGTAAGGCAAGTTTGTTGAAGCGCCTTACTCCTAGCAAAATGAAGAGTTGCGACGACGTCCGAATTTTTATTTACAAATTTTTTGATGTAGTTGATAAGTTGAAAGACCTTGACGTGATAGTAAATGAGGATCTACTAGCTATTATGTTACTATACAGTTTACCTGACCAATTTGAGAATTTCCGATGTGCAATAGAGAGTAGAGATGAATTGCCTAGCCCAGACACCCTTCGCACGAAAATCATTGAGAAAGTGATACGTGATTCTAGGGATACGACGAATGATGTTTTGATTACGCAACGGGGTGTGCATAAATACACTTCTACGAGGAACAAGAAATTTCGAGGTAAATGTAGAAAGTGTGGTAGAGTAGGTCATAAAGCTGCGGATTGCTGCAGTAAAGGTAATGATGAAAATTCAAGTAGGTGTAAGAAAAATGATATACTTAATGTTGTGTTGTCGGCTGCGAATGATACAATTTCCTAGCACTGGATGGTGCTTAGACAGTGGATGTGCCACTCACATGAACACGTCCAAACACGAATTAGTCAACCTTACATCTAAAACTCGAAGGACAAGTGCCTGCTGGACGAGGTTGTTTTCTCTTCATATAGACTGAACCCTCACACAACAGCCTAGCGATCCATTAAGAACGTTATATCAGCCATACAGGAATATCATGCAGATTGCGGCTTTTCTAACATAGAAGAGCGTGAGGACTTTCTCAACATCCACCAAACCCAGACCTGTGGAGGTATGGCTGGTAGTGACATTAGACCAGTATTCCAGTAGAAGACCCTGGTAAAACCTGTAACCTACTTTGGAGCTTAATGTGGCCTCCACTTGACTACTGTTTAATTGAAAGGCACGCGCAAAAACTAATCATCAGCTGTGCACACGTTTTTTTAGCAAGAAAACTTCTTTGAAAACTTGGCCCAACAGTTATAGCAGCCAGAGCTGAAAGGTTCGACTGCTCATCGCTGCTGCTCACTGTTGTAGGAACCCCAAAGAAGCAGAGAAAAGTTTAGCCACCCATTTGATTGTGTTGTCAAACATTCTGACAGTTCGCTGAGCAAAACCAAGATTGGAGCATCCAAACCAAAAAGTGGTCGAAACGGATGGAGCCGTTCTTAAATGAAAAAAAAAGTAGCTGTTTTGGCCATTAATAAAATAACCCCAATAATTTGGGGTCAATTTGGCTCACAACTTAATTGTAGCATCTTATGTTAATGTGATACCTAAGTACAACATTCGAGGCAATTTGGTGTTGTCTCAAAATCTTATAGACAGACAATACCTAAATGTTGATTTTTTGGCTTGAAAAATCTTTAAAACGCAAATATCTTAACTAAGTCAAGAAAACGTCTCTTTACCTGAATGTGTAACTTATATTTCTACTTCCTAGAGCTAAGAAAAGCAAAACGCGAAATAAAGTAGACGTACAGACGCATTTTGAACGCACAACACTCTACTGTGTGATCTCAAACACATCATATCGTTCGATGCACACATTTTTCAAACATCGTTGGTGTTCCCTGCGAAGCAGAGAAACAAAATCTAGGAAAAATTATGTTCGCAGCAGACCCTCACAGTACTCATGGTCGAAAAGAATTCGACAACTTGTAACGTGTTGGAAACACCAACAGTAAACACAATTTTAGAAATACAAGAGGCCTTACAAAATATTTTAATGACAGAGCGTTGGACGTTCTGCTCAATATCAAACCGCACCGATGATATGGGACGCTTTTTTCGCACTTGAAAAAACCTCGCACCGCGTTTCGCGTTTTTCATTTCTGTTGCATACGTCAGTTGAGGAGCGACGGAAAATTACGAAATCCGGGGGATGCATCGGAATTCCAAAACTGCGAATACTTTCTTTCCCGTACGGCGTTACAAGCGAAAAACAAGAAAGAATTTATTTTTGCGAAACCGCGAACTTCGAAGGAATGACAATCAGTTTTCGGCTAAGAATACGATGAGTCGTCTCGTCGAAAGGGGAAAATAATAAATAGGCGAAATTGAATGAGATCATCTCCGTTTCAGCGCTTGACCAACTCGCTTTTATTCCAATTTCAGCAATAGATGAGAGTTGGGAGAAGATATGAAGAAGTGAAAGGGGGATGAGTCGAAGGAAAAGTTGAGAATTAACTCACCAGCGTTGCTCCCATTCGCAGACTTTTGGCCTCCTCTCCCAGGCGGCGAAGGCTTTTTGTCAACGGGCGTCGGCGGACGGCCATAATTGCTCGGCTTGTGAGACTCTTGACTGACGATTGTAAGAGAGCACAGACAAACAAAACGATAATCATTAAAACGCCATTAAAATATATTAAAATATAACTTAACACATTGGTTTATCAACTGTAGTTAGAACCCTTGAACATTTCAACTTATTCCAATTTGACCTGTAGACATAACGGAACAAACGAAAAACAAGTTTCTTGCTTGGGAAGAGAACACATTTACAACTGAACTTTCACCAGTTAATTCGCTAATTCCTCCAAAGAAAATTACCATTTGAATTATAGTCTTTCGATAGCCACAATCAGAATCTGAGTAACATGTGGTGAAAAATGAGAACACGTTATATTTTTTCGTACAATTTGATAAAACCGCACACATTGAGGGCATACATTATTTTCCAAATAACAAGGCCAAATTTATTTTGGTTCAATATTTGATTAGGCGATAGTTGAGGTAGTCACGCACGTATATGAACGAACATATCTGGTGCGTAGCAACACACAACTTTCCGCCACCCCCGTAATTTCGAACACCACCTACATAGGCGGGCGCTATATCTTCGTTCAACGCATTTTTACAGGAACATTTATGGAGAACAAAATGTAGGGACTAGTTAGCTGAGAGTACTCCGAAAGTTTGATCGAAATCATTAGAGCCGTTTTTGAGAAAATTGGAATACCGATAAATTAATATTCGACAAATCTCCTTTTCTGTGTTAACTTGGCTTATATCTCCGTTCAACATATATATACAGAAATAATTATAGAGAACGAAATGTTGGTATGGGTGACTAAAAGACACTCCATTAAGATTTATCACATCTGGTGAAAACGTTACCCTGGAATTTACGGAAATGTTAGAAAAACCGTTATTTTTGACACATTTTGATTTTTATCTCTGTTCAATGGACCGTCACAGGAACATTTATTGAAAAGAATATTTAGGTATTGACTATTTGAAAACACCCTGTGAGTTTGGTGAAAATCGCTGGAGCCGTTTTGCCAAAAAGCGTAAAAAACCTATTTTTGTTTCAGGGGCCCATATCTCCGTTCACCGTATTTTCATGGAGATATGTATGGAGAAGAAAAGTTAGGTATTAATTAGGAGAAGATAATTTGAAAGTTTAATCAAAATCGTTAGAGCCGTTTTCGGGAAAAATGCGAAAAACCCTTGTTTTTGGTACATTTTCGTCCCCCACTCCCCCTTCCCATCGGCCGAAATCGTCCATAAACTCATTTTGGTGTCTACAAAAAATAACGAACAAAACAAAAAAAGAACCAGCTCAATCGGATCAGCCGTTCTCCCGCAAATCGAACTACAGACACACACACACGGACCACGCGCCGAAATTAGGTTTTTTAGACTCAGTAGGGTCTGAAACGTAAAGATCTGAAGAAAACCCAAATTTTTTTTTTGGGCCGATTACTATACTTTCCTTCCCTTCGGGTAGCGGAAAGTAAAAAGTAGACCTTTTTACTTGGAAGAAAATGGAGTGAGTAATTAATTAAATTAAGACACATTCAAAAGATTGGGTTCGACACGCCGTCTATCAGAGAAAGGGAAAATTCCTTCGGAAGCGTTTGGGACATCTTTGAGCTAAACGGTACAATTTTATGAATTAACGGGTACGCCGTCGGAGGCTCTTTGGCGTCATTCACGAGCTGAATAAGCGAAGAAATGGAGTCAGGATCAACCGATCTTTATGTCTTCACACATAAACGCAACTTCTCTTGTCGTTCCGAAGAACTAAACGGGTCCGTCCTCGAATTGAAGACAGTCCTGAAGTACTTAGGCATGACCCTAAGTACAGAAGCTTACGTCAAAACACCACCTGCCCTAATTCGACGCAGAATCTGACAAATAAAACCGCTCATCTCCAGCAAAAATTTTAACGTAATAAAAAAAACTTTTGTTATCTCTCTCGTACTGTGCTTCGTACGAAAAGACACTATCCCATCCGAATCCATTTATTCGCTGAACACCTCAAGACCAGCTCCCAACCTGGCATCTCATACGCCTTAAGAGAAAGCACAATGCTGATTATGCCAATGGTATTGACTAAACTGTGTACAAGTGAACCTCCGAACTGTTGAATTTATCTTGATGCTATTCACTTAATTAATAATTCTGTGATCTGGGGAATAAGCACGAGTGTGCCCTTTCGTTAAGCGAGATGCTGCCCAGTACAATGGTTTAGTATTCGGATAGTTCTTCCAAACTAGGAGGTTGGTGGACCACGCCTGGTAATTCATTATACTCACGTTTAATTTGCGCGTCTTGAGTACGCCAACTATACAATGCAAATGCGCAAAATTGAAGAAAAAAAAAACACAAACTACTTCCAACTGACAAACCTCGCTTTATTTTTGAGGGAGTGTCCTTAAAAATACGAATCAAAATCAATTCGTGACCGTAGTCCGTTTTCGGGCCCCTTTAAAACGTTTGTTGCAGAAAACTAAAAACCTTCTCTTTCTACTTCGTGAGACAAAGGAAAGTAAACAATACGCCCAAAGAGACTAATCACCGAACATTTCTGACCATGCTCACGATTTTATGATATTTTTAAAACCAGGTTTGCAATACTTCCCGTTATTTGCCGATTACTATTTATAGCGGATTCAGAAGAACTATTTGTGCGGCTCGCTGTTAGTTTGTCTCCTTTGTCGTAGCACTTGCGCCGTTCTTCCATTGATGTCCAGGTGATTCTAAATAGAAGTGTTTTGACTGAGAAGAAACACCCCCCCCCCCCCGCGCCTCACACCGTACTGGATAAACAACTCAACAATTGTGAATTTGTGGAATTAATTCTAACGAATTTTGATGCATTTTTTCGGGTAAATTTGTACTTTTTCAACTTGACAAAATAGTAATAGTTTTTTTGTTGTTTTTTTTTTTAACTATCAAACGTCTTCAAATTGCTAACCCAACTCACTTGAAAAACTCATTCATTAAACGATGTACTTCTCACGTTGTTACGTCCTTCTACAACCTAGGGACGTTTTTTATCGAAAAATATTTCTGTAATAACTCACTCGCCATGAAAAGATAAAAGGGAAAACGCATAAGAATATGAGATTCTCAGAACATACTTTTCATCCGAATTTATCGATAAAATGGTTATAACGATTTTAACTAAACCCACATCTAAAGAATAGTGGAAGGAAGTGAGCTGTGTTTGCCACATGGGTTTATACTGGCACACACTCCATAACAGACTGGCTAATACATGTTACAATAACTGCTGGCTTAGAGTTAAGCCGTAAAGTTGACATAATGTTGTCTGAAGGAAACATAAACGATGAGGACGTGCAAAATGGAAGAACTGTAACAGTATGAAAGTATCCAGACTGTGCGCGACAGGGACGAAAAACGCGAAATTGACGAGGTTTAGAATGCACGTCATACAATCACGAAACAATGATCGTTCAACCTCAGAACGGCTACCAGTCCTGATTCCCTACCAATGCCTTGAACAACAGAAAAAGCAACTATTGGATTATCATCTGACCGCACCAAACACCCATTTTCTCTATTAAATGAGGATTTTCCATGTTATGAATTTCGACTCGTCATTCTAATTCTAACATCGTCTCATCGAATTGTCATATTGGTGCTGAAAGTAAATAACGGGAATGATGAAATTTGGACGGAATTCGTGAGTTGAGGGATGAAGGGATTGTAATGTTGAACTGACAAATTAAGGAACAGTTGTGCTGCCATAGTTCAACAGTTGTCGAGTAATTCGATCAAAGCTGAGCTGTTACTACTAAGCAGTTATCAGGTAACAGTTGCAAACTAATAGAGCCTTATCTACCTGCTATGTCGCCCCAAAGTGCTCACCCTTACTGCATCAACATGTTGCCACCCATTAGCCCTGTTCCTCAGCTCACAAGTTGCTGCCATCATCTTCCTCATAGAGAATCGACCCTAATTATGGGGGGTTTTCAGACTGTCCCACGAGATGATTGGGGATGATGATTGTGTACTTGAAATGGATGGAAATTATTGTGCTGTTAATAGGCTATTTTCTTAAAACTCTGACGGTCCCATATTTTGGATGAGCCCTAGCTTCCTAAGGAATGCCAGGTATTTACTGAAAGAGTCTTCATTGATGTTTATGTTTCAGAAGTTGTAATAAAGGCTGAGAATCGCTCAAGTCTCATGTCATCATCTGTATCATACCACCAGCATCTAGGGCGTCCCTTACACCCATAATAAGTATGTCAAGTTCTCCAGTCCTTCCTCTCCATCATCAGAAGGCTACATGTTATCCCACTTGATGATACTTAGATAAAATGTTTGAGGTGCCTTACTCCCGCAGTGTTCCAGACAGTGAGATGCATTCTGCTGGTATATTCTCTCACAGTCCTCTTAACTAGTGATGGACATGCCTTACAATAGGGAGGTGGCCCTATAGGTACAGCAAACGAACTGGGCCCTCTCATTTCCAGTCCACCCTCCCCAATCCAGTAGACACTAACTCTACCGAAGTTTATTGAAGAGTTGAGTCACATCCTCTACTCCCTCATCAGGTTTAACATTAGCCAGTAGTTGTGCAGCACCTTGCAACGCACTTGTCTATCATTCATTATGTTTCTAATTCTGTTGCTATGTTCTTTTTCATGCATTATGACGACCCAAACGACGATAGCATAATCTCCACTTGAAAACCTAGTGGAGTGGGACTGGGGGGGGGATATTGTTCACAGGAACATATCCAGCCCAAAGCTTTTATTGCTACAAACTATTACAAAGCATATCATCAAAGGCAACTATTTTTTTTAAAATCATCAAATCGTCAAACTTCTCAATTTGGCATTTTCCTGTTAAAAGTATTTTGACATGTTATGTCTTTACTTTGCTACATAAACTCGAAAATGTAACGCGGGAGATGTTACGCGGGATATGTAACGGAGAAGCGTCACGAAATATCGAATGGTTGAAGTGTAACGCTTGGTAACATCACACGTTTTAATAACCTCAGTGACCAAGTGATGATGTCAATTGCAATTGACGCAGCCATTATATCGAAACCATCAACGAACACAATCAAACGTAGTTATCATTGCATTAAAAAAAAACAAAAATAAAAGACATAAAATGTCCCTAGTGGTTGCGTACTTGTACGAAAGCTGTACCCACCGTTTGTGTTTCTTATGTCTTATCAATGCGTCGTTTCTTTTGACGACACCACACCAAATCACCATCTCATAGAACCACCTGCGCCAATTTTATATGAGCCTGACACACCTTAAATTATACATAACCTGGTAGCGCTTAATATTGTGGAATTTTTTTACTATTTTCTTACAATCACATACAGTGGTCATGTTCACTATCATGGTCCAACTTCGCCCTAACTGCTACTTCTACTGTTGACCGTTATCGTGAAAAGCTGTAACTCATCAGGCCACTAGTGTCACACTTATCAACTTTTATTTTAAGCTCTAGCACAAAACAGTGACCAGGGACATTTGATTCCTAACAGCTATCACGTAACAGTGGCAAATTAGTAGTAAATTATCAACTTTTGGTGTCACCCTACTTCAGCCTACTTAACTGTTATTGCACTGTCACCATTAAATCATATGAAATGATGATGGTGATTTTCTTTCTCTTATCACTTAAACGTCATGAACCCTACATTGCTTGTTTTACCCAATTTACGAGTCTAGGATACATAAAAATAGTGAAAATCGACGAATTAAAATATTATTATTAGATGTTTAGATAAATTGTTATAAGCAAGGGAAACTTGTAAAATTTTAATCCATCACTAGCTACGTAAACTAATCATAAAAATATGGAAAGAAAACTATTGTCATGGGGTGAATGGAAAGGTCACAGAAAGAGGAACTAAGAAAGGGTTATATAACGAGGGGACAGGTCGTACGTACAGTCAAGCTCTTGAACCAGTAATAGATCAACAAATCGGTACATGTTACATTGTAGAAGACGACAAAAGAGAGATAAAAACGATCGTTGGTTGTTAAGAACTAAACCGACAGGGTCACTAACGATTGCTTTTGATATCGATGACTTGGTGTCAGAGCTGGGAAATGAATTAATTGAAAGAAAGAATGGAGATTCTTCATAAATTTTGACGCAGTCAGCAAGAGAATTGAAACGGAATCGAGGCGAAGGCGATCATTTCACTTTCAACATGGAATTCGTCAGGTTTCATTCCTGGGATATTGGCAACAAGCAAAGATCAAAATTGAGAACTTACCGAGTTTTCTTTAGCTGGACGTTTGTGGCTAGTTTTTCCAAAGTGATTTCTCCCGTGCTACGGTCAATGATGAGCACACATTCTTTGTGGTAGGGCCTTTGCGAGCCTTTGAAGACGGTTTGAGGGGCACCAGCGGCTTCCAAATGCGTGACGGTGATTTGGTTATTGGGACCAACCTCGATAGATGCGTGTTTACTCGCGGACACGACGCTGGCAGGTTTGAAATCGTCTGGAACGATCAAAATGGAAATGTGCTAAGATAAAGAGACGATGAACGAGGTCGCCAATCCGAAGTCACTCGTATATTAGACTTTTGAGGTGGAATCCGAAGGCAAAACTTACGTACAAAGCCGAAAAAACAAGTATAGAAACAAATTAGATGCTTTCACAGAACACTTCTATCGAAATCGCAAACTTATCACTGCATAACAGAAATGTGTTACATATGGAAACTGGCTACTTACATCTCAGGGTATGGAATGCAATTTTGTTGCTCGAAAAACTATCCCCGATTTTCAATTCCCTCACTTCGGGACCTAGCCCAAGTTTCTCCGCCATTAAAAATGAATAAAATAGTTAAACTTGTCAGATTTACATCATACAGGAAAAATCAAAAACTTCGAGGGGCACTTTTGATTAGTTCATCCAACTTTCAAATAGTTCCCAAGACCACTACAAACGCGAACATGCTTCACGAATTGTACTATAAAAATGACAAGCCGTACATTCAACGAAAAATAAAATCAGTAGGCATTGTGTTCTTTTGACTTGACCTATTAAATTACTGCGACTTGCGACGATCAGGTACTACCACAAGGTAATGTACCGAGTAGGTACATTTTGTTTTCTTAGTTATGATATCTATATCGAATTGCTCGGTACAAACGTGCCCTATTCCTGTTATAAATTTCAATAATACAATTTTAAATGAAAAAACCCTATTGTTTAGAATGTAATATTGTAGGAAAATCATATATTCATTGATATTCCAACTAAAAACCACGATTTCACTTCGAACTTTTAACTGCAAAACCTTGAGTTTCACAACATTTACCAGATATGTTTTCAAATATAAATACTTTTGCGTAAATTTCTTTAAATTAAATAACTTGAAATTTATGAAAAGTGCTCGCCATAAGTTGGCTGCACTGCAAGACCGCGGTTTTCAAAAATGAAAGGCTTCTTTACCAAATTTCCTTTTTCAAATCGAATGAAACGGTAACACGTTGCTGCTGCATGCGCTATTCGCACTTGAAAATGTAATTTATGGCATTGGAATGACAAAAACCTTCATGCCTTGCTCAAGGAATAGAGAAATTAAAGCACGGTTATTGAATTTAGCGGGAATGGCGGCGATCAAGTGCAGGATGAACCAACTGGAACTGCTACGTGAGCTGACTCCTGGAGCGGCTCTAAATTACCCGTTCCAGCGGAAGCAGTTCAGGAGTCCCCCATTACATTCGTTCAACTGAATATTTCATTTCATTCTACTATCGTCTCAACTCGTAGGGCACGGCGTTTCCGTCGTATAGTGAAGAGTATGGCGTAAATAGGGTGTTGAGCTTTGAAATAGACGAGCGAAATTATGTTTTCATTCATACGTAAGTTCCAGATTTAATAAACATTTAATAACATAGCTATCCGTTAAAATCGACGATAGGGCTCTTATACACAGAGTAGAAATAATTTACTATTGTGGAATTTAGCCATTGTGGCAATCCTGATCTATCCGAAAGTCTAAAATAGGGAATTCGCAATAAATTCTGAGTTTCTCATTTTATTTTACAATTTCAAACAAGTTTAAAGGTGTTTTCTGAGCGTAACAAGAGCCGCTCGTTTGAGCAGTTACACACGTTTCGCTGGAACGGTGACATTCCTGGTACTGGAAACCTTTTGGTAGTGGTTGTTTCTCTTAAATCTCTCTCCAATGAGTGTAATCTTCCTTTTATGATTCAACGTATATTTGAACATTTATTAGTACACGCAAAACGTCTGCGAATAGTGTGTGTCACTTGAACTAATACACTTGTTTTAAAACGAACGAACCAGAAAACCATATGGTAGCGGTAAATTTCTTCTATAAATAAAACACAAGTGTAGGTGTTTCAAGACATTTGGCAAGTCCGTAGAAGAGCTTACGCCACTAGCACTGGGCATACAGATGATATTCCATCAGGCTTTGGTGGTTCAGAAAAAGGGCACTATAGCCTCAATGAAGTTAACGCAGTAGCAGCACCTCACCATACCGAACGTGATTTAAATGCTTATTTGTTTAAATGTTTTTTACCTTTTCGCTTTGTATTAAAACCTAAAATTATTGTTATAAAGAAAACTGCGATTATCAAATGAACTGGCAAATCCTTATTGATCGCCAGATTTTAAAAATTCAGCACCACACATTGAAATTCAACTGTTGGAATATGTTCCTTCTATAATTGAGAAGTTGTAGATATCAAAGTCAACAACAAAACCTGGGCTCTGATTAAGAAAGGGAGAATAGCACAATCATAAAATTCAATTCCTTTTTGTTCAAGAGAACGTTTAAGAGTTTTTCAAATTATACAAAATTCAATGTAATACACAATTATATTGGTGAAATCACATTAAAGTACAAGTTCAGAAAGAGAATTTATGATGCAGGTCCTACTTCTAACAGTTACTTGACTTGAGCAGGATATTATGGAATGTGAAGTTCTGCTCAACAAACATTATCAAACGCAAAACAGGTATGATTAGTTGCTAGAGCGATAAAAATCGTTGAATGCAAGTAGGGCTGAGGAAAGTAGCGAGATTTTCTCATAAATGAGCAGAGGTGTTGATGCGATTTCGTGGCTGACGTTGAATTGTATTCATGACCGCGTCAAGTATTCGTAATAAGAAAACTCCGTAGATTTATTTCGGAGAGCGATTTGTTTTGACAAATGTTATTTCTGTTAACGGCATATTTTCTAATTACTGAAAACACCGCGATGAAAGAGAAGCTTCTCACTTTCGCCCCCATCCGACACTTGTTACTTCTCATGATTAATTGAACCCCAGTAGGAAACGAGGTCACGAGGGGGCTCCATGTTACCAAGCAACGATTTTCCTTCACAAACGTCTTTTTCCTTCTTTTTAAAACTCCCTTTAAAAGTAGCGTTTCTAACGGCCCGCATAAATCGACGAGAATGTGGATGAGCTCTCGGAGTAAGGCACTGGGTATTGATTTCAATTCACGAAACCGTTTCAGGCGCCTTGGCAACCTCCATAAACCTGTTCCATATCATTTTTCACGCTTCTAAACCTCTCGATCGGAGAAATGAGCCTCGAGAATTTGGTGAACAGTTCGGATGAGTGTGCTCAATTTGAACCTGATAAATTTTGAACATCCGAAGACCAAAAGCTCGAAGTACGTCCTCACGAGCCCGAAGTCCCTGAAGGCCTGCCAAAAAGCTGGTATCAAGGTGTGTTTTTTCGTGCAAAAATAAAAAATAAAAACCAATACTCACGTAATTTTTGCCTTTACACTTTGATTCATGTGCATGGTTGTACATTACCGTAACAATTAACGGCTTTAATCCTGCAATTATTGTAGTTCTCACACTAATTCGTTTATTGACTAGATAATAAACAAGCCTAAAACCCTCTTCATTAGCAAATTCAAACCGATTGCGAATAAGCTATCTTACTTCGTAAGAATTATGCAACACCTGTGATGCAGTGAGTCAAAATAACGTTCAGTCATTCTGACGGAATATTGAGTAAAAACACTTGAAGCAGCACCGGACTGACTGCTGCTAAGCCCCGCCCTTTACATTACATCATTTTACTCTACGAAGTAGAAAGGAAAGTTATGTAATCGGCTGAAAAAAAAATTGAGTTCTCTTCAGATCTTAACGTTTCAGACCCCCCTGAGTCCGAAAAACACTATTTGGGAAAATGGTCTGTGTGTCAGTCTGTGTGTGTGTATGTGTGTCTGTGAACGATTTTTAGAGAAAACCACTGTACCAAATCAGCTCAAACTTGATATCTCGCCCGCAGGTCACCATGGGACGCCAAAATAAGGGTACGAACAAAATCCACCGAAAGCTAACTATAGTTATCATAGTGATGAAAACACCAAATATTTTTTATCTCAAAAACGACTCTAACGATTTTGATTAAATTGTTTATATTGACAGCCCTCAATAAGGAAATTATACCATAAAATTCCCATTCGTGGGAAAATGACGAGAGCAGCACAATAAATTACCAAAACTTTCGACGAAATCGATTTTAGGGCAGTTTTTAGAGAAAACCACCGTACCAAATCAGCTGAAACTTGATGTCTAGCCTACAGGTTACCATGGGACGCAATAATGAGGGTATGGGCAAAATCCACCGAAAGTTAACTATTGTCATCATAGTGATGAAAACACCAAATATTTTTTTTCTCAAAAACGGCTCTAACGATTTTAATTAAATTTTTTATATTGATAGCTCTCAATCAGGCAATTATACCATGAAATTCCCATTTGTGGGAAAATGACGAGAGCAGCGCAATAAATTATCCAAATTTTCGACGAAAAGCGTTTTTAGCGCGATTTTTTTCTTATAACCTCCGCTGGAATGTTAGTAGAATGTTAAAAAAAATTGGTATTGTAGTCCAATCCAATACCTAAAGGGTGAGCGTTTAAAAACGCACATGAGATACATGGGGCTCACTCCAGAAATTTCTGAATTTCAACTACTGCCGTTGCGCTTACTACCAGTTCCTACAGTTATTTTCCAATAACTCTGCAAAAGTGATTACTATCGTTTTTTCAAAAAATCGTGTTTACAGCCTCATTAATTATCTGTGTACCAATTGCTCAATAATGGTCCTGCAATGAGTACGAGCAGCACAATAAATTCCGGAACTGTGATAAATGAATCGATTAAATAGAATTAGCTATGTACAAAGTGAATTGACGTAAAGCTAAGGAAAGTTGTATGTTGCATCGCACCAGATATTTTGCTTGGTATTTCCTATAGCTCTTAGCGCACTTAATGTCGAATTTTCACGTTTTCGTCAGTAACGGAAATACGGGGCAGTGGGACACTTTTTGCCTTTACACTGCCTCCTTTTCTCATCGAGAAAATTGTGCAGTGTTATCTCCAGAATGGTTCAAGAGCTGACACCTATCTCTGTCTTCTGACAGCTTCATTCATTCTATCTGCTGTGACGATTTAATTTGATTGGGCATTTAAAATGTCCTGTGCGAAGCAAAGCTTTAGGTAACCCCTGTAAATTCGATTAATGTATTTACACTTAACTCATTTCTTTCATTCGTCTAAAACAAAATTAAGGTTCTAGTTGATACTAGCCCCCGAGTTGATGCTACTTTTGAGAAAATTTGAAAAAAACCTAATTTAATGTTCGGCAAGTTTCATTTTCATATGCATCTTGGCATCAATACCATGAAAAGGCAATGGAGGTTTCGTCAAACAATAACGACTGTTGAGTCAGAAAACGCGAATATCTTTTGAGTCCGAGTGTTGGTCTGTGGAACAAGAGGCATCACTGCGAGATGTAGAAAAGCTGGCATTGTAACTTTGTTGATGCTCATTTTTTGTGCCATAACTAGTTGAGCGAAGCGTTTTGAGCAGGTGCGTTCCATGGACGCGCATCTGATAGCCATTTACATGCACCTGAAGATTGAAATGTGTGGAAAGTGAGCTTTCAGCCCCTCTCGACCTGTGACGATAAAATTACAGCCACGGGAGTAACTGTGCTTTACCAGTTGAGGCGTAGGAAAAGTACTAAATGGCCACATCTGGAGGTGCATGGTCAGGAGTACTTTCCTGTATCCCATTCCACACATTTTCCCCCTCTCAATGGCCCTATTCCCAAAGGCATCTCTAAAGCCTATCAGTTTGTGTATCACACTCCCCACTTACCTTATTTCAATTAAATTATTTTTTTAATTCTTTACCGTGATGTGTACACTAAAATCTGCTTACAGTCAATTGTGCAGTACCTCGGCAAAATCTATAAAGCTTGGTTTTTTCTTCGTTTCGACGATTTTTGTGTTACTTAGAGCTTCCCTGAACGACGATGAGAGGAAATGCACCCGATATTTGTCAAAGATGATAGACAAAATGGTGCAACGTAACTTTTACTTCCAAATGCCTATATTTTACTTACTCGAAACATTTCCTTAAAAGAACTTTAAATGAGAATAGATGCATAAGAAACATTCGAAGGATATTCTTTAGATTTTTTTTAAAGAACGACTTGGACTTCTTCATAACAACATCTCGTACAGCTTGTTGAACAGGTACATAAATCAGGGCTCATCAGAACATGAGATTCTTGAAACGTTTTCAAATGCTCTTACGATTACTGGTATGTGGCGATGATCTAGGACATAGTAGGGAGTCTCTTCCCCTGTATTATAACGTACACGTGTTGGTTTATTTTCCAGTACCCTGTGATGATTTCCACTATCTGCTATAAGTCCTTCCTTTCCATCATCAGAAGGCAACATCTTACCCCATATGTTGATCCTTAGATAAAGCGTTTGAAGTGCCTTACTCCCGCAGTGTTCCAGACAGTGAGATGCATTCTGCTGGTATATTCTGTCACAGTCCTCTTGACTAGTGTTTGACATGCCCCACTACAGTGGCCCTATAGGTAGAGTAAACGAACAGGGCCCTCTCATTTCCAGTCCACCCTTCACAATCCAGTAGACACTAACTCTACTAAAGTTATGTGAAGAGTTGAGTCACATCCTTTACTCCCTCACCAGGTTTAACATAGTGCAGTAGTTGTTCAGCGCATTGCAACACGCTTGATTATCCATTATGTTGGTAGTTCTACTGCCATGTCCCTTTTCATGCATTATGACGACCCAAATGATGCTTGAAAAACTGTGGGAGTGGGACCGAGGGCAATGTACGTTCCACGTGTCCATTAGCATCCATCTTTGTAAATATGCTAACATTTGGAGGCCGAAACCAACAACTTTTGTTGTTACACAATCTTTCTCCTGGGTGCACTTTGTTTTTCCAGTCGAACTAGTATCTGGTCACTATCATGTCGAGATCTGTAAAGGTTTCCACGTTCCTGAATGTAGCCAAGTTGCCAACTGTCCATTACTAGCCTAGTCAGTCTGTAAGCCACCTTCATAGTATCTGTCTGTTAAACATTTTCTCCATCACGCCCCACCAATAGTGCCCATCTCACTAGACAATTTGTATTTGCACACTTCATGACTGCCCCATTGCTCTTCTTTGTAACGCTTTGCTGTTATTCTTTATTTTGTCGCAGCCCGTCGAGCTTTTATACAAAAGCCTAGAAGATGTCAAGAAAGAATTTGGTCGAAAAGAAGCTCGGGCAACTTACGAGCAGCTTGAAAATGAGAGACAAAGTAATTTATCGTCGCTTTTGGTACGACTATCGAATTTACTTGAAGCTGTCGCCATTTCATCGCTTCGTTCACATTTTTAGGAAAGTTGGAAATGTGCAGAAAAATAAGGAATGAACTGTTAATGGAAGGATATCCACGCTGCAAGAAAATATCGCCGATTTTAGAGGTTGAAAACAATAATGGATCGTCAAGGTCTACGCCTGTTGGGCAGGAAGGTAATCGTTTGACTTTGTTTAGTTGATATATAGTTATTAAGCCACTTTGAAGCGCATTTATTGCCGCTCAATCTCGTCATCTCCCAATAAAGTCTGATAAGGCCTATTATTAGTTTTCGTAGTCCTTTGTTGATAGTAATTTAATAATATGAAAAAGTTTACCTTTCAGAAGCCAAAAACGCAGCTTTTAGAATGGTCGGTGTATCTCAGAACACGATTGACAGCAAACATCTGCTCCAAAACTGTTACATGTTCACACACGACCTCTTTATTAATTCAAAATATTGAAGGAGATCGAAACACACAAATATTTCGCTCATTCAGAAACTACCTCAATGCATTTAATTCAAGTTTGTGGATGGAAGAGTTCACACTACTTGAGCAACATTTTAGTTCCTAAAGAATAATGAGAGCTCCGCAGGTAGCAAACTATGGAAAAGCAATGGCCAAAAGTGTTGGAGCAGCAGCCTACAGTAAAAAAAAAAAATCGTTCAATCTTGAAGTGTCACAGTAGATCATTGAGGTCATCGATAGAGTAAGGTAATGAATACTAGGAAGCTTGTGCCATAACTTCCTTAATTTTTACAGCATGACAAACTACTTATATGTACAAGTGCGTGCCTACCATACATACAACAGACTGGATAGAATTTGTCCAAAACGCTCATTCAGCTAACTGCAGCAGAATTACGCATTCCTTGATGTATTTACACACACAAACAAGCTCAATCGCGTAATTGTAATATAAAGGAAGACTTGAAACAACATAATACATGTACAAAATATCTGCGTTACAACATACAACTTTCCTTAGCTCTATGTCACTCGTGTACATGGCTTTTTCCACTTACTCAATTCATTTATCACTCAGTTCATTTGAACTTGGTCAAACAACACTTTACGGCAGCAGAAAGCGGTAGCGCTTACAGCTCGGGAATTTATTGTGCTGCTCGTACTCATTCCCGAACCATCATTGAACGAGTACGAGCAGCACAATACATTCAGGAGCTGTACGCGCTACCGCGTTCAAATGAACTGAGTGATAAATAAATTGAGTAAGTGGAAAAAGCCATGTACACGAGTGAATTGACATAGAGCTAAGGAAAATTGTGTGTTGTAACGCACTATATATATATTTAACATTCTAGTAACATTTCAGCGGAGCTAAAAAGGAAAAAAACCCGCGCTAAAACCGATTTTCGTAGAAAATTTTGATAATTTATTGTGCCGCTCTCGTCATTTTCCCACCAATGGAAATTTTATGGTAGAATTGCCTTATTTAGAGCTATCAATATAAAAAATGTAATCAAAATCGTTAGAGCCGTTTTTGAGAAACAAAATTTGGTGTTTTGATCACTATGATAACTATAGTTAACTTTCGGTGGATTTTGCCCATACCCTTATTTTTGCGTTCCATGGTAACCTGTAGGCTAGACTTCAAGTTTGAGGTGATTTGGTTCGGTCGTTTTCTCTAAAAACCACTCTTAAATCGATTACGTCGCAAATGTTGGTAATTTATTGTGCTGCTCTCGTCATTTTCCCACAAATGGGAATTTTATGGAGTTTTTTTGAGAAAAAAAATATTTGTTGTTTTGATCACTATGATAACTATAGTTAACTTTCGGTGGATTTTGCCCATACCCTTATTTTGGCGTTCCATGGTAACCGGCGGGCTAGATATCAAGTTTGAGCTGATTTGATACGGTCATTTTCTCTAAAAATCGTTCACACACACACACACAGACCATTTTCCCAAATTGTGTTTTTCGGACTCCGGTGGGTCTGAAACGTAAAGATCTGAAGAAAACTCAAATTTTTTTGTAGCCGATTACATAACTTTCCTTTCTATTTTGTAGAGCCAAGGAAAGTAAAAATTGCGACAAGCACACCTAAGAGATGGTGCTGAAAGGCTCAGTAAAAGATTACTATGTTGCTCTGAAGTGATTTCTTAGTTCTTTCTATTACGATCGAAGGAGTATGATGCTCGTAGAGCAAATTATGTCACGTTAATTTTAGTAACATTGTTACAGAGCGTCAATCTACGAGCTCAGGGAGTTTGCATAAAGTAAGTAAAAATACTCACAACTTGGAATTCTAATTATAGGCAAATATATACAGAGGAAATCAGTTTATCCTTGGGTAGTTTATTACTGAAAGCATAACAGACGCTTAGTTATTGCTCGGAGCTAAAAGGAAGGAGGAAAAAATGTCACTTTTAATTGTTCACTGGTAAGATAATAGTATGAACGATAAAAGAAGAAAATACAACGGCTTCTTGATGCTGCACCAACAAGGTCTACCATGCGTACAATGCTATGTTACGATGTTCACATTAATTTGATGTTTTCGATTATTTAATCATGAACTACTGCGCCATGAAGACCGTTGGTGAGATTATCTGAATACTTTGGCAACATAACTGTCTTCGCACGATAATGATCTTCATAATCTGGTAACCTATAACACAGAATCGATCAAACTTGAGCTTCAATGCTGCACTCTGTGACTGAGCACAAATCAAGGAGAATTAAGTGATGACTTTTATCATCCTATCTAGATATCACAACAAACTACGAATGGAGACTACAACTCCAATGAGTGTGGTATATGCCAACAGTAAAATCTAGGAATGGAGGTTATAGGCTGCAGACCGGTCAGTGCCAGAATGGCTGAACCAATTGAGATAGGTTTTTTCTGTTTTGGTCATTTTTGAAGGGGGAAAAATCAAGTTAAATGTTGTATTATCGGGAAGGATGTTAGGGGTGACCAAACTGTACCAAAAACGAGTGGTTCAAGCATTTTTCTGAAAACCCGTTTTAACGATTTTAATTAAATTTTCTCGTTTTCGTCTGCTAATCAGCACCTAACTTTTGTTCTCCATAAATATCTTTGCTTAAATTCGTCGAATGGAGATATAGCCCTGTGAAGCGAAACGAGGTTTTTTAACTTCATGTGAAAACGACTCCAACGGTTTTCATTAAACTCACAGGGTATTTAAGGAATACTTTCAGCTAATTATTACCTACGTTTTGTTCCCCGTAAACGTTGAACATTTAAAACATTGATAATTTTCGTACTAACTCAAGGCTCTAATTCAATAAATCGCTTCTGACTAGGGGTGCACAGCGAGTCTTCCGTCTTTGGCGAAAACTGAAAGGAATACGCCCGTATTCGAAGAAGGAAATATGAAACCGACTGACAAGAAACAGGTTAGACGGTTCTATAAATCCAGTTCCCTTTAATAAAAACTTCGCGAGCTTTACGATGAATTATAATAGCGAATTTGATGTTCTCCTTTCTCATTAAAATAAAACTTTCTGTCATACTTCCAATTATGTAGATCTTATTTTTAGAAGGTTCTTTGTGCCATAAAAGTCCATCTTTCTATATACAGGATGAAAAATTTGCTAGCACGCTATACGCCCGAAGAGAACCATTTCCGATTTTCTTGGGTTTGAAAAATTAAGACAATTTTTTTTTTCTCGGTTAATTTTTGCGCTGTTTTAATAAAGAAGATTGTATCTCCCGAACTGTGCTATAAAATGGATTTAATTACAAACAATAATAAGTTATATTAAAAATAATCAATAATTAATAACAATACAATATAATTATAGTTGGAAAAAATTGCATATCCAAGCAATTAACAATTTGAATTACCTACTATGACAAGTAGTAATTTATGAAGTAAAGAGTTTTTGAAAAGTGCACAGTCGCCAACCAATCGTTGATTCCGTGTGTTACTAGGAGGCGCACATTCCTGTTTTAAACAAAAATGGGAGGCAGAGGAAATTACCTCGAAGCCAGTCGCTGCCGTCAAGAGCAGATGATTCGCCTACACTGAAATCAGTGAGTGGGGTTTATTAACGATTTGTTAATTCATAAATCCAATTATACAAGGTGTTTCGCATGTGGTGTAACAAAAACAATTGGGTACAACCGTGCCTTTTTATTTCATCGGATGCCGAGATACGATGTTTTTACCGGGTATGTACGTGACATACATCTCAACATAAAAATCTTTAAAACGCTTTTTCCAGCGCTCATTGCAAATTTAATCTAGGGTTTTTCGCATTTTTCTCGGAAACGGCTCTAACGATTTTGGTTAAATTCTCAAATTATCTTCTACTAATTAATACCTAACTTTTCTTCCCCATACATATCTCCCTGAAAATACGGTGAGCGGAGATATAGGCCTATGAAGCAACAATAGGTTTTTTACGCTATTTGGGAAAACGGCTTTAACGATTATCACCAAACTTTCAAGATGTTTTCGAATAGTTAATACCTACATATTGTTCTCGATAAATGTACCTCTGACAGTCCATTGAACAGAGATAAAAATCAAAATATGTCGGAAATAACGTTTTTTCAAACATTTCCGTAAATTTCAGGGTAACTTCTTTACCAGATGTGATAAATCCTACTGGAGTGGCTTATAGTAAACCATACCCACATTTCCTACTCTGTAATTATTTCTGTATATATACGTTGAACGGAGATATAAGCCAAGTTAACTCAGAAAAGGAGATTTGTCGAATGTTAATTTATCGGTATTCCAATTTTCTCTAAAACGGCTCCAACGATTTCGATCAAACTTACGGAGTAGTCTCAGCTAACTAGTCCCTACATTTTATTCCCCATAAGTGTTTCTGTAGAAATGCGTTGAACGAAGATATAGCACCCGCATGTGTAGCTGGTGTTCGAACTTAACCGTGGTGGCGGAAAGTAGTGTGTTGCTACGCACCGCTCGTTTTTCTCAATATTAAATCTTGGAACTACAATTGCAATCCTTCTTAATGCGTACTAGGCCTCTAGGAAATGTAACACTGAATCCGAAAATATGGCCAAAAGTTGAAAAAAAAGAAGTGTTTTGCGAAGGAGCAACGCGGCTTTTTATGTCCAAAACCGCTGTTTCCTAGAAAAACGAATAACTATGGAAGGCATTATATTCCTTTTTCAGTCTGGTTTGTTCCCTATAGTTTTTGTTACACCTTGTTGAGGCTTCCACGTCGAAAAGAAGGAGGTAGACGATAATATTGTGTTCACATTCTGAACCGCAAATAAAATTGCGATTGTGTACGTTAAAAGACTAGCCGTTGGGGATTTTAGCGAGCAAAGAACGGAGTTATAAACGCGCAATCACGTACCACCTAGCGATTAATGGAGAGGAACAAAATGTGACGAGTTGACAAATAAAGTTCTGGAAAGTCGCGTAAAGCCTGTTGAAAATTGGATACAAATCGTTTGATATCGATTAAGAACCGTTGGAAAATCAAGTAAGCAATTCATTACAACTTGAACACACACTTGACAAACGAAAACTATGAGAAAATTCTATGGAAATTGAATAACAACCACTTATACTAAAATTGTCAGAAATAAAGTAAAAGTGGTTGAAATGAATTAAGACGTGTGACAAAAACTGTTGTAAAAAAATCTAACAAAATACGTTAAATTGGGCGATAGTTATTGGAAAATGCAATACAAACTGAAAGTAATCAATATCGCGAAGTTCTGTGCAAACGGAGTAAAAATGTTCAAAACGAGAATTAATTATGTTTTCAAGTTAACAATTGTGGAATTGCTATATTATGTGGCAGTGGAGTCAAATTTTAGGCAAATATTTTTTTGTAAATGGAGTCCAAATATTGAACACGAGTTCAATGAAATTCCGTTTTGCGAGTGATGAAAATGGACAATTATTACTGGGAAATTGAAACAAAAATGTTGGCATTTGGAGAGAGAGAGGGAGAGAGAGAGAGAGAGAGAGAGAGAGAGAGAGAGAGAGAGAGAGAGAGAGAGAGAGAGAGAGGGAGAGAGAGAGAGAGAGAGAGAGAGACAAATCAGTTGGGAGAACTGGGAAACGACTGTTGTTCCCGAGAACTGATGGATGACTGACTGTCGAGAGGAGCTGTAGAGAGCAATCTGAAATTGAGGGGTGGGAAAAGATTGTTGGGGGAAAATCCGTTCTCTCTTGGAAATAACTGAGAAGCTGAGCTTTCCACAGGTACAAACAAAAGGGTGTTTGGGGAAACAATGGCTTTCCATGGGGGCCAGTGAGTACTGTTAAGTGCAGACGTCCTGAGCTCAAAACCCCATTATTATCCGTTTGGCAACAATTACGTATTCGTTAGAAGTAATACCCTCCAGAAACGCTTATTCGATTTGTAAAAACTCTACACCCCTCCCTGCCTCTCGGTATTCTGGCCAAATGCTTGTACGATGTTTAACTGTAAGTCTTTCGTTGTTAGTTTCGTGCATTCTGATGTGGTTCATTACGATTTGGATGACTTCTGTTGATTTAGGAAAAAGCTGAATCAAGAAGCGGATCTTCTGTCGGTCATCACGACTATCGAGTAATTACTGATTGCTTGGCTAACGTTAATGCTCCATCCCATAACTTGGTAAGCCTTCGAATGTAAATTTACTAACCAAGAAACTTTATTACCTCTACGATGTCTCCTCGATATTCAGCAAATAATATTTCTTGCTATCCGTTTTTGATGATTTTACGCCCTTGACACTAATGACAGTTAAATTGTTAATTTTATTTTATGAATAATTTTACTTTCCGCTACCCGAAGGGAAGGAAAGTATAGTAATCGGCCCAAAAAAAAAATTTGAGTTTTCTTCAGATCTTTACGTTTCAGACCCTACTGAGTCTAAAAAACCTAATTTCGGCGCGTGGTCCGTGTCTGTGTATGTGTGTGTGTGTGTCTGTAGTTCGATTTGCGGGAGAACGGCTGATCCGATTGAGCTGGTTCTTTTTTTGTTTTGTTCGTTATTTTTTGTAGACACCAAAATAAGGTTATGGACGATTTCGGCCGATGGAAAGAGGGGGTGGGGGACGAAAATGTACCAAAAACTAGGGTTTTTCGCATTTTTCTCGAAAACGGCTCTAACGATTTTGATTAAACTATCAAATTATCTTCTCCTAATCAATACCTAACTTTTCTTCTCTATACATATCTCCATGAAAATACGGTGAACGGAGATAATGACCTATGAAGCAAAAATAGGTTTTTTAAGCTTTTTGGCAAAATGACTTCAACGATTATCATCAAACTCTCAGGATATTTTCGAATAGTTAATACCTACATATTGTTCTCAATAAATGTTCCTCTGAAAGTCCATTGAGCAGAGATAAAAATGAAAATGTGTTGAAAATAACGTTTTTTCGAACATTTCCGAAAGTTCCAGGGTAATTTTTTCACCAGATGTGATAAATTCTAATGAAGTGTCTTTTAGTCACCCATACCAACATTTTGTTTTCCATAACTATTTCTGTATATATATGTTGAACGGAGATATAAGCCACGTTAACTCAGAAAAGGAGATTTGTCGAATATTAATTTATCGGTATTCGTATTTTCTCAAAAACGGCTCCAACGATTTCGATCAAACTTTCGGAGTGCTCTCAGCTAACTAGTCCCTACATTTTGTTCCGTATAAATGTTCCTGTAAAAATGCGTTGAACGAAGATATAGCGCCCGCCTATGTAGATGGGGTTCGAACTTAAAGGGGTGGCGGAAAGTAGTGTGTTGCTACGCACCAGATATTTTATTTTCTTTTACGCTACGGAGTAAGTACGTAGTTTAGTAAAGTTGGAGTTTTCTTCGAGTCTTTACGTTTCGACGGCTTCTGAGCCTGAAAAACACCATTTGATAAAATAGCCTGCGTGTGTATGTACACGCATAGAGAATAGGGGAACCAAATTGACTCAAATGTCAGCCGTATTTTACGTTGGAACACCAAATAGAACGGTATGCGCGAAACCGATCGAACACTACTTATAGTTATCATAGTGATCAAAACAACGATTTCGATTAAATTTTTACTTTCCATGCTCTACGAAGTAGAAAGGAAAGTTATGTAATCGGCTGAAAAAAAATTTTTGAGTTTTCTTCAGATCTTTACGTTTCGGACCCTCCTGAGTCCGAAAAACACTATTTGGGAAAATGGTCTGTGTGTCTGTGAACGATTTTTAGAAAAAACCACCGTAGCAAATCACTTCAAACTTCATATCTCGCCCGCAAGTCACCATAGGACGCCAAAATGAGGGTTTGAACAAAATCCACCGAAAGTTAACTATAGTTATCATAGTGATCAAAACACCAAATATTTTTTTTCTCAAAAACGGCTCTAACGATTTTGATTAAATTTTTTATATTGATAGCTCTCAATAAGGCAACTATACCATAAAATTCCCATTTGTGGGAAAATGACGAGAGCAGCACAATAAATTATCAAAATTTTCGACGTTTTTGCCGTGGTTTTTTCTTTTAAACTCCGCTGGAATGTTAGTAGAATGTTAAAGAAAATTGGTACTGTAGTCAAATCCAATACGTATAGGTTAAGTATTTTAAAACGCTCATGAGATACATGGGGCTCACTCCAGAAATTCCTGAATTTCAACTACGCCCGTTTCGCTTACTACCAGTTCTAACAGTTATTACCCAATAACTCCACAAAAGTGATTACTATCCACTTCAAAAAATTCGTGTTTACAGCCTCATTAATTATCTGTGTACCGATTGCTCAATATGGGTCCTGCAATGAGTACGAGCAGCACAATAAAATCTGGAACTGTAAGCGCTACCGCTTCCTGCTGCCGTAAAGCGTTATTTGAGCCAAGTTCAAATTAACAGTGATAAATGAATTGATTAAATCGAATTGGCCATGTACAAAGTGAATTGACGTAGAGGTAAGGAAAGTTGTGTGTTGCAACGCCCCAGATATTTTATATTGATAAGTCCCAATAAGGCAACTATTCCATAAAATTTCCATTCGCGGGAAAATGACGAGAGCAGCACAATAAATTACCGACATTTTCTACGAAAATCGGTTTTAACACGGGTTTTTTTCCTTTTTAGCTCCGCTGAAATGTTACTAAAATGTTAAAAAATATATGGTGCGTTGCAACACACAACTTTCCTTAGCTCTATGTTAATTCACAGCAGCAGTTTTTTTTCCTTTTAAACTCCGCTGAAATGTTAGAAAGTGAATTGATGTAGAGCTAAGGAAAGTTGTGTGTTGCAACGCACCAGATATTTTATTCTGTATAAATCCCGCTCGTATAATAGTATTTTCATAAAAATCGTGAGGGGTGGGGGACTTCCAATAAATAAACTACTATTACTACGAGAGCGTAATTACGTTCCTTAGATAATTAGGAGCGATTTCAGAAATTCCGGAATTCAACCCGCTCCAGTTTCATTTACTGCCATTTTTCACAGTTTGTACCCGATAATTCCAAACCGGTAAACATGATCTTTCTTTAAAAAATTACGTTGGCGGTCTCATGAATGATTTGTGCTTCGATTACTCATTATTGGTCGTGGCGTAAGTAGAAGCGTCTCAATACATTTTGGAACTTTAAGCGCTACCACTTTCTGCGTAAAACGTAAAGTCATCTTTTACCAAGCTCAAATAAACTGAGTGAAAGGTGCTTTGGATTACTGCACTTAAGACTGAAAGAAGTTGTGATGATGATTCAAAATTTGTGTATGTGCGTTGTGATGACGTATTATATTATTAACTGCTGTATATAGTTCATCAAAAGATCGGCTTTTAAAAACGTTTAAATATATTTTCTTCGTTCCATTAAAAAGCCTGTTTGGGAATGTCTTAGCCTGGGAAACTGTCACTGCCTGAATCACCTATTTCAACCGAAGGAAGAAAACAGGAACATCATGTGTCGTTTGACAGTAACAACAATCTCTTCAAATATCCTGTGATCATGGTGAGCGTTTAAGACAGAAAATGAGCTTTTTACCACCGATTGGAGATCTTATGTCACGTTCGTTTTTGTGCAGAGGCCTCATCCTTCAAAAAGAAGAAAGTGTCTCGAAAGGAGAAAGTTGGTGGAATGCAGAAAAATGTTTGACAAAATATTAGCTCAGTACAAAGACCCGGAATACTGCCTCTCCAAGTACCGCCAAATTATAGACAACAGGTGAGTGATGTTTGAGTGAAAAGTTGGAGATTGTTACATCAAACCACTATGATGCGCTGAAATGTGCGTCTAATTGAAGAATGAGAAGGAGCAACGAGTATGGAATTGTAGTGCGAGTTTTCACGGGATCGAATGACACCGAGGGGGTGAGGGTTTCAGCTTGTGGGACGTTCTACTCTTGTGTTAACGAGGCGAGGTTGATCGCTCACTAACTACTGTCTGCGAAGGGTGCAATTTTTTACTTTGTGCTCCCCCAAAAGGGTAAGGAAAACGCTCTTATCGCACCAAAGTGTTAAGTTTTAGTCAGATCTTGTTCTGTGTTGTGTGTGCGCGCGTTCTTGCTCCCAAAGCTGGCCTACGGGTTGGTTTTTGGGAGGTTGACCGTCCGAAGGTTGATAAATCTTGATTGAATGGTGCGCTCTGCTGTTCGTGCTAGGCAAGGCCTCCCAGATAGCGTTCCATGTGCGTACATTCACGCTCTGGTTCGATCTGGGGGACTTGGTGTTCCTTCTCTCTCTCTACCACTATTCCGTTCTTGCGCCACAAGCGCCTGCTTGCTTTGCAGGCATCTGGCTGTTATAGCATGCACAGTGGCTGGCTTTGGATTCGTCCAGAATCAGCTGTGGTGGTGTGACACGGCGACCCCATCTGCCCCCAAGCCCCGTAAGCTTTCAGAGCTGCTCTGTATGGTTCGATTGATGGACAGGAACTCAGGCAGTGTCCTGACTCCCCCTACTCTTCTGCGAGGGTGGAGTGGGCTTCAGAGGGGATCACCGGTACTTTCACACCATTTGTGTGGCGTCACTGCCCACAGCAATGAGGCGTACAAGAGGCATGGATCTTGATGTTGTGAATGCTCGCTGTTTAAGTCGCTGAATCATGTGATGCAGGTGTGTCCGCCTACTCATCGGGGCTGTGTCAAGCGCCATGATGCGGCCTGTAATCAGGTTGCTGGTGCATTGCCATCTGACGGCTGGGAAGTGGAGAGAGAGCGGCACTACCGGGTTGTCTCTGGAGAAGGACTGAGGCCTGACATCGTCGCCATTGGTCCCAACCAGTCCGCAGTGATCCTGAATGTCTGGCAGCTGGGACGTTACACTAACTTGGCAAGCCAAGAAGCGCAAATGAGATAGAATGAATCTTCCTATGGTACTGTAGGACGCTCGTGGAGTGAAGGCAGGTAACATCAGGGTTGCAGCATTGGCTGTGTCCTAGTATGGTGTGTGGTGCAAGAAAAATGCTGAGGAGATGCGTCCGCTGGGTGTGTCAGCAGGCGTTCTCTGCGGTATCACCACCCGCGTATTGCTCGGGTTGTACCTTAACTGGTGGTCGTTCTATATAGGAATATCTCTTATCCTTCTTTCCTTCCCTGAACCAATCGTTCTATCCCTAGAGCTGGCGTGGGGTGGTCTGGGCACCCTCCCCATTACCTTACTTAAACCCCATTTTCAGTGAGCTTTGAAAAAACAACAAAAAGTATGTTAGTCATATTTGCAACAGGTGGGCTGAACTAATTGAGTGCATTTGTTTTGTTCGTTAGTTTTTGAGTCGCAAGAAGAAAGTTACGAGGAAATGTTCATCAGTGGGAGGGGGACAAAGTCTAAGCACTGTATTACGGTTGTATAGTGATAACGCACTAAGTGAGGAGGGGAGTAAGTACGATATCATCCGAATAGTAATTGGAACAAGGAGTTCTATTCGCAAATTACTTTCAGAGAAGTTTTACCACCACAAACAGGGA
This sequence comes from Pachypeltis micranthus, assembly GCA_020466155.1. Classification (NCBI taxonomy): domain Eukaryota; kingdom Metazoa; phylum Arthropoda; class Insecta; order Hemiptera; family Miridae; genus Pachypeltis; species Pachypeltis micranthus. The sequence continues at coordinate 65,297,970 of CM035770.1, forward strand.
ACTGAGTTGGACGACAGGGCGACGAGAGAACCGCTCAGTTACGACTGACGATGGCGAAGTTGCGAGCGAATCGGAACATTTGAGGGGCTCAGTCAACACAAATGCTCCGAACGGGCCTCCATACAACTGGATCAGTGGTCAATTCTATGAGGAGGCCTGTGGAACATTTGAGATTGAAAGTACATTTCAAGGAAATCGATCGAGTTTCCATAACAGCCAAATTAGAGATGATGCAGAATACTTTCAGATATTTTCATTCTCTCGCATCCATTGAAGTGCAGTATACAGAAACAGTCCTGATGATTAAACCGCGATTGAAGGTAATGTTGGCACCGAGTCGAGGTGTCTGACTTCATCACAGATTGAGAAGTTTCACTTGTATTTTTGTCAAACTCGTAGGGTGTCTTCAACTCGTCAATACCTACATATCTTTCTCCATAAATAATCCCATGGCGAGATAACAAATAAAATGTGCCAAAAATCGTGTTTTTTGCGTGTGTCACGCAGTAAAAGCATAACTGAATTTGATCAACATGACGAATGGTCCAAACGCAACAAAAATAATGAACTTTTCAAATTTGATTTCAGCATCGAACGAGAGTTGCGAGAGCAAGAAGTAAAAAAAGTTCAAAGAAGAATAGAAGACGGTTTTGAAATGTGGCAAGATAAAGTTTTGATGCTACAATGGTTGGATATTGAACGAGCAGAAGAACAAGTTTCAAGGAATCTCAATTCAAAGATGGAAAAACTTCGACAGAAGCAAAGAAACAAGGAAATTGTCCATGCTCTCAACTTGAATAAGTGAGTGTTTACCACAAACTTATTGATACTCTGGCCAGTGATCTCAAAGCGCCCTGAACGTCATCGACGTAAAGGAAACGGGCCCCACGGGTCTTTAAATATTTAAAACCTGAAACACACGCTAAAATTTACGGGGTACAAACGGCACACAGAAAAAAGCACAGTGAACACGTCTGGAACGTTAAATATATTGTGAGCGGTAACAGAACGTGCATACGTAATAGGATAACTCTGTATCTATTTCCTCTCCATTATTGTTACTAAATTAATACCCCAACTAATAGCGCATTTACTACTTATGGCTCTACGAAGAACAAAGGAAAGAAAGTAATCGATTGATATTGTTTTTTACTTTCCGCTACCCGAAGGGAAGGAAAGTTTAGTAATCGGCCCAAAAAAAAATTGGGTTTTCTTCAGATCTTTACGTTTTGAGGTCTACTGAGTCTAAAAAACCTAATTTCGGCGCGTGGTCCGTGTTAGTAGTTCGATTTGCGGGAGAACGGCTGAGCTGGTTCTTTTTTTGTTTTGTTCGTTATTACTTTCCGCTACCCGAAGGGAAGGAAAGTATAGTAATCGGCCCAAAAAAAAAAAGTTGGGTTTTCTTCAGATCTTTACGTTTCAGACCCTACTGAGTCTAAAAAACCTAATTTCGGAGAGAGGTCCGTGTGTATGTCTGTGTGTATGTCTGTGTGTATGTCTGTGTGTGTGTGTGTCTGTAGTTCGATTTGCGGGCGAACGGCTGATCCGATTGAGTTGGTCCTTTTTTTGTTTTGTTCGTTATTTTTTGTAGACACCAAAATAAGGTTATGGACGATTTCGGCCGATGGGAAGGGGGGGTGGGGGACGAAAATGTACCAAAAACTAGGGTTTTTCGCCTTTTTCTCGAAAACGGCTCTAACGGTTTTGATTAAACTTCCAAATTATCTTCTCCTAATCAATACCTAACTTTTCTTCTCCATACATATCTCCATGAAAATACGGTGAACGGAGGTATGGGCCCCTGAAGCAAAAATAGGTTTTTTACGCTTTTTGGCAAAACGGCTTCAGCGATTTCCACCAAACTCACAGGATGTTTTCAAATAGTTGATACCTACATATTCTTCTCAATAAATGTTCCTGTGACGGTCCATTGAACAGAGATAAAAATCAAAATGTGTCGAAAATAACGTTTTTTCTAACATTTCCGTAAATTCCAGGGTAACTTCTTTACCAGATGTGATAAATCCTAATGGAGTGTCTTTTAGTCACCCATACCAACATTTCGTTCTCTATAATTATTTCTGTATATATATGTTGAACGGAGATATAAGCCAAGTTAACACAAAAAAGGAGATTTGTCGAATATTATTTTATCGGTATTCCAATTTTCTCAAAAACGGCTCTAACGATTTCGATCAAACATTCGGAGTACTCTCAACTAACTAGTCCCTACATTTTGTTCTCCATAAATGTTCCTGTAAAAATGCGTTGAACGAAGATATAGCGCCCGCCTATGAAGGTGGTGTTCGAACTTAAAGGGGTGGCGGAAAGTTGTGTGTTGCTACGCACCAGGTATTTTTTTATAGACACCAAAATAAGGTTATGGACGATTTCGGCCGATGGGAAGGGGGGTGGGGGACGAAAATGTACCAAAAACTAGGGTTTTTCGCATTTTTCTCGAAAACGGCTCTAACGATTATGATTAAACTTTCAAACTATCTCCTACTGATCAATATCTAACTTTTCTTCTCCATACATATCTCCATGAAAATACGGTGAACGGAGATATAGCCCTATGAACCAAAAATAGGTTTTTTACAGTTTTGGGCAAAACGGCTTCAACGATTATCACCAAACTTTCAAGATGTATCCAAATAGTTAATACCTACATATTGTTCTCAATACATGTTCCTCTGACAGTCCATTGAACAGAGATAAAAATCAAAATGTGTCGAAAATAACGTTTTTCTAACATTTCCGTTAATTCCAGGGTAACTTTTTCACCGGATGTCATAAATCCTAATGTAGTGTATTTTAGTCACCCATACCCACATTTCGTTCTCTATAATTATTTCTGTATATATATGTTGAACGGAGATATAAACCAAATTAACTCAGAAAAGGAGATTTGTCGAATATTAATTTATCGTTATTCCAATTTTCTCAAAAACGGCTCTAACGATTTCGATCAAACTTACGGAGTACTCTCAGCTAACTAGTCCCTATTCCTACTAGTTCTGCATAAATGTTCCTGCAAAAATGCGTTGAACGACGATATAGCGCCCGCCTATGTAGGTGGTGTTCGAAATTACGGTGGTGGCGGAAAGTTGTGTGTTGCTACGCACCAGATATTTTTCGAGTTCCTTTCAGATCAGTACGTTTTAAGACCTATTGAGTCTGAAAAACACTAGTTGTGTGTCTGTGAACGCGATTGAGCGAAAACAGCTAAACCAAATCAGCTCAAACTTGATATCTAGCCTGCACATTACCGTGAAACGTCAAAATAAGGAGCAAAATCCACCCAAAATTCATAGTGATCGAAACTCTAAATAATTTTTTCTCAGAAACGGCACTACTAACGTTGATAATTTTTCTAACAGATAGCTCCAAATGACACTACAGTACTGTACTGACTGACTCCTATAAAAGGCACCGGGCGATCGTGGTCTAGTGGTTAAGACATTGGTTCAGAATTCTCGACGATAATCGGGAATTGTGGATCGGAGCTCCGTCAGCAGCCCTTCCAAAGCATCTCCAAACTACCTCAGTACAGTACCACGAATTTCTCATTTGTGGGAAATTACGAAAGCAGCGCAATAAACTACCAAGCTCAAATGGTACTAGAACCTCCAGAAAAATTGGCGTGATAGTTCAATCAAGTAGCGGCGTTTGATAACGCTCGAAAAATTAATAGCAGCTACTCTAGAATTGAATTTCAACCCCCACCGTTTCACGTACTACCACTTCTCACAGTTTTTACCAGATTATTCTAAAACGGTATACGTGATCCTTCTCAAATAAAATCACACGGATAGTCTCTTACATCGCGGGTGAACTGATTGCTCAATAATGGTCGTGGCGCAAGTAGATACAGCACAATGAATTCCAGAACCATAAACTCCTCCCGCTGTCATGTAGAATGAAACAGAATTTTATTAGTTTCTAGAGACAAGAGAACCGCGAATGGACGTGAAGCGAAGGAAAGTTGTGTGATGCGTTGCGACAGATAGTTTTGCTAAAGTTAACGTACCTGTTAGGTGAGTCCGTCTCCTCTGGCTTGTGAGTTACTGTGGGCAAGCGCTTTCGATGTAAAGACATCATCGTCTGGCCGTTAAGTCAGTACTCGATGATGTCTTTACATCGAAAGCGCTTGCCCACAGTAACTCACAAGCCAGAGGAGACGGACTCACCTAACAGGTACGTTAACTTTAGTAATTTGCCTACTGGCGGATATAACCCAATTTCTTTAGATAGTTTTGCTTCCAGCGAACTATTACTTTGCCCGTAACGCAATTACGTTCTTCTCACGACGAATATTACCCCCACCCACCAACCACTGGCCAATCAATCGTTCAAAATCCAAAGTATGTGGCCTTCTGCCACTGGCAAAACCAGAGTCGTTATCATCTGGCCGTCAAGTCAGTTGGTCGTGGTCTTTATATACAAAGAGAAAGGTAAACGGGATGATGGAGCGTTGGGGAAAGGGGGGGAAGGAAGGACATGTACCTCTGGGAAAACCACTAGAGGTGAATGGAACATCTCGAATGGTCTGTCAATTGTGGAATTTAAGTCTTTTTTGCATAGGGTGGTCTGTAAATCCGTCAGTTGGTTGTTTTCGTTTGTGTAGTGTTTTGAGTGGTGTGAATATGGTGTCGCATTTTGTGTTGATTTGTTCATTTATGATCTGTCCATTGAAGTTATTTTCTTTATAAATTTCCATGTTTTCTAATATGTTCAGTTTTCGTCCTTTGTATTGTTTGTGTAGTAAGATGGTGCAGTCCTGTATTTTGGTAGGTTCATGTCCAGTTGTCTTGAGGTGGTTGGCAAAGTTTGAATCGTCTTCGAGATTTAATGTGTTCTGAACATCTGGTTCGTATTTTCCGTCCTGTCTGTCCTACGTGTGCGTTTTTACAAGTACAGGTTATTTTGTATACCCCACTTTGGTCGAGTGGGTCTGTCTTTTCAGTCTTTGCAGTTAGTTTGGTTCTAAGTGTGTTGTCCGTTCGTTGTGCGATTTGCATGCCTTCCTTTCGGCTTATATTTTTGGTCCTGTGTACGTAAATGTGCAGCGTCTTGTCAAAGTCTGTGTATTTGGGTCGTCTGTTTTGGAGTCATATTGTCTTAATAATTTGTTTATTGTTTTTTTGGAGTAACCGTTATTTTCTGCGATTGTATTGATGGTATCAAGTTCTTTTTTGTCATTTTGTTCGGATAGTGGGATAGTTTTTAGTTTCCGTATCATGTCTAAGTTTTCTTACGTACGAAAGCTAATAAACTAGCTAAAAAATGTTTTATCCAAAATCTCGGTTGTTGGGGAGAGGAGGAGGAGGGGTCTAGGTAAGCGAGGTTTAGTGGACTTCAATTAAATTTGAAGGGGGACACAGGAGGCGTAAGGCGTTAGTCGCGTTTCGCGAAGCTCGCTTCCTCCCAGCTCATGAGCTCCTGTTACTGAGAGATTCGCGGTGAATACCGGGAGGGTTCGGTCGAATTCCTTCGACTGGCGGCGGCCTCGGCAAATATACGCGCCTGTTAGTATCCTCGGCGCGACGTTAGCCCGGGAATCCGCTCAAATTTGACATTTAGATTGCAGGTCACCAAAATAAGGGTGGGAGCGACATCGGCATAAAACGAACAATATTTGTCATAGTGATCAAAGCACATTTATACAAATGAACAACAAATAAAAATAGTATACATTTATTTAATATATATTAAAAAAACATAAATAAATACCACAAACCATCCCTCTTTCCTTCTTCAACAACTTCACGCTTTTTAGTGCTCCAACTGATATTTCTCTTCCGGCTTGAAGGCTTGAAGAGGAATTGCAAAAAAATAAATATTCCGTTGGAAAACATCGTTTTTACTTTCCGCTACCCCAAAGGGAAAGGAAAGAATAGTAATCGTGTCAAAAACAAAGTTGGGTTTTCTTCAGATCTATACGTTTCAGACCCTACTGAGTCTAAAAAACCTAATTTCGGCGCGTGGTCCGTCTGTGTGTGTGTCTGTAGTTCGATTTGCGGGAGAACAGCTGATCCGATTGAGCTGGTTCTTTTTTTGTTTTCTTCCTTATTTTTTGTAGACACCAAAATAAGGTTATGGTCGATTTCGGCCGATGGGAAGGGGGGGGGGCGAAAATGTACCAAAAACTAGGGTTTTTCGCATTTTTCTGAAAAACGAGTCGAACGATTTTGATTAAACTTTCAAATTATCTTTTCCTAATCAATACCTAGCTTTTGTTCTCTATACATATCTCCATGAAAATACGGTGAACGGAGATATAGGCCTATGAACCAAAAATGGGTTTTTTACGCTTTTTGGCAAAACGGCTTCAACGATTATCACCAAACTTTCAAGATGTTTTCAAATATTTAATACCTACATATTCTTCTCAATAAATGTTCCTGTGACGGTCCATTGAACAGAGATAAAAATCAAAATGTGTCAAAAATAACGTTTTTTCTAACATTTCCGTTAATTCCAGGTAACTTTTTCACCAGACGTGATAAATCTTAATGGAGTGTCTTACATTCACCCATACCAACATTTCGTTCTCCATAAATATTTCTGTATATATATGTTGAACGGAAATATAAGCCAAGTTAACTCAGAAAAGGAGATTTGTCGAATATTAATTTATCGGTATTCCAATTTTCTCAAAAACGGCTCTAACGATTTCGATCAAACTTTCGGAGTACTCTCAGCTAACTAGTCCCTACATTTTGTTCTACATAAATGTTTCTGCAGAAATGCGTTGAACGAAGATATAGCGCCCACTTATGTAGGTGGCGTTCGAACCTACGGGGGTGGCAGAAAGTAGTGTGTTGCTACGCACCAGATATTTTTTTACTAGATTGGAAGGTAAGAAGCTTCCCTCCACATTCCGCAAAATGCGCTTTTGGTTGGAAATGGTTAATATTCATTTATTATTCACAGTTGTGAGAGCGTTTTCGATCACATCCTCGCGTGAGCAGTTGATTATGGTTTTACAGGGTCAAAGAGGACGACGACATCAAAGCGGAAATTTTGAGAAGAGAACTCGAAGAGAAAGAAAGAAAAATGAAAGTTTTACAAGAAGAGAAAGAAAGGGTGATTTTTGAATCCAAAAGTCGAGCTCTGGCTGTTTCCGAACTCAAAGAACAAATCAGGTAAAATCGCACGAGGGTTTTGAAGGGCCCTATCGTTCAAACGCAACATCAATCACACTATTAGTTTTGAATTCCACTTGCAGGAACATCATGACCCCCGAGACCTTCGACCAAAAAGCGAATAAATGCCGAAGAACGAAAAAGGCCGTGGAAATGTTCTGCCCTCCGGCGAAATGTTCCAACATCATGCAGCAGTCTCACATATGTTTGGGTTGAGAAGCTCTCGGCAACTACACAAGACGATATACGCACAGTGGTTATTTTTTATCGTTTAAATGTACATTGGCGTTGTTATAATTATACCAAAGTGAAAATCATTTGTGGGACTTCATTCGGGAATATTGAGTAAAGGGTATGAGCAAAATCCACCGAAAGTTAACTATAGTCATCAGAGTGATCAAAACACCACATTTTTTTTCTCAAAACCCGCTCTAACGATTTTGATTAAATTTTTTATATTGATAGCTTCCAATATGGCAACTATACCATAAAATTCTCATTTATGGGAAAATGACGAGAGGAGCACAATAAATTGCCAAAACTTTCGACGTAATCGATTTTAGAGTGGTTTTTAGAGAAAACGACCGTACCAAATCCCCTCAAACTTGATATCTAGCCCGCAGGTTACCATGGGACGCCAAAATAAGGGTATGAGCAAAATCCACCGAAAGTTAACTATAGTTATCATAGTGATCAAAACACCAATTTATTTTCTCAAAACCGCTCTAACGATTTTGATTAAATTTGTTATATAGATAGCTCTTTATAAGATAATTATACCATAAAATTCCCATTTGTGGGAAAATGACGAGAGCAGCACAATAAATTATCAAAATTTTCGACGAAAAGCGTTTCTAGCGCAGTTTTTTCCTTATAAACTCCGCTGGGATGTTACTAGAAAGTTAAAGAAAATTGGTATTGTAGTCCAATCCAATACCTAAAGTGTGCGTGTTTAAAAACGCTCATGAGCTACATGGGGGTCACTCCAGAAATTCCTGAATTTCAACTACCGCCGTTTTGCTTACTACCAGTTCTAACAATTATTACCCAATAACTCTGCAAAAGTGATTACTATCCTGCTTCAAAAAGTTTGTGTTTACAGCCTCATTAATTTTCTTGTATACCAATTGCTCAATAATGGTCCTACAAGAGTAAGAGCAGCACAATAAATTCCATAACTGTAGGCGCTACAGCTTCCTGCTGCTGTGACGTGTTGTTTGACCAAGTTCAAAGGAACTGAGTGATAAATGAATCGATTAAATAGAATTAGCCATTTACAAAGCGAATTGACGTAGAGCTAAGGAAAGTTGTGTGTTGCAACGCACCAGATATTTATCTTTGTTCAATGGACTGTCAGAGGAACATTTATTGGGAACATCATATATTTATTTACTATTCTAAAACATCCCGTGAGTTTGGTGAAAGTCGTAGCCGTTTTGGCAAAAAGCGTAAAAAACCTATTTTTGCTTCACAGGCCTATATCTCTGGTCACCTTATTTTTATGGAGATATGTATGGAGAAGAAAAGTTAGATATTGATCAACAGAAGATAATTTGGAAGTTTAATCAAAATCCTCTGAGCTGTTTGAGAAAATATCTGGTGCGTTGCAACACACATGTTTCCTTAGCTCTACGTCAATTCACTTTGTACATTGCTAATTCTATTTAATCAATTCATTTATCACTCAGTTAATTTGAACTTGGTCAAACAACACGTCACAGCAGCAGGAAGCGGTAGCGCCTAGAGTTCTGGAATTTATTGTGCTGCTCATACGCATTTCAGGACCATTATTGAGCAATAGGTACACAGAAAATTAATGAGGCTGTAAACACGAATTTTTTGAAGCAGGATAGTAATCACTTTGGCAAAGTTATTGGGTAAAAACTTTGACAACTGGTAGTAAGCGAAATGGCGGTAGTTGAAATTCAGGAATTTCTGGAGTGAGCGTTTTTAAATACTCACCCTATAGGTATTGGATTGGACTACAGTACCAATTTTCTTTAACATTCTACTAACATTCGAGCGGAGTTTAAAAGGAAAAAACCATAGCAAAAACGCTTTTCGTCGAAAATTTTGATAATTTATTGTGCTGCTCTCGTCATTTTCCCACAAATGGGAATTTTATGGTATAATTATCTTATAAAGAGCTATCTATATAACAAATTTAATCAAAATCGTTAGAGCGGTTTTTGAGAAAATATATTGGTGTTTTGATCACTATGCTAACTATAGTTAACTTTCGGTGGATTTTGCCCATACCCTTATTTTGGCGTCCCATGGTAACCTGCGAGCGAGATATCAAGTTTGAGCTGATTTGGTACGGTGGTTTTCTCTAAAAATCGTATACAGACACACATACACACAGACTATTTTCCCAAATAGTGTTTTTCGGACTCAGGGGGGTCTGAAACGTAAAGATCTAAAGAAAACTCAAAATTTTTTTTTCAGCCGATTACATAACTTTCCTTTCTACTTCGTAGAGCCAAGGAAAGTAAAAAGCGAAAAATCCTAGTTTTTGGTAATTTTCGACCCCCACCCCATGCATTATGGTTAAACACCTTCTACCTCCGACTTTATATATAAAACCAAGGGATTTTGGTATGGCCAGGACAACGTGCGATCCGTTGGAAGTACACTAATCAACTCTGCCAGTTTCTAGGCTCGTAATATATATATTTATAAAGGAGCTACTCCCAAATTCCAAAATTCAACCACCACGGTTTCACTTGCCTCATATTCCTTAAAGTGTTAACCCGAAAACACTGGAAAAGTGATTATAATCCTTTTCAAAAAAAAAATCGTGTCTACGGCCTCGTCAATTCGCTGTGTACCAATTGCTGAATAATGAGTACGAGCAGCGCAATAAATTCTGGAACTGCAAGCGCTACTGCTTTCTGTGATGTGATGTTTGACAAAGTTCAAATAAACTTAGTGATGAATGAATTGAGGTAGTGGAATTAGCCATGAACACAAGTGAACGGACGTAGAGCAAAGGAAAGTTGTGCTGTGCACTTGAATTTTTTATTTTTACTCAATTACATAACTTTTCTTTCTACTTTAGAGCAAGTAAAAAATCCTGACAGAGCTGCAATTGCCTATACGTTGATTGTTCAATGAAGGTCGTGGTGTAAGTAACAGCAGCCCAATAAATTCTGGAACTTTAAGCACTCACAGTTACGTGATGAGAGGTACACGTAGTTGTAAAAAATACAGGAAGAACCAAATACACCAGTTTCATCCATTACGATTTATTTATATTAAAATAACACTTTCAACAACGTGTCCATGTCCATGAGTAATTTAATGGTATTTGCTCCTTAGATATTGCTAATACGTTTAACGCAAATAGTTACACTTTCGTCGACACCTACACAAACTCGTTCTGGTCGATACAGTGCATTGGGCTCAACTGATAACCTACGTTGTTCGTCCAACGTGGGAAGTGACATCAGAAATCGTGAAACTGGAGCGACATTGCCATTTTTAAGATACTCGCCACAGTTAGTCTTTTGAGATCAGAAAAATTTGGGTGATTGTTTAGGGAACTCAGCATTGCGCACCTCACCTGGAGCTGGTCCACAGGATGACTATTTTAGAATAAACACGGCTCTCACTCACAATATGCTGCCAGTTTAAAGTATCCATACAAATTAGAAATGTTACGAACGCAACTATTTAAATTTTGTTGTAAATTATTCTGAGAATTCACGACTGACCATGCAAGGTGTAGTGATTGGGTGCTGTTTGTGTTGTAAGGCAGAACCATTCTGTACCAGTTCTGCGCTTTACTGTTCAGAACTGGCGTCGTGTCGTATGCTCATTCGAGTACTCACTTATCTTTGAAAGGAAACCAAACGAAGACGAAGCCTAACTGCAGGCAGCAAAGGACTATCTCAACGACTGAGCAAGTGTTTGTCTAACCACAGCTCTGAATTGATCCTGCAGAGTCCACCTTCAGATCGCAGTTCAATATCCACAGCAGGACGAACCTTCTATTGCGGATGCATAATCCAAGTTCGATGTTGAAGGTGCGTAAATATGTTGTTAGGTCGCATTGTTTTTAAGAGTTCGGGGCTGACTAGCGGGGTCTTTACGGCGTTTGTTTAGACACAGTTCGACCAGTTCTGTAGCCAAATGTGCGAACTAAATCAGGTCATACATGATCTATCGGCTCACTGAGAGCTGTGTGTGTGCACAACTCTGCATGAAAGGAATGGGGGGGGGGGGCAGCAATTGTGCAATGCTGCACAACCCTTATCCTTGCCTCTGCAGAGTACAGGGGGAACTGCCTAATCTTTAACCAGTCACCTCCAGCGTGCTCTAGACAGTGGGCCACTATGCTTCCAGTCGGGGTCTTCCTGAGCAAACCTGCAGTGCTGTGGTAGGTAAACCCCACACAGTGGCACACCACACACTTCACGGAGGTAGTCACCTTGATGGTGTACGACACCACCTCACATGTGGCTCTACAGCTGGCCGCACTGGACCTAATTCTGGATCTCAAGGTCCGACGCTCAAATATCGAAGAAGGATTGCCAGCCGAGTACCAGGGGCGATGATAGCCATGGTTCCAGTGCTCCAAGGTACTTTATAGAGCGCCAGCTTGCATTGTGGCTCCACGAATTCATTGATCAGTGACAAGTGTGGTAGGATGGGGGTTCCACAGCGTGGCACATACACACAACCCTGCCATCTGTGAGGGATTGCCTGAGGATGATGTGGTGACAACCAACGTTTCCACCCATACAGCTGCTCTCTATTGTTCTTAATCACTTCACGCAGTGCACACTTAGACTGAGTTCTAGCCACCTCAATTCTTAAACCTAACACGCTGTTTTACCTTGACATTTCCTCAGTAATAGAGGAAAACCAGTACAGTATTAGAGGTAATGTCCAGATAGACATTGTAAAGGCCAACGATTTTAGTAAATGAAAGAACAATATTCTTGACCATGCACACTGGTACATCTACGAGGGTGAATCAAATATAAACGAGACTTTTGGACCTGCGCGCGCAATAGTGATGGAAGAACGTTCTGCTGTTATTAGCTGTTAGGTTGGTTTGTCAGGAGTGAGGGAAGCACGTGACTCATCACCATAGACTCGCTCAGTGTCCATCGTTACGATGTCCGAGCAGGAGGTACCTCCCTCTATTGCGCAACGTATTGTTATCAATTTGTTAGCTGCAGAAGGTGTAAAACCGGCCGAAATCTTGAGAAGATTGACTGCACAGTTCGGGGAAGAGACGCTGTCGCGAGCTAGAGTGTTTGCTTGGCATAAACAGTTCGTGGAGGGCCGTGAACGTGTTGAAAATGAAAGCCATGACCGCAGACCCCGCACCAGCATTACAGCGGGCAACATCGACAGTGTTCGTCAACTTGTTGAAGGTGATAGGCGTCTAACAACTTCGGATATTGCAATTGAGGTTGGAATAAGTTATGGAAGCACTTACTCTATACTCTCAGAGGAGCTAGGGTATCGCAAGGTGTGTGCCAGGTGGGTTCCTCGCCAGTTGACCAGAAACTGAATCGTTTTCAAGTGTGTGAGCGTCTTTTTGCACGATTTCGGGAAGAAGGAGACCCATTTCTTTCTCACATTGTCACCTGTGACGAAACGTGGGTGCATCACTACACCCCTGAGTCGAAACAAGCGAGTATGGAGTGGAGGAAGAAAGAAGCCGGACCAGTGAAAGCCAAGTCACGATTATCGGCTGGCAAGGTTTTGGCTACCGTTTTTTTTTTACCAGCGTGGCCTGCTGCACCTTGATTTTTTGCATGAGCGCAGAACAATTAATGCGGCATACTGCTGCCAAATTTTGACTGAGGTCAGACTTGCATATCGCCGCAAAAGACGAGACCTTCCGATGATAAAAGTGATTCTTCTCCATGACAATGCTCGCCCCCATACAGCAGCCCTGACCGTACAAAAATTGGAGCAACTGGGTTGGGAGACACTGGAACACCTTCCATACAGTCCAGACCTGTCTCCCTGCGACTTCCATGTTTTTGGTCCTCTCAAGGAAGCTTTGGGAGGGCAACAATTCCACAGCGATAATGAGGTTGAAGCATATGTGCGCAATTGGCTACAAACACGACCTGACTCTTTTTACGTGGAAGGAATTTAAAAAATACCTATACGCTGGGAAAAATGTGTTTATAAATCAGGAGATTATGTCGAAAAATAAACTTTGATTGTTTGTGCGTTTAAAATCAAAATAAATATTTTAAAAAATAAGTTTTGTTTATATATGATTCACCCTCGTATTATTATGTGTTTGTTATCAAGAATTCACGATCGTTCAGGGCTGATTGTACCTCCTTTAAAGCGTCGTTTAGCCTTAAATCAATACTGTTGTTCCTCTAGAAGTTCAGATCCTATGTGCACACTCTGAAGGCAAATAAAACAAGGACTTTAGGCAGTGGAGGCTAACAGCTCTCAATGATTATGCTGCAGTTGGACGAAACGCATCTCTGAACTGATCCTTCAGGCGTTCAAAGCGATATATCCTGCACAGATATATTTCCAGGTTGCGTCGTTTCTGTGTTTTGCGTTGACGACTCACTACATCCCCTTCCTTTAGACACTAAACTTGTACCAGAGTCAATACATCACGAGTTGCTCATAAGTCCAGGACCATCCAGCATCGTCAGCCCTCGCTCTTCACAACTCAGTTCTCATGACAAACCTCCCCAGCGTCATCCGAGTAAACACTCAACGGGGGCCTGTTTGCTAACTAACGACCTCAAACTCCTTCAATACCCTCAGTTTGAACCGAGTTACTGCTTCAAGGTGCCCACTGCTGCCGCCCGGTTGCCTCCCATTCAATTCCCTCTGTTCGGTACCTAATCACAACTCCAGTTGAAGGCACAATATATTCTCAAACAGTAATGCGGTGCAAGAGCGTGTACACAAACGGTTCACGAAAGCATCATTTTTGTAACAGCTACATATTAACTGCACAGGCATGAAAGATGAAGAAACTCAAAATAATGTACCGAAAAAAAAAAAACACACGCAACACTTGAAAACTACAAAAAGATAAAGCTCTTTAGAAAACAAAGACAATCAGCAACAATAATAATTAAAGTAACTTTTCTTTGATTCCTGTTCGATATTTTACAACGCACAAATATGGCTCAAAATCAATTATAGCCCCCACCCCACCCCGCAACGATAATTATACCCAAACCTATTAGGAATAACTCACGTTGATCCGCGCAGTCTCAGTTTTAGATCAGATCGACATTTCTTCTTAAGACAGAAATAGCATTAAATTGAAGTACATTCGGATAAACCTTTCACTACAGCAGGCGCTACTTTGCATTTTGGTGGCTAGTTACTCTACAACGAAGGGAGTTGAGCTGTTGATACGCCCCACAAGGGCCAGATTTGCTTATTCCTCGTCCAGAGTTGCATTATTGCACTGCTACGCGTACCGCCTTAATCTCCAGTCTCTACGAACCTCAATAGATTATTAAAAGGTTTTTCAGTGCCTACGCTAGATCTTGCTTCACCTCTGAGGGGATCCTCAAAGACAACTGGACCCTTCTGTAGACTGTGTGGATTCGTTTTGTGTCGTAACAGTACATGGAGTCGACGTACATCAATGGCCGCGTTTAACAGAGCCAGTGAATAAGTATTGGACAAAGGGGTTCCACAGTATTTATCTGTGATACTGTCAAATATAATACAATCGCTTTGTATCACGGCAGCCACTCTCTTGTTTCGTAATAACAACAACATTTTCAATGAAGCGTAGCTCGAGCATTGAGCACGACGACCTTTTCAGGGCGCAAAATTCTCCTCACTGAGCAGCCGCAACACACATGACCCAATCGCCTGGTACACATCGGGGTTGCCCCCGCTTTGTTCAGATGGCAACGAACAGGACCATGAGCAGCCAGTAAAATATCTGGTGCGTAGCAACACACAACTTTCCGCCACCCCTTTAAGTTCGAACACCACCTACATAGGCGGGCGCTATATCTTCGTTCAACGCATTTTTACAGGAACATTTATGGAGAACAAAATGTACGTACTAGTTAGCTGAGAGTACTTCGAAAGTTTGATCGAAATCGTTAGAGCCGTTTTTGAGAAAATTGAAATACCGATAAATTAATATTCGACAAATCTCCTTTTCTGAGTTAACTTGCCTTATATCTCCGTTCAACATATATATACAGAAATACTTATAGAGAACGAAATGTGTGTATGGGTGACTTAAAGACACTCTGAACGATTGATCGAATTTGGTGAAGCAGTTACCCTGGAATTTACGGAAATGTTGGAAAAAACGTTATTTTTGACACATTTTGATTTTTATCTCTGTTCAATGGACCGTCACAGGAACATTTATTGGAAAGAATATGTAGGTATTAACTATTTGAAAACACTCTGTGAGTTCGGTGAAAATCGCTGAAGCCGTTTTGCCAAAAAGCGTAAAAAACCTATTTTTGCTTCAGGGGCCCATATCTCCGTTCACCGTATTTTCATGGAGATATGTATAGAGAAGAAAAGTTAGGTATTAATTAGTAGAAGATAATTTGAGAGTTTAATCAAAATCGTTAGAGCCGTTTTCGAGAAAAATGCGAAAAAAACCCTAGTTTTTGGTACATTTTCGTCCCCTACCCCCCTTCCCATCGGCCGAAATCGTCCATAACCTTATTTTGGCGTCTACAAAAAATAAAGAACAAAACAAAAAAAGAACCAGCTCAATCGGATCAGCCGTTCTCCCGCAAATCGAACTACAGACACACACACGGACCACGCGCCGAAATTAGGTTTTTTAGACTCAGTAGGCCTCAAAACGTAAAGATCTGAAGAAAACCCAAATTTTTTTTTTGGGCCGATTACTATACTTTTCTTCCCTTCGGGTAGCGGAAAGTAAAAACGCTCGGACACTCAACGACTTGGAGAAAACTGGATTAAGGCACGTTCTCGAGATTGTTTAGTCAATGATCGTCAAACCACACACCAGCCTTTTATTGTTACACCTGAACTGAACGTGCGGGGGAGCTGAATCCACGCAAGAACAACAGAACTTTGAATTGGAGGGCTACAAACGAAAATTGTGCGCATTCGCCCTCTTCCCTCCCTGCGACAACATCCAAACAAGTTCAAACAGGATTCGATGGAGTAACGTGATTTACAACAATTAAAAGCACAACGAGTACAACACAATAACAAAACGAAAAATTAATACTAAAAACAAAAAAACGTCTAAACCGACTTTGGTTCTTTAAAAAATGACCAAAAGCTCTGACGTTTTCAAGTTGCTCTTCCTAATTTCGCGATAATGCAAACAATTTTTGAACAGACAAACCAAAAAGTGAATTAAGATGCTAATTAAACTAAGGACGGCCTATCAGCGTTTGAAGTGCAGAAAAATTGAGAGCGCATTTCTGCGACGGTAAGCTGTTGCCTATAAAAATGTATTCAACACACAGGAATGTTCGCAATTTGATAAAAACGAGTAAATTAAGAAGTAGCACGAGTTTCTTACATTAACGTGCGGGTAAATAAATACAGAATGTAAAGCTGAATGTGGTTGTAAATAAGTAACTTCAAATTAAAATACTTAGGCGCTAAAAGTAATTTGGAAATAGCGACGCGGTTCGGTTGTCACATCAGTACGAACAATAAAATAATGAGATTTGAACTAATATTCCACAGAGGAAGTGGAGGGAGCGGAGATTAGGGGATTTTGATTTCAACAGTTGTGAAAGGAGGTCATGGTCTCTCATCTGACATTAACGTATCGCTGGCAGATACCGAGATGAGATGGCGTGAGGATTCTACTGCTTGTGAGGGGCTTAAGGCAGCAGTTCGCACCATGACGAAGGAGACTGTTAGCGTCACTTGTCATTGGGCTTGGTATCGTTGCCAGTTCGCATGAGTGGCCGAGACGTGATACAAGAAGACTGTCTCTACCCCGTGTCGCGTTAGAAAAGCACTTGTGTGGCTACGTTTGGTGACGAATATTGTGAACATCTTGTAGAACTTTCAAGGTAGTGTACGCCAATTTACAATGTACGACTTGATTCCTTCGGTAACACTCAAGGGACCTTTAACTTGCATCGCCTTTTTCAGTAAATTTCACGTGTTTTATTGAGCTGACAAGACGGCATCAAACAATAGATAATTCTTCACTAATAGCGAAAATTATCCTTCTTGGCCTCGAGTCGAAAATAATTCGCTAAGGCAATCTTTTCTTTGATTCGTACTAATAATACATGAGTAGTCACACGTGTCGCGGCGCGAACCACCACCTTTAGCATGAAGCTGAGCCCTTCTGGAGCTGATAAAAACCAAAAGCACAAAAAACGGATTTTTCGTGTTGGATAAGCAAGAGAAACGCAGTTTTCAGGAACTCCTAGCAAGAGGAAAGAACTTGGAGGAAGCCAGGGCCTTGACTGTGGGCAGGGAACAGAACGAAAAGGCAGAAGGGAGACAAAAATATCTGGTGCGTTGCAACACACAACTTTCCTTAGCTCTACGTCAATTCGCTTTGTAAATGGCTAATTATTAAATCGATTCATTTATCACTCAGTTCCTTTGAACTTGGTCAAACAACACGCCACAGCAGCAGGAAGCGGTAGCGCTTACAGTTCCAGATTTTATTGTGCTGCTCGTACTCATTGCAGGACCATTATTGAGCAATTGTACACAGAAAATTAATGAGGCTATAAACACAAATTTTTTGAAGGAGGATAGTAATGACTTTTGCAGAGTTATTGGGTAATAACTGATAGAACTGGTAGTAAGCGAAACGGCGGTAGTTGAAATTCAGGAATTTCTGAAGTGAGCCCCATGTATCTCATGAGCGTTTTCAAACACTCACACTTTATTTATTGGATTGGACTACAATACCAATTTCCTTTAACTTTCTACTAACATCCCAGCTGAGTTTAAAAGGAAAAACTGCGCTGAAAACGCTTTTCGTAGAAAATTTTGATTATTTATTGTGCTGCTCTCGTCATTTTCCCACGAATGGGAATTTTATGGTGTGATTGCCATATCGGGAGCTATCAATATAAAAAATTTAATCAAATTCATTAGAGCCATTTTTGAGAAAAGATTTTGTGTTTTGATCACTATGATGACTATAGTTAACTTTCGGTGGATTTTGCTCATACCCTTATTTTGGCGTCCCATGGTAACCTGTAGGCTAGACATCAAGTTTCAGCTGATTTGGTACGGTGGTTTTCTCTAAAAACCACGCTAAAATCGATTTCGTCGAAAATTTTGATAATTTATTGTGCTGCTCTCGTCATTTTTCCACAAATGGGAATTTTATGGGTTAGTTGCCTTATTGAAAGCTATCAATATAAAAAATTTAATCAAAATCGTTAGAGCCGTTTTTGAGAAAAAAAATAGTTGGTGTTGATCACTATGATAACTATAGTCAACTTTCGGTGGATTTTGTTCGTACCCTTATTTTGGCGTCCCATGGTAACCTGTAGGCTAGACATCAAGTTTCAGCTGATTTGGTACGGTGGTTTTCTGTAAAAACCACGCTAAAATCGATTTCGTCGAAAATTTTGATAATTTATTGTGCTGCTCTCGTCATTTTTCCACAAATGGGAATTTTATGGGTTAGTTGCCTTATTGAAAGCTATCAATATAAAAAAATTAATCAAAATCGTTAGAGCCGTTTTTGAGAAAAAAAATAGTTGGTGTTGATCACTATGATAACTATAGTCAACTTTCGGTGGATTTTGTTCATACCCTTATTTTGGCGTCCCATGGTAACCTGCGGGCGAGATATGAAGTTTGAGCTGATTTGGTACCGTGGTTTTCTCTAAAAATCGTTCACAGACACACATACACAGACCATTTTCCCAAATAGTGTTTTTTCGGACTCAAGGGGGGGTCTGAAACGTAAAGATCTGAAGAAAACTCAAAATTTTTTTTTCAGCCGATTACATAACTTTCCTTTCTACTTCATAGAGCCAAGGAAAGTAAAAAAAAACGCCCGAGGAGCTCGTAGATAACTGAGAGTCTTCCACATAGAGCTCCTCACAGCTGAGCAGATCAAGGTCGTAGAGGCGATGTTTGTCCTTGACGATGCATCAAGTCTGAAGCTTGGGTTCACCTTGATGGTTAGGAAGAGTGGGTGGTATGCGGTAAGGGAGTTCTTAGCCGCTAGGTCCCCCTGGGAGGGGAAAAACTGCTAAAACCAACCCTCTCTTCAATTATAAGTCCCTGGAGGTTTGGTGGATTTGTCTACCACGAGAAATGCCTGGAAAGATAAAAGAGCAAGGGGACTAGTCTCGAATGTCATAGCAGCCCACTGACTTAGAAAGTGCTTTTCAATATTCGTTCAACCACTGCCCAGCTGCCCGTTATTTGTCTATTAAATAAACCGTTTTGACGGCTCAATTTGTAATTCTAACTTCCTCACACTCACCTGCTCAGTCTACAAACACCTTACGAATTGCCATCCTTCCTCTCTCAAGCCCACTTCCAGTAGGGTGAGATTTGTAAAGTCATGGTTTTTTATTGACGTAGCAAATAATGACGAATTTCTCATGGCCCGACATCATTTTAAGCCTTTTAGATATGTTTTATAAGATTGTTTCTCATTAGCATTACATCGTTCAGTCTGCATCGCCATTGCACTTGCCACCACTCCATGAACAGTCAATACACGCGCCTTCCTTCTTTTATTGCAAAGCTGTATTTTCTTTATACTTCCCAATGTTCTCTAATAGCGTAACGCTAAACGTAAATAAACCTACAAATTATAACTCTTACGTAATACACACAATTTGGAAGTAGCTTTTCAGTTGTCAAATCAGTAAATGAACCTGCAAGCTTTGTACTAGTATTCTTACGTTTTATTTTCTCAGCCACGCGGATCAAACTATTTTAGCACCAAATAACGATTTAAGTTGAAGAAATAAGGTCTTCACGCTAGCCTGCAGTGCACCAACTGAAAAGTGGGTCACAATACTTATGCACAAATGAGCCAAATGGGAAATGGGGTGCGCTCAAGAGATTTTCATGTACCAACTTCTTAACGACGTGAGAAATCATCTTTTGGACCAAGTTTAATAAATGTAGACGGTTTTCAGTACAATTATCAAACTTTACTTGAGCTGAGGGTGGCTTAATTGCCAAGACTGCTCAATATTTTACTAAACTTAGTGGAAAAGATCATTTCTCTCGTTTTTACTTTCCTTGCTCTACGAAGTAGAAAGGAAAGTTATGTAATCGGCTGAAAAAAAAATTTTGAGTTCTCTTCAGATCATTACGTTTCAGACCCCCCTGAGTCCGAAAAACACTATTTGGGAAAATGGTCTGTGTGTGTTCAGTCTGTGTGTGTATGTGTGTCTGTGAACGATTTTTAGAGAAAACCACCGTACCAAATCAGCTCAAACTCCATATCTCGCCCGCAGGTCACCATGGGACGCCAAAATAAGGGTTTGGACAATATCCACCGAAAGTTAACTATAGTTATCGTAGTGATCAAAACACCATATATTTTTTTTCTCAAAAACGGCTCTAACGATTTTGATTAAATTTTTTATATTGATAGCTCTCAATAAAGCAATTATACCATAAAATTCCCATTTGTGGGAAAATGACGAGAGCAGCACAATAAATTACCAAAACTTACGACGAAATCGATTTTACCGCAGTTTTTAGAGAAACCCACCGTACCAAATCAGCTGAAACTTGATGTCTAGCCTACAGGTTACCATGGGACGCAATAATGAGAGTATGGGCAAAATCCACCGAAAGTTGACTATAGTCATCATAGTGATCAAAACACCAAATTTTTTTCTCAAAAACGGCTCTAACGATTTTGATTAAATTTTTTATATTGATAACTCTCAATAAGGCAATGATACTATAAAATTCTCATTCGTGGGGAAATGACGAGAGCAGCACAATAAATTATCAAAATTTCCGACGAAAAGCGTTTTTAGCGCAGTTTTTTCCTTATAAACTCCGCTGGAATTCTTGTAGAATGTTTAAAAAAAATTGGTACTGTATTCCAATCCAATACCTAAAGGGTGAGTGTTTAAAAATGCTCATGAGATACATGGGACTCACTCCAGAAATTCCTGAATTTCAACTACTGCCGTTTCGGTTACTACCAGTTCCAACAGTTATTTTCCAATAACTCTGCAAAAGTGATTACTATCCTTTTGTTTTTTAAATCGTCTTTACAGCCTCATTAATTATCTATGTACCAATTGCTCAATAATGGTCCTGCAATGAGTATGAGCAGCACAATAAATTCCGGAACTGTAATCGCTACCGCTTTCTGCTGCCGTAAAGCGTTGTTTGACCAAGTTCAAATTAACTGAGTGATAAATGAATTGATTAAATAGAATTAGCCATGTACAAAGTGAATTGACGTAGAGCTAAGGAAAGTTGTGTGTTGCAACGCACCAGATATTTCTATTTGAAAATGACTTTCCAATGATTTCTCCACGAGCTAACTAAATGTATTGCCCCACAACGCCCAAGGACGAGGGTGGAAATAATTGCTGTAATTCGTTAAAAGGCGCTATAGTTCGTTATTGAATCAGTTCAGTTCATATTTCCAGTTACTGTATACAGTTCGTTGGAATGCGTAATTCAAAAGGAATTCTTTTGTTGTATTTTGAGCGTAGAATGTGATGCCAAATTTTGTCAAACGTTGAGTGACTCGCCCTGTACGAATTTACAGGGGCTGAAGAAATTTGTGTGACGCTTCGCGCCAAATATTTTGTCCAATTAGTGTGTGGCAATCGCCAGTTCCCTTCTTCAAAGGGAGAGCCACACACTTTTTAGTCACAAACACCGTGACACGCTTTGTCAGTGTGTTTGTAACATTGGGTGAGCTAAGAGGAACCTCTGACCTTTGATTCGTCATGCAGACCACGTCATTGCTGTGGCTCCCTTCGGTTATTATCGACGCATTCTCACTCACGGAAATTTCTTAACCAGTCCTTAATATTCGCTAGTAGTGCTTTGCTACAAACTCTGCCGCAAAAGGCTCGCAGTAGTCAGTGAGTAGAATGCCTTATAAAAAATAACGTTAAGAAGAAAATGCCTGTTTTTACTTGTGATGGAGATAGGGCTGCGATTCTACATGTCTTTGGGAATGCCATTGACATAATTCAACAGTCCACAATCGTTATCACGATGCGGAGTTGTTGTTGAAGGGATCTTTATCTGGTCACACGGCTCAGATTTCGATATAATTTATCGATTGTAACATCGCCCGTAGAGGGTGTCAGAATTTACGTCAGTAAAGGAAAATTGAGTGATGCTTCGCACCAGATCTTTACTTTAACGAATAAGGTTTAATTTATTCATTAATTCAAGCGGGTACATACGAGGGACGTCCCAAAAGTAAGTTCCGATCATTTGTAAATCCGTGGGAAAATGCCGTAGGGAAAAAATTCCAACGGGGATACTTGGTGTTACATCTGGTGGCAACACTGAATTTTTCTTATGTTGCTATCACTTGTTGCGGCTTATCAGCACCAGTCTGAACATGGCTGCTACATTGAAAAACGCGTCAAATTGTGAAATCCGTTCGGTGATCCGTTTTGGTTTATTATTCATTCTAAATAATAACCCTACGTTTTCGGTCACGAAAATTTATTTACAACCCCCCCTCAAAATTTGATACTTTACGTTTCAAGACATGGGGATTCCAAATTTGCAATGTCCGTCCGCCGTCCAGGCCGTTTTGTGCCTTTAACGTGGTCTAAAAAATTCGTTCTTTCGCCCAAAAATCCGATTTGGTATCTAGTTGTGCCCGCCATCTCGGCAAACCGATCGGACGAAGCCCGTAGTTGTAATGGGCAAAAAACGGTTAAAAAAATTAACGAAACGCAGTACGACGCGGGAGCTACAGCGTTTCGTCGTTTGAACTCCCTCTCTCCCGCCCGTCTCATTAAAAAAGCAACCGCGCTCAAGGCGAGCGAGCGTGCTTCCTGCTACTCAACTCCCCTTTCGCTTCGAGCGCCCCGTTCCAATTTCCCCGACGTTTTGGTTTTAATACGATTCAATTTTTTTAGATTCTTTCGTTTCATTCTCATTTAGGTTTTTTTTCTTAGATTTTTGGTTAAATTTTGATATTAGTATTTAGCGTGCATGTTTTCATATTAAAATTCAGTTTTTTCTAGATACTTTCGTGTTTTTGTATATTTTAATACTACGATTCAGTTCTTTTCGACTTTTTTTGGGTTTCATT
Organism: Pachypeltis micranthus; assembly: GCA_020466155.1. Taxonomy (NCBI): domain Eukaryota; kingdom Metazoa; phylum Arthropoda; class Insecta; order Hemiptera; family Miridae; genus Pachypeltis; species Pachypeltis micranthus. The sequence continues at coordinate 65,321,319 of CM035770.1, forward strand.
ATGATATTTTTCGATGCTGAATCGAAAAGGATGGGTCTCGGAGCATTAATGCTAGGTCAAGCTGTTTATCCGAATGATAAACCGTTGTGTAATAATTTGCAGGGTTTTTTTAGTTTTTGAGAATGTTTCTGTGCCCGAAATTCACTGCAGACTCTCTTCAGCGTATGGAGAAGGGGTCATGAGCATCGAAATGGTCAGTAAGTGGAAGAGAAGTTTCCTGGAAGGGCGGGAAAGTGTGCACGATGAACAGCGAAGTGGGCGCCCTTCCACTTCTCGTTGATTGGGATGTTTTCCCCCACCCCCCATACTCTCGAGACCTTGCACCGAGTAACTTTTTCCTTTTCCCCCTCCTCAATGTCCACCCGGGCGGAAGAAAGTTCCGTACGAACGCCGAACTCGAAGCCGCGGTCTCGGAATTCTTCAAACAAAATGACGCAGAATGGTACGACAAGGGGTTACATAAACTGACACCACGGTACCAAAAATGCATCGATCGGAATGGCGACTACGTCGAAAAATAAAGTAGATCCGTACCTTTAAGAATAATTTTTTTTTTTCAAATTGGTTGAGTTTTCGATTTTTCCCAGCACTTCGGAACTTACTTTTGGGACGTCCCTCGTACTTTCCAAGGTGAGTTTGCTCCCGTCGATTAAATTTGCAGTTTATCGCTCGTTTCAACACGCATTTCGCAAAGTAACGGATTTCAAACCTCGAAATGCGCAACAATCCACATCTCAACGTACAAGGAGCTCATTCAATATGTTCGCAGAGCTGAGCCAGAACGATTTGATGCTGGATGCTACAATGTACTCAGTGAAGTAGCAAGCGAAGTTGCCACTGGGGGGGATCGGGTTTCAAAATGTAACGCGTAGCGCTCGCCATTAATAATCACAACGCATTTCTGAACAAAGGCTGACTTCACTTCTTGAGCTCGCGTTGATAGCATTAATTCTAAGAACAAGTAAATACAGGCTCTGAAACTCTTGAGAGCGTTTTAACACCTAAATGGAATAATCAAGACTCTAAAGATTGTAAAGTCGTACGAAAATAGAAGATATATTCATATATAGATACCGCATGCACTGCCTAACCTAATCTCATTGATCAACGATCTCCCGTCTGGAATTGCCAACGCCTGGCCCCTCCCGGGGGTTTTTGAAATACGAACTCACGAGCTCGTTAGGCCAGTAAAAATACTCAATTCTGTCGTACATCAAAACTTTAGAAACATGTGTTCATCAAACGTACAAAATCGCTTTAAGAAGTATTTTGAAAGCCGCGTGAAAGCAAAATGGCTGAATTCTATAACTGCGAACTAATTTTAAGAAAATAAGCAACTCACCACTCTTCAAATTACATTACAGCGTAACAATATTCTATTACAAATATTTCGTAACGAGAAACCTTCAACTTTGAATCGTGGGGGCACTAACATAATAGTACAAAACTGTGAAAAGTTCGCGTCAAAGTTGACGTAACAAAATTTTAAACGAGGGTAAAGGGCGATGTGATTGTCATCGCCTCGCCACGACACATTCGGTACATTCAAACTCGCGTACAACCCTCCAAAGTACCATAACTTCACCATTCCTCTTTAATACGACGAAACACACAAAAAAAACTAACAAGACGTTTCAAACGCTTGATTACCCATAAAACAATCATCGACCCCGATCATGTGGAACATTCGAAAAAACATGAAAAAAGTCAACGCGCGGCTCTTACACACGAGGAAGAAGATGATATAGGGGGCTGACTTTTTGATTAGGTACTAGTCGGGACGTTACAACGGGCTAACAAATAAATTAGGAAAACTCAAAAGAATTCGAGGGACTATCCAATATAACGGAAGTGATTATAGGTACAACCTCAGGGCAACAATGGAGGTATTGACAGCTACCCGGCGAGCAGTTCTTTTTTTTTCACACACAAAGCAAAAGCTACGAGTTTAGTTGACTTTGGTTTTCGAATGGTTTACTGAATTGGTGGACGCTTCAGACAACTCGTCGCTCGATGAACTTCTAATGTCACCTTCCATCTGAAATTTAAAAAAAAAGAAAAAGTGAGATATAGTTGAAGAGACGGTGGGCCAGTTTCACAACCTAATAGGTGGCCTACCAGATCATTGATAGTGATACGAACTAAATTCTAATGGTATAGATACGTAGATGATATTGTCATACTGTGGACAGGAACAGAAAGACACATTAAATTCACTCTTGAGTTAGGCGGTAATTCTCTTAACTTCCTCGATCACCTGGCTATTTTCCAAAAAGAGACGTATAGCGATATCACTATTCATAACTCATCAAACCATCCACGAGTTCACAAGCATGCCGCTTTCCATAGTATGATAAATCGAGCATTATCTATACCAGGGGTGCTCAAACTTTAACTGCTGGCGATCTACCTTATATTTTTAGACTACTTACGATCGACTCTGAGAGGCTGCAAGTATGTGTGATGCGCGGTTGTCGTACGTACACGATACACCCTACCTACCTAGCACATAAAGATATTACCTGCACAATATAGGTACATTATTTTAGTCAAGGTTTGGGTTAGGTTTAGTTAGGTTCTTCCCTACAATATCAATGAAACAACTCATAGTTATTCAAAATTGCAAGTTTATTGGTTGTGACAAAACAAAAGAGTTACATATGGTGTTAAACTTAACTAAGGAGTGGCTTTGGATGTTGAAGCGTGGCACTGCATGTCCTCAGCATACTTTTCATAAGATGGTACGTAACCACTGAGTGCTAATCGCAAGCATGATGACATGTGATCGTCAGTTAGTAGATTGCGATATTTTGACTTAATTATCTTCATTTCAGAAAATGCAGACTCGCACAAGTAAGTTGACCCAAACAATGCCGTCAGTTGAAGGGCAATTTGCCTTAGATTCGGATATTTATCTTCAGATATAAAACAACAGCTGCAGCTTTGAGATGTATATCTGATATAATCTGCACCAACTCATTTTCAACAGAACATGAGTTAATATTAAACTGACTAGCTATTTCAGTAGCTAATTCCTCAATGTTTTTACATGAAAAAGGATAACTCATAAATGATGCTATATTTTCCAATTTACTGCCATCATAAAAACGCATTTAGAATTGTCCCAAAGTATTTGATAATTCAGTCTCATACGTATCATAATTCAACTGAGGAATCCTTGCTTTCAAAGATGGAAAATGTTTCAGATCCTTTCTTTTCAGTTGATCTATCATAATTTACTTTTGAATGCGTTTACTGCGCTAATCATCACTCTGTGGCGGAAAATCCTTTTCATAGTTTTTATGAACCGTTTTATGATGCCTCTTTAATTTACCACGCTTAGGTATTGCAACTGACGCACGACAAAGAACACAAATGCACTTATCCTTCACCATACAAAAGAAAAATTCTTCCTCCCAATCCTTATTAAAATTATACGTTTTAGATTTCTTTACTGCACACATTTTCAACTATTTAATAATAAACTCTGTATCGACGTAATATCAAGTTACAATTCAGAATGACTCCAATTCCTGCAGGCGCAACATTTATATCGGCGTGAACGAAAGTCTTGAATGTTCCCTTCAAACGCGCCGCCCGAAACTAGACAGTAGAGTCTAGTCTAGAAACAACGCGGCTTTTCTTTAACAAGTGCCGTGCGTTTCTTTGATAAAGCCACCTTTTGCCGCAAGCAGTGTTATTTTATTACGTTATACATTTTTGTAGTTTAGTAACCTACCTACTTATTAAAATTTTTTTTGTTCTCGAGATCTACTCAAAAAGCACTCGCGATCGACCGTGTGAGCACCCCTGATCTATACCAATGAGTGAAGAAAATTTATTCAATGAAAAATCAGTAATTAAGAATATAGCGGCGAGCAATGGTTATAATGAAGAGCTCATCAATTCTATCTGGAATAGGGTCCTTAAGAAAAATAGTACAGCTGGGATTTCAAAGCTAGTTAGAGAGGTTGTAGTTGAAAGTAGGAATTGGATTAGCAACACACAACTTTCCTTAGCTCTACAACAATTCACTTTGTACATGGCTAATTCTATTTAATCAATTCATTTATCACTCGGTTAATTTGGACTTGGTCAAACAACGCTTTACGGCAGCCGGAGGCGGTTGCGCTTACAGTTCCAGAATTTATTGCGCTGCTCGTACTCATTCCAGAACCATTACTGAGCAATTGGTATACAGATAATTAATGAGGCTATAAATAAAATTTTTTTGAAGAAGTAATTACTTTTGTAGAGTTATTGGGTAAAAACGTTTAGAACTGGTAGTAAGCGAAACGGTAGTAGTCGAAATTCAGGAATTTCTGGAGTGACCCCCATGTATCTCATGAGCGTTTTTAAACACTCACCCTTTAGGTATTGGATTGGACTACAATACCAATTTTCTTTAACTTTCTCAAACATCCCAGCGGAGTTTATAAGGAAAAAACTGCGCTAAAAACGCTTTTCGTCGAAAATTTTGATAATTTATTGTGCTGCTCTCGTCATTTTACCACGGATGGGAATATCATGGTATAATTCCCTTATTGAGAGCTATCAAAATAAAAAATTTAATCAAAATCGGTAGAGCCGTTTTTGAGAAAAAAAATATTTGGTGTTTTGATCACAATGATAACTATAGTTAACTTTCGGTGGATTTTGTTCATACCCTTATTTTGGCGTCCCATGGTAACTTGTGGGCGATATATAAAGTTTGAGTGGATTTGGTACGGTGGTTCTCTCTAAAAATCGTTCACAGACACACATACACACACAGACCATTTTCCCAAATAGTGTTTTTCGGACTCAGGAGGGTCTGAAACGTAAAGATCTGAAGAGAACTCAAAATTTTTTTTTCAGCCGATTACATAACTTTCCTTTCTACTTTGTAGAGCCAAGGAAAGTAAAAAGGATTAGTAGCTAGAACGCTATTGAGACTGAGGTTTGTGTGATGCGCTGCTCCACATACTTTTTTTGTAATAAATTAACCGTAAAGTTGGCCTAAAACGCTACAACCTATTACGCAACGGCTTGACGCAGTCGCACACCTCTAGGACCAATCCTACTCGATTCAGCATCGAAAAATACAAGTTAATGATACGAAACATGACCTGACTACGACAGAACGACGAAAATTGTCATTTTCCAGGCGACTTGAGGCAATGGGCATGAGAAGTTTCAAGTCGAATGATGGGCAGTTGGAGTCAGATAAGGGAAAGTGCGAGAAATGAGGGCAGGCTAGGGAGAAACAACTTTTGCTACGTTGTCCCACAAGTTCCTTCAAATTCGAAAATTTCAGCAGCGCACACACACGAAAACAGGCGCAGTGGACGGCAAGGAAACTGTAGGGGGAAACTAAACGACCGGGAGATTAACAGCTGGTGAGACTGATCAGCTCTGGCAACTACTTGGACAAAGGGTCGGGCCTTGATGCTCCCTCAAACGATTGTCGCTTGAAAGTTGTTGCGTGAACCTCCTAGTCCCGTCACTTTCATATTTCGCGGTTCTCGGCGCCACCCGTTCCAGTCTTCCGCCAGATGACGGTAAATGCATATGGGAAAATTATGTTTATTTCTGTTCCAGCCATTGTTTCCAATTAAGAAGTGGGACAGTTATTTTCTGTGAATAATATTCTTCAGAAAAAAAAACCAAAAAAAACCACTGATCGGTCCAGATAGAGAGTAGAATTCGTTGATGCATTTGGAGACAAACTGTTCAATCCATCGTGTGCTGCTACCTGCAGGCGATTTGGGAGAACAGGCCCGGTACCACATTTCGGAGGTCCTTAGGTATTTTCCGCCGTCCAGCATTGCCGTATCTATAGTCAGCTCATCAGTATTCTCGTCTCTTCCAAGATTTCACCCTTGTCGGGATTGAAAGAATAATTATTCACCAACTGCGAGGCCTCTGCTACATCTGCCTGTGGGACTAGTATTCGCCGTCAGCAGCTACCAGGATTATTTCGCTTCCCAGGAGTCTTCCGTCATCTAGTTCGTCCATTCATCGCTGCGTCCCTTTGTGGATCGCCAGGAGGTGCCGTGCCACTACGAAGATACCCACTCTTCACGTACCGGTAGGTGGAACTAATATTTGTACACCTCTCAAGCTCTTCTCAAACCACATCTCGGAAACAGCATAATGCCCTGTCTTTTGCTCAGTTTCAGGTCGGAGCTCAAAAGCTAGATCACCAGCTGCTCCAAACCCGAAGAATACTGGCGAAGAAAATACATCGCGGACATCCAGTACTACGTTCCTTTCCCGTCCCATTTCATTGGATAAGTCACTATCCTAGAGAAGTACTATCTAGTAAATTTATAATATACTCCACGGCTGTCGGAAGTAGTGAGTACCCGCTTAACTACCTGTTCAGAAATCTATCATACCTACTATGTATATCTGGAACTAAGAGATCTACCCTGAGTTGTGCCTACTTAAAGTTAATTTTTATTTTGATTTGCTTAAATAAAGCGACACTTATCCAAATCAAGTTTATTTTGTGGTTTTCCACTTACCTAGCCAGGGTATTATATTACCCTTGATTTATCTTGGGTTCATCCCCACAAATACAAAATTCGTTTATGTCGTCACAAAGTAAATAAATTAAATGGTTGTTTTGCCCACGTGACACCCTTCTGTTTTTGCGGAGTTTGATTAATTGTTTAGCGACTAACCATGAGTTCAAATGAGGACACAGTGAAAGGTGGTGGAAGACGAATTAAATTCCATAGAAGATCGGAAGTATCTGACTTACATGTTCAAGTATAACCGAAAACGTTAAAATGTAAAATTCGTTAAGAAAGCAAATTGTGAAAAATGAGGCCATTACCTGTCCTGACATGAGCGCTATGTAAGTAATTTTCAGAATAAGATGCGTCCAGAAGAGATGCAAACACAGAAGAAGTAGCAGAAGGCCATTAAAAATGTAATAGGCTGGGAACATTGTGTTGACAATACGAGGCGCTCGGATAGTGGTGCTGAAACAAAACAAAATATTTTTCAAACGTCCACACCAAAATGCTAATAATGCACAACAAACATTTAATTTCTACACAAAATTAAAGTTGACATTTTTTACGTTAATTTAGAAGTTCATAGCAAAGAACTGGTGTCTAGCCGGCAATACGCCCTTCCTCTCCATCACGGAATACAGCCACTCATGTCTTCAATGATTAAATAGTTGAATTTTAGCAGAGAACTGACTTTACGAGCGACTTCTCAAACCACAAATATAACGAAAAAGAAGAACTCTACCTGTCTCCATTGCCCACTGTAAGTCCAAAGGTAATAGCTCAACTCGCCTCACTCTCTTTCTGCTCCTACTTGACTTGAAATGTCGTGTTTATTCTTGAGTTTCTTCAGCGGTCCCTTGGACAGCCTATTTTATTTTTCTAATTGAATTCGCAGTCGTGAGGACGTCCATGAGTCTCTCCATGCTCTTCCAGGCCCCAACGAGAAGGTAGTAATATCACAATGCGCCCAGTGTCACTTCAGCATAAAACGCAGGGCACCCTTCACATCCTCGCCAGTGGGGAAGGCCTTCCCAACACCAGACACGCCATAGAAAACATGCGCAGAACAAGCTCTGCTTACTCCATCACCTCATTGATTATGAAGATGTGCACATCTAACTTCCCAATATTGGACAAGCTGTAACTTGGTGAACCGAACATCTTCCCCTCCCCCTGCACTCGCTCACCGGAGAGTCTGATAAATTAGCTTCGAATGCCGTCCGTTCGATCAGTTTTTGGACTCAACAACTCAGAAATCAGAGGAAAGCTGAAGAAAAGAAAAGTCTGCCAGATGCATAACTTTATTTCTTACTTCTTATAGCTTCCCCCCCCCCCAATACTGTCAACTTTATTTGTATAGTTAGATGCATTCTGGTTGTGCACATTAGTTTGTATATATTTTATATTGGCACTTGTTCATGAGGTCTTTGTCCAATGACAAGCCTCATACATTGCTGAGTAAGTCAGCACTTATTATATATAAACATAAATAACATGTATATAAACCAATAACGAATTGTAGATGCGATTATAACGATGACAATAGGATAAAGGGGACAACGAAAATGTATTAATTATTAATAAAATCACTCGGTCTTTTCCTTTTCAAACGCCGTCTGTTTCGCTCTGGAGGGGGATTTTGTGCACTGGTCCTAAGTTCTGGATTTTCATGTGTGATGAGCGACTGGTGGAGTTTATTGGAGAACAATGAGACTGTTTCCTGTACTCCCAGGATGTCCAGGTCTTGATGCGGTTGAGGTTTCTGACAAACCATGGCGCATTGGTCATCATCCTACGGCATTTATTTTGTTGGACCTGCAGCTTTTTTACTTGGGTATCTGATGCCGAACCTCAGAGTCCACAAGCATAGGTCCAGATTGGGCGAATCATGGTTTGGTAAAGTAAACGTTTCGGGTGAAGTCGTAGCGGTGACCTGTTTCCCATTAAACGTGCCAGGAATGTGATTCTGCTGCGAATCTTCTGTTGTAGGCCTTTTATATGGAGATTCCAAGTAAACTTTGGATCCAAACCTAAATAGCGAACTGAATCTGTCAAGGGGATTACGTTGCTTCCAAAGGTGATAAACACATCTTCCACGTTTCTTTTTAGGGTAAATCGAACGACCTTGGACTTGTTTGGATTTATTTTAATTCTCCATTTGCTACACCAGGCATGAACTTCATCAAGCATCAACTGCAGGTCATTTTGAGTGGTTTGACATGCGCCTTTGCTGAGAATGGCCGAGTCATCTGCAAATTGAGCCGCCTTGATTGAGTTTGTGGTAGGTTGGGGGAAGTCAGACGAGTAAACGAGGTAAAGCAGCGGCCCCCACACGCTCCCCTGAGCAACTCCTGCAGACATGCCTCTGGGGGAAGAAACACGAGTTCCCTAGCGCGACCGAGTAAGTTCTATCATTCAGGTACGAGTGTACAAGGCGGTATAGCGTATCCGGTAAAATATTTCTGACCTTAGCAAGTAAACCCGGATGCCAAACTCGGTCAAAAGCGTATAGCGTATGGCTAATGAACGTAAAAAGCAGAAAGAAGTTGGATGAGTGGTACAAAGCGACTTCAAAATCTAGAGAACCGTTTAAACAGAAAATATTGATATCATGGCGATGAAAGTCAGTTGCCTGTCAGGATTAGAATCTTAAGAGTAGTATGTAATTTTTTGGGTTAAAAAAATCGATTTTTCAAAAATAATATTAAAAATAGATTATTATACCGGATAAAATGCAACACAAATTTTTAAAGTGAGTTAAAAAAATACCCAAACCGAGCGCGCACCGCTCCGTTAGCTGGATCATCACCTTCCTCCTCAGTGAACCGATCTTCCAGTCTCTGGGCTGCTTGGGTCTTCTTTCGTGACTGCTTGGGTGGTAATATCGGCCTTAGCTAGCCTTTCTTCATCAAGTTTTTTTCAATGCCAGGGAACATGACTTCGCAGGATTGATGTGAGGTTCTTTAGTACTTCGCAGAAGGCAGTACTGCAGAGTACGTCCCAAAACGAAGAACACGTAATCCCACAAATCTTCTTTTTGGAATATATGCCTAAATTGTTCACACTCTCATTGCTGTTTTGTGTTTTACCATGAAGGCAACGACATCACGTCAAGGAAAAATCTACTTTTCAGAAAAACGCGTTTTCTGAACAAATCACGTTTTTCAGCACTCAGGAGGAACACCCTTACTTTTTGGTTTAAAATTTTAGTACAAAAATCTACATTTTCTACAAAACTTCGCCTATGTTTTTCACAACGTCATGCTGGTATTTCTTTGGCACAGTCTTTACAGCATAATATTCTTGACAATATATAAAAAAAGTAAAGCGATTGGTTGAGCAGCGCCTGAAAAATCGGTTCCTAAAGATAACCACATTATAAGGGAAATTCATCAGGCCGAGAAAATTACATACTACCCTTAAAATAACTTCGAGAATAGGCTTCATGTCTCCATGAACCAGACCATAGTTCTCATTATAGGCTAAAGTATTTTTTTCTTCTTTAGGTTCACTTCCAAAACTACTCCAAGCCCTTAAATCGCTCCTTTTTTCCCCCTTTTGACTAAATGAGAACTGCGAGATGCCAGCTTACTCAATATACTCTAAACGAAAAAAGGCAATCAGCAATACCTGTACAGAATCCAAACAGGATAAATTCCAATCCTGGTAACCAGCCAGAGCACCGTGAATACCGCAAAGAGGTAATCGCATATTTTTTGAAACTTGGCGTATTTCGCCATTTTTGCTGCCTGTAAAACGAAACCACTATGTAAAACTCGAAAGAACCGAAGAAAATAAGTAATATCGTACCACCTAAACGCGACTTACTTCTAAAAATATGTCCGCGCAATCGTGAACAAGTAACACCAGAGTTCCCACTCTGCACAAATTACAGACCCAAGAGAAGGCCATGAGAGCGATCGTGGCGATGTGATGGACGAACATCTGCCAAAAATCTTTCCTTCTCACGTCGGTGAATTGAGAGACAGTGAGCGACCAATAAAACGATAAGGAAATCATGTAATACCACCAAACATCGTCGTCGATGCTCTGTAAATAAAGAAATATATACTCAATATTCGTGCTCCTCAAATATGGACGTTTCAAGGATCACAATATTTCGAACAAAATGGTCACAAGCGAATACAAGGGTGACCGCAATGTTAGTTTTAGGACACACGCCATACACAAATTATCTTCACGGCGTTCAAAAATTGATAAAAAAGAAAAGGATGTGTCCAGAGTGGTTGTAGCTATTGGTGCGGGGTCTCGTTCAATTAGTTAAACAAACCACACAGGTTCCCTCAGCTTATATTCAGCGACTTTTATTGCTATAACAACTAAGCCAATGTTTTTTTCACTCTTTTTACTTTCCTTGGCTCTACAAAGTAGAAAGGAAAGTTATGTAATCGGCTGAAAAAAAAAATTTTGAGTTTCCTTCAGATCTTTACGTTTCAGACCCTCCTGAGTCCGAAAAACACTATTCGGGAAAATGGTATGTGTGTCTGTGAACGATTTTTAGAGAAAACCACCGTACCAAATCCACTCAAACTTCATATCCCGCCCGCAGATTACCATAGAACGCCAAAATAAGGGTATGAACAAAATCCACTGAAAGTTAACTATAGTTATCATAGTGATCAAAACACCAAATATTTTTTTTCTCTAAAATGGCTCTAACGATTTTGATTAAATTTTTTATATTGATAGCTCCCAATGTGGCAACTATACCATGAAATTCTCAATTGTGGGAAAATGACGAGAGCAGCACAATAAATTACCAAAACTTTCGACGAAATCGATTTTAGCGCAGTTTTTAGAGAAAACCACCGTACCAAATCAGCTGAAACTTTATGTCTAGCCTACAGGTTACCATAGGACGCAATAATGAGGGTATGGGCAAAATCCACCGAAAGTTAACTATAGTCATCATAGTGATCAAAACACCAAATTTTTTTTCTCAAAAACGGCTCAAACGATTTTAATTACATTTTTTATATTGATAGCTCCCGATATGGCAATCACACCATAAAATTCCCATTCGTGGGAAAATGGCGAGAGCAGTACAATAAATTATCAAAATTATCGACGAAAAGCGTTTTTGCCGTGGTTTTTTCCTTTTAAACTCCGCTGGAATTATTGTAGAATGTCAAAAAATTCGGTATTGTAGTCCAATCATATACCTAAAGGGTGGGTGTTTAAAAACGCTCATGAGATACATGGGGCTCACTCCAGAAATTACTGAATTTCAACTACTGCCGTTTCGCTTACTGCCAGTTCTAACAGTTATTACCCATTAACTCTGCAAAAGTGATTATTATCCCTCTTCAAAAAATTCGTGTACAGCCTCATTAATTTTCTGTGTACCAATTGCTCATTAATGGTCCTATAATGAGTATGAGCAGCACAATAAATTCCGGAACTGTAAGCGCTACCGCTTCCTGCTGCTGTGACGTGTTGTTTGACCAAGTTCAAAGGAACTAAGTGATGAATGAATTGATTAAATAGAATTAGCCATGTACAAAGCGAATTGACGTAGAGCTAAGGAAAGTTGTGTGTTGCAAAGCACCACATTGTTTTAACACGATATCAGAAAGAATCACAACTCTCAATATACTCGAATTGCGATGTTAAAGGTAATTCAAGAATTTGGCTCATCGAGCGTCCTTTTTCTCGCTTCCAGCAAATCGTTTAAAATTACTAGATCGAGATTGTGCAGTTCTTCTCTACTGTCGGTCAGCTCCTCACTTTGGACAGTTCACATACCAAGTACAGAGATTCTGCGTAGAATGAATTCTTCTCCGCGCTATGACCTCTACGTTCTGAATATAATTCTGCGTCGCGTTCTCAATTACTTGACGTTCGTTGTACGTAATGGGCCATTGAGAACGCATCACCATAAAAGCGTTATTATCATTAGTATTGTCGGAAAGCTCATTAAATTTCCGATCATTCGGGCCAACAAGTCATTTTCCACGCCAGTTTTGACCATACCTTATTTCAGAGGAAACTTTAAAAACGAAAATCAGCCTTTACGTCAGTAGATGCAGTTTTTCACAAGTTTTCAAAATTGAACAGCGCGTCTAATTGGTAAGATATTCTGACCGTAATGAATTTCAATAGAAAAGCAAACAAAAAAGGTTCTAAATTCGCCTAAAGAACGAACTTCCATTGATCACCCTCTCAATGCACAAAGGAGTCAGATGATCCTCACAAATGCGCTTAACTGATAATATTGGACAATAACGATAAAATCTATAATTCGTGAAGCGGATTTTGGTACGAAACATTTTTCGAAAATTCGTTAAAACCGACAGCAACGACCTAAAAATATTTCGCACATATAATTTCATTTTAACGTATTCTCGCTTGCCATTAGGAACCGTTGACATAAAACCCGTTATGATAGGCACACGCTTTACAGGATCGCTCTCGTTTTGGCGGCGAAATGTCGAGACAAGGTCTCCACAACCGTTCGCGTCGTGACGTTCATAGTGACATAACTTGCAAGGCCTTTTAAGCGGCTTATCACGATTTTCTGAGGTGAAAAATAAAAAGGTCAAACTCTCATCACAACGTTTCAACGCTCATACGTAAGGGCTTCCCTATTTCAACTTGGTAGCGAAGAAATAATTTGTGAGACGGCTGAGTCAAATTTTTGTTTGTTGACATGACGTTTTGCGGGAAGGATTACGTAGAGAGATAAATTGAGTGACGTAAAGAAAAGAAAAAAAACACTGGGGCCTTGCGAATGTTGAGGAGTTGTCATTGTGATAAGGAAGCAAACCTGATGTTTGGAAAAACGATACACATTCGCCCATAAAAGTCACGGTTGTATGAAAATATCTGGTGCGTTGCAACACACAACTTTCCTTAGCTCTACAACAATTCACATTGTACATGGCTAATTCTATTTAATCAATTCATTTATCACTCAGTTAATTTGAGTTTGGTCAAATAACGCTTGAAGCATGAAGCGGCAGCGATTACAGTTAAAGAATTCATTGTGCTGCTCGTACTCATTCCAGGACCATTATTGAGCAAATGGTACCCAGAAAATTAATGAGGGTGTAAACACGGATTTTTTGAAGGAGGATAGTAATCACTTTTGCAGAGTTATTGGGTAATAACTGTTAGAACTGGTAGTAAGCGAAACGGCGGTAGTTGAAATTCAGAAATTTCTGGAGTGAGCCCGATGTATCTCATGATCGTTTTTAAATACTCACCCTATACGTATTGGATTGGACTACAGTACTAATTTCTTTAACATTCTACTAACTTTCCAGCGGAGTTTATAAGGAAAAAACCACGGCAAAAACGCTTTTCGTCGAAACTTTTGCTAATTTATTGTGCTGCTCTCGTCATTTTCCCACAAATGGGAATTTTATGGTATAATTATCTTATTAAGAGCTATCAATATAAAAAATTTAATCAAAATCGTTTGAGCCGTTTTTGAGAAACAAAATTTGGTGTTTTGATCACTATGATAACAATAGTTAAATTTCGGTGGATTTTGCCCATACCCTTATTTTTGCGTCCTATGGTAACCTGTAGGCTAGGCATCAAGTTTCAGCTGATTTGGTACGGTGGTTTTCTCTAAAAACTACGCTAAAATCGATTTCGTCGAAAGTTTTGGTAATTTATTGTGCTGCTCTCGTCATTTTCCCACTAATGGGAATTTTATGGTATAATCATGTTAAGAGCTACCAATTAAAAATGTAATCAAAATCGTTAGAGACGTTTTTGAGGAAAAAAATATTTGGTGTTTTGATCACTATGATAACTATAGTTAACTTTCGGTGGATTTTGTTCATACCCTTATTTTGGCGTCCCATGGTAACCTACGGGCGAGATATCAAGTTTGAGCTGATTTGGTACGGTGGTTTTCTCTAAAATTCGTTCACAGACCATTTTCCCAAATAGTGTTATTCGGACTCGGGAGGGTCTGAAACGTAAAGATCTGAAGAAAGCTCAAAATTTTTTTTTCAGCCGATTACATAACTTTCCTTTCTACTTCGTAGAGCCAAGGAAAGTAAAAAGAACGCACAAAACTGCCATAAATACTTTGCTACTAATTCGGTAGAAATAACAGAAAATGAATGAATGACTAATAATTGACAGAACCAAATACTACTGCAGTGAGCGTAATGCAATTAAATTTGTAAAATTTAATTTCATCATTTTCTGTGAATTTGTGATACGCTAAATATATGAGCGCTGTATCTACATTCAACGCATCTCTAGCTGAACGCTTGGCAACGCAAGAGGTGAAAGTATCCTGTGAGTTTGACCAAAAAGCAAGAGCCGTTTTCAAGAAAACTTTTACGTTCGGAGAATTTCATTTTCTGATATATTTTGGCGCACATATCCATTCCCCGACAGTTACGGAATGAGTGGCACAATCCTAAGTGTGGGCATAGGTTTGTGGAAGACGCTTCGTCAGGTTGATCAAATTCACACAGGTATTTATTGAGGAAAACTCAACGTGGGTATTTTTGGAAAACTCAGTTCCGGTAGTTTTCTCCGTTCGATGGACTCAAAGAGGAACATTTATGGAGAAGTGAGTGTCGACTGAAGACAAGTCTGTTTTCGTATCAAAATGGACGTTTCTAAACCCTCTTGAGTGTTGACTAAAGACACTGAGAGTTTGAGTGAAATCGTCGGAACCATAATGTTAAAACTGAACTCTTTGTGCTTCTTAGTCCCCATCACTGTTTGACGTACTTTCTCACAGATCTTTATAAAAAACAAAATCAACAGGTCAAGCTCACAGTGTCCTCCATAAATGTTCGTTGTGAGGAGATAAAATCTCCAATGTGACAAATAAGGACCGAGACAATGGAATTTGAATAACGTTATAAAATAATTTGGAACAACCCACGAAATTTTGGAACCTCAACTACTATCGCCTTTTCCACTAACATTTTTTCACACGGTAAATAATAATGATTCCAACGCAGTAAACGAGAACCCTCAAAAAAAATGTCAAATCATTTTTCTCGAGTAGGTGGGCTCAAATAGATCCCAGATGAAACTTTCGTGTAAAAGAACGATCTTTTAGACCACGTTTAAGGCATAATATGTCCTGGACGACGTACGTACACAGCACATTTGGAATCCCGGTGCCTTGAATCGTAGTGTGAAATTGGAGGGGTGAAGGGGGGGGGGGTGTAAAAAAATTACCCAGATCGAAAACATACGCATCAGAATCATGTTCGGGAGTGAATAATAAACCAAATTCATGTTGGCTGTCCAACACGAGTACATTACCTTCACTCTGTTCGTATATTACTATCACGTTGTTCACTCAATAAAAGTGACGTTAGTAGGAGCAACGCGACAAATCCCACACTCTTAAGCACTACCATTTCCTCTTTAAAAAACTTTGAGTTCTACCAAGTTCATACAAAACCGAGCGAAACCCAGACAGGATTAGTTGCTTGAGCAAAACATCGCTCTATGCACGTAGGGCTAAGGAAAGTTGTTGGGTGCTTCGCACCATTTTGTACGCACGGCGTAACAAAAACGAGCACCACAATAAATTCCAGAACTGTAAGCGTTACCGCTTCGTGCAGCCGTAAGGTGTTGTTTGACCAAGTTTTTTTAAACATTCTAGTTACATTTAAAAAGGATATCTGGTGCGTTGCAACACACAACTTTCCTTAGCTCTACAACAATTCACATTGTACATGGCTAATTCTATTTAATCAATTCACTCACTCAATCAAATCACTCAGTTAATTTGAACTTGGTCAAATAACGCTTTACGGCAGCATGAAGCGGCAGCGATTACAGTTAAAGAATTTATTGTGCTGCTCGTACTCATTCCAGGACCATTATTGAGCAAATGGTACCCAGAAAATTAATGAGGCTGTAAACACGGATTTTTTGAAGGAGGATAGTAATTACTTTTGCAGAGTTATTGGGTAATAACTGTTAGAACTGGTAGTCCATGTATCTCATGATCGTTTTTAAATACTCACCCTATAGGTATTGGATTGGACTACAGTACCAATTTTCTTTAACATTTTACTAACATTCCAGCGGAGTTTAAAAGGAAAAAACCACGGCCAAAACGCTTTTCGTCGAAAATTTTGATAATTTATTGTGCTGCTCTCGTCATTTTCCTACAAATGGGAATTTTATGGTATAATTTTCTTATTGAGAGCTATCAATATAAAAAATGTAATCAAAATCGTTAGAGCCGTTTTTGAGAAAAAACATATTTGGTATTTTGATCACTATGATAACTATAGTTAACGTTCGGTGGATTTTGCTCATACCCTTATTTTGGCGTCCCATGGTAACCTGTAGGCTAGACATCAAGTTTCAGCTGATTTGGTACGGTGGTTTTCTCTAAAAACCGCGCTAAAATCGATTTCGTCGAAAGTTTTGGTAATTTATTGTGCTGCTCTCGTCATTTTCCCACAAATGGGAATTTTATGGGTTAGTTGCCTTATTGAAATCTATCAATATAAAAAATTTAATCAAAATCGTTAGAGCCGTTTTTGAGAAAAAAAATAGTTGGTGTTTTGATCACTATGATAACTATAGTTAACTTTCAGTGGATTTTGTTCGTGCCCTTATTTTGGCGTCCCATGGTAACCTGCGGGCTGGATATCAAGTTTAAGCTGATTTGGTACGGTGGTTTTCTCTAAAAAATCGTTCACAGACACACACACACACACAGACCAAGACCATTTCCCCAAATAGTGTTTTTCGGACTCAGGAGGGTCTGAAACGTAGAGATCTGAAGGAAACTCAAACAAAAATTTTCAGCCGATTACATAACTTTCCTTTCTTCTTTGTAGAGCAAAGGAAAGTAAAAATGTTTTGTGAAAATCGATCAGTCTCTCAATGTCAACACTTTTTTAACCTAAATGTTGCTATTTTGCGCAGTTTATGTTCAATAAAGTACTTCACGAGTAGCACAAAAATAGACACAGGAATCTAAGTATTGAACTTGAGCCAACGTTCGGACGATGCTTTAAAAAGTCAACAGGATGCGGGTTGTATTCTGATGGACGATAAGAACATCCTGCCTGTCGCGAGCGAATAAAATGCCTTCCTGTTTCTAGATACTGAGATAAGCAGCTGTTTTACTCAATTCATCGCTATTTAGAAAACGATTTCGTACGAGTACCGGGGTTGCAGTAGAAACAATATTCCTAGGTTGTGTAGATTCTCTTTTCAATCGGTCAGAATAATATTTTTCAAAACATATGGTTCCCGTTTTCGAAGGTCAAACGCAGAAACGTTAAAGTTCCAAGAACTCCTGATGAGCGAATTACCGTGGATCATCGTGAAATTGAGCTTTTGGCAATTTACTCAGATGCGGTCTGCCTTAAAAACTTGTAGTACCGTTCTCGCTGAATCTGGTAGCTAACGCACGAAATGCCATGGGAATGACCAGTTTCAGTGAAGTTCAGTTTGCTGGGCAGTTTAGGTGCTTAGCTTGACACAACTTTCCTCACCTCCACACACCGTCAGTGACGTTATATTTACAGGCGCTAATGTTCGTTCGACGCATTTCTAAATTGCAAAGTATCGACGTTCGAACAGTCTTCTGGTGTATTTTGATTCATGTATACGAAAACGGTTGGACTGAATTCGCTCAAATCTGATCAAACTGCACATCATGTGAGTTTGGGAGGCCCTTTCTTCAGCTACAAGAGGTGGCGAATGCAGAACTTGTGGATATCCTCCATTTTGTGCCTGGGGTGGTGACGAGTGACACAAAGTGAGACCAGTGCTGTGGGCCCTGGGGATGGTGCAGGGGGGCCATGATCTGAGGACCACGGGAGCCCTTACAATAGGCCCGTTTGTGGCTGCAGTGAGGGTATCACCTGCATCCACTGTTTCAAAAAAAACAAAACAATTATGCTAAAACAAGGGTATGAGTCAGTCCAGAACTAACCATTGTTGTCATAGCGCTCAAATCGTCACATATTACTCTCAAAAATGGCTCTAGCACGATTTTGATTAAAATCGTGTGTGTGGCCAGTTCAAACAACACAACGATAATATACAAAATTCGCCCATGGGAAAATCGGGAGTAACACAATAAATTTTCAAAAATACTGACGAAAAGCTACTTCACTACTGGTTTTTCCGTACAGATCCTACTGTCATCAAAAATTGTGTTCTTAGTGCAATAAGCTACCGACATGATGGTAGTCCAATGACAATTATAAAATAATTAGGGCCATCGCACAAAATGCTAGAACTCAAAGTGTAAATATTTTCCCACTGATTAACTTTTTCCAGTTTTCCAAATGATTCCGGAACAGTAAACACGAACCATGCACTGGTTTCTCAATAAAGGTCTTGGTATAAGTAAAAGCTACCCAATAGATTCTGGAACGTTCAAGTTAAGCACTGACAGTTTCAGCCGAAGAGATAGAATGTTACGTTCTACCGAATTCATACAAATCAAGTGAAAACCTGATAGTAAATCGATAAAAATCACACGACGTACAAAAGGCTGAGGAAAGTTGTGTGGTGCGTTACACAGGTGTGTGATATATGTATATGTGGATACCTAAATACTGAACTGTCTCATATTGGAACCACTTACAATAGAAAATGGAGCTATAGGTGGACTGAGCCACTCTGGTTCGTCAAGCTAGCTTCCATATGACACGATGAAGAGTCATATCTGAGTGCTGCTCACGCATCCAGTTACTTTACTAGACTCAACCTTAATGAGCAAACTTTCAATGCCAATTATTCGCGAACAAAGTGATTATTTATTCATCCATGGACTACACTGCATTTCTTCAGAGAGGAGCCATGTCCCCTGGCCCTACTCTTCTTAGGAAGCTGGATGTCACTAATCATCCGGCTCCTCCATCCTCTTCTGACTGAGCATGAACGAATCCTTCCACAGCTCCCCACCTCGTCTCGTTCTCCAACATCCTACAGACGACTAGGAGCTCCCACGCTGCCTCCTGCAAGCACCTGCGGAGTTCAGCCCACCTGGGACAGGCGAAGAATGTGTGGTGTGCGGCGGTACTGCTCTACTTGGAGAGGATCAGCCCACGACTCTGCTCTGTACAGCAGTATCCCCTCTGCAGCCCTCAGGAGAAGCCAGCAGACACATGGTATTGGCCCAACCACATTGACCATCAACTTAGCAAGATTGCGCCTTTGCTTTCACTGCCTAGACATGTGTATTGGAATTGGACACTCGTCTCGTTTGTTATTCCAACACCTTACTCATCACCATTGGCAACGCATTTATTTATGCCAGCTGGATCTTCAATTCGTCTCCAAAAATGTCGGTAAAATGGTGTCGTGTCGTTTTATCTCGTTCTTAAATGTTTTTCCTTTTTTTGCATTCTATTTTAAATACAAATTATTACTTTAAAACAGTGATCAAATTTCAATAGGTTATGGGCCCAGCACGCTTCCACTGCGAATCTGTAAGTATTAGTATTAGTGCCATGAATTCTTACACAATTGAACCACTGAAGCGGAACAATTTTGATACATGGAAGTTGCAAGCACAAGCTCTTCTCATACGTTCTGGCTTATGGGGCTACGTTTCGGGTACAAAACAAAGACCGGAAAACGAAAGTGGGGATGGCATAAATACTGCAGACTGGGACAAAAATGACTTGAACGCTCGATCGGAATTAATTCTGATAATTTCACCATCAGAATTGAAACAAATAAAAAACTGCCAAACATCGAAGCAAGTTTGGGATACCCTGACGAACATCTATCAAAGTAAGGGACCTGCCCGGAAGGCTACTTTATTGAAATTCCTCATCCTTCACAAAATGAATGAACAGGAAGATATTCGCGACCATTTGAATAAATTATGTGACACCATCGACAAACTTGCAGAAATGGACATCAACATTAATAATGATTTGTTGAGCATAATGATATTGTACTCTCTTCCACCATCATTATGCTGAACAGCAACAGTGATCAAATTTCAATAATGTGCCCAGAAGCTGAGCTTAGTATCCACAGTAATGATGAGATCCCTCACTGCAGGTTTGGTATCTCGGTTTCCCCCACGCTAAATCCTAAAACGTTTGGGATCCGACGTTTCAAGATCACTTCTACCTCGGTCTTCTGGATCGCCAAGCTGAGCCCCATTATGTCCATCTGGGCTTGGATTCAGCACAGAGTCTTGGCAAGCTTATCCTGCGCAAGCTCCACGGTGCAGGCTGCCATCGGTGTAGCGCACGAGGGACGAGCTCATTGGCTGGGCATAATGTAGGCGGTCACATGCAGTGTTCCAGGTCTCCTCCACTTAGCCTCCTGGTGAGCTAAATGTGGAGGATGTCGGGCCACCTCACCGAGTTCAGACATCCAATGTTACCAACAGAACCACCACATCTCTACTTATCCTTGGATAGTAGGAGCCTGTCTTGCTCAACTCAACATACATGTACGATTCAGCGAATGGAGTAATGGAGGAAGTTGTAAAGAGAGGATTTGAAGTTGGGAAGAGAAAACTGAATCCAAACATCGTGAATTTTTTGAAATTTGAATTTGAATTTTCTATTAATTTCCGAAACAACCATTCAAATTCGTATATTAATATAAATACGTTTTTAAAAGTTGAATGCGTTTTAAAAAAGGACTCGTAACAGATCATAAAACAGAACACCCGCTTTTTTATTGTTATATCAATTGTAACTATCAAACAAAATGAGTAATTAGTGTTGCAGTGTATGTCATTAACGCATCAATTATTGAGGAAGTAAAATAAATAACATAAATAACTTGTTCACGACTACAGAAAGACGAAGGCAAATAGCTAACCTGGTGAGGGTAGTTCGTCCAGCACATATCAATGTTCCACAGCCAAGGTTTGTCCCAAAGGCACCACAAGCCGTAGACGAACGAAAACGAGTAATAGGAAAATCTCCATCTAAAATACAAAAACGCACAAAATAATAACAATTAGTGGTGAAAGGTTGAATCGATTGACAAACTTCACGTCTGCCATTCATTCATGCCTCCTTCCAATGTTGTACGATTTTTTCCCAACCCTTTTTTCAAGTTGCCAAGACTGCCATTGCACAGCCAGTGGATCAATTGCAACTGTCAGTCAAGACACGCCTCATGATTGTGACGATGCCATTCGACGATACGTCGTGCAACATAAAAACTTTCTAGTTTGCCAAGTGAAGCAGGATGATTGGGATAATCAATAACCTCCCAGCCAATGTGTAGAAGGCGGGGACTCCTTTAGTATTTCATAACACAGGTAATATTTTTTATTTCCACAGCTAAAATTGAAGAGGAAGGGGCAGCAGGTACGAGTCACTAGAAGCGATTGAAACACAAGTTGAAGCAGCAGTAACCATCCAACTGAACGTGATAGAAGTGGAGGCGTTTCAGGAAGCATTTACAAACTGCTAGGATCGAGGCAGGATTTAAAAACTTCAATCTGCTTCGTACCTGTTAGGCTGAATCTTGATGACTCCTTCTCGAAGAGTTCACACCACGCCTTCACATTCTGTTTTTTCGGCGAGAATTTCTCCACTAGGAAATGCTACAAAATATCTTTTACAGACTCCAGTGGCTTGAAACGTTAAAGACATAACGCCAACTTTGGTACCGACTACCACCTCTTCCAGCATGACGCCTTTGAACTCAAAGTTCTCATCTTCGTCAAGATAAGTGTCTGCGATAACCAGAGAGACCGCAACCTTGACTGACCAATGTTGGCCGCCGTTCTTAATAGCATTAAGGGCTGATTTAACCGGACCCACAGCCGCCAGTGCGCTATGGTAAGCCGAAACCTTCTGGAAATCTTCAGGAATATGGTACCAAATATCTTCATCATACATCCTAATTTGCTTGAGATTCACTACTGTTGTCTTCTTATCCGGTCTTATGTTCTCGAACCACTTTAAAATTTTGGTTGTTTTTTTTTCTGAAATTCTAATTTATAGGTTCACTCTACCTAATTTGCACAAGAGTAATAAACCAGTAAACCGGCAATATAATTTATTGCGACTAATAGGGTAAATCACAAAAGCGAAATTAGAATTTCAAGTAAATTCGTGAAGAGTGAAACTTATGCGTAATGAGAAGCAACTGACAAGAGATAACACAAGCGGCATCTAGGCAAAGAAAAACGAGGTGTCCACTGAGCAATTGGTTCTGGGCGAAGCCCAGAATGCGGCGATCAAATAATGAGAAGGCACTTAGAAATAATTACATATGCACAACCAGAAGCACAATATTAAATATATTCTCGCTTTATGTTGCATGAATCGCGTCAGCGTCATTTATCAATACACTGTGTACATTCCTCACTCCCCTAATTGAACTGCTAAGTTCAATAGTGCCATTGTAGGGCAGGGTCAATCCAAGTACAAATAGTAGAGCCAGGTTTATCCCAGCGCAAGTGCCATAATAGAGCGGGGTCTCTGTCAGGCTAACGCTTTGCCAATCAAACAGATGTGTTAATGGGGAGAGCACAACCCAAAATAGCAACAACGTAATATTCCTCAACGTACAAATGATGGAAAGGTAACACGCATTTTGCAATTACGTTGGACATTGCGAAAATCCGTCCCACGTCAAAATACAATAAATACGTACTAGAACAAGAAATGACGTTCTTGAACCGAGTTGTTTCGCCATTACAACTCTCTATTGCACAATTCTTACCAAAGAACAGTAACTTCTTATTTTATTAGTTGGCAGGGTAAACAAATGGTGTTCTTATTAAGCACAAAAATGACGAAATAAATTGTAAATAATTTAAAATACAATAGTCAGCATTGGTGTCTTGTCTGATAGTTGTGCTGCATTACATGTGTGAGCCCTACTTTTCAATTTGTGCGGTTCAGATCTAAATACAAAAAAATTGTCAGCATCGGTGGTTCTATCTGCATTACACTATCTGATATCTAACGGAGCTCTACGAACTAAAGTAAGATAGTTACACTTCATCCAACGGTTTTATCATCTTCGTATTAAATTAGATTTACGTGGCAACTCTTCATCTAACAGACGCCACGTCACACTAGTTAAGATAAGAGCCATTATACTCATACCACAGGAAACGCAATGACTCAAGATTTTATATGGACAACAAACATGGAATATAACGTGTTATTAAATAGTGGAAATTCATTTCACGTGACAAACTGAGCAGTTAAAATGACGCATATTTACACTAACTGAACAGCGTTACACCTACATTGATGATTAGACCATTATATGGCAGAAAGAGCCACGGGAAGGGTAACATAATCCCTGTATGGGTAAGATGAGGACTGTGGTATTAAGGTGGCTGCAGTCCCTGAGATTTGCAACTATCCCAGTGGTGATTCTTGGCTCGATCTCTCGCTCAGATTGACTCATTGTTTGACGTTCAGGTCACACACTTCAAAATGGTTTATGACACAGCGAAAGGTCTCTCTACACTCTCTTTTATTTAATCAAATCAAAGCACTCAAAGTTCAACTTTCTCTGATCAAAACACCAAATATTTTTTTTCTCAAAAACGGCTTCAACAATTTTGATTAAATTTTTTTTATTGGTAGCTCCCAATATGGCAACTATACCATAAAATTCCCATTTATGGAAAAATGACGAGAGCAGCACAATAAATTATCAAAATTTTCGACGAAAAGCGTTTTAAGCGCGATTTTTTTCTTATAACCTCCGCGGGAATGTTAGTAGAATGTTTAAAAAAATTGGTATTGTAGTCCAATCCAATACCTATAGGGTGAGTGTTTAAAAACGCTCATGAGATACATGGGGCTCACTCCAGAAATTCCTGAATTTCAACTACCGCCGTTTCGCTTAATACCAGATCTAACAGTTATTACCCAATAACTCTGCAAAATTGATTACTATCCTCTTCAAAAAATCCGTGATTACAGCCTCATTAATTTTCTATATACCAATTGCTCAATAATGGACCTGCAATGAGTACGAGCAGCACAATAAATTCCATGACTGTTGGCGCTACCGCTTTCAGTGTTGTTTGACCGAGTTCAAATGAACTGCTTGGTAAATGAATTGATTAAATAGAATCAGCCATGTACAAAGTGAATTGACGTAGAGCTAAGGAAACATGTGTGTTGCAACGCACCAGATATTTTTTCAAGAGAATGAGAAAAGTGGAGAAGACGGTGACAACTATTAAAATAAGCCAGACCTAAGTCAAGTTAGGGAGGCAATCAAGTATGTCAATGAAGAGTTCAGTGGGTAGCTCAACTGTCGATACGTTTTGGGGTCACGTTTAGACCAGCGGAGAGACTAAGCAGATTGAGACCAGGTCATATACCAAAACGTCTAGCTAGTAGGAAAACTCAGACGGATTTGGCGTTTGTCTTTCGTACACTTTGAGAGCGACGAAGGAGGGAATAGTAGTAACAATAAATGGGGAATAAAGGTTTTCTGGTTTAGAGGTTGAGCGTGGAAACAAAAATGAGTGTTCACAATTTATCAAAATGATGTTCCTGGTGACACTTCTCACATTAGTACGATGGTAAAAATTAGCTTTGCTTTGGGGATTGGAGGGGCTCAAAAGAAACAGGAGGCATTAAAGGCCACTTATCGAATCTACATCGAGGCCAATCATCTGAGCGACCACAGGGACAAACCACAGACACAACAGTGGATTGACCAGACCTACCAAACTGGATGAGTGCAAACAGCGACTTAATCAAACAACAATTGGAAATATACTAATAAACTGGTAAAGTTACTCACCCATTTTCACAGAATTTGGAAAGAGTGGATGGTTTTTCTTGAGCTTTGCGAAGTCTCAGCCACCTTTCAACTTGTCGCTCCGACATATCGGTTTGTTTAGCGATGTGTATGACTTCTTTGTACTTCATTCTGTTGTTCAGTTTGTAAGCCTTCTCCAAAAGATCGTTTTGAGCAGCTTTTTTAGGCTTGGTTCCTTTAATACCAAATGACTGCCCGACTGGATTATATACAAACCTGCAATCAAAATGAAGACGTTAAGTAAAACGAAGTGTGAAAAATATTTCTAAAAACTTACTAGGCAGCGATCTCACGCGCGTTTGTATCTGAATGTCGCTGCAAATGACATCTACGGAAAAACGCAACTAACGCTTCTTCTATTTAGAAGCACTCTGTTTAGAATTATGCGCAAGGAGCAGAGTCCCATAACTTCGACACAAAAGAACCTTTGAATAATTATAGCTCATTTTCGAACAATTTTGCTCAATACAATTAACGCAGTGGTTACATACGAAAAATGTGCAAATTCAATTTGTTCACGCTACATTTTCCCGAAGTCTTTCCACCTACTCAGGAAACATTTTTAACAAAAGATTTTTAAGCCGAGTAAGTTGCTATCCTTTCTACTCCGCAAACTAAGAAAAGCAAAAATGTAAGAAAACGTAACCTCATAACGGTTACGACTCATAACTCGAGATGGGTTCAACGTCTAATAAAAAGTACGATTGTTGATGCATTGAAGATGAAGACTCTTATTTTTCTTAGCCTCGCGAAGTACCCAAGAACGTTACGTAATCCACTGCACATTTTTACTTTCCGCTACCCGAAGGGAAGGAAAGTATAGTAATGGGCCCAAAAAAAAATTTGGGTTTTCTTCACATCTTTACGTTTCAGAATTCTGAGTCTAAAAAACCTAATTTCGGCGCGTGGTCCGTGTGTGTGTCTGTACTTCGATTTGCGGGAGAACGGCTGATCCGATTGAGCTGGTTCTTTTTTTGTTTTGTTCGTTATTTTTTGCAGACACCCAAAATAAGGTTATGGACGATTTCGGCGGATTGGAAGGGAAGGTGGGGGACGAAAATGTACCAAAAACTAGGGGTTTTCGCATTTTTCTCGAAAACGGCTATAACGATTTTGATTAAACTTTCACATTATCTTCTACTAATCAATACCTAACTTTTCTTCTCTATACATATCTCCATGAGAATACGGTGAACGGAGATATAGGCCTATGAAGCAAAAATAGGTTTTTAACGCTTTTTGGCAAAACGGCTTCAACGAGTATTACCAAACATTCAAGATGTTTTCAAATAGTTAATACCTACATATTGTTCTCAATAAATGTTCCTCTGACAATCCATTGAACAGAGATAAAAATCAAAATGTGTCGAAAATAACGTTTTTTTCGAACATTGCCGTAAATTCCAGGGCAACTTTTTCACCAGATGTGATAAATTTTAATGGAGTGTCTTTTAGTCACCCATACCAACATTTCGTTCCTCATAACTATTTCTGTATATATATGTTGAACGGAGATATAAGCCAAGTTAACTCAGAAAACGAGATTCGTCGAATATTAATTTATCGGTATTCCAATTTTCTCAGAAACGGCTCTAACGATTTCGATCAAACTTATTAAGAACTCTCAACTAACTAGTACCTACATTTTGTTCTCTATAAATGTTTCTGTAGAAATGCGTTGAACGAAGATATAGCGCCCGCAAATGTAGGTGGTGTTCGAAATTACTGGAGTGGCGGAAAGTCGTGTGTTGCTACGCACCAAATATTTTTAGTTTCTATCATATTAAAGGCTTCAGAGAGCTAAAAACACTATTTGGGAAAATGATCTGCTTGCGTGAATGCGAATAAAAAGGAACAACTCAAATTCGATATTCAGCCTCCAGATCGACACTGGTCGCCAAAATTACGGACAGACCAAAAGAGGTCAACACTAACTATACCTTTCTTAGTGACAAATACAAATGTGTCTTTTATAAAAATACTAAACAGCTTTAACGATTTTTTATTAAATTTTTCGATTTACATGGGGATGAGGTAAGCTGTCTGGATGTGTCGGACCAGATAGTTTCATTAAATATCTGGTGCGTAGCAACACACAACTTTCCGCCACTCCAGTAATTTCGAACACCACCTACATTTGCGGGCGCTATATCTTCGTTCAACGCATTTCTACAGAAACATTTATAGAGAACAAAATGTAGGTACTAGTTTGTTGAGAGTTCTTAATAAGTTTGATCGAAATCGTTAGAGCCGTTTCTGAGAAAATTGGAATACCGATAAATTAATATTCGACGAATCTCGTTTTCTGAGTTAACTTGGCTTATATCTCCGTTCAACATATATATACAGAAATAGTTATGAGGAACGAAATGTTGGTATGGGTGACTAAAAGACACTCCATTAAAATTTATCACATCTGGTGAAAAAGTTGCCCTGGAATTTACGGCAATGTTCGAAAAAAACGTTATTTTCGACACATTTTGATTTTTATCTCTGTTCAATGGATTGTCAGAGGAACATTTATTGAGAACAATATGTAGGTATTAACTATTTGAAAACATCTTGAATGTTTGGTAATACTCGTTGAAGCCGTTTTGCCAAAAAGCGTTAAAAACCTATTTTTGCTTCATAGGCCTATATCTCCGTTCACCGTATTTTCATGGAGATATGTATAGAGAAGAAAAGTTAGGTATTGATTAGTAGAAGATAACGTGAAAGTTTAATCAAAATCGTTAGAGCCGTTTTCGAGAAAAATGCGAAAAACCCTAGTTTTTGGTACATTTCGTCCCCCACCACCCCCCTTCCCGTCGGCCGAAATCGCCCATAACCTTTTTTTTTTTTTTACTCGAGGGCGTGTGGGACAAGTCCCTTTGTCACTGCGGCCGCATATGGGCCTATTGTGACGGCCCTTTCTTAGTAGAAGGCGTCGTCAAAGCTGAGTATGTCCTTCACCGCAGATTCCGCCATGATTTGGGGTTCAGTGGTCCCCTGACCGAAGTATTCAAAGCGTTTTGCTGCCAAGGCAGGGCACTCACATAAGATATGATCTGCTGTCTCGTCCTCCTCACCACAGAGTCTGCATTCCACCGCCTCTAAGATACCCATCTTATTGAGGCAGGTGAGGAAGCTTATCAGTACTCTCAGATCTTGTCTAGAGAGTGTCAGCATCGCCTTCGCCCTTTGACAGGAAGGCGTGACAAGCCTTTTCGCCTGTGTTAGTTGTGGCTGGCGATGCCAATGGGCGCCATTTTCCTGTATCTCCCATCGAGCAACCAGACGGTTCAGGTGACTTTTCGTCATACCTACGTGTGGTTCAGGCCCGATGGGTAGGGATTCTGTACCCCTTTTCGCAAGGCAGTCAGCCTTTTCATTGTCCTCATGCCCCCTGTGAGCCGGCACCCAAATGAGGGAGAGCCTGTTACAGCTTGAGCGCATGGAGGCATTCTCATGCCAGCTTAGACCTAAAACTATAGGCTGCGATGGCCTTTAAGGCGGCTTGGCTATCTGAGAAAATGTAGATCCGCTTGCCCTTGAGTCCTTTGTTCAGGATCTCTTCTGCGATCTCTTGGGTTTTGCCCATTGTTCGCGGCTGCTTATTCAGTCAGTATGCTGTCCTTATTCACAGCTGGCCACAGACATGCCCCTGGGGACAATGCTGTGGCCGTTCCACTATCCACAACCCGTGGTCGCGCCTGGTAGCATGGGCCCTTTGGGTAGCGGAAAGTAAAAAAGTGAGAAGAAATAGTAGGTGAGACGCATCACACAACTTTCCTTGGCATTACGTGCACAGCTGTCTACAAGAAAAACATAATACAAATTTTTAGTGCTGTTTTTGATAAAAAGTTTTTAGTAGTTTTGATCATCATGGTAACTATAATTAGTTTTGAGTGGATTTCGCTCACATCCTTATTTTGAAATCCCATGGTAATCGACGGGCTAGGTATCATGTTTGCGGTGACTTGAATTAGCGCTAACAGTGGTTTTCGGACTCAACAGACTTTAAAATGTGAAGATCGAGCGGGAACTCTACATTTTTTTGTTCAGTCGATTACATAACATTCCTTTCTACTTCGTAGGGCCAAGGAAAGTAAAATCGGGTGCGTCAGCAATGCCAAGAAAGAATATACACGTACTTTTCAACGGTTTATATATTCTTTACGGTTTCAATGGGTAAATGTTAGTTCCATCTAGAACCGTCAGTCGGTGTTTTAAATGTGGCAATCATAACTTCGGTTACTTTCCAGGTTCCCGGATTGCCCCAATTTTCAGAGCTTATTTTATCAAATCGCCACCGATCCAGCTGATGGTGTTAACTTGTGATTAGCTCGTTTGGCCGAGTTTAGTTCCTACTTCAGTTCTAACGTAGTTCAGTTCAATCGCGATGTTTCACTAGCTAAATTCCTAGCCAATGAGCCTGTCAACGAACTTCAAACACGTCCTAACTTGCAAACAGCCTGTCAACGGTCTGAAAGGACGATTAGATAAGCCATTAAGAAGGAGTCTAAAAGATTAGTTTCGTGCTCAAAAAGAAGGTTACTGCGAGGTAAAATATTCAACAAGGGGCTTAATGAGACGCCAGGCGGTTTTAAGGTGAGATTACTTCATACCAGCCACTCCCAGGAATAGACCACGAGTAGAATTTCAATTTACACGAAGTTAGGGCATCACCGGAAGTATTGTCCACGAACCTACAATTCAAAACTAATACTTCACGATATTGGCTCATTACATAAGATTTCTACCGTCGCCCGTAGCCGAAGCTGATTCAACTTGAAAACCTTGAAACGGACGTAAGTATGCATAAGTATAAAGGCATCACAGTAGGATACTTACAATTCGAGTAAATACCGAAGAAGTAACATTCCCAGAGCCATTGGCAAGGGGTAATAAAGGTGCGTATGATCCGTATACCGCACTTTTTCGTTCGGCACCAAGTCGGCCCATGTTACGTTGGGCGGTAACCAAACTTTAGGAGTCCAAAAACAATCTAACAAGTACCGAAGAGCCGCCATAGAGCACTAAGTTGGAAACCGTAGAAGGCACTAAAAATCGATCAAAAGCGGTATACACACGGGTAAGTAAGTGAGAAAAACTTGAAGTACATTATAAGAAACGGTTCTTCGCAATCCTCGACATATTTAAACACTTTTTATAATTATGGGATCGACTAGGAAGTACGATAGCAGCTGACAATTTTGGCTAAACGCGCGATCAAAATACACAACACCAACACGGCAAGCGATTGAGCACGAAAGTTGAGTCAACTCCAGTTACAACTAATTTGAGCGTGACAACTTGATAATGCGACTCGATGATGGCAACACTGTTCGTTCCGCCCGTTTCACCTTCTTCTTGTTCGTTGTGCACACCGCACAGACATAGGTTAGCGATGTCTTGTTGAAAGCCCCTTTTCATATATTTTTCTTTCTGTTATTTTTTGACAGAAATCCAATTTTTATAGTATTCGCACTTCTTAATAAAAACTAGCATTTAAACATATTTTTCGACCATCGTTAATAAAATCGCCGAAAAGAGGTGGGTAGAATTTTTGTTTGAATTGAACGAATAATAAAAATATCTGGTGCGTTGCAACACACAACTTTCCTGAGCTCTACGTCAAATCACTTTGTACATGGCTATTTCTACTTACTCGTTTCATTTATCACCCAGTTCATTAGAACTTGGTCAAACAACACTTCATGGCAGCAGGAAGCGGTAGCGCTTACAGTTCCAGAATTTATTGTGCTGCTCGTACTCATTCCCGGATCATTATTGAACAATCGGTACATGGAAAATTAATGAGACCGTAAACATAATTTTTTTTGGAGAGGGTAGTAATCACTTTTGCAGAGTTATCGGGTAAAAACTTTTAAAACTAGTAGTAACTGAAATGATGGTAGTTGAAATTCCGGAATTTCTGGAGTGACCCCCTTATATCTTATGAGCGTTTTTAAATGCTCGCCATATAGGTACTGGATTGGAATACTACACCAATTTTTTTTAACATTCTAGTGATAATTCAGTGTAGTTTTTTAAGAAAAAAACCGCGCTAAAATGCATAGTCGTCGAAAAGTTCGATAATTTATTGTACTGCTCTCGTCATTTTCCCAGGAATGGGAATTTTGTGGTATAATTTTCTTATTAAGGTCTGTCAATATAAAAAATGTAATCAAAATCGTTAGAGCCGTTTGTAAGAAAAAAAATTTGGTGTTTTGATAATTATAGTTAACTTTCGGTGGATTTGACTCATACCCTTATTTTGGCGTCCCGTGGTAGTCTGCGGGCTAGATATCAAGTTTGAGCTGTACGGTGGTTTTCTCTAAAAATCGTTTAGCCGTTCTCCCGCAAATCGAACTACAGACACACAGGTCTGTTTCCTTATTTGATGACTGTTCCTAAACCCTTGGCGAGGGTTATATCAGTCGTGGAAGTTGCGGTTTCGCTAATATGCAAGAGGCCGGCACCTGCAGCATCCACCGAAATCAGACCTGTGGAGGTACGGCAGGTATTTGGTCGTTAGCCAGTCTCCTGGTAGAGAGCTGTTGCTCGTGTTTTACCGCGAGGAGGTGACCACCTGAGGAATCCCGTACCATCTGGGAGGAGTTCTTAATGTGGTTCCCTACCTGATCTTACTGTTTACTTGTGTGGCAAGTTTCAAAAGGACAGATCAACTATGACCGCGTTTCTTAGCCATCACCTTCTTTGCGAACTTTGCAAAATGGTTATAGGCTTCCTTTGTAGCAGTCAATGCTGCTAAGTTCGTATGCCCTCCCAACAACCGTCGCTCACTGTTGTAGAAACTACAGTGGAGCAGCACATGGTTTCTTGTTTCCTCCGCACTGGAGGCGCAAGACGTGCATGAGGGAGAGTCTTTCAGAGAAAAGAAGTGGAGCCGCATTGAAGTCACCATGTCCCGTGAGGAACTAGCTCGTCCAGTGGTCTGGCACAACCCATTTTCTTGCAAGACGTTCACCGGGTGTTTTGGAAGAACTCATACGTGTCACGTCCCTTTGACGAGGATTCCCATCTCGCTTGCCATCTCTCTAACGCCCATTCGTCAATGGCGGCAAGTGGTGACATCCACACTGAGTTCAGCCCACAGCAGGGGAAGCTCCCGTTGCACTCTCCACTTGTCAACCATGCACTCAACAGCCAAATCAACTGGAACTGACCAGTGATCACCTGGACTGCTTCTGTTGATACAGTCTTGTAGGCCTTGGTGGTCCACAGGAACGCAGATCTCTGGGATTGGGCCAATACTCTCTTTTGATTGACTGTTAGTTTGCTACCCCAGACAACGGGGCAGTAGCCAATCACACCTAGATAGATGGCCTTATACATGAGGATAGTGTCGTGATAACACACACCCCAAGTGGCCTTAGTAATGGCACGCAGTGAGGCAAACCTTGCAATGGCAGTGCCTTTAAGGGGCTGGAGGTGTTGGTTGAAACCCTCAATCACCTATATTCACTCCTAAATACTTGACGTGCTTTTCAAGAAGGAGC
Source organism: Pachypeltis micranthus (assembly GCA_020466155.1). NCBI lineage: Eukaryota > Metazoa > Arthropoda > Insecta > Hemiptera > Miridae > Pachypeltis > Pachypeltis micranthus. The sequence continues at coordinate 65,354,053 of CM035770.1, forward strand.
CTGTACATTTAGCTTGCAGATTAAAACGGAATGCCTTTATAGGAAAGTGCGCAAATTCGGCTCAAAACCTACTATAGTTATCGTAGTGACAAAACCTCTAAATACTTTTTTCTATCAAAAGCGATTTGTATTAAATTTGACAGCCCTAATAGTCCAGGAGCCGAGGGCTAAAAACGTTGACCGTTGAGTTGAAAGTTGGTTACTATTTTTTCTGATAGTTCTCTCAATGTTTGGTAAAACCCCGCTTCTCTGCTCTCTCTGAAATATGGACTAAGAAAATGGCGACTCATCAAAAAAGTCAAAATTTGACTTATTAGTTGATAGTTACAATATTTACCCCAATCGAGGAATTTGCTTGTACTTTCCAAATTCACAACTCTGCTACCTCCCATGCTTGGCCATTACGTTGCAGAGTCAATCAAAATTCGTCGAATTTTAAACCAAATTTTGTCTTATTTGTTGACATCGGACATTTTTATGGTGAATTCGCATCAAGTTACTAAGTCGAAAAACCCGAGTCTGCCACTATAGTATTATGGACTTCGACTTGCAGACGACATCAAAATTTGACGAAATTTTGGTCAAGAAATGACCTACGGAGTTGAAACTTGAAATTTATGTTACGAATAGGTGAAGTACTTTAAGAATTACCTTATCTGCTTTCCTCATTTTGAGGACTCTTTCGAGCAGACGACATCAAAATTTGATGAATTTGATGGCCCAAAAATTGACTTATTAGTTAATACTTGCAAACGACGTGAATGAGTTCCACATCCATCAGCTTTACTATAAAATGTTATCTGCCACCTCAAAAACGTGGCATTTTCAAAGCAGAGTCGCTGAAATAGAATTATCCAGTATTAAAAAAAAAAAATTAAAAAAAAACTAAATAGTTGACAGCTGAAAATGACGTGAATCGCATCTATAGCCACTCAGTAAACTATTAAGTAGCTAGATAACTACCTTCAAACTGTGTTCATACTGCAGGCTCCACTTCTGGGCTAAAACTACTAATTATATATTTGAAGTATATTCTGCCTCGATGGCACATAAGAAGAATATTACACAATCTCCTCAGTATTCCTGTATACCTTTAGTGGATGGGAAGTAAAACCCATTAGTACGCATATAATATGCGTTATAACATTTTATTCCTGATTTTAACAAAACACGTTCATAAAATAACTGGTGCGTAGTAACACACAACTTTACGCGACCCCGTAAATACGAAGACCTGCTACATATAAATAACCTAATGGTAGCTTCGAATTTTCATGTGTGGGGAAATGACGAGAGCAGTTCCATAAATTCAAATTAATTGTTGATTAATTTTCAAAAATTTCTATGAAAACTGACTTTAGTGTAGTTTTCCTTGAAAAATCCCTCTCATATGACACCAGCGTTCTCTCTAGAATCGTGTGGTCAGTCCAATGAGTTAGCTATAAGTGGTAATTTAATGACGGTTACAGAATGATCACAGACACCCCATAAAATGCAGGAATTCAAATTACGGACGTTCCTTTGCGTGCGTGCAGTGCGTTTTCAGTCTTTTGGCTGAAAAAACGGATTACGAACAAAAATATCTGGTGCGTAGCAACACACAACTTTCCGCCACCCCTTTAAGTTCGGACACCACCTACATATGCGGGCGCTATATCTTCGTTCAACGCATTTTTACAGGAACATTTATGGAGAACAAAATGTAGGGACTAGTTAGCTGAGAGTACTCCGAAAGTTTGATCGAAATCGTTAGAGCCGTTTTTGACAAAATTGGAATACCGATAAATTAATATTCGACAAATCTCCTTTTCCGAGTTAACTTGGCTTATATCTCCGTTCAACATATATATACAGAAATAATTATAGAGCACGAAATGTTGGTATGGGTGACTAAAAGACACTCCATCAAGATTTATCACATCTGGTGAAAAAGTTACCCTGGAATTTACGGAAATGTTAGAAAAAAGGTTATTTTCGACACATTTTGATTTTTATCTCTGTTCAATGGACCGTCACAGGAACATTTATTGAATAGAATATGTAGGTATTAACTATTTGAAAACATCCTGTGAGTTTGGTGAAAATCGCTGAAGCCTTTTTGCCAAAAAGCGTAAAAAACCTATTTTTGCTTCAGGGGCCCATATCTCCGTTCACCGTATTTTCATGGAAATATGTATGGAGAGTAAAAGTTAGGTATTGATTAGGAGAAGATAATTTGAAAGTTTAATCAAAACCGTTAGAGCCGTTTTCGAGAAAAATGCGAAAAACCCTAGTTTTTGGTACATTTTCGTCCCCCCCCCTTCCCATCGGTCGAAATCGTCCATAACCTTATTTTGGTGTCTATAAAAAATAACGAACAAAACAAAAAAAGAACCAGCTCAATCGGATCAGCCGTTCTCCCGCAAATCGAACTACAGACACACACACACACGGACCACGCGCCGAAATTAGGTTTTTTAGACTCAGTAGGGTTTGAAACGTAAAGATCTGAAGAAAACCCAAATTTTTTTTGGGCCGATTACTATACTTTCCTTCCCTTCGGGTAGAGAAAGTAAAAACCGTGTTGATTGTCTAATGAATTAAGTACGCGCTGATATTGCAACATAATTAGGGTTAGAAAAATAAATTCCGGAACCTTAAGCCCGAAAAGAACTAAGGTCGTTTGAACGGACTGAAAAACAATGCATTAGTGGCTAGAGCGATACAAATCTTTGAATACAAATGAAGGGCACTGGGGAAAAACGACTTCAATCCACTTTTTGGTCAAAACGAGTCTGAGGTGCCATCGAGTAGCATTTTGGAAGTACTATAATATGACTGATTCGAAAAATGACTAGAGTGACTTGAGTCCATAGAAATAAGCGTAAGAACATCCGCCCTGCTATGGAAAAACGACGTGAGTCGTATTCTACACTTACGACGAATCTATTGCTCGAAAAGGAGCTGACGACGTTTGTTCAATGATGCACCACTTCTTTTGCCAAATTTTGCCAATGGAGGTTAGGGAGCTGGCTGTGACTCGTGTTCTGGGCAAAACAAGAACTTCACTGTTATACGATTTTTACACTATATGGTTGTGCAAGAGAAACGATTCGAAACAGTGCAAGTTATTTTCCCGATACGTGGCCATTCCTACCTTGAATGCGATCGGAACATGAGTCTTATTAGTAGAAAAAACGTACACAGAGACGACAGATGACTGGAGGGAAGAATTCAAAAGCTGTCGTATAAAACCGAACCCATTCCAAGTAATTGACTGTGAACGAAATTTGGAATTTCAAAATTGGACTGTCTTTCTTTCTCCATTATACGCTGCAAAATGCCCCTTCCCTACCCGGCCGGTCAGAATACTGAAATTCGGAAATGAAAATCCCAGTAAGGTTCTGCACAAGGCAGCATTCACGGGTATGTACCAACAATCTCCGCTATTTGCGAAAAAGTCCACAAAAACCACATCAAGAAGGAGGACGTCAAACAGCGCGGTGATGTTAACCAAATTGTGCACAGGTCAGATACCTATCAAGAAAGCAAAGTGGGACGATTTACAAGCGCTTACATCATTCCTTGTAAAACCAGAAGCTAAGGGCTTCTACCGACTTTTGACATACATCAACCAACCAGAAGAAAGTGAGGACGAATACGTTGATAATCCACCGATTGACGCCTAATGCCGGGGAAAAGTGACATCAGTCCGTATATTCCTGAGAATATTTTCAAAATTTGAAAATTTGATTTTCCTCAAATTCCGTCTGACGGGACACAGGTCATTCTTCCCCAGTGCCCATCAAATGGGAATGCGGAATATTGTGCGATGCGCCGTTGAATCGTTTTCTACTTAATTTTTATCCCGTTGCAATTTGTTATTGCTCATTTTAAAAAGCTCGACTGGGGAGGTTCCCTAGAATAATCTGTTTCAATAAGCTTTTTTCCAATAGTCGGCATCACTATCTTCTTCCTCTCAGCTTCCGGTCGCCCTAAACTTTATCGCCATTCATTTCCTTTGCTCGTACGTTCGTAATTTCAGTCAGTGGCGAACGTTTTTCGACGAATTTTATAATGACGGTTAACTTGATTCAACCGTTCATCTACGTTTGCTTCGTATTTGCTCTGAGCGAAGTTTCAGGTTACGGAACCAAGGAAGACGAAACAGTCTGCCCTCACGTCAAAGGAGCCCGTAATTTCGATTTAGCCAACGTAAGTTAACATTGGAAAATTGCTTTGAATCGAGAGTAGCGAAATGGAATAAATGGAGATTTATTCAACAGCGTAATTCTTTTTAGGCCGTAAAAATGATCGAATAATTCTTGCACAAATATTGTTTATGAATTACTTGTGGACCTGGTCATCTTCTGTTCAATTAATATCAACGAGCTACAAAATGAAAAATATCTTCAAGTTATATGGAAAATAGAGTGATAATTTATTACGTAAACATCTATTCAGAGAAAGACCAGAGACTTGCAGGATGTCGTAATAACTTACGCCGAATAAAAGTAGAAAATGACCTTTTCGGCCGTTCATGCGCGTTTTTTACTTTCCACTACCCCAAAGGGAAAGAAAAATAGTTATCGTGTTAAAAAAAGGGTTTTCTTCAAATCTTTACGTTTTGAGGCCTACTGAGTCTAAAAAACCTAATTTCGGCGCGAGGTCCGTGTGTGTGTGTGTCTGTAGTTCGATTTGCGGGAGAACGGCTGATCCGATTGAGCTGGTTTTTTTTGTTATTTTTTGTAGACACCAAAATAAGGTTATGGGCGATTTCGGCCGATGGGAAGAGGGGGGGGGGGGCGAAAATGTACCAAAAACTAGGGTTTTTCGCATTTTTCTCGAAAACGGCTCTAACGATTTTGATTAAACTTTCACGTTATCTTCTACTGATCAATACCTAACTTTTCTTCTCTATACATATCTCCATGAAAATACGGTGAACGGAGATATAGGCCTATGAAGCAAAAATAGGTTTTTAACGCTTTTTGGCAAAACGGCTTCAACGATTATTACCAAACATTCAAGATGTTTTCAAATAGTTAATACCTACATATTGTTCTCAATAAATGTTCCTCTGACAATCCATTGAACAGAGATAAAAATCAAAATGTGTCGAAAATAACGTTTTTTTACTTTCCGCTACCCGAAGGGAAGGAAAGTATAGTAATCGGCCCAAAAAAAAAAGTTGGGTTTTCTTCAGATCTTTACGTTTCAGACCCTACTGAGTCTAAAAAACCTAATTTCGGAGAGAGGTCCGTGTGTATGTCTGTGTGTATGTCTGTGTGTATGTCTGTGTGTATGTCTGTGTGTGTGTGTGTCTGTAGTTCGATTTGCGGGAGAACGGCTGATCCGATTGAGCTGGTTCTTTTTTGTTTTGTTCGTTATTTTTGTAGACACCAAAATAAGGTTATGGACGATTTCGGCCGATGGGAAGGGGGTGGGGACGAAAATGTACCAAAAACTAGGGTTTTCGCATTTTTCTCAAAAACGGCTCTAACGATTTTGATTAAACTTTCAAATTATCTCCTACCAATCAATATCTAACTTTTCTTCTCTATACATATCTCCATGAAAATACGGTGAACGGAGATATAGGCCTATGAAGCAAAAATAGGTTTTTACGCTTTTTGGCAAAACGACTCAAGCGATTTTCACCAAACTCACAGGATGTTTTTAAATAGTTTATACCTACATATTGTTCTCAATAAATGTTCCTCTGACACTCCATTGAACAGAGATAAAAATGAAAATGTGTCGAAAATAACGTTTTTTCGAACATTTCCGTAAATTCCAGGGTAACTTCTGACCAGATGTGATAAATTCTAATGGAGTGTCTTTTAGTCACCCATACCAACATTTCATTCTCTATAATTATTTCTGTATATATATGTTGAACGGAGATATAAGCCAAGTTAACTCAGAAAAGGAGATTTGTCGAATATTGATTTATCGGAATTCCAATTTTCTCAAAAACGGCTCTAACGATTTCGATCAAACTTTCGGAGTACTTTCAACTAACGAGTCCCTACATTTAGTTCTGAATAAATGTTTCTGTAGAAATGCGTTGAACGAAGATATAGCACCCGCATATGTTGTTGGTGTTCGAACTTAAAGGGGTGGCGGAAAGTTGTGTGTTGCTACGCACCAGATATTTTCGAACATTTCCGTAAATTCCAGGGTAACTTTTTCACCAGATGTGATAAATTTTAATGGAGTGTCTTTTAGTCACCCATACCAACATTTCGTTCCTCATAACTATTTCTGTATATATATGTTGAACGGAGATATAAGCCAAGTTAACTCAGAAAAGGAAATTTGTCGAATATTACTTTATCGGTATTCCAATTTTCTCAAAAACGGCTCTGACGAGTTCGATCAAAGTTGCGAATGACTCTCCCTACTAACTAACTAGTCCCTACATTTTGTTCTCCATAAATGTTTCTGTAGAAATGCGTTGAACGAAGATATAGCGCCCGCATATCTAGTGGTGTTCGAAAATGTAGGGATTGCGGAAAGTTGTGTGTTGCTGTATCTTTGTTCCACGCATTACTACGGCAAATTATATGAAGAATAAAATGTAAGAACTAGTGAGTTCAGAGCACTCCGTAAGTTTGATTGAAATCATTAGGGCTGTTTTTGAGTTTGCTCGTTTTCCGAGCAATCATGGCTCATATATCTGCTCAACACGATGATACAGAAATAATCAGAGAAGGAGGACTAAACGCATGTATGAGTTGCTAGAACTATCTGTAAGAGTGATGAAATCCATAGAAACAGTTACTCGGGAAATTACAAGAATGTTCAAAAAACATGATTTTCCACACATTTTCATTTTTATCTCGGTTCAATGGACAGCGGAACATTTATTCAGGACAACACTTAGGTATTAACTATTTTAAAACATCCGGTGAATTTGTTGAAAGTGAAAGCGTAAAAAACGTATTTTGGCTTCATAGGTCTATATCACCGAATTTTCATGGAGATATTTGTAGAGAAGAAAATTTAGGTACTATATGAAAGTTTAATCAAAATTGTTAGAGCGGACCACGGACACACGGAAATGAGGTTTTTCGGACTCGGTAGGCCTCAAAACGTCAAGACCTGAAGAAAGTTGAACTTTTTTCGACTTGATCACTATATTTTCTTTTCTTACCCTTTGGGTAGCGGACAGTAAAAATGATTGGAACACAACCTTCGAATTTGGCTTACATAAGGAACGTGTGAAACGATTAAGTCGCAACAACTCAAGAACAGCGTAGAATGTTAATGAGTAGGTCGTTAATTCCATTAGATTTTTTTTTAATTTTACGTCGCTTTTTAAACAAACCCTGAATTTCAAACGTCTTGTATGTGACTCAAAGGGCCTCGCAACATCAGTTTTTTTATGGACCTAATACTTTGTTTAGGTTCAGGTTAAGAAAAAAAAGAGGACCTGAAATTAAATCCAGCGATACCAAAGGGAAAAAAATTAATTAGTCCTAAAATTGAGACGAAGACGGCGTCCATACAGAGACAACGTTCAAGAGTTATTGCAGTTGTGATTAGCCTAAAAAGCAGTTTAGTGTTCATCAGATTTTCTCGTTTGTTGAGCCATTCAAAAACGGATAAACGGAATTTTCCCAATTTTCTAGACGTTAACGATTCGAACAATACAAATTTCGGCTCTATAAATATTTCTCTGACTCTCCTTGAAAGAAGAGCCAAATTGTGACATTGAAACTATTTTTTCTAACACTTGCACTTTTATCGTAACGTCTGTTGTCACGCATCACACAGCTTTCCTTAGCTCTGCATGCGTTCCTCACGTGGAAATAATTCGATCGGTTCTTCTCACAGTTGATACGAACCTGATCGAACTCGAAGTAGTGCTTCAGATTACAGAATTTATTGGGTTGTTCCGGTTTCTGTCAACTACTTCCTGAAGTAACCATTTCATCGGTAATCTACGAGACTGTCAAGATCATTTTTTTGCGTGAACTATTGTTGAAGTTAAGGGAAACGTCTCTTAGGAGTTAGTCAAAGAAGGGATTTTCCGTAATTGCGTGAGTTTTTCTTAATTATTTCGTCACCGTTCTTTAAGTACCGTGTGTTTTGAACACATAAGACTATCAACACGAACTTAGAGCGCTGTTTTCATGTGAGCGGGGCTTATAAGTTACTCTGGCTCATAAATCGTCAAGTTGCTGGGGTGGTCAATAAATTGTCCAGCCCTCTTGCTACTGATTGTCTTCGATGTGGCTCATTATCATATCCGTTTCACCAATCTATTTCATGTGGCAACTAAAGCAACCAACTACCCGTTTAACAACCACATTCATCGAGCTCTGCGATCTTTGGATTCGCTTCCACACTATGTATCTTCCGACTCCCTCTGGCAAATTAATTGCAGGCTGGTGGATTCCAATTGACAGTCATTTTTTTAGAATAGTGGTAAATTAAATGAGATTATATTTTTTATTACTAAGTGTGACGTTCTGTCCCTCGCATATTTCAATAAATAAATAAATTATGATCTCCATCTCGGTTTTCTCGAAATTTCCAAAAACGAATCAATAATTTTGATTAAACTGACGCTATACTATTCACGGAGCAATATGTGCGCCTTCGCTCTTCTCAAAGGTATATTAGAACGCCGTTGCATGTAGTCATTGCGGGCGAATAGCGTGCTAAGTCACGTAGGAGCGAGGAATGTTGAGTGATGCGTTGCACCTGTCAGGATTCTGAATCACCTATCATTCTGAATCAGGATTTCATGGACCTTGATAAGATATTCAGTGTACATTGAGCCCACTAAATAAATGTTAGGGCACTGGTTTGAACGCGAGTAGGAGAACGAGGGTTTGGTAAAACGTGAGTGGTTTTGTGTGATTAACATAGATCATTACGTTGCGAACACTCGCCTTTCTAATTGGTAGGGAATATCGGCGGAGTAAACACAGTAACACAATTAGGGTTTTTATTACATTTATTTTAGTTGATAAGTTGATTTTTGTATTTTCGCGTTATCCGATTCGTGAGTTGGATTTAACGAGAATTATTTATGTCAAACAGTTGTTGGGCTCCTCGTGGTACGTGATTCAGTACTACGCAGCCTCAGAAGAAGATGTAGTTTACAAATGTATGAGAACTACGTTTTCAATGCCAGGAGGCGAAGGAGCACTGAAAATGGAGTTGAACATTACCTTCAGCTTTGTGGACGATCCCGATAATGAGGTGCTAATGGGCAATATCACCTACATCGTCCCCGACATGAGCAACCCTTCTCATTGGATACACACCGAGGACCCGTGTAAGTTAATGACGTTTCGAAGCTAATTAATTCGTCTAGTGTGCTCATTTTGCGCAATAATCGGCGCTTGTATTCGCATAACGATCAATCAAAAGGCATTTGCAAGTCAATTTTCCCCCAAGGGCGATGTCTCAGCACGCGTCGAATTGGTCGGAGTTTGGGAAGGTAAATAATCTACCGTTTGACACAGAACCTACGCTTTTTTCCAATCAGTTTCTCCTTCTATAGAGAGTCATACGATTTTTTGAGTGTTGAGTTTGATTTGTGTTTACTAATCTGAAGTTATAAGGAAAACACTGAAAAAATACCGCAATTTCTGGGGATGCTCCAAATTATCTCAGCTCAGACTACTAAATTATTGTGAGAACGCTAAAACTGTCGACATTTTGCATGATATCTCAGTTATCTTAGATTCTATACCCGTCCAGCATGGGTCTCCAGAACAGCATGGTTTCATTCGGGTCCGTTCTAGTAATAAATCTTCTCCTTTCCAGGAGTTTGTTCTGCAGGCCTTTGTGGAGGGCGATGATCAGGTGGATATGTTTTCCACCAAGGCTTTGATCGGCTTCCTCACAATACTATTATTGGAGTTATTTAGCAGCCTTATGTCTAGGAGGCAAAGTTACATCTCTGGCCATACGTATTCTATTAGGATCTATCGTGAAGTCCTCCTTATTCCTCACGACTTTTCAGGTGTCCTGCAGAGATCTCTCCTTGGACCAAGAGATCCTCCTCTCCTCTTCATTCTTCTCATGCCTGTAGATGATCAACTCGACGCGTTTATTGATTGGTGTCCTCTGTGCGGCATTGCTCGCTACTCGTTAGATGTCTCCCTCAGCCGCTCGCCCTGAGGACCTCACAATTACCCTGGACCCTCAGCCGCTCGTCCTCAGGACCTCAGGTTTACCCAGGACCCTCAGCCGCTCATCCTCAGAACCTCTCAATTACCCTGGGTCCTCAGCCACTCGTCCTCAGGACCTCACAATTGCCCTGGACCCTCAGCCGCTCGTCCTGAGGACCTCACAATTACCCTGAACCCTCAGCCACTCATCCTCAGAACCTCACATTTACCCTGAACCCTCAGCCACTCATCCTCAGGACCTCACAATTGCCCTGGACCCTCAGCCGCTCGTCCTCAGGACCTCACAATTACCCTGGACCCTCAGCCGCTCGTCCTCAGGACCTCACAATTACCCTGAACCCTCAGCCACTCATCCTCAGGACCTCACAATTACCCTGAACCCTCAGCCACTCATCCTCAGGACCTCACAATTGCCCTGGACCCTCAGCCGCTCGTCCTCAGGACCTCACAATTACCCTGGACCCTCAGCCACTCATCCTCAGGACCTCACAATTACCCGGGACCCTCAGCTGCTCGTCCTCAGGACCTCAGGTTTACCCTGGTTCCTCAGCCACTCGTCCTCAGGACCTCACAATTGCCCTGGACCCTCAGCCACTCATCCTCAGGACCTCACAATTGCCCTGGACCCTCAGCCGCTCGTCCTCAGGACCTCACAATTACCCTGGACCCTCAGCTGCTCGTCCTCAGGACCTCAGGTTTACCCTGGTTCCTCAGCCACTCATCCTCAGGACCTCACAATTACCCTGAACCCTCAGCCACTCATCCTCAGGACCTCACAATTACCCTGAACCCTCAGCCACTCATCCTCAGGACCTCACAATTACCCTGGACCCTCAGCTGCTCGTCCTCAGGACCTCAGGTTTACCCTGGTTCCTCAGCCCCTCGTCCTCAGGACCTCACAATTGCCCTGGACCCTCAGCCGCTCGTCCTTAGGACCTCACAATTACCCTGGACCCTCAGCTGCTCGTCCTCAGGACCTCAGGTTTACCCTGGTTCCTCAGCCACTCGTCCTCAGGACCCCAGGTTCACCCTGGACCCTCAGCAGACGTTCAATGCTGCTTCATGTGGCATGCCATTGTTGGGGTTTTCAGATGCCAGTGCCATCACTACTCTGCACTGTTCTCTGGTCCAGCCACACCTGAAATATACCTTCGTTGTTTGGTGCTTCTATTATGGATGCTACATAGACCTCATCGATCGAAAACACCAGGCCTTTTAGGGATGAGGTCGGTTATGATATTTCACCCGCTCGCTTCTTCCTCCCTCACCCTGCCACCTGTTATGGTGGATATGGGGTTCCTTATGGTGTTCTTGCTGGGAGGATTCATGCCCCTTCTCTTCTGTCAGCCGTCAGCTTCCAGGTACCTCCTCTGAGGGGTCTTGGAAACCCTTTACTGCTCTCACCAACCTATTACATGTCCCCATTTTACGCTCCATGACCTCTGACGCCTTATACTCAGCTCTCTTGCCCCTCCCGTGAACATCCTGTAAATCGGCTTATTTATTGCAATTCTGTTCCCTCATTTTCCCCTCTTCACGTTACTTGTTACCTTTTCTTTTTTCTGTATTTTGGGCTCGTTCCTGTCACTCTCACGTACATAAATTCAATAAAATAAATAAATGATTTATTGTGCAGCTATCGCCATTTTCCTTCAACAAACATGTTACATGAACCTTATGGACCTTAAAACTGTCTACCAAAAAAGTTATCAAAATCGTCGAAGCCATTTTTGAGAAAAAACATGTTTAGCGCCAATGTATACTGAACATTGTATATTCTGAGTTTGCTCGTATCCTTATTGAGACATCCTGAGATGGTTCAAGCTAAGCATTGGCTATTGACTCATATATACTCGTGTTACCTAAAGAAATTTTATCTTTCTACTTTCTGCAAATTTTGATAGCAAATGAAACTATCGCAACCGTTTTAAAGAATTAAGAGTTCAATTTTTCAAACCATCTGTACCTAAACCTGATTCATGGGGTTCCCTGAGGAATCCTAAGTTTTATCTTTTTTTGCATCTATTTCCTTTGAAAATACATTTACACACATCGGATACTGTCAGAGAGCAGGTGGTACCTTTTTGTAGCATCTACTCCCTCCACTTCGGTTATGGGTAATACTAAAGATAATTTAATGATAGGGTTTAAAGGAATGAAGCATTCATCCGTCTCCACATAAATTGTGAAACTACATTTTTGTTACGGTATTTTCTTTCCACAGTCGTAGAAACCTACAATACTCACATAATGGATACCGATAACAACGAATGGGCTCTACTTCTCAATTGCGCCGAGAAACCCAAAAGCCCTCGATACCTCACCAGCTTAATGATATCTAAAACAAAGCGTCTTTCCCCAGCCGTTATCTCTTTTCTGAGGGACAAATTGCCCAAGTAAGCGCCCGTTTCTTCATTTATTTCTCGAACAACGGTTTTTGTTGAACGAAACGTTCACAGAAAACTTTTTTTCACATCTTATTCGTCATCTTCTCAAATATTTATTACTATTACCACTTTACTGTTCACTAGTTGCTCGTTGCCACACAGTGGGAACGAAACAAAAAATCGAAGCATAACCAGGGTTACAAAGGGTTTCTTGCGCTCATTTTTGAATTCACACACGCGTAGAGAGGATGGAAACCAACATGAAATTAATATAAAAATTATAAGTTGTCAACAACGCGCTAAATTGCAAAATCCGATATAGGAATTTTTCAAATAGATTTTGTCGGGTCATTCCCCAATGAACAATACGAAATCAGTGTTTTGGTCTCACGATTATGATGGTCTGACCGTATTTTTGATCAAGTCGATCGGGGAAACTGTCCATCGTTTTAATGGTTTTAAAATGTGGTCCGAGCGAAAAGGGTTTTAAAATCTTGGCACAGGTGTCCTAACAAAGACCAGAAGCGTTCAGTTTCCCCCCTGACAATCGAGGCTACAACACGAAGATGCGTGTTGATTCCGTCCTGTGCCTTTAATACCTCTCTCTCGTCTTATTAGCATACTCGTTCTTAGCGAATTTCAGTTGTCTACCAGTCGATTTACGAGATTTGTCAATTCATTAATTCTTTTGTTTGTTACAGATACGACGTAGCGTTAGATTACATGTTCGAAATGAAACAAGAAAACTGCGAGGATCCGTCAAAAGCCCTCCACTACGCTCTGCCAAGTAATCCGAACAATCCTAAAAAACATAAACATCCCCTCAAAAGGAAAACCCGATCTAAAACCAATATGAAACGACACTAATTACAAATGCGGACGACCCCGTGTTTCTAAAAGTATGAATAACTTATGCGATTAAAATTCGATTGGCAGGGAATGTTTCAGATTTCGAGAAAATTTCAATTCTGTCGTTGAGGCATTTAAATTTTATTTCAGTCTTGTTTGAGTGCACCATGCAACCTGGAATGTACAACTTTGAACGGGGTTCCCGATTTTTAATTGAGTTAACTGTTGAAAACAATCACGGTGCCACAATATTCCATTCAAAGTTTTATTTTTATTTACGGTACCACAATCACTGGAGCTTTTCCATTATAATCCCATCCCTCTCCACTCAATAGCCCCAAGCGAAGGGAACGATCTTTTTCACATTTTAATTAACAAGCCTACAGTTTGGGCGAGTGCGTGGAAAGTGAGAATAACGACCGTGTCCTCGGGAGCTTCGCGCTTGTTTTCCAGCGTATCTGACTAGTGAACTGGGTGGTTGACTAATCTCTTCCCAGAAATATCGGCGACAAACGATGGATTTATTATTGCAAATTGTGAGGTTTTTCATTAGCAAAGATGGAAGTGCTATTTGATGGTCGCTGTCAAACACGAACAACGCCGATATCTACAACTCTCAATAAAAACGGTATTTTTTAAAACGTTTCCTTTGAAAAATACAATATCCCTCTTCCGCTGCTTGAGGAGAGAATGCAATCTTTGCTGTTGAAGGAAACTTTACGTCCCTTTGGTAAACGTACATTTTAAGAGAACTTACGTCATCACTAAAGTTAACGTACCTGTTAGGTGAGTCCGTCTCCTCTGGCTGGTGAGATGCTGTGGGCGAGCGCTTTCGATGTAAAGACATCATCGTCTGACCACCCCACACAAAAAAGACTTAGAATCGACCACTGACAGACTATTCAAGACGTTCCTTTCACCTCTAGTGGGTTTCCCCGGAGGTGGATGACCTTTCCCCCCCTTTCCCCGACGCTCCACCATACCATTTACCTTTCTCTTCATACATAAAGACCCCGACCAACTGACTGACTCCAGTACTGACTTAACAGCCAGACAATGATGTCTTTACATCGAAAGGGCTTGCCCACAGTAACTCACCAGCCAGAGGAGTCGAACTCACGTAACAGGTACGTTACCTTTAGTAAAATGCCTACTCGCGAATCTAACCCAATTGCTTTAATACTTACATAATCCCCGCAATCCTTGCATTTCGTGTAAACCTGTTATCTAAATGAGAGAGAATTGTTTCCCCTACAGAAATCAAGTGGGCGCGACGCAGTCGTAGTTAAGTGGCGGATGGGGGTAGTGTATAACGGTAAAGAACTCAACATCTCCTTCGAAATGTTATTAATAATTGCTAATAAAAGAACATCAGTCTGACGAGTGTTATCTTTTTAGTTGCACGTTGGCAACTATTTCACCAAATCTTTCACAGTTTCGATGCTAAACGCTTCTCTCGTTGAATCCCCCGGGAGGGTTTTCGAATGAGAGCACTCGCATGTATGTCTCGTCAATTTCCCAATCTTCTGTCAGTGTATTTATCTCCAAAGTTAAATGTGAAAAAAATGAAATGCGTTCAACAAAATGGGGTTTGGGGCAAAATAGCGTGGCAAATTTAAGCGAGGGCCGAAGGCTGCTCTTAAAATTAGGCTTACGAATAACACATATTTACTTTCCCCAGCTCAATGAAGTAGAAAGAACTGTTATGCAATTAGCTGACAAAATTAATTGTTTTCCTTCTGAACCTTATGTTTCAAAGGCTCCTAAGTCCTAGAAACGCCATTCAAGAAAAGTGAGTGCATACAAGGGACTCACGGGGACAAAGAGGGAACTGTTGAACCAAATCTACTCAACCTTTGATAATATTAAAGTTATACATTATATTATTAATATATAAGTTATGTTTACTATTTGGAGCGACATCCTGGAAGCATTGAGGGGTTTCAACGTACCGGGCTACCTTTATCGTGTTTTGCAGGACTACCTGACGAACCGACGGTTGGTGTACGATACGGTGGACGGGAGAAGAATAAAGAATGTCACCTCAGGAGCGGCCCAGGGCTCTGTCTTAGGGGCAGATCTCTGGAACCTCAATTATGATGGGATCCTTCGGGCAGAGATGCCTGACGACGTTTTCCTAGTGGGATATGCGGATGACATCGTCGCTATAATGAAAGCCCGAACCACAGAACATCTACAGTTCAAACTGAACCAGACGATGCGACGTGTGAAGGAATGGCTGGAGTCCCACTCTCTCTCTCTCTCTCTCTCTCTCTCTCTCTCTCTCTCTCTCTCTCTCTCTCTCTCTCTCTCTCTCTCTCTCTCTCTCGGGTTAATGTTCAAAGTAATTTCCTCGAGTAAACCTACATATCTGGCACGGCAGTTTAATACGTTTTCCCAAATTCATCAGCTAGGAACTAGATACAAGTTGTTTAACTACCGGCTGCCAGTGTGTCACACCACTGCCTACCACCAGTCTTTCCTAATGCAAAGTATCAATTTATACAATGGACTTCCCTCTGAAATAAAACAGTTAAAGACTTACCCTACTTTCAAAAAGCATGTGAAACAATGGTGCTTGTGGATGGATACAACATTATGGCATCCAATGCAATACGCTACCTAGGTGTGATGTTGGACGGGAAATTGAATTTCTGGACCCACATACGAACAGTTGCAGACAAGGCGGCAGTCGTTGTGGGGAGACTGAGCCGGCTTATATCTAACATAGGTGGCCCATCCCCTAGGAAGCGTAAACTGCTGATGAGAGCAGCAGAGGCCATAATGCTGTATGGTGCGGGAATATGGGCAACCTCACTTCGACACCAAAAACATAGAGCCAGAATTGAAGGAGTGCAGAGAAGAGGGGCTCTCAGGATCTGCAGTGCATACCGCACAGTATCGACACCGGCAGCCCAGCTGATTGCGGAGGTTGTCCCAATTGACATGCTGGCACAAGAGCGGCAACGGGTCTATCGAAGAAAGGAGAAAGGGGGAAGAGACACCAAGGAGGAAAGAGAGGTCACTCTCAGACAGTGGCAGCGCAGTTGGGATGCGGAGAGTCGGGGATGATGGACCGTCCACCTCGTACGGAGCGTTGAAACATGGACGACAAGGAGGCATGGAGAGGTAGGTTACTACCTGACCCAGTTTCTCACTGGGCATGGGTATTTCCGGGCCTACCTTAAAAAGTGGGAAAGTCAGCAGACTCCATATGTCTTTACTGCCAGATGGAAGATGAAGATGTTCACCACACCTTTTTTGTGTGCCCCCACTGGGACGAAGAGAGGAGACGGCTGGCCGACAAGCTTGGAGGACTGTCCGCAGAGACAATTGTCAATGTTATGATGAAAAGCAGAGAAAATTGGCAAGCTGCAACAGACTACGTGCACAGCATACTCAAAAAGAAAGAGATGAACCGAGAATGGGAAGGACCCTAGAAATGATAAAGCTGTAGAGCCATGACAACACGACTGACCCGAAGTAATACAGAAAGTAGTTCCGGGTCAGTCGTTCTAGAAGAAAGGGGGGTTTTTTAGACGGTAGGGTCTGGGTTACCCCCTCCCTAGTCCTACTCCGTCATATCCTGCCGGTCCTTGCAGGAATCCATAAAGGATTTTTCCGCCCTTGTATGACGAGGCCATCGCAGGGGGTCTCATTCCTCAAGATTAGGACGACTCACCTCAACATGCTTCAATGTCCTCGTTTAGCGATAAGGAAGTTACAACACGCATTCCGCAAATCAACCAGTACCGTTGTCTGGGCGATCCAAACCAGACCTCGGATTCACATTCCAATTTTCTTCTATTTTTCGCGCGTGCACGTGCTCGAAGTCAGGTCAGTATCCCGACTTCACCCAAATTTACGGCCAACAACCACACCCCTGGAATCATCACCGACCATACAGCCAACTCCTACCGCCGATACCGCCATTCACCACCTCGCATCATCTGCAAGATCACCATCATCACCGTTCAATTTCCGGTCACACCAACCTAACTTCATACAACCATCACGATCTACGTGTCATCAATTTTATTTTCAATCGAAGGAAATTTTCTTCTAAATATTTTTTTTTTTCGTTTGAGTTCAGATAATTGATTTTTTCCTTTATAACTTAAATCCCATTTCAATTTCAAACAAGTTATGATCTCGGTTTAGAAGTTCAAACTTTTAGTAATTCAAAGAGAATAGTTGACGTATGTGCGTGGTAACAAGTAGAACAATTTCAGATATGGACTGAGTAATATATGGGAAGGTAGAGCTCCTCTCCTGAAGGAGCGAGGTACAGTTTGACGGTTTGATCTGAACCTGAAGTAATTCCAATTAAGCCTACGTAACTTATATAAAGTAATAAGCTGCAGATCAGCTCATAATGATGAATAAAATCCGTCGAAAACTCATTATAGTTATCGTGAGTGACGAAAACACTCAACTTTTTTTTTCTCAAAAACTTTTCAACGATTTTAATTGAATTTCCTGAAGGCAGTTCCGAATGATTCGACCGTACTGCAACGTTGCGCAGCCCCTATAAATGCCAAGTCGCACCAACAGCCTGCTACTGACACCTCACAGTTCCTGAGGGTAATTTATTCTTAGTTCTTTCAACTCCACAGCAGATTCCACGTTGTGCTGCTCACTGCTGCATCTCCAGTTGTTAACCCGCTTTTTTGAATTTTTTTGAAGCATTTTAGGGTCATGGGATACGCGTTAGTATCCCGAAAGCTCGACCCTCGTTAAATCGAATAGCCTGACATATTCGTTGGTAGCCGGCGACAAACTTGACTCGAAGATACACGCACCGGTGTGCTAGCAGCTCCTTAACAGAATTATGATTCACACCACTCATTTTCAATAACTCATTACTGAATGCATTTTAAAAGGTTCTAGTAGCCTTTATTTTTTTATTTTCCTTGGTTGATGCTAGTCATCAACCAAGGAAAATAAAAAAACATTAACATAATTTTGTGATTTTACAAAGCGTACAGTCAATCGGGGTAACTTTGAACCATGGGGTCTAACTTTGCACCACTTCACTTTTTTCATTTCATTTGCCTCCTACAATTTTATAAACGTGAGTAGCTCCACAGCGGATAAAATAAACGCAAGATGAGATCATTATTTGTTTGCCGAAACATCTGGAGAGGAGAAAACGCGCGTCGCGTGCTCGCAATAAGTCATAGTTTGAAGTGATCATCGATCATCGTTCGGATTGTCGGTTTTTTGTTTATTATTTTCAACATCTGCTTCCAAGCTGAGTGCAACATTTCGATTCCATAGTTACTATTTGGTATTTCTAGTTTTAGGATAACTTGGGAGTAGCGTTACTTTTTATTTTCCAAGCGAAATAATCGCGAAATTTGGAAGCCACCTCCAAAATGAGGTAAAATCAGGGTAACTTTGAGCCGGTGCAAAGTTGGCCGTCGATGTCTAGGATGCGGATCTAACATACTACGTAAATCACGTTCACTTTTTCTCCTATGAAATATGTATGTATGTACATCGATACATGTACATATATGTAATGTAGGTAGATATATAACTATGTATAATAAACATAGTAGGTATGATAAGTACTTTGAAAAGATCGAGAAAACAAAATTGCTTTTTTGAATCAAAGTTTGATAATGTTGAAAGCAAATGAAAAAATAAATGAATTTAAAAAAATTTATCTACAGGAGAGTGTGAATAGATTAAAGATTCTACTTGCTTATTAAATTGAGAAACAAAGTCGCAACTAGGTCAGTAAATTTTCTTTAAATCATTTATAGAAGATGCCGTCAAGAAACAAGACAGTGAATTTGGATGCTCCAAGACAAGGAGTGTATAATATGGCTGTAAAAGCAATTATTATAGTGAAGCTTTGTTGCAAAGGGCTTTGCTCGAGATATGGTTCCTTTTAATATAAAACTTATAAATATATAAATGGATGTGCAGCATGCAAGGTCAAACTTCAGGTCCAACATTGCACCAGGTGGGACATTTAGCTGTAGGCGACATCGGACTTCCCTTATGGGGTACATTTATTTTTTCCCCTAGTTCTACTGGATTTATTGTAAAGGCAAGACAGTCTAGTATTTTGTTGATGACAGAAAAGACTACAATGTTAAAGGAGTTTCGTGTTTTTAGACGATAGCATCCAGGCCCTTTCTGGACTTTGAAATCAAGCCGAAACTTTTCTTCAATTGTCGATGAATAGGAAACTACCCCACCTCTATTGAGCTGTTATCATTGAGTGCCCAATTTATTCTACTTTCGGCTGATGGACGGTGTTTTGCCTAAATATCAACAAAGCTTCCGAAATTTCGCGATTAGCGGACGAGAAATTGAAGTGGTTCAAAGTTACCCTGAAAGCCTGGTAACTGCACCGCCCTAAATACAAGCTCTTTGAGTATTTAACAGAAAGTTTTAGAAAAAGCATCTTTCATAATGCAAACTTTGGTCCAATTGATTTTTGTTTTCGACATAAAAAGCCAGAAAAGACGGAAGTTAAATGCATTACGAAGCAAAATATCTGGTGCGTAGCAACACACAACTTTCCGCCACCCCTTTAAAATCGAACACCACCTTCACATGCGGGCGCTATATCTTCGTTCAACGCATTTTTACAGGAACATTTATGTAGAACAAAATGTAGGGACTAGTTAGCTCAGAGTACTCCGAAAGTTTGATCGAAATCGTTCGAGCCGTTTTTGAGAAAATTGGAATACCGATAAATTAATATTCGACAAATCTCCTTTTCTGAGTTAACTTGGCTTATATCTCCGTTCAGCATATAAATACAGAAATAATTATGGAGAACGAAATGTTGGTATGGGTGACTGAAAGACACTCCATTAGAATTTATCACATCTGGTGAAGAAGTTACCCTGGAATTTACGGAAATGTTCGAAAAAACGTTATTTTCGGCACATTTTGATTTTTATCTCTGTTCAATGGACTGTCAGAGGAACATTTATTGAGAATAATATGTAGGTATTAACTATTCGGATACATCTTGAAAGTTTGGTGATAATCGTTGGAGCCGTTTTGCCAAAAAGCGTAAAAAACCTATTTTAGCTTCATGGGCCTATATCTCCGTTCACCGTATTTTCATGGAGATATGTATGGAAAAGAAAAGTTGGGTATTGATCAGTAGAAGATAATTTGAAAGTTTAATCAAAATCGTTAGAGCCGTTTTCGAGGAAAATTCAAAAACCCTAGTTTTTGGTACATTTTCGTCCCCACCCCCTTCCCATCGGCCGAAATCGTCCATAACCTTATTTTGGTGTCTACAAAAATAACGAACAAAACAAAAAGAACCAGCTCAATCGGATCAGCCGTTCTCCCGCAAATCGAACTACAGACACACACACACACACCCACACACACATACACACGGACCACGCGCCGAAATTAGGTTTTTTAGACTCGGTAGGGTCTGAAACGTAAAGATCTGAAGAAAACCCAAATTTTTTTTTTGGGCCGATTACTATACTTTCCTTCCCTTCGGGTAGCGGAAAGTAAAAACACCAAAAAGTTACCTCAATTGACTGTAACTATTCATTTTCTTAAATTATTGCGGAGGCTCTGCCCCCCCCCCTCCCCCGCTAATGAACTTTTGAGGGAGCTCGAGCCCCCTCAGGCCCCATGGAGTCCATCTACAGCATTCAATACTCCAACAGTTATTATTTTTTAAATTTTGAACCAGACAATCATGAAGGTTTTAACAACTCGTTTATTCGTGGTTCAGGCGCGAATTTATATGGAATGCCACATTTCTCGAACGAGAGCCCTCTTCTTCAGACGCAGTACTTCACGTACGAAATAGACGGGAGGCGAAGTTGTCGTTCTTAAAATGATCATTTACATTTTGGATGAAGAATGAAGTTACACTTCTGTTCGTTCGAGGATTAACCAAACAGCGACAAAAGAGTGAGACCAGCAAATATGAAAGCAATTAATGTCATCATTTTGTATTCGATGTATAAAAGAATTCGAACGCCACATGGCTGTACTTCCAAACTTCCTCTTTGAAAGCAGTACAGTGTCTCCCAATATATTTCAGAACTTAGGTTGTGGGTAACTTCGGACGTTTGCCTTGTAGGATGGTTAGCGCGACTGCTTGTAGATTCAGAAGTTTGCGTATATTTATTGACTAATTCTGCCATTCCGTTTTTTGACGGAGCCTGATCTTGAAAACGAAACGGGGACGACAGTACAGTTCGGAGCCCTTGGCCAACGTTCAGCATCAGCAATGTGTCTCTCATTCCTTCTCGAGCAAGCCGCTTCAGAACTTTAAACCTCTTCAAACGATCGTCTCTCTTCCACACTTCGCCGTGGTCGGATTGAGATGTTGGGAGGTCTTTTTGCCAAATCAACTGACGCGATACGAGACTTGAGAATCGGCTCGTTTCGGTGGGCTGAAAAATAATGAACCTCAGATCCTGGATTTACGCGACGTTGGTGGTACAGTTAGAATGGAGGATTTGATGCGCCAAACCGTCTCGTTGTAGACACTGGAGGATGGAGTTTCGGTGCATGAGGCTCCTGAAATGACACGAAAAGTGTTCTTCTGGAATTGACAGGAGCCCCATCCTCCACCGTCCACTAGGCGGTTTTGGTTTTGCCATTTGTCCACAGCAAAAACTGAACTATTTCAGTTGATGAAAAATTGAGCTATTTCAGTTGATGGAAAACTGAGCTATTTCAGTTGGTGAAAAACCTCTGCACCAAAATGTCGTGGTTAGTGGTTGCAAAGAGCACGCACGTAGGTGCTTAATGAAAACTCAAGTATTATATTAAATTTATTACTAAACTTGAAACAGCATTCCCTGGGATATGTACGTGTATACACAATTTACATGTATTTACATCTCTCATAATGTTTCTATAATTTTTGCTAGAATGAACTATAATATTACATAAAGGGTTCAAAATTGCACCGAAATATTTTTTCTTATTCTCTAAGTTTGTTACTGTTTGTTTTTTTGATCTGGTCGAAGTTTGAGTTTCTAAAATGCATCAAATCGTTGGTGCTGTTAGAAATATTGAGTCTATTTCAGTTACTTTTTACTCTCCTTGGCTCTACGAATAGGAAGAAAAGTTATGTAATCGGCCGAAGAAAAAAAAAAGTTGAGTTCTCTTCAGATCTTTACGTTACTGAGTACGAAATCACTATATGTGAAAAGGGTCTATGTGAACGATTTAGGTTAAAAACAGTTCGAATTCTTCAGCACAACACAAACAAAAGTTCCCCGGTTGTTGGGTGCAAGAATGGGGGAGCTGAGGATCGCAATGAAACTGAAACTCGGTCAGCGTGAGGCGGACTGTATTATACGTGCGTACGGAATTGAGTAGAATTGAAATTGAGGTGAGATGGAGTACAACTGGGCGACACAAGGGCAGTACTCGGAACGCGTGAACTGGCGCGGGCAACCGTGTGAGAGAGTGAGAAGTTACTGGGGTGGTAGTTGGAAGCAGAATGATTTTGGAAGAGCTCTGTCGTCGATAGGAAAATGAAATTGGGAGAAAGAAATAAAGAAAGGGGAAAACCTAGAAAACGGGGCTGGGGGACCCGCAGTTGAGGGATTCCCGCAGGCGAGGGGCAGGTATTGAAATAGTTGGAGACAATTAGGGGGTCAGAGATAATGACGCGGGGAAGTCCGAGGTCAAAGACACCAACCACTTCGACACTTTGCGTCGAACACCGGTTAT
The DNA here is from genome assembly GCA_020466155.1 of Pachypeltis micranthus. Lineage (NCBI taxonomy): Eukaryota > Metazoa > Arthropoda > Insecta > Hemiptera > Miridae > Pachypeltis > Pachypeltis micranthus. Next base: position 65,377,121 of record CM035770.1, read on the forward strand.
GGCTGAGTTGCTGGAAGTGCACTCAAGAAACGCTGCAGTGTTCTCGCCATACGGGAACCATACATAGGATCCAAAACTCTTGGTCTGGGATTGTAGACACGAGTGGTGGCTGGAGCAGAACAAGAATGAGAGCCAAGGCAGAAGTGGCCTGCATTGACCCGTCCATCGACATGCTCACACTCACCCACTTGAATAGCCAGCACTTGGCCGCTGTGCTCATCCGAGCTCGTGGCTTTGAGCTGGTTGTAATATTTTACCAGTTGCCAACAGCCTCGAGTGGGCTCTAGCAGGCCCATCTGGACGATCCTGCTGTCTGTGCTGATGCAGCAGGTTGTTGCCAACGACCTCATGACTGAGGCGACCTATGATGGGCCAGGAGGAAGCTCGTGTATAGACGTGGTTGGCAAGTCGTACCAGGTGCAACTCAGAGCGATCACATGGTTATTGACTTTACCATCACAGATGACAACATCCTCTGCAAAGACACGCGTGAAAAGCGATCGCGCACAAAAAATGCTGACTGGCCACAATTCTCTAGGGTACTGGAAGGTGAACTGCCTGTTGCAGACACCGACCTAATAGTGCAAGCTGCCACACCTGAAGAGGAGAACAGCAAAGTCTATTCACCATAGCACTGCACTCTGCTGGGCTCTCTGTACTTGGGCAACAGAAGCACAGGGCGATCAAAGTCCCATCGTGGACTGACGAACTTAATCCCCTCAAGCAGAGTGTAAATAGATTCACTAGAATGTACCAACACACTCGTGACCCTGATGCCAGAGCCACACTCCGAACAGCCTTCATTCAAGAGAAGAAGGCCTTCCACCGCGCCATCAAACGAGCCAAACGGCAAGGCTGGCGAAATTTTGTGGAAGCGGACAGCTCTGAGAACCCCTGGGGAGACAAGTGCCCAGAGGGTAGCAAGGGAGCTGATCATGGACTCTCCGAATGAGCCTGACATCCCATTGTGGACAACAGGCGACCTTGGCAGGGCCCTTGCGACCTTAAAATCCAACAAATCTCCTGGGCCTGATAGAATAGAAAGCAATATGCTAAGGAAGGCTGAGCCGACAATCTCCAGTCTGCAGGTCAGACAGTTCCCCACTCAGTGGAAGTCAGCGTGTGTTGTCACTCTTCAAAAGGGAGGCGACCGCAATCAGTCAGACCCGCAATCATGGAGACCACTCAGCCTTCTTTCCGTATTAGGCAAAACATTAGAAACCTTGATGTTGCAGTCCCTCGAAGGAGTCTTTGGCCGCAAACCCATCGGCAGGTAATAGGGATGTCTTTGTCGAAATTCGGCGTGTTTACCTACTGGCATTGGCTAAGTACGTTGTAGCAGTTCTGAATGACATCAGGTGAGCGTTTGACAACCTTTGGTGGCCATCGAGATTTTTTTGTCCAACCAATTGTCAAGTGTATGTGGGGGGGGGGGGGGCTTGAGGGAGAATGGTACAGCTTGGTGGAGCGGAATTAGAATATTATTAGTATTCTATGGACAACCTCTGGTCGTTCAAGCAGGAGATCCTTTGGCCTTTAACCTTGGAGAGAGGAACCTCCTAACCAGACACGTTAGACATATGCTTGGTATACTTAAGCCTGAACCATAAGAGAGTCACCTGGCTGGTCAGACTGGATTCCTCTACTATATCCATAGGGCTGTTACGAGGGGGGTTTGGAGACGCTTTTGGGGATCCGCTGACTCAGGCAAAAATTACGGCAATCGCGCCGGAGCTCGATCCACAATCCTCGATCTACTTCGAGAATTATGAATAAACTGTCTTAACCACTAGACCACGATCAACCGCTTGCCTGTAAAGGGAGTCAGACGGTACATCTCCCCCCTCACCGTTAGCCGGTGCTCCTGGAGCGGACGACTTTTAATGAACGGATTTTTGAGAGTTGAGCGAATCCCCGGAAAATCTGATCAAAGATTCGGGAACGAGAGGGCGACAAGGAAAGGGCGCTTACTTTTTCATTCACATTGTAGTAGGCGCGTCACCATTTTTCTCTCTGCTGGAACTTTCACAGCGTCAGCGAATCTCGGACCCGGAGTCTCATTATTTTCTCTCTTAATTTTTTTAAATTTTTTCTCTCAGGCGCTCTTCTTTTTCTTGGAATGAAGGAGCGTGGACTTGTTCGCATATCGTTGCCACCAATGTTACGAGGGGGGTTTGGAAACGCTTTTGGGGATCCGCTGACTCAGGCAAAAATTACGGCAATCGCGCCGGAGCTCGATCCACAATCCTCGACTTACGTCGAGAATTACGATTCAACTGTCTTAACCTCTAGACCACGATCAACCGCTTGCCTTTAAAGGGAGTCAGGCGGTACAGGGCCACTTACTCAGTCTACAGTTATTTGGGAGAGGTAAGACTTTCCAAAATGCTGATGACTAAAATAAACCTAAAGCAAAATGAAGAAACATCTTTATGGAATCCACCCCACTACCACTTACCTTGCTCCACTGCAAAAACTTAATTAATAATACAGAACGGTTTCTATTCTTTGGTACAACCACATCATGTCAAAGTATCAAGAAGGTGGGGAAGTTGGTAAGTGGTCTAGGGGTAATGGCCGAGTAAGATATTAGAACTGGCGCAATAGCAATAATAATATTAATCTGCAACCATTTGGCATATCGACAAGCCCAAACCTTCATGTTGCAGAGTGAGGAGGGAAGTTAGCGTCACCAATCAAGAAACAGTACAACATCAAAATACTGCCCTCAACGTCTTGAGCCGAGGAAAGGAAGTGTAGTGGATTTATAAAACCTTTGATTCCTGTAAAGGAGCTGGTCAACCCTACCCTATCACCCTATTATGAAGCCCTACACATACACATGCGTGTGTGCACCTGCTGAAACATCTTACATGAAAACAACAGGTTCGGTTTTCCATCCATGCCTTCAACCTAGCTCAATAAAAAATAATTATATAAAGGGCTGAGGTTCTTTGGAAGTGCATTAGAGTGTGAACAGTTATGTACTTCATCATTGTAATTTGCCACTTACCGTCGACACTGCATTGTCTTGTGACTGCTTTTGAGCGTCGCTGGAGTCATTCATTCCGCCATCTTGTTCTCCATGATGTCTCCCTATAAGAGAAATAATGTCGGCCACCGAAGTCATTCTTTTTTTCTCCGCTAGCAACTTTGAAGGGACAAGTGTGTGTTCTTTAACAACTCCATCGGGATTGACCGATTTCTGTAGTTCCTCCATGTGCTCTCTGGAAGTGAACTTTGAAACCTCGTGGTACCTTCCATGAAGACGGGAATCATCTTCTTGTCCTCGCGACACCATCTTATGAGCGTTTAGTGTCAAGAAAGGATTTTTAGACAGTTGGTCGTTCCAAAACGAAGTAAGATTCTTGACCATCTCGCTTCCTTCGCCTTTGGCTTCGCTCTTCGCGTTCAGTTGTACTTTCGCCCTAATTTTTGAATCTCGCCTAACCTGCAGCTCTTTAGTTTTGCCATATTTGTGCAATTTCTTGGCCTCTTGTACGGCGGTGGCTTTTTTCTTCGGTTTGAACCAAGTGTCAACTTTCGGTTTTACTGCTTTGACGTCAATTATGCACTCTTCCACAGGTACAGCATTTTTCTGCGCCTCTACCGAGTTGTAAGGTTTGATTCGCCCACCGTTTGGCCGCCACGTTTTAGAAGCGTCCGTTTTCTTGATTGGCACTGTCCTCAATTTGCATAAGTTCTTTCCGTGTTCTCTATACACAAAACTAGAGCTATCTTGGTGTTGGACACTCACTGTGCCTCCTGCACTCGTATCAACTGTACTTGGCTGTTTCAATTCACGAAAATGTTTATTCACATTGTCACTGTCAGATATTACAGAGCTGCAACTGGTTTGCATTGTGCTTGTTGTACTGGCGTCAGCATCCTGATGTTGACTTTCATTATGTTCCCTCTCTAACTTCATTTACTCTAAACCCCTAAATGGCTTTATTCAACTGTAACTGGGGTTGTTTATTCACCTGTGTGTCTCACCGCTCATTCGAGGCTGTCTCAAATCAAACTGCAATTGATAACAATATTATAAGTAAAGCAAAGATATTAGAAGTACCGATTTCGTTTTAGAAATTGATAGAAATAAAAGTACAGTGAATGCAATACTTCTTGCATATGTATATGAAACTATCTACATGTAATGTCACTGCAATGAGAGGTATGAAAATGCAAAATCCTATTAACTCACACGCTCACTGCTGTACCTTAAACCAGTTCAACATAGGTGTGTTCTTAGACCTGTGAGGGGTACGACAGGTATAGTCAAGCTGGTCATAGGCACCCTAGGTTGGGTGATCACAAGGTTGGGGGAAACGGTAGGACTGTAGAATTGTATTTGAAGACGTTGTTGTTGGTCCCCATCAAACTGCGATGTTCTCCGAGTCGCTTTCTGAGGATAATGTGGAGGAAGATCTCAGTGATGCCTCTGATAAAAAAGGTTTTAATGAGTTGAAGGGTGTAGCACTCGTCTGAGCAGCACTCAGGATGAAAATGATGTTTGACACAAAATAGTAAACTTCCAAGAGAACATGTATATATACAATGGAATGAGGAGTGTAAGGGATGAGAGGATGTAAGGGTGAGAGTTGGCAAAACTCTATACACCACCCACCATGTCATGTGATGTCACAGCTGGCGTACCCCAAGGCTCAAAACTTTCCCCCGCCCTCTTCAACATCTTCTGCCACGACATACCTGTCCATGAGAAGATCATCACTGCACAATATGCGGACGACGTAGCCCTCCTCTACACTTCCAAAACCAAGCTGGACTGCGCCACAGTCAAGAATAAGTTCCTGCCGTCCCTGCTCAGCTGGTACCACAAATGGGGACCACGCCTCAACGAATCCAAATCAGAAGCAGCCTTCTTCTCCCGCCATAACATCCTCCCCCCCCCCATCCAAGTGGGAAGCCACTCAATCCCTTGGAAAAACCAGGCCAAGTACCTCGGTGTCATCTTTGACAGGAAACTCAACTGGTACAGGCAAACCCTCACTGTTCGTGCCAAAATCAACGGAGACTTCACTGCCCTCCGGCCGTTCTTCAACAACAGAAAGGTCTCACACCCAACGAAAATCCGTGTGTTCAACGCCATGATCAGGAGCATCAGCACCTTCGCTATCCCCGTCTGGGGCATGGCCTCCTCCCTTCGCCAACTCGAGGGCACTTACATGAGGTCCCTTCGAGGAGTTCTCTGCTCACCCCGCTACATCAGAAACCAGCAGCTCCTTAGGACACAGGCCTCCCCTCGCTAAGCGAAGTCGCCGGAACCTACGCCCTCAACCTCCGCAACTCAGTGGCGGGTCCACCCATCCATCAGCTGCGTCACACAATATGCCCCCAACGCCTCGGACATCGTCCGTAGGCCCTGCTCCCTCATTCCACGCTAATCCCGTCCCGCCCTCCCTGCATTGCTAGCGTGCATAAGTCCCCCTGCATCTGCCGGCCTCCCATCCTTCTGGTTTAGAACCTCTGGGTTGGCAACCGCGGGGGAGGGGTTTTAGTCGGTAAAAATGCGATACTGCCCTCTTGGGTGTCATTTGAAGATTTCCCCTCCCCGGAAGCGTCCGAAAAAAAAAAGTGTAAGGGATGAGATGTGACTGATATAACCCTCGTCGAGGGTTTAGGAACAGTCATCAAACAAAGAAACCGATCTGTAAGTGATGAGATGCCAAACGCAATACAAAAAATTAAAATAGAAAATTACATTATATTCCATGTTATTTCCTGATAGATAAACTGTTCAACTGGTGTGGAATTTCGTTTTCCTTTTTTTGTCAAAATTTATTAAGTTCAAATCTGCCCGATTATACATTTATAATTCACGCCTTTTTGAAAAATTAATGAAATTATTGTTTTTTTCAAAGTTATTTACTATATTCCACGATTTACTCAGAAGACGAAAGAGCATTTTTGAAGGCTAAAAGTGCGTTTTCATCGCACATGTGAGGCCGAAGACTACAGGTGTCACCAAAAGCGGATCTCCCACAGGATTTCTTGGACAGGTTTTTTATCCTGATAGCCATTAATTACTCTCTTGCTTGTATAACAACACAGCAATCAGGCAGTACTAGCAACAAAGTGACCCTAAAACAGTGAATAAGTAACGCTTTGGCCAGTTTTCTAATTTGACTGCTTGTAACTTGAAAATGAGTGACTTCCAACGTGGTATTTGAAACAGAAATTGACTTCATCATTAACCTGAGGATAAAAACTGACCTTCCCGTGCACAGATAATCCACCAAATGAGTGTTATAAAGGGTGTTGACATTTGCGTTCATCACTACTTTTCTAGAAAGCGAACAAGCGAAATATGACAAAAAAAAAAACAAATCAGTAACAAATAATAAACTTATATTGGGGAGTTGGGTAACCAAGTAAACCGGTTATAATGGTCATTGGTGAAGCCTTTTATCCTGCTATTAGATTACTACTTGTGCATTCGTACTAAAGTGTTAGAATGACTATCGTCTCTTGGTGATTATCTTCAAAAAGTTGCCAAGGCTCCATTGAAGTCTCAGCAGACCCCTTCTACTTGATCCTAAAGCAGACCCTGTTTTTGGGAGTTTGGTTATCTGTAAGCTAATAAGGCAACTTCGTCTGCTCTAAGCCCAGTAAGCCTTCAAAGTTTGAGGCTGCTCTGCTTGGTTTGGTTCATGGACTGGAACTCAGGCAGTGTCCTGACTCACCCTACTCTTTTGCGTGGTTTGAGTGGGATAAGAACCATTCTGTATAAGAACTGAGGCCTCACGTCTTTATCATTGGTCCCGACCAGTGGATGTCAAGGCAGCATCTGGTGTGTAGGATAACTTGGCAACTATCTTGGAACATCCTTGTATCATTCGTTCCTCCCCCCTCCCAATCTTTCTATCTCTGTAGCCATCATAGGGTAGTGTGGCCCCCCCTCTTATTTCTTTAACCCAAGAACGCAGTATAGGGGAAAATGCTAGACACTCGTGATTTTCACGACTACGGCAATTTTGGAGTTTGTTGGGAAGAAATAAATTCAAATTTTGTTTCTGTGCATTTTAAATGTTTATTAACGAATAATCACCGTTCCTCAGTGCGGAAAATCTCCTTATTTCAGTCTTAAGTTACCTTCAACATCACAATATGAAATCGAGTTCTTCGAACGGGTTGGTCTGGACCTTATATTTGGCGTGGTTTTGATCAATTTCCTTGTTAGTGAAAAGCAAAAGGTTATGCAACATCTCTACAGAAAAGAAAAGCTGGAAACACTGCTTAGACGAAATTGCTGAACGAGCTGCAATCCCCTTCGGACCCTTGCATTTGTGTACAATGTTCTTGGCTGCAGTTTTTGACTTAGAGGTAAAAGGGACGGATTGCCACTTGAAGGACTCGTTCTTACCAGGAAATTCTCTCGCTACTACTTCAAGAATGAATTTTGACGGTTCTTTTTTGTTAGGGTCAGAGTTGACATCCTCATGCTCAGTAAGGCTCATTTCCTGGGAGTCGTCATTATCATTGGATGTGGATTTTTTCTTTTTCTTGGGGGCTGGTGTCTTCAAGGAATATTTAGAGAAACGTTTCTTCTTTTTCTTTTGGATACCATCTTGACCAGTAGGACTAGGAATCTTATCGTTGTTAGTGACTGGGTCACAGAAATCGTTGAACGGCTGGACAGTAGAGGAGGGCCCAGGACGTTCTCTTCAACTGGATTACCTTGTTCCATTATATTCATAATCGCACGACCTTCCACGTCGATCTGTGAATGGGGATGAACTAGTTTTTGTAGTACATCTTCTTCCTCCTCTGAATCAATTTGTTCCTCCACTTCCTGATCGATAAATTCCTCCTCCTCCTCCTTCTTCTCCAAATCCTCAAGAACCCCTCGGATTTCCGATTCATCTATTATTTTCGCCATTCCGCCTGAAAATGATATTCCCAAGTCAGTGAGGGTACTAGATAGTCAGTCATATTCAGAACAGACTAGACGATCGTAAATATTATGAGTAACACGAAAAAGGATAGACCATCATACAAATTACGAGTAAAATGCAACACGTAAAAGAATAAACAATCGTGAAAATTACGAGTAAAATGTTACGTGATACTATAGACAGTCGTAAAAAAAAACGATGTGACTTACCGGAGATCCAAGGTACACGGTCGCAGGAAAGGCGGGGGATCGGCGACAGGCGGCGACCGGAAGCGTACTGAGCCCCCGGAACCACTGCCAGAAGCCTGGAGGGGGGGAGCGCCCACTCGCACCAGTTCGCGCGATTGAAAAAAAACCGCTCGTGATTTTTACGATGTTTAGCGTTCTAGGGTTAAATATTATTAATTTAGTCGTCTTTATTTAGGGAACCACTGTCCCATTGTCCCATTAACATGGGGGGGGGGGGAATGTTTTGGAAACAAAATGTAGTTGCCAGTTATAAGCGAATAACCTGTTAGTTTGATCGAAAACTTTCGAACAGTTTTAAAGATCCATTAAATCCTTGTTAAGATCTTCACAGACTCATTTTCTGGTACATTTTGGCAGGTATCTCCATTACTATTAATCTGTAGAAATCCGTTGTAGTTAGTGTGTTGCCTTCCATTTTTGTGATTTTCGTTTGCTATGATGCGTAGAGGTAATGAGAAACTTAAAACATACCATCAAGATACACGTAGATGCGATGCCTTTAAAAGGAAAGGATATAAATGAAGTAATGTCTAAAATCTCTTTTCTGTGAAAACTAGCAAAAAAGAAGATGGCGCTGCAGTCGATGCATGTCCGCTCTTTTTCGCGCACCAACCGTTATCCTCTCAATGTTTGTTTCTTCGGGAATTGTCTAGTTTCTTGATTACTCTTCCAATTAACTTAGTCCTGGCAATAGTCGTGTCATGTGATCACTTCTGAGAGTTAATTGTAATCCCGAATAACTCACGTAAATTCGTTAATACCTAAATCCTAAAATAAAATGAAGAAGTCATCTCTTGGTCGTCGGAGTTCAAACCGACCGTCCGTGCAGCTCGGAAGGCCTTCGAATGATGCTGGCGCAGTGAGGTGTGTTGCTTTACAGCAATTCAACTAAACTGAATTCATAGTTGTCACACTTCTCTCTGTCTCGTAGAATGTAGTGCGATGTGTGATGTAAGGTGGGTTGACAGGGGGCAGTTAGGTTTGGGTTGGGAAATAGTGAATATTGATAAATAATTACAAGGACATATGATTACCCGGCGTTCGGTGCACTAACTAGTGTACTACTATCCCGATCTGCCCCAATAATTAACTTTAAGGACTCTTGAGTATATTCGTTCTGAATTGTATTACGCCGAACTCGTCAATCGTACGCACTTTGTGGGCTATTCGGATGAGGCAGCTACTATCTTCGCACGCTTGTTTGGTTACACTCGAATCCAATATTCAATACCGTTTTTGTGGGACGGCCTGGACTGAGGGAACAGAGCGTCGCATGACAATCGGAGGACCCATTCTAGGTCGAAAGATCTGCCAAATGTTTCCTGGCTTTGAGTAGTTGCGACGAGTCGCATTTTATTGCTATGCCTGCCGAAGTTGGGTGTGACAAGGGTTCCTACTGGCCTCGTTAGTGCTTGGCAGGACAACGACTGCCATGTTCCATTCTTTGTTTCAGTATAACACAAGCGTATCGTGTGTAGATTATTGATCCAAGGAAGCTTCATAATAAATTAAGACTACTATTCACAGGCAATGGTTTGGAATGCGACGGGCTTGTATATTGGTACATCTCCCACACGTCATTTGGTTACGTTTCGTTTGGCTCTTTGTTGTATGCTTTATCCATATGATTAGGTGTGCAAGAATACAACGTTGACAATAATATTTAGGATAATAATGTGCTGCAGTGTTCTCTTATGTTTACATCGTAAAACTCAATTGATCTCACCTGTTCTGAGATAGTTTTTAATTTTTGCTACTTGGTGAGTTGCTAACTAAATGCAAATTTTCAGGAAATCTGGGATTCCCCTCTCCAGGGGTCGGGCCCAGTCAAGCGATCGACTGTCTGCTAATCGTTTTCCTGGCAAGCTGAGTCGTGCCAACAGTTCTTCAAACTTGCAAATGTAATTATGACATTTATTATCATAGTATAAAGTACATTTGAGTCCGAGTAGCGCGGTATTTGTACTTATAGAATTGAAGCCCTACTTATTGACATCACAGGAAGACTAATTAATTTGGGTTGGGAAACGCTCCTAATCGAGCTTTGTGAGGGGGGTGGGGGTGTGATGAATCAGTGAGTGTTGAAGTGAATCAGAAACAACTCAAAACGTCTGAAATGCAGATAGCTATGGCTGTCAGTACCTCGACGAGCTTCTTGCCCTAAATCATCTTTCTTCAGGCTTTTACGAAACTGAGCTTGTGGGCATAGACTGTGGGCTCTGTCTTTTGATACTGAAGTCTCTTTTTTTTTATACACTGAGGGTAGCCGTTGTAGTTGCCTCGTAATTAAGTCGTAATTAGCGCTTGGCGTCCAAGAACAATATCTCAACTTGTTTGTCTGTCTAATGACCAGAAGTGTTTTTATACGATCACGAGTGGTAATTAGGAACAACATTTGTTGGTTTTACCACAGTTACGGATTATTGAGAGAATGCTAGTGTCATATGGGCGGGATTTATGAGGAAAAGACTACTAAAGCCGCTAGTAGATGAAATTTCAATCAATGAAACAGCTTCTTGCCTTTCAACTTTATGCCACTGATTGAAACTATTTAGGAATGTCAGCCGTTGAGGTCGTTTGGGGACGTACTGGCTGATCAAACTACCTCTTGCCAGCTAAATGAGGTTGCAGAGACGGACCTCAAGGCGAGAGTGGTGGGGGCGTTGCATCAGAGTACACAGCTCCATGGGAACTGAGTGGACATGAGGCAGCTCGTGTATGCCCTCACAGTAGGCCCATCTAAGGCCACAGTGGCAGTTTTCTCGGTTGATACCGGTACAAATAAAAAACAACTCCTTCTTCCCTTCACTCACATATTAAATCATGATAGGAAACAGTGTTGCCCTCAAGAAATCTCCTACGTGCTGTGTATACATTGCCCTTGTAATAAGCGAGGTTCAAAATAAGCATTACCTCACTCCTCTGAAACGAGTGTACCCAAGATAAACATACCCAATCGTAGTTGAGTCAATAATTTACAGATGGAGTTTCCACAATCTACTGATGTATTAATTTGATGTGAAACTTCATTGATTTGTATCTTAATTATCTCTGAGTGATGATTAAAACATTTTCAGGAAATCAGGAATTCCGCTTTCTAGTAGTCGGGCCTGGTCAACGGATCGCCTGTCATCTAATCGTTTTGTTGACAGTAATCTTTTTGCCATGGATATGATGACTCCTGGCAGAACACCGCTTTCCAGTCGCTCGACCGTAGGCACTGCAAGGCCAGCAAGGTTCGTTGAAGGTTTTCGTATTCTGTCATTTCGTGTTTGCTGCTTGTGTTTTTTTCGTTTGTGCTGTGTCGTTACTTTTATTCCTCACCGTCTGTGGGCGTCGTATTACTTTCTCTAGACACCGGGGTAAGGAACACTACATGGGTTGCGTGGTGCTAGGTATTGGATGAAAAAATATATTGGCAGAGCAAATGGCAATAAAGAAATAAGAACGAGTGAGTCAATTAATGCTACGCATCGGAAACACGAAAGACACGTCACGAACTAAATTTATTCCAACATCAAAAAATGGAAGCTGTTGTCTCTGCATAGCAGCACAATTACAGAACGCATCTGACAACAGCTGTCTTATAATAAAGATTGGGCTTGCCTTCCCAAAACTAGGATCATATCTCATTTGGTGGCCATTCAGTCTTGTAACTTCTTCCAGCCCTTCCCGTCCCAATCCTTTTTTTGCAGTCCATGAATAACTTTGTTTCCTATGACTAAGAAGGAAATTAAGAAGCTTACTTTTAAAAAGTAGTTCATCAACGCAAAACTAGAAACGGACGTATTCTTTCTAGAGTTTTTCATTGCTTAGTATCATAACCTCGCCACAAATAATAAATCGACAAGTTCTTAGTTTTGGGAGTGTTGCCCTAAACACAAAAATTTACACAGGTGAGTGATAGTGCTCCATAATTCCTTGAGTGTTTCGAACTGGTGCATGATAAAGGACAATGGAAACATGCTCGTTTTTCAAAGTGCGCTCAATATTTCGGCAATTAACATTTACGGGGAAAGTTGTCGCAAATTCATGTTTTATATTTGTTGGCAAGATTGTGAAGGTTTTATATTTCCATGAAAATTCGCTAAGGGCTGATGTCACCAAAACTGCCATAACTCCAGCCTTAATAATGAAGGTAGATTCATTCCAATTTCACGATGCTAACTGCTCTCACAGATGAATGCAGTTAGAAAAGCTATTGTTAAACCACATTGAGAAGGCACTGAACTAAGATTACAATAAATGCGGTAATTTGACGTCTGCTCAACGTTCTTGATTGATTTGATCTCGTGTTGTATGTAATGGATTGTTGCTATAATGGTACACCCTTTTGATACCCTCAACCGACCTAATTTCGACAAAACTATATTTTTCTAACAATCATTAAAAGTCAAAGTGGTCGCATTAACCTCTGCGAGGAGCATGAAGTGCTATTGCGTGTACGCAAACTGCAAGAGCTGCAGGGAAATGCTTGTTTAACAGTAAAAATCGAATGTGGTACAAGAGAATGAGAGAGCTGAGCAAGACAAAATAAACCCCTTAATTGTGAGGTACATCTTCTAAATGCTGACGCTCAAAGAGGGAAAGTAATTGTCTAATGTTGATTTGTTTAAGTTTTCTAATATTCATGTGTGTCTTTTCCCTAGGCCAATTCCTTTCCTTTTCAATCGTACAAGAAGATTGTGCGTCAAAATCCTGGGTGAGATTAACACATTCAATACGGAGCATTGTATCTAGAAAGTACCTAGAAAACGGAATTGACTTTTTTGAATTTCTGTGAGGGAAATGTGCGAGAATGTGTAAAAGGTGAAAAAGTGGTGTTCCGATTCCATAGAAAATTAACTGCACATCAATTGATAAATGACGCACATTCGAGTCATGCCGTTGTTATGTCATGTATCAACGCGAATCTGCGTCATACGGTTTTTTTTGGCAAGTTTTTGTAAGCAAAATAGAATGGGCAAGTCATTTATTTGACAGCAGAGAAAAACTACAAAGTAATTAATTGCTAAGAAAACTGAAAGAAATTACAAAGTTGAAGGAAAAAATTATTACGAAGCAAGAAGAATGTACGAGCAAGAATCAAATACAACGACATTTATACAACTGGAAGTGTTAGTATGAATGGTACTCCCTGAAGCGCTATAGGCAGGTTGCTCAGTACAATCAGGGCAATAGTAATTTGTTCTAGAGAGATATCCACCACATCGTCTCCCGTATCCATATCATCCATATATATAATACTGTCCTCATTGTCCGAGCACTAATTGCCCAAGAGAGAACGAATCTCTTCGTTCGTGAACACCTACAAACAACATTGTGTGAATGATGGCAATAACGCGCAGGAAAAATAATCCAAAAGACGAATAAAGTACGAAGTCAACCTTACCCTTCTGGATGGAGAAACCAGACTAACAAAGAAAAAACACCGCACACAACCAAGGAATACTCGTTTAGAACACTTGACGAAGGTTTGGCAGCCGACTAACGCTAAGAAAACTTGTGGGGGAGAACTCAGAAACGAATTTTGCCCTTTTAAATGGCGCGGTCTTGAAAAGGGCCGACGAAATTTTGTAGGCTCTGTCTCTGCTGGTTGGCAAGATGCGAGACCAAGGACTTTGTGAGGCGAGGGACTCAGTTGAGTCGTGTTCCTCAAGCGTTGAAGCTTGAGTCGAATGGCTCGGTTGAGCAGTAGCTCCTCATGGCGAGGGACTCAGTTGAGTCGTGGCTCCTTCTGCTTCGTGTGCTGTTTGCGGTGGGAACGCTCTTCAGACATACGAGGACAGGCCGTTTTATACGTTTTGTCGGAAGGAGGAGTCCTGTCTCATTGGCCACATGCTTCCCCTCCAGGAGAACTGTGGTTAGCGCCCTCTGTCAGGATGAGACAGACTTCGCGACGAGGCGCCTTTTGAAGAAGGCCACACTACACATCCATGGAAGGTGTTTTGAAAGTTGAGAAACAATCCAGCCACCTGTCAGTTTTCAATGCCGTATTTAGAAGAGAGAGGACGGTGACTCGAATGTGCTTTGTTTTGGCAAGGACATCATGACACGAATTAGCTTCATGCCGCTGTTTTGGCCGTATTGAATGTGTTAACATATAACATAGTGATTTTGACCTGGCTCTCTGGGTAATAGTTTTCCCTGTAACGTGATAAAATTATGATTGTAGTCATTCCCTACCACACATTTTGTTGCATACATTCTCAAAAATCAAATAATTTATTACGCTTTATGAACTTATTATCTACACTGAGTAATGGTTCATGTATATGTATCCCATTGTGGAAAAGTGAGAATAAATAATAAATAAAAGAGAAGTAAGTTGGTATAATAAAATATCTAATTACTCGGGGCAAGGAGAAGGTTGAAGAAATGGATGGACACAGGGCAGATTATATGAACTTTATTGAGTCATGCACGGTACACATAGGAGATATACGTATTAACATTCACGTTGATAAGGTGAGAGTTATGTAAGCACTTGGTGCAGTGCTCATGTAAGGCCACCTCAGAGTGATTGGTAACGCTTCCACATTTGGTTTTCGCGCCAACCGAAAGCAAACACACAGAGGAAGATCAATCACCAAACCATTACACAATTCTTACACGAAAAACAATTTGTTTTGTGGACGAGCGTAGTATTTTTGTTGGCGGCGGCGAGTACATGATATAGCTTGGAGGTTAACTGGTGTGTCTGGGTATTCCAAATGCTCTTCAATTTTTTGCAGTACGCTGCAGGCAATTTCTTGCTACGATCGGTGCCTAATCAAGAAATGGGTATTTTAAAAGGGCGTCAGACCTTCATGTCCATCTGGGGTGCCAGAGAATAATAAATCATCTTGTTTGAATAAGCACGCTCACACAGGAAGCATATAGTAATAAAATAGTCATCAGCAGCACACAAAAAAGTTTTTCACGCTTAAATAAGAAGCATTAAATTTGTTATACAAAGATGGCGAAATCGGCCCTAAAAATTTAAACGAAAGTAGTTGGGAGGCCAACCAGATTGAAGCATCAAATGATCATTGTTCTTATGGGAGATGTTTAAAACTACCATGAAATTTTCTAGAACCACTTCGTACGGCACACCTTCGGCTTCAATTGGAACTAGTAGTTATGGAGGAGCCAAAACAAAACGGGATAACAGACCGCTACAGGACAAAGAATGGCAAGCCGAAGCTGTTAGTTTTGTAAGTGTATGGTTTTTTCTTACTTACATAATTTTGTTGTTCGTAGGGTAAGCAGGAAATATGTAATCAGTTAGGCTGATTGGTCTTATACATATACTCTACCTATTAAACTCAATTCCATCGTTAGTAATAAGGGGGCATCTGCCTACTTATAAGATAATGGACGATGCATGAAGACGTGACTGTGACGAGAAATGATGGAGAGTGAACCCATACATCGGCAATTTTTACTTTCTTTGGCCTTGAAAAGTTATTTAATCGACTGAAAAAAGGTTTATGAGTTATCCTCAGATCTTCGCATGTTAGGCCCTACTAAGTCAGAAAAAACTATTTGGGAAAATGGTCTGTTAACGTGGTTGAGAAAAAACAGCTAAAACGACAGCTATAGTAGAGGTATGAGGAAAATCCGCCTTGAACCAACTATTGTTACAGTGATCAAAACACTAAATTTTTTTTTTCTCAGAAACTGCTCTAACAGTTTTGATTAAATTTTTCTGATAGACAGCTCCAAATGACGCGAGAATACCTCAAATTTCTCGTTCATGAGAAGATGACGAGAGCAGCACAATAAATTACCAAACTTTCCGACTGAAGTGGATTTTAGCGCAGTTATTTTCGTATAAACTGTTACAAATGTTATTTGAATCTTCAGAAAAATTGCGGTGGTAGTTCATTAAACTACCTATGCAATGAGCGTTTGGTAACACTAAGATCTACTCCAGAAATTTTGGAATTCCAATCCCTGCTGTTTCACTTTCTACCGTTTTTCATAATTTTTACCCGATAATTCTGGAAGTGATCGTCATCGTTCTCAAACAATCGTGCAGATTCTGACAGTCTCATTAATTGTCTATGTACTGACAACTTAACGGCCGAGGCGTATGTAGGAGTACAACAATAAATTCTGGAACTACAAGCACTATCGCTATCTAATGCTGTGAAAGTTATGTTTCAAATCAATGAAATTAGTTGCAAGAGCCATGAAAACCAGCGAATTTATGTAGACCGAAGGAAAGTTGCGTGGTGCGTCGCACTTGATGTTTGTTGTTTTTTTTTTGCTGGCTACGGCCTTTTCCAGTGTGACCTCAGTTCTGGATACAGTTACGTTGAGTGCTGCAAACGTTTGGTTGAGACCTTAGCGTTTTACAACGTTAAACGCCTCAGTTTTCAAAAAGATTGTCTCTAGCTTTGGATATAATGCCCAGTAAAGAGAGCGATGACTAGTGTGCTCTGCCCATGACTTTGACGTGACGAAGTACACCGGGCAGACTCATAATTTTTCGAAACTTGCTCTGGAATGTGGGAGCGACACGCAGACAAATAATGCGAAATGTTTCCAGGCAAATAATCCTCGTGGACGAGTAAATTTTCACAGATCGTTGCAGAATCAACCTCTGAATTTACAATATTGCGAGGAATAATAAATTTAATTGAATGAAACCCACAAAATCGTTCGAGCTATCGATACAAAGGCGAGCTCATTCTTCTTCTTCTTCTGTATGTGCCTTATCCGGCTAACCGGACGTTGGCAATCACTGTGGCGAGAGCGTCCCGGTCCTCTGCAGTCCTGAAAAGCTCCTCCGCACGCTGTATACCCGTCCACTTCCTCAAGTTATTCAGCCAGGAAAGCCGTCGACCCTCGATCTTCCCTTTCATAATCAACTGAAGTAGCCGATACTTTTCTCCCCTCAATATGTGTCCCAAGTATGCAATTTTACGGCATTTCACCGTAGCCAGGAGCTTCCTCTGAACCTGAGCCCGCCGGAGAACTTCCTCGTTTGAAATGCTGGGTGTCCAAGAAATCCTAAACATCCTACGCAATTGCCACATCTCAAAGGCTCCTATTCTGCTCAAGGTGGCAGCCTTTAGGGTCCAAGCCTCCGCTCCGTACAACAAGACAGACCATACATAACATTTTACCATTCTCCATCGGAGAGAGTAGTTGAGGTTCTTATCACAGAAAAGATTGTCAGATGATTGTCAGACCCACCCGTTGGCTAGCATTCGGGAGTCTATTCAAGAGAAGCTGAAGATCCTCCAGGCTCTCAGCCAACAGCACGGTATCATCAGCATATTTGATGGAGGTGATTCACTCCCCGTTCACTCTGACCCCAACATCAAGATCTTCAACCGCTTCCTTAAATATACGATCTGCGTAAAGGTTGAAAAGAAGAGGTGAAAGCAGGCATCCTTGCGTAACCCCTCTCTGGATGCTGAGCTCAGGCGTCACAATATCACCCACTCGTACCTTGGCCACCTGCTTCCATTACAGGTTGCGGATTATGCGATTATCCTTCCCATCTACTCCACACTCATTCAGAACCTCAAAAAGCTTTGAATGCAGGACACGGTCAAATGCCTTCTCATAGTCAATGAAGCAAGCAAAGATATTTCTACGCTGATCATGACACTTCTGCATTAGGACGCTGAAGGCAAACAATGCTTCTCGCGTACCAAAGGCGTACGGGAAACTGAACTGGGCATCATCAAGGTCAAACTCACACTTCGAGCGGATGTGAGCGTGAAGAACTTGCAAAAACATTTTCAGCATGTGGCTCATTCGGCTTATCAACGAGCTCATTAAGTTTTGTAATTGAAAAAAAAAAATGACAACAAATAACTGACCCCCGCTGCCTAAGATAGCATTAATTTTTAGAATTCTCAAAATCAAATTTGGAGTGTGTCGTTGTGCCAATTTTTACTTTCCGCTACCCGAAGGGAAGGAAAGTATAGTAATCGGCCCAAAAAAAAATTTGGGTTTTCTTCAGATCTTTACGTTTCAGACCCTACTGAGCCTAAAAAACCTAATTTCGGCGCGTGGACCGTGTGTGTGTGTGTGTGTGTGTGTGTGTATGTGTGTGTGTCTGTAGTTCGATTTGCGGGAGAATGGCTGATCCGATTGAGCTGGTTCTTTTTTTGTTTTGATTGTTATTTTTTGTAGACACCAAAATAAGGTTATGGACGATTTCGGCCGATGGGAAGGGGGGGGGGGTGGAGGACGAAAATGTACCAAAAACTAGGGTTTTTCGCATTTTTCTCGAAAACGGCTCTAACGATTTTGATTAAACTTTCAAATTATCTTCTATCAATCAATACCTAACTTTTCTTCTCTATACATATCTCCATGAAAATACGGTGAACGGAGATATGGGCCCCTGAAGCAAAAATAGGTTTTTTACGCTTTTTGGCAAAACGGCTTCAGTGATTTTCACTAAACTCATAGGATGTTTCCAAATAGTTAATACCTACATATTGCGGTTCACCCTATTTTGAAAGTCGGCAGTATTTCCTCTTGACCACTGTAGTAATTTTTTGACTCTGGCGTTACATAGATGAGTGGCGCCATTATTCGATGATAATAAAAAGTGACAGTGATACAGGGAGTTCCGTGGCCCAATATACGTTTTTATTGCGAGTTTAGTATTTTCTCAGCTGTTTTTCAGATACATATTCACATGCAAAAAAAGGTAAAATCTAGGATTTCATGGAAAACTAAGGAGGGTTTTAGTGTGGAAATGTCTCGAAAATTTGCGTATAAAGTTTTTGAACCCCACGGTTGCAATAGCTTCATTTTCTATAAGAATTAGCTAAAACATAATGAAATTCAACGCCAAAAGTTTCCTTATTAAATAGGAACTTCGCGAGAAGTCAATAACTCCAGTTTACAATTCAACAAAAGCCGCATTGAACTTCGTGATTTCACGCCAATTGTATCAACTAAACCGTGGAAACTGTTTTTGGCTTCGGGAACATGTCAGCAGGTTGATCTTCACTGTTCGGCAAGAATTCCCCTTTTTCCCCTTAGAGTGTCATACTGATTACAATATGCCAACTATTATTATTCTTTTTTTTTCTGCCCACAGATTGAAAGTATTCTCAACCAAGACCCGAGAGGAGTTGGACGGCGTTTGAAGCCCCTTTCCGTCTCCAACTTCTTAGAAGCGTGCAATATTTTGTTGCAAATTATGGACAAGAAAGTTAAAATAACCAAAGACAATTACATACAAGAGCTCCCTTTTCTACTTACGAAAAAGATGCAGTATCAAGGGAAAATTGAAAAATCTTGGATGATCGCCGTCAGCACTCACCACGCAGTTCCTTATGCCGTCGGACTGCTTCATTTCCTGGCGTCGTGCGCTAACGTTTTCATGAATTTCGACATTGAATCGTTGATGTTCCCCAAAAAATTTGATAAGCCAACCGGTGAATTGAATTTTCAGGTAATTTTGTGAGTTTGTATAAAATGGTTTTTATCTTATCACGAATTTTGATTAACTTGTTGCCATTATTTACTGCAGATTCTGATTCCATTCTTCAATCGCTCTTATGAATTACGATTGACTAATCCAGAAAATGCTGCTGCGCTTCAGGAAGAATTGAATCAGCAAGTGATTAGAGAACACTGTGAGTGCATTTATCTATATTCTGTGTTAATGATTTTAACTTGATATTAAATTATAAAAGGGCTGTTAGGGTGTATGATGAGGGATTTCGCTCAAAGTGCTCGGGACCACCTATCGGTAGACCTAAGATTTCAGTGCTGAGCACGCTCTAGAATCGATGGCCTCACAGTAACACTATCAACAGACTGAACTGCTCCACTGACGTTCGGGGAAAAATCAACAAAAAAATCAGAAATATATGTTATGTTTTGCACGTTAACATTCGGGATTTCTCCTTCTTCGTACATGGGGAGGCGCTTAGAACATACGTATTCCGAACGTAACTAGTTTTTAATTATAACTGCGACTAAGCGAACTAAGCCTACTCTCCCCTCGACGGCAGTAAATAATAATACTGTATGACTGCTCGTATGGAAACTCAAAATACGAGAGCATTGACAATTACTAATGTAACGCACGAACATTGACGAGTACTACCTGTAGGTGAAGAGCCCTTCGCATGGCACTCCCCCCTTCCTGTCATTAGTTTAAAAGAAGGCAGTGAGAGGCTTACTGAGCGACTAATGGCGACACGTAAGCGTTGTTTGAGTACGTGAAATAAAATGAACAATAAAATGTAGTTTCAATAGGTGGTGGAGCTAGTGGTTACCCAAATCATCATTCCATCACATATGTATCCCCTGCACGAAAAATGTCTAGTTGCCCATTCATTTAAAGTATACTCTTACGATAAGTTATCTGTCGATCCTTCACATTAAGGGCCGGTTTATCAATTCTTTAGTTAAAACGTGAGGTGGTCGCTACCGTTGATTAGGTAGCGATCTGTCAACGATAATCATGGAGTGAAAAAATTCTTGAGCTCGGAATTCGGTTCGTTTATCAATCGGCAATTGACTAATAGTTAGCTAGCAAGAGTTTTAATGCGGGGAAGATGGGCTGCCACTACGCTCAAACGAGAATCCCTCGAACGAAGAGGCGACTTGGCGAGTTTTCCTCCAAAACAATGTGTTGGAGAGTTGGTACCATTGGGCCACCTTCATTTGCCGCCTGTCGATTTCATTATTTGACATTTTCATTCGAATACCCAAAATATCAGTTGCAGAATTGTTAAATAATATATTTGTGATCTTACTTGATACTTTTCTCTTTTTTTCCAATTCTTTTCTTATCTTTCCTTACTTCTCATTCTTTTCTTACTCCTCTACTTATTGTGTAGCTCATTTTTCGTATTGTGATTATTTTTGTTAAGTGTTTGTCGTGATTTTTTCCGTCGATTTTATAACTTTCCGTCTTGAGTGGGGCAAGTATAAGTAAAAAAATGTTCCTTACAGAAAACGTCACGTGTATTATTCAAAATTAATCATACACCAAGCAACTTTAAAAAATTTGAAAAACGATACATGATGCTTCTCAACACCAAATGTGCGGTGTGTTTTACTCAAATTGACATTTTCACGTGTGTACAGTCGATAACACCAGTGGTCTGTACCATTCTAGCCCAGTGGTAAAACGCTCTTTGGACTTTTGAGATTTTTTCTTCTCCGAATATCGTCTTTAAGAAAGTAGGGGCAAATGAACAGTGATCTGGGAAACTAGTTTCACAATAAGGGAGCCAGGAGTTTTACTAACGCCACAAAAGTCGCCTACAGCTAATAGCATCGAACCTGCAAAGAGAAAACAAAAATGGTTATTTACGTGCTCTACTACCACATAATTCTAAAATGTATACGAATAATCGCATTGACTTGTAATGCCCATTTTCTTTATACAGCCTCATTAAAGTAGGATGAGAGCTACATGATTGGCAACAAAGACAATTTGATTGAGTTTTCTACAGATATTTACGTTTCAAACTTTTCCAAAGCCCCCATTTCAGAACATGTGTGCGATTGTGAACGCGATTAAGAGAGAATGACTGAACCCAGTCAACTCACGCTTGATATTCACGATCCCACACCCACATTAGACGGTGACACAAAATTATAGTTTTCATTGTGGTCAAAACGCATAATTATCACCGCCATCGTTCACGTCAAATTCGTGTTGGGAATCCAATAAGGTACGAAATAGAATTTCAATCATAATCAGCAACAACCAAATTACGGCATTCCAACAGCTAATTCCAAAAGAATCAAAACAACTTCCCACAACATAATCGTCTTGGCATAGTCTCGTCAAACGTGACTCATTATTGGTTACTCAAACAATGACATAATGTAATTAGGGATAACTATAGATTCCTCGACGTTCTTCTTTATCAGTTTATACGTACACGTTGTGAACACCATTGCACTATGCTGCATTATTCGTGCATTGCGCTGAACGTAAGAGGGGACTAGAGAACTCGTGATTAGTCGAACCCAGACATTTGGACTAATAGAATTGAAACGTTAACATTCGATGAAAGCTCTTAATTACTTTTCGAACTTGACGTAAGTTATATCATGCACATAAGTAACGTGGTAGGTCGATAAAATATTAGGTCTGTACTTACCAAGACCGTAGAACCTGAGCGTTAAGAGGAGTTTCGTCATAGGCGTAATTGCGATTGCTTGGCGATTCTATTCAAGTTCGAATTAGCGAAAGTACAAACTCCGTTGTTTCTTTCGACAACCGGAACCTAGAATGGAGATCTACGTCGTCGAGTGTGTCCTGGTACGGCCTTCTCTCCCACTCAAGAAACACGTATACCTCTTCGTCGGAGAAATCAGAGTCAGACAGATCGTAGTCGAAGTCCATTGTTAATGCAATGATTTAAAATTTAGGTGACGAAAACAGAACGAGGCTAGCGAAACACAACCGAAAATGGCTGCCAACAAACTAACCGATGACGGTTAGCTATCCGATGACTAACGAGCGAAGAGACGAGTTAAAACATAACTAACAGCTAGCGCTAACGCGGTGTCAAAGTGAATTGATGAACGCGTCTTCGGGAGTTAACGAACGAGTCAAGCTAGCAAATGACATTGATAAACCAGCCCTAAGACTATGAATATCCCTATTGCGTTTGTTATTTCTGTTAAATCTTATCGTTGGTGTTACAGATGAACAGGACGGCGCCCAAACGAAAAGTAATGAACTTCAGGAAGAGCGAAAAGCCCTTGAACTTCAGTATGAGAAACTCATTCATGAAAGAGATTTACTCAACCAAGAAAATCTGGTCAGTTTCACTTTGGCATTGCTCTAAACGTTCCTCTCAATTATTATTTGCCAAATTGTGTATTGTTGTTCACTAATAGTTACTTAGGCTAAAATGTGAGTTGAATTGGGCGGAGGGCGGGGGGGCTCCTAAATTTTCTGACTTAAGAAAAGAGAAAAGGCATCTGGTGTGTGTATGTGACAACTTTTAATGCTGTGGTGGTAGTAACTAATGTAGCCTGATTGTCATCTGAAACAGAATCAGTCAACACTTTCACTGCTAACGACTGAACCCCTGTGTAAGACCACTGCTACACAAAACATGGCGGCGCGCGGTAAACCCGCACTTTCGGGCATAGTCACTCACATGGAACAAAACGTTAATTTTCTTTCCTACTACTACCGCGCCTGCATTAGCTGGATATTAGGTATCGAAAACGGCCTAGACATAATATGTGATAAGATTAATAATCTGGATATATGAACCAAAAAGGAAAATATATTTTAATTGTCTTCGATTCGTTTCAAAAGTGCCGTAAAAACTACATTGTTTTACGTTTATACCTACGAATAAGTAGGTTGGGAGGTCAGCTGGTACCTACTAGAAATACATATTACAGAAAAATACATCCATATCACAAAAGAATAATAATAAATTTAATGTCACAAACCATTCATATACATGCTTTCATATTACACGTATAATATATTAGTAAACTTTTGGGAGGGAGCAGTCGAGGAGCTTGTGGAGGGTTGAGGCTCATCCTAATTACGGGATCTTTTGAGACCCCCTCGATTTTTAACCATGTTTATTCTGGAAAACATCATAGATAAATAGCATGATGGGCAAAGAATTGAAAGATACATACATATATAACATCTAAGGGGAAAGCACAAAAAGTAGGCCAGTAGACAAGTGAGATGGGTTTAGACATCCACATACTTGTTTTCAATCCTCCTCTCAATCAATTCCATAAATATATGCTCATTAGTAACAGTAAAAAAGAATGGTAAAGTAAAATATATAACTTACCACAAAAAAATTGCCGAAAACGCAGGAGAAACGCGCTCCGTTGAGGCATTCGTCAGACTGAAAATAGAAAACCGTCGCTACCTGAACTCCTCGGCGGGTACTCCCCGCTCATTTACAAGGGTCATTCCCCCTACTACCTGTATTGAAAAGGGCTTATGGAACTACTACCGTCTCAATATGGGCTTGGATTGTACGGGGTTTTCACAAGGTTCAAGAGTAGGAGGGAAGAACACGAAAGCGCGGTAATACTGCGCGTAGCAGGGATGTTAAGCTCATGAAACATTATTTCAACGCATCTGATCTTACGAATTTTTTCTTTGTGCAGGCCAAGCAAAATCACTACAAGTCTGTCGAAAATACTATGAGCGAACTTAAAGATGGGCTCGCTCGGTCCAGAGTGAACATCAATTCATATAAAACTGAGTTGGTTGAAATTACTAGGGCGCTGTCACTTTATCGTAAGTAGCTCACGTTTTGTATGAAAATGCAATGCATTTCTAATGAACTCCATTGAATGTGTTGTATGATGCGTAAATTGGTAATCAGTCGAGTTTGAAACTTGCCACCCAAGTAAGGGCCATTTTCACTGACTGCGTTGATCCCGTTTAGACTCGATTAACAGTACCTAACCGCTTCCTGCTGCAAAAACATGTGGTGGTGTGAGATTGTTTTGCAGGCTGGAGTTGGCTGCAAACTAGACCCAGCTAGCGGTCCTGCGTGCGGGAGTAGCCTGAGGCGCCATGGGATTGGCACTGGGGAATTGGGTGGTCTGGCAGTCTTGGCCATGTACCTGGTCTTCAGCCCCCGGAGTCGTCCCACCAAGCATCTGGCACTCGTTAATATCAGATGTGCCCACATGAGGTCTCTCTCGGGTCCCACATGAGGAACATTGGCGCACACTTGGCACCTCTACTATCGAGCCGAGTTTCTACCCATTGTGCGGTACGCTGTGGGGACATGGTGGGTTATCACCTCTGCCCGTGACAAACACAGGTGCTCACCATTCAGCGTGACATGCTGGTTGCGGTCCTCCCAGCATACCACACTCTCTCACTTGGCCCTCCAGAATCTCATAGATAGGGGGTAGTGGGGACTGATGTTTCCAGAGGTGCGACTGCTCTCTGGACATGGTGCATTTAACGAGCAGGTCCATTTCTTCCAACGGCAGGCCTTTCAAAGACTGTGGTCCATGTGGAACGGGAGAGAATGAGAATGCAGCTCTTGTCCTCTTCTCATGTCCCATCTACAGACACGTGCGAGTTGGGGCATGGTTTCCCACGGCTGAAAGCGCTCGTCGGTTTCGTTCCTTTGTGCAGGCATTGGCAAACCATCGACAGGGCCTTGAGGCGTGGTGTCCACCTCCCTCCCTCTCCCAAAGCGGTTGAGTAAACCACCTCCCCACACCCTTGTGTGACGCTGCTCACCCATACCCCCTGGGTCATATCTCTCTGAAGTAACACATGAGAAACTGCTCCCCCTAAACCCTATCGGGAGACTGGCTAAATGATAACCTGCCCTACATCCACAGGCATGATTCAGTGACTCAACCAGGTTGCCACAGGCATGACAGGGAGCATTCACAACGTTACAATTCCGGCCTCTTCTACACCTCACCTAATATAGCTCTGTACACAGAATAACTAACATCTTCTGGAAGGAAGGCATACGAATTGCATTACGTGCGGACAACACACTTATAACCAAACTAACTGCTAAGACTGAAACCAACGTGGGGTATAGCAAATTAACTTGTACGTGTAAAAACGTATAAATAGGACAAACAGAACGAAACATACGGACCAGATATTCAGAACACATCAAATCTCTTAGTAGGAACCAAGACGGCTCAAACTTTGCCAACCACCTCAAGACAACTGGACATAAACCTACCAAAATACTGCATAATAAACTTTATTTTTTGGCACCCAAAAAGGAATAAGTAAGGACGCTGGCTCTAGGATAGAAGGATTGGGACTACCTGGACATCCAGGATCACTGCAGAGTGGTCGGGACCAACAGCGACGATGTCAGGCCTCAGTTCTTCTCCAGAGACAACCCACACCAACAACCTCCTTGCAGACTGCGTCATGATGCTTGACACAGCCCTTGTGAGTACGCGGACACACCTGCACCGCATGATTCAGCGACTCAACCAGGTTACCACAGGCACGACAGCGAGCATTCACATTATGATCCCGGCCTCTTGTACACCTCATCGCTGTGGGTAGTGAGGCCACACGAACGGCGGGAAAGTGCCGGTAATCCTTCCCATGAATGCCCTGTGAAGCCCACACCACCCACGAAGAAGAGTAGGGGGAGTCAGGACACAGACCATTTTCCCAAATAGTGTTGTTCAGACTCAGTAAGGTCTGAAACATAAAGATCTGATGAGAACTAAATTTTTTTTTTCCTGTCGATTACTTAACTTTTCTTTAAGAATAATTCTAGCTCTCTGTCTAGAGGAATAATTAGAATTTTCAGTCGGATCTACGGTAATAATGAACGTTATGGCCATCTCCCATAGTTTATCAGTAAGTCTCTTTTTTCAGAAAGCGACGTTAAAACTCTCAAAGAAGAGCGTGATCACTTGAGTAAAAAAGCTGGTGCGCTGTCAGTCACCAATATCAAACTAGAAAATTTCAAGAAAAGAAGAGAATCCATAGAAAGGGACATCGTTTCAAATAAAAAGTATATCGACAGCTACCAGGAAATGATATTCACTGAGGACATTGACATTGTCCGTTTGAAAAATGAGGTATCGACTTTCATTCTCTTTGAAATGAATCCTTTTAGTTCATAGTTATTACAAAAATATAACCAAGTCGCTTAGGATGTATCGGTGGTGATTGGAATGGACGCCTGATAAAATTGATTCAGGAGTGAACGCTCTGCGAAATATTTTGAGGGTACACAGGTTAGCTACTTGGCTGTGTTGGTTTGAATTACCAGCGCTATTCACGACGCCCGTTTACAGTATTGCGGTTCAGCATGATGAGCCTCGCTACATGGCGTCCAATTGATGCACAAGGTGGCAGCTTGGGTGAGTTATAATCTAATTGTCGTTCTCAGTGTCAGTTGAAAATACTAGTCATACAATGATCAGGCACATGGGGCAGATGACCTTAGTCATGACATTGAAAAAGTGTTTGGACTATACCATCATGTCTTCAACTGTTTGAGCTTCGATGAGCGGTTGTCTAATTAAAATATCTGGTGCAACGCATCACACAACTATCTTCACCTGCACGTAAAAACTGGTAGTCCCTAAAGTTCTGGAATTTATTAAGTTTCCACTACGCTTGCAGCGAGCTTCGCGTAATTAATGGGTTGTGAACGTGACAGTCATTATCAGGTTCGTGTTGACAGTTCTGGAATCGTGCGAAAAACACAAAAGTGAGTCGATTCAGGAGTTTCTGGCGTTGCTCCTCATTATTTATCGACCATTTATAAAACACACCATTCTGAGTTTTTGGGTGTCTTATGAGCGAGCTTTATAGTGAACTGCTTCAAAATCGCTTTTCGTCGAAATATTTGATCATTTATTGTGCCGCTCTCGTCATTCTCCCCCAGAACTGCCCGCACAACAAATTTAATCTTTAAAATTGTTATGCCGTTTTTGAAGACCAAAAAAAAAAATGGTTTTTTGATCACTATGATAATTATAGTTAGTTTTGGCGAAATTTCGCTCAAACCCATTTGTTGTGTGTTGATCTACCGGCTGCATACCAAATATCAGCGGTTTTGTCTCAATCTCGTTCACGGACACCAAAAAAATTAATGCTCAAGGTTTTATAAATGTCATTTTCAAAATTAATTGTGAACATCCGTTATCCACTTCGCTAATTAACGTATTTAATTTGAGAATTTGAATACTATTACTTTCCGCTACCCCAAAGGGAAAGGAAAGTATAATAATCATGTTTAAAAAAAGTATAGTAATCATGTAAAAAACACAAGCGGTAGCACTTACAGTTCCATAATTTATTGTACTGCTCATACTCATTATAGGACCATTATTGAGCAATTGGTACACAGAAAATTAATGAGGCTGTACACGAATTTTTTGAAGAGGGATAATAATCACTTTTGCAGAGTTAATGGGCAATAACTGTTAGAACTGGCAGTAAGCGAAACGGCGGTAGTTGAAATTCAGGAATTTCTGAAGTGAGCCTCATGTACCTCATGAGCGTTTTTAAACACTCACACTTTGGACTCACACGTATTGGATTGGACTACAATACAAATTTTCTTTAACTTTCTTCTAACATCCCAGCGGAGTTTATAAGGAAAAAACTGCGCTAAAAACGCTTTTCTTCGAAAATAATTGATTATTTATTGTGCTGCTCTCGTCATTTTCCCACGAATGGAAATTTTATGGTGTGATTGCCATATTGGGAGCTATCAATATAAAAAATTTAATCAAAATCGTTAGAGCCGTTTTTGAGAAAAAAATTTAGGTGTTTTGATCACTATGATAACTATAGTTAACTTTCGGTGGATTGTGCTCATACCCTTGTTTTGGCGTCCCATAGTAACCTGCGGGCTAGATATCAAGTTTGAGGGGATTTGGTACGATCGTTTTCTCTAAAAACCACTCTAAAATCGATTACGTCGAAAGTTTTGGCAATTTATTGTGCTGCTCTCGTTATTTTCCCATAAATGGGAATTTTATGGTATAGTTGCCATATTGGGGGCTATCAATATAAAAAATTTAATCAAAATCGTTAGAGCCGTTTTTGAGAAATACATTTGGTGTTTTGATCACTATGATAACTATAGTTAACTTGCGGTGGATTTTGCCCATACCCTTATTTTTGCGTCCCATGGTAACCTGTAGGCTAGACATCAAGTTTCAGTTGATTTGGTACGGTGGTTTTCTCTAAAAACCGCGCTAAAATCGATTTCGTCGAAAGTTTTGGTAATTTATTGTGCTGCTCTCGTCATTTTCCCACGAATGGGAATTTTATGCTATAATTGCCTTATTGAGAGCTGTCAATATAAAAAATTTAATCAAAATCGTTAGAGCCATTTTTGATAAAAATATTTGGTGTTTTGATCACTATGATAACTATAGTTAACTTTCGGTGGATTTTGCTCATACCCTTATTTTGGCGTCCCATGGGAGCCTGCGGGCGAGATATTAAGTTTGAGCTGATTTGGTACGGTGGTTTTCTCTAAAAGTCGTTCACAGACACACACGCACAGACCATTTTCCCAAATAGTGTTTTTCGGACTCAGGTGGGTCTGAAACGTAAAGATCTGAAGAAAACTCAAAATTTTTTTTTAAAGCCGATTACATAACATTCCTTTCTACTTCGTAGAGCAAAGAAAGTAAAAATGGCTCTAACGACTTGGATTCAGTTTGTGTGTGTGGACAGTTCTGATGACGTTAACGTAATATTACATTTTCATTATTGAAAAAATGACGAGAGCAGCACAATAAATTATCAAACGTGCCGAGAAAATCAGATTTCAGTGCTGAGATCGTAAATGTGGAAAGATGTTCTGTTCTAAGTACTTCATGTGGAATGCAAATGACCCAGGCATCTGCAAATATATGAAGAAGCGAAGCGGCACAAGATGAAGCAGGGGAGGAGCGAATAACAACTAGTAGACTAATAAGCTAGCACTACAGATTAAGTTTCTCTCTTAATCTGTAAGTTGTCTCTCTTCTTTCCCACATTAACCTAATTCTTCACAATGTCATCAATGTCATCTGGGTGTGCCGAAGAAAATGTGATTTTAATCAACTCGTGTGATCATAGATTGAAGAGCTCACAAGGGAATCGAACGTGAAGGTGATGAAATACATTCCCCTCGAGCCGTCTCTCTCGAAAATGATTCTACCCTCTAAACTCGAAGAGCTCTGCCCCTCGTTAGTTGAGAACGCTAAATTCGAGGAATGCAAGCAAAAACACCAATCCCGAATATCCGACTTCAAGTCGCAGATTGCTGGCGCGGAGAATAAAAGGAAACAGGTAACTTTCATAGTCGTTCGACCCGCTCGAAAAATTTATGTCTTAGAACTCATCAACTTTCGTGCGTATTTTTTAATATTTATTTCACTGCTAATATTGAAACGTTTGCAGATTCAACAAGAATTCGACGATACCAAAGCTGCAATATTGAGCAAAGCTGATGAGAAAAAATCGTTGCAAGAAGAATGTGATTCGCTCGCCGCAGCACGGGTTAAAGTATGTTTACGGTCTTACGAGAGTTATGTGCGTGTTATAGGACGAACTGGAATCAATGTAGAAGATACGCGCTCCGGCATTCTTAAATTAGTTTGTAAAATTCTCGAATTGGTTTAAAAAACAAGCTGACTCGACGAACTCCCTGCTGCCTAACAGTCCAGCGTGTGGTGATTTTATGGAAGTAATACAATTCGTTAAAAACATACCGGGGTAGCCATCCCTAAGTTCTCTTGAATTAGAAGTGGAGTGTATCACCTAATACCCCGGATCCGAAATAATGAATAACTTCCTTAGAAGTCCTTGGTTGAAAGCTGTGCCTCCGCCGATACCGAGACCTCGCTGACCTGGAAAGGATTAAATACAGGAACGGAGAAACAAAGTAGGAAATTAAGGAACTCACTCCTTGCTCACGGCGGACGCTTTGCCCTGGCCAGAGAAACAAACACTAGCGACGGGAAACACTTCATCGCGCCTAAACAAAACTTAGCGGAAGCTTCACTTCCAAATTACAGAAGGGGGTGGAAAAGGTTTAAATATATCGCAATTAACACATCAAAATTAAGGGCTCCGTCTCGATCGACCGCTCGATGGAAAGCAGAAGAAGGTGAGAGGAAGGGTTAGGGTCTATGAGAGGTGACCTGGCCTCTGTGTAGGGGAAGGAGGCGATAAGGTCTGGCCGATTCGGCAGGACGAACTTACGTTTCCAACACAATTATTATAAAATAATTAAATTTAGTTCACCTAATAAGCAACACAACATTCATTGGCTGTTGGTAGTACTGCGTACGTCAGAGCAGCTAGTTCAGATAATAAGTAAAATAGTAAATTACAAGAATTTCGCTTGAAAATGTGATTCTGGTATTTCGCCACAAAGCAAGGAATGCAATGTCTCTGGCGTTGAAAACAAATGTCAATTTCACTTTGTCATTAAGGCAACACAATCTCTAAATGTCATTCAATGGTGGTGTGTCAAGGAAGTACTACACGTCAATCAACACAAGACCACCACAGTCTGAACGAAGAAACTGGGAAACAAGCAAGGAGGGAGGCTCCAGTTGGCAACAGAGGTGAAATATCGCAGAGGCAACCACAGCTTTGTGGGAATGCAAGAGGATGTGCAGTATATCATGGGCCGTCCCTCGTTTTGTATCTGCGCAACAAGCCATCGAGCAGTTAGAGGAAAGTTCAAGAATCAGACAGATTTTTCTTCGCAACCACATGGGCCATGAACACTTGCCCCACTGCTCCAATAGAAGTCTAATTCAAAGAATGGCATACCTTACAGTGGTAAGGCTTTTGCAGATCCGTGCTATTTCTACCAGGGCAAACACAAGCCTCCAAGGAACTGTCAAACAGTTCAAAATAGAAAAGGCACTCCTTGTTAGTAACGTTATGCCAGAAGAATTTTCAGCTGCCATTCAACGTCTCCATCTACAGTGGGAAAGAGTGTGATTGCCAACTGAGGTGGATGCGCTGCTATGGTACTCTAATGGTTCTGTAATGGAGGGGAAGGATGATCTGGGCGTCGTAGGACCTAACTTCTTCAACCTTGCCAACCTGCCACAATATATCGAGCAGAAATTCTAACCATAAACCTCTACGCACAAGAGATCCTGGCAAAAGGACTCAACGGTAAGCGCATATATTGTAATGTTCAGGGCCGATCGTTTTCTTCCCAATTTGACCAAATTGAGAGCTCCTTCTTCTCGGGGAAGGGGGCAGACAACCAACCAGGGATATTTTAAACAAAAGGGGAGCCTGATCCGTGAAGGAGTGCGTCTTACCACACAAATGGGCTCAACGGAAAAACAATTTGAAAATTTATATTAAAAAAAAATATACAAAATAAAGATTTTAGCGGCTCACCTTGCTCTCGCTCAGAAAAATGGAGCGAGATAATAATGCGAATTATGCACAATATTTCCTGATAGTTAAATCTCCTTGTCCCTTTTTCAATAACAGTTCGTAACGACAACGGGCGACGACGCCGGCAACCTTCTGAGGCTTCGCTGGCCTCTTCAACCGCAGGGCCCGGCTTCTCCTTCCCTTGGAGGGGCTGGTGCTCAGTGGGGACGCGACTTCCCGCGCCTTTTTCGCCGCGTCCAAAATTGTGCCTTCACAATATATATTCTTTGACAGCCAGACTGCTATCTCACCCTACACCCTCATATCCAGGCTGACAAGGAAATGTCTTCAGGTGCTCAAACGACTTGGTGCCCATAATAGGCTTTTCCTAGTTCGGATACTAGCTCTCAGATACAGAAATAATTTCTGAGAACAAAATATGGGTATAAGCTGCTAGGATACACTTCGTAACATTGATCAAATCCAGTAAAGCAGTTACTTTGGAAATTACGAAAATGTTTTTAAAAACATTATTCTCGACACATTTTGGCTTTTATCTCTGTTCAATGGTCTGTCAGCGGAACATTTATTGAGAATAAATTATAAGTGTTAACTATTTGAGAACGTCCTGTGAGTTTGGTGGAAATCGTCCAAGCCATTTTGGCAAAAAGTGAAAAGCCCCCAATCTTACTTCATAGGGTTTTAACGTGTAATATTAAAAAAAATGAGAAAAAATCGGAAATTAGGAGCTCCTATTAAATGAAGGTAAATAACGAAAAGTGAAAATAGAAAAGTGGAAAATGTTTAAGCTAGTCGGTTTAGAAGTTGGCGATTCTTGCAGCGAGGAGTTGGCAAATGATGCTCGTGTGAGAGTAGATGTCATTTGGGATGCTGATGACCCAGGGAAACAAGCGGATGAAGTGGCAGCTTGATACAATAATTGAGCGGCTGAACGCGTTGTGTCCAGAAAAGAGTGGGGCAGTCGCTGAGAAACGGTAAACTTGAGGAGCGGGGGTTTTCAGACGACACCGAGGAGGGGAGCAATAAAATACGTCTTCCTTTTTCGCGTTAACACACCATCTACCGAATTTTCATGGAAATATTTTTACAAATTATTACACAACGGTTTATTCTTCTCTTGCACAGCTTGACGCTGTCTCACACCTCCGAGACCCATCCCTTTCAATTCATCATCGAAAAATACCAGTAAACGATACGAAACAAGACCTGACTACAATCGAACGACTAAAATTACACATTCCAGGCGCCAATTGGGACAACCACGAGATGACGAGTTGAGCTGACGTGTGGTTGGACTGAGACGAGAGGGAGTGCGAACGATGAAACGATTATTTTAGTTGTATTTGCGACGGCACATGACACTAAGGAAGAAGACGCAAACGCGGTAGAAGGATGGCCATGCAGAGAGCCTGCCGTCGACCGAGCCATTCTGATCCGAGCTTCGTGCGACGATAAAACCTTATGGTTTTTCAAAGAAACCCTTTTTATTATTCACCTTTTTCGATTTGTGTGACACCGAAGGTCCCTGTGTCCCTCGTGTGCAACTCCCCATTCTCCACGAGAATTATCACCGCTGCTGGATGGATCCCAGTATTCCAGCTCTTTCAAGACTTCCTTGGACTTCTTCCCGGTCAGGTTTTTCCGATTTTATAATTTGGCACATACAGCGTATAATTCATCGCTTGTACTAGTGTTCTACAATTTCATTTGTGCCTAATACAAGAGCCGTTAAACACACGTTGAACTGGGAAAGTCGGCGGTTACTTTTCGCTGCACCAACAGTATTGTCCAGTTCATTTTGAATTACTAGACATTGGCTCGCTCTATTTACTGTGATTTCACTGTCTAGACGCTGTCACGGGAGAACTCAGGCGGGCCAATTAGTTTTCAGCAGCGGTCAAGAGATGGGGTGGGCGCTGTACCTTTTACGGCAGTTTTTCTCTAATCACCAATGTGGTTTTACTATCAGTTGACTGGTCCGTCTTCCCTCCCACGTTTTCCCTTTTCTTCCCAAAGAATTTTATGTAAGTTTTGACAGTGAGTTTAGGTGTTTTAGGTCAAATAGTGCATCTGAAGTTTCGGCCTTTGGCGAGTCAACCAATCTTTCTTGTTTCCTCGTACGGGCCCGAGCTAATTGAGAGAGAGGTCACTCGTTTTGAAGTGGGAAATGTTAGGGGTTATTTTTCATAAATAAAATGTCAGTCTTTCGAAATTATCATTTCTTTACTTCTTCCCTTAAAGCTCACTGAGCCCTTGTTCCTGCAAGGAGCCAGTGGCCTAGGTTATAAGGTAAATACCTTATAACGCAATAATACACCCAACTTGTTTTGACACGAGTACAATACTTACCTACCCTTATGGTTGCGGAAAGTTAAACAAAACTTGCTATTGCTCAAAAAAATTGAAAAAAGTGCCAAAGTTTTGAGATTTTATTTATTGTCACAGAAAGTTGCTGAGGGAGCACAAGGTTGGAAACTGATTCTACGTGATTACTTTGAATTCAAACGGACTATGTAAACTGTTGATTAATAACTGCATTTATTTAAACTCGTTGATATAAAAAGATTGACCGAACGTGGTAAAAAGAGAGACTAGTAGTTGCGAGCGACGGGGACAGCACGAATTTAGTGAATGAGGCACGTAGTGGATTCTTGCGTTCTTTAGTCACGCAGCAGTTGGCTGATAGAACTGGCACACCCTGTGGGGGTCGGAGATGAAACTGAGTGCCCTGTGTGTGTGTAGGTGCATTTCTTTGAGATGCTGATGACGTCACATGTACTCAAACAATTTTTTTCTACCGCTTATCTTTCCCAGTTGACCCCTTTTTTTTGACGCTGTTACAAACTGTAAAAAATTATTGTTATTACCTGTTGTCAATTTGTGTTTCTATTTAAGGAAGAAAAAGATCTGGAGGCGGAGCTGCAAAAGTTGTATCCTGTTTGTGAAGAACTTGCCAAACAAGCTGAAAACTACCGAATAAAAGCAGAAGAGACAAGCGCATTGTGAGTTGAAGCCCTTCAATAGAAATTTTTTTTATTTTATCCTCGTGTCAGTAATTTAAGGGAAAGATTTGTGCGGTCATTGTCGTAGTTTTCTCGACAGACAGCTCACCTGTTAAAAACATCTGGTGCGATGCATCACACAACTTTCCTAGGACTTATGAATTCAGCGATTCTCTTGGCTCTAGCAACTAATCGAATCTGTTGTTCATTCTGTTTATAACAACGTGAAGCGCTAATAGTTCTAGAATTCATTGTGCTGCTACTACTTGTACCACAACCATTCGAGCAATCAGTTTTCACGTGATATAACGGACTGTTTACATGATTTTTTGAGATCTCACTGTTTTGGGATAATCGCATTAAAACTCTGAGAAATGGTAGATGAAATGGAGGTTGGAATTCTGGAATTTTTGGAGTCTGGAGCGTTATAAAACGCTCATCTTAAGGCGGCCACTGACGATCGTTCCAAGTGGAGTGGCGCGGCGTGAAGTCAGGCGATATTGGAATGACGGAAAGAAGAGTCGAAAGTGGGGTTCATTCACGATTGCTCCACTCCACTCCAATCCACTGTTCTGTCTTTTGAAGAGGAAGTGGTGTATCAAAATTGCCTATTACCTGCATTATCATTTGATTTATTAATGATAGTTTGAAAAGCGTCCTGCTGCAAGATGGACGAAGAAGAATCTCTTCTTTTGGCCACAGTTGTATGCTTGTACGCCAAACAAAGGAGACCCAAATGGAAGTGGGTAAAACAATGGTTTCTCAACAGAAGAAAATAAAAAATTACGGAAATTACTTCAAGAGCTGCGATTTTTTTTTGTTTTTTTTTTTACCTGAGGGCGTGTGGGACAAGTCCCTTTGTCACTGCGGCTGCATATGGGCCTATTGTGACGGACCTTTCTTAGTAGAAGGCGTCGTACATACCCGCCCCCTATATGAAGCCGAGTATGTCCTTCACCGCAGCTTCCACTATGATATGGGGCTCAATAATCCCCTGGGCAAAGTATCCAAAGCGTTTCGCTGCTAAGGCAGGGCACTCACACAGGAGGTGCTCCGCCGTCTCGTCCTGCTCACCACAGAGTCTGCATTCCACCGCCTCTGAGATGCCCATCTTGTTGAGGTGATACCTGAGTGGGCAGTGACCGGTGGGGAAGCTAATCAAGACCCTTAAATCCCTCCTGGAGAGTGTCAGCATCGCCTTTGCCCTTTGACCAGAAGGCGTTACAAGCCTTTTTGATTTTCTAAGTCGTGGCTGGCGATGCCAATGGGCGCTAATTTCCTGTGTCTCCCATTGAGCCACCAAACGATTCAGGTGACTTTTGGTCATACCTACGTGAGGTTCAGGCCCAATGGGTAGGGATTCTGTACCCCTTTTCGCAAGGCGGTCAGCCTTTTCATTGCCTTCATGCCCCCTGTGAGCCAGCACCCAAATGAGGGAGAGCCTGTTACGGGCGCCGAGCTGCTTGAGCGCATGGAGGCATTCCCATGCCATCTTAGACCTAAAACTATAGGCTGCGATGGCCTTTAAGGCGGCCTGGCTGTCTGAGAAAATGTAGATCCGCTTGCCCTTGAGCCCTTTGTTCAGGATCTCTTCTGCGATCTCCTGGGTTTTGCCCTTTGTTCGCAGCTGCTTATTCAGTCAGCATGCAGTCCTTATTCACAGCTGGCCGCAGACATGCCCCTGGGGACAATGCCGTGGCCGTTCCACTATCCACAACCCGTGGTCGCGCCTGGTAGCATGGGCATGCTCCTGGGAAGATAACCCAGAACCAGGAAGAGCTGCGGTTAGAACCATCTGACTGGAGAAATTACTTGCGAATGAATGAAGAGGCCTACTTTCTATTACTCCATTTGGTTACACCAATGATTAAAAAAAGAAAACACCGTCATGAGACTGTGCACTACTCCCTGTGAGAGGGTCGCTTCTACATTACGATTTCTGGCAACTGGGATGAATTTTGAGGAGCTGAAATCTGGGTCACTCGTTATCCACAAGCAGCTATGTTCCTTGTATAAATGAATTATGGAAAGTACGAAATCCTTGTTGGAAACACTCATTTCGCGGCGAAAAAAACGTTTATTGGGGAAAGAACTGACAGATTAAACACAGGGCAGAAGGCGATAAGTGAGTTGTTCGATTTTGAATCACAGGAAAGTGCCCGGTTTCCCCACTCACGTTCGTTCCATCGGGCCATCTGTCCGTATTGCCGCGTCGCGTTTCCCCATTCACGAGCAGTTGGAGTGATGCTGTTTTGGCGCGGCGCGATGGCTTTTGGACTGGTTGGAATTCCATCACGTCCCGTCACTCCACTCCATACCCGACGAGTTTCGCCATTCACGTCGTTCCATTGGAGCGCTACAGCGCCATTTGGCTTGTTGGAACGATCGTCAGTGGCCACCTTTATAGGTACTTGATTGGACTACCTCATCACTTTTTCTGAAGATCCGGTTAACTTTTGAGCAGATCTAACTTTAAACAAACTGTATGTGCTGCTCTCGTCATTTTTCCACAGATGACAATTTTAATTGTGTTATTGCGTCATTTAGAGCTAACTCAGAAAAAATTAACAAAAACGTTATAACCGTAACAATAAAACGAAGAAAGAGAATTAAGAAAATATTGTAGATGGAAGAAATGTAGTTTTTGTCACTATGATAACTACAGTTAGTTTTGGGCGAGTTTTTCCTCCCTTATTTTGGAAGAATGTTTTATTCTTCTATCACTCGTAATTCTTTATACGTAATCAGTCCCAGCTTCTGAGCTATTGAATGTTTGAGTACACGTTGAAACACTTCAGGAAATTGTTTGTTGCAGGGTGATGAAAAAACAGAAAGATCTCAAGGAGTGCGAAAAACTTTACCAAAACTCAGTCGAGAAACGTACAAAAGAAGCTTTGAAATTGATGAAGCAAGTCAACGATTTCTTAACCCCTTGTAAATAGCCGGTACATTCCTCGCAGGAAATTTATTTTACTACAAATTGTATTTATATTAAACCATTCGTATCGCGCGCTTGTTGGATGTAAACGAAGCCTTCAGAATCAATCAATTGGGAGTCTAACAATGGAAATGCAATGAGCTCTCGGGGGTTTAGTTCGAGGGGAAGACGTTGGTGTGAGGCTAAACACAGTCAAACATGTTTGAAGTTTAATGTTGTACCCACACGTTCAAACACGCCATCAACATTCAGAGATCACGTTGCTTTCTTTCTTGCAGAAACATTGTTCGATTTGGATGAGTATGGATATTAACCATTTAAGTTATTTGTATTGCCTCCTTCGCATTGCGAAAACAGGGCACAGCAAAAAGGGCGAAAGAGTGGCCGTTAGAAAGAGCAAGTTTCAGCAATGTGAACTTCTTGAAAGAGCTGGTGTGCTCCTCTCCCTGGTTTCTACGATAATAAAAAGACGAGACACATGAGGAAAGATTGGCTGCAACCCTGCGTTTTCTGGCAACAAGTAGAAGTTATGAAGATTTGTTATTTCGCCACAGAAATGACCCGCTACAACCGTTTTTCTTGTTGGTTTGACGTTTGACGCGCACCCACGCGACAAAACTTGTTTGTCAAACCTCACGCTTCCTAACAAATTTTCTGACAGAGAAAACCTTCAAACATCCCCACATGGTCAAACATGTTTCATCGTGTGTAGCAGCTTTTAGAAGGGGAGTCAGCTGAAAGTGTTTGAAGTCGTGCTTTTACATGAATTGGAAGGAAGGCTCTGAAAACGGAAATGCATTTAGAGGGTTTCACACGCAGAGCAAGAGCTGGTGCTTTGATAGGAGCTCATGGTGCATAAATGCTCACATTTTATTCATTTTGGATGTGAAGAGGGTCCTCAGTTTGGCCAACAATCGCGTAGAATAATTCCCCAAGTGTTCTGCCCTCGTGTGAAGCTCCTGTAATGTCATCTAAGAAAGTTGAGGGGCTCATTATAGTTATTACTTTTGCCCTCTGACTGAGCCATTTCGTCCCACGTTCGTGAGCCACTTTAAATGGAAAATTGGCCCTATAAGATGAGTGACATCAGATACCTGAGATCAACTGTTTATAATGTGGCGAAATACAATGCTTCGGTGAAGTCCAAGGAAGGTTCCAATAACCCGACGATGAGTTCCCATTCGAGGGAGCAGGAGCCACGAACTCCAGCAGTCGTGGAAAGGACTCAGGAGCTGATTTTGGTGGACCTTGGAAAATTTATGCGGAAATTGGCGTCAGTGGTGGGTATTAGCGAGCAAACAATGCAGAGGAAGACCTACGTTTCAAGACGTACACTATAAAGGTGCGACAGATGCTGTCTGAGGCTGCCAGAACAAAGCAGATATCAACCTGCTTCTGAGTTCTTTGAAAAACTTCTTTTTTTTTCTCGACAAAAATGGTCACTGTTGATGCGAAAACCCACCTGAGAACTGTATCACCTACGACCATGAGGATGTCCCATTTGTTGCTCGAACAAAATTTCTGGCTAGTTTTCACGTCCCATGAGTTGTGTCCACTGAGGGTGACGTCATACTGCTACAGTTCTTTGGAAAAGAACAAACTGTCCCAAAGAAGTTTATCTGAACGTTTTAAAGCATGTTGTGGTATCGTGGATAGTATGGCTGTGGTGATGTAACATGTGTTGCAGCGGAGTCAGGATGATTTGAGTAGTCCCCCTTCACCTATCTTGCTGAGTGGAATTCCCAATGCATGACAAAAGACTCACAATTGAAGAAACTAGATTTAAAGTAAACTTGGAAAACTAAAAAACAGCGCGTCGGATAACAAAGCTCCCCCGTTCAGCCTCTTGCCGTCAACTGCCCTGGCCCAACAGGCTCGTGAAAGGGGAGTTGGGACATGGGCCCTCAGTGGCCACGGCATACTGCCATTGGTCCCGCAGCTTCAGTTGATGGTGCTCCGGTCGGTATGCCTGTAGCTGCCTCCCTGATATCACTCACTCGACCTGGCCGATGGGATTGACTTGGCAAAAGCCAACACGCAAATCCAGTGAATGGGTGGCTGGTGGCTCGTCTTTCTTTTCTTAGGTCGTCGACGGATATCTGGAGGAGAAATGTCCTGAGAGTAGCAGAAGAAATTAGCCAGCCATACACGAGCAGATATCTGCGGCAGATTTGGTCGCCTGATCTCATCTGACAGATATCGCTAACGATCTGGAGTGACCGATGAGATTGGTCGTTGCCCCTTAACACGAAAAACTTATCGGCCGATCTTTCATGCCCGAGATCTGTCACCTGAGCAGTGCCCGATGTCATCTGTTCGTTCGTGGGATGAAATCTGACAGATTCAGGTCTGTCACCGACGTTCGTCAGGCAGACTCGAGTTATCGGTCGAATCCGAAATTTTTTCCAGATCAGTAAACGACCACATTCCGTAAGTTGATGCCATGGGGTTAGTGACTGTCCGTAGTAAAGAGCGTAAATTTGAGGCGGGTATTTTTTTATTGCCCATAAAACGGCTGAGCCAAAAAAAAGACAAGTTTTGGAGAAGTCATGGGTTTCGGAAAGGAGAAAGTTCGGGTACATGAAGTTGTTGAAGCACCTCGTAGACATCATCCACTCCGCTCCGAGGCTTCCACCTTCTTCATTTCCTTTCTGAAACTCGTCTTAAGGTTTTGCAATTTATTTTTTATCACTACACGGTCAGCATCCGGAATCACCTTCTTCACTTCGGCCTCGATCTCGTCGTAAGCAACGTTTTTGTTAATGTAGTCAACATGCTTCAACTGCCACAGACAAGGTCTGTCTTTATACATGTCGATCATCATTTCAATTAACTCGTTTGGCCACTCTTTTTTACCCATTTTTTGATACCGCACAAAAAAACACCAATAGAAACTGATTTCTTTAGAGGAGAGATCTCTCAGGGGAAAACACTCGTGGACAACTGAACATCTTAACGTTAAGGGACTCTGCCCGATCCAATCGAACAGTTCTGTGAACCACAGACATCGCTTCCGAGAAGTCTGCAGGTTAAGGGGGACGCCCGACTACCATCTGCCAGATTTGAACTCTCGCTGATATCTCTGGTCGATTTTCACATCTTTGATCATTTTTTAACGCCCACTAACGCGCAGATCTTTCCCCCAGATATCGTTTAAAAACGCGATATCAGTCTCAGATATCTGCTCATGTATGGCTACCTATTAGGGTTGGGGGACCCAATCATTGAGCTCAATGATTGCCACTTGGAAGAGTGCGACGGTTGTCTCTCAAAGATCGACCTGTCTCGGTGAAAGTTGTTTGTTTTCTGCTTAGAGTTAGAGTTCACCCCCGACCCACAGGGATGAGACAACTTCGCCCATTTGGATCTGCTGACTGCATCTTCATGTGATGTGTTTGGCCTTTTCATGTGCAGAAATGGCAGTCAACTCGTTCAAAATTTTTCCTCTCGTTTCGTGGAAAGGGTAGAAACGATTTGATTCTCGTACGAAACAAAACTTTCGCCTTCCTTGAGCTCACTTTCGTGGACGTGAAAAATAACTGAAGCAGAAGTTTCATCCCTGTCATACTGCCCCAAGAAACCTTCTTTAAACACTAACTAGGTCAAAATGGGACGCAGAATTTGAAGTAGCCACTGGGCGGCAGCACCCTTCAGAGTTCTTCCCAACGGTATTAGAAGTTTGCCAACTTTCTGGGGACATTCGTTCATGAAAACGTCGAGAGTAGAACACCGAGCACGAGCATTTATTGAGGACACGTCAAGGTCGAACTCAGGTAGCAGGACTTGAGCTTGTAGGGGTTGGAGTCTCTTCAGTTCTCTCCGCACACGCCAAAAAGTGTTGCGTTTTCATTTGCTCTCGCGCAAAATCTCTCCACAGACAGTGTGCGCTTTGTTCACCCCATCCATCCGGTAGGGTGCAACGCAAGACAATCACACTGATAATCTTGACGTTGTGGTGTAGTTAAGAAAGCGAACTGCTACATACGTATTTCAACAGGACCGGCTCACACAAGTCATTTAGTCTAAAACTGGCTATCAGACAATGCGGACATGTTCTGTTCCAAAGAGCTTTGGCCCCGAATAACCCGGATTTGAACCCCCTCGACTACATTTGCACCGCTGTTGAACAGGTTACCAACAAGTCACGGCACCCTAATGTCGTATCTCCACGTGCCACCATCTAAGCAGCATTAGCCATTGCAGAGAGCGTGGCAGGCGCTTCAGAACAAGGATGGAGTAGGTAATTGAGGCCTTTGGCAGTCATATTGAGTAATTTTACATCTGACAGGTCACACGATTATTGACTAACATTTTTATTTTATGTACATTGTGTCAATAAATCATATTTTAAAACACAGTTACTCCCACCCATATCCTGTATATAAATAAGTTATCTCATTGGAAAAGGGGAAATGCTTTGTAAAAAGTTCTAATTTCTTTCACAACGCTTGATTTAATTTAAATGAGACTGATGAATTTAACGCTTGCACAGAATGACCAATAATGGAATTTGAAGGGCGTGCGAACAAACTTACTGTAAGAACTGGGGTTATCCGCCTCATTACGTAGCTCCTGTGTGCTGGTGTCAGAAGATAAGGGTGGTCCACTACATTCCTCCCCCCTTATGTAACAAAACCTTCCATGAAAAAAGGAAATTTTTCTTCGAGCGAGAATTGAGACTCGAATTTAAATTAAAACATAAATTTCAAGAGTGAGGCGTAGAGCTTGAGTATAGTGTAAAGAAACAACATATTAATGAAGCAAAAATACAAAAATGGTCAAGGAAGAATATCGTATGTCAATTAAATACACAAATTGCGTTTCTGCCAACAAGCGAGAAAGATTCTCATCAGTCAGTCCTTACAAAATTTTCCAGAGAATAAGCCTCTCAAGACATTACCTTCATTCATGAGCTCCAGAGCGTAGTGCGTCTATTGCTGGGGAAGTTGATTTGTGGAGGTTCGGGCCAACCAGTCCTGTGCAAAGTCTGCGAATGTTCGGACAGCCACTCTGCTAGCAAGAAGCGCAGGAGCTATTTGCACCCCCGTTGTGCGGGCAGGCAAAGAAGGACGTGGGTTACGACCCCACCCCACACAGGCAATCATCAAACTCGCAAAGCCTTAAGAGGAGTCACGCATTAAAGGCACCGTGTCTGGACAGCACCTGCAAAGGAGGAGTATCACTGCCCCTTTCGCAGACAGTTTTGCCCAGAGAGGAGGATAGCGTGCAGATACAGAGGCAGTGGGCCCTGCATCCCACCAGTCAACAACAGGCAGCAGTGAGGTGGCGCTCTGCAGAGTCCCCAGTAATTAGCTTCAAAACCCCCCTTATCCACGCCAGGACCATCCAAAACCAAATGTTCATAGTCATCCCAAGGTAATAGACCGACCCAGAAGAAGAAGATATCAGGGCACCAGCCAAAGCTGAGGGAACAATGACCGAAGTCGTAGCCGTTCAGGCCCATCTCCCCAGAGTTATTGGGAGTCAGCTTGGCTTATTTAAAAGGGGTTTCGGAATCTACCAGTCCCCTCCACAAATTCTAGGATCTTTTTCCACTCGGTTTCTCTCAAACTAGTGCTATTT
The DNA here is from genome assembly GCA_020466155.1 of Pachypeltis micranthus. Classification (NCBI taxonomy): domain Eukaryota; kingdom Metazoa; phylum Arthropoda; class Insecta; order Hemiptera; family Miridae; genus Pachypeltis; species Pachypeltis micranthus. The sequence goes on from CM035770.1 coordinate 65,420,638, forward strand.
AGTATTCTCTCCCCCAATATATTGAGTCTGGTACTATTTCTCCACACGGGCACTTAGCGTTGATGTTGAGATTGATCCTGTTGAGAGTCTTACCCACCGCATACTGCTCAGATAGCATCCCAGTGATTCTTCGTAGTCTTACCTTATTTTAGCCCTGCACCCAATTGGCTTGTTGCAGGTTATAACTAGTTATGCTCATAATTTTGGATTGTTGGTACCCTTTAAGGTTGTTTATTACTGTCACTGACGTTACTCCACATTTTCTCATTTTATTTTTACTTTCAATTGTTGCATTGTGATAGGCGAGAACGGTTCTGGTCCACAAAAGTGTCCCCTGGCTTCCGCCTTGGCTAGTTCATCCGCTCTCTCATTCCCCCCCATATCCCTTATGTCCGGGTATCCATTTTAGCGGGATTGTGTTCCCTAGTTGTTGGAGTGTCCCAACTTTGTGCTTTGTTTCTTCTATGGGGTAGCTCCTGACTATTGGGTTGCCCAGTGTTTTTACCACAGATTGGTTGTCAGTATAGATAGCTATATTCGCATTCCTAATATTCCTTGTTACAAGTGTGCTAATACATGAGAGTTTATCGCGATGAGTTCACTTTGGTACTCTGAATGAAAGTGATTCCTCCCATTCTAGTACAGGAATATATACTCCCATTCATCCACCACCGATGGCCTCGTGTCCCACACTTGTCTTGAGTCTATTCTAGTGTTGAGGTTTCCCTGGAACTGATATGTCGCTGTCCTGTCATCCATTGGCATGCTTGCCTCTGGTATGCTACTTATAATGCTTGTGCAAATGGACCTTTGCCCGTAATTGTGTGAGTGGTTCCAGTCGTTTTTTCTGAGTCTTAGTGTCCCTCTCATTGCCTCTTGTGTGATCTCCCATTTCATTGGTAACACTCCTGTCAGCACGGCCATTATGACATTGGGTGTACTGTGAAATGCCCCTATAATTGACATAGTTATAACTCTGTCTAACTTGTACAGGGCACTGTTTTTAGTGACTCCTGTCCACCATACCAGTGCTCCATACACAACTCTAGGTCTCACTATCGTTTGATATATCCATTTCACATATGTTGGTTTTAGGCCCCATGTTTTCCCAACTAGGCCTTTGATATGTAGGAGAAGTTTCCTTCCTTTTTCTAGTTGCCTAGCTATCAGATGTTTCAACCTTAATTGTCTGTCTAATATGACTCCTTGTATCGGCCCGGGAGCGACCTCAGGCGGAGGGCAAATCGCCGGCTCTGCGACTCGAGGCGAGTCAGTAATGCGCTACCGCCTCCTTCCGTTCGCTGTTCGTTAAGTCGCTCCTCTGTGCTCTCCTATTGTTTTATTTTTATTAACGTTCTACCATTCCCATTTTCGTATTTTCCGAAGAAAAGTTTAATTTCATTTATTTGCCATTCGGCTACTTAATTTCGTGTACCAATTTCGGCACAAATCGTGTTGCTGCTCTCTCCAAATACGTCGCAGCCATACCTGCTCTTCACATCCTCCCTGGCCAGGGAATCTCCACGTTCGAAGTTGAAAGGTGAGTGCTGCATTCTGAATTTGCATATGATATCATTGTTGCCGAAATTGGACACATTAATCCGATACAGTCCACTACCACACAACCAGCGCTCTAGCGGATTCTACCATAGCCAGATAAACTATTAATTATACATTCACCAGCTGCTGCCTCAGCTCTCAGCTGCGCAGTTTCGTACACTCATAGATATTTCACTGATGATGAGAGGGGGATACCACATCCCCCCCATCATCATGTTGTGGTAACCAGTGGTCTCGGTTCTTTTCTTACTGAAAATAGTCGCTGTCGTTTTTGTCGCATTTACCGCTAGTCTGTGTGCAGGGCACCATTCCATTGCCAGTTTCATCCCCTCACTCGCAAGATGACAAGCCGTGTCTAGGGTTTTGTGACTGACTAGGATGACTCCATCGTCTGCTTAGAATTGGCAGTAAAGGCCAGTGTTGTTTACTCGGTTAATTAAATCATCTATCACTTGGCATCTATAAGCACCCACCCTGCAGTGTTCCTCTGGTCATGGTAAATTTTTTCGTGATGTTACCTATTGTGCATTCGACCTCCCTACTGCTCAGTAGGAGATTGCACCATTCTATCAAGTTGTTCTCCACTGTTCGTTGAATGGATGCAAATTGGACGTTGTCAAATGCCCTCTGTACATCGAAGAAGCAGCCTACCACATATTCTTTACTGTTCATTATTTTCTTCTCTACTCTTGTAACGAGGTTGTGGAGTGCTTCTTCGGTCGATTTCCTTGTGCAATATGCATATTGTTCTTTACTAGTGGTGATTTGATTAGTAAATCATCCCTAATGTGTGTCAATTACTTTTTCTATGATCTTTATAAAGACAGCGGTGCGGACTTTTGGTTTAATTAATTATTTAATTTTATGTAGTCACATTTGTGAAGGGGCTCCTTATTTTAAATTAATTTCCTTTGCCAATATACACTCTTACCAGTCCCACTAGTCAGTTTTACTTCAAATTGGCCGCTGCCAGTAAATGACGCTAACTTTAACAGGTGGTTTGGTGAAATCTTCGTTATCTAGCCGTTAGACGACAATCAACCAAGTTCTGATCCTTCTAAAACCGCACCATATCATCCAGGTCATTCACTTGTGTCCATGGCTTATTCTACTAACTAAATTTACTTTTCACTCAGTTAAAGGTAGGACAATCAATCAAAAGTAATAAAAAGACATTTTATTGACGAAATAGAAAACAAATAAATAATTTGAAATAAAAATTAAAAAAATAACGGGACACGAAACCACACGAAGAGGTAGGAAGTTTGTAGTAGTACACAGTGTATTGGGGGGAGAGGGAGGGGGGCTACAAGGATACAATACATAACAATTACCAGTTGCATGACAAATGACTGAACTTGGTGGTAGGTAGGTACCGTGGGCCGAACTGCGCTTGAAATTCAAAAAATGACTAAGTATTTCAGTTACACGGCGAGTGAATCAATGACATGTAACAATATTGCAAAATCAAGTCTTAGTAGACGTCGAAGGAACTTCATTCGACCTGTTCAACTGGGCTCACTGACTGTGGTGCAGCAACGGTGACGAACTATCAAGAGGCGGTTGAACTTTGCAAACTAGGCACACATCAAAAGGGGGCTATTTTCAACGTGAACTGCTTCCATCCGAAACTAAACCACTGACTCAATAGGAACCTGTGCTTACTTGTGTCGTTACTATCATTACAATTAGATATTTGTAAGTCAAACGTCGCATGAGGGCGCCTTTTTTGACCAGCCTGTTCAGTTTATTGTCTAAAGATGAGATGAACGTGAGACGATATTCCGCGACATCAAGAATATGGAGATCCATAGCAAAACGAGACGTTCAAAGATTCCATGTGTAGTTAAAGAAAAATTGTTTTGTTTCACTAGTTACAATCGATTTCTTCTACTCCGAAGTGAAATAATTCATATTATTCGTAGGGAAGCCCTCTTTTCCAACTAGATAGAAAAAATTGATTTAAATTACTAAAAAGGGAAATACTTTTTTCTCTTACTGGCAAAAAAAGATTTTCTTCAACTGCAAAGGCAAAAGCGGTATCTTTTAAAAACTTGCCTCTGTAAATTGGACACCCTGGTAGCTGTATCTTCGTTCATCACATTTCTACTTACAGTTTTATGTAGAATAAAATGTAGGGACTAGTTAGTTAAGAGTCTTCCGTAAGTTTGATCTTAATCGTTTGAGGCGTTTTTGAGAAAATTGAGATAATGATAAATTAACATTCGACATGTCGTTTCCCGAGCTATCATGGCAATATCTCCATTCAACGGATAGATACAGAAAACTTTGTTCAGTACAAAATATGGGTGTAGGTATGACACTCCGTGAGAGTGATCAAATCCAGTGAAGCCGTTACTATGGAAATAACGAAAATGTTGAATTAAAATATTTTCGACACACTTTGGCTCCTATCTCTGTATCAGAGGAACATTTATTGAGAACAATATACGGGTATCAACTATTTAAAGACATCCTGGGAATTTGGTGAAAATCGTTGAAGCCGTTTTGCCAAAAAGGGTAGCACAAACCTATTTTTGTTTCATAGGCTGTATGGAGATATTTACGCAGAAGAAAAGTTGGGTACTAACTAGTAGAAGATACTTTGAAAGCTTAATCAAAATCGTTAGAAAAAATTAATAAAGTTAACGTATCTGTTAGGTGAGTCTGTCTCCTCTGGCTGGTGAGTTGCTGTGGGCAAGCGCTTTCGATGTAAAGACATCATCGTCTGGCCGTTAAGTCAGTGCTGGAGTCAGCCAGTTGGTCGTGGTCTTTATATACGAAGAGAAAGGTAAACGGGATGATGGAGTGTCGTGAAGGGGCGGGGAGAGGAGGTCATGTACCTCAGGGGGAAAACCCAGTGGAGGTGAATGGAACATCTCGAATGGTCTGTCAATTGTGGAATTTCCGTCTTTTTTGTTTAGGGTGGTCTGTAAATCCGTCAGTTGGTTGTTTTCGTTTGTGTAGAGTTTTGAGTGGTGTGAATATGGTGTCGCATTTTGTGTTGATTTGTTCATTTATGATCTGTCCATTGAAGTTTTTTTGTTTATAAATTTCCATGTTTTCTAATATAGCGCCCAAAATCGATTTGTGGTGTTTTGCCTTATAAACCCCGCTTGTACTAGTTCTGCTGTTGGCAGTCCAATAAGTTACCTGTTAGTAGTTAGATGACGGTAATGATATAATTAAAAATAGCCCACGACATTCCGTAATTTGAACTAGTGTCGTCTCTTGTACAGTGTTTAGATTTTTCCCTATAATTTCTGGATAGTAAACAGGGGTCTTCGCTAAAAAAATTGGTTGTTCCATCCAGAAAGAAGTACGCTGGTCACTCAATAAATGTTTTGAGTTGAGCGAGAACAAAAGAATAAATTCCAGGAGGAGACAGACTCACCTAACATATACGTTAACTTAATTAATAATTTGCCTACTGGCGGACATAACCCAATTGCTTTAATACGTTAGAAAAAACCATCGTTTTAGGTACATCCCGCCCCTTTCCCATCGACCTAAATTGCCCGTAACCTTATTTTCGGGTCTAAAAATCACGAAAACAGAAAAAAACAACTCAGTTCAGTCGTTCTCCTGCAAATCGAACAACACACACAGGTCTGTGTACTCATCACATGACTGTTCCTGAACCCTCAAAGTGGGTTATATCAGTCTGCTGTCATGGAAGTTGCAGTTTCGCTTTCACGCGTCTACCGGACCAGATATGAGGAGTTCCTAATCTTGTTTCCCACTCGATCTAACTATTTACTTGGGTGGCAAGTTTCGAAGGGAGTGATCAACTGTGACCACGTTTCTTAGCCATCACCTTCTTCGTAAACCCGGCTAACGGTTATAGGCTCGCTTTGTCGCAGTCAATGCTGCTAGATTTGTCTCCTCTTTCGACAACCATCGCTCGCTGTTGTGCGAACTACAGTAGAGCAGCACGTGGTCTCGTTCGAAGAAACTGTTCGATCTTCTTCCCCTGGACATTTATGTCAAGGCAGAGGCGATGAAGGTGGCTTACAGACTCACTAAGCTCGGAATAGCTAAGGTGCCTCAGGCGACTCAGCATGATCACAGACGCAATTGTGCCCATGTATGAGCTCGAGAGGAAATATAATGTTCAGCTATTGGGAGGTCCATGGAACAGCGATAGCCGCCAGTTTCGGCCTCCCAGTGGCGTCAACATCTACACAGATGGATCGAAGACCCCAGAGGGGACAGGATCCGGGGTGTGGATAAGTGGCTCTGGACGGAGTGGGACTTTTATTGCCCTAGGCTCCAATCCATCAGTTTTTCAAGCAGAGATTTATGCTATTATTGCTGGGGCAATCCAAATGCATGAGAAAGGCTATAGCAATAGAACTATCAATATATTGACGAATAGTCAAGCGTCGTGTAAAGCGCTATTGAACTACTGCACGACGTCAAAACTGGTGCGAGAGTGCAGGATGTGGCTTAACTCCCTAGCTAGTGCGAATAGAGTTAATGCGTATTGGATTCCAGGACATAGTGGGATCATTGGAAATGAGAGGGCGGACCATCTGGCCAGACGTGGTTCGTCCACAGTACCTATTGGGCCACCGCCCCATTGCGGGATTTCTCTGTCACTAGTTAAAAGGACTGTGAGAGAACACGCCAGAAAACGGCATCAGACAATCTGGAACGCTGCAGGAGTAAGACACTCCAAACGATTTGTCTCAGAGCAAACAAGTGAGACAAGATGGAGAGGAAGGATTTAAGGCAGATTGTTGGGATCATAACAGGGCACTGCAGAATGAACAAACACATGTATGTTATGGGTATAGCCGAAACCCCTCTATACAGGTGGTGTGGCACGGATGAAGAAACCCCCTACCATGTCCTGGCCCAGCGCCGGAGACTTGAGAGGGAGCGATTTTCGGTCTTTGGCACCACTTCTCCCAGGATGGATACCAACGAGGACTCCTTCAGGAACTACCTGGTTTTCCACAGAGAACTAGGCATAGACCTGTAAGACACTAGGACTGGCACAATAGGTCATCTGGCCGCGGTGCACATCCCATTACTGGGAATACAGTCAGAAGATTATATATATAGCCATCACCTTCTTCGTAAACCCGGCTAACCGTTATAGGCTCGCTTTGTCGCAGTCAATGCTGCTAGATTTGTCTCCTCTTCCGACAACCATCGCTCACCGTTGTGCGAACTACAGAACAGCACGTGGTCTCTTGTTTCCTACACACTGGAGGCGCAAAATGTACACACACACGAACCACGCGTTGATATTAGGTTTTCAGACTCAAAACGTAAAGATCTGAAGAAAACCCAATATGATCACTATTACTTTCCTCTTGACTAGCAAAAACTGTGTACTTATGCAGAAAAGAAACGGATTTCTAAAACGGGGAACTTCTTTTTACAGAAGGCAGTTTCTCTCACTAGAAGACAATTTATTCTTCTAACTAAAATATTTATATCTAAGCAAAAATAGGTTTTTTTCGCCGCAAAAAGTTGTTTTATCGGAAGGAGTGAATTAACTAGAGCGAAATAAAATTGGTTTCAATTACTAGAAGAGAACCGTTCGTAAAATTTGTTTCCTCATACAACATGAGGAAATGGCTCATTTTTCTGTGACCAGTGAGATTTATTTTTTGAATTGAACTAGAAGTAAACTAGTGGTGCAGTATTGTTCAGAGAAGCCTTCAACCGCTTCGCCTAATTTTCGAAGGTGCCAGCCACAAAAACGCGGTCACCATTGGGTGGAGGGTGGGGTGAGGGAAAGAGAGAGAGTAAAAGGGACATGGGAGGGCGGGGGAGAGAGAGAGCAAGAACGCGTAACAGCACACTGAATGAACCACCTTTGCATCTTTAGCCTAAGCTGTTCGTTTTTGTGCACGATTATTTGTGACGCACCGAGGTTCCATGAGCCATGCAGTGGGCTACGAGGCTGACACACCCTCCCCCCCCCCATTTTCACGTAGCACGGTAGTTTTGGGTGGGCTGGAACTCGTCCTTTACGTAAATAAATAAATCGTTATCCTCGGTATACACAGAAGCCAACGCGAAATTTTAAATTCGCCCAAAAACCGTGTTTTACGCCGCACAACAATCTAAGAATTAATTTGCACGCAATAAATACGAAAATATGTAATTTATTGGGTCACGAAAGTTGAGCAATGAGCGACTGCTTGAGAGAGCGTTCATCGTTGCTGTCAGTGTGGAAAGTTGTTAACGATTAAAATCATTTCGAGGAGTCGAGTGGCGCCAGTTGAGAGCAGGCGAAATGATCGTGAAAGAGGGAAATAGGAAAAAAATATATATGAACTTATTTTAGGAAGAGAAGTTAATATTTATACTGAGTCCCCTCATGACTCAGTATTCACAGCTTCGCGAGCGTGGTGCGTTCGTATGTGTTTGTTGTGGTTGGATTTGGTTGACGAGGTTTTATTACAAATGTGACACGAGTAGGGTTTGGCTCCTGTGTGAGTCCTCATGTGTTCGACTAGATAATATTGCCGGTGGAAGGTTTTTCCGCAGTCGTTACAAATGTATTTCTTCTCGTTGAGGTGCTCTTTTTCGTGGCGGCTCCAATTTTGTTTTCGGGTAAATTGCATTCCGCAATGATTGCAAGTGAACGGCTTAGAATTAAAATGGCCCCTAATGTGAGCTTGAAGGTCCTGTTGACGAACGAAGGAGCTTTTGCACAGAGTGCATTTATACGGTTTGGACATGCGAGAGGCGTGAGTCCAACGATGAAGGTGAAGGTTCCACTTGGTGAAAAACTTCTTGCCGCACACGATGCAACCAAATTGTTTAACGGTTCCGTGTTGCTTCATGTGGGCTCTCAACGAGGTGTCGACGAACATTAAATTGCAAATAGGGCAGACGACGTTTTTCTTCTTTATCCCGCCGGCCGGAAGGTACTCGTTATTGTGAGCTCGACGAATGTGACGCGTGAGGCTCGTCGTGTGAATGTACCTTTCGCTGCAGTACATACACTGTTTAGGCTTTTCGTCGTGAGTCTCTTTGTGCCATTCCAACTTTTTTTTGGAGGCGAACGTCTCTCCGCAGTCGCAGAAAAACTCTTTGTTGGGCTTCTTTAATTGAAAATGAACGCTGTCCTTATGTTGCTTCAAATTCGAATACCTGCACATAAGGAACCAATATGACATGTAATAACGTCGACAAAGTTGTGCGAGGAATGCAGCGTTCTAATTTAGGTAACGCAGAAAGAATTAATTAGTTACAAGTAATGAGACCAGACGAGTGCCCTCAACCTCAGGAAGCGAACAAGAGAGTTCGAGAGATTCTACTGCCAACCTTTCGGTCCGAGTTCTGCCAGCTCGAGGGCTCCTAACCCGTCCCCACATCGTAGACGATACTACGCCGTAAACGGCTTTCGGAGCCCACCCTCCAGCACTTAATAAACCAGACCAGCACGAGTCCTTCCTCATTCTGCTCCTTCTCGGGGGATCAGCGGGGCTCTAGCAGCCCGTGCTACCAGTTGCTAAGCAGTCTCCTGCATAGCGGCCTTCTGGTATGCCCGGCGTTCTAACATTGCCTGAGGGGAGGACCTCTCAGGGTGTTAGGCCACCTACCACTTTACTAGCCTCCGCCTCTATTCACCTTAGAAGTGAGTGCAATGAGGCTAAGAGGTGTCGAAGGTGGGTGCAATACTGAGGGGGAGATGGTACCCATTCGGATATAGACTATGCGAGAACGCTCCTCGCAAAGTCCTCCAGCGCCAGGAAGCCAGTCGCTGACACGTAACGGGTCAGGTCAATTGGGAGCTCATCTCCAAACACCGTCTCCCTCAGACGTGCACACTGACTTGTCCATCTGGAACATTCAGTGAGTACGTGTTCCGCTGTTTCAGGGGCGATTCCACAGCTACACGTCTCTTCGTCACAGAGACTGAGTCGGTGGAGCTTCGCCCTGAAGTTCCCATGGCCCAGCAGAAGCTGAGACACACAAAAACCAGGGCTAACCCACCTCATTTTCAATCTGCTCTCCACAGACGGGAATAGGGCAAACGTCCAATGGCCAGTTTCAGCCTCTGTCCACCTTTCTTGCCATACGCTTTTTAGGTAGGCCATAATCGCCCTTCGTCTGGACGAAATTTCGGATCAGGAAACGCCAAGTTTTTTTTCCTCACCTTCCAATTCGCATATCGGCTGGCGGCCTCCAGATCGACCAGGAATACTCCGCACGCGACCACAATGCTCGAGGCGGCCACAGTTCGGTAAGCCTTTGCAACTTTTATAAGTGCAGCCCGCTGTGCCGAGAGCAGCCTTCTCTTATCATTCGCATTGGCGAGAACAAGAGAGTATGTTTCTCTCCTTTACTGGTGTGTTTGGTGATCCAAATGACAGCTCCTTAACGTCGAAAGTCATAGAGGGTGCAGTTTCGCTATTGCGCAAGAGCCTGGGCACTTCCATAGCATCCACCAAACCCAAACCTGTGGAGGTAGGGCACGTTTTGTCATGTAGCCATCCTCCCACTGGAGAGCTGTTGCCCACGTGTCACTATGCTGAAGTATAAACCTGGGGTATCTGCGCCAAGTGGGAAGACGTCTTAATCTGATTTCTCACTCGATAAAACTATTTTTTTAAGCGGCAAGTTTCAAAGGGAATTTTTACTTTCTGGGGCCCAAAGAGTAAGGGCAGTATAGTAATCGTGTAAAGTTGGGTTTTATTCAGATCTTTACGTTTTGAGAACTAATGAATTCAAAAAACCTAATTTTGACGTGTGGTCCGCGTGCGTCCGTAATTCGATTTGCGAGAGAACAGCTGACTCGATTGAGCTGGTTATTTTTTTAGTTTGTTTTGTAGGGACTTTCTGTTCAGGCAACTCAGAAGGAGCCTTAGGCTCGTTTCACAAAAGCGATAACGCTGAGCACTTTTCCTCTTTTTGTTTTATTATTTATTTCATTGGTGATCAACCGTGACTCATCAAGCTCTTCGCGTCAAAAAAGGTCCCAGAATCAACCTGTGAAGGACTGCAGGCGATTGCATCTCTACCAACGCCCCCTGGCAGGAGGATGAGACAGCAGAGCATATCCTATGTGAATGCCCTGCTTTGGCAGCAAAACGCTTTGAATACTTCGGTCAGGGAACCACTGAACCCCAAACCGTAGCGGACTCTGCGGTGAAGGACATACTCGGCTTCCTAAGAGAAAACTTGGTCACTGAATCACGACAAACACTTAACAAAAATGAGCTACACAATAAAAAGAGGAGTAAGATAAGAATGAGAAGTAAGGAAAGATACGAAGAGAATTGAATAAAAAGAAAAAGTATCAAGTAAGTTCACAAATATATTATTTAACAATTCTGCAACTGATATTTTGGGTATTCGAATGAAAATGCTAAATAATGAAATCGACAGGCGGCAAATGAAGGCTGCTCAATGGTACCAACTCTCCAACACATTGTTCTGGATAAAAACTCGCCAAAACGACTCTTCGTTCGAGGGATTCTCGTTTGAGCGTAGTGGTAGCCCTTTTTCCGCGTTTAAACTGCAGCTAGTTAATTGTTAGTCAATTGGCGATTGATGAACGCGACCTGAGCTCTTGTTGTTTTTCACTCACCGAATATCGTTATCAGATCGCTACCAAATCGAGGTTTTAACTTAAGAATTGATAAACCGGCCCTGAGTCTGGGAAATGCTTTCCCCTCTCCACTCAAAACTGACTAAGAGTGAGAAGGCCCACAAAAGACCAGGACATAACAAATAGCAACAACTTCCAAAGGCGGCAAAACCACGTTTAAATGTGGATTATCGACTACTTAGAACTGTGTGGCAGTGTAGTTAGAGGCACCACCTAGCAAGAAACCCTTCCAACTTCCACACGTGGCAATTCAAAATGGAATGAATTCGCTCGAATCGACGAAATGTTGAAACCGTCGACTCAACAGAAATTGTTCAACCTCGACGATTACAACGAACGTTGTATTATCGAACGACCTACCTTTTGAACTTTTTGTCGCACATATTGCACGAAATCGGAGCATATCCCGTGTGACCGTTCATATGCTCCTTCAACTTCTGACTCGTGATGAACGTCTTAGCGCAGAGGGTACACGGATGAGGTTTCACGAGTAGATGAATTTTAGCGTGCCCCACGAGACTAGCTTTCGATCTGAAAGTTTTTCCGCAAGTTCTGCACTCAAGCGGGTGGATCTTGATGATGTGCTCGGTATATTCCTCTTGAGATTTGAATTCTTCGAGGCACACCGTGCATTGGCGAGTGACCTTTTTGTGCTCCATTTTGACGTGCATCTGCGCAACACAGAGAACAACAGTTAAGATGAAGAGTAGCGTGATAATGGCCGACAGTTGATGACACCTATCAGCCGAGGCCATCACTTACAAACTGAACTGATAATCTACAGGTTATCTGTAAAACTTTAGACTAAAAACAAATAAATTTGAAACACTGACCCTGAGATCCTTCAAGGAGTCCAACTGAAGACCGCACCTGATGCACATCATCGCCTGTTGACTCTTCAAGAGATCTGGTTTACTTTCCGACGCTGAGCAATGGATCGAGGCGACGTGCGTTCGTCGTTCCTTGGGGCAGGTGAAGTCTTCTTCGCAATACAGACACGGGTAGCGTCTCGACGCCTCAGTTTTGCCTTCCCAAATAGCCGCCATTTCCAATTCATCCTTTGAAACAATGAAAGAACGATGAGAAAAACGCACGAAAGTTTATGGCAATGAAATCAGAGTTTGTATCGACAAATGCATCGCGTAAAAAGTATGATTTACTTGAGACGTGTGTACATAAACCATTATTCGCGACAAAAACATTCACGAACATGCAAGGGGCCTTCCATTCAAACTTCTCGAGCATTTGACAAACTCGTGCTCTTCAATAGTGATTCTTTCTGAAATTGAGAAGCGCCGACAGAGGAGGAAACGTGGAATGTGTCTTCGTTTTTTAAAGGAAGAAATTACACACACGCAACTTCCCTTTATACAAAGACGATTAATTTGAGGCACGTTTTTATTGCAGACAAATATATAGAATCGCTGATTCTACGTAATTAATTTAAGATACAAATGGACTACACGACCTAGGTATCCTGTTATTTATTTTTAAAAAGTTGATAGCAAGCGACAGAAGGAAAGTGGTAACTCGAGAAAAACGCGTATAGAACAGATTGGTGTCAGAAACTGGAATGAGCGCATGAAGAAAACAGCCTGAGATCAGTGAATGCAGCGTGGAGTTGACAGTTGTGATCTCTTGTGAAGCAGCGGCTGGCTGATGGTACTGGCACGCCGCATGGTAGTCCGTGATGGAAACTGCCCTGTGTAGGTGTGTTTCTTCGAGGCCACACACATATTGCAGGGAGTTGGTTTACTATATTAAAGCTTATTATGCAGTCCAATCACAGTTTAGTTTAGAACCGAGGTTTTTTTCACCTCAGAATTCCCACTCCTGCCCTAATGGAACTCCCTGGCCTGGAAAGACCTTCGTCCTCGACCGCTTATTGTTACCTATGGAAATCCTACCTCCACGGGTATACCAACAACGACGACGGAATTCCCGATTTATCTGGGATTCTGAAATATCATTTCGTCCCCTCGCCTCCTTTCACATTACTCTCCACAGCAGATCTCCTCCCAAGTATTCTCCTACGAAGTCTCACGGAAGTCAGTCCTCTCCCGTTTCCAAACACACTCGTCTTCCAACACCTTTCGCGATACGGTCATCTCCAACTCTCCCAACGGACACTTGTTTCACCTCTCGACATCTATACTCAAATCATATCCTGTGTGAGTCATCTCTTCTTTGTACATCCAAGTCTTCAATTCTTGGATAAACCAACTCATCAATTACAAGTTCGTGCTCAACTAAAACCTGCCTCCGAGATTCATTCAAATCTATCCTGGTCAAGTCCATTTAACAATTTACTTAGATTTACCCATGAGGAAAGGTTTTTAAGAAACAGGAAGAAATGTACTAACTTGATCCCACGAATGGACTGTGTTGACGCTGCCATGGCCCGAAAGCTCTCCTTTGGCAGGCATACACTCATCCGCTTGAATGTTCTGAAGACCAGAATCGCTCCGAGCTTCAACGTCATCAACTTGTTCTTCCATATATGACCTACGCTGGTGATCCAAGAGATGCGGCTGCATGCCTTCTGATTCTTCCTCGTTACCATAGTCTGAAATAAACGAAGCTTTAATACAAACCATTGCAGAGAGTAGCATTGGCGCTGTCTGGAACTGAATGTATGGGACACTGAGCATATCGCTCAGTGGTTAAAGAGTCTAAATTTACCCAACAGTCACAGATTCGCTTATAGTTTTGGAAATTGTTTTGCTAGTCAAGTGGGTTTCAACTATAAAGGAGGAATTCATAATCCCCACATCAAGATGTTAAGCGTAGCTGTTAAGTGGCGTCGACCACTTAGTGCTAATCATAGTCACCAAGATCCAGCATACAAGGCATATCCACAAAGTAAGTGTACTGAAGCTCCCGTAGGCCGTAGGGAATTTTTTTTGCTATGTTGGGCACACTGTCGTGTAGCGTGACTCCTCCCCTCCGAAACAAGACCAAAATGAGGTCAGTACGTTCAAAACTGTGGTCTCAGGAGCATTTCTCGTGAAAGATGTCGATCGACTCTGCCGCCAAGTGCGAAATCCGCGCTGTCATCCGGTACCTCGTTGTTAAGGAGAAATCCCCGATTGAAATTTTTAATGAGGTAAAGGCAATTTATGGTGAAGGACACATGAATCGTACGAGTGTGTACAAGTGGTGTAGGGAGTTTAAGAACGGTCGTACGAATGTGCATGACGAATTGAGGAGTGGGAGACCGTCGATTGTGACTGACAAACTTGTGGAAAAGATTGAGAATGCGGTCCGTGACGATCGCAGATTGACTCTGGACGAAATTTCTACGAAGTTTCCTGAAATATCCAGATCTTTGCTGCACGAAACAATAACAGCAACCCTCGGATTTCATAAACTGTGTGCAAGATGGGTCCCAAAACAACTGACTGAACAACACAAGTTGAATCGGGTGCAGACCTCTAAAGAGATTTTGGAACGGTATGAACTGGAGGGTGATGATTTCCTCAAGTGTATTGTTACTGGAGATGAGACTTGGGTTGCACACTATACTCCAGAAACCAAGAGACAGTCCGAACAGTGGCGTCACACCACTTCACCCTCAGCCAAAAAGTTCAAAACCACAATTTCTGGGAAAAAATCATGGCATCAGTGTTTTGGGACCACAAAGGCATCATACTGATCGATTACTTGCCTCAGGGGGAGACCATAAACGCGGCAAGGTATTGTGAGACCCTGAAAAAATTGAGAAGAGCCATTCAAAATCGAAGGAGGGGTCTTTTGACGAAGGGCGTATGCTTGCTCCATGACAATGCCCGACCTCACACGGCCAACTTCACGAAGGAACTGTTGGACTCTTTTGGATGGGATGTTTTAGACCACCCCCCTTATTCCCCCGACCTGGCGCCTTCAGACTATCATCTTTTCACTTCTCTAAAGACGCACATGGGTGGAAACAAATTTTCAACCGACGAGGAGGTGAAGAGGGAGGTCGACAAGTGGACGAAGGAGGTGGCGGCAGATTTCTACGAGGCAGGCATAAAAAATTTAATCAAAATCGTTAGAGCCGTTTTTGAGAAAAAAAAAATTTGGTGTTTTGATCACTATGATAACTATAGTTAACATTCGGTGGATTTTGCTCATACCCTTATTTTGGCGTACCATGGTAACCTGCGGGCGAGATATCAAGTTTGAGCTGATTTGGTACGGTGGTTTTCTCTAAAAATCGTTCACAGACACACAGACCATTTTCCCAAATAGTGTTTTTCGGACTCAGGAGGGTCTGAAACGTAAAGATCTGTAGAGAACTCAGAAAAAATTTTTCAGCCGATTACATAACTTGGCTTTACTTTGTAGAGCCAAGGAAAGTAAAAAACGGGTTGGCAGTTGTAACTAGATGCACGCACAGGTAAGCTTGAAGTAATGCGCAACATGGTGCCAGCAGGACGTCTTGAGATTTTTAATGAGCACAAAACCTGTATTATCATGTAGTCTATGTGGTCAACCCTTTTTTATGGTTTTCCTCCTTCCTTGAAGGTACTGGGAAAACCAACACTATGGCTGTAACTGGGCGGCCAATCCAATCCCAGCTCAACAGGAGAGAGCTGTGAAGCTGATGCTCTCTGATGCAGTGTCCCCACAATGAGGTCCATCCCCGCAACTTCCTCTGGCCGCAGCTGATACACCCCAAGCACTCAGAGGCGCACAGCAGCTAGCCCCTGTACACATACACAGTTACACAGTACATGCCCACCTGACTCCAGCTCCGCATCGCAGAATCTGCAATTCTGTACCTCTGACCTACCAATCTTGGCCAGGCAGTACCCCCTTAAATAGGCTGCCTTCGGCAAATTTAAAACTGAACTTAATTACTGTACTACGGGAGAAATAACGATCGAATATCTTTCAAATGACGAAACATAACTTACCATGGTTGGAATCTTCAATAAAATCTTCACTATGTCGGGCATCTTCATCTTGAAAATCCGTCGTAATGAACTGATCCTTCTTCACATCACAACCCCCGTTGCTAAAACCAGATCCGAGCGTAATGACAGACGGGGGACTACTCGCTGGATCCACATTAGTTTGTATGACGCTGGCTGGAGCCTGTTCGGCGTAAGGGGATCCCGATGAACACTCGTCCATCCCTTGATTGTCTAATTCATTGTGAGCGGACACGATAGCCGGCTCCAGTTTGGTTTTTTTATCTTCGTACGGCTCCTTCTGAAATTCAACGGGTGCCAGAGGTGAGCTCCTACCGCAGCATTCTTGTCGGTAGTCAGTCGCAGCTGGTGGGACGTTCATTAGCGTAGTGAGAACTTCATTGCCTGATGCCAAAAAAGTAGGTATGTTAACTCAATAACATGCATTGAATGAAGTATTAGTCGTATTTAAACTTTATTAGTTAACAGTCAACTTTACATTACTACGTTAGTGGTATTTACTTTAATGAAATGTTAATGATGTTTACTCAATTCCCAACACCCTTCAGATGGTAGGGAGGGGGATGTTTGACACCGAGCCTTGTTTTACTCCTTGCCCACTACTTCCACACTAGGCGCCCACTAGCTCTTACCTCTGTTTATACATCTAAACTACAATCCGGCCAAATAAACGGTAATAGGTATTAAAGAAATTGGGTTATGTCCGCCAGTAGGCAAATTACTAAAGTTAACGTACCTGTTAGTGAGTCCGTCTCCTCTGGCTTGTGAGTTACTGTGGGCAAGCGCTTTCAATGTAAAGACATCATCGTCTGGCCGTTAAGTCAGTACTGGAGTCAGTCAGTTGGTCGTGGTCTTTATATACAAAGAGAAAGGTGAAAGGGGTGATGGAGCGTCGGGGAAGGGGCGGGGAGAGGTCTTGTTGGTCAGTCTTGTTAGTAGTACCTTAGCCGGACTGGCTGTGTTAGGTATTAAAGAAATTGGGTTATGTCCGCCAGTAGGCAAATTACTAAAGTTAACGTACCTGTTAGTGAGTCCGTCTCCTCTGGCTTGTGAGTTACTGTGGGCAAGCGCTTTCAATGTAAAGACATCATCGTCTGGCCGTTAAGTCAGTACTGGAGTCAGTCAGTTGGTCGTGGTCTTTATATACAAAGAGAAAGGTGAAAGGGGTGAGGTGATGGAGCGTCGGGGAAGGGGCGGGGAGAGGTCTTGTTGGTCAGTCTTGTTAGTAGTACCTTAGCCGGACTGGCTGTGTTAGGTATTAAAGAAATTGGGTTATGTCCGCCAGTAGGCAAATTACTAAAGTTAACGTACCTGTTAGTGAGTCCGTCTCCTCTGGCTTGTGAGTTACTGTGGGCAAGCGCTTTCAATGTAAAGACATCATCGTCTGGCCGTTAAGTCAGTACTGGAGTCAGTCAGTTGGTCGTGGTCTTTATATACAAAGAGAAAGGTGAAAGGGGTGATGGAGCGTCGGGGAAGGGGCGGCTTACATTGAAAGCGCTTGCCCACAGTAACTCACAAGCCAGAGGAGACGGACTCACTAACAGGTACGTTAACTTTAGTAATTTGCCTACTGGCGGACATAACCCAATTTCTTTAATACCTAACACAGCCAGTCCGGCTAAGGTACTACTAACAAGACTGACCAACAAGACCTCTCCCCGCCCCTTCCCCGACGCTCCATCACCCCTTTCACCTTTCTCTTTGTATGTAAAGACCACGACCAACTGACTGACTCCAGTACTGACTTAACGGCCAGACGATGATGTCTTTACATTGAAAGCGCTTGCCCACAGTAACTCACAAGCCAGAGGAGACGGACTCACTAACAGGTACGTTAACTTTAGTAATTTGCCTACTGGCGGACATAACCCAATTTCTTTAATACCTAACACAGCCAGTCCGGCTAAGGTACTACTAACAAGACTGACCAACAAGACCTCTCCCCGCCCCTTCCCCGACGCTCCATCACCCCTTTCACCTTTCTCTTTGTATATAAAGACCACGACCAACTGACTGACTCCAGTACTGACTTAACGGCCAGACGATGATGTCTTTACATTGAAAGCGCTTGCCCACAGTAACTCACAAGCCAGAGGAGACGGACTCACTAACAGGTACGTTAACTTTAGTAAACGGTAATAGCCTTCTTACTTTCCTTGGCTCTACGAAGTAGAAAGGAAAGTTATGTAATCGGCTGAAAAAAAAATTTTGAGTTCTCTTCAGATCTTTACGTTTCAAACCCTCCTGAGTCCGAAAAACACTATTTGGGAAAATGGTCTGTGTGTCTGTGAACGATTTTTAGAGAAAACCACCGTACCAAATCAGCTCAAACTTGATATCTCGCCCGCAGGTTACCATGGGACGCCAAAATAAGGGTATGAACAAAATCCACCGAAAGTTAACTATAGTTATCATAGTGATCGAAACACCAATATTTTTTTCTCAAAAACGGCTCAAACGATTTTGATTAAATTTTTTATATTGGTAGCTCTTAATAAGATAATATTATACCATAAAATTCCGATTTGTGGGAAAATGACGAGAGCAGCACAATAAATTATCAAAATTTTCGACGAAAAGCGTTTTTGTCGCGGGTTTTTCCTTATAAACTCCGCTGGAATGTTGGTAGAATGTTAAAGAAAATTGGTATTGTAGTCCAATCCAATACTATAGGGTGAGTGTTTAAAAACGCTCATGAGATACATGGGGCTCACTACAGAAATTCCTGAATTTCAACTACCGCTGTTTCGCTTACTACCAGTTCTAACAGTTATTACCCAATAACTCTGCAAAAGTGATTACTATCCTTCTTTAAAAAATTTTTGTTTACAGGCTCATTAATTATCTGTGTACCAATTGCTCAATAATGGTCCGGGAATGAGTACGAGCAGCACAATAAATTCCAGAACATTAGGCGCTACCGCTTCCTGCTGTTGTGAAGTGTTGTTTGACCAATTTCAAAGGAACTGAGTGATAAATGAATCGATTAAATAGAATTAGGCATTTACAAAGTGAATTGACGTAGAGCTAAGGAAACCCCCGGGGGTTGCGATGGGTTCTCCACTGTCTCCTTTGCTGGCGGACATTTATATGGATTATATTGAAAAACAAATTTTTGGAAAATGTAAATCAAACAGGAATACCTTACTATGGGAAAATTTCGGATAAACTTGGCAAAATTCTATCATCTAGAGGTTTCAAAGTAGGTTTTAGAAATAAAAATAGTCTTAAAGCTTTATTGGTTTCTGTTAAGGATAAAATTAACGTCCAAGATAAAAGTGGGGTCTATAAACTAAAATGTTCATGTGGACTTGAGTATTGTGGTCCAACTGGTAGGAAATTTAGGGAACGAATAAAACAGCATGAAAAGGATTTTAGGGACAACAAAGGTGATTCTGCGTTTGCAAGTCATCTGAGGGAATCCAATCATGACTTTAGTTTTGATTTAACAAATAAACAGTATATAGAATTTCTTCACTTTTGCCCAAAAGGAGGTATGTTAGATGTTCTGGAAAAGTTCGAAATTATTAAAAGTGATAGGTGTGGGAAGTCTCTAAATGAAGTAATCCCTCAAAACATTTTTCCACTAATAGGTTCTTTTTTACAATGGCTTGGGTTTTTCCCTCCATCATTGTCTTGAGTTGATTGACATCGGGTTTTTCCGATGTTACTGCTCTGGTTTCCCCCTGCCCCGCCCCCTTTCACTTCTCTGAGCCAATAGGACTCAATATCTCCGTTCACCTAACTATATAAGATGTTCTTTCTATGAGGTACCTTCAGTTCATGTTTGTTACTGATGATGACCTAACCGTCGAAATCGATTTAACAATTGTGCTCGTTATTTCAGTGGAAATATAGACAATTTACTGTTTATTCTGTTTTTTAATGAAATGGGTTTCCACAATATCCTCGCGAATGATTTAGTTCATATTATTGTGCTGATCAACAACAGCAAGGACGAAGAAGAAGAAGTGTAACCACAGGAGGAGGCTACAATCATATCAGGGAAGGCTGAAAGGCTGATACGCGGACGGAAAATGATCGAGGTTGTTGAACGGAATAAAAAAGGAGGTCATGAGTTGGGGAGGGGAAGGAAAACCCATGGGAAAATTTTCCGATTTGTGAGGCATTCGTGATCAAGCCATAGGAGAATAAACGAAGTTCTGCCAAGTTTACCTATTCTTCACCAAACCATCACATTATCTTGCTCTCTGAATGAAAGCTCGCAGTTCAGTTTGCCCCCCCCCCCCCACCATTTTCTATCAATAGCAACAAATGGAATGCGGCGAACAACAAAATGCTGTAAGCAAATATTGATGACAATTTTTCTTATTTTAAGCAATTCGACATTCCTTCGCATTTAAGAGTTTTCCATTTTATGGTTCTGTCAGTCACCTTCTGTCCTTGTCCTTGGACTTACACATTTGCGAAATAAGAGCTATTTAGGTATTAAAGAAATTGGGTTGTGTCCGCCAGTAGGCAAATACTAAAGTTAACGTACCTGTTAGGTGAGTCCGTCTCCTCTGGCTTGTGAGTAAGCGCTTGCCCACAGTAACTCACAAGCCAGAAGAGCTATTTATTTTCTTGTGTCTGACTCATTCTCTCGTATATTTCAGTAGTACAATTTAACTGGAGATATAATGAACTTTTCCATGATTTCGATACAGAAGCAACTGACAGTAAAAACTTCTTGCCAGTCCACAAATTTACTCTAAATTGAGTTGGCACTATAAGGAGCAACTCGTTCGCCCCTTGTCTACCTTCGAATTAATACGTGTGACTGAATGCTCGACGTGAATTATGAATACCACCGTTAGTTTAGTCAAACAGAAACTTCCGTACCTTGATGGCTGTTGCTGTTCCCGACAGATGGCGAGCTTTCTGTAGACCGCCCGTTCCCTTCCCCTTGAGAAGCATGCGATAATGGTAGCCTATGAGGTTGTTGAATGAACTGATCATGTTGCTGGGAAGGAGACCCACAGGGTTGAAGAACTTGCTGTTGAGGGTAAATGGGGTACGTCATCAGAGGCGTCAGGATGTTCGTAGTAACCTGCTGACGCCCGAAGAAGATTTGTTCCTCCGAGACCATTTGGAATGGATTAATTATTGCGGAGTGGCCAGGATGAAGAGTGGCGCATGACGTCAGAGGTTGTTTACTATCCGTATTCATACATCTCACTAGTGCCTCAATCACCTGATAGAAAACAATGAATCAATACGTCAGGATTGTGAATATGTACTACATAATGGGATTTTATAATGTCCCCTAAGCATAAAAAGCGAAGTAATCAGTGAGTGTTGGGTTACCTGTTCTTTAGGGTGAGTTTCCAAATGGCTGCTCAAAGACATACCCTCCCTGAGGTACAGGGTACACACTGGGCACGCTACTACACCGTCCATGTTGATATTGCACTGGAACCTGAGGAAACAGAGAAAAAAGAAATGAAGCTCACGGGGGAAACAACCATCCAGCTATCAAGTGTTCGTTGAAAAGCAATAGGCACAGGCAAAAATGTCAACAAACATCTCTAAACCTGCATTTACAACGATCAATTGAATGAGGTTCTCCACACTAAACCACAGTGCTGCACTATCCCATGTGTCTCTTCCCTCTTTACTTTCCTTGGCTCTACGAAGTAGAAAGGAAAGTTGTGTAATCGGCTGAACAAAAAAATTTGGAGTTCTCTTCAGATCTTCACGTTTCAAACCCCCCTGAGTCCGAAAAACACTATTTGGGAAAATGGTCTGTGTGTCTGTGAACGATTTTTAGAGAAAACGATCTATCAAATCCACTCAAACTTGATATCTAGCCCGCAGGTTACCATGGGACGCCAAAATAAGGGTATGAACAAAATCCACCGAAAGTTAACTATAGTTATCATAGTGATCAAAACACCAAATATTTTTTTCCTCAAAAACGGCTCTAACGATTTTGATTACTTTTTTTAGATTGATAGCTCTCAATAAGGCAATTATACCATAAATGTCCCATTCGTGGGAAAATGACGAGAGCAGCACAATAAATTATCCAAATTTTCGACGAAAAGTGTTTTTAGCGCGATTTTTTTCTTATAACCTCCACTGGGATGTTGGTAGAATGTTAAAAAAAATTGGTATTGTAGTCCAATCCAATATCACCAAGCGAAGAAACCTAAATATAGTATCACCCACCATGCAAGGAGCAAGGCTCCATATAAGTGCAGAGGTGAAATACCTCGGGGTGATACTGGATAAGCAGCTCACTTGGAATTCACATGTGAGATATGCGCTGCACAAGGCAACTGCAGCCCTGTGGGCATACAGGAGGCTGTGCAGCAAATCATGGGGCATTACTCCAAAAATGATGGAGTGGCTCTATAAGGGGATAATAAGACCCCGCGTCACCTACGCCTCCACAGGGTGGTGGAAGGTAACATGCCGGCTAGCAGCTCGAGGGAAACTCCAAAAACTGCAGCGACAGGCATGTCTAGCTATTACAGGGGCAATGAATACGTGCCCTACTGCTGCAATGGAAGTCCTTTTAGACATCTCACCTCTCCATATACATGTTCAGAGGACTGCTTACCTGGGAGCAGTAAGGCTTTTGCAGACAGGGAACATCTCCACCAGGGTTAAGGTAAGCCTCCAAAGAACAACTAGACAGTTCAAACTGGAAGAGGCAGTGGTCCTTGCTACCGACGTTATGTCAGAGCGAAAAAACTTTCGGCTGCCATTCAGGGTAAGTATCCACTCGCGGGAACGATGGGAGCAGGAGACGTTCCGGACCGAGGTGGGTGCCCTGCGGTGGTATACCGATGGTTCAGTCATGGGAGGCAGAGCTGGACTGGGCATTGTTGGGCCCAACTACAGTCTGGCTAAGCCGCTGGGAGAGTACGCCACGATATTCCAAGCTGAAATCCTAGCTATAAAGATCTGCGCGGAAGAGATCCTGTCTAAGGGACTCAAGGGCAAGCGGATCTACATATTCTCGGACAGCCAGGCCGCATTAAAGGCCATCGTGGCCTATAGTTTTAGGTCCAGGCTGGCATGAGAATGCCTCCATGCGCTCAAGCTGTAACAGGCTCTCCCTCATTTGGGTGCCGGCTCACAGGGGGCATGAGGACAATGAAAAGGCTGACCACCTTGCGAAGAAGGGCACAGAAGCCCTACCCATTGGGCCTGAACCTCACGTAGGTATGACCAAAAGTCACCTGAACCGTTTGGTGGCTCAATGGGAGACACAGGAAAATAGCGCCCATTGGCATCGCCAGCCACGACTTAGACAATCAAAAAGGCTTGTTACTCCTTCTGGTCAAAGGGCAAAGGCGATGCTGACACTCTCTAGGAGGGACTTGAGGGTCTTGATTAGCTTCCTCACCGGACAATGCCCACTCAGGTATCACCTCAACAAGATGGGCATCTCAGAGGCGGTGGAATGCAGACTCTGTGGTGAGGAGGACGAGACGGCGGAGCACATCCTATGTGAGTGCCCTGCCTTAGCAGCGAAACGCTTTGGATTCTTTGCCCAGGGGATTATTGAGCCCCACATCATAGCAGAAGCTGCGGTGAAGGACATACTCGGCTTCCTAAGGGGGGCGAATGTGTACAACGCCTTCTACTAAGGAAGGGCTAGAGTCACAATAGGCCCACACGTGGCCGCAGTGACAAAGGGACTTGTCCCGATGCCCTCGGGAAAAAAAAAACCCCATTCACCCTTTAGGTATTGGATTGGACTACAATAACAATTTTTTTAAACATTCTACTAACATTCCAGCGGAGGTTATAAGAAAAAATAGCGCTAAAAACGCTTTTCGTCGAACATTTTGATAATTTATTGTGCTGCTCTCGTCATTTTCCAACGAATGGGAATTTTATGGTATAATTATCTTATTGAGAGCTATCTATATAAAAAATGTAATCAAAATCGTTGAAGCCGTTTTTGAGAAAAAACATTTGGTGTTTTAATCACTATGATAACTATAGTTAACTTTCGGTGGATTTTGCCCACACCCTTACTTTTGCGTCCCATGGTAACCTGTAGGCTAGACATCAAGTTTCAGCTGATTTGGTACGATGGTTTTCTCTAAAAACTGCGCTAAAATCGATTTCGTCGAAAGTTTTGGTAATTTATTGTGAGGCTCTTGTCACTTTCCCACTGTTTACGATTTGGAAACGAGGCCATCGCGAGGGGTCTCATTCCTCAAGATTGAGACGACTCGCCTCAACATGTTCCGATGTCTTCGTCAAGCGATAAGGAAGTTACGGGAGCTTCCGCATCCCCCACATCCACCAGTACCGTTGTCTGAGCGATCCAAACCAGACCTCCGTTCGTACACATCCAATTTCGCTGCTATTTTTCGCGCGTGCACGTGCTTGGAGTCAGGTCAGCAGTATCCTGGCTTCACCCAAATTTACAGCCAACAACCACATCCCCCTTTCATCCAGTCAACTTCTACCGCCGATACGAAATCACCATTCACCACTCCGCATCACCTTCAAGATCTTCCAATTCATCCCTCCATTTCTGGTCAGACCAACCCAAATTACTACAACCATCACGATCTCTATATCATCAATTTATTTCCAATCAAAGCAAATTTTCTTTTAAATATATTTTCTTTTGTTGAAGTTGAGATAATTGATTTTTTCTTTTATAACTTAAATCCCTTCTCAATTTCAAACACCCACTAATGGGAATTTTATGCTATAATTGTCTTATTAAGAGCTATCAATATAAAAAATTTAATCAAAATCGTTAGAGCGGTTTTTGAGAAAAAAAACATTTGGGGTTTTGATCACTATGATAACTATAGTTAAATTTCGGTGGATTTTGTTCATACCCTTTATTTGGCGTCCCATGGTAACCTACCGGCGAGATATGAAGTTTGAGCTGATTTGGTACGGTGGTTTTCTCTAAAAACCGTTCACAGACACACACACACACACACACACACAGACCATTTTCCCAAATAGTGTTTTTCGGACTCAGGAGGGTCTGAAACGTAAAGATCTGAAGAAAACTCAAAATTTTTTTTTCAGCCGATTACATAACTTTCCTTTCTACTTAGTAGAGCAAGGAAAGTAAAAAACTGGGCAGCGAACGTGTTAAGTAACCGGTTTATTTTGAAACAATTGACAATATACAAGAGCAGTAAAACGCGCGTTGGACTGAGAAAGTCAACAGTTGAAGCTTATTAACCCCTTTTTTGGGCTCCAACAGAGAAAAACGGTTGGTGTGTGTATGTGTGTGTTGTGACATGTTGGGGAATTGCAATGTCAGCCATTCAGATGAATGAATATTTGGAATGAACCTGCAACTCGTACTAATAATAATTGAAACTTCTTGAGTAGATCTTGCGAATTCTAGGTGATTGTTATTAAAATTAATGTAACGCCACTTTCATACTAAATTAAAAGAAATAGTTGAATGAGCCCTTGTTAACATTGAAAGAAACCCTTACGCTCAGACTTTGAATAACAGCTCAATACTGGAAAACAGGGGCAGACATGAAACAATCAATCACCTCAAATGTAATTTTTATTGCGGGAGTTTACAGGTAAGTTTACAGTAGAGAGATTCGATTTCTACTACTGACTCAACATGGGGGATTTGCCTCGAGAATAGACTTACACATCGATCCAGCCCAATGCCATAATTGATGGCAAGTGACTCACCAATTAAATCCCTTCTTTTACTCTGTGATCACGACTGCGAGATAGTACGTGGACCGAACCGTCTCTAATTTGATCTTCAACCAGCTAATTAACAAGGATTGCCAAAACACGGTTATGAGCACCGGGTTGCTCCTAATTATCTTAGGAAGAACAGTACTTCTGTCGTATAGGCCTATCATCCCGATATTGTTGAAAATGCCAATGTTTCATGAGCCGTGTTGTGTGAATTTGATTCGCTTTTCGTCGATGTGTTTGATAATTTATTGGGCTGCTCCTGCTATCGTCATTTTTACACGAATGAAAATGTTATAGTACTGTCAGGTCATTTGGAAGTGTTCACACAATTAAAAGTTAAAATCTTTAGCTGTTATTGAGAGGAAAATTGTTTTTTAAAATCACTACCTGTTGTCAGTTTTGAGTGATTCTGCTCATACCACTATTATGGTGTCACATTTGAATTGCCTGCTGAATATCAAATGTGAGTCGATTTAATTGAAAAATGTGTTTTTCAGTCGATTGCTCAACTTTACTTCTGGCCTTCGTAAAAGATGGAAACAAAATCAACAAACGAGAATGTGGTGATGTGGCTTATCACCACTGCTTTAGAAACGTTTACCGGTTGTCAAAACAAAGTGTCTAGTTTGTCTATTTCTAGTATAGTTTTGCGAACGTTGAGCCGACTTTTGTTGATTAAAATCTTACTTTAGAATGGCGTGAAATATTTTTACACGCTGACCTCAAATAATCGTCAATTGTTGGGACAGTGCGCGTTAAAGGTAACAAGTAGACGAAAATGAGCGTCCTGTTAAGAAAGTGAGAAGAAAATTGGGGTTTTGCGCAATTTTGAAAATTAGCAAAGCGAAGTGAGCGCACGTTATGAAATTTAATAGCGAGCAATCACACAATGACATGTGTAATTGGTGGTAGCGGGTTAAGGAACAGAATATTGGCACAAAGGAGTTAACGTAAACACTCAGAATCGCGTAAGATACGATTAAGTTGAACAACTGGGGTTAAAAACAACTAAGCTCGGAATAACTCTGCAACAAGGAGAAAATCAATACAAACCGTGTAAAACCCACCTTATTGAAATATTACGTCGACGTTACCAGTTGTGGGGGGCAGTTGAGGACGAAGAGGAATCCAACCAAATTCGAATAAATTTTCTGGGTCGGGATGCTTTTATCACCGATCCTCGGTCAAGAATTTCGTTCTGCTCGGGGAAGGGAGCTCTGCTATGGTCCTTCGAGAGGGGAATTCAACAACCTGGGGCGAGGTCTCAGGCACAAGCCACCAGCTTACAATGTCTCCGAGTTCCACCATTTTTCTCGACAAAATTCGACGCGAACCGAACACATGAGAAAAATCCGAAGAAGCTCTTCCCGACGAACGCCCTGCGAGTCGATCAACGCGAAGGAACTAAACACCGTACGAAAAATAGGAATTGCTCAAGATCGTTAAATACAACTGGCAAACACAAATGCGTGAACGAGGCCTTGGACAGGAGACAAGGCCCAACGAATTCAGTCGATAAGGTAGTTGACGGGACAAGTGCCAGGGGACCGCGGCTGAGCGACACTTGAACGCAGTCTGTGAACAGCATTTACAACTAGTTGCCAAGTGAAGCCTCCTCAGCTGGTCTGGCTCAAACTCCAATGTCTTGCGCTAAACGTCACAAAACTTTCCTCAACGCCTCCAAATTCCATCACACGATGTATCGTTCTATGAAAGTTCTTGCGGAAGACAAAACTCGGATACTTGTTAGCTAAAAGTATTCTGCAATTTTATTCAAAACCGTTTAAATCGACCGTGGAACCACTTTCAGAGAAATTATTTTCGTTCAACCAGCCACACATGGGGAAACGTTTATGGAGGACAACCTATAGGTGACACCCTCAGAGCTGGGTATAAATCGTTTAAGCCAATTTTTGCAAAAAGTTGAAAAAAAGTATTTGCGCTTTAAAGGATTTTATTTTCTTTCGCTGCATCTCCTTGAAGATATTTATCTGTATTAACTAGTTACCTGGCAGAATATATTTCGTAAGTTTAGCCAAACCCATTAGAGCCGTTTTTGAGCAAAATGTGGGACAGTTATTTCAGGTGCAACTTGATCTCCACATTTTCCTCCCACTGAAAACACACTCTCCAAAACATTTGTCTTTAGCTTTAGGGATGACGTAAGCTGTGGGCACTTGATATTGGGACACGTGCGAGGTACATAGCAAATTATAAAGGAATTCTAGCGAGAGAAGAGTCGATAATTGACTAATAATTGTTACATGAATAGGTACGGTATTAAATGCTTTCTTGGCATAATATTTAACCCCAGAGCGAAACGATCAGCCATGAAAATCTTGAAAGTCTGCGTACAGTGCGATTGAAAGAGTTCAAATAATGTTGATTATTTCCCAACCCCAACGTGGATCAGGTCTAAAAACAACTAATGTCGATTGATTCTTCTGCAACCTTCGGTGCCGAGTACGTGACTTCCGCCGCTGACGGTAGAGAACGGAAAAAGAAAAGGGTTTGTATGGGCTTCAAAAAGAAAAGGATATAAATACAAAAAGGCCGGAGTTTAATTGGGATTTGGTACCTGTGCAGTCTGAGGTCCCTAGTTAAATTTTCAAGAAACTTTCGATTTTCAAGTCGTTTTAAATGATTAATTTTATCCTAAATAATATAATGGATGACGTAAATAAGGTTAGATCATTTGTCTATGTACCTGTCGTGTGTATTTACAGTTTTTTTTAAAAGTAATGAAAAGGTGTGATCCATATTTTCCTGTTCATCTTATCAAGTTTGTGTGAGCTCAGCGTGCCTTAAGCTGTCAGAACTCTCCATGGACAGTATTCCTTACGAGCTGTGCTTTGGCCCCCTACTTACTCTTATCTCTCATTAACAACCTTCGAGCTCTCACTTTACCGAAGTTATTTACCTTGTCGCAATACCTTCTTGGGGATTAGATATACAGAGATTACAGGGGGTTCGTCAAAGATGAGGAAATCATGAGTAAATAAAGACAAAAGTCGGTATTAATTTTGATCAACTACAAGCATTCCCTAGTGTTAGCTGTCTGGTGTGAACAAGTTTCCGAAATACAGCTCAAAGGATTCCGCAGGATGGCCACGAGCCTGCGAAATTGACACGGTTGCTTAAACACGTTCCTAGAATGAACCTCGTTGATTCACGCAGCTGCGAAGTCCCAACAGATGACCACAAAGTGTCGACATAGCCCCCACTTACCACCAACCCATGGAGTCTAGTCCGTAATGTTGGCATTAAGACAGTGTATCAGGCGATATACAAATACCTACAAGCTATAAAGATTAAACTATGTATAACCAGGACTAATAGCAAAAATTATTAATAAGTAATTTTATTTCCACGTTTGATTTGTTTTTTAAAAACTACAAATCAGAAATTTTTTTTTCAGACCTTGTGACCTTCTAACCAGTTTTCCAGCCAGGAAAATAATGTTCCGAAATTGTATCCTCAGGATCTCTCGCCTTTCTTCTAAGAGTCTGATCAATAGCCATCACTCAGCTAGAACCAGGGCAAGAGATTGTTCATTCTCGTCGTTATGCCGTTCTGCACCAAATATTGCTGTACCAAAGTCTTTGCTATTCGTTTCGAGCAGAAGCAAGCACAAGAAGAAAACTCCAAAGGTTCGTATTTGGTCTAACAGGTAATCTCGTACCATTATGGCGCATTTTTACTTTCCAAGGCTCTACAAAGTAGAAAAGAAAGTCGTGTAATCGGCTAAAAAATGTTTTCTGAGTTTTCTTCAGATCTTTACGTTTCAGACCCTCCTGAGTACGAAAAACACTATTTGGGAAAATGGTCTGTGTGTGAGTGTGATTTTTAGAGAAAACCACCGTCCCAAATCAGCTCAAAATTGATATCTAGCCCGCAAGTTACCATGGGACGCCAAAATAAGGGTATGAACAAAATCCACCGACAGTTAACTATAGTTATCATAGTGATCAAAACACCAAATAATTTTTCTCAAAAGCGGCTCTTACGATTTTGATTAAATTTTTTATATTGATAACTCCCAATAAGGCAACTATTCCATTCGTGGGAAAGTGACGAGAGCAGCACAATAAATTACCTAAATTTTCGACGAAATCGATTTTAGAGCGGTTTTTAGAAAAAACGACCGAACCAAATCAGCTCAAACTTCATATCTCGCCGCAGGTCATCATGGGCCGCCAAAATAAGGGTATAAATAAAATCCACCGAAATTTAACTATAGTTATCATAGTGATCAAAACCCCAAATATTTTTTTTCTCAAAAACGGCTCAAACGATTTTGATTAAATTTTTTATATTGATAGCTCCCAATATGGCAACTATACCATAAAATTCCCATTTATGGGAGAATGACGAGAGCAGCACAATAAATTGCCAAAACTTTCGACGTAATCGATTTTAGAGTGGATTTTAGAGAAAACGACGGTACCAAATCCCCTCAAACATGATATCTAGCCCGTACGTTACCATGGGACGCCAAAATAAGGGTATGAGCAAAATCCACCGAAATTTAACTATAGTTATCATAGTGATCAAAACACCAAATTTTTTTTCTCAAAAACGGCTCTAACGATTATGATTAAATTTTTTACATTGAAAGCGCGTAATAAGTCAATTATACCACAAAATTCTCATTTGTGGGAAAATGACGAGAGCAGCACAATAAATTATCAAAATTTTCGACGAAAAGCGGGTTTAGCGCGGTTTTTTTCTTATAAACTCCGCTGAAATGTTACTAGAATATTGAAAATTGGTGTAGCAGTCCAATCCAATACCTATAGGGTGAGCGTTTAAAAACGCTCATAAAATACATGGGGTTCACTCCAGAAATTCCTGAGTTTCAACTACCGCCGTTTCGCTTACTACCAGTTCTAACAGTTATTACCCAATAACTCTGCAAAAGTAATTACTATCCTTGTTCAAAAAATTGTGTTTACAGCATCATTAATTTTCTGTGTACCAATCAATCAATAATGGTCCTGCGATGAGGGCGAGCAGCACAATAAATTCCGGAACTATAAGCGCTACCGCTTCCTGCTGCTGTGAAGTGTTGTTTGGCCAAGTTCAAATGAACTGAGTGATAAATGACTCGCGTAAGTAGAAAAAGCCATGTACAAAGGGAATTGTTGTAGAGCTAAGGAAAGTTGTGTGTTGCAACGCTCCAGATATTTTAGTTAGCTCATGGCGAAAATATCTGGTTCATTACACAATTTCCTTCCCTATCGCTCCCATTGATACTGCTGCGCCTTTGTTCAACTAATTTATACAGATACTCTAATGCAGAGCACAATGGTGCTACTAATGGGGCGAAACCCTGTTGTGATTTCGATAAAAGTTAGAATTATTTTTGAACAAATGTCAGTAACGAGTTTTCTACGATCTACGAATATTATTTTCAGTGTAGATGTGGTGTGCGATTCCACACCTGATTAAGGAAATAGTTGTCAGGAACGAAATATGGGTAGAGGTTGATGAAATATTCTTCGGCACTTACAGTTTTCTGCTGACTAGTACCTAAACGTTTTGGTAAAAATGCCTGGAACAGCCAAGTATTTAGCATATCATCGAATGTTAGGGGTTTGCAAAAAGTTTTGTGAAGGAAAACTAGCGTAACCTGTAACAACAAGGTACGGAAGAAAGGTGAAGGAAGGTGGGAGATTATTATAAGCTCTGGAATGATGATATAGCAATAGTTATAAAAATGGCCAAGCCAACAAAATTACGTACCTGCCTCACCCTTAGTTCATTTTCCCCTGGTTACTTTATAAATGAATTCATGCAGAGTTGGTAATCGCGTGTATATGCGCACACTTGGCATTGTGAATTGTACAACAAAATGTATAAAATGATAACAATTGCTCTTTAACTTTGGAATCGACTAATCAGTGAAGGATTTTTAGTGGCTGATCATTTCAGAATGAAGTAGAAGATGAAGAAGAGGAAGAAAATGAAGAGTTTGATGAGCCTGGGTCCAAGGTAATCACCGGCCACATGACGTCGTTGAGAGCTGATCTAGTTCTGAAAAGCGGCTTAGGAATATCGAGAAAGTGAGTTGTGTTGCCTGCTTTTGCTGTTTCCACTGCTATCAACTAAACAATGAGTTTAGCGCCCCGAAACGAAAAGAAAATGAAAGGATTCCTGAATAGAAAGTAAACTCTAAGCTTGAACTGCCAAATTCGGGAAAACAAGATGTTGGATGTTGATCTAATGAGAAATATTCCAGCATTCAAAAGGCAACTCTCGTTTGTGGCTAATTCACTTTTAAATGTTGTTCACCCACACGCTGCCTACTAGTTAGGCTGTGAATTTGACTGTATCGACAACTTAACACTCTGTGGCATGGGGGTTGTTGAGTTCATCTACCAAGAAACTGTGTAACTTCTGAAAATAGCTACCCATTGAATTTGAAACAAATCACTAATTTGTGGGGCACTAACAGGAGAAAATCTCAATCTACGCCACTGACTGCATATTTGAATTTGTAAGGGACGGCGGTGGGATGCGGCTGAATGTTTTGTAATGTCCCTTTCAAAATGAATCGAGGTGCTGGTGTTCTGAGGTAGCTTGGAGATGCTTTTGAAGAGCTGCTGACTCAGGCAAAAAATTACGGCAATCGCGCCGGAGCTCCGATCCACAATCCTCGACTTACGTCGAGAATTATGAACAACCTGTCTTATCCACTAGACCACGATCCCCCCGGTCTCTGTTGTTTTACTTATTTGTTCAGCACGTCACGATGTACCCGTAGAACGGTTGTCGAAAATGCTTTGAGCTCATTTTCATAAGGATTTAGAACATTTGTTGGTCATTGACGTTGTGTACTATACCTACTGACCTCACTTTGTATTTTAATTCAACGTTTATAGTTGAATGTCATTTGGTGTTTTGATCACTATGATAACTATAGTTAACTTTCGATGGATTTTGCCCATACCCTCATTATTGCGTCCCATGGTAACCTGTAGGCTAGACATCAAGTTACAACTGATTTGGTACGGTTGTTTTCTCTAGAAACTGCGCTAAAAACGCTTTTGGTCGAAAATTTTGATAATTTATTGTGCTGCTCTCGTCATTTTCCCACAAATGGGAATTTTATGGTATAATTATCTTATTAAGACCTATCTATATAAAAATGTAATCAAAATCGTTAGAGCCGTTTTTGAAAAAAAAATTTGGTGTTTTGATCACTATGATAACTATAGTTACATTTCGGTGGATTTTGCCCATACCCTTATTTTTGCGTCCCATGGTAACCTGTAGGCTAGACATCAAGTTTCAGCTGATTTGGTACGGTTGTTTTCTCCAAAAACCGCGCTAAAATCGATTTCGTCGAAAATTTTGATAATTTATTGTGCTGCTCTTGTCATTTTCCCACTAATGAGAATTTTATGGTATAGTTGCAATATTGGGAGCTACCACTATTTAAAAAGTAATCAAAATCGTTAGAGCCGTTTTTGAGAAAAAAAATATTTGGTGTGTTGATCACTATGATAACTATAGTTAAATTTTGGTGGATTTTGCTCATACCCTTATTTTGGCGTCCCATGATAACCTGTAGGCTAGATATCAATTTTGAGCTGATTTGATACGGTGGTTTTCTCTAAAAATCGTTCACAGACACACACAGACCATTTTCCCAAATAGTGTTTTTCGGACTCAGGAGAAACGCAAAGATCCGAAGAGAACTCAAAATGTTTTTTTCAGCCGATTACATAACTTTCCTTTCTACTTCGTAGAGTCAAGGAAAGTAAAAATACTGATTTCTGCAGTTTCTGGGCCTAGAGGTGCATTATTTGAATTTCGAGGAGAAATTGAAAACTTTCTCGCTGTGAAATTTGCGTTGAACTTAGAAAATTTGTATCCGTTTATCAAATAATTCTTGCCTCTCAACATCCCATTTTGCTACATTTATAGGAGCGAATAATAGTTTTGGAAATGTAAGCTCAGCACTCTTCCGTTCACTTCCTGATCAGTGTCGGTTTTTGTGTTGTATTAATTTGTTGAGTTTACCGCTTAACACTAGATTCAACTTTTTGTTGTCTCTCCCACAACTCATCTTGCAGCGTACGGGGGACAACTGAAATCATAATAAGAACAAAACAAAATATCGTTGCGTTTTTCAGCACCACTGCAGGCGTGCCAGAAGGCTTTACCAGTTTGTTTTCTTTCATAGTTACTGTCCCTGAACCTATTACCAGGGCCATTGAGACCAATAAAGCGGGTTATATCAGTGATTCATGAACATCATGCAGGATGCGAGTTTTCTTGCGTTCTAACACTCACTTAGCATTAACCAAACATAGACTTATCGAAGGTACTCCAAGTAGTGTCATTTAGTCAGGTCTCCCAAGAGAGAACTGTTGTTCATGTATAATGGTGTGAAGGTATGGCCAAGGGGAAGCTTACTGTGCAGCTTAATGCAGTTCCCCACCTGATCTAACTACTTATTTGGGTGGCCAGTCTCACTTTCTTGTTTCCTCAGGTCTGAAGGTTAACAAATGGCTTTTGACTGGAGGTTCCATCCACGTGAATGCCTTGTGGGTGGCGACACAGCCGCTCAACAAACACCTGAGAATGAAATCGGGCTTCAGGGCTGCAAGGAAAACCCTGAACTAGCCCAGCC
The DNA here is from genome assembly GCA_020466155.1 of Pachypeltis micranthus. Taxonomy (NCBI): domain Eukaryota; kingdom Metazoa; phylum Arthropoda; class Insecta; order Hemiptera; family Miridae; genus Pachypeltis; species Pachypeltis micranthus. The sequence continues at coordinate 65,455,010 of CM035770.1, forward strand.
CGGGGGGTGCACGAGGTCTGTTCAATAAATAACCGAACTTTTTAAACAACGCGGCAACAGGCATATTTAGCGATGTGCGGTTGGTAGCACTTTGTTCCGCGTCATTTCCTTTGTAAACACATGTTTTTCCATTGTTGATATCTTGTTTACTTTTCGTGGTGTTGTGTTTTTAGTACGACGTGTTCAGGTGCTAGTGACTATTTTCGTAATGTGCGACATTCGTGAGCAAAGATGCAACGTGAAATTTTGCGTGAAACTTGGGAAAACTTTTACAGAAACTTTTCAACTTTTGAAACAAGCTTATGGCGATGATTCTCTGAGCCGCACGCAATGTTACGAATGGTTCTCTCGATTCAAAAACGGTCGCCAGTCAATTGAAGATGAGCCTCGATCAGGAAGGCCTTCGACTTCGACTGATGACATTCATGCCTTCTTCCGTCCTAGGCCCCGCTTGCCCTCGATCTTTCCCTTGACGATGAGCTGTGCGTAACGGTATTTGTCGTTTCTCAGGATATGACCTAGGTATGCAGTTTTACGGACTTTTACAAGTTTGAATAGTTCTCGTTCTATTCCAATCAAGCTTCCAGCCTGTTGATTGTTTGTGTTTTTAGTGTCCATGTTTCGACTCCGTACAAGAGAGCAGACCATACATAACATTTTGAGTCTTAAATGCAGGTTGAGACTAATTCGTGAGTCGCAGAGGAGCTTCCTGAGTCGTACAAAACAGTTTCTGGCTTGTTCTATTCTCGATCTAACTTCTATGTCTGGATCTAGTTTGTTGTCTATCCACCATCCCAGGTATTGAAACTTGCCCACTTCTTCTAGTATCCTTCCATTTATTTGGATTGGTTGTGGGACATTTTTTGACTTTTTGATTATCATTACCTTGGTTTTCTTCACATTTATTTTCATACCAAACTCTTCGCAGGTATTGCTTACGCTGTTGAGGAGTCGCTGCAGACCTACATCCGAGTCAGCGATCAAGACAGTATCGTCAGCGTATCTGATGATGTTTATGTTCACGCCATTAACCTTGACCGCCTCTGAGATATCTGCCAGAGATCTGACAAATATTAGCTCTGGTGCGTGCAAATCCCCGATTGACTGTCAGAGAACTTGCAGAAGACGTTGGCATCTCAGTTGGATCGTGCCATGACATTTTGCCATGACACATGTGGCGAGACAACTCTTGGTTCCTTCACCATGACAATGCACCTGCACACTCAGCTTTGTCCATTCGTCAGTTTTGTGCAAAAAATCACATGACTGTCCTCCCTCAGCCTGCCTACTCCCCAGATCTAGCTCCTTGCGACTTCTTTTTATTTCCAAAGTTGAAATCGGTGATGAAAGAGCGCCGTTTCGAAACTATTGATGAGATTAAAGAAAATACGTCACGGACCTTGAAGGCCATCTCAAAAGAAGCTATACGGGACTGTTTTGCGAAGTGGAAACATCGCTGGGAAAAGTGTGTGAATAGGGAAGGGGAGTACTTTGAAGGGGATAAGAGCGAATAATCTGTAAATTTAATAATAAAGATGTAAAACCAAAAGTTCGGTTATTTATTGAACAGACCTCGTACAATCAAGGAGAGCCCACGGTAAAAATTAAATATGTTTACTACCATTTTGAGTTAATAAGTTGTTGATTGTTTTTCAGCAAAATAGAAACTTTGTTCTACGAAAGCAAGATACGAGTCAATGGCAAGAAAATACTCAAAAAAAGTTACAACGTAAGTTGACAATATTTGTGTTGGTTATCTTCGTTCAACGCATTTCTACAGAAACATTTATGGATAACAAAATGTATGTACTAGTTTGTTGAGAGTACTCCATAAGTTTGATCGAAATCGTCTGAACCGCTTCTGAGAAAATTGGAATACCGATAAATTAATATTCGACAAATCTCCTCTTCTGAGTTAACTTGGCTTATATCTCCGTTCAACATATATATACAGGAATAATTATGGAGAACGAAATGTTGGTATGGGTGACTAAAAGACACTCCATTAGGATTTATCACATCTGGTGAAGAAGTTACTTCAGAATTTACGGAAATGTTTGAATAATCGTTATTTTCCACACATTTTGATTTTTATCTCTGTTCAATACACTGTCTTCTTCTTCTTCGACGTGCCATCTCCATCAATGAAGGTTGGATATCACAATGGCAAATCCCTCTCTGTCTTCAGCGGCTCTGATGAGCTCCTCGAAGCTCATGCCAGTCCACCGACGTACATTCCTCAGCCATGACATCTTCTTCCGTCCTAGGCCCCGCTTGCCCTCGATCTTTCCCTTGACGATGAGCTGTGCGTAACGGTATTTGTCGTTTCTCAGGATATGACCTAGGTATGCAGTTTTACGGACTTTTACAAGTTTGAATAGTTCTCGTTCTATTCCAATCCTGCGCAAGACTTCTTCGTTCGTGGTATGCGATGACCATGGTATTTTGAGTATTCTGCGATATGTCCACATCTCGAAAGCTTCCAGCCTGTTGATTGTTTGTGTTTTTAGTGTCCATGTTTCGACTCCGTACAAGAGAGCAGACCATACATAACATTTTGAGTCTTAAATGCAGGTTGAGACTAATTCGTGAGTCGCAGAGGAGCTTCCTGAGTCGTACAAAACAGTTTCTGGCTTGTTCTATTCTCGATCTAACTTCTATGTCTGGATCTAGTTTGTTGTCTATCCACCATCCCAGGTATTGAAACTTGCCCACTTCTTCTAGTATCCTTCCATTTATTTGGATTGGTTGTGGGACATTTTTTGACTTTTTGATTATCATTACCTTGGTTTTCTTCACATTTATTTTCATACCAAACTCTTCGCAGGTATTGCTTACGCTGTTGAGGAGTCGCTGCAGACCTACATCCGAGTCAGCGATCAAGACAGTATCGTCAGCGTATCTGATGATGTTTATGTTCACGCCATTAACCTTGACCCCCTCTGAGATATCTGCCAGAGATCTGACAAATATTAGCTCTGAGTAAAGATTGAACAGTAATGGGGACAAGACGCAGCCCTGCCTAACTCCCCTGCCAATCCCGATTTGCTCTGACATGGATCCCTCTGTCCTGATTCTAGCGCTCTGGTTCCAATATAGGTTCTGTATCAGAGTAGTGTCCTTCTCGTTTCGAGGCCCACGCCACGAAGCGACTCTATCCGCAGATCGTGTCTCACTCTATCAAATGCTTTTTCGAAGTCTATAAAGCAGATGAAGATGTCTCGTTGTTGATCATAGCATTTTTGCGCCAGTAGCAGTGAGCTGAACAAAGCCTCTCTCGTGCCCATTCCGCTCCTGAAGCCAAACTGGTCATCTCCAATGTTCGCTTCGCATTTGCCAGAAATGCAATTATGAATTATTTTCAGTAGGACTTTTAATGCCTGGCTCATTAAGCTTATTAAACGAAAGTCTCTGCAATCTTTTGGATTTGTTTTCTTTGGCAATGGAATGAAGATCGATTCTAGCCAATCTGGAGGTATTCTGCCAGTTTCATAAATACGGTTATAGAGAGCGACAAGCAGGTCGATGTTTTCCTCGCTGTACTATACACTGTCAGAGGAACATTTATTGAGTACAATATGTAGGTATCAACTATTCGAAAACATCCTGTGAGTTTAGTGAAAATCGCTGAAGCCGTTTTGCCAAAAAGCGTAAAAAATCTATTTTTGCTTCATGGGCCTATATGTCCGTTCACCGTATTTTCATGGAGATATGTATAGAGAAGAAAAGTTAGGTATTGATCAGTAGAAGATAATTTGAAAGTTTAATCAAAATCGTTAGAGCCGTTTTTGAGAAAAATGGGAAAAACCCTAGTTTTTGGTACATTTTCGTCCCCCACTCCCCTTCACATCGGCCGGAATCGTCCATAACCTTATTTTGGTGTCTACAAAAAATAACGAACAAATCAAAAAAAGAACCAGCTCAATCGGATGAGCTGTTCTCCCGCAAATCGAACTACAGACACACACACACGGACCACGCGTCGAAATTAGGTTTTTTAGACCTCAAAACGTAAAGGTCTGAAGAAAACCCAAATGTTTTTGACACGATTACTATACTTTCCTTTCCTTTTGGGGTAGCGGAAAGTAAAATTACGTTGACAGTCTCACAAATCACCTATGGACTGGTTATTAAATAACAGTCTCGCCATGTGTTGAACCAACTCAATACATTCCTGAATCTTGAGCATCATCAGTTTTTACGTAAATGATACATTTAAAATATTGATCAATTTCAGGTGGCGGTAGGAGATGAAGTGGACCTGCTCAAAGAACCGAGCCCCAAAAATGACGCCATTATGACGATTTCCCGAGTAGTCGTCCTTAGTGCGAAAGAGCACGAAGATGGCGACAAATTAGTCGTGAAAATGAGGCGCTTTAAATCTCTCGCTGTTGAGAATAATGAAACGGAATTTTAAGCGACGAACTTCCAATTCATTCGCAAGTGCAGACTCATTCGTGTCAACAGCGAGCGTTGACAATACATTAGAGTTTTAAATACAAGTATAAACCAACTGGCTACTTATTTTTCTCGCGCTCCCCAACTAAATGTTACGAGGGGGGTTTGGAAATGTCCAATGCCCAACTTTCGTTGGATTATGAATCTTCGTCTTTAAACGCTAGACTACGCACACTGGGCGCCTATAATGGGACTTTGGAAGTACGCAAAGAAGGAAGATAACTGAGTGAACGAATGAACGAAGTTTCACCATCAGCTTTGCATTACGCCAGGCGTTGACAATTGACAGAAAACAGTTTCATTTTATTCGCAAAGGTGCCAAATTTCTGGTAAAATACTGGAAACTTATTCTTCTTCAACTCTTTGAGCGCAAGAATCGTGTTCTACATCACCTAGAACCATAGCACAGCCCTATTCACGACAAAACTTAAACCAGGACACTGATTTCGTTGAAATTGTAACTATATTCGGCTTGCTGTACACGGTTGACTTCACAAAAGCTCAACTCGTTAATGTAAAGGAACTTTAGGATAACCTTAATCAAGTTACACTAGTGCTTGTCAATCTCACATCACCCACACACCAACTATTGCGTTTCTAAGCACATTCACCTATTCATAGCAATTGAAAATATCTGGTGCGTTGCAACACACAACTTTCCTCAGCTCTACGTCAATTCACTTTCTATATGGCTTTGTCTACTTACTCAATTCATTTGAACTTGGTCAACCAACACTTCACAGCAGCAGGAAGCGGTAGCGCTTCCGGAATTTATTGTGCTGCTCGTACTCATTGCAGGACCATTATTGAGCGATTGGTACACAGAAGATTAATGAGGCTGTAAACACGAATTTTTTTAAAGAAAGATAGTAATCACTTTTGCTGAGTTATGAGTAATAACTGTTAGAACTGGTAGTAAGCGAAACGGCGGTAGTTGAAATTCAGGAATTTCTGGAGTGAGCCCCATCTATCTCATGAGCGGTTTTAAACACTCACCCTTTAGGTATTGGATTGGACTACAATACCAATTTTCTTTAACATTCTACCAACATTGCAGCGGAGTTTATGAGAAAATACATAACTTTCCTTTCTACTTCGTAGAGCAAGGAAAGTAAAAACCGCGCTAAACCCGCTTTTCGAAAAAAATTTTGATAATTTATTGTGCTGCTCTCGTCATTTTCTCACAAATGAGAATTTTGTGGTATGATTGACTTATAACGCGCTATTAATTGAAAAAAATTAATCAAAATCGTTAGAGCCGCTTTTGAGAAAAAAATATTTGGTGTTCTGATCACTATGATAACTATAGTTAACTTTCGGTGGATTTTGTTCATACCCTTATTTTTGCGTCCCATGGTAACCTGCGGGCGAGATATGAAGTTTGGGCTGATTTGGTACGGTGGTTTTATCTAAAAATCGTTCACAGACACACACACAGACCATTTTCCCAAATAGTGTTTTTCAGACTCAGCAGAATCCGAAGAAAACTCCAATTTTTTTTTTCAGGCGATTACATAACTTTCCTTTCTACTTTGTAGAGCCAAGGAAATTAAAAACCGTTGGGAGTGGGGCCTAGTGCAGTGTGCGTCCCACTCCTTCCATTGCCACTAACCCACACCCCAAAGCGTGTGCCCTACGGAGTTTTCGATCCATCTGTACAGATATTGGTGCCATTAGGAGGCTGAAACTGACACGTTTCCTCAACTCCAGCCAGGAGGCTCAAAGAACCTACGTAGAAGCGCACAATCTGTGTATGAATTGTCTGGCAGCCTCAGACACGCTCAAGAGCTGCCACTCAATGTACACGTGTGAATGCTGTCTTCACAGAAATCACACCCTGCTACAACCCATGAGCCAGGACACCGCACTTGTTCCCAGAAGTGCAACTAACCACTGCAAAGTAGACACTGCATCTTCGCTCTGCACTACCCCTTCTACAACACATGAGGGCAGGCGTCCTCTGAGGAGGGAAACTCCGACTCCCCTTACTCAGAGAATCGTCTTTTGCCAAGAGATGGACCGAGTCTTTGAACCAAGGATGTCGCAGTTGCGTGGGACGAAGACGTACGATCCACACATCCCAAGATGAGTACGTCAGAGACATTGCGAGGTGACTGTTTATGTGTAGTTCTAAATTCAATACTCCCACCACAAAACTATGGGTATACTTTTGGAACTTTAATCAAAACTCTCTCTCTCTCTATGCTCAAGATTAGATTCTCCTTTGTTGGGTGGACAGCAACGCCCTGAACTGCAGCGTTCATGAGTGCCTCAAGGGCGGAGTAAAGCACCGGGGCGAACCAAACCCTTTAGCGCCCCCTACACGGTCAGTAATAATGACATTACCTTATCAAAGTGACAGTAATAATGATCGTGTAAGGTGGACAAAGTTGGAATGACGAAAAGTAATGATGTGGATCAAGATTTTCTGATCTCAGCTACATCATTACCAAAAATTGAGGGGATACTGTCATTAGTAATGATGGTGTAGAGAGCGCTCCTCATTACTGCATCATTACTCAGTCTGTCTCAAGCTGCCGTCGAGGTCAATGTGTGCCAACGAATCGCGGACTTCTTCAAAAAGCTTGTTCATACCTTGAAATTTCGGCCAACATCAGCAACGAACCTACTATACCAACGATTGCCAAAGCTTGGGGAGAGAAATTACTTCACTTAGAACCCCAGCAACGAACATTAGCTGAGAAAGCTATTAATGACATACTATTTGAGGCCAGTATGGGTAATTTGAACAGACATTCCGTCAAGATCAATGAGGAAGCCTTCTCATGTGGAACCTCAACTACACTTTCCTCACTGGTGGACATTTACACGCCATCGCCCCACCATCAGGAGGGAGGAAATACTTTACTGGTCAATTATTATTCCACTTTTCAATGAAAACTTATTTTCAATGTACCTACTTGAGATTTTTTCCCCACTTTTCTTTCAGATTAAGTACTTTTTTAACTATAAATAGGTACTACATTGCTTTGTGTAATTTGGAACCCTATTGAGAATAAAATACGTTGGAAGAGTTCTTACCTTCATGTAATCTTGAAGAACATGTATAAGCACCTCAAACGTTTCAATTACAGCAGCGCTTATTGATGATGGTGACATAACTGCAGTAAACTTAAGATCTTCAAAGTTCCTCCCAGTGGCAAGATATCTCAAAGTTACTGCTAGTCTTTCCTTCACAGGCAAACACTGTCTCATATTTGTATCTTTTCGGGTTAAAAAAGGTGTAACTAGACTGAGTAGGATTTCCAACGTACGATTCATACGAAAATAGTTTTTGTTATCTGGATCAGAGTCTCGAATTTCAGTCAACAACAACATGTGGGTATACTGTTCACGTTTTTTCAGCCACTCCTTCATCCATCTTGAACGTTTCACAAGTCGTTTTGTGGCTCGTGCCATAATTATAGCAACACAGGCTAATTTGCGAGGATCCATTATTATCGACAAAACGTCTTCGTCACACGGAGATCATGCAATACTGAGGAAAAAATGAGAATGGGAGCAGTTTGAATAGTAAAGACATGACTGATAATGTCATTATTACTGACTGTGTAGGGGCCGCTATTTTTTCTGGTCTCAGCTACATCATTACCGAAGCAGTAATGTCATTACCAGTAATGCCATTATTACTGACCGTGTAGGGGCCGCTTTAGATTCAGTGGAGGCTCGTCCGGGGCATTTATGCTGACTGGGCACCTCAAATGTAAAACTTCTACAAATGTAATTAGAATAAAACTCTGTTCCAATTGCGTTCGGCTTGATATTGAACTAACTCCCCAACTCACTTAGTGTGATATCGTCGCTTCAATATTAATCCCCCCCCAACAGACCTTATTTTTGGCCCCTTTAAAAACTCAGCAATAACGGTCCAATCTCTACAAATCGAAACACACACACACCATACGCTGATAGGATGGTACGAGCAAAATAGATTCAAAACTATAGTTATAGTGATCATAACTCCGAATATTTTCATTCTCAAAAACAACTCAATAATATTGATTGAATTTTTAGTATGGAAAGCACCAAATGATATACCACCCTAAATTTGTACTCAGCGCAAAAATGACAACGTTATCACAATAAATTATCACAATTTTGAAGACTTTTCACTGTGTTTTGGTTTATTATTCTTCTGAATAATAACCCTAGGTTTTCGGGCACGAAAAATTTTTTTACAACCCCCCTCAAATTTTGATACTTTACGTTTCAAGACTTGGAGATTCTAAATTTGCAATGTCCGTCAGCCATCTGGGCCGTTTTGTGCCTTTAACGTGGTCTAAAAAATTCGTTCTTTCGCCCAAAAATCCGATTTGGTATCTAGTCGTGCCCGCCATCTCGGCAATCCGATCGGGCGAAGCCCTTGGTTGTAATGGCCAAAAAACGGTTAAAAAAATTAACGAAACGCAGTACAACGCGGGAACTACAGCGTTTCGTCGTTTGAACTCCCTCCCTCCCCGCCCGTCTCATTAAAAAAGCAACCATGCTCACTCCCCTCCCAACGACGCCGCCACTCAACTCCCCACTCAACTCTCGCTTCGAGCACCCCTGTTCAAATATCCCCGACGACGGGGAAAAATCATCAGACGTTTTGTTTCCGTAGTTCCATTGTAGCCAGGACATGTTTCGTATGGTTTACTAGTGTTCGATGCTGAAAAAATCCCATTTGGTATCTGGTGCGCTCATCACAAAGCTTTCTGTATACCCCACGCGCATTTAGCGATTATTCACTTTAGAAACTAATCAAACTTGTTTTTCATTTAGATTATACTGGTGGCGCTTAAGGTTCCAGAATTTATTGAGTCGCTCCTACTTGTACCACAGACTTTATTGAGTTACCATCCACGTACAGGAGGTTCGTGACTCATGCTTTTGGTTTACTGTTCATTATGAATAATACGCCCATGTTTCGGTGAAGAGATTTTGCACACCCCCCCTTCAGCTATTGTGATACGACGTTTCAAGGCATGGGGATTCCAAATCTGCAATTTCCACCGTTCGGGTCGTATCCCGCCTTTTAAACAGGTCTAAAATATCTGGTGCGTAGCAACTTTCCTTAGCTCTACATCAATTCACTTTGTACATGGCCAATTCGAATTGATCAATTCATTTATCACTCAGTTAATTTGAACTTGGTCAAATAACGCTTTACGGCAGCAGGAAGCGGTAGCGCTTACAGTTCCAGATTTTATTGTGCTACTCGTACTCATTGCAGGACCCATATTGAGCAATCTGTACACAGATAATTAATGAGGCTGTAAACACGAATTTTTTGAAGTGGATAGTAATCACTTTTGTGGAGTTATTGCGTAATAACTGTTAGAACTGGTAGTAAGCGAAACGGGCGTAGTTGAAATTCAGGGATTTCCCCATGTATCTCATGAGCGTTTTTAAACACCCACCCTTTAGGTATTGGATCAGACTACAATACCAATTTTTTTTGAGCATTCTACTAACATTCCAGCGGACTTTATAAGGAAAAAACTGCGCTAAAAACGCTTCTGGTCGAAAATTTTGGTAATTTATTGTGCTGCTCTCGTCATTTTCCCACAAATGGGAATTTTATGGTATAGTTGCCTTACTGAGCAATATAAGAAATTTAATCAAAATCGTTAGAGCCGTTTTTGAGAAAAAAAATATTTGGTGTTTTGATCACTATGATAACTATAGTTAAATTTCCGGGGATTTTGTTCATACCCTTAGTTTGATGTCCGATGATGACCTGCGGGCGAGATATGAAGTTTGAGGTGATTTGGTACGGTGGTTTCCTTAAAAATCGTTCACAGACACACATACACACAGACCATTTTCCCAAATAGTGTTTTTCGGACTCAGGAGGGTCTGAAACGTAAAGATCTGAAGAAAACTCCAATTGTTTTTCAGCCGATTACATAACTTTCCTTTCTACTTCGTAGAGCAAGGAAAGTAAAAATCCGTTCGTTCACACAAACACTTCATCGGCAACCCGATTGGACGAAACCCATAGTTATGGGCAAAAAATGGTTACAAATATTAGCCAAACACGAAATCTGGTATTTTCACGGCGTTCACGTCGTGTTTGGTATCGTTTCCTAGGTATTTTTAGATACTGGGTGGAATGAAACAATTCTCAAGGCGTACGACTGCGTGTAGACCTATAGTACTAATGCACAGTAATTATAGTGAGCTAGAGTCACTAATTGAAAGAACTCACGGGACAATAACTACAGCGAAAGTAATCGTTTCATCATTTGCACTCCCTCCCTCCATTTTCATTAAAGCTACCCGCCGGTTCGACAACGTCCTGCGAATTCCAGGAAATCTTCGTCGTTCCGTTGTAGTCAATACGTATTTCGTATGGCTTACTGGTAGTTTTCAATGCTGAATTGAATGGGATGGGTCTCGGAGGTTTGATACTACGTCAAGCTGTGCAAGAGAATAATAAACCGTTGTGTAATAATTTGCAGCGTTTAACCAAAGACTCAAACGCTGCCAGAAAAGTTGTTATTTTTACCAAGTAAGAAGAGCTTGTTTTCTAACTTCATTTTGTGCTCTTCACGCGTTGCAAAGAAATGGCTGATTTTGAGTGTATTTGTCGATGGTATTCTCATTATTAGACAAACATAATCGCCACTTCTGCAGAACAAACGCGGACGAAATGAGAAATGACAAGGAAAAGCATTTTATTTACACAATTAACAAATTAAACATATCAAACTTCTTAATGTTTTTTTTGTTTAAATCACAATATCAATAAAGTGATGTACGTGATACAAAGGGAATGTTGGTAAATATAATAGGGCAGTCTGCAATCTCCTTTTGTGTGAGCCATCTCAAAGAAATGCTCGCAAAGCTCTTACAGGTATTTTTCATTCGAAGCTGACTGACTCGCTCAGTTCATTTGAAGAAGGTTAACGAATTAGAAGAGTAGGTAGTCGTTTTCCCTGCTTTAGTCAATTGCTGCTTCTAAGCGAGGGCTGGTGGTAATGAGTGCTGATGATATCCCTTCGAGAGAAAAATGCCCTACATGTAAACTGCTCAAGTTGTAAGTCGACATGAAGGCGATTGGGTTACCCCAGAACAGTTCTTGCTCCGCCCATCAATTAAAAGAGCAAGGTTTAGAGGTTGCAGATACTGAAATTTGCCAACCTGTCAGGCGCCGTTCAATATTAGACCCGAACGTAAAAAGTCTAATGATGTCCCGACTCTTTTCAAGCTAGTAGAAACTGGAATGGCAGATTATTGCCAGCCATGGGGCGTGTTAAGCTTTCTAAGTCAAGCTCACAGGCTGCTAAAGAAATTTGTGGCATAGAACAGCGTTTAAATATTTTTATCAGAAAACCAATTGTATTTGGGACTTGAGTTATTAGCGATACTTACGGAGGTTGGCCCCCTGTAGATTAACTCGGTACCATTACATTCATTCAGTATTTTATAGAAAGGTATACTGGCGAAAGATTACAGGTGAGCAATTATATTTTCTTATTTTTTCGTACAATTTTCAAGAAAATGTAGTTACTGTGGGTAGTTAATTTTTATGAAGTAATAACTAGTAGGTAGTTACTCAGTGCAACTACTTAACGAGGTGTTAGTAGTTGAAAATGTAGTGTAACTATTGCCCATCACTGGTTTTCCCCGACTCAGTTCCCAGTCAATTCATCAGCTAACGCCGACGATGTTGAGGAGCATTTGTTTTGCTCTGAGACCCCAAATTTGTCTCATTCACGCTCAATGCAAGAACTAATGTTGACAAATCTTCCGTTCAACTCATAGAAACTCGATTAAGCTACATGAAAGTATGGAGCTGAGCAACTACACAGAAATTTCTGTCGCAACGGCCATTCCTGGCGTAAACCTCCGTCAAAACATAAACTGATGCAGGTGCTATTCACACTACAGTAAAATTGGTTTAATAGAAACAGAAAGCCCTCTAATCAGGAACAATCTCGACGCCCGGGACGCTACTCAGCTCCGAATTAAATCACTCGCGACGAAATTGTCGAAACCCATTTCAACAATAAAACGTAGAATGAACTATTCAAAGTGGCGTTATTGTTACTGATGATAACCGTCGAAATCTGACATTGTAAATTTCAAATTTAGTGGAAATAGACAATCGTTCTTTCTCCGTTTTATTATTGCTACTCAGCTCATTTACATCTTGTCGCGAAGACACGCCCCATTTCACTCCACAATTCAATTCACCCTGAGAACTTGTAGGAAGTAAATGCGCAAAGTTCAGGACGAAGTTGTGTAAATGAAAATAAAGGGTGTCCCAAAATTAACGCAAGATTTGAATTTGCCGCCATTTATGCAGTACAGTGTTGCCAACCCTAAAAACAAAATAAATCGACAGTTCACAGCTTAGGGTTAGTAAGGAGTGTTACGCAATAGAACAACGTGTCTTCATTGTTGAGCAATATTTCAAAAATAATGAATGCTTGGCGGCCGTAGTTCGAAAATTTCATACAAAATATGGTCGGAATAGTGTTTTAACTTCGTCAACTGTGAAGCGATTAATTGAAAAATTCCGAGAGACAGGATCCGTGGGAGACGCCAAACACACTGGTCGACCAAAAACAAGCCGTTCAAATGTCAATTGGAGGCAGTGCGTGCGAATGTCGGTGACAATCCAGGAACCTCAATTCGGCGTCGTGGACAAGAATTGCAAATTTCAAGAAGCTCTCTACAGCGTATACTCACTAAAGATCTGTGTCTCCATGCTTACAAAATTCAATTAACACAACTACTGAATCCCAATGACCATGCACAGCGAAGAGAGTTTGTTGAATGGATTATTGAGCAACAACAAATGAATGCTGATTTTTCGAGCAAACTCATCCTAAGCGACGAAGCACATTTTCACCTTGATGGCTTTGTTAATCGCCAAAATTGCCGCTTTTGGGGTTCTGAAAACCCACATGTGATTGTCGAAAAACAAATGCATCCACAACGTGTCACAGTTTGGTGTGCATTTTGGGCTGGAGGCATAATTGGACCATACTTTTTTGAAAATGAGGCTGGTCAAACAGTGACTGTTACTTCTGCTCAATATCGCGACATGATAACACGGTTCTTTTTGCCGAAATTGGATGATATTGATGTGGCCAATATGTGGTTTCAACAAGACGGTGCCACATGCCATACAGTCCGTGAAACACTTCAATTATTGCATGAGACATTTCCAGGTCGTTTCCTCTCTCGTTTCAGTGATCAGAATTGGCCCCCTAGATCGTGTGATTTAACACCATTAGATTTCTTTTTATGGGGTTATCTAAAATCACAGGTCTACGTCAACAAGCCCACAACTACGCGTGCATTAAAGGAGGAGATTCAACGTTGCATCAACGAAATTCAGCCACATTTATGCAACGGTCATGGAAAATTTCGACAAACGAGTGCGTATGTGTATGCAAAGCCGCGGAGGCCATTTGCCCGATGTGTTATTCCATAAATAACCCTATCCTATGTACTTTATGAATCAATAAAAAAATTACAATCAAAAGACTAAAAACTGTGTTTTCTATTTAATTCGAATCTTGCGTTAATTTTGGGACACCCTTTAAATCGGATTAAATCTATCAACGGCTCAGTGCAACTAAAGCTTCACAAAAAGTAAAACTGAAACAGAGAGTATTTGTACATATTTGATGACGGACACAGAAGGAGATTACTAGCACACCCCACGTTCCCTTCCTTAACTAATAAGACTTAATTAGATCTTCCTCTTCTGTCTTTCAACTTTTTTTCATTCTTTCTTTAGTAAGGCAACATTTAAAATTCAACAAAATAAAATTTACAAAATCAACACGAATTTAAAATAGGACTTTTTACTAGGAAAACCTTATTAAATAAAAAAATATCACTCATTTAGATTTCACTTTCGACTATTTTATTCAGGAAACGTTGATTAGTGTTTCCAGAAGTTAGAAATCTCGATTACTAAAGTAGCAGGCAAAGTATTTTATTCTTTTCTTCCAAGAGCAAAATAATTCACCGTAAATGCCAATACATTGGTGTTATCACAATATGGTATATTAAGGCTTACCTTGAGTCTTACAGCAATAGAGCAGTTAGCAGTGGCGCTGAGGAAATTAATTTTTGAAGGTTTGTGGCCGCTCTCTTGATTGCCAAAATGCCAACAATATATTGTGAGTTATAATATCTAGCCGGCAGTATTGAAGAATTTCATACCAGAGCGGAAGCGGGGAGCGAGCTGTGTTTAGGCTTCGTTTTGTTTAGAAAAACCTTGATGCTTCCGTTGAAATCGGCGCTAACGAGGACGTAGCCTGACGTCGTGTGAACGCCCGTAGAATTCCCTTCGAGCTCTTCGATCTTCCTCATGATGATATCCGGATTGGGGGAAAAGACGGCGCAAGTGACGACGGCGTTGTGCACTTTGATGCCTTCCCAGTAGTCGTTTCGATCGCGACGAACTGACGAGAATTTGGAGTAATCGTGGTTGCTCTTCCATATGTAAATGCACTGGTTTTCCGAACCCGATACGATGAATTTGCCATCGTGACTGAACGAAGCTTTGATTTGCGAACTGAAATTGGCGTAACCTTTGTATTTGCACGACAAGCTAAGCTCCCTCAGGTCGTAAAGTCGGATTCGACTGTCGTTCGAGGTTATCAATATTTTTTCTTCCCCCGGTAAGGGCTCGATGCCGCTGATTTTCCTCCCTATCGCGTTCTTCCCTCTTGTCGATCTGACGTGTATGGTGGTGTGATATTTGAGCTGATCAGTCGTATAGAATATGCACCGTCCATCGTATGAGCCCACAACGGCGAATTTACCATTCTGCAAAAAAGCAAAGTAAATAGTCAAATTCAAAATCTTCATTCCTAATCTCTAGGAAACGTACTACATCAAAACGTCAGAAATTCGTATTAGAATCTTAGTCCCCGCCGGAGGTGTCATTTTGACACCTGGACACTTTGTTTTTCTTGGCGCAAACTTCCTTTATGAGGCAGGCTATTGAAAGTTTCTGACTTTTCGTTGCTTTTTACGTACTTTTTGGAAATCATACTGATTTTCATGCAAAATTTAGTATAGGGTCCATTTTTGAAAATTTACCTAGAACCGCCGAAGGTGTCATTTTGACACCTATGTATTTTGTCGCAGAGAGAGCTATTTTACGGATTTTAGGGGCAGATATAGTTATTTTTTACTGTAAGTAAACAAAAAACTATTGTTTAGTAAATATTTTCAATAGATGTTACCACTTAGTTGATAAGAGGTACCGCATGTGAAAGGGTTCGTCGGAATATTTTTGTTACAGCATAATGCTGTTTTCATTTGAACTTTTCGGTCTCAATGTCGATATTATTGCTCTGGTCCAAAAACATATGTAGTTGCTTTCGCTAGCAAGCTACAAGCCGCTACTGTTTCCAACGCTGTGTCGCCGAGCGACGCTTTGACTTGCTACTCCGCAGCGACTCGGTCTCACCCGTCCTTTCCCCCTCTCTCCCTCCCCCTTGCGCTGGACGGCCGAGGAGGCGCTTGCAGGTTCGTGCATGTCGTCGCACGCGTGAC
This sequence comes from Pachypeltis micranthus, assembly GCA_020466155.1. Taxonomy (NCBI): domain Eukaryota; kingdom Metazoa; phylum Arthropoda; class Insecta; order Hemiptera; family Miridae; genus Pachypeltis; species Pachypeltis micranthus. Next base: position 65,471,006 of record CM035770.1, read on the forward strand.
ATATTCGGCGCAAGGCTTTCTTGCATCGGTATTTTCTTCCTGTGCCGTGTATCAGTTTTTGGTGATGATGAAACGATATACGAAACCAGAAGAAATATTAGAGGTTCTGAATAATCTACCCTCAGATGAGTCTGACGCTGATAGCAAGGCAAATGACTCGTCTGAAGTTGACAATCCAGATATAATTAGTGGAGATGAAGTACTTCAAGAATCATCTTCATCGTCAGAATATCAGGAAGATTCCACTGACAATGAAAACGTTCAAGCGAAGTCGAAATGTAAACATATTTTCCTTATTATGCCTTTTGCCTAAAAAAAAATATTTGTGCTCAAACTATTATCCACTCTAACGATACCACTATAGGCGTCTAATTTAAAACTGTCTTATTGGCTTGTCTAAAGGTGAGAGCACCAAACGCAGCAACCCCAGAGGTACCGGTAAAGGCCGCACTGGAAAAGACACTTCTGGACATGAACTCAAACCAGCGGGAAAGCGTCCTCGCACTTCCAAAAGCCAAGAAGGGTCTCGCAAGGATTTTCAACCCGGGGAAAAGTTTTTGGGAAAAGACAGAAAATGTGAGTGGACTGGGTGGATGGGTTCCTTTTTGTAATTGTACTCGATTTTACTGTTTGCCACTTTGAAAGTTAGCCCCAAAAATGCCGCTGTAAGAATCTTTTTGTATGAGTCATTTTGTATGATTTCTCAGTTTCTACATGTTCGTAATAAAGTGTTTTATCAAGCAGAATCATAAAAATTTAAATGCACTACCAAAAACCCGTAAAAAATAGCCAGGTGTCAAAATGACACCTTTGGCGGTTCTAGTGTTAAAGTCGTGAAAATGGCTACAGTTTTCGAGTTTCATTTTTTCCTGATGTTTCATCTCTTGGGAAAACTTTTATAAATAAAAAATGTCCAGTCCATTCTCAATAGTCGCCCAATTCGTTTAGTAAGGTGTGGGAGAGAATTTATTTAGGGCCTTTGTTCGTCACTACAGATTGGTGACCACAATGTGATTTCAGCATACGTTAATATTGAAAGCGATATCGCACTAAGAGAGTTGGGGAGTTAGTACGATATCAGGCCAAATGCAATTCGAACAAGGAGTTTTATTCGTGAATTACACTCGGTGAAGTTTTACCACCACAAACAGGGAACTGGGTGGGAGCGAACGTGAGTGCGGGTACACGGCGACGAGGGAACTGGCTTGGTTTCAACTGGCAGCAGCGAAGTCTCTTGCGAATCGGGGCATTTGAGGTGCCCAGTCAGCACAAATGCCCCGGACGACGCTCCGCCGAATGGAAGGGTTTGGTTCGTCCCGGTACATCACTCCGCCCTTGAGGCACTCATGGACACTGCAGTTCAGGGCGTTGCTGTCCACCCAACAAAGGGGAACTTAATCTTGAGCAGCAAAGAGCTTCTTGACATTTGCCCTGCTTTCCTCGAAGCAACCGTCGTCGATTGAAAACAAAGCTGTGTTCAACTGTTTGTCAAGAAGAAACAACGCTCAAACATAATGACGGAGGAGAGAGTAGGTCGCAGCAGAAGGACAGACAATTTGAAGGCAGAGGGTCAAAAATTCCAATCGCATTAGAAGATCCTTCAAGCTTTTCTACGGCGGCATCTCGAACTAATATTGGGGAAGTTTGACCACCAGTTGGGCGCCAATGTTACCGGGGGGGGGGGGGATATTGAAAGCACTAAGAGAGTTGAGGAGTTAGTACCATATCAACTGGGACTGGGAACTGGGTGGGAATGAACGCGAGCACGGGCGACGAGGGAACCGGCTCAGTTTCAAGTTGAGTCAATTATTAGCGAAGATCGTCATGTGCCAGAGCTTTTGGCATTTTTGTCATCACGAAACTCAGCTGGCGCGTAAAGAACTGGAGATTCATGGATAATTGATTAAATTGTTTCTATAGACAGTAGGAGCAACCACAGAAATTCCTGAATTCCAACCACCGTTTCCTCCCAACGGGCTCTGAATCATGAAGTCATATCCGAGGTTTGACTACTCAGCCGTAGAGGCACATTTTTTTCAATGCAGCCAAAAACGAGGGAAGCCAGGAGTCATCCCCGAGCTCCAGCTGCTGTTGATGGAGGATAGCGTGGCGTGCGACAAGCTGCAGTCAGAGGAGGCTGAAGCACCAGTTTTTGACTATAGAAAAATCAAGCTGCTGCTGCTTTTTAGTTTCTACGAAGCATTGGGGGAACGTACCGAAGAATGATAAATAAATCAAAATTATACAACGGTTTATTATTCTCTTGCACAGCTTGACGTAGCCTCACACCTCTGAGGCCCGAACCATTCAATTCAGCACCGAAAAATACTAGCGAACCATATGAAACACGACCTGACTACAATGAAGAAGACTAAATATTCCAGGCGCCTGTAGGCAATTGGCACGACGCGACGAGTGAGACTGCAGGGAGTGCAAATGAAACAATTACTTTCGCTGTTTCGTTACGCAAGTTCTTTCAATTACTGTGATTTTTCTATTTTCGATCTAGACGCACTCACTCATTCCATTCGACTCCGCAGAATACAATACAAAACACGACGTAATAGCGGTATTGTTTATTTTTTTCCCATAACAACCATGGGTTTCGTCCGATCGAATTGCCGAGCAGGCAGAAACAAAAAAATGGCCATAAAAATTTAGTATAAAATTTGGCGTTTATCATCTGTTTGTATCGTTAATGTGATGAGGTGCGTGTAGAGTTATTGTAAGATGGTTGGCAAAGTCTTTCTAAGAACGCAACTACAACGCGGCGACGAGTAACCCATAAAACGTGTAGAATCAAGGCCTAGACGTGTGTAATGGATGGATGGAATGGGAGGGATGGATAAAACTAGTTGGTTCCTCTGTAGAGTAGGAGGAAATTGAGACAGCATATGCGAGGAGGTTGTTTGCTAATAGAATAGAAATGTTTGATCGGTCACTAGGCACGGGTAGCAGCATAGAGTTGGAGCAGAAAACGTTGCTCGCTTACTCTTTGGTATTCATCCACAACGTTACTTGGAAGGGCTGTTGTTGTTCCTCTCAACTGGCCGCCACTGGTCGTTTCCTTTGTCCAACTAGCGACAGATTGCATGAAATATTGTTGGATAGGATATGCGATTGAGTGTGCGTGGATACTCACTCAATGTGCACGAAGAAAAGGAGTGAAGTGAAAAGGTTCGTAGGGGGTGTTGTAGTTGCACGATGGCAGTTGTATATTGTTAGGAGCGGGCGAACCCGAGGTACGGCAAGATGATGCTGGGCTCACACAGGCAGTGTTTTCGTAAGTGAAGTTAAGAGTATGTACTCGGTATGAGGCGGTATAAAAGAAAGGTAGGTTAGGCGAAAGGTCGCAAACGTCCATACCACGTAGAACACACCGGTTCTCGTCCGATCACCGAAGTTAAGCAACGTCGGGCGTGGTTAGTACTTGGATGGGTGACCGCCTGGGAACACCGCGTGCCGTTAGCTAAAATTTTTTTCTGGTTCTTCAATTTGGCATAGCGTATTTATTTTATTCCGGGAACTGAAAAATTAATCTTTTTTGCACGTAGAGAGACCGACTGCCGGAGCGGTGAGTACAGAGAGCTATCTGTACTGGCTGGTAGTATCAATACTTGCTGGGCACAACACACTGCCCAAAACGGTACGTTGAGGTCGACGTGAAATGCGGAAGAATTCAGCAACCGCCTCGACGATTACCTGCTCAGGTATTACAGCAATTGGGTTATATCCGCCAGTAGGCAAATTACTAAAGTTAACGTACCTGTTAGGTGAGTCCGTCGCGAGTACTGACTTAATGGCCAGACGATGATGTCTTTACTTCGAAAGCGCTTGCCCACAGTAACTCACCAGCCAGAGGAGACGGACTCACCTAACAGGTACGTTAACTTTATTACCTGCTCCCCCACTAGTTTGATTGTTTTTCTGTTTCTCAGTTCCATCTCTCCCTAAATAAAGATAGACCAGCTACCCACTTTTGTCGGTCTATCCTATCCTTTCAAAAGTTGAGCAGCACCACGGTACAACGGTTTCCCCGTAAATAGTTTGTCCCAGCGAGAACGTCAAGTTGAGAGTAGACACTTTAAGCTTGAGACGGAATCGTAGGTGAGGGGAAACAAAAATACACTAGAAACGCATATAACGGCTGTTGTCAGAATAAGAAAATTGAGAAATTCCATGATATGCAGAGTGATTTAATGGTGAGTCAATCGATAAATTTCAATATTTATTGGAAATATAAATACAATGTCGAAACGAAGGTTGGTCGACAAATAAGCTTGAATGACACAAGAGTGCTTTATATACAAAATATTGCTCCGCTCTTACGCAGTGCAAAAGTGCAAGTACACTGTCGTCACGTTAAATAAAACGGGCAGAGAAATTCTTAACAGGAGAGAAAAATAGTAGAGTGAATATTTCAATTCAGTACTTCTCGAATTGGATGAAAGGGGATTGATTACGCGGAGATTCAACCGTAATAAAAGGTAGAGTCAAGTCAGGAGAAAGTTGTTGTAAAGCGATGGTGTGTGCGTGGCACGGATATTTAAATCGTACCAGCATCATCAAATTATTATGTGGTTGATAAAAAGTTGTATACAGATGATTTGAGACGAAGTTGAAGGTCATCATCCCACAATCCTCCAGTCATCCCAAACCAAATACGGCAGTAAAATATCAAATTTTGAGAGGGGGTTGTAAAAAAATGTTCCTGGCCGAAAACAGACGTTTTATTCTGAATGAAACGCTGCTCGTACTATTTCTAGTTCACTCAAACCGAGGGAGAGCTAAGTAGGGTGCCACCACTGTTTCTACACTTCGTTCAAACTCAGTTCTCGTATATTCTCAAGAATTACAAATTCATGGGAAGTCTCCTTATTTATTTATTTGTTAATAAAAAGAAAGGCTTTGCGAAGTAGAATAGGAACGGGAAACGAAGCAGAAGTGCCTGGAGGAACTCCAAATTTTGTTTAGCCCCCCCCCCATCTCTACACAACACGCAAGGCCTCGAACTACTAAGGGCCGTATTCACCAACTGCGTTGATCTCGCTCCCGCCACAAAAACGGTCTTCACCAGACTGGGTTAAGCTCTACCCCTGAGCAAACCTTAACCCCAAAAAATTGGGCAGTTTGGCACGGTTAGCTCTTATCTTTCTTTATCATGTTCTGATATTTGTCCGCCATTACCTTGCACTGCCGAGTATTCGCTTCTATTATTGTGAATAATTTACGTATATTTTGGAATAATGATAATAAACAAAGATACTGTTTACTAGTGCGCAGTTATTTCAGTTGCTATTCCACTAAGATGATAATATAATATGTTGGGTTATCATCATCTCACCCGGCGCCTCAAATGGCTATGAGCGGGGTCCGACGACTTCTAGAAGTATGAATTTAAATTCTGTAGCGAACAAAAGTATTACGATCGTCGAAAACAAGTCGTTTGCGTAAAATGTGTGCTGAGCAGTTTCTGAAAAAACCAGTCGTCATATCGCCGTGTTAGAAAACCCAAACGCAAATGGCTTACCTGGGTGGATTTAGTAGCAGATTTTTTTTCTTTCTATTTATTGTTTGAGTCTGTTACATAATATTGTATCATACCTCATTGACATGTGTGTAAGCACTTAAATTGCTAATCTTTTTAGTTCTGCATCAAGGTATCTGACGTTGACTTTTACTCGGTTGGAGGCGTGAGGAAATCTGGGATATGCCGAGGTCTGGTTAGTCTTCTATCGTTGAAGGGTGCAAAGCCACTTGTGACAAGCGGGTTGAAATGGTCGGAATAATTTCTGTGGAGCTTTTGCATACAGAAGCGACGAAGTTCAGATGGCAATACGAAGTCCTTATAAATTGTTGCATTCCTCACAAATGGTGGGGTGTGGATGATGTTCTGCTGGGCCTCGAGTCTCCTAAATTGGGAATCCGAGCACGTCCCCCAGATAGCTAGACCGTAAGTCCAGATCGGACGAACTAAGGTTGTATACAGAATGATTTTGTTGGACAATGATAGGTTGTGGTTGTTGAGGAGTGGCTTTAGTTGGTTCGTTCTAATTTTCGTCCGCTTAATGACGTCTGAGATGTGGTCTTGGAATGTTAAGCGACGGTCTAGGGTGACTCCTAAATATTTGCGAGTTGAGGCGAGGGGTAGTTGGTAGTCATTATAAAACAATGGCACTTCTTGGAACCTCCGACGGTATGAGAACGTCACGGTAACAGATTTGGCAGAGTTAATTTTGAGTCTCCATTTAGTGCACCACTGCCCGAGTTTGTGTATAAACGATTGCAGGACATGGGAAGCTTCGTCCTGATCAGGTCGGCTAACAGTGTAAACTAGGTCGTCTGCAAAGAGCCCAGAAAATTCGGGAGTGGCAGGAAGCGGTATGTCATGGCAATACAGAGTGTAAAGATAAGGGCCAAGGACACTTCCCTGAGGAACTAATGCTCTAATCATTCGAACTGACGACGTCTCATTTGCAATATCGACAACAAATGTTCGAGCGTCCAGATAGTTTTTGAGTAAGTCGAAAATGTTTTTTGGGAGGTGGGGCTTTAGCTTGATCAGAAGACCAGTGTGCCACACTCTATCGAACGCCTGTTCTGCATCAAAAAAAGTGGTTTTACAGATTTACAGACAAAAAGAGTCCTATCGGCCGATTAGTCTACTTTCTCTCCTAGCGAAAATATTTGAGCGATTGCTTCTCCCGCTCCTCAAGCGCTTTACTGGGCAACTGGTTCCTGATCAACAATTCGGATTTAGAGAATCCCACTCCTGTCCTCTGCAGCTCCAACGACTCGTAAATTTCATCAAAAATTCTTATAAAAAAAAAGTAGCAGATAAGTAGGAAATATTAAATAATACCACGCTTTTACACACACATTAGTGTATTAAACAACTTTCATTAAACACGACAATTCTCCCTTCCTCATTAAAGTTCCTTGCTTGTAAAAGTTGTAACCTCATAATTTCGGTTTTTATTATTTCTTGCTCAGTTCTCATTTTCTTGTACCCCTTCCGATTTTTCCTACACGCACAAAGCATTCTCCAGGACTAATTTGGCTTTTTCCTGCAGCTCTTGTAGTTGTAGTACGCGTATTTTCACTTTAAGCTCCTCACCAATGTCAGCTTTGACAGAGGTTAATGCGGCAACGTTGGTGTCTGACAATAATTAGAATCAATAATTTGGTCAAATCCGGATTATTGAGCATTGGGCGTTTACGGGATACACGGTTTCGCGGCTGTTTAGGTTTACATGACACTTGTTTACAAGACGTCAAACAGATGCCCAATTTCCTTACTCTACTGTAACCTCATTAGTCCACTGCCTTCTCAATATGGCTTAATCGCAGCGTAATCACGTCTATGCTAACTGCATACTACAGTGCTCGGCTAGCGTGGTGGGCGTGAAAATGGCTAGCCTCAATTTACTTATCTAGCCCTGATCATTTGGATCACGATCAGCGGCGTTTTGGTGAACACAGCCCTAATTGTATTGCGCCTCCATTTTAGAAGATAAACGTTAAATTATGGTTTGGGCGAGTAGAACCTAAATTCCATATTAAACAAATTCAGATGAAACAGACCGTTGCTCCTTGAAACAACTTTGAGTAGAAAGAGTGAAATCCGAAAACGAAAATATCTGGTGTGACGCATCACACTACTTTCCTCAGACCAACGTACATTCAACGAAACCTCAGCAAAGTGGCCCACGATAGAGCCCAAGATGTCACAAAAAGGACCAGGATATTTAGTGAGAACTCTGTTCAATTCTCCCGTCTGGTTTTCATTTCGTCAATTCGCTCTTCTTCCACTTGGCACTGGCAGAGCATTGAATGTAACAGGGGTACTTGATATTTTAGAGGCCCACGCCATCCCGAATACTAAAATAGTATGACGAGTCAACCTCTTCCTCATACGTTTGAAATTGTGGATGTTTAGGACTAGCAGAATACTCAGGGGTGCCGCTCTCTCTCCACTTCCCAGCCCTCAGATGACAATGCACCAGCAACTTGCTTTCAGACCATGTCATGGCGCTTGACACGGCCCCCTTGAGTATGCGGTAGTCTGGTCTTCTATCGCATCTACCTCGTCAGTTTCAGGCTGTATTTCTGGCGAATACTAAACTGATGTGAGGTTAACACTTGACGTGACAATATTCTGAGTAATCATAGATCACCGACAAATCCACACTTAAATCTAACCACACTGTGTGACTCACCTCACAAAAATTGGCGGCCGTGATGAGTTTGGCTGGACCATCAACCTCGTTCCACACAGCCACTTTTTTATCTGGAATATTCCACAGCCTGAGCTTTCCATCCAACGACCCACTAAGAAAATACCTGCAAAAAAACGTCGAAGTAGTGAATAATATAGAATCGTTAAAGATGAATCTACACACTTCGCTATTACTGCATATTGTGGGGGTGAGTAGTAAATTACTCACCCCTCAGCTGATCGTACATACGAGTATATACAAAATACAAACGGTAAGATCATAAGCACCATTTTTACTTTCCGCTACCCGAAGGGAAGGAAAGTATAGTAATCGGGTAAAAAAAATTTGGGTTTTCTTCAGATCTTTACGTTTTGAGGCCTACTGAGTCTAAAAAACAATTTCGGTGCGTGGTCCGTGCGTGTCTGTAGCTAGACTTGCGGGAGAACAGCTGATCCGATTGAGCTGGTTCTTTTTTTGTTTTGTTTGTTATTTTTTGTAGACACCAAAGTAAGGTTATGGGCGATTTCGGCTGATTGGAAGGGGGGGGGCGAAAATATACCAAAAACTAGGGTTTTTAGAATTTTTACGGCTTTAACGATTTTGATTAAACTTTCAAAGTATCTTCTACTAATCAATACCTAACCTTTCTTTTCTATACATACCTCCATTAAAATACGGTGAACGGAGATATAGGCCCATGAAGCAAAAATAGGTTTTTCACCCTTTTTGGCAAAACGGCTTCAGCGATTTTCACCAAACTCACAGGATGTTTTCAAATAGTTAATACCTACATATTGTTAACAATAAATGTTCCTGTGACGGTCCATTGAACAGAGATAAAAATCAAAATGTGTCAAAAATAACATTTTTTCGAACATTTCCGTAAATTCCAGGGTAACCTCTTCACCAAATGTGATAAATCCTAATGGAGTGTCTTTTAGTCACCCATACCAACATTTCGTTCTCCATAATTATTTCTGTATATATATGTTGAACGGAGATATAAGCCAAGTTAACTCAGAAAAGGAGATTTGTCGAATATTAATTTATCGGAATTGCAATTTTCTCAGAAACAATTTCGATCAAACTTACGGAGTACTCTCAGCGAACTAGTCCCTACATTTTGTTCTCTATAAATGTTTCTGTAGAAATGCGTTGAATGAAGATATAGCACCCGAGTATGTAGCTGGTCTTCGAACTTACGGGGGTGGCGGAAAGTTGTGTGTTGCTACGCACCAGATATTTCTCATTATTTTCGGGCCAGCTCAGAAGTTAAGAACCACATTGACCGAAGTTGAAGAGGCGGATTAATGAAATTGGCACGAATTACTGTTCATCATTCGAGTAGCTGAGTCTCCTGATGAGCGAGTTTTCATGAATCAACCTCAGAACATACGCTAGTCTTCACGATGGCATTTATAAATTGTGAGGTACAACCAACGACTGTTTTTTCTTACATTGTACTGAAACAGGAGCAGCGACTCCTCCTTGTCCTCTTTTCGTTACAATACAGTGTAATGTTTGCCAATATCAGCAACTCTGCAATCACTAGTCCCCTCGTAAAAGTGTGGCGAGTAGCAACACTCCAACAGTCCAAAACACCGGTAAATTCGATGGTCTGCTCCAAGCTCTCTCTTTCGATGGCTTTTCTTCAGAAACATTTTTAGAGAACAAATACGCGCCCTTTATTTGGGATGAGCAACGCAGCCTCAAACTCCTATTGTGCCAGTCCTAATGTCAAGTCCATGTATGCATAGGAGCAATTTAAAAAAAATTCCTCAATGACAAATGAAGCTATTCGTACGAACCTGTCATCCCTGGGGTGGAACACAATAGCAGTGACAAAGTCAATGTGTTGGAAACAACAGAGACATTCTTTCCGGGATATGTGCCATAATCGAACCGTCTTGTCCATCGAAGAGGAGAGGATGAAATAGTTTTTGGACCAAGAGACGTCCAGAAGGTCGGACGTGTGTCCTGAATAAGTGCAAAAGGGTTTCGGCATGAAAGGAGCTTTGGCGCTCAGTTCGTCCAAATGGAAGTTGGTGTCATCGGATGAGATCTGAGAAACTATCGACTCTTGAGAGGGAGTCGGGGAGACTTTTTCTACTTGATATTTCGTTCTTATGTCCTGTAAAAATAAGGCGTAATTATTTGTGAGATTGCAGCGACGATGATGATTCGTTCCAATCAGAATCAGAAAAGAGGGAATCGCACTATTATGAAACTTCAAAATAAAGGATATTAGTCGCACTAACTCGAACCTTAAAGCACACACGATTGGACGTTCATTGCATCAAGCCTTTGCCTGACTGAGAAGAGCTTGGTACAAAGAACCTCAAATAACTCTACAGAGAACCAGTTTTGTACAGCAATACGCAACAATAACAATAAAACCAACGAACTTACCTGGAAATAATCGTACGCGCTTCTAACTACCCAAATGCGAAGAACCCTGTCTTGACCGGCGGTGGCTAAAAGGCGACCACAAACTGAAAACTTCATACACCACACTGGTCCCATGTGGTGCCCGCTCAAATCCTAAACGGAAAGATTATATTGTAAAGAAACGCCAGAGTGCATTATTCCAAGGAATTAGAGGGTTGAGTGAATTACTTGAACCAGTTGGACGAATTCGAACTCGTACGGCCCCTTGTGGCTGCTGGACGCTTTGATTTTTATATACTGCTCCCCAGTCGACGTGGACGCCTCATCAATAACCTAGAACATTGTTTAAGGATGAGTATACGTCCAAAGAAAATTCAGTAAAATCGACAAATGAGGCTACACAGAATAATCCCTACGTGTTCAATGCTAACCAAGGCTATGGACTATCCATTATTGACAACAAATTCCTATATGGCTTCAATGCACAATGTGCACTGAAAGTACGTAACACGTGATGATTCCACACATGATGGATTTCATTCGTCAGGCCAAACGGTTTTTGATTTATTATTCATTCTGAATGATACACCAATATTATCGGCCAGTTTCAAGACATGTGGATACCAAATCTGCAATGTCCGTCCACCGTCCGTTGTGTGGGCCGTTTTGTGCCTTTAGCGTTGTTTAAAAACCCGTTCTTTCGGTATCTAGTTGCGACCGCATGCTCGACAATCCGATCGGACGAAGCTCATGGTCGTTATAGGACAAAAAATGGTTAAATATCAGGTGCGTTGCAACACACAACTTTCCTTAGCTCTACAACAATTCACTTTGTACATGGTTAATTCTATTTAATCAATTCATTTATCACTCAGTTAATTTGAATCTTGGTCAAACAACGCTTTACGGCAGCAGCAAGCAGTAGCGCTTACAGTTCCGGAATTTATTGTGCTGCTCGTACTCTTTGCAGGACCATTATTGAGCAATTGGTACACAGATAATTAATGACGCTGTAAACAAGAATTTTTCGAAGAATGATAGTTGTAGGCTACATTGGATCTTGCCGACGTACGCCCACCATCTTGGAACCATATGACCGACGCCATTGCTTTTCTGTTCAGTTCACTTTTCGTATCGCCCTTCAGGCAATTTTACTTTTGTTCCTGTGTTTTGATAAATGAACGTTTTCAAATTTCAATCCGAGTGTTTGCGTAATTTCATTGCCGCTTTAAAAACTCTAACAATAGTAATTACTTTTGCAAAGTTATTGGGCAAAAACTTATAGAACTGGTAGTACGCGAAACGGCAGTAGTTGAAATTCTTGAATTTCTGGAGTGACCCCATGTATCTCATGAGCGTTTTTAAACACTCACCCTTTAGGTATTGGATTGGACTACAATTCCAATTTTCTTTAACTTTCTACTAACATCCCAGCGGAGTTTATAAGGAAAAAACTGCGCTAAAAACGCTTTTCGTCGAAAATTTTGATTATTTATTGTGCTGCTCTCGTCATTTTCCCACGAATGGAAGTTTTATGGTGTGATTGCCATATTGGGAGCTATAAATATAAAAAATTTAATCAAAATCGTTAGAGCCGTTTTTGAGAAAAAAAATATTTGGTGTTTTTATCACTATGATAACTATAGTTAACTTTCGGTGGATTTGGTTCATACCCTTATTTTGGCGTCCCATGATGACCTGCGGGCGAGATATGAAGTTTGAGCTGATTTGGTTCGGTGGTTTTCTCTAAAAATCGTTCACAGACACACATACACACACACACACACACACACACACACACACACACACACACACAGACCATTTTCCCAAATAGTGTTTTTCGGACTCAGGGGGGTCTGAAACGTAATGATCTGAAGAAAACTGAAAATTTTTTTTTCAGCCGATTACATAACTTTCCTTTCTACTTCGTAGAGCAAGGAAAGTAAATATCTGGTGCGTAGCAACACACTACTTTCCGCCACCCCTTTAAGTTCGAACACCATCTACATATGCGAGCGCTATATCTTCTTTCAACGCATTTCTACAGGAACATTTATAGAGAACAAAATGTACGTACTAGTTAGCTGAAAGTACTCCGCAAGTTTGATCGAAATCGTTAGAGCCGTTTTTGAGAAAATTGGAATACCGATAAATTAATATTCGACAAATCTCCTTTTCTGAGTTAACTTGGCTTATATCTCCGTTCAACATATATATACAGAAATAATTATACGGAACGAAATGCTGGTATGGGTGACTAGAAGACACTCGATTAGGGTTTATCACATCTGGTGAAGAAGTTACCCTGGAATTTACGGAAATGTTCGAAAAAACGTTATTTTCGACACATTTTGATTTTTATCTCTGTTCAATCGACCGGCACAGGAACATTTATTGAGACCAATATGTAGGTATTAACTATTTGAAAACACCCTGTGAGTTTGGTGAAAATCGCTGAAGCCGTTTGGCCAAAAAGCGTAAAAAACCTATTTTTGCTTCAGGGGCCCATATCTCCGTTCACCGTATTTTCATGGAGATATGTATGGAGAAGAAAAGTTAGGTATTGATTAGGAGAAGATAATGTGAAAGTTTAATCAAAATCGTTAGAGCCGTTTTCGAGAAAATGCGAAAAACCCTTGTTTTTGGTACATTTTCGTCCCCACTCCCCTTCCCACCGGCCTAAATCGTCCATAACCTTATTTTGGTGTCTACAAAAAATAACGAACAAAACAAAAAAAGAACCAGCTCAATCGGATCAGCCGTTCTCCCGCAAATCGATCTACAGACACACACACACACACACACACAGACATACACACACACGGACCTCGCTCCGAAATTAGGTTTTTTAGACTCAGTAGGGTCTGAAACGTAAAGATCTGAAGAAAACCCAAATTTTTTTTTTGGGCCGATTACTATACTTTCCTTCCCTTCGGGTAGCGGAAAGTAAAAATATTAACAACAATGGAATTTCGGCAGTTTAACCGCAAATACGCCGTGTTCGGTATCGTTTTCTAGGTATTTTTAGATGCTCGGTCGAATGAAACAATTCTCAGATGTGTACGACTGTGTGTAGACGGAAAATAGTGAAATCACAGTAATTATAGTGATCCAAAGTCAATTAATTGAAAGAACTCACAGGACGATAACTACAGCAAAAATAATTGTTTTGTCATTTGTACTCCCACTCTCCCGTCTCATTAAAACCACCCGCCAGATCGACTCACAACGTCGTGCCAATTGCCAACAAGCGCCTGGAATAGTTAGTTTCCGCCGTTTCGTAGTAGTCACATCATGTTTCGCATGGTTTACTGGTATTTTTCGACGTGGAATCGAATGGGATGGGTATCGGAGGTGTGAGACTAAATCACGCTGTTCAAAAGAATAATAAACCGTTGCGTAATAATTTCCCCGGTTTCTGTTTCCTCAATCATGTAGCGAGTTTCATTTCTTTTCTTGTATAATACATGGTCTTGACTGGGTTAATTGGTACACTCGTCTCTTCAACCACTCACATTTAGTTTAACACTCTACACAATAAGCCTATTGAAACTGCAGAGGTCGAAGTAAGTGACCCCCCTCAGCTCCACGTAAATTCAGCAATTCTTGGACTACCAACTAATCTGTTCTTCGCTTACTTCGCAGGAACGTCGTAAAACTTACAGTTCTGTTTGGAAACTGGTATTGGTTAATGTTGCGGAATTTATTGAGTTCCTTACGTCACAACCATTATTGAGTGATCAGCGTATAGGTAATTTATTTGAATGTTGGCACGATTTTTGGAAGAGCGTTGGTATCATATGAGGGAGGTTTATACATATTTTTACATTTATTTTTTATTTTATTTTTATATTTTATACACAGATTTGTTGTAGAGGATTTATACCTGTGTTGCGAGGGGGGTTTGGAGACGTTTGGGGATACGCTGACTCAAGCAAAAATTACGGCAATCGCGCAGGAGCTTCAATCCACAGTTCCCGACTTTCGTCGAGAATTATGAACCGAAGTCTTAACCACTAGACCACGATCGCCCAGTGCCTTTAAAGGGAGTCAGGCGGTACATCTCCCCCCTCACCGTTAGCCACTGCTCCTGGAGCGGACGACTTTAATGAACGGATTTTTGAGAGTTGAGCGAATCCCTCGAAAATCTGATCAAAGATTCGGGGAACGAGAGGGTGACAAGGAAAGGGCGCTTAATTTTTATTCTTGGAATGAAGGAGCGTGGACTTGTTCATATATCGCTGCCACCAATGTTACGAGGGGAGTTTGGAGACGTTTGGGGATCCGCTGACTAAGGAAAAAACTACGGTAATCGCGCCAGAGCTTACTTTCGTCAAGAATTGTGAACCGATGTCTTAACCACTAGACCATGATTGCCCAGTGCCTTTAAAGGGAGTCAGGCCTGTACTAAAATAGATTTTTGCTCATATTGTTAATATGTTGCTATTGTCATTTTCCAAAGAGTGAAACTAAATAGCAATATTATATGCACTTACACTGAAAAGCATTAAAATCTATGCTTTATTATTATTAGGGAATGCCCTGAAACTGTTTTATTTTTGAAACTAGAAAACTACAGGAGAGAGTGGCTGAGTATAAGGTATTCAGGTTACAAAAACTTGAATTTGAAGCAATTTTTAAACTTTCATTTTGACTAATTCATGACTTGAGTAGAGAAAAAAACAAGAAAAGAATTGCATCAATCATACCTCTTCTTTTGGATCTTCTTTGTTATGCCTTCCAATTGTTTTGGCTTTTATCATCGTCTTCTTCACAGCCGAACCAAAGAACTTCTTGACCTGGGCTGTCCGACGTTTCACCATTCCAGCCTCAGATTCGCCGTCGATCCCCGTCACTCTGCTCAGCTTCGAGTCCAGGCTGTCCTCATCGCTTTCCCTCTGCCCTTTTTCCAGCGAAGTGTTGCTGACGTACTCCGAAGTCAGGCGCATGATGTGGAGGGAGAGCGGGTTGATACACTGTGGCAATTTGTCTTCAGCAATACTTAGTGGCACACGCTCCCCAGTATCCAAATTCAGGACAGTGACCTGCTCCAAGATTTCCTAAATTCACCCCGTGGCCAAGCAAGGTCACAAGGTGCACAAAGGAACGATTGACATGCACAACGCAATGCTACAGGTTCAATGTAAGTGTGCAATACAAGGTAATATAATACGTCGCCCAAAATAACGAGGGAGGGTATTCTAATTGACTGGCATGCGGTGTTAGTGTGCCGTGAAGCCCTTCTACAAGCACAACCAGTTGGAAGAATTAGTCCGACGAAAGAAGAAAAAAAAAACTGCCCAATGAATCTAAAGATCTGACTTTTCAACCAAAATACTTCCAAGTTTTATTCAATACTTCACAAACTGTTTGGACCGGTTGCACCAACCTTACGAAAATACGACGTTAAAAGCGACCTAATAAGCTGTTAGTGAACTCGCTTTTGCACACACTTTGAATGAAGTTAGTCGATGGTTAGCGAATTCCAACAAATGTTGGAAACCTCAATGACAAGTGGGTTTCGAACTAATCACAGTTACGAAACAGCTATAAGAAAATCATCAACGGCAGATGGGTCACAGTGCACAGTCCATACATCCCTTGTCTTATCAAACGCCTTTACTTTCACACATAAAGAAACTCTCATGGAAATATCTGGGGCAATGCATCGCCAAACTTGCCTCACTACCAATAAAAATATACACAAAACTTTGTTAAGATAAAAAAACTAGTTCGGAGGGCAACACGCGTTTATTAGTTTTCAAAAAAATATCAAAATAGTTTAAACCAAACCATTGGCGTCATTTTTGTGAAAATACGAAACAATCAAATTACAAGAAGAATCTCAGTTTACGAATTTGTGTACAAAATGAAGATATCCCAACTAACCACATCTGACAAAACTGTAGAGCGGGAAATGCTCCAAATTTGATTTTAAAACTGTCAAAAACGTTGGACGCGGCTAAAAATATTTAATTCCGTTTATTGTTTAATTTGTAACTGGAAGTTCTACAGGTCACCGCTGTCTGACGATATTTGCCTCCCTCGCATATTCACGTGAAACAATAGCTGTCGTATGAACTAAATCACTAGCGACGAAATTGTGGAAACCCATTTCATTAAAAAACAGAATAAACGATAAATTGTCTATATTTCCACAGAAATTTGAGCACAATTGTTATATCGATTTCGACGGTTAGGTCATCATCAGTAACAAACATGAACTGAAGGTACTTCATAGAAAGGACATCTTATATAGTTAGGTGAAAAGAGATATTGAATCCTATTGGCTCAGAGAAGTGAAAGGAGGCGGGACAGGGGGGATCAATCGATGCCAATTAAGGCTTACAAAGTGAAAGGGCACAAACAATGGCGGAGGGAACAGGGTTCTTAGGAAAAAAAGTAGGGAAGGGGTCTCAAATTTAGTGAGGGAAAATGTATTAGAAGAGAAAACAATGGATAGGGATACCTTATTATGGGAAAATTCCAGACAAACCTGGCAAAATTCCATCATCTAGAGGTTTCAAAGTGGGTTTTAGAAATAAAAATAGTCTTAAAGCTTTATTGGGTTCTGTTAAGGATAAAATTAATGTTCAGGATACAAGAGGAGTCTATAAACTAAAATGTTCATGTGGGCTTGAGTATTGTGGTCAAACTGGTAGGAAATTTAGGGAACGAATAAAACAGCATGAAAAGGATTTTAGGGATATCTAAGGTGATTCAACGTTTAAAAGTCATCTGAGTGAATCTAATCATAACTTTAGTTTTCATTTAACAAATAAGCAGTATGTAGAATTTCTTCACTTTAGCCCAAAACGAGTTATGTTGGATGTGCTGGAAATTGTTAAAAGTGATAGGTTTGGGAAGTCTCTAAATGAGGTAATCCCTCAAAATATTTCACCATTAATAGGTTCGTTTTTACAATAGCTTGGTTTTTCCCTCCACCATTGTTTGTGCCCTTTCACTTAAGCCTTAATTGGCATCGGTTGATCCCCCTGTCCCGCCCCCTTTCACTTCTCTGAGCCAATAGGATTCAATATCTCCTTTCACCTAACTATATAACAGTGTGAGTTACAGTGTGGGCACAGTAACTCACAAGCCAGAGGAGACGGACTCACCTAACAGGTACGTTAACTTTAGTATTTGCCTACTGGCGGACACAACCCAATTTCTTTAATACCTAACACAGCCAGTCCGGCTAAGGTACTACTAACAAGACTGACCAACAAGACCTCTCCCCGCCCCTTCCCCAACGCTCCATCACTCCCTTCACCTTTCTCTTTGTATATAAAGACCACGACCAACTGACTGACTCCAGTACTGACTAAACGGCCAGACGATGATGTCTTTACATCGAAAGCGCTTGCCCACAGTAACTCACAAGCCAGAGGAGACGGACTCACCTAACAGGTACGTTAACTTTAGTATTTGCCTACTGGCGGACACAACCCAATTTCTTTAATAGACAATTAATCGTTTATTCTGTTTTGGTTTATTATTCATTCTGAATAATAACCCTATGTTTTCGATCACGAAAAATTTTTTACAACTCCCCCCCCCTCAAAATTAGATACTTTACGTTTCAAGACATGGAGATTCCAAATTTGCAATGTCCGTCCGCCGTCCGGGCCATTTTGTCCCTTAAACGTGGTCCAAAAAATTCGTTCTTTCGCACAAAAATCCAATTTGGTATCTAGTTGTGCCCGCCATCTCGGCAATCCGATCGGACGAAGCCCATGATTGTTATGGGCAAAAAACGGTTAAAAAAATTTATGAAACGGAGTACAACGCGGGAACTACAACGCAACTTTTTTTTTTTTGCTTCCTCTAGGAAGCGCTCGTGTTTCGTATTTAACCTTTGGCATTACGATTTGTCTCTTTATCGTCCGATTGCCTTGTTCTCGTCTTCACCTCCACGAATGACTGTTTCGCTCCGTCCCAACTATTTCTGTTAGCAAAATATCTGTTATCTTCGATTGAACTTTTCATTATTCGTTTATTTTTGGTTTATTTATTTAAAAGTTCGTTCGTTTCATTTTTTTGGTTTTAATACGATTCAATTTTTTTAGATTCTATCGTTTCATTCTCATTTTGGTTTCATTTTGATATTAATATTTAGCGTGCGTGTTTTCATATTAAAATTCAGTTCTTTCTAGATACTTTCGTTTTTTTTTTGTTTATTTAAATATTACGATTCAGTTCTTTTCGACCTTTTTTTGGGTTTCATTTTGATATTTTTCGATGCTGACAATTCGGCTTGTGTCGAACATCCGAACAACCGGATTGCACCCTTTCCTTTACCAAACGTCGCAAGGCATCTATGAAAAAAATGGAAAGTGACTAAAATTGCTGATCATTGGAATTTGTTTGAATGTATTGTGCTGCGCTCGTAATTTTCACACAAACTAAGTTCATCTAGTTCATCTTCAATTTGTTTGAAATCTTCCACATCAAAATCATAGCTTGGTGTTTTGATCCCTGTGAAAACTATAATTGGTTTTAAAAACCCATGGGCAGGAGGGGGGTGTACTTGTCCGGTCTTGAGTTCTACCAAATAATAAATTGGAGAAAATTTTCAGAACAATCCCAACACGACTCCTTAAACGGTTTAAAGACCCTGGTTTCCAACGGTTTTCATAAATTTCGAAGCTTTCGGCACAATTTCCCAACAGCATTAATTACATTCCTCCCGTAGTTTTAATTAATTTCTCAACTATCACTACTGTATTTCTCTGAAATACGTTTCACGTAATTTCCGTGTAACATTATCTCTTTCTGACATATCCAGCGATTTTAATGAACATGTCATCAATTTTGACTCACTTCCCAACTCCGGCGAAGCTGAAAGAGTTACCATACAGTATGTTTTATCACATTTCCGGAACGGTTCAGAGAAATTCCTCCAGAAAAGCGATGACGTTGGATAACCAGCAGTCAAAAGGAGAGATAGAATTGAAAGCGGTTGGGTAGAGGTACGTCATATTGGAGTATAAAGTTGGAAAACAAAATGCAGAACGTTGGAAATGATGGCTCGACTCGTGGTGATGAGTCGAGAGAAATAGTGTTGTAATGGAGTCGACGCTTTAGCAACCGCCTCTGCTACGTCTCTCCTCGTTTATTCCACAAAATCTGTGCAGAGGGAGACATAAAAAATTGACGTTATTTCAGGTAGCGCGATCTTATATGTGGTAAAAGAACCGGGATGGGTCTCGGCGCATTAATGCTAGGTCAAGCTGTTTATCCGAATAATAAACCGTTGTGTAATAATTTGCAGGGTTTTTTAATAATAGCTGTCGTGACTCCCAGTGGTACAGTAGCGCACTTCTTCCTTATAAATGTCGCCCAACTAGCGTTCTTAAACGGTAGAAGTTTCATGGTTTTAAGTTTCATTTTATGGTCATAAAATAATTGGGAGCGGCCTCAGAAATTCGTCAATTCAAACTAACGTCGTGTTATTGACTAACTTATTTCGCAATTCCAGAACTGTAGACGCCAACTGCTCCAAAAAAAATAGTGTTGACAGTCCCACAAATAAACTATACGATGGGTTTTCAATGAAAGCTGTGGGATAAATAGCAGCAACCCATTAAATGCCGAAGCTTTCTAGAAGTTCTACATAGAACGTTAAAGAACTAGTGAAAAGTAGATTGGATTAGTAGATAGAATGTACTTCGGTCTGAGGAAAGTTAAGTGATGCGTAGCGCCAGATATTTTTAAAATTAAAACGTGACTGTTGAACATTGTTGTCCAACTCCCACCTAATCGAAAGTCGGTTAAAATGGGAGCAAAATAGCCAAGCGGTTCAAATGCCATCAAGTGCGCATTTAGTAGGTGCAACATAGCTTCTGAAGATATCGTGATTTCTAAGGTTTTTCAGTCAACTTCGTTAGCTTTGAGGCTCATTCCAGGAAAGCCTGTTCATCAGGAGAGTTCTGTATCGTGACCGATACCGTTTTCATCGCCATTCAACGGTCTGCCAGAAAAACATTTAAACCAAATACGACGCACTGTACTGTACTGACTAGTTAGAAACCCCACCGAGTTTAGTCCAGTGTTTTCACAGAAATGTGTGGGCAAAAAAATGTTGGATTATTTAATAGAAGATATCTCGTGAGTTTACTCAAAATACGTGGACGCCCGTTTTTGGTACATTTTGTTCCTCCAAAGTACGATTTCATGCCGTCAGTCACCCTTAAATTGCTGTTAGCTGACAAAATTTAATTAATTCGTACGTTGGTGCAACCGGCGCTAAACCCTCAAAATAAGAAAATGAGTTTCGAGCAGCACAATCGAATGTAGGGAGCACAAGTTGGTAACTAAAGACCATTACGACATTGGAAGTGCGGAAAAGTCTGCGCATCTTCGAAGTTTTCGATACGATGGCTCGATGGAGTTGTCTTTAACAAAAGGTTCAAACGACCAAATTCTACTTGACCACTAACGTGCAATGACGGGGTTCAAAACGTGAATATCAGGATTCACTGAAATAATTGCGTTTCGGCTCAGTTACATCGATTTCAAACTTATTTCTGATATAATGAAAACTCGGGCGAAAAAACTCAGTCCCTATTAAGTATTCGCCCAAAAAAATGCCAAAATATTAGTGAAAATAACCGGCAAAATAGCTTCAAGACTTACGAGATCGGAAAGAGGCTTTCCAGAATCAGTTTGTGTCCGAACGAACATATTGAGTTGGTTAGACATTGCTTGCTCGTCACCGGCTGATTTTCTTCTCTCTCGTTTACCTCCGGGAATTGGCCCACTTCCTCCGGGTACGCCGCTGCCAAGTGGATAAGTAGAGCTGTTCCTACCCGAACGGAAGCACTTCGATTTGTTTTCGCCATTATCCTGCAAACAGGTCGATGAAATTAAGCGAACCTTCCCCAACAAATAAATGCCTCGTAATGAGGTCCTTCTTCTGATCCCTCACGTTCCTAAAATTCATTCTTTACTCCCCTCCCTAATCAATATGAACATCGTCATCGTCATGAACTTAATACTCAGCAGAGACGGGCGTAATGAACTACATTTTTAGTTGAAGTAAACCTTCACCTGACAACTTCAAGTTATTAGGTATTAAAGCAATAGACAGATCATTCAAGACGTTCCATTCGCCTCTAAGGGTTTTCCCCCAGAGGTACATGACCTCCTCCCCCGCCCTTAACGATGCTCCATCAACCTTTTTACCTTTTCCTTCGTATATAAAGACCACAACCAACTGACTGACTCCAGTACTGACTTAACAGCCAGACGATGATGTCTTTACATCAAAAGCGCTTGCCCACAGTAACTCACCAGCAAGAGGAGACCTAACAGGTACGTTAACTTTAAGTTATTAGTTGGCAGCAACTACTTCTCCAAGTTCTACATTGAAGGTTCAACTACTTTCCTTCAACTAAATTAGTTGTAGGACCAACTAATTTAGTTGGTCCTCAATTTAATTGAACCTTCAACTGACAACTGTAGTTGAAGATTCAACTAATTGTAGTTGAAGATTCAACTAATTGTAGTTGTTCCGAATAATAACAACTAAAACTAGATTTTTTGTCTAGAGAGCTCAACAACCATCGTTTGTGATTGTGAATAAAACGTCATCGTTGGGATGTCTGGATATAGATTGATTTCCATTAGTTTGAACGGGGTGTTCAGAGTGAGAAGAGCAAACCAGCGTTTGAAAACAAAATTTTAAAAGAAGTTCGACTTTTTGTGCAGCGCGGCTGAATGCTAAACTGCGAGGAATGTACAACAAGTTTTTACGTTGTTTTGCTTTTTTTGTTGTTTCGTGAGTAGTTTCAAGTTAGTTAAAATAAAAGTTGAAATGTTTATTATTTATATTTACGATAAGTGAACTCCATTAGGAACGCAATCCTTGGCACCTACCCGCACTCATAACATCTGCTTAATTCGTGAGAGTTTCGAGTGAGTGGCAAACGCGTATTTTACGTTAAAAAATTGTTCTTGATGCAAAAATTCTCCAGAAGACGAACACAAATTTTGTTTTAGTTGAACTATATTTGTTGGTTGAAGGTTCAACTAAACTGAGGAGCAGCTAAATTAGTTGGTCTCTCAAATACAACTAATTTAGTTAGAGGGAAATAGTTGAGCCTTCAACTGACAACACAGCAGTTGATGGTTGGCCAGCTAATTTAGTTGTAGTTGTAAGTTAACAAATGTGTTTGCCCTTTTCTGCCATATAGACCATTGAGTAACGCCATACGTCCTTACAATTTATTTCTACATTGCGTCATAAGAATTATGCTCTTTTAGGCTACAACAAAGCTAGCATATAAATAGGTAAAGAAACTATCCATACGAGCCCGTAATGTAAGTTTAACTCGATTTCGCAACAAGCTTCAATTTCGAGTTTCAACAAATTGCCCGCCATTTCTACGCACGTTTCAACAATTCTATTATTTCCAAAACTACTGTACTAAACTCCTTTACTCCTCAACGAGTATTACACAATATCCAAAAATTGCAAATGGATTCCCCAAATGTACTCAATTTTTAACAGTTCTTCACAGCTTAAGCTCCTGTTAGGATATTGTCGAGGCGTGAGATCCACGGTAACGACCGAATGTAGTTGGAATATGTAGTTTTATTCTCAATTAGAATTCGGAGATTGGAACTGGATGGGAGCGAACGCCAAGACAGATTACACTTCGACAGGACAACAGTTTCTCGACCAGATGCCGACACTGCAGTTTAGAGTAAATTGGGAAGTTTGAGGCGCCTAGTCAGCACGAATGCCCCGAGCGAGCCTCCATTTAAATCGAAGAGCGTGGTTTGTCCCAGTACCCTCCATTTCTCAAAGATGTTTCATTCCCCAACACTCTCTTCTCCCAAAAATCCCCACACAATGTCCTAACAATTCGTACACGGGAGTAGTTTTGCACACTGTTTCCTAAAATGACTTTTTCAAGTTCTCCCTTTTATGGCTGCTTCAGACCTCAACCGATTTTCCTACGATTTTAAGTTAGTTTTCTGAAAGCATTTGCACGATTCGCTGACAAATTAACTCCCTTTCCTTAGAATCTCCCCCCCCCCCCAAGGTTTAGGCACCAGTTCTTAAAACATTTCACGTAGATTTTCACTCATCTTTCACTAAATTTATCAGTAATTCTGACACAACTTCCAGCAAGCAGTCGATGTTTTTCCGAAGATTTCTTTTCTGTATTTTTCAACGATTTCGTACACCATTTGTTTCGGCCAAAATTATGTCAAGGAGGTGCTGCCACCTGTAGACGTGAAAACCTTTGCGGTCTTTTAGCTTCGCTCCTTTTCTTCATATTCCGCTCCCTGAGAGCAAATTTTCTCAAGTTGGACGAAGTGAAGTCCTCATTTTTTCTAATTAAGTTAATTCTTTATTAATATTACGTGTTCCCGCATAAACTTTCCTCCCTGGTGCCAAATTATTGTTAACGATTGACTCTCTACCGCATGAACCCGCAGTAGGACTCCATTTGGTGAGTGCACTTTCGTCATAATTTGCCACAGAACGCTAGTGACTTCAAGCTCATATTTCCTCTCCTCCACTTTCCGTGTCCCGTTCCTGGAATTGTCTGGTTTGGTTCACATTAAGTGTGTACACCCTCACACCTCTATAATGCGCTCAGGGTCAACTCCATCGGGTGAACTAAAGAACATGGACCGACCGCTTCATAACGCTACGACTGCATGTATCGATAGTTCGCTTGAACGCTACGACTGCAAGTATCGATATGCGTCACCGGCGCAGTTGGTGGGGGAGAGCCTATGAGCGATGTCTGGCATATCGATAACCTGACCTTGGTCGTGATATATCGATATATTGCCTTACCAGAGGGAGTGGTCCATATTCTTTGCTTTTACCACTCCATCTCAATTCAGACGGGAAAACTGTGATGCGCGAACACCATTAATCAACTCTAACTCCCAACAGAAACAATAGCGCCTAAAGTGGGCGATCAAGATGTTGTGTCAATGAAGAGAGTTGGAAAATCATAATGGTGGGTTAAAACAGCGTCAGACCCGGAGTTTAAGGGGGGGGGGTGTAACGATAGCAATTACTCCTGAACCCTTCAGGGTAAATTAAACGCAACGGTGTAGCAAATTTGCATCAATTACTATCAAAATACACGTTTTACAGCAGCACCAGAAGTGCCACACGAGCATCGAGGCAGGATAGAAGGTTTGGCACCTGGGACTAAAGTGGTTGACATTTTTTTGAAACAGGGAAATAAATACCCCCGGAAGAAGGTAAAAAAGGTAAAATAAGGAAATTCTACAGATATTCCTTGAACAATAATCCATTAATAGGCACTCGTGATAGTGACGTAATAAAACTAAATTCTGTACAAATTAAGGTCTACCTGTGGTTTGACCACGCATTGCCCCTTCGTCGCTGCTCTTATGTCGAGGGAATGTTCAAATTCTCGAGTTATAGACTCAATTGTGCTCGCAGGGCTAGGTAAAGTGGATCTTCGACAATTCAGCTCATCTACGCCGCTCTGAAATTGATGAACAATGCTACAAACATCTGACGAATTAAGGCGTACACGAATGAAACTATGGGCGTTCGGGCGACTTTACCTTGGATATTTTTGGTTGGTCGTGCTGTTTGATGGGCAGAGACGTTGGAGGAGGTTGTGCCGCCGCTTTGGCCTGTTTCCTTTTTCTCGGTGGAGCAACCGGTGCAGCAGTTTGACTTGTACATTCACTCGCATTAATTGGGGGTGCAGTGACGCAGGTCATCGAAGAAGACCCACTAGCTTTGGTACTAGCAATCACATCTGGTTCCTGTACATTGGAGTTCACTTTTATAGAGAAATCGACGAATCATTGAGATTATAAAAGCTCTAATACCTTCAACGCATTGTTGGAGGAAAAAATTGGTATATTTATTTAGGTAATACGGGACGAACCCAATTACAAGAAAAAAGTAAACAGGTAGTACCTGAATGAATTATAAAGAAATAATGAACAACCAACGATGACTAGAGCACCACACTAGACAAAACACTGCTTTGCCACAGTAGACAAAATGAGTTATTGAGGGGTACCCAAGCAGAGGTGACAGAACAGTTGAGTTAAGTAATTTGTGGAAGAAAATGGAACGGCAAAAGGCGTGACACAGTGGGAAGAGAGGCGAGGCACGAAAAAACCGACCCGGGCCAAGAGATCGGGGGCATCAATCCGACCTGACAGCAGACCATGAAGGAATGTAATATCTGCGCACAGGCGACAGTCACGAGGAGACATCAAGGTGAAGCGACGAGCGAGTACTTTATAGTTCTAATTCTCACGAGGAATGGAGAGCTTATGCACCAAGAAGCGGAGGAAAGGCCTGAAGACGCGTTCAATTTGCGCAATATGGGACTCATACTAAGGACTCCAGAGTTGGCTGCACAAGAGTCTTAAAGAGTGTCACGAGGGCTGGTGCTTGGGAGAACTCTCTGGTATTCTTGAGAAAGCCAAGTGTCCGCACTGCACAGGACGCCACCTCAGCTACGTCGTTGGAGAAGGAAAGCTGGGAATCTAAATGCACGCCAAGGTCCACAATATCAGTCCTACAGGGAATTGTTACACCGTTGATAGAGTAGGGGTAGATGACTTGAGAGTGGGAACGATGGAAAGAAATGACTACACATTTAGATGGGTGGGGCCATTAATGTCACACCATTGAGAGAGGGCATCCAGTTCTGTTGGAGGAGATGGCAGTCTGTGGAGTCATGGAAGTATAGACGGGACAATAAATCTATATTATGAAGGCACAATTTTCGACGCGGCGAGAAAAGCGCGGGAAGCCGCGTCCCCACTGAGCGCCAGCCCCTCCAAGGGAAGGAGAAGCCGGGCCCTGTGGTTGAAGAGGCCGGCGGAGCCTCAGAAGGTTGCCGCCGTCATCGCCCGTTGTCGCTTCGAACTGCTAAAGAAAATCGGAAAAGGAGATTTCACCGCGAAGACGAAATATTGAGCATTATACTTTATCATCTCGCTTTTTATTTCGAGCGAGAGCAAGGTGAGCCGCAGCAGCTTTTATTTTACATATTTTTTTTCCATATAAATTTGATTTCTTTGTCCATTAAGCCCATTTGTGGTGTGAGACGCCCTCCTTCACGGATCAGGCCCCCCCCCCTTTCGTATAACATATCCCTGGTTGGTTGTGCCCCCTTCCCCGAGAAGAAGGAGTTTTCAATTTACTCAAATTGGGGAAACAAAACGATCGGCCCCGAACATTACAATATATCAATATAAACAGGGGAGCTCGAGGCACAGTATTAAGCTGATGAAAAGAAGTTAAATATTCTGCTTTACATTACTACTCGTGACGACATAACACTAAACTCATGCACTCACTTGTAATTTTGGTGCTTCCTGCTTTGGTTTTTCGTGAGGAGCGTTGGCTTCTGGTTCATTTCCTTCAAAGTTCCTCAAAGTCGTAGTGGATCCAGAAAAAGTATTGCTGGCTGCCACATCGTTAGGAGAAAATTGGGTGCCAGCGTTAACTGTTACAAAAACACAACAAATTACTGTTATATTGCATAGTAAATTACGACTTTGGGAGCCCCCCTTGTGAATTGAAATCTAATTCCCCAACTGACGAACTTAATCGCAAAAACTCTAAAGGCAGCAGACTGCAACAAGCGTCTGCTTGGCCAGTAGGTCGAGATTGAGACCACAACCAAAACCACGATTTATTCAGTATCATAGTCTCTCGATGAAGTCAGTAGGGTAATTGTGTGGACTGTAATGGAAATACCAAGCGGAGGTACTTGGAGGTTGAGTTACTATTGGAGGAAGAAGAAGACAATGATACTGTTACAGGCACGATCAGATTCAGCTGTGACTCGGAACACCGGAGCTTCTTTTTATCGGGCAGAGCCACTTGAAGCAGCTCCGATTAAATCTGAAGAGGAAGATAGTTGCTGATGAACAGGGAGAGGGGGGACCGCATTGCCGCGATCGGAAGGTTAGGAAAATTGGGTCTGCAGCGCGCAACGAGGCACTCGGCCTATTCCTCTTCCAGACTCCAGTGGCACCACTTCGCTCCTCTTTCTATCTGTACCTGTGGGCTTTACTATTTGTCGGAACGGAATATATTGGTTGGAAAGGAAGGATTATTTATTGAGAGAAGCCCGGACGATCCATCCTATAATAATACGCTCTTATTTTATTGATAGAAATCTGTAAACAGATTACCGATTAAAGAATTATATCCAACTAGAGTACATTGTTTATCAGAGGGTACTGCCTGATCTATCCAATAAGCTTAACCATAATGATGGAAACACTCGAGCTTTTTGAGCAGGACAGGAAACACTGCTGGTCTGGGGCAGGGACTGTTTTGTTGTCTTTAGCCTTGCACGTTGCATGCGTACGTGATGCAAACTCTAATGACATGTGACCCTAGAAGTCTCTTGCCTCTGACTCTGGTTGTGGCGCGAACTGCCGCCTAAAGACACTTGATAAGCTCAGTGTAGCTTATTTCAACACTAACAG
Organism: Pachypeltis micranthus; assembly: GCA_020466155.1. NCBI lineage: Eukaryota > Metazoa > Arthropoda > Insecta > Hemiptera > Miridae > Pachypeltis > Pachypeltis micranthus. Next base: position 65,499,091 of record CM035770.1, read on the forward strand.
AAAATATGTCAAAAAATAATACTACTATGGTTAGACCACTAGACTATGAGAGGTGTAAGCCAAATGAACGCACATACCAGTTTGACTTGCTTGTTCTTGACCTGTGCTCTGAATACGACCAGTGCGACTAAGTGAGGTGAGGCTGTGAAGACTCAACGCATCGTGCTCAATAATACGAAACGGGTGACTGGACTTAGTATCTGGTCCAGGGAATACGCCATCAAAAGACGATGTTTGACTGCTTGTAGGCGACGTACCAACTGTACTGCCTACTTCTTCATCTTCTGTTTGCATCTTGCGCCGAAGCTCTCGCAATTTGTGACGTTTGCTCTGATACTTTTCGAACGTCTGAAACAAAATTATTATTAACAATAGCACATACAATTATTTAGAGTGTTGAATCAAAATAAAAGGCAAGGCAAACTGAAAGAGGTGGACTGTAATAATGGTAAAATGAAATTAACTTAAATTAATAACGAGAAAATAAATGAAAGACAGGTTACATTAAAGAAATTGGGTTGTGTCCGCCAGTAGGCAAATACTAAAGTTAACGTACCTGTTAGGTGAGTCCGTCTCCTCTGGCTTGTGAGTTACTGTGGGCAAGCGCTTTCGATGTAAAGACATCATCGTCTGGCCGTTTAGTCAGTACTGGAGTCAGTCAGTTGGTCGTGGTCTTTATATACAAAGAGAAAAGTGAAAGGAGTGATGGAGCGTTGGGGAAGGGGCGGGGAGAGGTCTTGTTGGTCAGTCTTGTTAGTAGTACCTTAGCCGGACTGGCTGTGTTAGGTATTAAAGAAATTGGGTTGTGTCCGCCAGTAGGCAAATACTAAAGTTAACGTGCCTGTTAGTGAGTCCGTCTCCTCTGGCTTGTGAGTTACTGTGGGCAAGCGCTTTCGATGTAAAGACATCATCGTCTGGCCGTTTAGTCAGTACTGGAGTCAGTCAGTTGGTCGTGGTCTTTATATACAAAGAGAAAAGTGAAAGGAGTGATGGAGCGTTGGGGAAGGGGCGGGGAGAGGTCTTGTTGGTCAGTCTTGTTAGTAGTACCTTAGCCGGACTGGCTGTGTTAGGTATTAAAGAAATTGGGTTGTGTCCGCCAGTAGGCAAATACTAAAGTTAACGTACCTGTTAGGCCAGACGATGATGTCTTTACATCGAAAGCGCTTGCCCACAGTAACTCACAAGCCAGACGAGACGGACTCACCTAACAGGTACGTTAACTTTAGTATTTGCCTACTGGCGGACACAACCCAATTTCTTTAATACCTAACACAGCCAGTCCGGCTAAGGTACTACTAACAAGACTGACCAACAAGACCTCTCCCCGCCCCTTCCCCAACGCTCCATCACTCCTTTCACTTTTCTCTTTGTATATAAAGACCACGACCAACTGACTGACTCCAGTACTGACTAAACGGCCAGACGATGATGTCTTTACATCGAAAGCGCTTGCCCACAGTAACTCACAAGCCAGAGGAGACGGACTCACCTAACAGGTTACATTGTACAAAGAAACAAACAAACTGAAAGTTCTCCTGAATCTGTCGACATGAAGGGGAGTGAGGCACTGTTCAACGACAGTAGAACTGGTCACTTTGATCACTGAAGTTACAGTAATTCGGACGAACTTGGCTCCAATCCCACAAAATAACTAAACTAAACTGGAAATTTTGGGGTCGCGAAGTCGTATTGAGCATAACACGCTGGTAAAGCTCGGTAGCAGTGACGCTGGCGATCACAAACGGCAGACTGGTCGTGATCAGTGAGGCTGAACCTAAAGAAGATTAGGATTGCTCGAGAGGTAGAGGAGGCTGGCTGGCCAAAGGTTGCTGCAGATTGTTGAAGAAGGCGAGATTATATTTGACGCGTGAACATAGAGATTTAAACCCCATAGAATTAGATTTGGTACTTGAACTCTATTTTTGGGTGAAACAAAGAATATGGACCGACTGCTTGATAACGCTACGACTGCATGTATCAATATCAATCCGTTAGTTATCTCATATTTATTTCATACACTCATTCTTAATTTCATTGAATTAACTCCTTTTCATAGTCTTTGTACATTTAAAATAATTATATAACGGGGTATTGCATAATGAACATTAAATAATTGGCATAATCGTACAGCTGTCGTTATTTCTAATTTCAAACATGGCGAGTCAAGCTACGATGTTGGGCATATCGATAACCTGACCTCGGTCGTGATATATCGATATATTGCCTTATGAGAGGGAGCCTCATATTCGTTGCTTTTACCCTATTTTTTAATTCACAACAGTAATCAGAGTTTATTTTTTTTTCTCCCTTTTCCAACCTTGAAAATTGAATTGCCACATGGAAGGGTGGCTACTTTTGGAGGATGAATGTGAATGGTTTAAGGCTGAAATTGAGAGACAGGGCCATGAAAGATGACTGCCCTTTCTCATTAAAGTCCTGTTTCTAGTTTCTTACTGTGGCTCAGCTTTTTGTACCGTATTTACATAGATCTAGGGTTTCGAAAAATTAACATGCAGTGGTTCTGTCGAAACTCGTTGGTTTCCAAAGATTAGTGGATTAGTTTCAACGTAGTTAGTTAATGATCATAACGTAGGGAAGAACTATACTATTTTTGAGCAAATTGTGAACCCCTTGCTCCCTTTCTTTCGGGGAGAGAGTCGTGATCGATAATACAAGGAACATTTAATGCAGATCGTAAGATAACTAGAACAAATAATACATTTGCAACTACTATCTTTTTTCGTCCCTACTATATATTTTATGGTCAGGGTTTCTACAGCCTTCGTTTCTCCTGTGTCACTCCCTGTCAAAACTCTTTACTCTTACACTATTTGGTTGAATCCCCGAATAGTGGATGCGGGTCCATTTGTCCGGTTCTTCGGTTCATGATTCGGAACATTTACTAGCGTCACTGATACTCGTGCGAGTTACAACCTTCATCACTGGCAACTTTCCAGCGCTAGTATTCTTCAAAATATTACTTAAATCGTTTGACATAATTTCATCCATCCACCACATTCAGGACACTCATACTTCCACAATCCACAACAGTCCTCGGGCCTTTTTCTCTTAATTGATGAATCAATTTCGTATTAATTTTCCTATCCATGGCTGGTCGAAAAAGATGAAAAAAACGCGTAGAGGGCAGTGGGGAAAGCTCTAGAGCAGAAGAAGCTGGACAGGCGCGAAAAAAATTAGATACGTAACGAACACAACATGGCGAAAGACGCATACGGTGGCAGCAACTCGACAACTGAAGGACGATATTTCGGTTACAACGGAAATTTACCGAAGGGTGGGATTCGCGGAATGATTCCATAGTTCAACGGTTAGTCGAACGATTTAAGTCTTACTTCACCCATACTACTTATTAGTTATATTTTGAAGAATACTAGCGCTAGAAAGTTGCGACAACCTCACGAAGGCTTTCTTCGAGGCGATAAAACAAGCCTATCCCCCTCAAAGTTCGGATACATAAATTGAGAGGTGAGTGATTTTTATTTATTTTTGTGGTCGTCAATGTGTGTTCTGTTGCACTACGCGAGTGATATTTATTATTGTTGTGGTCATTTATGTCTGTTGCATTAGGCGTGCACTGTTTCTCCACGGCTCAGTTTTGCGCGCTTTCTGTTGTTTACATTCTTCCTGTTTCTTTCGCGCGCTTTGTTTACATTCACTTATACGACAAAACTTCGCTCAACTCATACCGCTACCGTTACGTTCACCACTATCAGTGACGCAAGTAAACGTTCCAAATCGCAAACTGAAGTTCCACGTAAATGTACCCGCGTCCACTATTCTGGGATTTTACCTACAGAGGAATTTTGACGTGACTAACAATAACCGCCAGTGCACAAATAACTTCGTCAGTATTTACATGAATCAGACTACAATAACACAGCGCACATGCATCGCCGCCTGGAAACTTACCAAGCTGTGATGTCATGGCCTGTCAACCCTAATTCTACAATAACTGAGTGTTAAATATCTCGTCGGTATCAAGGAATAGCAACAAGCCATAGACATAGTGACACAGTGTCCCTCTTCCCCTTGCTTATCCTCAACAACGCAACCCGCAATCCTAATTAACCCGACCGGTCGTATTATACGTTCCTTTGCACATCTTCAAATAAAGAGAAGGCAGGATGATAAGGATATAAAACAAGAAAACGAACGACAACATTAAAATGAGAGAAAACAACTCGTAACTTACGGAAAGCTCACTGGCAAATTGGAGTCCCAACGAGCTGGGCACTCGAGGCGATACTCCTGCATCCAATCGTTTTTCATCTCGCAAAGTAGTTTGAAAATCGGATTCACTTTTCGAAGGAGTCAAACTTACAGCTTTGGGTTTCTTGGAACTACTAACAGTTAAAAAAAACACGATCAACATAATTAAAATCGCGTTATGCCAACTTAACGAAGGCTAACTTAACTAAACGAATTCCTTGTTAGGCTCAGAACTGTCAGTATTCATATTGACACACTAATTTATCAATCAAACTCTACATATGTTACAGCGGAGGAAATGGCCCCTCCCAATATCAACAAGCGACGGTAACAACAGTATTAATAATAACATTGCACAATAAGTCTTAACACGCTACATTCAATTTTAAACCAAAAACAAATCAAGTTTTATTGAGTTCGAAAACAAGCGAATAATTGATGAGAATGAGATAAGACTATTTGACACTTACCATGGTAGCTTGCTTGGTGTTGTGTCTTCGGCATCATAATATTCATCTGAATCGCTGCTACCAGACATCTTCCAGCTTCATCAAAAACTAATTGGATTGTCACTCAGCAAATTTGTTAACATAGTTCAAAAATAAGTATTACTATTCAAATGAGTCAAATGGATTGCCGTGATGATAAAACAGATAACCATCATTTAGGCGATAATCTAAACTTCCTCTTCACATTTCACTAACAGATTCTCTGAGCGGAAATGCTTCCGTCAGACCACAAACATTCCTTTAAATGTGTAGTCTGATGTTTACCGACTAAAAACGTTATCCTAAAAGTGAGAATATACCAAATAATTTAACCTTCGATACTTGTTACAGCAAAGCCACTCAGCTGAAAATTTTAATCTTTCCAAATATTGAAGTGTACGTACGTGGACTTAAAATTTGTTTTTTAGAAGTCTCGTTTTATTGTCTATAAGGGAGGGGGGTGTTCCGTAACTAAGGGTCGTGAAATTTAAATTTACAAAAATAGATGAGCTTCGTACGCGGTTATTAATTCACACAGGAAGATTTGTGGAATGAAGTGTAAGGATACAGCTCTAAGTACCTATGTACCTAAAGTAGTGAATGTCTTCTTGAACGCAGAAGCCAAGGAAAAGGAAGCTGATAAAGTGACGGCGTTGATAATGGAAGTTTGTTGTGTAATTCTTTGTCGGTAAACCTCTGTAGTAACGTTCTGATACTCGGAGCGTTTAATTGTTATTATTCGTGCGTTTTCGAGTCGAGAATAGTCTATTACTCTGTTAAATGTGTGTATGTAAAATCGTTTTGAGATCCGTATTTGCATTACCTGTTTTCCATTAACTCAAGACAAGGCTGAATTGCGGTTTTTTGAAATCTGGTCTCCAATGGTTCTCAAGTCGTGTATAGAGTACTTATCGATTTGGAGTCACATTGGTGTAATCGGTGGTGTACTCTCCAACATTATTGCTACCTTGTATATCGGCTTGAGTGATGGGTAAGTTGGATGCAAGTAGGAATAATATTCTGAGATAGTTGAACGCCCGTAGTTGTTGAGGGTGGTGATGAATCCTCTTCAACGATGAACCCGCTATTGGAGTTTCGATCGAAGAAAGTACCCAAGGATAACCGAAAACCGTTTGTGGGTTAGTGTATCACAATTTTTAAATCGTTATTTTTTCGATATAGTTGTCACTTCATGAGAGACTTTTGTTGCAGCGTCTAAAGATGAACTTGCCGATATCCTACAACACCTTACAACTTTATCTGGAGTTCCTGAAGTTAGAAAAGTTAATTATTTAAATGCGTTCGTCAAACTTCTCAAGAACGAGCACGAAATCGATAAACTTGGGTTCACAGTGGAAGATATACTTTATTGGTAATTTGAACTCGAAGCATTTTTAAGTTGGCTTGAAAGTTGTTGTTTTATAACATGAAAGTATTCATTGGCAAATAATAGTGTCGTAGTGAAGTATCATCCCTCCTACAGACCTACCTTGATTTAAATGTGAAGTTTAGTATGCTCGACTTCCACAGTTTTCTGATACATCTTACGTCTCCTCTTAGCTTAGAGTGATGCCCAATAGAATCGAGGCCATAACGGCAGGAGAGGGAGGCTAGGTGGGTCATCAAAGCAAGTGTGGATGAGAGGGGCATTTAGACTTCTGAAAAATGGGGATTAGTGCAACACAAGGTGGAATGGACTTGGAACCATGACAGATTTTCAAAATAGAGTAAATAACGCAAATATGCCAGTAGACGGTTGGAAAATGATTTATAAGTTCCAAAGAAACTTGTATATTTATTAAGCAATCAATGGAACTTAATTGTGGTAAACCACTACGAAAGTCACAATAGGCCCACACGTGGCCGCAGTGACAAAGGGACTTGTCCCGATGCCCTCGGAGAAAAAAAAAAAACCACTACGAAGTGTGAGACGTGTTAACAATGTGGCACTTTTCACATGATCCTGAGGGACGTGCTTCAACGTTCCCCTGCTAGTTAAAATGCGATAGTGATAATAATAAATAGTAATAACAAGAGTGGCAACATTATTGAAATTCGATTAGATCTCAAGGAACAAAAAAAAACAGTAACGTGACAAGAAGTTCAGGTAATGACGCAAATTACGAGGATGGTCTGTCAATGTGGAAAAAAGGGGTCCCAGTGGAGGGACAGAATATCCAAATGGCATTTACGTGTGAGATGAGTGGAAGAGCGTTGCAGTTAAGGTTTGGAGAACGTGTTACTCACAAGAGTTTTGGGATTGGAATAAAGAGGGTTTGCAAGGGAAGCAGAATGGTCTCAGGGTACTCAAGAATTCTTCACGTGAAGGGAAAGCATTTCAATGGATAGTGAGGCGTATGAAATCCTTCCAAGCACCCTTTCGACAGTGTCTCTAGGTGTCCAGTCTAAAACCCATGCACAATACTGAGTCAGTACATTCGAGAGGTTTGTCAATATTGTGGGCAGTGCCCTGTAACCCCCTGTGATTGTAGACGTTTTGTATTAATATTTACAGCCATAAATTATGAATTGCAGATTAACCAAATTAGATTGCTTTGATTTTATTTTCAGTTTGCGGCCTCTGTGCTTTGTCGATTCCACAAAGCTTAAAAATGCCACTTTCCGAGCACTGCGTCACCTTATTCACTCCGAGAGTCACGTTGACGTCTACCATAAGTTGAAATATGATTTCTTAATTTCCAGGTGAGTAAGCAATTCGTAGTATACGCAATTTCTGTGCATCTAAACTTATGTCATCTACGAATTAAATGTTTAATTTTCAAAAACGTCAAGACAAGTACTGGGCTAATTCCCAAAACAATGGCCTGGTTCGCGATTTGGAACGTTGAAGAGCGTCACTGATACTGTTCTAGTTACAACTTTCATCACTGGCAACTGTCTAGCGCTAGTTTCCTTCGAAATACGAATTTAATCGCTCGACTAACCATTGAAGTATATTTGAATACACTTCGTCAATTTTCAGTTGTAACCAAATTATCGTCCTTCACTGGTAGAGTTGCTGCCACCGCATGCGTAACCATTTCTTTCCGTTTGTTGCGCATCCATTTTTTTCTCGCTCATCCGACCGGCTTCTGCTTTAGTGGGGGCTGCCCTCTTCGCGTTTATTTGTTATAATTCGACAAGCCATGGATAAGCAAATGAATACGACTTTGATTCACCGATTCAGAGAAAAAGCCTTGCAAAATGTTGTGGATTGATTTATGAATGTCGGTTTCATCTCTGATGAGTATGTGTGTCCTGAATGTGGTGCATGGAGGAATGAATGACAGTTATTTGAAGCCATCAAAGCACCAGTGTCAGTGATGCTAGTAAAACGTTCCGAATCGCGAACCGAAGTTCCACGCAAATGTACCAGCGGCCATTGTATTGGGAATTTACCGAGTACTGTAATGGGTCAAAACGAAGTTTAGTTTTCATCAGAACTTGACGTTATGAAACCTCGTGAATTTTAAAAACGTCACTTCGGCGCTGTGTGTGATCAACTTTGATGGAGAGCTTGTCCTTCTTTTGTTTCGTTCGCAATTATTTCGAGGCCCGAAAATATTGTTATGGGCAATTTCCATCCGAAAAAGTGAGAGGGTGGAGCCGGGATGCACTGGAACACACACTTTTTTTTTTCAAATGATTCTAATTAAACTTATTACGTAGTTTGTACTAATCAGTACATTTCTGTTTCATGTTGATATGCATATTTCCCAAATGGTTCTTCGGCCGTCAAAAAAATTTTTTTTTTCGTTGATTACATAACTTCTTCTTTTACTTCGGAAGTTTGTGTAAAAGTGATCCAAGAACTTTTAATTAACTCGTTGATTGTGGTGGTTTCAGGGAAGTTACTGGCGGAGGTATACAATTGTGCCGCAAAATATTAATTGTCGCTCCACATAAAATTACCAATGCTCCAGTTCGTGCGATCGTTTCTTTCGTTCATCCGAATCACTCTGATCAACTGCAAATTCCTGCGTTAGCCTTTCTTGCTGAACTCGGTAAGTTTTTGTGCATGTCGTCATAATTGAGATTTGACGGCTGTAAAGTCTGTTAATTACTTCTGGAAAATGGATTTGAGGTGGACGTTAAGAAACAAAATCTGAGAGTTCTGAGAATCTGAGTTAAAAGTTGGAGGAAAGAGTGTGAAAGGATTCTTTAAAGCACAACTGAAAAGTTGGAACAGTAGTGCCCTAGTACCAGTGATAATCTGCATGACATGAGGAGTAATGATAGTCAGGAACATTACAGGTGCCGTGTCAGTCCTTCCTCACATTAACACCTTTCCCCTCGACTGCTCGATGTATGTGCGTTACTGTAAGTTCAGCGTCAAATGGGGGTGAGAAGCTCTTAATTGGAACAACAAAGCTACGCATCACGCAAGTTCTCCTATCCCCTTGCAAAGTCGTTACTGTTCTACATACAGTTTCTACAGAAGTGTTTATGTAGCACGAAATGCAGCCACCAGTTATTCGAAGGTACCTTGGGAGTATAATCAAAACAGCTTGAGCCAGTTAAAAACTTTCGTGACTGAAGACATAGGTGTAGCTCAGTCTAGCTTTTATTTACCCTTTTCGCGCCAATATTTCAATGGGTTTCACTGTGTGTGATAATTTTGTCTTCCAGATTTCTCGCTAATACACGTAATAATGTGATCTGATCATTAAGGGATGAAATAGCACAATTTTAGGGCGAAATCTACTGCTAACATCGTCCCTCGTATTAGGTTTTTGATTTGCATTTCTTGTATGTCCTCTGATATCAGTATAGCTATTTTAATAGTTTTCCGATGATTGGTTCATCTTTTTTTTCAGCTTTGTTGAACTCCGACGTGTTTATTGCTTGCGGAGGAGTTGCTGCTCTTATCCGGAATATTCCGTGCCTTAAATCCGACTCAATAATAGAAGCGCTGATTGGTGCATTACTGTATCTTACCAATCGTCCTGAAACAAGGGTGAAAGCAGCTGTTAATTTGAGATGCCTCACTGGCTCTGTGTATATGGACAGAGCTTTGAATTCAAAGTAAATTATTGCGTATTTGTGATTTAGAATTAGATTTATAACTAATTAAATTAGCTCTTTTAAGATAGTTTAGTGGCGGATGAAGAAGATAATGAATGCAAAGTTGTCGCAGGAAGCAATACTAGGATTGCCACGCTTAAATATGTTGGCGGTGTGTCAGCATTGTCTAGTTTTGACTGCCTGCCAAAATAGATGACTAGTGTGAGATCAAGTCTTAAGATATTTGTCAGACTATATCACAAGTCTTTTCTGCCTATATCTAAAGACCGGTCCATCTCAATATACCACATCTGTAACATACCTTTAAGGCCGATCCAGACGCTCCGTTTTCCACCACAACTTGCCTGCGCAGACCAAGTCGTTGCAGAAAAAACGTTGCGTAGGGACCGGAAAACGGTGAGGTTTTAAGTCCGTCAGGAAGTCGCGCAGTTGCAGCTGAGGACCTCTGAAATCCGTGACAAGTCTGCGCAAACTTAAGTCGTGGTGGAAAACGGAGCGTCTGGATCGGCCTTAAAGGTATGTTACAGATGTGGTATATTGAGATGCGTAGAAGTATGTAGTCGTACATTGTCGAACGTATAGTAGTAGATTCATCGACTTACAGAGACAACTTACAAAGTCCGACTACATCCTATCGTAGAGGTAGTGTACCAACCCAGGTAGAGAATACAATTCTGGCGCACTAAGTGTTCCATACCAAAATAAAAGCTCCGTGAACTCCAGTCACAGTCTTGTGTTGAGGTTGTGATTGATCTTCCACACCACTCAAAAGTCTGAGCAATGCATAAGTCTCATAAGAATTACTTCGTAATCCATGGCAGCAGTGCCTCCCAATCAACCTGTATGTACAGCTCAGTATGAAGATGGGCGTTCTATTTACTATCCATCATGTCCAGCTGTGCATACACCTCAGGCTGCTAACTGAGCTTCGTGACTTATTAGCAGCGTTGTGAGGAGCTTGGGGATTGAAATTTAAAATAAATTAGTATGTGAAATTAAACCTATCAAATCAATCTCACCTCAGAATTCAAGAGCAGAAAGAGAGAATGAAAGATCCAGTTGAGCTGTTTGACACATTGATCTTGTCCAACACTAAGTAGGCAACCATATCCTTTACAACTTGCAGTCTGGGAACAATGTCATCTGGTGTAAAGGCCCTTCGAGCCTCTCACAGAGCAGCCCAAGGAGTCAGGATGTGGAAAGGTTCCTCGACCCTCCCTGTTTGCCCTCACCTCACTCTTTTTGACTTCGCTGTGTGGTGAGGAGGGAAAATGTGGGATGGCTTGCTAGTCTTTCCTTGCCTGTCCTCTCTCCACTTCGTCCACCCGATACGAGTGTTTTCGTCTTGTCCAACTTTGGGAGAATGTGGATGCGCGTTCTTTGCTTGCCTCACTTCAGCAAACAGGCACCGCGAGGATACTCTACGAGAGTCTGGAGGGTGCTTAACACCTGATACTGCTGGGCTGAAGATAGGTCGACAAGCCTTTGTGCTGTAACGATTCTCACTTTGGGGAAAGGCGCTGAAATGCGTAAGTTCCCGCCAATTTCTGGGAAGAGCCTGAGGTTGTTATTACTAGCAACAACTGTCTGCCAACTGAACTCAAGTTCCTCATCAACACACGCTGTGGCGTATGCTATTCCTCTAACATCTTTTCTCCAATCAGTTGGCGGCTCTCCTTCTCATTTACTTCAGTATTGCCACGCTTGACCTTAGCTTGTATCATACCTTCAGCTGGATACTGATCAAGGCTTACGCTGAAATGCTTCAGTTCACGCGTTATAATACTGTTTACAAACCTGCCAAGAAACTCAGTCTTCTTACGTGTCTCAGTCCACCTCACTTAAGACTAATTCCTCCTTGAAACCCTCCCAGTGAAGGTGCACCTCCCTGCTGGTATTTTCATGTATTCACTTCACGCCTCGGCGTATGATTGTGTCAGCTTTTACATATTTTGTATTTACTATTGAAGGGATATGCACAGTGTGGATTCAAGTGTGCGATGGGCAACTATGCCAATGATTTGCCTATTAAAATCGTGGACGGGTATTCTTCACCTTTGTCAAGGCAACATGTCCGCAGTCACTACCATTGTCAACAGTTTGTACCTAACTCATCTCCAAGTAAGCCTCTTCACAAGCCTTTCGCATGTTACGTTGTTTTGTAGCACCCCGAATACCTCTTTAGAACTCACTTTTTCCCCGTAGAAAAATTTACTTGTTTTCATTCATTCTTCCAGAAACCTATTTTGGAAGCTCTGTTCAAGCTGTTTGATTTGAAACAGCCGGAATGGACGGATGAAATCGCTGTTGCGTTGGACGCGGTAAATCCTTCAAGGTGGCAGGACAGTTTCAGAATTACCGAAGGTTTTGTGGCAGCCGAAGTTCAAGCTCTGTTTCCGCATCTTGCCAAGTCGAGGTTAGAGGTTTACTTAATTTTGAGATCTAGAAATGGAAAGTTCAGGTTTTCTGCTTCGTGGTGCAGCATCGAGGATAATGGAACTTTACATTCTGTGTAACCTTCGCACGCGTAGGAAATAATTGCTTCCAAAAATATGTTTACAGTGGGAGGGGTGAAACATTTTCGAATTTCCTGCGCGTGTATGAATGGAATGCTTGTTACAACCACCTGAACTGTCCAGCCCATTTGATTACGTTCAGTGAATGTGAGAGTTAGTCCCTTCACTCGAGTAAATTTTCGTAACAAATGAAGCTATTGCAATGGCGTCAAAAAAAGTAAGGATGAAAATATTTTAGCCAAAATTCTCAAGACATGTTTTGAAAGGTTACAGTCCTAGTGAGTAGGGGGGAAAATTTGGCACAGCAATAGTTCTTTTAATTCAAGGGGTAGTCCAGGTTCAGTTTTGAATATGCCAAAATCTCAAAATTGTATACTTGAAAGGAAACCTCAAGTGGGGAATTTATTTCGGTGTATGTTTACTCTCCACAATCCAAAGAATAAGTAATTGCAATTGGGTGAAAGAAATGGCCGAGTTTTCGTCTGATTTTCTCGTTTTGAGGCGCTCAATCCAAGATTCGAATGTTGGCCTGTGTGTGTTGAGCTCATGGAGGGGAAGGACCTCATTTGTTAGAAACCCACCAGCTGCGACCCTCCCGCCATTATTGCGAACACCATCGTTCCTTGGCGGTACCAACATGACCTTCGAAATTGACGAGTAACTGTTCTCTGTTGACGGATGAATCTCAACTTCCTCGATGGTGAATTTTTGGAGGCATTTGCCATGAAACAAAAGAAAGTTTTCTTTTAACTGTATCGAACCTCAGCTACACTGATACCCATATTGCTCCTGGTACCACATCAGATCAGATCGGTGGGGCACATACCGACCCGAGCATTCATCAATTTTTTGGACCTGCGCACACACAGCTTATGAGGAAAAGCACAAATAAGAAATAAAGCGTAATGGGGCACTCGCTGAACTCTTAAAGACTCGTATACCTGTTAGTTTATGTGGGGTCGGCGTTGCTCAGTGAGATAAGGCCTCTTCGAAAATTCACTCGAAGAAATTCGAATACTGGCTGCCAATCTATACTTTTGACTTAGAATTGCTTTATTATTTTTTATGAAAGCACTTATCTATTAGTGCTTTTTGTTCAGCAATCAACCCCCTTTCCGAGTTGGTGGGAACGTCACATGATTGGCGAAAAACTCTTAACAGAAAAGGTCAGAGATGCTTTGGTTGGGCGTGTCAGCAGGAGTTCTTCACTGAGTCGCCACCGACTTGTTGCTTAGTTCGCATATTCATATTCCCTCAGAACACCCTCTTGTGCTCCCCCTTCTAAATATCTTTATACACAGAACTAATGTAGATCTGTCTGTGCGCTCACTTTGGACATTTAGCTGTAGAACTGCTACACAGGTGGGGTACTGTTTTTTGACTGTTTTTTGTTCTTTATAACCATTCATTGAACGAGTATAATAGCCAAAATACATCAGAAAGTGAGGTAGTTCTAAGAATAGGATTTTTTTTCTCATTTTCTCAAAAATGGCTTTTGATTGGGCTCTCAGGATACATTGGCCCTTCTTATATGTGTAATTCAACAACATGGGGAGGAAGAATTCTGTAACGCTTCTCTATGATATTTCGTAGATGTTGTTTATAATTTGAGTTGATTGATTTATTAATACATTTTCTATGACCCCCCATAAGCTCATATAAATGGTGAAGTGCAGAGGAACGTTTCTAAAGACTGTGTTCTTTGCTTCACACACTAAGTGCTCTGTACTTTTTTATTTTTACTTTCCTTGCTCTACGAAGTAGAAAGGAAAGTTATGTAATCGGCTGAAAAAAAATTTTTGAGTTCTCTTCAGATCTTTACGTTTCAGACCACCGAAAGTTAACTATAGTTATCATAGTGATCAAAACATCAAATATTTTTTTTCTCAAAAACGGCTCTAACGATTTTGATTAAATTGTTTATATTGATAGCTCTCAATAAGGCAATTATACCATAGAATTCCCATTTGTGGGAAAATTACGAGAGCAGCACAATAAATGACCAAATCTTTCGACGAAATCGATTTAAGCGCAGTTTTTAGAGAAAACCACCGTACCAAATCAGCTGAAACTTGATGTCTAGCGTACAGGTTACCATGGGACGCAATAATGAGGGTATGGACAAAATCCACCGAAAGTTAACTATAGTCATCATAGTGATCAAAACACCAAATTTTTTTCTCAAAAACGGCTCTAACGATTTTAATTACATTTCCCATATTGATAGCTCTCAATAAGGCAATGATACTATAAAATTCTCATTCGTGGGAAAATGACGAGAGCAGCATTTTCGACCAAAAGCGTTTTTCGCGCAGTTTTTTACTTTCCGCTACCCGAAGGGAAGGAAAGTATAGTAATCGGCCCAAAAAAAAAAGTTGGGTTTTCTTCAGATCTTTACGTTTCAGACCCTACTGAGTCTAAAAAACCTAATTTCGGAGAGAGGTCCGTGTGTATGTCTGTGTGTATGTCTGTGTGTGTATGTCTGTGTGTGTGTGTGTCTGTAGTTCGATTTGCGGGCGAACGGCAGATCCGATTGAGTTGGTCCTTTTTTGTTTTGTTCGTTATTTTTGTAGACACCAAAATAAGGTTATGGACGATTTCGGCCGATGGGAAGGGGTGGGGACGAAAATGTACCAAAACTAGGGTTTTCGCATTTTTCTCGAAAACGGCTCCTAACGATTTTGATTAAACTTTCAAATTATCTTCTCCTAATCAATACCTAATTTTTCTTCTTCGTACATAATCTCCATGAAAATACGGCGAACGGAGATGAAAAGCCTGAAAAGCAAAAATAGGTTTTTTTACGCTTTTAGGCAAAACGGCTTCAGCGATTTCCACCAAACTCACAGGATGTTTTCAAATAGTTGATACCTCTATATTCTTCTCAATAAATGTTCCTGTGACGGTCCATTGAACAGAGATAAAATCAAAATGTGTCGAAAATAACGTTTTTCTAACATTTCCGTAAATTCCAGGGTGCAACTTCTTTACCAGATGTGATAAATTCTAATGGAGTGTCTTTTAGTCACCCATACCAACATTTCGTTCTCTAAAATTATTTCTGTATATATATGTTGAACGGAGATATAAGCCGGGTTAACACAAAAAGGAGATTTGTCGAATATTATTTTATCGGTATTCCAATTTTCTCAAAAACGGCTCCAACGATTTCGATCAAACATTCGGAGTACTCTCAACTAACTAGTCCCTACATTTTGTTCTCCATAAATGTTCCTGTAAAAATGCGTTGAACGAAGATATAGCGCCCGCCTATGAAGGTGGTGTTCGAACTTAAAGGGGTGGCGGAAAGTTGTGTGTTGCTACGCACCAGATATTTCCTTATAAACTCCGCTGGAATTCTTGTAGAATGTTAAAAAGAATTGCTATTGTAGTCCAATCCAATACCTAAAGGGCGAGTGTTTAAAAACGCTCATGAGATACATGGGGCTCACTCCAGAAATTCCTGAATTTCAACTACTGCCGTTTCGCTTACTACCAGTTCTAACAGTTATTTTCCAATAACTCTGCAAAAGTGATTACTACCCTTTTTTAAAAAATCGTGTTTACAGCCTCATTAGTTATCTGTGTACCAATTTCTCAATAATGGTCCTGGAATGAGTACGAGCAGCACAATAAATTCTTTAACTGTAA
This sequence comes from Pachypeltis micranthus, assembly GCA_020466155.1. Classification (NCBI taxonomy): domain Eukaryota; kingdom Metazoa; phylum Arthropoda; class Insecta; order Hemiptera; family Miridae; genus Pachypeltis; species Pachypeltis micranthus. The sequence goes on from CM035770.1 coordinate 65,515,001, forward strand.
TCGCTGCCGCTTCATGCTGCCGTAAAGCGTTGTTTGACCAAGTTCAAAGGGACTGAGTGATAAATGAATTGATTAAATAGAATTAGCCATGTACAAAGGGAATTGTTGTAGAGCTAAGGAAAGTTGTGTGTTGCAACGCACCAGATATTTAACTACTATCTGTTCTGAATGCCTGTTGTGATAGTAATAAGTTAGATATCATAAATCTACATTTTACGTTTTTCTCATCAGAGTCAACCTGTTGCAAGTTCATCGTGCGCTGGTCCTTCAAGTTTTCTTGAGCGCTCACTTAATGGAAGCTATAATTCACGTTATCGTTTCCAAAGATACGCTGTTATCAGTTTACGCCACCGTTCTTCTAGGTTAGTGTTTTATCAGTTTTTCTATACCTTAAAACCTTATAGACGATTTCCGTTGACATAGTGCGAGGAATGAGTGCAGTTGATTAGCTCGCACATTGCTTGTGTCGAACACTGCAACCAACTGATGTCACATAGTTAAGTAATTCATCAACATGCACGCTGTATAACGGTTTAATACAAAATTCTGAGGATCTTGGTCTAATCCTTGGGCCCCTCACAGGAGTGAGAGATCAACGTAATATTAATGAAAAATAAAACAAACAATAAACGGGTGTATTATTCTTTGTCCACGAAAACGTATGTTCATAGGTTTGGGAATAGTGGCTGTAAAGTAATAAAAATGCGCTTAAATGGTGTGTAGGCTACAGATGGCTCCGTGTTACTAGAAAATTAACAATCTTCTTGTTGTGAGGGAACAGTCTTGAAATTTTTGCAAAATTGGTTAAACCTTTGGCAGAAAATATTTGCTTTAATTTGGAAAAAAAGAACTAAATCAAAAATGAACAAATTATTTCTTCGTTTGCCTCTCGTCTCAGTTAGCTCGCGCTCCCGCTTACAACGTATAAGTCGCCATCCGAAGAGATAATTGGTTCATTTTTGATTTAGTTCTTTTTTTTCCAAATTAAAGCAAATATTTTCTGCCCTATACGACCAAACTGACAGCTCACTGGAACCGTCTTCACACTGGAGGGGCCCCTCTCCTTCACATCTTCGCCGACAACAGGTGAGCCATCAGTAACAAGTTTCTCTTTCAACAATCTATTAGCGAAAGAAATAACAATACTTAACAAGCCTTTGTGTATAAGGTAACAATTAGTGTTCTGGAGTTCACAGCAGAGAGACAGAGAAAGAAGAATTAATTGATAAACAATGGCAAAATTTGATAGCTCACAAACACAGTGAATAAATAAATACCATGGACATCTTCCAGGCATTGTCTGTATAGATCTCATTATTTCCAGCGAAGTTAACGATTAAACGCTGCTTCTAAAATCCTTACATGAAAGGAAGCCAAAATTGGAGAACGGGTTAGCAAAAAAAAAACCTGGCTCAATGACAACCTGTCGCACCTCCACAGGGTTCGGGGAATGCTGAGAGAGTGCCTGTGTTCTTGTGCGATTGTGAAGCTGCAACCTCCACCACTATAGACTGATATAATTCTCCTATGAGTGTTAAGGGACAGGAATGTTGATAAGGATGATATGGAAACAGACCATAGATCTTATTCGCCCCAAGCTTTTTAGCCATGAGAAAAGGAACTACTTGTAGCCTGGAGGGACTTGAAAAATCAATGAGGAGTTGGAAAGTATATAAACTAAGTACTGAGGATTTTTAGAGGATGGTGATACATTTAATCTTAACGTGTTCGTGGAGGTGAAATCATGTGGAGTAAGAGTGAACAAGTGGTGGGTTAACAACTTCGGAGAGATTGTAGAAGTAGAGAGCCAAACCCTTGGACAAAGAGCTAACACGCCATAAGTAATATGGTCTCTTGATACATCATCACTAGAGTATCTCGAGCTTGCAGCGCATTTTGACTCCTTGTATCGTTCTATGCCAGGATAGGATTTTGTGGTGTTTTAGCTTGTGAGTCGTGAGCCCGTACAAATGATGTTTGGCCTACCAGCCACTGGCTCAAAGCGCCTGTTCCATGTTCAGGTTTACTCTTTTTGGAGCACTGTCAGTGTCACATAAATGTCAGCTCTCCCCCCCCCCCCTCCTACCCAATGTGGGCACAAGTGTGGGCTCCCTTGTCATTTTTTGCAGTACAATTATGGCAAGTCGTATTTGACGACACGAATCAGCTAAAATATTTCTGATCATTACGTGGTACGCTGAGAAAGTTTGTGTTACATTTAGCTTCTGTGATTGTAATGTATTCATTTTAGGAGAACTTTTGCATCTGGTTCACACTATACTACCTCCTGAGGTACTTAGCGCGGTGGCTCCGGGTTTGCCAGATCTTTTGTCTTACGCCGTTAAAGGCCATGCGGCTAATGGAGGTTGCTATGGATACATTTTTGAAAATCTGTTTGGTACCGGAATGTGGCAAGAATCATTGGACCGGGGGTTGTTCGGGGACCAAACGAAGTAAGTTTACAATAATTCCTCAATGCCCTTGCATGTTCGAGTTTGCTGTATTTTGTTTGGCGTTTTCAATCGACTGTTTAGGGGTTACAAAAAATATAATTTGATTACATAAAATATTACCTTCTTTTGCTTTTGTCAGGCTGAATGATGATCTGGGGCATGGCAAAGAGGCGCAAGACAGAGCATTAAGAGCAGCTTATGCGATTGCTCGATTAAGGACAAAGCCGCTATCACTTAGCCTTTACTTGCGACATCTTGTTGCTTGGATCAAATCGCCCCTGTCCAGCGACTTGTCTACGTTCAAAACGCCCCCAGTGTCCAAGTTATACGTAAGTTTGTGTTGAAATGACAATTTTGGTGTTCCCACTCTCAAATGAAAGAACCAAGATTTTTTATTTCAGTTATTCAGGGGAAAGTACCTCTTTATTGTGCTCTTGTAGCGTGGTGGAAAGTAATCACAACTATCACGGGTGTTGGTAATTCAATACAATGTTTGGAAGGATCACCCTCAATCAGCAAGCTCCAGGAAATGAAATGACTCGACCAAGTTTTCCTAGCTCATAGATTGGAGCCAATGCTTCTAAGAAAAGCCATAGTTGTTTGTGAGCAGACACGATCGGAGCAACTGCAGAAAGATTTATGACGAGAAAATTGATTAAATTGCACTCCAAAGAAACACACAAAAAGGGGTGAAAAGGAAAGGTAATTTACGATTCTAGTCATCAACGAAAGTTGAATCAGAATGAACAAAATGAGAAAAGAGGGAACAATTAGAGATGGCGAGGAATCAGGAAGAGGTGGGGGGAGGGAGGCATCCTTTCCAGTTCTCCCCTCCCCTAACCTATGTCCAGCAACCCTACCACCTTTCACCTTTCATCAAAATAAACACTTTTGAGGAAACTGGGTGAGAACAAACGCGAGCACAGTGTAGTAGAATAAAGTGAATGTTTCACTAGACTATAGCTTTATTCGTCAAAAGCAAATGAATGAATAAATTGGGAATCCAAGGGGAAAAAGTCTGTATTAACGGATACACAACATGACACATGGGTGATAATACTTATGTCATTCTCCCTGCCTTTTAACAAAATCAGCCAGGTAAGCTGGCGGCTTCCAAGTTCGGGTGCTTCTTCGGAGAGGTGCCTCGTTAACATCCCCATCCTGTTCTACATGCGTAGGAGAGGTTGGAGGTGAGAGTTGTGACGATTTAAGGGGAGGCAGATGCCTAGGCATTGGGGGTGGGACAATAAAGTTGGTGTTGATGGTTGCGGGTCTTCAACTCGTGTGTCAGTACTTCCATCTTCAACACCAGGCTCATTGGATCCCTCTGCTCCCAGTGGTGCTAGGTGTCTGGAAGAAACAGTGGTCTCCCGACCATTTGGGTACTGTATCCGAGCATAAGCATGTCCTCCATCCAGTAGAGTAACCTGAACGAGAGGGTCGAATTTGGATTGGCGGTCGAAGTTCTTCAGTAGAAATTGCCCAGGGTTCAATAGCACTGTTATTTTTAAATATACTCCGTCAGGTATGTAGATGACCCGCGATGAGACAACGGCTCCTTTCAGACTGTCGACATCGAAATTTGGAGTAAATTGGAAAGTTTGAGGTGTCTGGTCAGGACAAATGCCCCGAACGAGCCTTCGCTAAATCAAACAGTTTGGTTGGTTCCATCGAGTCAAATTTAAAACTGAGTGTATACACAATAGACTCCAACTGGGAGCTGATAGACTCTGAGATGACGAAATATACACATTTCTCGAGGGGAAGAGAAGGCCCTTCCAGGTTCGATGGAGAATCTAGTTTTTTGATACGCTTGACAACGTCGACATCCTATCTAAATTGCAATTGTCAAAAGAAACTACGCTGTACGTACTTTCGTTAATTAAACCATGGATTGAATCAGAAATGCTCAGAATAAAGAAACAGACCCACCATCTGCATTTGATAAGCGTGATCAAAATTGAACTCTCCTATTATCGTTAGCTGTTTGCTGCCAATTCGGTGTTTCAACTGGAGAATAGATAAACTGGCCCCTAAAACTGCTTGGTAGCCAGGCTGGAATATTATGAGAAAGGCACAGTTTCGACGTTAACATTTTGCAACAGAGCAAGGAAGAGAACGATAGGCGAACGAAATTTGTCCAAAAGAGTTCATTTTAAATGGGATGGACAGTATTGGTAACGTAATGCGTGCAAGAGAAACAAGAATTCAGTATCATATGGGATACGTTAACTAAGGACTGCCCATAGTGCAAAATGGATAAAGGTGAATGTTGTGAACTCACTGGTTGTATCAACGGGTGAAAGCTGGATATTGTCAAGTGATTGTGAATTCTGAAAAACGGGTAAATGGGGGAAGTCCTACAGCAGTTGACTTGAAGTGCTTGGGTCGAAGTTGAAGATATAATCCAAGGAAGGATATCTGAGGGTGCGTTGCCCTCAGAGACGTGAGCAACTAGTAGGGCAAGGCCCTAACCAGTTTTATTCTCCTTCAAAAAGTGCTCCTCTTAACTAGCAATAGGAATAGCAGAATTATGCTGCCCTCAATTTGAGCACGATTTGCATATGGTATTTGCTCAGCTGGTCGGTCTCCTTCGTATGAGCGATGCCCTCGTATATTTCTTATTCATTTAATCAATTTGATGAATGATAATAATCCCGATGTTTCTCGTAGGCTCTCAACAGCTGTGAAGAAGGTATCAAAGAGTCAGGAGTCTTAACGGAGAAAGATCCTTTCAAGTGGAATTGGGAGGTCATCCGAGCAGTGCTGAAGGTATTATTTGTAATTTGACTTTTTTAGAGCTGTACTTTCAATCTCAGAAACAGAAACTGTTGAAAAGTGTAAACTGCCTCATAAAAACCCTCAAGCCCTACCTGTTGGCTACCTAACCAAATCTGTTTTTTACTTTCCGCTACCCGAAGGGAAGGAAAGTATAGTAATCGTGTAAAAAATTTGGTTTTTTTTTTCAGATTTTTACGTTTTGAGGCCTACTGTGTCTAAAAACCTAATTTCGGCGCGTGGTCTGTGTGTGTGTGTCGTTCGATTTGCGGGAGAATGGCTGATCCGATTGAGCTAGTTCTTTTTTTGTTTTGTTTGCTATTTTGCTATTTTTTAGACACCAAAATAAGGTTATGGGCGATTTCGGCCATTGGGAAGGGGGGTGGGGGGGTGGGCCGAAAATGTACCAAAAACTAGGGGTTTCGCATGTTTCTCGAAAACGGCTCTAACGATTTTGATTAAACTTTCAAGTTATCTTTTACTAATCAATACCTAGCGTTTCTTCTCTACACATATCTCCATGAAAGTACGGTGAACGGAGATATGGGCCTATGTAGCAAAAATAGGTTTTTTACGCTTTTTGGCAAAATGACTTCTACGATTGTCACCAAACTTTCAAGATGTTTTCGAATAGTTAATACCAAAATATTGTTTTCAATAAATGTTCCTCTGACAACCCATTGAACAGAGATAAAAATCAAAATGTGTCGAAAATAACTTTTTTTCGAACATTTCCGTAAATTCCAGGGTATCTGCTTCACCAAATGTGGTAGATCTTACAGAGTGTCTTTTAGTCACCCATAGCCACGTTTCGTTTTCTATAATCATTTCTGTATATATATGTTGAACGGAGATATAAGCCAAGTTAACTCAGAAAAGGAGATTTGTCCAATATTAAGTTATCAGTATTCCAATTTTGTCAAAAACAGCTCAGACGATTTCGATCAAACTTACGGAGTACTCTCAGCTAACTAGTCCGTATATTTTGTTTTCCATGAATGTTTCGGTAGAAATGCGTTGAACGAAGATATAGTGCCCGCATATGTAGCTGGTGTTCGAACTTCCAGGGGTGGCGGAAAGTTGGATGTTGCTACGCACCGCTCGTACTTAGTTGTTGTTGATAGAGGCATTGCAGCTGAAAGAGTATAACTGTGGCGCTTGAAGGCGTTAGTTCCCTGTGACAAGGCTCGATTACGTGGATGTGTATTCATGTATTCGTTGCAAAACAATACTGGGCGTCCTCATGACATTACCAAGTCTCTCAAGTGCAAGTTTTCATGATATGTTAATGTCTGGTAGTCAGTTGACGAGTTTGGCCACCACTGCCACTATCCCAAGGATGTTAACTTAGGCAGTTGGATGAGGTATTTGCAGAATTCCATAGCTTCCGTTTCCTTCAGTTGTGTGACCCACTTGAATTTGAGTTGATTTCCATCGAAAGACTTCAAGGGAAAAATTCTTCTATGGCAAATTGTGGAACCACGGAAGTTACACTGGGTTTGTTATAATCACGGGAATTATCGTCTTTGATTGCGTCAGAGAGAACCGAAGAAAGAGCTCAGGATGGTACAGTGGTGGTGTTTTTGCTGGGAGGTTGCAGGTTGCACGATGTGGAAGTGCTAGAGGAGTGGCAGTAGGTTGGTTGGGAGTATAAGAGAGCGGGTCGGTAGATACAGTGGAAGAACGAGGCCTGGAGTGAATTTGCAGTTCCAGTCTCGCTGAGAGGTCCTCTTTGGGAAAGGTGAGGTCATCCACCCATGATGTCGCTACATGGTTGGATGCTTTCTATTTCGTAGAGGTAAAGATCCACATTTCCCTTGAAATTACTCCTGTGTATTAAGAACGAACCCAAAACTGTTTAGCACATTCCATCAGGTGCGATGGCAGATGTTATTTCTTGCCCTCCTCGTCCTCAAGGAGAATCTTGCAACCTTCTGCCATTCCCATTATCCTCATATACTGCCCAGCAGTTTGGGAGCGCTCTTTCCTCCATGTCTTCATTCTTCGTCCCTGCAGGATACTGGCAGCACTATACTCTGATGACTTACTTTACGCTGTCTGGGCGCCAGTCCTGTAGGCCGCAACAGACATGCTGCAAACAATTATGACGGAATTTGGACAATGGTGCAATAAGTGGCGGATAAAAGTTAATCCATCCAAATCATGCTCTGTTACCTACACCTATAATAGACAAAGACATGACCCACCATTGCATTACCAGGCACATATCATCCCCACCACGCAAACCTACAAATATTTGGATCGCCGTCTTACTTTCAACGTTCACATAACTCTCTTACCCTACCGCCTACGTAGCAGAACTAACCAGCTAAAATCATTACTTAATAATAGATATACATCTCTCCAAAATAGACTCCTTATATATAAAACTCTTATCCGCCCTATCTGAACATATGCCTTAGAAATCTGGGGCACTTGTTCTCGATCACAGCTCCGTCGCATAGAATAGCAGCAAAACAACATCTTGCAAAAAATGATAGTTCACGCTCCACTTTTGGTACGCAACGAGACCCTTTACACTGATCAGCATACTGACCCACTCTACATATTCCTGCGTAAACACCTCACCAGCTTTGTCTCCTGCAACCTTGACCATCACAACCTTCTAGTCAATGAAGGGTTCCAACCCCCATCATGGCGTAGAATCACTCGCCTGGGGCATATCACCAACCTGCTGATCCCATGAACAAAGAGTCAACCGCGTTTTGCGTTGAACACACATTTATGTCGTATCCCCAGTGAAAGTTCTTAGTGTCCTAGTTAAGCTCAGTTATCTACAGATTACGCAATACAATGACCAGTATGTGTCCAGCCACCATGTTTGGCTGTACATTTAAAGCGAATAATATTTCTCATAGAGGAATATTACAAATGCAATAGTCTCTTAATAAAAAATATCTGGTGCGTTGCAACACACAACTTTCCTTAGCTCTACAACAATTCACTTCGTACATGGCTAATTCTATTTAATCAATTCATTTATCACTCAGTCCCTTTGAACTTGGTCAAACAACGCTTTACGGCAGCATGAAGCGGCAGCGATTACAGTTAAAGAATTTATTGTGCTGCTCGTACTCATTCCAGGACCATTATTGAGAAATTGGTACACAGATAACTAATGAGGCTGTAAACACGATTTTTTTAAAAAAGGGTAGTAATCACTTTTGCAGAGTTATTGGAAAATAACTCTTAGAACTGGTAGTAAGCGAAACGGCAGTAGTTGAAATTCAGGAATTTCTGGAGTGAGCCCCATGTATCTCATGAGCGTTTTTAAACACTCGCCCTTTAGGTATTGGATTGGACTACAATAGCAATTTTTTTTTAACATTCTACAAGAATTCCAGCGGAGTTTATAAGGAAAAAACTGCGCGAAAAACGCTTTTGTTCGAAAATTTTGATAATTTATTGTGCTGCTCTCGTCATTTTCCCACGAATGAGAATTTTATCATTTTTTATAGTATCATTGCCTTATTGAGAGCTATCAACATAAAAAATGTAATTAAAATCGTTAGAGCCGTTTTCGAGAAAAAAAATTTGGTGTTTTGATCAGTATGATGACTATAGTTAACTTTCGGTGGATTTTGCCCATACCCTCATTATTGCGTCCCATGATAATCTGCGGGCGAGATATGAAGTTTGAGCTGATTTGGTTCGGTGGTTTTCTCTAAAAATCGTATACATACACACAGACACACAGACCATTTTCCCAAATAGGGTTTTTTGGACTCAGGAGGGTCTGAAACGTAAAGATCTGAAGAAAACTCAAAAAAAAATTTTCAGCCGATTACATAACTTTCCTTTCTACTTCGTAGAGCAAGGAAAGTAATAAAAAAGGATACTGGCTCAGGATCAGCAAGCTCCATTTTCTTTTGAGTGAGCACTGCCTGGGCAAATTGAGCAATGCTCCGCCAATTTTCATCTGAATTCAACATGTTGCGGGCGAATGTTCTGGCCAATTGTGTCCTCCAATGTGCACCACCAGCTTGCCCACTAGAATATGGCTTGGGAAGCATCATCCAACATTGCCCTGCAGTGCAGGTAGTTCGTTATTGCAGTCTTACCAATTTGGCGCAGGTACGCTCTAAATGCTCCGGTGTCCCGCTCGTCTTGTCACCTCCTAAGGGTTACAGCCTTCTGTCTTCTATACACACTCACAGTGTTTAGAGTAATAGCTTTGTTCCCAGTTTCCATGATCATATTTTGTACTTGCATGATTCCTATGGTGAACTTTGTTCTTGTTTGGCTTTCTACGGCACTTCCTTTAAGTATTTCTGCTGCAAGTAACGACGAACCTTTATGTTTCCTCGAGTGTTACAAATTGAATTTTTTCCGTATTGAGCGATTCTGGGTTACCAATAAATCGTGTGTAACTGCCATTTCAGAAGCATGAAGAAAATCTGAGGAAAACTGCTGATTCGAATAAAAAGCTTTTTGTCCATCGCATTTGTGAGTTCATCACACCGGCCTTTGGACAGTACGGTCGAACTGAACTTGGTGCAGACAGGAAATTCTCTAGTCGAATGACGCTTGCTGGTTTAGATTTGATTTCAGTGCTCATTAAGGCGCCCGAAGACGTAAGTAAAGTTGGTAGTTGATGGGGTAAATGTTTCAAATTGAATTTGATTCGTTAATACTTAATTTTAAGCGTTTTAGATCTGTTAAGATGCAGAGAATGTCGAGGTTTTGTTTTGAAGTGTAATGTTAGAAATTTGCGCAATGGGCGTAGTATGAATGTAGGGTTTGTTCACAAATACGAAGGCGTTGAGGGTGGAAGCGCCTATAATGAACGCCACGCGAAAACGGCACATCGTTCCCATGTTATTTGAAATGTCATAGAGTTTGCGGTGCCGCATGAAAAGCCTCGACTGGTTATTCCCTAAATTGGTCGATTGGGGTAAGAAGCTTCGCTCTATTTTCCAATTTTCTATTTAGAGGCATCTTTTTCACGCTTGACAAATAATTGAAGGCCTGGAGTGGTCAGAATTTTGATCAATCAATAGTGGAAGACGCCAGACGATCCTACTATTGCCATCCAAACCCGAAGTGTCCACGATATTGAAACAAAACTGAAAGCTGGGCCTAAATCCATTCACCGCTTTGAAGACCCTTAATTCAAACCAGTCGAAGAGGCCAGAATGAATTAACAACGCGAATCTGAATTAAGGGTAGAAAAAGAGAATGGGAGAGACAATAAACATGAATAGCACTTGTTTAGCGCAAGAAATGTAGTTGAGTGACGGGTGTAGAAAGTGTGTTTGAACAAAATGGCTTCAATTCGTGTTGAAGAAATGCAGGCACAAGAAAACAAGTTTGTTATCACTGTATCTGGGCTGGCATTATCCCGAACCTTGGTCCAAAATGGGTGTATTGGGAGAGCCAAGTAAAGTGTTAAATTGAAGAAGCGAGAATCGTTGGAGGGAATGTATAACTGGGCTTTTGCAGTGAGGAAGTATCGTTATCAGTAAGGCAGAGGTACAGAATTGCAGATTCTGCGAAGTGGTCAGCAGAGCATGTACTGTGTACGCGTGAGGGGATGGCTGCAGCACACCTCAGAGTGCTAGGGGTCCATCAGCGACGGCTCAAGGTTGTGTATTTTATGTGAGAATGGAGGGGACGTATTGTGGACGGCGCATCAGAGAACATCATCTCCACAGGACATGAGGGGGCTCATGCTCGCCCACAGAATAGGCCCAGTGTTGGCCGCAGTGAGGGTTTTCCCGGGGCCGCCAAGGGAGAATTAAAAAAATAAAAATAAAATATATATCGTTAAGTTGGAGGGAAAACACTGGGGACTCTAGAGACTGTTTAAGGATGACAGCTAGAGGAGACGTGTTGGGCAGTAAGAACAAATGCTCTTCCACCCAAGTCACATCTAAGAATGAATGAATGATTGATTTATTTAACAACCAGGGGGAATTAGGGCCATTAGGCCCTCTCTTCCATTCTCCCTGAAAAACAAACATAACTGCATTTCCTCAGCTTTTTACTCAAATAGTTTTCTTATAAACATACGTATGTAGTGTGCTCGCAGGCTCGCTTACAATATGCGAAATAACCGCTAATTCATTAACACATTCATACCAGATAAATTACCTTCGTGCAATATAAATTACTTTCACTCCGAATAAATAACTAATACTCACAGTCGCACACCATTCGTGCCAGCTGGTTGAGGTGGGTGAAAAACCCCAGCTAGCCATGAGCCCACCCTCCTACGGACCTCCACAAAACTCGACATGCCGAGCATTTGACAGTGAAGGTCCTGAGACGGCCCCTAAAAATTAACAGAAAGGCAAAACAACTAAAAGTAACGTGTAAATCAATAAAAAATAAAACAATTCGGAAACAACATAAAATATCTGGTGCGTTGCAACACACAACTTTCCTTAGCTCTACGCCAATTCACTTTGTAAATGGCTAATTCTATTTAATCGATTCATTTATCACGCAGTTGCTTTGAACTTGGTAAAACAACACGTCACAGCAGCAGGAAGCGGTAGCGCCTACAGTTATGGAATTTATTGTGCTGCTCATACTCATTTAAGGACCTATATTGAGCAATTGGTACACAGAAAATTAATGAGGCTGTCAACACAAATTTTTTGAAGAAGGATAGTAATTACTTTTGCTGAGTTATTGGGTAAAAACGATTAGAACTGGTAGTAAGCGAAACAGCGGTAGTTGAAATTCAGGAATTTCTGAAGTGAGCCCCATCTATCTCATGAGCGTTTTTAAACACTCACCCTTTAGGTATTGGATTGGACTACAATACCAATGTTTTTTAACATTCTACAAAAATTCCAGCGGAGTTTATAAGGAAAAAGCTGAGCTAAAAACGCTTTTCGTCGAAAATTTTGATAATTTATTGTGCTGCTCTCGTCATTTTCCCACGAATGGGGATTTTATGGTATCATTGCCTTATTGTTAGCTATCAATATAAAAAATGTAATCAAAATCGTTAGAGCCGTTTTTGAGAAAAAAAATTTGGTGTTTTGATCACTATGATAACTATAGTTAACTTTCGGTGGATTTTGTTCAAACCCTTATTTTGGCGTTCTATGGTAACCTGCGGGCGAGATATCAAGTTTGAGTGGATTTGGTACGATGGTTTTCTCTAAAAATCGTTCACAGACACACAGACCCACAGACCATTTTCCCAAATAGTGTTTTTCGGACTCAGGGGGGTCTGAAACGTAAAGATCTGAAGAGAGCTCAAAATTGTTTTTTCAGCCGATTACATAACTTTCCTTTCTACTAAAAAAAATAAAATCACTGAGCCCCAGCCTAATCCTATCACCGCCTCCCCTGCCCTCACCCACTCACTCGCCGTCATTCATCCATCCATCCTTTCACACAGTACACTGAAACACAGACACGTAATCTTAGGTGGTAAGAAGGGTGAGTACTCAATATTCCTCCCCTTCTTAGTCTAAGGCCTTTACACACTATACATACAAAAACTTAATACTTAAGAAAACTACAAATACTATCCGTAGTGAACTTAGCTTTAAGATAATCATTGTAACTTAGCTTAGTAGGTGAGGGCAACTTTGCTTAAGTACATAACCAACAAATAATATGTTTTTATAATATTTTATATCAAACTATGGAAATACGTTGGGAATAAACCACTGACAGAAGGTCATTCACCTCGGTTTTCCCCTGGGCCCAGTTCAACCCCTGAGAACACTGGGGGATTCCCCGGCGCATGAAGAAGGGGCTACCTCGACTTGTATAAATATCGAAAGGGCCTCTAGCCGCTTCAGGCAGTCCTATTCCGACCTCCTGTCAGTGACGACTCTCAAAAAACCTCTTTTCATTTTTAAACCTAAAAAAGAAAACGACTCTTTACATATTGAGTGTGGCTGTTACTCTACCCTGTAGAGTGTACTTGTCTCCTCAATAAACTGGTGTAGCTGTTACTTCCCTTCAGGAAGTTTACTTGCTCCCGGGAAAATTGTAGTGCAGCTGTTGATTCTCCTTCAGGAAGTGTACTTGCTCCTACATTAAATTGGTGCAGCTGTTGGCTCTCTTCAAAGGCCGTACTTGCTCTCAATTTAGTATACGGACGAGCTGTTGATCCTCCTTCAGAGGTTCGTACCTGCTCCCACATACAATCCAATTGGTGCAGCTGTTGATTCCCCTTCAGGAAGTGTACTTGCTCCCACATTAAATTGGTGCAGCTGTTGGCTCTCTTCAAAGGCCGTACTTGCTCTCAATTTAGTATACGGACGAGCTGTTGATCCTCCTTCAGAGGTTCTTACCTGCTCCCACATACAATCCAATTGGTGCACTGTTGGCCCTCTTCAAGGACCGTACTTGCTCCCATATTTTTGGGAAATTAGTGTAGCTGATGATTTTATAATACTTGCTCCTATTTTCCTGTGGTGTAGCTGTTACCTCCTTTCAGAGGTGTACTTGCTCCCACACGAGGTGTAGCTGTTCCTGATAACGAGGGTCCTTGCTCCTTCAAACTAGGGACACCTCCTTCAAGGGTGGATAAGGTGGAGTCACATTTTACAAAAACTAAATATGAAAGTCGGACATGCCAAATCTAACCAAAAAAAAATTATTAACTTCAAAAAAGTCGTAACACTATCACTAGACTATTGAAATACTAAGAAAAGCTAACAACAAAGTACAGTACATTTAACATTTACAACTCTTCTCCATTAACGTCATTTTGGGCGAGCAGGTGTTTTCGAAACTTATCTATGAATACCTCTGTTTTTAGTCGTAAATCAAACAATTCCCTATATTCATTGTACAAACGTGCTCCTTGAACGGCAAACGATCGGTTATATAAACAGGTTCTATGCAACGGAATCTGCAACAAATCTCCCACATTCCTTGTGATCTTTGAATGCACATCTCGCATAAGCGAGTGTTAGATACAAATGGGAGAGTTAATAAATGACTGACAGGTTCGAAGGCCTGTTCAAACTCAGAGCAAGCTGGCCAACTTCAGTTTTTTATAATAACCAAAAGTCTTCAAAGTGGGACTCACATAATTCAAATTTCTAGTTAGTTGTTAGACGTGAGATGTACTTCAGGCAGTTAGGCGGTACTAGATGTGCAAATGCTTTTGAGAGAACTGCTAACGGGAAAGTGGGTCTGTAAACTGCAAGTTAGTGCATAGCTTTGAACCCGCCTGGCATGTTTCCATGGTCAACCACCAAAACTCACGTAGTTCATGAACCCCACAATCAGAGTTTGTGCAATTTTAAAATAATGAGTTCAAACCCTTCGAATAAATGTCCTCGTCGACTAGAAAGTGACGTACTGCTGACGTTCGTGTCATTTTTTGTATTTTGGTTACTTTTTTTCTCAGAGCGAATTTGGTGCACTTCTCAACGAGTTTCTCCTAGCTGTCGCTTTCCAACTGAGAGATTTGAAACAAGCTCATTCTGCTCACGATTCTCACCTTAGTCCAACCAACATAGCCCACTCTCTGTGTCAAGATTATTTTCTCATCATTGGGTACCTCTCAACGTTAGAAAAAGGCCAAAAATTGTTGGAAGCCACTAAAATATACGAACAGTAAGTATGTACTACCGGATTTTCGTTAGGATAGTGTTGCGCCACGATGGTGTACTTCATGGTATCATTACGTACCTTAGCCCGTCAAAGTAGAAAAGAAAGTTATGTAATCGACTGAACAAACATTTTCGAGTTAAATTCCACTCTCTCCCGAAAAAAAAGATTTGAGGAATCGGTTTGTATGTGTTCCTGGCATGTCTCATATCTGACTGGACGACCATAGTTATCGCTAGCCTCCCTATAGTG
The DNA here is from genome assembly GCA_020466155.1 of Pachypeltis micranthus. Lineage (NCBI taxonomy): Eukaryota > Metazoa > Arthropoda > Insecta > Hemiptera > Miridae > Pachypeltis > Pachypeltis micranthus. The sequence continues at coordinate 65,530,039 of CM035770.1, forward strand.
GTTAATGATGACACTGGATATGTCACGACTGTTGTTAATGTGTCTTGAAGCCAGTGACTCCCCTCTAGAGCGGTTAACTACTGCTCTGGTGAAGATGAAGAGGGGGGGGGGTCCCTGAGCATCAAGCAAATCTCCCTTAGTCACGAAAAGAATCAGGCAATAGCTCTTTGCTATCAATTGGAGCTTCCTCCTCTTCTTTTCCTCGAAAGGAATTGCAATTCGAAAGAAAGAGGCCTCGTCCCATTATTGACGACGAATACTACGAGCTATAGTTGTGCCTCAACAGATTGCTGCGGAATAACTGCTCTACCGAGTACAACACCCTGCTCACGATGAAAGTCGTGTACAAACGATTCAGTCTCTGCATTGAACCCTCCTGATGGAGAAACATTGTTACGAGCAGCTACTGATATTGAATGTACATAGTATACTGACACTCAACCGCAAGAGAGCGGCTGCTTCACAGAGCTAGCACGACAACACTCAAAAATTTCATTGACTCGAGCCTTTTGGGTCACGAAACTCGAAGCTCTCGTATCCAGGATTCAGCCTTAGAGGCGTTCAGGTGTAATCCCTCAGCATGCACACATGGTCGGCTGAGTTGTCTGAACCAAATGCCCGAATCTGCTTCCTGCAAACTAACGTTGTAATATTAATGTTTATGAGGTAGAATGAGAACAATCAAGCTCGGATTAACGACTGGTTTTTAATTCCATGAAAGGTCTCAACATGATACGAGTAGTAACGCCATCAGGTGAGCGATCGAGGCACTGTTACTAATAACCATGAAATACAATAGATAGCGCCTAATGTTACAAACATGTCTCAGTTTAAACACAGTTCACGTTCCCTATTGGCAGGTGAATAATCTGACGCTTTGCAGTGACGGGAAGAGCCAATTTTGAAGCATCACAAAGCGATGTCGCTATGAACGCTTCTCAACCATGAGCCAGAGTTACTTCTTACTGAAAAAGATAGATGGGGCATTCTCAGTCCCTATGCTCACTAAGCATTGGGATCAAGCCAGTATTTGCGCTTGAGCTACCCTTAGGCACTTGCATTATTATGTGACCGATGTACCGCCCCAGTCAACCTGGAAGTGTCCTTGAATCAGATCGTGCTAGAGAGACTGTGACCAGGTAGGAACAACCATTCGGAACGCACTCGAAACAGATAAGCAACCCACGGGAGATTGAAAGCTCGACTTCTAATACTAACTTGGTGTTAAGTGCAACAAGTACGTCGAACCGAAGTGTAAAACTCCGACTGACGCCTTCTGCTTCATCAAGTAAGTAAGGAAAACTTGAAAGGAAGAGTAGGCCTTGAAGGAAGGTAACAAAAAATTACCGATAAAAGCCTTAGGTTTGTTGGAAATTGCTTCCTGAAAAATTATATCATTTCCTTCAAGATTAAAAAAAAGAGGATAGTTGTCTACTCTACACACAGTCCTTTGTTTTAAACAAAAACTTTTAATTGTGAAAAAATTCAAATAACAAACGTAAGGTAAGATCAGGGAGGCAACCCTTTACAAAGTTTTGAAAGACAAATTTGACGACCCCTCTTTGCCTTTTTCCCTGGCACTTTTTTATTTTAAACGTTTTTTGTACGTTTACTCTTCTGACAACTATATGTAAGAACGGCAAACTGTATCTTGCTTTATTTTATAAGTACAGGCAATGGTGTAAAAATACAAAAACGGTTTACAATGATAAAATTCCTGAGAGAACTGATGGAAGAATTCCATCCTTTTTCAATATTTGTTTTCTTATAAAATGTATTTCTACTACTTGTCTGCGAATATTGTAAATTTTAACTGTTCAAAATTAGCCTGCGCGGTGTATGTTCAGTTAACATTAGGCCCTGGCCAATTATCGTTGCTGTATGGAGGACGTGTGACTATGTGAGCTCCTTTTGACAACCCTGCAGGCCCCTTGCCATTCCACTGTCAGCGTGAAATTGTCTGAAGCCGTTTGATCCAATACATAGCCCTTTTCTCACCACTTAGTGGCACTACCGCCCATTATGTGCTACTCTAATGTAGACAAAGTAGAACATAATGACATTCAGATACCTACTGTTTAGTTTTCTCTTTATCTCTCGCTGTTTCCTAAATGGGTATCGCTTTTCGTCTGATAACAGTTTTACTTCTCACTGTCATGGTAGTCATTCTGTGGCGTATTGTTTCATGCACTGGCTGCTGGGGTTTATGAACAAAGTTTGTTTTTAACCCATTCTTGTAATCCACTACTCGAATTTCATCTCTCAACTGATCACATTGGTTACTTCTACTTCAACTTTGGTGATTGGGTTGCTTTTTTCTGTTGGTGCCAATCGTGCCCCAACCCTTGCGGTTGTTTAGTGACGTGGAGTCAGGAGCTTATTGTGCTGCCTCTGACTTCGAACCCTTTGCAACTCAACTAATCAGTCTGCTTCTGAGCCCAACGCAAGTGGCCTTTCTTCGACGATTTTCCATACCTTTTCTTGCCTCATGACGACACACTGCGAGTCATTATGTTATTTCGAAGGGTCCTACGTCTTGTTTTTGGCCAAAGCTGCTCTTAGTATTTCTCAGAATACGCCCTATGAGTTACATTTCCATTCACTATTCCAGTTGAACATTACGCAGTTAGTTCGATTCGATCTTCAAGAGGGGACCATAGTCCTCCCATCCCTCTCTACTTTCATTACTGTAAGCGTTTTTTAATGATATTGAAATCACGAGGTACTAGAAGTCTAACACGTCCTGTTTTGTTGGCCTTTGGCCATCCGTGAGTATTTAGACTGTTATCTGCCTACACGTGGCGTATTAACTCCATTTGAGCTCGTGCAATCCTGTCGACCCCGATTGACCTCCTGTTCCATAGTCATGTTGGGTGTGGTTCCCATACTTAGGACCTTAATCTGGTTCTCCACTCGATTTAAATGTTTTCTCAGGCTTATACCGAGAAACTGGCTAGATGAGACTACCTCCACATGTCTGAGTTAGGTCTATGCAGAATGAGTGCCCATGTTCTCACGTGCAAAGCTGCAACTTGTACGAAATTCATAAATTATTGAGATAACACTCTCTGCCTATTGCCTAGGTCTCTGACTCTGAATACTCTGTGGCTGAATATTGCAGCACTTTGGTGTCCACGGAGAAGCAGGACAGTGTGTCAGTAAAAATTCTTCTTCTTCTTCTTCTATCTGTTTCCAGGTGTACCAGGGGATTGTGCTAGTCCTTTCCTTTGGCGCGATGAACCCTGAAAAGGGTCTATACCTTCCATCGTACTTGCAGTTGGATATGGATTAGATCCATGGTTTGTTAGTTTTCATATTTGTTTTAATTCCAGATTGATGTTGCTGATTACAAACACAAACCAAGACTGTTATGTGAAATTAATATTGTCTACTTTGGACTTTTCAAAAGACAAATCTTCCAGGTAAAATTAAAATTCTTTTCTCGAGTCAACTTAGATCATTGTAGCTCGTTATTGACTGTTATGTGTAATAGTACACTCAACAACAGTAAAGTCTGAATAGTTCATTTTAGTGACCAGTATTTCCTTATTGTAATTTCTTATTAAAATGTGACACCAAATTACCTCTTTCATTTGTGAGATTAATTTAAAAAGCGATTTACTCTTTTTTTTAAAGGAACATTTTGAGAAAAGTATTTGAATCCAAGACGGTTTCCTGTAGAATGTACGCTACGAAAGCAATTCACGCCATGTTAAGAATAGGCGTGGGACACGACAGGTCGCTGACAACTTTTCTCGTCGGACTGGTTGTGGATCAGTTGTCTGATGCAGATCGAAATGTCGCGTCGATGGCTTTGCGCGCACTTCAAGAAGCATCGTACTGCAAAGTAAGTCGCTAACGTTTCGCCAACTTTGTTGGATGAATATCGCATTTGAACAGATTTCGTTCTGCTGATCTCCCTCAAGCGCTTTCAAAGGCAGACAGAAAGACTAGCCATTTTCTCGCAAATGGCGTTTTTGGATTCAGAAGCCCTTAATATGTGAAGATCTAAAAAAAAAAAATTCAGACGATTACTTCACTTCCCTTCATATTCCGCAGTGCTCAGGAAAGTAAAAATAAAAATTATGAGCTGATGTAACTCGGCTTTCTGAATGCCTCTCAAAACGCGACATTTACCCCGTTGATCATGCATGGCTCGAATTTTGAGTAACAGGTCGGCCCCAATTAATTAATCGCTCACATTTTATATCAGGAATACATCGACGCCATTGTGGATCAGCACCCATGTCTCATGAGGCACGGCGACAATGGTCTTCTCGTTCTCGTCCGCTGTTTGTCAACTGTAGATGGTTTCCAAAGACTCAATCAAGCAAATTTTGTGAAGTCTCAACTTGAAAAATGGGGCAAGAATTATAATTACAGGTAAGACATCGAGTATGCGTAACGTTTTCGAAAAATTGTTCCTGTTTCTCGTACTTGATTATTCCGTTATTTGCAGGTATGTTAATTTGGTTGAGAGCTTGCTGACCTCAGAAAATGAAGATAGCAAAGAAGTTTTTCTTCCACCTCATCTCTATCAACAGTTGGCATGTCACAAACTGGGCTTGCACATGATTCTCAGTGACAGCCACGTGCAGAGATTAGTTGAGGTAAACAATAACTAGAATAACCGAAATTACAATTAAGAACATTTACAGTTCTATAGAAAGTTCAAAATGTATTTAGAACGTCCAAAGATTTTGCATAATTTTCTATACTTTTCCTCATATTCTTCTGAGTTATTTTAAAATAAACAAAAGCTGTAAACTGCTTAGAGTAAGAATTTATGTCTACACATGAACCGCCTGTCCCCCATTTAATTCAGCGGAAGCCAAGATTAGCATGAAGAACCATATTTAGAGAATATCAATGAGTCCTGGTTCTGAGCTCAGAGTATTGAATTTAACTCGTAAATCTTTCAAGATTTACTAAAAAGAATTTTATAGACGACTTTCTTGCTCAAATGCTTGTAACGACGTAGTTTGTTACAAAGAACAAATGAGATTGATACAATGGAGGTGTAACCAACAAAATACTCAATTTTGATGTGAAGCCGACAAAATAGTTTAAAAACGACGTCTCTAACTGTCACATCTCAAGACTGAGTAGTTATCTCTTTGACACATCAGCGGCCCTCCAACAATTAAATCATTTTTTAACATAATAATAGTAATAATGTCTAAAAGCTCCGAACATTCATTCAATGAAAGACGAAATCGAGAGAGATTGATTATGTTTATTTATCCACCAGGGGAAATTAGGGCCATAAGGCTCTCTCTACCATTCCCCCTGGAATCAATATACAACATCCTCTTGTGCTACAAAATTACATTGCCCCTCTGTTTTACATACTTTTCCACTAAAGCGACAAATTTCTCTTCCCAAAGAAAGCTAAATCATACCAAAACACCGTTCATGCTAAAATAAATTACGCTCATACCAACACTTTCACGCCAACTGACACATAAACACTTACCTACTGCTATTTTAGAGGGGTGAGTACTTAGATATTCCTCCCCCTCTAAGCAGCCAACAAACTAAAACTAATTTACACACCAACCTCATTCATGCCAAAATAAATTACACTCATACCGACACATAAACACACAAATGCTGCTACTTTAGAGGAGCGAGTACTTGGATATTCCTCCTCCTTTCAGCAGCGCACTAACTACCTTAACTAACATGCACAAACACAACGAACAAATCATCTTACATCAACACATTATACACTGGGGATCGAGAAATTTGCCATTACATTCTTTTGAAATATACCGAACAACGTCACAATCAATCAATACCGTATATAGCATTTTCACGTCAAATTGGATGTTTTACACGTCAATTTGGTGGATGACAGAAATACATGATTTATTTCTAGGTAAGCAATAACAACAAATTAGAGAGTGAAACGTAACATTCAACAAGTAAGAATGAACATAATGAACGGAAAAGAATGAACAAAATTTTCAACGTAAGTCTTTCCCTGCAGCAGCGGCTGTCAGGTCTATCATCATTCTCATAACATATGTGCAGTCCAATGTGGTGATAGTTGCAACTCTTCGGGTTATCGTGTCACACAGGTCGTGGTTTGTTTGGGTCTCTTGCTGACAACTTGATTTTTGAAAATCAGTGCTCCGCTGGATTCAAGTTGCGTGAGTTGGGGTATTTCACGTTAAACCCCAATTCGATCATTTTACTGGTAACTTGTCCAGCTCGGAGAATCGCTGCGTTATCCATTATCAGGTACGTGATAGTTGGGTTCGCCACTTTTTCGTGCAGCTCTGCGATAAATTCCTTAAATGTCTCTCCATTGCAGTTGCTTCGTATTATCTTATAACGAAGAACACCTGCGAGTGTTTACGGCTAGGACCAGGGAAACATTTCTTCCTCTTACCGTAGGCACTGTGGAAACAGCACGTGTATTCCTTCTGGATCTCGCATGACTTCTTCGAAGGTGCAAATTAAAACCAGATTCATCAATGAATACCATATTTTCACGGTTTTCTGGCGCCCATGTTCTAAATTCCGCTGCGTAATTTTTTCTTCTCTTTTTCGTTTCTTCAGAATTCATTCGGTCCAGCTCTTTGTTAGCTAATTTCAAGGTTATTTTCAAAAGATGCAAACCTTTTGTCAACGGTACTCACGGCCAAGTCTATGTTTTTCTCGAAAAGAACACGTTTTATCTCCTTCAGAGTCCTGTCAGGATTTTCTTCCACTGCAGCCTCAATCGCTTCCAAAACCTCGGTGGTCTCTCATTTCTTTGTCGTCCGAACTCGTGTCACAAAAATAAAGCAAGTCGTAACTAACGGCGGCAATTAGAGACTTTAGAATGAGGCGAATCAACAGGCACCTTCAAAAGAATGGCATTTGGAAGGGACAGATGGAATGTCTTCGTCATGTTGTGTTGCACGGAGTAGGTATTTTCAGAATCACTGGGTGTTTCCGCCTTCTACGCGGGCTAGCGTTGCGGCGTTTAAAACTAATGTGAAACGAGCCATTTCCGTCAACCTCCAATTTTAAATGGAAAACCTCCACTTTGACGTGCTGTAATCCTCGGTAGTGTTCACTTTACTTTTGTTAACAATCTGGTTTTCTACAGAAATCTATTTTGGATAAGCGATATCTATACACAATAATTACACAAAAAACAAACACAATAAAGAACGTTCACCAATCATATCCCGCTAATAACTTGTCTCTGAAAATATTTCTAAACTGTTCAGTCTTCAGAGAAAAATCAAACAGGTTCACATTCTCATTATGGACCTTGATTGCCTGCCAGACGAATGATCTTTCATATGCTATTGTGCGATGGGCAGGTACCTTCAACACTCTTCCTGTATTGTGCGTGCTTCTATCCTGGACCGCCTGACATGTACACAAACTGCCTGAAAAGTCTGGTTTACGGAACTTCAAAATCTTGAAAGTGAGAACCGCAATGGCTAACTTCTTCCTCTCGGCAATCTTTAGCGATCTTAACTTCTTATAGGTTGGCCTTTCGTGCTCATCCCAGCGAAGTCTCATCACGAAACGCAGCGCCCCATTCTTCGCCTTCTGTAACTTGTTAATTTCCCCGCTTTTGGCGCACCTTCACGGGGAAGTCACCAGCCGTACGTCTGAGCTGGTAAATGGACCTGAAAACAGAGTTGCATACATGCATAACGTGAGCATCCCAGGAAAGCGTACTCTACACTCGCACTCCCAGGTTTTTTGCCACAGCTACAACCTCAAGATCCACTCCCCCCAGCACCAGCTTCGCCATTGTGCGCAGGTCAACCTTTGCCAGTTTACCTGCTGAGTTCCTCGAGGTCTCTATTCAAAGCCGCCATTGTCTCGGGGTTGTGGGGGGGGGGGGAGATGTCTATATTTATTTAGATTTAGAATGCGAGTCGTCCGCGAGGGAGTGCTTTCGAAGCCAATCAAGATCAAGGCTGATATTGCTGACTGTGTTTATCATCGTACTTAAGTTATGACTAAGTCGTTGTTAGCGTCGTGAGGACGTCCCTGGCAGAGTGAAAGCGCTGTAATTAAAAGACAATACGAATTAGATGCTTTGAGTTGAGTCTGTTTTTATAAGCAAAACCAAAGAAATGGTGGCAAATGAGCCACGTCAATACCCAGTAGTCTTGCTAAATGACACCATCGAGAGGGAAGTGGGAGTTGCAAAAATTCTCATAAAGAAAGCCAATGGAGCTTTGTGTAAGTTTATCCAGTTTGAAATAAGAGAAACTGCTTTCTCTGAGAAAATTGGAATCCTCTCTGCTTTAAGGAAGCAATGGGAAGGCCACAGAATGCATCACATGCCTGCACAGACCTTCATAAATCAATCCCTCCTTAGAATACAGCGAATTTGATGAGCAGATCGCATCGTGAATGTAGAATATAGAGAGCCACCACTCAAGTCTCCAACTACGTGGAAATCTATCTGGATTGGGCATACTTTTAGAAAACGAGATGGTGTCATTGAAAAAGATGCCTTATAACAGAGGCCCCTAAGGAGAGTGAAGAAGAGGTAGATCCAATGAGGCGTGATGCAGGATGACAGGCATCAACGAGGGTTCCACAACTTCCAATCTCTCTCTCACCAAATGCACGATAATTTCGGAGACAATAGCTCCAGTTACTCCTGACTTTTCTGTACAGGTTGCTTGAGCCCCATTATAGAAGCATAATCTTGAATAATGTGGAATAACGTTTTCTTTATCTTGACGTTTTCTAGGTAATACACCTCGGAAAATGCTCGACTGATGCAGAAATCCTTGAGGTGAAAGCAGCTTTGTACGCAATATCGGGAGTAGCAGCCGTGATGGATACCAATGTTATCAGTTCTATGATACGCATTGCGTCCGTATGTCAAGTTCACTCTGTTCAAGCTGTTGCTGTTATGGCCCTTTGCAACGTGTCCACTTCTGCTGAAGGGATCAATAAATTGAAAGGATTCGGTAAGCGTCGGTTCTAAATAATTATTGAGTTTCTAGCATATTTGGACATTAACACATTCAATACAGAGCATTGGACCCAGAACCTGGAAAACGGAATTTGCTTTTTTCGATTTTCTGTGAGGGGAAGGTGCGAGAAGAAAAAGTTCTGTTCCGATCCATAGAATGTTAACTATAACAATATCAATTAATAAATGACGCACATTCGAGTCATGCAGTTATTTTGGCAAGTAACAACGCGAATCTGCGTCATGCAGGATTTTTTTTTTCAAGTCTTTGTAAGCATAACACAGGACGGCCAAGTCATTTATTTGACAACATTTGATAAAGATAAATGCTTTATAACAGTAATTACGAAGAAAATTGAAAGAAATTACAAAGTTATACGTATGAACTACAAAGTTGAAGGAAAACCCCTGCAAATAATTACACAGCGGTTTATTATTCTCATGAATACCTCGATGGACAGCTCACACCTCCGAGACCCATCCCATTCGATTCAGAATCGAAAACTACCAGTAAACCATACGAAACATGACCTGACCACAGCGCAACGACGAAAACTATTTCAGGCGCCTGTAGGCAATTGGCATAGCGTTGCCAGTCGAGCTGGCGGGTGGTATTAATGTGACAGGAGAGAGGGAGTACAAACGATCAAACGATTACTTTAACTGCAGTAACTGTCCTGCGAGTTGTATCAATTAGTGGACTTTGGCTCACTATAATTACTGTAATTTCACTATACGCAGTTGTACACGTCTGATACGCATTCCATTCGACCCAGGATCGTACTCCGGGAATATCCACCACGTCGACTCCAATATCTAAATCGTATACCTTGAAAACAATACCAAACACGGCGTATTTGCGATAAAACTGCCAAAATTGCGTTTTTGTTAATTTTCTTCACCATTTTTCGCCCATAACAACCATTGGCTTCGTCCGATTGGATTGCCAAGAAGGCGGGCACAACTAGATACCAAATGGGATTTTCGTGCGAAAGAACGGATTTTTCAGACTACGTTAAAGGCACAAAACGGACGGCGGACGGACATTGCAGATTTGGAATCTGCATGTCTTGAAACGTAAAGTATCAAATTTTGAGGGGGAAAACATACGGTTATTATTCAGGATGAATAATAAACCAAAATTATTACAAAGTAAGACAAATATACGAGCAAGAATCAAATACGTCATTTAACAACTGATTTAGAACCGGAAGTATTAGTATGAATGGTACTCCCTGAAGCACTCTAGGCAGGTTGCTCAGTACAATCGAGGAAACAGTAAATTGTACTCCAGTAATATCCACCACGTCGACTTCCATATCCAAATCCATATAATGCTGTTCTCATTGTCCAAACACCAATCGTCCAGGAGAGCACGAATCTCTTTGTTTGTGAATACCTGTAACAAATGATGCAAGCAACATTACGTAAATGACGACAATGACGTGTAGGAAAAATAATCCGAAAGAAGAATAAGGTACGAAGTCAACCGTACCTTTCTAGATGATTCCATTTCTGGATGAAACAAAACAAACAAACTAATAAGGAAAAAACCCTGCAAATTATTACACAACGGTTTATCATTCGGATAAATAGCTTGACCTAGCATTAATGCTCTGAGACCCATCCCGTTTGATTCAGCATCGAAAAATATCAAACTGAAACCCAAAAAAAGGTCGAAAAGAACTGAATCGTAATAATAAAATAAACAAAAAAAACGAAAGTATCTAGAAAAATAAGCGAATAATGAAAAGTTCAATCGAAGGTAACAGATATTTTGCTAACGGAAATAGTTGAGACGGAGCGAAACAGTCATTCGTGGAGGGGAAGACGAGAACAAGGCAATCGGACGATAAAGAGACAAATCGTAGTGCCAAAGGTTATATACGAAACACAAGCGCTTCCTAGAGGATGCAAAAAAAAAACCGGCGCCCATAAACGTTGCGAGTCGAGTCAAAAGGGGAGGCGCGTGGGCAGCGTTGCCAGTCCAGACGAAACATTGACTTCCGCTGTAGTTCCTGTGTTGTACTGCGTTTCGTTAATTTTTTTAACCGTTTTTTGCCCATAACAATCATGGGCTTCGTCCGATCGGATTGCCGAGATGGCGGGCACAACTAGATACAAAATGGGATTTTTGTGCGAAAGAACGAATTTTTTGGACCACGTTAAAGGCACAAAACGGCCCGGACAGGGGATGGCGGACGAACATTGCAAATTTGGAATCCCCATGTCTTGAAACATAAAGTATCAAATTTTGAGGGGGGGTTGTAAACAATTTTTCGTGACCGAAAACCTAGGGTTATTATTCAGAATGAATAATAAACCAAAACACCGCACACAACCGTGGAATACTCGTTCAGAACGCTTGAGGGAGGTTTGGCAGCAGATTGACATTCAGGTAACAATAACTCAAAAACGAACTTTGCCCTTTGAAAGCTACCCATCCTAGGAAGATGTTTTGAATGCTGTGAGACTCTCAGGCCACCCGTCAGTTTTCAGTGTCATGTTTAGTAGAGAGAGAATGATGGCTTGAATGTGCGTCATTCTGTTGTTTTGGCGAGGGCGCGAAATCGCGTCATGCTGTATTGAATGTGTTAACACGTTTATCTTACAATATTTACCACTAACAACCAGTAAGACAGACATTCGGTTGTGGGAGGGGGGGGCAGAAGCAGTGTGGATGGTTCGACTAAGTAGACGTTAGGATTTTAAACGTCGTTGGGGAAAACAACTGAAAGGCTGTTGCTACCAAGAAAGACTAGGAAAGTTTAAGGAGCGTCAATGATTTCCTGGTCATTATTGTCTTATCCTGAGAAATGGGTAAATAGTGGATCATCAACTGTACGCTACACTCCTGATACTTTCCTTAGTGGGATGGAAAATTATGTGATCAAATGAAAATGAAACATAATTTTTTTCAGAGCTTTACATTTCCAAGGCTTCTGAGTTCGACAACGGCATTTGAGAAATGGAGTTATCATTGCGACCCAAACGCCTAATATTGTTGATCTTTACAACGTCTCTTACAGTTTTGAAAAATTGTTTGTTGTATGGGCAGTTCAAGATAACATGGCAGCTACAACATTTTCATTCGTGTGCACATGACGAAAGCAACACAACAAATTATCCGAACTTTCGACAAAAATCAATTTTTGTGCAGTTTTTGCTTCATGAATCCCTCTCATGCGAAGTTAGCATTCTCACAATAATCATGCAGGTATTTCAATGTACTCTCGATACAACGAAAGTTTAAGGGCCGTTTTCACCAACTGCATTGATGCCGTTTAGAGTCGATTAACAGCACTTAACCCGCTCCCGCCACAAAAACGGTCTTCACTCTGATCAAACCTTAACCCCAAAAAATTGGGCGGTTTGGCCCAGTTAGCTCTTATCTTCCTTTATCATGTTCTGATATTTGTCCGCCATTACCATGCTCTGCCGAGTATTCGCTTCTATTATTGTGAATAATTTACGTATATTTTGAAATAATGATAATAAACAAAGATACGGTTTACTAGTGCGCAGTTATTTCAGTTGCTATTCCACTAAGATGATAATATAATATGTTGGGTTATCGTCATCTCACCCAGCGCCTCAAATGGTTATGAGCGGGGTCTGACGATTTGTAGAAGTATGAATTTAAATTCTAAAGTTAACGTACCTGTTAGGTGAGTCCGTCTCCTCTGGCTTGTGAGTTACTGTGGGCAAGCGCTTTCGATGTAAAGACATCATCGTCTGGCCGTTAAGTCAGTACTCACTTAACGGCCAGACGATGATGTCTTTACATCGAAAGCGCTTGCCCACAGTAACTCACAAGCCAGAGGAGATGGACTCACCTAACAGGTACGTTAACTTTAGTAATTTGCCTACTGGCGGATATAACCCAATTTCTTTAATTTAAATTCTGTTGCGAACAGAAGTATTACAATCGACAAGTTGTTGTTCGCATAGAATGTGTGCTGAGCACTTTCTGAAAAACAACTAGACGTCATATCACTGGGTTAGAAAATCCAAACGCAAATGGCTTACCTGGGTGGATTTAGTAGCAGATAAGTAGGAAATATTAAATAATACCACGCTTTTACACAAACATTAGTATATTAAACAACTTTCATTAAACACGACAATTCTCCCTTCCTCATTAAAGTTCCTTGCTTGTAAAAGTTGTATCCTCATAATTTGGGTTTTTATTATTTCTTGCTCAGTTCTCATTTTCTTGTACCCCTTCCGATTTTTCCTACACGCACAAAGCATTCTCCAGGACTAATTTGGCTTTTTCCTGCAGCTCTTGTAGTTGTAGTACGCGTATTTTCACTTTATGCTCCTCACCAGTTTCAGCTTCGGCAGAGGTTAATGCGGCCACTTTCTTGTCTTACAATAATTAGAAACGATAATTTGGTCAAATCCGGGTTTTTGAACATTGGGCATCCACGGGATACACGGTTACGCGGTCGTTAACGTTTACATGACACTTGTTTATGGGACGGGATGTCAAACAGATGTCCAATTTCCTTACTTTACTGTAACCTCATTACTTTACTGCCTTCTCGATGTGGCTTAATCGCAGCGTAATCACGTCTATGCTAACTGCATACCACAGTGATCTTGGCTAGCGTGGTGGGCGTGAAAATGGCTAGCCGTGATCAGTTGGATCACGTTTAGTGCTGTTTTGGTGAAAACGGCCCTAACTAGAGTCGTAAGATGATTTGGAGCAACGTATTAAATTCCGGGATTCAAAATTACTAAAGTTAACGTACCTGTTAGGTGAGTCCGTCTCCTCTGGCTTGTGAGTTACGAGGAGACGGACTCACCTAACAGGTACGTTAACTTTAGTAATTTGCCTACTGGCGGATATAACCCAATTTCTTTAATTCAAAATTACTTTCGTGCCATTGAATAAATTGCCTTCGTGGTGTTTACTTTATACATCCAGAACACTAAGCACGAATCACGTCGACAGCTCCATCAATCACTTAAACGATACTTACGCTAAATTTTAGAACGTCAATCACCACCAATTTCTTCCTGTATACCTGGCAAGTTGCACCAGGCTAACACAAACTGAGTCAGTCGGTTGCTAGAGTCGTAAAATAGTGTGTGGGGTTGAGGAAAGTTGTGTGACTCTTATTTCAATTTCTCTGTTTTCACAATCTGGACGTATAAATGGATTTCTACTTTTTTTAACTTCATTTCTTTGTGTGCTTAGACTGGTTCGCTGTGAAGCACAACAGACACGAAAGGTGGCCGACGATCATCCCGCAAAACGACGCGGAGGACATCATTCCGATGGATCGTGATGCCAGTTCTCTGGAGGTAAGTTGCGAAACTTCACTTGAGGCTCATCGCTATGATATATGTGGCAAACTAATATATAGGGTGAGTCACTCCACGCGTGACAACACAATCTACTTCCAAAATAGAACGAAACCCCCAATCAAATCTTATCCGATTTTCCTTCATTGAGAGGGTAAAGCACAATTTGTGTTTTAAATAAAGCGGTCGTACGACCAAAACTATTGCTGTGAAACACATCTTACAAAAGCTCTTCGAATTTCCTATGATATGTGTTCGAAACTTTGGCTCAGTGTTCATTTCTAGTTGGGCAGCCGAACAGTCCAAAATTCAGAACGTGCTCAGAGCAATTTTCCGATTCAGAGCGCGCGAAAGGATTTTATTCCATCGAAACCCCAACCCGTTAATTTGCATTTTTCGAGCTACGAGAATTTCAGGTTCAACCCCAAGCTCTCACCAGTTTGTGGTCAGCCGCTCGTCTTTCAGTGTTTTTTAGATCTTCTTCGGATGTAACACGTTTTCAACCCAGACTTGGTGGTTCTGGCACTATTTTTTGAAAGGGGAAAACGGAGTGAGCGAAATGTTATGGAGGGCAGAGAAGGGCCTTTTTTTCGGGAGTCGGGTCTCAAAATATTCAAATTAATGGGTGCTAGACTGAGTCGGGGCGTGTAAAAAAGATGCACCAATTAACCCAGTCTAGGAAATTGCTTTATGTGCGTGCGATAATAACAAGAAGAGAGAGAGAGAAGAAACAAAAAAATGACCTAAATACTTGGAAAAGGAACAAAAAAAATTAATTGCTAGATGATAAATTATAAAATAAAGTTAACTTCTACGCTATGGAAATAAAATCGCCTGACCGTTTTCATCTGTAGCACACGCGATCACAGTCCTCGTGGGGGTTTGAGGAGGATGAGAACAGCGTTTGAAGATGAAGCGATGGTAGACAATGGAGAAGTTATACATTGGCGACTGCGATGTAGAAAAACTGGAGACAGTTTTTGAACAGGGTGGAATTCTGACGATCCTATGTCCCTATTTATATCGAGAATATAAAAAATGCTGGAACTTGAGCTATTGCGGTCCAGGTCGTTAGCTGATCGCAAGACCGGTTGCTGTAAGAGCCGCCCCTCCTCGGGGCCCAGGGGGCGTTGGTAGAGATGCAATCGCCTGCAGTCCGTCACAGGTTGATTCTGGGGCCTTTTCAGACGTGAAGAGCTTGATGAGTCACGGTTGATCACCAATGAAATAAATAATAAAACCAAAAGATGAAAAGACCTCAGCGTTATCGCTTCTGTGAAACGAGCCTAAGGCTCCTACTGAGTTGCCTAAACAATGTGGTTTCGTCTTTCGGTAGAATAAGTCTGACTTCGTTGAATTGAATGTCCAATTTCAGGAGGAGCACGTTCACGCGACTCCCCGTGGCTAAGAAGAATGAAGAAAAAAACGAAATTTCGACGCGATAAGAGGCTCTGTCGTAAATGTCGAGAGGCAACTGTTCCCTGCATTTAAATACGATGTGCACATGTATATTACGCAGAAGGGTGTTAATAGCTAACGACATGTCAAGTGTTATAAACATTTTCATGCCAGACGCAAATTCTGCTCAAATTTGTTGGGTGACTCGTGTGATGAGATCAGCCTGTAAACCACTTGATGAGTTAGTGCATGGAACAGGTCCGAGGAACATTAGTAACATATAAAACATACATAACCAATTATATATAAAACTGGAATATGTAAATGTATTTTACAAAATTGAAATTAATTAACAACGTGTTTGCATAGAATGATAAAAGTCCTTTGTTTGACTTACCGGAGGAGGAGGAAGATGGAGAAGAGAGTTTCTGGGCTTTGCCTGGTGAGTATTTTTGTACGATAAATATTTGTTAGTTAGGCGTCAATTTGGTTTTGGATTAATTACCGAGTGCCAACGATTTGAGCCCAACTTGGCATCTCCAGCTCATGATTTCTCAGTCGAGGTTCTTATATTAAGCTCCATGGGGCTGTAGTAATCTGCAGTTCACCATAGTCTTTACGAGGGCTGGTTGCACCAACTCTTGTTAAAATGTAACGGCTAAAAGTGACTTCACAGGCTGTAAGAGAATTTGCCATTGCACTGCATTATGTATCATTCTGTGGGCATGGAGGACATGAGTCGCGATGCTTCTAGGCAGCCTGTAAATCGTCACAGCTTCCATAAGTGGTTCGTGTAGCTGTTAAAAAGTGTAATTACACGTTAGTTTTAGGTAAGGGGACATGGGTTTTCGTCCATTTGCCTTGTAACGAGTGTTAGAACCTATTCCCGTCGTTTAGAAAGAAAGAGGTTTTGACTTTGGAGGACCATACTGCCATTCGCTTGGCTGTGACCCTCACCATCTATCAGTGTCCTCACTGATTCAGTCCTATTAACAATGAATCATACGCGTTTACTTACGCTCAAGCGTGTACAGAAATATCTGGTGCGTTGAAACACACAACTTTCCTTAGCTCTACGTCAATTCACTTTGTACAAGGCTTTTTCTACTTACTCAATTCATTTATCATTCAGTTCATTTGACCTACCTTGGTCAAACAACACTTCACAGCAGCAGAAACCGGGAGCGCTTACAGCTCCGGAATTTATTGTGCTGTTCCTACGCATTCCCTGACCATTATTGAACGATTGGTACACGGAGAATTGATGAGACTGTAAACATAATTTTTTTGAAGAGGATAGTAATAACTTTTGCAGAGTTATCGGTCAAAAACTTTTAAAACTACGAGGCATATCCACAAAGTAAGTGTACTCGATTTTTTTAGGGATCAAAAAAATTTATTAAAACAAAAAAAAACGTGCTTACCTAGGTATACATTTAAGCTATTTTTCTACGTAGTCGCCATTTCTCTCGATGCAGGTAGTTAGGCGGGGGATTAATTTTTTTATGCCTGCCTCGTAGAAATCTGCCGCCACCTCCTTCGTCCTCCTCGTCGGTTGAAAATTTGTTTCCACCCATGTGCGTCTTTAGAGAAGTGAAAAGATGATAGTCTGAAGGCGCCAGGTCGGGGGAATAAGGGGGGTGGTCTAAAACATCCCATCCAAAAGAGTCCAACAGTTCCTTCGTGAAGTTGGCCGTGTGAGGTCGGGCATTGTCATGGAGCAAGCAAACGCCCTTCGTCAAAAGACCCCTCCTTCGATTTTGAATGGCTCTTCTCAATTTTTTCAGGGTCTCACAATACCTTGCCGCGTTTATAGTCTCCCCCTGAGGCAAATGATCGATCAGTATGATGCCTTTGTGGTCCCAAAACACTGATGCCATGATTTTTTCCCAGAAATTGTGGTTTTGAACTTTTTGGCTGAGGGTGAAGTGGTGTGACGCCACTGTTCGGACTGTCTCTTGGTTTCTGGAGTATAGTGTGCAACCCAAGTCTCATCTCCAGTAACAATACACTTGAGGAAATCATCACCCTCCAGTTCATACCGTTCCAAAATCTCTTTAGAGGTCTGCACCTGATTCAACTTGTGTTGTTCAGTCAGTTGTTTTGGGACCCATGTTGCACACAGTTTATGTAATCCGAGGGTTTCTGTTATTGTTTCGTGCAGCAAAGATCTGGATATTTCAGGAAACTTCGTAGAAATTTCGTCCAGAGTCAATCTGCGATCGTCACGGACCGCATTCTCAATCTTTTCCACAAGTTTGTCAGTCACAATCGACGGTCTCCCACTCCTCAATTCGTCATGCACATTCGTACGACCGTTCTTAAACTTCCTACACCACTTGTACACACTCGTACGATTCATGTGTCCTTCACCATAAATTGCCTTTACCTCATTAAAAATTTCAATCGGGGATTTCTCCTTAACAACGAGGTACCGGATGACTGCGCGGATTTCGCACTTGGCGGCAGAGTCGATCGACATCTTTCACGAGAAATGCTCCTGAGACCACAGTTTTCAACGTTTCAACGTACTGACCTCATTTTGGTCTTGTTTCGGAGGGGAGGAGTCACGCTACACGACAGTGTGCCCAACATAGCAAAAAAAAATCCCTACGGCCTACGGGAGCGTCAGTACACTTACTTTGTGTATATGCCTCGTAGTAGTTAGCGAAACGGCGGTAGTTGAAATTCCGGAATTTCTGGAGTGACCCCGTTATATCTTATGAGCGTTTTCAAACGCTTACCTTATAGGTATTGGATTGGACTACTGCACCAATTTTTTTAAACATTCTAGTAACATTTCAGCGGAGTTTATGAGGAAAAAACCACGCTAAATTTTCCTCAACAATTTTGATAATTTACTGTGCTGCTTTCGTCATTTTCTCACAAATGGGAATTTTATGACGTAGTCGTCTTATTACGAGCTATCAATATAAAAAATTTAATCAAAATCGTTAGAGCAGTTTTTGAGAAAAAAAAGATTTGGTGTTTCGATCACTATGATAACTATTGTTAACTTTCGGTAGATTTTGCTCATACCCTTATTTTGCGTCCCATGGTAATCTGCGGGCTAGATATCCAGTTTGAGCTGATTTGGTACAGTCGTTTTCTCTAAAAATCGTTCACAGACACACATACGCACAGACCAATTTCCCAAATAGTGTTTTTCGGACTCAGGGTCTGAAACATAAAGATCTGATGAAAACTCAAAAAAAAAATTTCAGCCGATTAAATAACTTTCCTTTCTACTTTGTAGAGCCAAGGAAAGTAAAAAAGATTGGTATCGGCTAGTGTTTAGCTGCATTAAATCGCTCAGCTTGGGTCTGTAGTGAACCAGACGAAAGTTTCTGGCTAAATTGTTCCTCTGGTTTGTCTCGTTATCTCTTCGCAGGGACATAATGAGATATGGGCAGAGAGGAGGGACATTTGTGGAACTGTTTTTGGGAATTTAATAGAAAAGCAGTCTGGATTTGTGTACGAAGACAAGTGAATAGGACCGCTGCCAGGAGAACTGTCCTCCCTCCTGATCGTTTCCTTGTGCCCTATTGGAGTTAGTTCCTGAAGTCATAACTATAACACGACGTTTCAATAGCTTTTCTCTGTCAATAAATAGGTTGGACGTAAAACAATTAATCTGCAGTTGCCTTAATCCTACGAGGCTCATACAGAAAGTAAGAGTACTGAGGCCTGTACATGCAGGAAACATTTTTGTTTCCAATGTTCGTCACACTGCGTGATGTGGAAGGTTCTCCTGAACATAACGAGCACTGAATGACCTCGGTAGAATCCAAACTGCCTTTGCGGTGGCCGTTTGTGTGAAACAAATCGATAAACAATCTCGGCACGTGTGAAGTGCCCTCTACCATCCAAGTCCTTGTCGCAGTGTGACAGACGTTTTTTCACGGATCAAAGGGATTTATGGCGAAGGTGTCACGAACAGAACGAACGTTTCCAAGTGGTGTGAGTTCAGTGAAGGAAGAACGAGTGTTCACGACAATCGGAGGAGTGGAAGGCCTTCGATTTTCACTGATGAATCGGTGAAACGAATCGAGGACACTGTTCGTGAAGACTGCCAATTGACAGTGGATGAACTTGCTGCTACGTTTTCTCTCTTGTGTGCAAGGGGGGTGTCAAAACAATTGACACAACAGCGCAAAGTGAATAGGGTCGCCTGCTTTGCGAGTTCATTGAGCGATTTTAATTGGAAGGTGAGGATTTCCTCAGCTCCACTGTGACTGGATATGAGACCTGGGTGGCTCATTACACTCCAGAGTCGAAAAGACAATCATCTCAGTGGCGACGCACGTCTGCAAAAAATTCAAAAGCTCCATAAAATCATGTCCACCATGTTTTGGGACCAAAAAAGAATGATTCTTGTCGATTCCCTGTGGGGGAGCGGGCTAATGCAGTTCGATGCTGCGAAACCCTTTGGAAGTTCAAGAGAGAAATCCAAAACAAGCGTTGTGTGCTTGTTGCAGGACAACTCCTGCCCGCACACAGCCAACTTCACCAAAGAGCTGTTGGATTCATTCGTTTGGGCCATTGTGAACCACCCTTCGTATTCCCCTGATTTGGCTCCTTCCGATTTTCATCTTTTCACCTCCCTGAAGACTCACACGCTTTTCAACCGACGAGGAAGTGAAGAAAGAGGTCCTGAACTGACAGAAAGTGTCGGCAGGAGAATTCTTTGAAGAGGGTATCGAAAAGCTTGTGCCGAGGATCAAAACTTGCATAGAACGGGAAGGCGATTATGTAGAAAAATAAGTGAGATGTTAAAACCCTGTAATTTTTTTTTAAATATAGAAAAATCTGGTACCGTTTCTGGATGTACCTCGTATTTGGCACCCCAAGCTTCATTAATTTAAGTCCATTCGTCCAGTTCGAACGCTCACGGTAATTTACTTTCTTGAATTGCACCATGCAGTTCAGATTTTAATTTCGATTAAATTTCCAGGTGGATGCACTCAAAGAGTGCGCGACCAAAGGTCTGCGACTTTGCCACATTCCTCGGGAGGCACTTCTTTTTACCACAACCGAAGCTACAGCGACAGTAAGACTGAGCAGAGTGACACGCCTGATTATGTTGGGTATGTTTTGCCTTTGTTATTACAGTTTTCCGATCAATTCCTAATCGCTTCATTGCTAATTGTATTGTTTTTGTTGACGGTGTTTAGGGAGCACGTAGCGCAGCTGAGGTACGAAGGCGGGAGGAAAAGTAGGTCGAATAGTTACACAGACAGTAGCACGAGTGGCGAGTCAACGTACGGAACCCGGCTGTACACTGGAAGGTAAGTTGAGCACGCCTTAATTTTTAAGGGTGAGGTACGTTTTTATGGAAGGCTGGTTGGTAAGATTACGTCCCCTTTCCTACTTTCTCTCACTCTGGAAATTCCCACACATTGTGATCCAGCTTTCATTGCACAAAAAGCCTTCAATTATACTATGTATAATAATTTCCAGCACTTTGTACCAAGTAATTCCAAAACAGTATACACAAACCTTCTCAAAAAAAAAAATCTTATTCACAGTCTCATAAGTCACTTGTGCACTGATTATTCAATAATGATCGTGGCACAAGCAGGAACAACTCAATAAATACTTGAACCTTGAGCTACACACTACGAAGTTCTTATAAACTGAATGACAAACATTTTTTATTAGGGCATAAATATCTCTGAACCTTCTCTGTCTCTGAACGATCCACCTGGGGCTGAGGATCGTCACGCGATTCGTCGCACTCGGGTTATTTTTAATAAAACACGTCGTATCTTCGATCGTGAAGTTACGAAAAATCCAAACACAACGTTCAAAAGCTCGCTACATTTTCTTCAAGTTGTGTTCTGAACTTGGGTTCAATATTTTTAGAAAGGACGCAGATTTTATTTTGAAAAGTAAGACGGTCGATTTATTTTGTTTTTAAAATGGTGGCGACCATTAGCAATACATTGTCTAAGCCCGTTAAAGCATATTGGCAGCAGTCGCTCGCAAATTGAGGCGTTCCTGAAGCTTTTCTGCTTCTGCCTGAATTCCATCGCGTAAGACGGTTTCATTAGATACCTCAAAGTTAGTCAATCAAAGCAACAGGCTAGACTAGGCATTGACAACAGCGAGTCATAGTAAACTAAATGTTCACTTTGTTACTATTTGAGGAGTCAGGGGGAAAAATAATCATAGTCCACTTTCGGTGAAAATTGAGATTTTGCTGCTATCTAGTGGCGTCTACAGTTAACTTTCAGATGGTAACTTGTAAAATAGGAAAAACATTCGTAGTCCTGTAATATTAGAGGCAACAGAAAGGGAAGAACCATCATGGTCCACGCGCTTTGGGAGAAAAACAGTCAGAGTCCGATGACAGGGGATTTAAACTCCCTCCTTTACCAGATTGGCGTCGTTCTGTGGAGCGTTTCCTTAATTCACACATTCCCAGCTCACCACTGTTTTGTTCCTCGCTTGCGTGTTTACGTTGTTTTTCGATTTGTAAGGTACCTACTCAATTTGCGCATCAATCGAAAGTGGTAGTGATTTGAGTGAGATCGAAGAAGGGACTGCCGAGAAAACTGCCAAGAAGAGAAAGACATCAAGCCGCATTTGTGATGTTATGAAGATTCTGAGGGCCAGCACTCATGAGGAAGGGTTAGATTGTAAGTGCCACCGACTTCGTTGCTTTGAGAACGTCAATGAAGCCGAAAGACGACGTATATTGAAAGAATTCAATGAAGTTGCCAACTACGACAATCAAAATCGTTATCTAGGTGGTCTGATTACTGTTCTCCTGGTTATGCGTCGACGAAATAGGTTAAACAGCTGGACTCCTAACCCAGTTCAGTGTTCCAAAGAAAAGCCAAGGGATACCCCCAAAGCAAAAAGAAAAGACGTCCCACCACAACTCCAACAGAGTGAGTCATAATACTCATCCGGGGATATTGCACCCCCGACAACTTCCGACCAAAGCCGCCAAATTGTGGGATCTCCTTAACTTAACAAGATTCCTTGAGAACCCAGACTCTAGACGATTCTACGCAGAACTAAAACCCACTGAAGAAGATAGAAGTTCGGACGAAGAAGTTTATCCAAATGCGGATGACTAAACAAACTGGGGAACAACATTCAGCGTCCACGATGTACAGGACAATTTATTTCATTTTGTTTTGGAAATTAATTTTTTTTCCTTCTATTGATTATAGAAGACTATAGATTATTGATTATATCTTACAAGATGTTTTTCCGTTAATAAACAAAATTGAAAATTTATATGTTTAAGTTGATCCGAGTTATTCAATTCCAAACTTCAAATTTTGCTTTTCTCGAAAAGCTGTTTTGAGGACTATGATTGTTTTTCCCCCTGGCTCCTCATTTTACATTGATCGTGGTATCATCCTGCGACCATTCTTTGCTCGCCAACATCCCATTTTTCCAGTTAACAATTTATTTTTATGGCGTCCTGTGTCGTAACAAAACAAGTGCACGTTTTTCAACCTTATTAAATGAATAGCATTTGGGGTCCTTTCCAGCTTCGTCGGATACCCTCGAAATTCGTCTGTCTTAGTAATTTGCCAGAACTTCGGATGAAAAAGAGGCACAAAAGATGAATTCTGCTGACTAATTTCAACTTTTCTTTTTACTTGCAGTGAACGATTTCATACTCTAAGTCCAATACCAAGCACGAGCTCCATTGGAACCTGTCATGTCAGCATTCGTCGGAATAATAGTTTGTCTCTTACAAATAAAAGTAAGTGAAATCAATATATTTTTGAATGGGTCAATTAGGGGCCTAAGTCTCTACCTAACACAGTGCCACAGCCATTTCTGTCAAAGTGGGGAGTGAGGTAAGTGTGTCCACCTCAGAAATCTCTCCTGGTCCGCAATCTACTTACCCAATATTAAAATTGACTTGCCTTAAGTACACAAAGTATGAATTCAGTTGTTTCTGATAGCAAGTCTACTATGTCCATTCCTCTCAGAAATGCTGTCAGTGATTCAAATTTCCGCTACCCCAAAGGGAAATGACGAAAATGTACCAAAAACTAGGGTTTTTCGCATTTTTCTCGAAAACGGCTCTAACGATTTTGATTAAACTTTCAAATTATATTTTGCTGATCAATACCTAACTTTTGTTCTCCATACCTATCTCCATTAAAATACGGTGAACGGAGATATAGGCCTATGAAGCAAAAATAGGGTTTTTACGCTTTTTGGTAAAACGGCTTCTACGATTATCACCAAACTTTCAAGATGTTCTCGAATAGTTAATGCCTACATATTGTTCTCAATAAATGTTCCTCTGAAAGTCCATTGAGCAGAGATAAAAATTAAAATGTGTCGAAAATAACGTTTTTTTCGAACATTTCCGTAAATTCTGGGGTAACTGCTTCACCAAATTTGATCAATCGTTCTGGGTGTCTTTTAGTCACCCATACTCACATTTCGTTCTGTATAATTATTTCTGTATATATCTGTTGAACGGAGGTATAAGCCAAGTTAACTCAGAGAAGAAGATTTGTCGAATATTAATTTATCGGTATTCCAATTTTCTCAAAAACGGCTCTAAGGATTTCGATCAAACTTACGGAGTACTCTCAGCTAACTAGTCCCTACATTTTGTTCTCGAGAAATGTTCCTGTAGAAATGCGTTGAACGAAGATATAGCGCCCACATATGTAGCTGGTGTTGCTTCGCACCGCTCGTTTTTGGAAGGGGAACGGCGCAGTGAAATCAAAGAGCTTGAAAATCCACGATCAGGCCGCCGATTGAAAGTCATCTCAAAAGACTCTGTGGGTCATATCTTCCATGAAATGTCGAGCATGAAAAGCATTGTGTACAACGGATGCTGCGCTTCTCACTTCAGACAATCCAAAGGTGATTCATGACCAATAACGAAACCCGCCACAGACCCAGGAACAGTCAAAACAGTGAACTTCGCCCGACGAACGTGCTTCGAAGAAAGGGAAGTCTAATGAACACAAAAGACGACGTATGCCGAATTATTAGAACGATTCCCCTCTGAATTGCAGACAAAAGAACAAAAAAGTGCACTTACTTTTCCACTCTCGCTCTGGCCAAATTGGGCTACAATCTGCTGCCTCATCCACTGTATTCTCCAGATATGGCTCCATCTTCCTTCTTTCCCGCTTTTTGTTTCCTAACTTTGAAAAGTCAGCAATTTCAGTCAAATGAGAAGTCTACTTTGCAGGCCTCGAGAAAACGTATTTTTCAGGCGTGTTGAAGAAGTAGGAGCATTGTTGAGTCAAGTGTATCGACCTAGAAGGAGACTATATTGAAAAATAATTCTCCACTTTTTCAAAATTGTTGTTTTTGTTTTGTAGGGCAAGTGCGTATCAGCACCCTCGTATGTACGTACCTAGGCGCTAAAGGGTTAATGCTATCATTGATCATTAGTTAATTGTTGTAACTAAAACAACAATTCTTGCTAAAGTTAACGTACCTGTTAGGTAAGCCCGTCTCCTTTGGCTGGTGAGATAGAGGACTCACCTAACAGGTACGTTAACTTTAGTCATTTACCTACTGGCGGAACTAACCCAATTATTTTAATACGTAACAATTCTTGCTTACAGCTGCCGAGGTTTTACGTGATAGCCGACGAACTGTTCTTAAAGAGCTAGAGGAAACCAATTCGTTCCCATTCGACTTTCTAATGAAAGTAAGAAGAAAAAACAGCTTGAGTGAAAGCTCAGCTACGAGGTACGTTTTACTTATTTAATGTATTTCGAGCGTTATTAGTGCCTTCCTAAATATGAAATAAAACGGATAAAAATATATAACGATTGTCTATTTCCACTAAATTAGAGTTACAGTATCAGATCGATTTCGACGGTCAAGTCATCATCAGTAACAAAAAAGCAACTGACAATACATGGCATTACTGCGGAAGGGTGGCTACATTTTATTTTTACGTATCTGGCGATAACCTGCTTACGTAAGCATTCAGTGGTGAACCAGATGTTCCTCTCAGCTTCAAAAATGCGCCTTTTCAGTTTTACGAACCAACTCGCGATCTCTGCACGACTTGCAGAACTGATACGAACTAGGTCACTCGCGATGAAGTTTTGGAAACCCATTTCATGAAATAAAATTAGATTTACTAAAAAAAGTAAATATCACTTTATTGATAGTGTAAGAAGTTATACTTTGGAATTTATTTTTGTTAATAAATGACAATGGGATAATAATAATACGTTGCGTTTTTACTTTCCTTGCTCTACGAAGTAGAAAGGAAAGTTATGTAATCGGCTGAAAAAAAAATTTTGAGTTTTCTTCAGATCTTTACGTTTCAGACCCCCCTGAGTCCGAAAAACACTATTTGGGAAAATGGTCTGTGTGTGTGTATGTGTGTCTGTGAACGATTTTTAGAGAAAACCATCGTACCAAATCAGCTCAAACTTCATATCTCGCCCGTAGGTCACCATGGGACGCCAAAATAAGGGTTTGAACAAAATCCACCGAAAGTTAACTATAGTTATCGTAGTGATCAAAACTCCAAATATTTTTTTTCTCAAAAACGGCTCTAACGATTTTGATTAAATGTTTTACATTGATAGCTCTCAATGAGGCAATTATACCATAAAATTCGCATTCGTGGGAAAATGACGAGAGCAGCACAATAAATTACCAAAATTTTCGACGAAATCGATTTTAGCGCAGTTTTTAGAGAAAACCACCGTACCAAATCAGCTGAAACTTGATGTCTAGCCTACAGGTTACCATGGGACGCAATAATGAGGGTATGGGCAAAATCCACCGAAAGTTAACTATAGTCATCATAGTGATCAAAACACCAAATTTTTTTCTCAAAAACGGCTCTAACGATTTTAATTACATTTTTTATATAGATAGCTCTCAATAAGTCAATGATACTATAAAATTCTCATTCGTGGGAAAATGACGAGAGCAGCACAATAAATTATCAAATTTTTCGACCAAAAGCGTTTTTCGCGCAGTTTTTTTTTCCTTATAAACTCCGCTGGAATTCTTGTAGAATGTAAAAAAAAAATTGGTATTGTACCAATCGTGTATTGTGTGGTTGGTAGTCCATTCCAATACCTAAAGATTGAGTGTTTAAAAACGCTCATGAGATACATGGGACTCACTCCAGAAATTCCTGAATTTCAACTACTGCCGTTTCGCTTACTACCAGTTCTAACAGTTATTTTCCAATAACTGTGCAAAAGCGACTATCCTTTTTTTTTAAATCGTGTTTACAGCCTCATTAATTATCTGTGTACCAATTGCTCTATAATGGTCCTGCAATGAGTACGAGCAGCACAATAAATTCCGGAACTGTAAGCGCTACCGCTTCCTGCTGCCGTAAAGCGTTGTTTGACCAAGTTCAAATTAACTGAGTGATAAATGAATTGATTGAATAGAATTAGCCATGTACAAAGTGAATTGTTGTAGAGCTAAGGAAAGTTGTGTGTTGCAACGCACCAGATATTTGTTACTGATGATGACTTGACCGTCGAAATCGATCTAATACTGTAACTCAAATTTAGTGGAAATAGACGACCGTTATATATTTTTATCCGTTTTATTTCATGAAATGGGTTTCCACAACTTCATCGCGAGTGATCTAGTTCGTACCTTACTAAATATGTAACTGGCGATAATGTTTCTCTATTTGTTACCGTTCGTAGCTCTCCACATTCAACCAATAGTTATTACTTATTTTAGCTCTATGAAATATTTAGGAAAGTTATGCAATTAGCTGAACTTTAAGCGCGGAACGTGCATTAACCTTGACGCAATTGACAGAATATGTTGTCCAACATAATTGCAGGGTGAAGAGGGAATGTAGGATGTAGGCACCCAAAGGGTGCATGGGAGGGCGTTACGTTATCCAAATTAGCAGTGTGATACGTGTGCAGTTGATTAGTCACTCATCGTGTGAGGAATTCTGAGAAGCATTTAGCTAAACATACTAATTTTTTCCAATGTGTTTGGTTCAAATAGTGCGCATCAACAACTAACTAACAAATGTCTAACGTGTTCTTTGCAGGGAGACCTTGGCTGACCCTAAAAAACTTCCCGAGCCTGACTTTTCTATCGTCGATTCAGCGGAAGACAGCATAGTCCACAATGAATCGCACGGTTCACAAAGTAAGGCGTCTGCTGAACAAAATGTGTTGAAAGTATGTTTGTTTGATTAGGATGAACGCTAACTGTAGAATTGTCGATTTGTTACAGCAGAAGAAGGCATACCAACTCCCCAGTACATGGGGATCTGTTTGCCCATGGATATTCAGTGCTTGTTCCCCAAAGAAGAAAAGCAGTTGGTCAACAAGCACGTTTGGTTCGTATCGAATAAACACAGAGATCAAGGTAAGAACACTAGTTTAATCGTTACTGCACAAAGTTCTGAATTATCTGCCAAGTGCGATGCTTTACACGACTTTCCTCATTCCCAAGTAAATTATGAAGTTTTTCTCTCCTCACTGGTTAGGTCATATGCGCACTGGGGTACTGAAAAGAAACTAATTAGCGACGTGAATTTCCAACTGTTTTACTGTGAGTCACGCCCTGTGCAATACAGTCGAACATTGCACACATGGCTACTGGTTGGGGACTCGTTTGTGATTCACAGAACTCACATGTCGGGTTGTCTGGTGATTATAGTTTCCAGTTCCTGACGATGAGATACCAAAAACTCTGCAAATTATTACACAACGGTTTATTATTCTCATGAACAGCTTGACCTAGTATTACTGCTCCCCCATCCCATTCGATTTAGCATCAAATACTAGTAAACCATACGAAACATGACCTGACTACAATGGAACTACAAAAACTAAATAGTCCAGGCGCCTGTAGGCAATTGGCATGACGTTGCGAGTCGAGCGGGCAGGTGGTTTTGATGAGATGGGAGGGAGGGAGTACTAACGATGAAAAGTTTACTTTCGCTGTAGTTCCCGCGAGTTCTTTCAATTAGTTGACTTTGGCTCACTATAATTACTGTAATTTTACTATACGCAGTTGTACACGTCTGATACTCATTCCATTCGACCCAGGATGTAAAAATACCTTGACAATGATACCAAACACGGCGTATTTGCGAATAAACTGCGCTTTCTGGTGCGAGAGTGCAGGATGTGGCTTAACTCCCTAGCAAGTGCGAATAGAGTTAATGTGTATTGGATTCCTGGACATAGTGGGATCATTGGAAATGAGAGGGCGGACCATCTGGCCAGACGTGGTTCGTCCACAGTACCTATTGGGCCACCGCCCCATTGCGGGATTTCTCTGTCACTAGTTAAAAGGACTGTGAGAGAACATGCCAGAAGACTGCATCAGACAATCTGGAACGCTGCAGGAGTAAGACACTCCAAACGATTTGTCTCAAAGCAAACAAGTGAGACAAGAAACACCCTTCTGAGGATGGAGAGGAAGGACTTAGGGCAGATTGTTGGGACCATCACTGGGCACTGCAGAATGAACAAACACATGTATGTTATGGGTATAGCCGAAACCCCTCTATGCAGGTGGTGTGGCATGGATGAAGAAACCCCCTACCATGTCCTGGCCCAGTGCCGGAGACTTGAGAGGGAGCGATTTTTGGTCTTTGGCACCACTTCTCCCAGGATGGATACCAACGAGGACTCCTTCAGGAACTACCTGGTTTTCCTCAGAAAGCTAGGCATAGACCTGTAAGACACTAGGACTGGCACAATAGGTCATCTGGCCGCAGTGCACATCCCATCACTGGGACTACAGTCAGAAGGTTGTATACGAGTATAAACTGCGCTTTGTTAATTTTTTAACCATTTTTTTACCATTAAACCCATGGGCTTCGTCCGATCGAATTGCCGAGATGGCGGGCACAACTAGATACCAAATGGGTTTTTTGTGCGAAAGAACGGATTTTTTAGACCGTGTTAAAGTACAAAGCGGCCTGGCCGGTGGACGGACATTGCAGATTTGGAATCCCGACGTCTTGAAACGTAAAGTATCAAATTTTGAGGGGGGGGGGGTTGTAAAAAATACATCCAATACAACCTGTTGCTGAGGAGAAGCGGGGGAAAACGCTGTATTCCATCCGCCAACTTCCATCTTTCTGGTTATTTGAAGAAGCAGGAAACAGAAGGCGTGAGCAGGAGATGTTGTGGTCTTAAAATTGACAACAGAAACGTATATTTTCTACAAAAACAATAACTTCTACATAATAGATACCTAATTATGTGAATGTTTCCAAGCTAAAGTGTCGTATATTCCCACTGCAGGGGCAGAGATGCTTATAGGGTTAGAAAATAGTATGTTAAATGGCCTCTGAAACCCCCTACTCGTGAGTTATTTATGATCTGCTACTGAGGGAGGAGAGGCTGTCATGACGCGAGGAAAGTCCACTCAGGCTGTCATTTTTGAAATCCTCGTTTCCCTGAAGGCTTAGAGCTAAGCAGGTCGTTGCAGTTCTCATTGACATCAGAGGAGCGTTTGGTGGCCAGCGCTTCTCAATGAGCTTAAATGTGGAGGATTCCTCGTGATCTGTACTTGCTCGTCAGAAGTAATACTGCCAAGTAGAACAGGCTTATCTCAGTCCGGAGAATAGGAGTATCTATAGGGCTTGGTCCTCAGACCTTCAAAGGTCTTCTCAAGAGCCTCATGGAAACTGACTGCAAGCCATATGCCTATGTTGACGACTAGCAGTTCAGTGGAAGCTCCAACAACTACACTGACAAGCGTGTCTAGCTATTACAGGGGCAATATGTACTTGCCCTACTAGTAACTTCTAAATAGAAGTCCTTTTGAACATCTCACCTCTTCATATACACATTCAGAGGACTGCTTACCTGGGAGGGCTAAGGCTTTTGCAGACAGGAAATATCCCCACCAGGACCAAGGCAAGCCTCCAAAGAATAACTTGACAGTTGAAGAAGAAGCAGCTGTCCTTGCTATTGACGTTATACCAGAGCGGAAGAACTTTTGGTTCCCATTCAGTGTTAGCGTCCACTAACAGGAACGATGGGGGCAGGAGACGTTCCGGACTGAGGTTGGCGCCTTGCAGTGGTATATCGATGGTTCAGTTATGAGAGGTAGAGCTGGACTGGGCATTGTTGGGCCCAATTACAGTCTGGGGGAGTACACCACGGTATTTCAAGCGGAAATCCTAGCTATAAAGATCTGCGCGGAAGAGATCCTGGCCAAAGGACTCAAGGGCAAGCGGATCTACATATTCTTGGACAGCAAGGCCGCCTTAAAGGCTATTAGAGCCTACAGCTTTAGGTCTAGGCTGGCATAGGAATGTCTTTGTGCCCTCAAGCAGCTCAGTATCTATAATAGGCTCTCCCTTGCCCTGGTGGCTCGCAGGAGGCATAAGGGCAATGAAAAGGCTGACTGCCTTGTGACAAGAGGCACGGAATCCCTAACCATCGAGCCTGAACCCTCTGTAGGTATGACTGGTCTGCTCGATGGGAGACACTGGAAAACAGTGCTCATTGGCATCACCAGCCACAATTAAGACAAGCAAAAAGGTGTGTTGTGCCTTCCTGTCGAAGGGCGAAGGCGATGCTGACACTCTCCAGGCAGGATCTGAGAGTTCTGATTAGCTTCCTCACCAGACACTACCCACTCAGGTATCACCTCAACAAGATGGGCATCTCAGAGGCGGTGGAATGCAGACTTTGCAGTGAGGAGGATGAGATGGCAGAGCACATCCTACGTGAATGCCCTGACTTGGCAGTCAAACGCTTTAAATACTTTTCTTAGGGGTTCATCGAACCTCACATCACAGGAGAGTCTGTGGCAAAGGGCATACTTGGCATCCTAAGGGGAAGAGGGTATGTACGACGCCTTCTATTAAGAAAGGGCGTGTCACAATAGGCCCACGCGTAGCTGCAGTGACAAAGCGACTTTGTCCTGTATGCCCTCGTGAGGTGGGGGGGGGGGAGTGGATGACTGTGCTAATCCATTTGTAGTCGACCCACCAAATTGAGGCAAAATCCTATCAAGTGCTCCAAATAGTCACCAAATGGTGCGAGCTCATCAAACTGCAGATGGCTAAGGCTAAGGGAAACTTAAGAAGCAAGTCTTGTACATAGGAGTTAATATAGGTGAGACCTGGCAAACACCACCAGTCCCTCAAAGGCTCTATCACGACAAGATTTGCCTCATTATGAGCAATCAGCAAGGCCACTGTTGTGTGTTATTGAGACACAATACTCACGTAGAAGGCTATTTACTTAGGCATGGTTGGCTGCTGCCCCCCTGTCTTTGGTATCAAACTCACAGTCAATCAAAGAAGTGTAAAGAGGGGTTTAGAAATGTTTGGAGAGTCGCTGATTCAGGCAAAACTTTCAGCAATCCTGAGTTCTGATCCAATGCTCAACTTTCAATCGAATATGAATCTTCGTCTCAACCACTAGACTACAATCACTCGAGGTGCCTGCAATGGGAGTCAGGTGGTACTCCCCACGAGAAAATACGATCAAATATTCGAAGAACCACGCGTAGCCATGTAGAAGCTTATAACCGCATCAAAGAGGGGGTGACAAGGAAAGAGTGCCTACTTTTCTTTCACGTTATAGTAGGCGTGACATTATCCAGCGAATCTCAGTCCTCAGAATTTGTCTCATTATTTTCTCTCTTCACTTTTTAAAATTTTTCTCTCTAGCTCTCTTCTTTTCTTGGAATGAAGGAGCGTGTTGGAGTTCGGAACTTCTGACACCATTTGTAACAAGGGGTTTGGAAATGTTTGGAGAGCCCCTGACTCAGGCAAAAATTACAGCGACCCTGAGCTCCAATTCTACAATGGGAGTCAGGTGGTACAAAAGAGTACTGGCCTAATCCCAAAGAGCTGCGCTACACGCCTACAAGACAGCATCTACCGGAGCACTCCTATGGAATGCAGCCTAGTTACCCATTGACTAGGTCTTAGAGCGCATGGTGGACAAATGGAGTGTGAAAAAGGAGCTTCCCCCGCTCTGTATAGATCTCTCTACTGAACGTAAACTTGCAACGCTAGATGAATGGGCATTAGACAAATGGCGAGCATGCAATGTTCATGAGTATCTGATGACGGGCATTTCATGAAAGGCCTGATGTACCAGTACGAACCAAAGCAAGGGCTCGCCAGGAGCGTTTGTGCTGACCAGACACCACAAACATCCCGATTTACTCGAAACTTCACTGTTCTCGATGTCGCCTGTCGTTGGCACTCCTCTCCTAACTGTAATCGAGAATGAAACTCCGTATTCTAATTACATACAGTAGATATCGTTCATACTTACCCACACTTCGTATGATATCATAACAACACAATGTCTCACTCTATTTTACCCGATAATTCCTAAACAGCAAACACGATCCTCCTCAGAAAAATCAAGTCGACAGTCTCGTGAATCATCTATGCACTGATTACTCGATAATAGTCGTGGCATAGTAAGAACTAGTCAAATTCTGGAAGCTTTAGCGCCACTAGTTTTCATGTAAAGTTGACCTACTTTCGATTAAGTTTACATAAGCTGCAAGAACGACGTACCGGACAGAGGAAAGTTGTGTGATGTGTATTGGATCTAATTTAGGTGAAGAATTGTTATTTATTCCTCAGGTTACAACGAAGATAGAGCTGATGTTATTTATTCATACGTTTAATGTTGACCTTAAGACTGAAAAGTGAGAGCTTAATGAATGTATTGTTGGGAATGTTGTCACCTGACTGTTGTTGTCGTGTTGTTTTAGTTACAGTTTATAATCAGTTGCTACCTAGAAACCCGTTGCTAATAAAAGACAGTTCAGTTCGATGGTAATTACGTAATATTTCGCTTAGTTCGTAACAATTGGTGACAGCGTTGGGATTACGGAACTATTCGAGATGATGGCCCACGCAGGAATGCCTTATCATAGAGACGACGGTGAGGGAACAGAGTTTACTAGCGTTGCAGTTCAAAGGCGAGTGCAGCAAACAAGTCAACAAAATTTTCTCAACATCGGAGCCATACGTGAGAAGTTATATAGAGACATAAGTAACCACATTGCTGAGGCTGTAAGAGGTATTCAAAACGTTTTCAGATCTGAACATTCAGTGCAGGCTCGTCTACATACCAATACGTCCCCAGATGATCCTGGCAATGGGACAGTACTGTGTGAATGGAAACCTACACCATTTGATGGGATTGTGGACAATTTGAAATCATAGCTAGCCGAAACAAATGGAACAGTACCCAGCAAGCGTCTGCCCTGGCAGCAGTTCTGCGAGGGCCAGCATTGACTGTGCTGGTGGATGTTGCAGTCCCCCTTAGTTATCCCAACTAAGTCGATGCTCTTGATAACAGGTATGGGACCGCTGGGCTGACTCAAATGAACCTGGCATTGTTGCACAGCCGTCGGCAGAGAGCTGGAGAAGACATTGCAGTTTTTCATCAGGTCATGCTAGATCTGGGTAGAAAGGCTTACAGTTTGTTTGAGGCTTGGAGGATAGTGGTCTTCGTGAAAAGCTGCTACTCAAATGGCCTGAAAACATGCGAGAAGCCTTACTTTCCACATTGAAGTTGGAAGCAGTGGCCCAACTGGCCGTACCTGCAGCACCTATTCAGCACGTTGGTATCGACGATCCCCCAACTGATAAAGTGTACAAGGTGGTCACGAAAAGGAAAAATAAGCAAAAACGACTGTGCTACATTTGCGACTCATCGAATCACTTCTTCAGATCCTATCCGCTTCGTCGGGGAACAGCCTGCGGGAAACGAGAAACAGGTTGAAGCGGAACAGCCTGATTGTTGACAAGTCCCCAAGATTCAATCAGCTGATGAATTTGGTGTTTAAAATTCTGTTTTAGATCAGAACAAACAAATTGTTCTTTATCGGCTCACTTCTATGTGCTTGCTGGGAAAGTGAACGGTATTTCATGTGGGATGATCGTCGATACAGGAGCTGCTAGAACCATTTTTAACTCCGAACTTTTGAGGAGAATGGAATGTCAGGTGGAGTCCGTAGGAGCAACATGGCTTTGATCAGTAGCAGGTGACGTAATACCTGTGCGAGGAAAAGCAAAAATGGTTTTTGACGTAGGAGACGGAGTAGGGAGAACCCATACTGTGTTGATCGCTGAGGTTCAAGAGTCGTGCATTTTAGGTTTGGATTTTCTGGCAGCTCAAAAATGGCTAATTGACGCGGCAGAACGGGGCGTGATTGTGGGAGGCCGATGGGTTAAAGAATCTGACACTGTGGATGTTAACCATGTGATGGCACAAGAAGAAATGCTTCAAGAGAGACCCAACACGAAAGGAATACAGAGGTTTGAAGAATTACGAGCAGAAAGAGATGAAAAATATGGGGAAAGTAATAAGAATGAATTCCCATCACATCTGCACGATTTACTGGAGAAAGCTACAAGTCAATTACAGCCTGAACAACAGGAACAGGTAAAGGAACTACTCATTAAGTTTTCCGATGTTTTTGCCGAGACTGTTAAAGATTGGGGGCATCCCATTAGACAGGCTCCTCGCCGAATTCCACCCTGTAGGATGGAGGAAGTGGACAAGCTAGTGCCCTACATTCGCATAAGTGACGTTTCATCCTCAAACAGGGAGGGAAGTAGTGTTGGGAATGTCCTCCTGACTGTTGTCGTGTTGTTTTAGTTACCGTTTATAGTCAGTTGCTACCTAGAAACCCGTTGCTAATAAAAGACGGTTCAGTTCGGTGCTTAGTTCGATGGTATTCGCTTAGTTCGTAACAGTATTCAGTTAATAAAATAGTAAAAGTGACGCGTAAAGTAAGTCTCTAAGCTAAATATTGTAACTACCCTTCAACTTGTATTACAGGCCTGGACGAACTGAAAAATCCGAATTTTCACCGTGAAAATTGCTTCTTAGGCCTTAAAAGTGCGCACAACACGATGGCCACTACTTCAGGTGAATGATAATTCATGAGGTAGTATTTGAAGTTATTGTCGAATAATTTACCGTTGTGTTGATAGAAATGTTACCTTTTCAGAGTGTGAGTCAGACATTCAATCGAATTGTTCGTGGGACGTTGAAAAAGATATTTTGGGCAATGACAGTATCGATTCCTCAACTACAGAAGTGGCTAGTAAGTGCTCTAAGTAACGTCAACTGCACCTTGTCTGTACATTTGAATATAAAATTTAAGAAAACGACGCGACGATTATACAGATTCATACAATTCTGTAACGATTGTTACCTCTTTTTTTCACACCATTATCTTAATTTTCAAACAGTGGCAACCAAGAAAACCCCCACTGCAGCCTCAGATGAGCTAATTGTGTGGCGTCTGAGCAGCCTCATGTCCTCTAGGATGCTATGTCCCAAATACATCCAAGACAGCCTTAAGGTTTACCCATGCAACCTCATCTGGCTATAGTAGAAACGCCTCCGACTTATCAATTTTAGTCAGTCTTAGCGGACAGTGTCCCTTGAACAGGCCATATACCATTCGTATAATTTCTCTCTTGATCGCTCGCTGGAGAATCATGAATAACCTTGACCTGGGATGTGCTTTATATGCTTTGGGCAAGCAAATTCCGCTAATAGGCGGCCCTGCACTTCTCTTCTCACTCGCCAATCTCCTCATTCAAACGTTGAGAATGAAGTCTTCACTTAGGCTGGGGTAGGCTAGGACTGGGGCTGTCGTCAGTGCTTCTTTCAAGTTCACAAAGCGCTACTCTTATTGGGTGTTCCATTCAAACTCCACACAAGCCTCTTGTTCACCGCAGGCTGAAGTAGCTGGGGTTTTGACCTCGGAACATCCGCATTCTACCCCAACTGGAGGCATTGTTTCAGGCCTTCCCCAAACCTCGAGTTCAACCCTCCCTGTAGCTGAGAGTAATCTGGCTCTAAGCGCACAGAGTTCCCCAATTAGTTTTACAAGACCCCTCAAAATTCTCCATCTCTGGATTTACCGCTCGTACTTGTCAGTCCACTACAATAGGTTTCAAATTTTAATGGTGCAAATCGTAATAGAACCACAAACTAACGAGCCTTCGTAATTCCAGATCCTTCGGTTTCCAAGATCCTTCCAGTCCCCCCCCCCCTCCACTGGCCACACCCATCCTCCGTACTAAATCTACCAGTAAAATTGCAGACTTTTTGAAAATCCTCCTCAGTTGACTAATTTTCAACCCCTTTCAAAGTAGTGGCCCCCTCCCCTGTACCTCACTCAGAACTAATATAATTTGTGTTATTCGAGTCATCCATTAGCTCTTGCAAACGACAGTCGTCTCTCCGTTCTCGCAACAGATACTCATTTCATCTCTCTGACAACTAATTCAGACTCCTCTCTCCTTCCCCATACAACGAGTTTCACGCAATCAGAGCCCCCTTGAATGCACTTGTATACCCAAACTCAGTCTCTTTTCCTTTGTATCTGTACGTACTCCAGTCTGTCGTGATCTACCTACTTTTCAAATTACAATAATTTACCATAACCTCGATGGTAGGAGCAAAATCCACTCACAGCCAATAGGCCACCCTTGAATAGCTTCTAAGCCGCTCTTGAAAGCAGGACTCTCTTTACCCCAGATTCTGATTAAATGCCCCATTTTACTTAGTTTTACATTTTACCCATTTTAATTAATTTCTCAACATTTCGGTTCATTAAAGATTTACAATTATTGTTCCGTCCATTTGCACTCTATTACTTTAAAATGTTTATTTTTTATTTCTACAAAAGTTCTGCATTTCCAGACAATTTTAAGTCGATTTACTTCCATGATGTTTATTAAATTTACGAATAATTCTTAATCACATATCTGGTGCGTTGCAACACACAAGTTTCCTTAGCTCTACGTCAATTCACTCGGGCTTTTTTTCCACTTACTCTATTCATTTATCACTCAGTTCATTTGAACTTGGTCAAACAACACTTCACGGCTGCAGGAAGCGGTAGCGCTTACAGCTCCAGAATTTATTGTGCTGCTCGTACTCGTTCGGGAATGACCCAAGGAAAAACAGCCGTGTACTCGAATGAATTGGCGTAGAGCTAAGGAAAGTTGTGTGTTGCAACGCACCAGATATACAGGGTGAGCCATAACAAATGGTGCAGTTTCGAAGGGGTGTTGCATGCCTTGTAGTGGGGTTAACGACCTGGGAGGGGTCTGATTGTGCCCGGGCAGTGGTCCCGTTTTCAGTCGTTACAATGGTTTGGAGCGGAGAGCAACGAGGTTTCGTCATTCGCACGTTTTTTGAAAGTGGCCGTTAGTTCATCGCCACCCCGCGGGCCTTCCGACTGCGTTACAACATCCCACGTCGTGATCCGGTCCCTCACCGCAATGTTATCGCACGTTGGGTTCAAGCATTGGAAGAAACTGGTTCCACAGTAAGGCGTAGAGGTGCGGGAAGACCAAGAAACGCAAGAACACCTGAAAATTTGGCTCGAGTGAGAGCAGCAGTGGAACAGTCGCCTCGGCGCTCTGCTCGGAGGCACGCAGTAGCACTGAACATCTCTAACACCTCACTAAGGAGGATTTTGCACATGGACTTGTCATTTCATCCGTACAAGATTATGATTGTTCAGGAATTGTGCCCAAAACCGCTTGAATCGATGCCAAGAGATGATAAACCGCATCCCACCAACGTCCACTTTTTTCAGTTCGGACGAAGCCCACTTCCATCTCTCTGGAGCGGTTCATAAACAAAATTTCCGCTATTGGTGTGACCGCAACCCAAGACAAATTCACGAGAGACCTCTCCACTCCCCGAAAGTCACTGTCTGGTGTGCCATTTCAAAATTTGGGGTGATTGGGCCTTATTTTTTCGAGGAGGATGGAAGGACTGTTACCGTCAATGCTCAGCGTTATCTTTTCATGCTGGAAAGATTTTTTGAACCCGAATTGAACCAGTTAGCTGAAGAAGAGGATCTGGGGGATATTTGGTTTCAACAAGATGGGGCTACGGCCCACACAGCGCAAATCTCAATGGTGAAACTGCGGCAGATGTTCCCCGCACGCCTCGTCTCTCTCAGGGGTGACTTGGGGTGGCCGGCAAGATCGCCAGATTTGAGTGCGTGTGATTTTTTCCTGTGGGGCTACTTGAAGGAAAAGGTGTTCAAACATCGACCTCACACTCTGGAAGACCTCAAGATTCGAATCAGGGAAGAAATCGCCGCGATTCCCATCGAAATGTGCCAGAGGGCGGCTGAAAATTTCAGGAATCGCCTACATCAGTGCGTCGCTGCTGAGGGCGCCCACCTTCCTGATGTAATTTTCAGGACTTAATCTACCGAAATGAGGTGATGTATGGCGTTCAATAAAACAAACCGTAATCTTCTAAGTTGCACCGTTTTTTTTAAATCACCCTTTGAAACTGCACCATTTGTTATGGCTCACCCTGTATATATATTTTTTTAAACATTCTAGTAACATTTCAGCCGAGTTTAAGGGGAAACGCGCACTAAAACCGATTTTAAAAGAAGGTAGAAAATTTTGATAATTTATTGTGCTGCTCTCGTAATTTCTCCACGAATGTTAATTTTACGGTATAATTGCCTTATTGAGAGCTATCAATATAAAAAATTTAATCAAAATCGTTAGAGCCGTTTTTGAGAAACAAAATATTTGATGGTTTGATCACTATCATAACTATAGTTAACATTCGATGGATTTTGCTCATACCCTTATTTTGGCGCCCCATGGTAACCTGCGGGTTAGATATCAAGTTTGAGCTGATTTGGTACGGTGATTTTCTCTAAATTTGTTCACACACAGACTATTTTCCCGAATAGTGTTTTTCGGACTCAGGAGGGTCGACAATTACTCCGCGTTGAGTCGATTTTCTATAAGTTTTTACTCGATTGACAAATGATTTTTGAGTAATTTTCCTATAAATTGCAGGATTATTGTTTCAACTGCTTAACTAAGTTGCCTAACTATTTTTACCGAAATTGTACCTCCCCCCTCATCACATTCTAGCTATATTTCGGTTGTACATTTTATGTTGGCCAGCCTCATTAATACAACTGCATGACACTTTGTACTAATCGCTCTTTCAGGTTTTATAGAACCTCCATCGTTTCTAATGAGAGGGCGAACCACAATTAGGAACGAGCTCAATCGAATGGTCGAACAGATGTCTAACCCAATTCTACACAAAACTTGCAAGACGTCGTTGCTCCAGTGAGTTATTTCTCGTTATATTATTAACGCTTCGTTGAACCTAATTTGTGGCATTTGGAACATTCCACGAGGAAGTGAGAGCCTCCAGGTGTGTGTTGTCGCCTCATTTCATGCAGGGCAGGGGTGCCCAAAGTACAGAAAATTAAATTGTGTACTGACTGACTCCTATTAAAGGCACCGGGCGATCGTGGTCTAGTGGTTCATATTCTAGACAAAAGTTGAGCAATAATGGATCGGAGCTCCTAGCAATTGCTGTTAATTTTTGCCTGAGTCAGCCACTCTTCAAACATCTCCTGACTTTCCATAGTACAATTGGCGCCCAATGTGGGGCACGAACCCAAGACCCTGAGATTAAGAGTCTCATGCTCTACCGACTGAGCCAGCCGGGCATAAAAGGGACTCGTTGTTCGAATCAAAGATCGGATTTTCCGGAGATTCGCTCAACTCTCATAAATTCGTTCATTAAAAGAGTCCGCTCCAGGAGCAGCGGCTAAAGACGAGGGGGGAGATCTGCTGACTGACTTCTATTAAAGGCACCGGGCGATCGTGGTCAAGTGGTTAAGACTGTGGTTCATATTCCCAACGAAAGTCAAGAAATAATGGATCAGAGCTCCGCGCGATTGCTGTTAATTTTTGCCTGAGTCAGCCGCTCTTCAAACATCTCCAAACCTTTCGCAGTACAATTAGTTCCATTAAACGCTGATTTAGTTCGCGGTTGATCTAATTCCCACTAAGCCTGGTTGTCTCTAAGAATTAAACTCTTAGGACTGCTGACTTGAGCGAGAAACGTTTCTCATAATCAGCTGCTGTGAAAATTGAGAAACGCGGACGCCCTCTTTTCTCCAGTCAAGAGAAGAAAACGCACGTTTATCTACTGAATACAACGCTGAACACGCTGAACATCAAAACGTAACGTTCCTGCAATAATAATAATAA
The DNA here is from genome assembly GCA_020466155.1 of Pachypeltis micranthus. Classification (NCBI taxonomy): domain Eukaryota; kingdom Metazoa; phylum Arthropoda; class Insecta; order Hemiptera; family Miridae; genus Pachypeltis; species Pachypeltis micranthus. The sequence continues at coordinate 65,570,706 of CM035770.1, forward strand.
TAATAATAATAATAATAATAATAATAATAATACTTCATTTTTACTTTCCTTAGGATAGCGGAAAGTAAAAGTCGAATTCATTTTGAAAACCAGATTCAACGAAATTTGAGAGATCAATATACGGAGTGCAGCAACACACAACGGCCTACTATGAACAGGGCGTTTTGCAACTCGTTTAATAAAATTAAGTAAAACTACATTGAAAATGGAGTAAAATGCCGCCAAACGCACCTTTCTAACGCAATCCATTCCCGAGATGCGTTTTTCTTTTTTAAGGACCCATAAAAATTCACGTTCCTCCACTTTCAAACAACTTTTTATTTTCCGCTACCCGAAGGAAAAGGAAAGCGTAGTAATCGGCCCAAAAAAAATTTGGGTTTTCTTCAGATCTTTACGTTTCAGACCCTACTGAGTCTAAAAACCCGGCAAATTATTACACAACGGTTTATTATTCGGATAATCAGCTAGACCTAGCATTAATGCTCCGAGACCCATCCTGTTCGATTCAGCATCGAAAAATATAAAAAAAATAAAAATGAAAGTATCTAGAAAAAAATGAATTTTAATATGAAAACATGTACGCTAAATACTAATATCAAAATTTAACCAAAAATCTATGAAAAAAGCCAAAATGAGAATGAAACGAAAGAATCTAAAAAAATTGAATCGTATTCAAACCAAACCGTCGGGGAAATTGGAACGGGGGGCGCTCGAAGCGAAAGGGGTCGTTGGGAGGCAAGCGAGCCTCGAGCGGGACAGTTGCTTTTTTAATAAGACGGGCGGGGCGGGAGGGAATTCAAACGACGAAACGCTCTAGCTCCCGCGTTGTACTGCGTTTCGTTAATTTTTTTAACCGTTTTTGTCCATTACAACCACGGGCTTCGTCCGATCGGATTGCTGAGATGGCGGGCACAACTAGATACCAAATGGGATTTTTGGGCAAAAGAACGAATTTTTTAGACCACGTTAAAGGCACAAAACGGCCCGGACGGCGGATGGACATTGCAAATTTGGAATCTCCATGTCTTGAAACGTAAAGTATCAAATTTTGAGGGGAGGTTGTAAAAAGTTTTTCGTGACCGAAAACATAGGGTTATTATTCAGAATGAATAATAAACCAAAAGCAACCGTGCGCCTCCCGCTCGCGTCCCTCCCAACACTCAACTCCCACGGGTTCGTTTCGAGCGCCCCCGTTCCAATTTCCCCAACGTTTTGGTTTTAATACGATTCAATTTTTTTAGATTCTTTCGTTTCATTCTCATTTTGGGTTTTTTCATAGATTTTTGGTTAAATTTTGATATTAGTATTTAGCGTGCATGTTTTCATATTAAAATTCAATTTTTTCTAGATACTTTCGTTTTTTTTGTTTATTTTAATATTACGATTCAGTTCTTTTCGACCTTTTTTTGGGTTTCATTATGATATTTTTCGATGCTGAATCGAACAGGATGGGTCTCGGAGCATTAATGCTAGGTCAAGCTGATTATCCGAATAATAAACCTACACAACGGGCACAATGTGCAGGGTTTCTTAAATATTTAGTTAAAAGACGTCAAAACTTCGGAGATCCGAAGGATCGCTATACTCACCGTTAGGGTTGCGGAAAGTGAAAAATTGGCTCACTTTTTTTTATTCAGACGGGAGGGAGAGAGGGACGCTGTAGATCCCGCGTTGTACTGCGTTTCGTTAATTTTTTTAACCGTATTTTGCCCATTACGACCACCGGCTTCGTCCGATCGGATTGCTGAGATGGCGGGCACAACTAGATACCAAATCGGATTTTTGGGCGGAAGAACGAATTTTTTAGACCACGTTAAAGGCACAAAACGGCCCGGACGGCGGACGGACATTGCAAATTTGGAATCCCCATGTCTTGAAACATAAAGTATCAAATTTTGAGGGGGGGTTGTAAACAATTTTTCGTGACCGAAAACCTAGGGTTGTTATTCAGAATGAATAATAAACCAAAACCTAATTTCGGCGCGTGGTCCGCGTGTATGTCTGTAGTTCGATTTGCGGGAGAACGGCTGATCCGATTGAGCTGGTTCTTTTTTTGTTTTGTTCGTTATTTTTTGTAGACACCAAAATAAGGTTATGGACGATTGCGGCCGATGGGAAGGGGAGGGGACGAAAATGTACCAAAAGCTAGGGTTTTTCGCATTTTTCTCGAAAACGGCTCTAACGATTTTGATTAAACTTTCAAATTATCTTCTCCTAATCAATACCTAACTTTTCTTCTCTATACATATCTCCATGAAAATACGGTGAACGGAGATATGGGCCCCTGAACCAAAAATAGGTTTTTTACGCTTTTTGGCAAAACGGCTTCAGCGATTTTCACCAAACTCACAGGATGTTTTCAAATAGTTGATACCTACATATTGTTCTCAATAAATGTTCCTGTGGCGGTCCATTGAACAGAGATAAAAATCAAAATGTGTCGAAAATAACGTTTTTTCGAACATTTCCGTAAATTCCAGAGTAACTTCTTCACCAGATGTGATAAATCCTAATAGAGTGTCTTTTAGTCACCCATACCAGCATTTCGTTCTCTATAATTATTTCTGTATATGTATGTTGAACGGAGATATAAGCCAAGTTAACTCAGAAAAGGAGATTTGTCGAATATTAATTTATCGGTATTCCAATTTTTTCAAAAACGGCTCTAACGATTTCGATCAAACTTCCGGAGTACTCTCAGCTAACTAGTCCCTACATTTTGTTCTCTATAAATGTTCCTGTAAAAATGCGTTGAACAAAGATATAGCGCCCGCCTATGTAGGTGGTGTTCGAACTTAAAGGGGTGGCGGAAAGTTGTGTGTTGCTACGCACCAGATATTTTCAACTTTTAACCATATTTTTGGATTCGACGTTAAACTCCCTATACACCGGGTGCACATTCATAATATTAGTTTAAAAATTGAAAGTTGAAGAAAAAAAATTATGTTTCTGAAAATACTTATACATTAACTGCATTTCCAAATCATCAGGCGCGATGCATCGTCCAACATTCCCCAGCTCTACGTCAATTCAATGATTTAAGAGTCTTTTGCTACTAATTCAATTTATTTTTCACTCAGTTCACACGTGGTCTAACATCACTTCACGGTGGTAGAAAGTGATAGCTTTTACTGAAGTTTATTGTGGTGCTCTTACATGTGCCATGACCATTATGGAGCAATCAGGTCACAGAGAATTCATGGGAATTTTTTTCAGAACGATAATAATCACTATTTTAGAAACTGACAGAAACGGTAGTTAGTGAAGCGACAGGGGTTGAAATTCGACAATTTCTGGACTACCTTTACATGTGTTATGAGCGTTGTCAAAATATCATCGTATAGATACTTGCTTGGTTGGACTACCGCGTCAATTTTTCTGAAGATTCTCGTAACACATAAGCGGAGTTCGTAAGAAAACAAACTGCGCTATTTTGGTCGAAATGTTTGATAATTTATTGTGCTGCTCTCGCCATTTCCCCAAGAATGAGAATTTTACAGTATTGTTGTATTATTTGGAGCTGTTTATAAAAAAAAAAAATAATCAAAATCGTTCGTGCCGTTTTAGAGAAAAAAATTGTATTTTGATCACTATGATAACTATAATTAGTTTTTGAAGGAGTTTGCTCATACACTTATTTTGACGTCCCATGGTAACTTGCGGGCTAGGTATCACATTTGAGCTGATTCGGTTAAGCCACACAGGTAGATCTTTAGAGAACTCGGAGTTTTGGTATTTTTTTCTGCCGATTACGTAACATTCTTTTTTACTTCGTTAGGCGAAGGAAAGTAAAAAACGTGGCAAAAGCTGTCAAATTTCAATTGCAAATTGAAAACTTGCAAATTTAATTAGCTTTCTAACGTTATGGTCAACTTTGTGAGTCCTTATCGTTTTCATTGAGAATTCAAAAAAACAGTAGGCCCCAACAAAAACCCTGCAAATTATTACACAATGGTTTATTATTCTCATGAACAGCTTGACCTAGTATTACTGCTCCCCCATCCCTTTCGATTCAGTATCGAATACTAGTAAACCATACGAAACATGACCTGACTACAATAGAACTACGGAAACTAAATATTCCCCCGGCGCCAGGCGCCCGTAAACGTCTGATCCGATGGAGGGGCGGGACGAGGGCTTCCAGCGAACCTTCGCTCGGCAATTGGCAGGACGTTGCGAGTCCAAAGGGCGCTGCGAGTCGAGCGGGCCTTGAAAACGGTACGAAACACGGCTTATTTGCGATTATACTGCGTTTCGTTAATTTTTTTAACCATTATTTGCCCATAACAACCATGGGTTTTGTCCGATCGGATTGCTGAGATGGCGGGCACAACTAGATACCAAATCGGATTTTTGGGCGAAAGAACGAATTTTTTAGACCACGTTAAAGGCACAAAACGGCCCAGACAGGGGACGGCGGACGGACATTGCAAATTTGGAATCTCCATGTCTTGAAACGTAAAGTATAAAATTTTGAGGGGGGGTTGTAAAAAATTTTTCGTGATCGAAAACATAGGGTTATTATTCAGAATGAATAATAAACCAAAACGGTGCCTAGATGAGGTTTTGTCGGGATTTCTCAAGCGAGGCAAGAATAGTAGCCAAAGGTATCGTAACATCGTCCTAGTAGATAAATAAAATCCTCACGACGTTCAAGTCGATAGAATGTCACACACTCGTTTAGTTTTCTTCGTGCTACGGCAACGTTTACTCGTGAAAGGTACGTGGACGTAGTTTATACGTGAGGATTTCGTTTTGCTCCGGCATCCTTGAAATTATCAATCTGAATCGAATCGCTACAACGGCAAACACAAGAAAATTGTGAATCCCTTCATTAATTTTTTGGTAGGTGCGCGTGAAAGTTGGGGAAAGTTGTGTGTTGATGCGCCCCAGATTTTTTTTTTACACAATGGCAACACTTTCCGTGCCCTTTGTATGACGAACTAGAACAGGTGCGACTCTTTGCACAACATGCGTTCATTAATTAACTAAACACGCAACTCTGAAAATGAAAGCGCTCACATTCGACGAATTAACTCTTTCAGAATCAAGCAAACTCACGAAGACCTATTTTCCGACATCTGCGTTTTCAGCGACGTCTGCTGCGTTTTGTCAACTTGCCACGTTCGCATCGACTCGCGAAATTTCGTGCACGAGCTGTTCGATTCTCCTTTCCCCGAAATTTGGGAAGACGCCGCCGCTTATTTGAGCAGAATAAGTAAATCCTCGTCGTCGACGACGTCCAACGGTGTCGTTTGACGATCAAATCGTTTCTTAAGGGGCGTTAATTTTATATTAAAAGCGTTTATTTAATTTTTAAATAAAGAGTTCGTTTTAATTAATTTATATTTGTCTTGCTGTTACACCCCATTTTCATGACTCGTCTTCTCTAACCTTAAAGGTCGTAGAACCGTGATAATTAGACAATGGAAACATCTGTTTTGGCCTGCTTTCGCAGTGATGGGCAAGGAAATTCAGCTCAGCGAGCAGGGTAAGTATCTGGGTGTGATTCTAGTTCGGAAACTAGTCAGGAAAGAGCCCTTGTGGACGTGTCAGAGAATGCGCGGGAGGACATGGGGCCTAAAGCCCAGAATGGCCTGCTGGTTCTGCAAGGCCATTGTGAGACCAATAATCTCTTATGGGTGGATTGTGTAATGGCATAGAGCTGCCATTGGAGAGAATGGCAGCAGCCTGGCCGAAGTCCAAAGGCTGGTGTGCTTACTAATAGCGGGGGTGATGAAGACAACACCCACCATTACTATGGAGAGACCGTTCGACCTTCTTCCCCTCGACATTTATGTCATGACTGAGGCGATGAAGGTAGCAAACAGACTCAGCAAGATCGGTATAGCTAAGGTGCCACAGGCGACTAGTGGACACCTGACTATATTCAGGGACTTGGAGACTTCTAAGGAGCTCGGCACGATCACGGACGTTCTGGTGCCCATGTATGAGTTCGAGAGGAATTATATTGTTCAGCCATTGGGAGGTCCATGGAACAGCGAAAGTCGTCGGTTTACGGCCTCCCAATGGCATTAAAATCTACACAGATGGATCGAAAACTCTGGAGGGATCAGGCTCCGGGGTGTGAATTAGTGACAATGGAAGGAGTGGGACGCACATTGCCCTAGGCTTCACTCCAACGGTTTTTCAAACAGAGATTTATGCTATCATTGCCAGGGCAATCCTAATGCATGAGAAAGGCTGTAGCAACAGAACTATCAACATGTTGACTGATAGTCAAGCGTCATGCAAGGCCCAAGCCCAACAAATCTCCTGGGCCAGATAAAATAGAAAGCAATATGCTAAGGAAGGCTGAGCGGACAATCTCCAGCGGCCTCCTTAATTTATATAATGACTGTCTGCAGGTCGGACAGTTCCCCACTCAGTGGAAGTCTGCGCGTGTTGTCACTCTTCAAAAGGGAGGCGACCGCAATCAGTCAGACCCGCGATCATGGAGACCACTCAGCCTTCTTTCCATATTAGGCAAAACACTAGAAATCTTGATGTTTCAGTCCCTCGAAGGAGTCTTTGGCCGCAACCACACAGGCAGGAAATACGGGTGTACCAAAGGAAGGTCCACGCAGGATGTCATTGTCGAGATTCGGCGTGTTTCCCTGCTGGCACCGGCTAAGTACGTCGTAGCAGTTCTGATTGACATCAGAGGAGCCTTAATGAGCTCAAAGGTAGGGGAATCCCCCGCAACCTGTACTCGCTCGTCAGAAGTTACCTGACAAACAGAACTGCTACGATCGAAAGCAGGCATGTCTCCGTCCGGAGAAAGATTGAGAAGGGGTGCCCACAGGGCTCGGTCCTAGGACCAGCACTCTGGAATGCCTTCTTCGAAGGTCTTTTCAGGAGACTCACGGAAACTGACTGTGAGCCGTACGCCTATGTGGATGACTTGACTGTGCTGATCTTTGCAGAGTCAGTCCGCCAAATTGAAGAAAAAACCCACCACGTGCTCCGCACCGTCACCCAATGGTGCGAGCATGTCAAGATGCAGGTGGCTGAGGAAAAAACCCAGCTAATCCTCTTGAAAGGGAAAGTGAATAATCCACCCATGATACGCTTTGGTGGCCACAGGCTCCTTCTTGAAAAGCACGTCAAATATTTAGGAGTGAATATAGGTGATTGAGGGTTTCAACCAACACCTCCAGCCCTTAAAGGCACTGCCATTGCAAGGTTTGCCTCACTGCGTGCCATTACTAAGGCCACTTGGGGTGTGTGTTACCACGACACTATCCTCATGTATAAGGCCATCTATCTAGGCGTGATTGGCTACTGCCCCGTTGTCTGGGGTAGCAAACTAACAGTCAATCAAAAGGGAGTATTGGCCCAATCCCAGAGACCTGCGCTCCTGTGGATCACCAAGGCCTACAAGACTGTATCAACAGAAGCACTCCAGGTGATCACTGGTCAGTTACCAGTTGATTTGGCTGTTGAGTGCATGGTTGACAAGTGGAGAGTGAAACAGGAGCTTCCCCCGCATTGGGCTGAACTCCTTGCGGATCTCACCACAGAACAGAAACTTGCAGCCATCGATGAATGGGCTCTAGAGAAATGGCAAGCGAGATGGGAATCCTCGTCAAAGGGACGTAATACGTATGAGTTCTTCCCCAACATCCGTGATCGTCTTTCAAGAAAATGGGTTGAGCCAGACCACTGGACGAGCCAGTTCCTCACGGGACATGGTGACTTCAATGCGCCGCTCCACTTCTTTTCTCTGAAAGACTCTCCATTATGCACGTCTTGTGCCTCCAGTGCGGAGGAAACAAGGAACCATGTGCTGCTCCACTGTAGTTTCTACAACAGTGAGCGACGGTTGTTGGGAGGGCAAACGAACTTAGCAGCATTGACTGCTACAAAGCAAGCCTATACCCATTTTGCTAAGTTCGCGAAGAAGGCGATGGCTAAGAAACGTGGTCATAGTTGATCTGTCCTTTTGAAACTTGCCACCCTAGTAAATAGTTAGATCGGGTAGGAAACCAGATTAAGAACTCCTCCCAGATGGTACGGGATTCCTCAGGTGGTCACCTCCGCGCGGTCACACACGGGCAACAGCTCTCTACGGTGAGACTGGCTAACGACCAAATACCTGCCGTACCTCCACAGGTCTGAGTTTGGTGGATGCTGCAGGGGCCGGCCTTTTGCATATTAGCGAAACCGCAACTTCTTTGACTGATATAACCCTCGTCGAGGGTTTAGGTACAGTCATCAAATAAGGAAACAGACCGTCATGCAAGGCGCTGTTGAACTACTGCACAACGTCAAAACTGGTGCGAGAGTGGCTCAACTCCTTAGCAAGCGCAAGCAGGACACAAGGGGATCATTGGAAATGAGAGGGTGGACCATCTGACCAGACACGAGCCGTCTACGGTACCTATTGGGCCTCCGCCCCATTGTGGGATTTCTCTGTCACTAGTCAAGAGGACTCGCCAGAAGACTACATCAGACGGTCTGGAACGCTGCAGGAGTAAGACACTCCAAAGGCTTTGTCTCGGAGCAATCAAGCGAGATAAGACACAACCTTCTGAGGATGGAGAGGAAGGACTTAAGGCAGATTGTTGGGATTATAACCGGGCACTGCAGAATGAACAAACACATGTATGTTATGATTATAGTCAACACCCCTCGATGTAGTCGGTGTGGCACGGATGAGGAGACTCCCTACCATGTCCTGGCCCAATGCCAGAGACTTGAGAGGGAGCGACCTTTGGTCTTTGGTACCACTTCTCCCAGGAACGGTGGAACATTTGTTCGTAGGGCGCAAAGTTGATTGATGTGCAGAGAGAGAACAGATTGCGTGAAGAGATTCTGGTGGGACCTCTTCCGAATGGGAAGTACCGAGACCTCGGTTCTTCATTGCAAGGGACATCGTTTTCCATAGAATCCCGTTGTAGCGCTCCACGAGCCCATTCCCTTAGGGATTGTATGGTGTGGATGCGCTTGTGGCAAACCCATCAATTTTTCTGATAATCCCAGTAAAACGTAAGTAAAGTTTTTATTAAAAAAAAAAAAAAAAAACTACGTTAAATCCGATTTTCGACGAAACGTATGGTAATTTATTGGGCTGCTGTTGCGTTATTAGTCAACATCTTTAGAGCCGTTTTAGAGAAAAGAAATTTGGTGTTTGATATCTATAGTTACTTTCAAGTGGATTTTGTTCATACCCTCATTGTGACGTCCTACCATGTCCTCCAAGCTAACTATCAAATTTGAGTCGATTTGGTACAGCCGTGTTCTCTCAATTACGTTCACAGACAGATATTCCCAAATATTTTGTTATACGTAAATATGTGACGAAAACTAAACACGTTTTTTCGGCCTATAATACGATATTTCTTTTTACTACGGAAACTAGAGGAAAGTAAAACGACGTTAGTTTGAAAACTGTATGATTTCTGAGGTTGACGGCCATTACTAAGCTTCCAGTTTATCGGATTAACCATCCTGAGTTTGTTTTGAAGAGGTTTTTTGCGGTCGATCAGCGGGAGAGGGCTGCGATGACGTCATCTCCGAGTGAAAAACAACTAGCGGTCGACTGCAGAGCAGCCCGTGTATCCGGAGACCAGCAGTTGACAAGAGCTCCTCCCTCGCGATTCCTCGATTCGCCACTCCCCCCCCCCTCCCACCGGTACCCCCATCACAAAATCCGCTTTCCCTCCGACAGACAGCCGCGTTATTTGAGCAATTTAGAGAAAGAAATTATTAAAACCGTGCAAATTATTATGCCCTTGCACAGCCTCATACTTCTTACACCCATCTCGTTCAGTTCGGCATCTTAAAATACTAGTGAGCGATACGAAACGTGACCTGACTATAACGGAATCACGAAAAATTGGCATTCAATAGTCGACGCTAGGTAATTGGCGCGATGTGACGAGTCGAACTGATGGGTGGTTGTAGTACGATGGGAGGCGCAGTACGGTAAATACGCGTAGGCCCGGGAGAAACGATAACTTTCGCTGTACTGCCTCGTGAGTTCCCTCGAATAGTAGAAATTGCTTCGCTATATTTACCGCGTCTTTCATCCATCAGTCCTTCTTCTCTGGAACCCGTCCTATATTCAACTCAACATCGAAAAATTCCTAGGGCTAGGGAACGATACCAAACACGACGTAATTTCTATGAAACTTCCAAAATATTGTTTAGGGATCATTTCTTTAACCATTTTTGACCCATAACAACCAATTAGATCCCAACGGATTACAAGTTTAAGGCATTGTTGTGTTAGTTGGAGCTCTACATGCAAGTAATTTAATCAAAATCGTATTTTGATCACTATGACAACTATACTTGCGGATTTTGATTCCAAATACCTCTGATCCACTCTCTACCGTTTCGAGCGTGATTAAACGCTCATCGTATTGGCACCTTATTCTACTACCGTCTCATTTTTTGATGATTCTAGCAAAATTTGACCAGAGATTATGAGGAAAAACTGCAGTACAATTTCATTGAAATGTAAGGTAATTTTGTGTGATCCGGAGAAATTCCGGAATTCCAACCTCTACCATTTTCTAGAAGTTCGTACACGATTATTCCGGCGAAGACGATCCTTATTCAAAAAATGCCGTAATCTCATGAAACTTCTGTGCTCAATAATGATCGTGGTACAAGTATAAGCAGCACAATAAATTGAGAAACCTTAAACGCTACCAGTTTTCATGTGTAACATCGTTATAAACAGAATTGATTAGCTGCTCAAGTCGAGAAAATGCGTGCGGGGCCAAGGAAAGTGTAAGGCCATAGGAAAATATCTGGTGCGTTGCAACACACATCTTACCTTAGCTCTACGTCAATTCACTTTGTACACGGCTAATTCTATTTAATCAATTCATTTATCACTCAGTTCCTTTGAGCTTGGTAAAACAACACGTCACAGCAGCAGGAAGCGGTAGCGGCTACAGTTCTGGAATTTATTGTGCTGCTCGTACTCATTCCAGGACCTTTATTGAGCAATTGGTACACTGAGAATTAATGAGGCTGTAAAAACGAATTTTTAGAACTGGTAGTAAGCGAAATGGCGGTAGTTGATATTCAGGAATTTCTCAGGAAGTGTTTTTAAACACTCACTCTATAGGTATTGAATTGGACTACAATACCAATTTTTTAAAACATTTTACTCACATTCCAGCGGAGTTTATAAAACAAAAACCGCGCTAAAAACGCTTATTATCGACAATTTTGATAATTTATTGTGTTGCTCTCGTCATTTCCCCACGAATGGGAATGTTATGGTATAATTGTCATGTTGGGAGCTATCAATATAAAAAATTAAACCAAAATCGTTATAGCCGTTTTTGAGAAAAAAAAATTTGGTGTTCTGATCACTATGATAACTATAGTTAACTTTCGGTGGATTTTGCCCATACCCTTATTTTCGCGTCCCATGGTAACCTGTAGGCTAGACATCAAGTTTCAGCTGATTTGGTACGGTGGTTTTCTCTAAAAACCGCGCTAAAATCGATTTCGTCGAAAATTTTGATAATTTGTTGTGCTGCTCTCGTCATTTTCCCACAAATGAGAATTTTATGGTATAATTATCTTTATAAGAGCTACCAATATTAAAAATTTAATCAAAATCGTTAGAGCTGTTTTTGAGAACAAAAATATTTGGTGTTTTGATCACTATGATAAATAGTTAAATTTCGGTAGATTTTGTTCATACCCTTATTTTGCGCCCCATGGTAATCTGCGGGCGAGATATCAAGTTTGAGCTGATTTGGTACGGTGGTTTTCTCTAAAAATCGTTCGCAGACACACACACAGACCATTTTCCCAAATAGTGTTTTTCGGACTCAGGAGGGTCTGAAACGTAAAGATCTGAAGAAAACTCGAATTTTTTTTTCAGCGGATTACATAACTTTCCTTTCTACTTTTTAGAGCCAAGGAATGTAAAAAAGATACCTGCACATCGCGACTTGACAGCGTCGCGGGATAGCATAACTCCTACGCCTCGACTATAACTCAGGGCCACAAAATAAAATCTCTGTTGAGAGGATACGATGTGAGAAGCTCCCTCGCCTGAACATTTGCATATTTTATTACAGCAAATGATACTTGCATATATTTCTCAACTGAATTGGAACATGCCAAATACTAGTTTTCAGCGTGTCTTTGAATATTGTTGGCAAACCCCCGGTGTTATCGCTTCATCAAAGAGCTTTTCATCCTCAGAACTGCTGCTAGATACACCCGGCGACTCTGAGATTGTTTAAGTTGAGTTGGCAGTACAGTATATTGTGAGTACGTGTCTTATTGAAGCCTTAAATTGATCACACTGCTGCGAACCACTTCAGTGCCCTCCTATTCGTTTATTTCTTTATTAGCCATTGTAGTCGAGTCAGCAATATTCACGGTAATGTAGCCATCAGGACCAAACATTTCTTCGATCTAGTTCTGCATTATCCGAAATTTTCGATGGCCTCACGTACCATCCGTCAATGTTTCTTCTACTATTCACCTCTTCCATGATTCTGTTTGGTCACTCTGTTATCGAATCGATTGGCGTGAAAACGATCACTAATACGTACCACCAGGGGGTATACAAAATGTTGGATATAAAGGGTGTCCCAAAATTAACGCAAGATTTGAATTTGCCGCCATTTATGCAGTACAGTGTTGCGAACCCTAAAAACAAAATAAATCGACAGTTGACAGTTTAGGGTTAGTAAAAATGGAGCGTTACGCAATAGAACAACGTGTCTTCATTGTTGAGCAATATGACAAAAATAATGAATGCTTGGTGGCCGTAGTTCGAAAATTTCATACAAAATATGGTCGACGACGAAGCACATTTTCACCTTGATGGCTTTGTTAATCGCCAAAATTGCCGCTTTTGGGGTTCTGAAAACCCACATGTGATTGTCGAAAAACAAATGCATCCACAACGTGTCACAGTTTGGTGTGCATTTTGGGCTGGAGGCATAATTGGACCATACTTTTTTGAAAATGAGGCTGGTCAAACAGTGACTGTTACTTCTGCTCGATATCGCGACATGATAACACGGTTCTTTTTGCCGAAATTGGATGATATTGATGTGGTTTCAACAAGACGGTGCCACATGCCATACAGTCCGTGAAACACTTCAATTATTGCATGAGACATTTCCAGGTCGTGTACACTCTAGTTTCGGTGATCAGAATTGGCCCCCTAGATCGTGTGATTTAACACCATTAGATTTCTTTTTATGGGGTTATCTAAAATCACAGGTCTACGTCAACAAGCCCACAACTACGCGTGCATTAAAGGAGGAGATTCAACGTTGCATCAACGAAATTCAGCCCCATTTATGCAACGGTCATGGAAAATTTCGACAAACGAGTGCGTATGTGTATGCAAAGCCGCGGAGGCCATTTGCCCGATGTGTTATTCCATAAATAACCCTATCCTATGTACTTTATGAATCAATAAAAAAATTACAATCAAAAGACTAAAAACTGTGTTTTCTATTTAATTCAAATCTTGCGTTAATTTTGGGACACCCTATATGACGTTTGAAACTGGGTAATTTCATTTTCTGAAAAGTACTCTTCCAGAGAATGAGTACCGACATTTGTTGAGCCCAACAATGCTCAACAGACTAAATATAAAATAAGTCTATTCGGTTCGGCTATACTCTCTCAACAGAAATCAAAACATGAAGATTTGATAACTCAATTTTCATCAGCCGATTAATTCTCCTTCCTACTTCGCTGTGCTAAGGGAAGTTACAATAAAACTGGTATTCTAATCCATTAAGACGCCCCAGTGGCTCCGTTGAATACATGCGATGACGCTGCAACGCAAATGACAGAAGTTGCCATTCCCACAATAAAACCAAAGTTGTAAATGAAGCGAGCGCTGCGCGCGGAAGGAGAAAAAACGGGGATACCCCGACAAATAAACTGCGTTTTGAAGAAGAAAAAAAACAACCCGAGTTTTGAACTGTATTTTATTCCGTTTCAACTAGTGCAACATTAGTTCAAGATCCAATAAGAGAAATGCAATACATTTTGTAACAGTCGCTTATAAGTACACAATAATTATTTCAGTGGCCACATTAATTATAAACATCCACGCTATTTTTTTTTTTTTTTTTTAAGAAAAAGGCACGAAGACAACAAATTAGGTTTCATTAGGTATAAAATAGAATCTATACGTCGGCTTTGGAGAGCCGATGATACGTAGTGGGTTCGCTTCAACTTAATTTATAAATTAACAAGGTCATGCGTCAAGCAAATATCGCTCAGGAAATACACCAATTTACGTTTCTTCATTTGCTCGGCATCAAAAACACCAACGCTATTCTACTTCTTCTTTTTTTTTTGGACCTTATGAACGAGTAAGTCGACTAAAATTCACTTCCTGGAAGTTGGCGGGAGTGCCATTTTATTTTGCTACGTCACTTTTAATTGCACTAATTTCATTGAGAAAGAGTGAGGAGGGGAGAGAGGAATAAATAAATACTCTACCGAAATTATAAGACCAGATTCCTCGAGGTACATTCGGAAACTCGATACGCTCGCACTGGTAACGACCAATCGGATGACGCGGTCAAACGTCGAACGATCCGGAGGAGGCTTTTAGATTCAGCCGTAAATAAGCGTTTTAGGGTTCGTGAAAATTGTGTGAGAAAGAGAGATAGAGATAGAGAGAGAAAGAAAACATTGAGACGACATTCAGGTCTTTCGGGTGGCTTTGAGACGGACTTACAATATTTTTACAAATAGAAAGTAAACTCTTTAATACATTAAACTACTTCACGTTCATCAAAATGCAATAGTCAAAACTAACGCCTAAAACTACGAACAACCTCGTTGTTGAGGAAATACCAGGCAGTTGGAGGAGATTAATTGTGTTGCGATGTGTGTGTGTGGGGGGGGGGGGGGTGTTACACGCCAAATAGCGCAGGTGAAGAAACTATACTACATGAGTAAATAGGTAGAGAACCGATTCAACGTCGAATGAAATCCCGACATCTCTACGAACGACGCTTCGTTGAACCTCATCAATAAATTGCTCAACGAGTGCGTGGATAAACTATACTACGCAGTCAAAGTCTCACAAAGCGTTTCCTTTGGAGTAACAAGGGGTCTACAATGTTTTGGAAATTCCATTCGCTGGAGCTCTGAATGCAGCTGGTTGTTTTCGAGAAGTCCCTCTCTTAAATACCACTTGAAGGGTGTTGGCTACAATTATTCGAAACGGGTGAGTGTTGCGAGGAATGTTTTCTTTGTCGTGCAATTCACCAGAGGTCTGTTTCACAGCGCATAGGACATTTCAAGAACACCCTCTTTGAAGGCGGGTGATGGGTTTCAGTTGCATCGTTCACAAACAAGCCTCAACGCCAACTTTCTTCGGGACGAAGACCCATTTGAGAAAGGCAGAAAGTTTTGTTTTACAAGGTTGAACATCAGATCCGAGTGGAGAAGATTTATTGACAAGACAACTAAGTGGCTCGTCTTCATTGGCCGAGAACCA
The DNA here is from genome assembly GCA_020466155.1 of Pachypeltis micranthus. NCBI lineage: Eukaryota > Metazoa > Arthropoda > Insecta > Hemiptera > Miridae > Pachypeltis > Pachypeltis micranthus. The sequence continues at coordinate 65,586,175 of CM035770.1, forward strand.
TATAATGCTGACCTAAGTAGGTACAATGGGCGCCACACAGTCTTTAGGAGCGTGAAAAGGCACCTGCCATTACTGTATGCTCCTATTCTAGTGTGGTTGTCAACTCGAAGGAAAATGCAGCACAAATAATCTGCGATGATTTTCACTGTCTGGAATACAAGGTAACCTTTAACTCAGTGGCTAGCGCCTTACAACGCCCACTTGGAGGGCAGAACAGCTGCAGCCCTTAACACACCAGTGAATAAACCCTGATAACATGAGCTCCCTGCTCTAGCCAGGCTCAGAATTTCACTCCTCAGTCTGGGCTTGTCGAGTGAAATGATCACACGCAGAATTTGATACAGAAGGCTCTTTCTGGTTTCAGCGTCACTGAAAATAGTGCTGCACAATTGGCAACGGGAGAGCCAACCGAGATTTCAATTTTGTGGAGAGAACCAGCCACAAGCTGCTTGTACACAGGCTTTTAACGCTCCTGCCATCAATCTGGGAGAGGAATTACTCAGCAAGGTGACACATTCCTTCCTTAATGCAATACTTCTCACCTGGAAGTACAAGAAGGCTAACATTTAAATCTTAGGTATTAAAGAAATTGGGTTATATCCGCCAGTAGGCAAATTACTAAAGTTAACGTACCTGTTAGGTGAGTCCGTCTCCTCTGGCTTGTGAGTTACTGTGGGCAAGCGCTTTCGATGTAAAGACATCATCGTCTGGCCTGACTTAACGGCCAGACGATGATGTCTTTACATCGAAAGCGCTTGCCCACAGTAACTCACAAGCCAGAGGAGACGAACTCACCTAACAGGTACGTTAACTTTAGTATTTAAATCTTACTTTTTTCCCTATTTGTCTAAAGGACGCCCCAACCTCAACCAACTGCTTTTAGACGTTCTAATATACCTGCGACAAGTCAGACTTGCAAGATGGACGAGAAGGAGGTAAAAAGTCATTAAAAAATGTACACTGGGCTTCGTACTAGTTGAACTTTGGCTTGGTCATGTGATGAAGAGGTCACAATCAACCACCTCTTCTGGTCCACTCATAGGAGTCCAATACCCTCAGGTGTTCCGAATAATCACCATGACGAGGATGGCATTTTCAATCAAATCGGCACCCATAAAACTACGAACTCCGAAACACCTAGCGCACGAGGAATATGAGCAAATATGAGTTGCACCAAATGGAATTTACTGGAATACTACATCGTCAACGTTAATAATTCAATGAAAACTGTATTTAGTTTATTGCGTCGATCGTTACTACAGCAGCACCACAAACGTTTCACGTTTGCTCCCCCACAAAGAAACCGCCTGATATTTCCTCGTTACCAGGCACATACACGTAAAAATATGTACATATTTGAATGAGAACTCAACAGAGAGAAACCTTCAACCACTAAGTATTTTGTTTAGTGCATCTAATAAAAATGATTCAGAAGCCAGCTTGTTGAGCGTGCGAGGAATGTTGAGGGACGTGACAAAACCACAAACCCACCGAAATACAAATAAAAACAATCGACAAATATCCGCTATAAATCAAGCGGTAAAATAAACTAAATTCGATGAAATAATTCTTATTTCTTCTTATATCTTACTCTCGACAACTAAGCAAATTACACGGGGATTATTACACTCCCGGACTTGCGCGACACTTTTTTTTTTTTTAACTTCCCGGCAAATAACGACGACAGGCGTCGAAAAGTGACTTACATTTAAGTTAAGTGCCATAACATCATATATCACATTTGGAGGGTGTAGCGACTAAAAGGAATTGGCGTTATACGTCCGAATGAAACGGAAAGGGGAGGAGAGGGGGGCACAAACTAAAGTGTCGCAAAGGCGCGAGAACACAACGGTAATAATGTAGTTGTATTGACGTACTAAACACGTACAAATAGCATTTAGAGAGCTATTAAGGGTATTTTAAGACAAAATTAGATACACCTCTCTGCGACAAAAGAGCCCCGAACTTACAAACATTTGTTTGGTAATGATTGTTACCTTTACAGTACCCAAATGATTCACAACTGAAATCTTATTGAAAGACCTATTGTTAACAGTGTTTATCGACGAACCTTTTGTTTGAATTCATACTTTAAAATAGTGTACTCCTTAAAGACTATAATTTGAGACAGATATACGTTTCAAGATTCAATACCATTAATACTCCGTTAAGACATTAGAATGCGACTTAGAAAAAAGATGAGAGGTTTGTACAAGTCATACAAATTAAAGCCTAATAAAAACTTGAAAGACAACACAATCGAGGGATGGTAAAAATGGCAATGATGAGTTCTAACGATTTTGTACGCAAAATAACACAACTCTGCACAATGTTGTTGTTTGAGTAAAAATGGGGTTTGGTTTACACGCACGACTACCTATTCATTAAACTTATTTTAACCCCCTCTGCGAGCCTGTTATATAACTTACTTCCTGAGTGGAATACCCTTGAGACGACCCTACCAACTACAGCAAAAGTGGCGCTACGCGGGCGGTTGCTTTGAGAATATCGAGCGATTAGGGCGGGACTTTGGAAAAATTGGGTGTTTCGAAGAGATTTAAAGGTTTGGTCGGCAGAGGACACCCTAAGCCGATTTTGGACAGAGCGCGTTTGTTTTCTTTCAGCGATCATTTCAGAACTAACACGTTATATGAATCATTATATTGTGGACAAAACGCCCATCGCTCAGTGAGATCTAATAAGAGCTGTGTTTATCCAAGCGCTTAAAAGAGTCCACAGACTGTAATCACTGTCTTGTGCATTATTGCTTTCTTAAATAAGTGAGCGCTCTAAAGCTCAACTGGTTGACACGACCCCGTACTCCCAAAAACTACGGATTGTCAGTTTCAGACGAGTTCTGGGACTATACAGACGCCTCAAAGAGAACTCTAGTTGATCAGACCTTTCAAACTTGTCTTTTTCTGTTTGACTTGTTATTTCATATACCATTCCAGTATTTTATTTTATTTATTTTTTATGTTACTTCATATATCATTCCAGTATTTTGAGTTGTAGCGATGATTGTATTATCAACTTGACGTCTTTTTTTCGCTCGTTTTCGGGTATTTCTCAGTATCGTCACATGCTGTATCATTTTCAAAGAGGAAAAACCGACGTTTGGTTGTCATGCGAAGTGGAATAAAATATGAGCGACTCGAGAGCTTTAATTACGCCTAAATTTCGCATACGGCATTTTTAGAACTGCTCTGACTGGTGTCGGTGAAGGAAAAGCTCTGCTCAAAATTCATGATTCGCCACTCAAATTGTAGCGTAAAATAAAAAATTCGTAGTCCCGCAACTTTCATATTTCGCGGTTCTCGGCGCCACCCGTTCCAGTCTTCCGCCAGACAGCAGTAAATGCGTACGGGAAAATTACGTTTATTTCTTTTCCAGCCATTTTTCCAATGAAGAAGTGGGACAGTTAATTTTTTTGGTTGTAAAATATATTCTTCAGAAGAAAGAAAAAACACTGATAGGTCCAGAACTCGTCGATGAATTTGGAGACGAATTGTTGAATCCATCGTGTGCTGCTACCTGCAGGCGAGTTGGGAGAACAGGCCCGGCACCACGTTTCGTACCATATAAATCTGTGACAGAGATCTACCCTGAGTTGTTTACTTAAAGATAAAGTTAATTTTCATTTTTTTATTTTAATTTGCTTAAATAAAGCGACACCTATCCTAGTCAAGTTTATTTTGTTGTTTTCCATTTACCTATATTACATTAACCCTTGATTTACCTTGGGTTCATCCCCACAAAATTTAAATTTGTTTATGTCGTCACAAAATGTACATCTTCGCTCGTAAAGCTACGCAAATTCATGGGCTAAAACCTACGAACGTAACAAGTGCTTACACCGTCCATAAATGATAAGGCCGGGTGTTTTGCCCATGTTTGACCCCCACTCTCAAAGTAACCTACTCAGTTCGCATTAAAACGAGGAATGTGACAGTCTCTGACAAATATTGGACAAACAACACAAGCCCTCGTCAACATTGTCGATTACAAACATTTTCTTACGCTCTTGTAAGTTGATCGCCCTCGATGATTATCAAATTTCATACGCTTCCGACTGGCAAACGTTCTAAACTTCCCCTATATTAATTAAAACGAACTTACATACTAAATTTCACACGAGAAAATTTATTATAACCTAGTGTTGTTTTCACTGCACATCACAGCATAAAATCTACATTGTATTGGCATTGCGTAGTTTTAAAAAAATATTTAATAATGTATATACAGCTTGAAAAATAGTTTTGACGCCTTATATTTTTAAAAATGTACTCCGTCATGCGTTTTCAGTTCACCGAATCACACTCCGAAAAACGATAATTGGTACTTTCGAAAGAAATTTGTGTAACATCGTAAAATCTGTTGACGTTTTAGAAGTGAAATTCCACGGAACTTAGAATCAGCGGAAAGTGTTCAAACTAAAACAAATACCAACAACCATAAAATGCAGAGTTGTGTCATTGAAAAAAGGGAACAAGCATCATCCACACACTGGATCCATGAACTATTTTTATAACTCGATATTTTAATTTCCGCCCTTGGAATTATTCTTACAAAACTACCCATTTAAATTATTTCCCCTTCAACCATAAAACAATTGGTCACGTGAATTTTTGACTTTGACTAAGGGTTTACTTCCATAAACTTAATTGACACTCGACGCTGTCAAAACGACAAAAAAGTTGCTCATTTTTTAAACTCATTTTAAAATTTCTGGAACGATAAAAATGAAACCTGGCGCGGACGAAAACCTGCCAAAAAAAAAAAAAAAAAAAATACTTCCTCTACTTACTGTCCCGCTGTCATATAGTACGAAAATCAGGTAAGCCGATGATAAATAGAGAGCCTAGTCTTACGTCAACGATTAGGCGAAGTACATGACTTTTTTCGTGTCTGCGTGGACAGTGATCGCGCGAGCCATGGCTCCGGGAGTGCGATCCTCGCTGCATCCTGACTGGTGGGATCCCTCCCCGCTGAGAAAAACGAAAAGATGATCGGTTAAACGAATCGTCATGGTACAGTTAAGTTCAAGCGCTAGTTTAGACGGGACGTCAGGTTGACTGTGGCTGATACAGCGTAGATATAAAGCTCAGTGCAGGGTGGACCGACATTGCCTCGTCTGAACTAACCCTTACAGATATTCAGGATTATGAGTAGTTGAGAAATCACCTCAATCTTATTCACTACTCTACTGATCTTACTGTGAGAGAAGGACCTCAATAATTTCATCGAACTTGCAGAGCCATTTCATGTTGTCAATGTCTACGAGTTAGTACTGGTCTACGTAGCCGTAAAATAATTTAATAATTTGTTGGATGTTGGAAGCCTTCATTCGAAACGAGTTATGCCTCTTGTCAAGAGAACAAGCAATTTAACCCTCTCTACATGCAAACAAGGGCTCGTAGTGTTCGGCCTCTTGAAAAGAGACGGAAAATGAGGCACCCCTTACGAGCCCTTGTTTGCAAGTAGAGGGGGTTTAATTAAAGGAATAAATCATCGCGAAATAAGCCTCAGACTCACCAAAGACGCCGACAACTCCCAATGACATTTAATAATGCTTCCAAGCGAGAAAAGGGCGGCTTGTTCTTTTGACAAAATGTTTGCCCAAACCCTCAACAAGTTGCCTTGTCCAATTATTTTACTACTAAGGAGGCCAATGCACATTCCTAGACATTGAAAATACGAAATAATCGAAATGGCGCGACAATATTGACGAAATTATTGGGATCCTTTTTACTGTCCCCTGTGTGATCCCTACTCAAAGGTTTGATATTTAATTACTTAGCAATCAAAACAATAATTCAAAGTATTCAAAGCGATTAACGTAGCATGCAAATCATTACGAATCCCAGCGCTAATTGAATTGGCATACCCATCCAGACGGGCAATTGAAGTAATTGGTCTTTTCCAGATTACTGAGAAGACGTTCTTCTTAACGAGCCTTTCAAACGATTTTAAAAAGCAGGCCTGTTCAATACTTTCCATTGAATTTACTGACAGTAGGGGAAGCTCTCATTTTTACTTTCCTTGGCTCTACTAAGTAGAAAGGAAAGTTATGTAATCGACAGAAAAAAAAGTTTGAGTTCTCTTCAGATCTTTACGTTTCAGACTCCCCTGTGTCCGAAAAACACTATTTGGGAAAATGGTCTGTGAACGATTTTTAGAGAAAACGACCGTACCAAAACAGCTCAAACTTGATATGTCGCCCGCAGGTTACCACGGGACGCAAAAATGAGGGTATGGGCAAAATCCACCGAAATTTAACTATAGTTATCATAGTGATCAAAACACCAAATTTTTTTTCTCAAAAACGACTCTAACGATTTTGATTACATTTTTTATATAGATAGCTCTTAATAAGATAATTATACCATAAAATTCCCATTTGTGGGAAAACGACGAGAGCAGCACAATAAATTATCAAAATTTTCGACGAAAAGCGTTTTTGCCGCGGTTTTTCCTTATAAACTCCGCTGGAATTTTTGTAGAATGTTAAAAACAATTGGTGTTGTAATTAAATCCAATACCTATAGGGCGAGTGTTTAAAAACGCTAATGAGATACATGGGGGTTACTCCAGAAATTCCTGAATTTCAACTAGTGCCGTTTCGGTTACTACCAGTTCTAAAAGTGTTTACCCAATAACTCTGCAAAAGTAATTACTATCCTTCTTCAAAAAATTTGTGTTTACAGCCTCATTAATTATGTACCAATTGCTCAATAATGGTCCTGCAATGAGTACGAGCAGCACAATAAAATCTGGAACTGTAAGCGCTACCGCTTTCTGCTGCTGTGAAGTGTTGTTTGACCAAGTTCAAATTAACTGAGTGATACATGAATTGATTAAATAGAATTAGCCATGTACAAAGTGAATTGTTGTAGAGCTAAGGAAAGTTGTGTGTTGCAACGCACCAGATATTTTTCTCCATTTCGTCCACCATTCGTCTAGTTGAGGAATGGTCTGTGATTCCAAGGGCAATGATTGCTGCTCATCAAGCAGCCCAGGAATTCGATTTTCGTGAGAAACAATTTACCATAGCTCTCCCTGATATTCTTTTAAAAGTCGCAAATCGTCTAAAAACGACCAAATTCTTCTGCAATCACTTCACTTTTCTATTGGAAATGTGCATTCCCACTCTGACTGAACTTTGTGGACAATCGGTTTATCATCAAACGTATAATCAACTCCGTAACCACACACACATTCTGTCATTCCCCTACTTCAAACAGCTAATTCGTTTATTAGCCCAGGAAAAGCTACAGTCGCAGTCACATCTGTCTGTACCACACCTTCCAATCCTCGCAGTGCAATAACATTGATTTCTTCTTTTTTTGTCAGGCTGTAGGAGAATAAAGGATATGGGACCAATCAAGGAAATATGAAGGTACAACGAGAACAATGACACCGCACACGATCTCCCCCCAACCAGTCATAACACGAGATCTCCATTAAAACACTGCAAATGATAACACAACGGTTTATTATTCTTTCGCACAGCGTGAAGAAGTATCACAGCACCAAGACCCTTTCCATTGGATTCCGCACCAAAAAATACTAGTAAACGGTACGAATCATGATCTGACTACAACTGAATGAAGAAATGTTGTAGTCGCCGTTAGGCAGTTGGCAAACGTCACGTGGTGAACTTCAAGTGAGACAGAAGGCAGTGACGGAAATGAATGCAGCCAAGAATAGCTTTCTACACTGTCCTGCAGTTGCTTCAAGTAGGACTTGCGTGACTACATTTACTGTAAATTTCCCTAACGGGAAACATGGGCGTATTATTCAAAATCTCGGGCTCATGAAAAGTGGTTGAGATCCTCTCAATCTCTTGAATTTCACATGACTTCGCAGGATCCCATTGCAGCAATTGTTTCTGCCTCGTCGAACTGTTTCGACTAAAAAGTGTCGGATTGAGGGGTTGAAAAGATAGAAGGCGAAAGTTGAACTGAACTGAAACGTAAACTATTAAGTTATAATAAAACGAAAAGAAAACTGATAATAACACTGCTGAACGGCCACTTAAACTTATAGATGAGCTGGTAAATTAAATGTCTCTTGATTGAAGAGGTAGTGCTCGCGACGTGGAAGGTCGCACGGCAATGGGGGGGGGGGTGTGGCTAATTAGTCGGGGAAAATAGTCCAACCACACTAAGTCGAGTAAAATTGTCGTGCGTTTTTTGCTTATTCGGCACAGATCACACTCGGAGAGATCGGGGAAACGGACTGGCGATAGCACAGGTGAACAAGAGAGATCAAGGAGAATCTTATGGTCGACGGAATCGCATGACCCTTGGCGCAAAATTAGAGAGCGAATTGTAAACAGCAATGAACGTTCTATTCACATTCAGCAGTTCAACTCGAATATTAAAGAGCCAGTGGGTGGACGGGAGATTGGGGCCTGAACAATATTACATTGGGACGTAGTTCTTTGTAAAGCTCAGCGGAGAAAAATACTAGTAAACGATATAGAAAATGAATTGACTGCTTCACAACGATGAACGCTTTCTAGGCACCGCTGGGCAACTGACACGACACGAACTGAAGGCAGATGAGACGGGAGGCAGTCAGAGAAGTTAAGGGAGGCCAGAAAGAAACGATAGCTTTCTCAAGACAAAATATGGCCTGGACGGCGGACAGACATTGTGCCTTAAAACGTCTAGTGTCAACCAGGATTGGTATTAAAGCCAACGCATGTCTCCAAGACTCGAACAACTCTCTATAATCGACTGTGATGGCTACTCATCCAGTTGGTTAGAGCCATTTGACAGCGTCGGCTTCATCACAAGATATGAAAACAGAATTTCATTTTGCCACCGAATTTCCAACAGTCATATGCCAAGAAATGTTGCGTGTATGGCAGGAAGTTTAAAAATATTTCATCTCGTCGTCGCTGCTCAATTTTCACAGGATTTCCTGAAAGCGTATACTAGGGTTTGTGCACTGTATGGAGATACGCGTTGGAGGGAAGGGGAGCCGAGAAACAACCCAACGAGAAGGGGCTACGCAGCTCGGCATTCCTGCTTGCCTGTATGTTGTCCACACACTTATGCGTGATAAGTAAGTCATCACTTACTGCCGCTCTACAACATATAGTACTCACATTTTTCGCGGTAATCAGTTCAAATTAAACTACAGCAACAATTTATGTAAGTGAATTCTCACAAAAATTACCTGTCATGTTCCTTTTCTACGAGGTGATACCTCGCACGGAAGGCAACGAGGTGAGCGTAATATGCTGGCGCGGGTATTGAGACTGAGCGAGTACATCTTACGTACGTGTGACACAGTTGATAGGTCAGGCACTGAAGCTCGTCAGAGTCAAAATGATTGTCATCCCACAGGACGTGGTAATGAGACGGTCGGCTTGTACCCTGAAACAAAAAGAAGAAAAATATAAAGTCGAAGGTGAGATAACATGTTGAATTACCTCCAGCGCTGGTGAAAGCTTGAACCTAAGACGCGTGAGAATGTAACAGACAGGCAACCACCAAAAGAAGACTACCAGCTCTTAGGATATGTTACCAAATCTTGTGCCCTAACCAGTCACAACAGCAACATTACATAGATTGCTCTATTCAGGAATTGGAAGGTGGCACATAAATGTCAGGTGAAAACCTGTGTACAGTGAAGTACAAATGTCACAAATCATTTGAGAGCGAGAACGTTCCTGTTTACTGTTATCAAACAGAACTTAACTCTGAGTTGTACTGAGGATGGCTTATTCGCTAAACCAATCTAAATTTTGTTTAACATAGTGGAATATACGGTTCCTCTCGTTACTTTCCGCGACCCGGAGGGGTAGGAAAGTATTTCACTCTCTTTGGCTCCAGAAAAGTGGGTGTGAACCTCTGTCTGTGAACGCGATTGAGTAAAAACGGCAGAACCAAATCAGTTCAAACTTTATATCTAGCCCGCAGGTCACCATGGGACGCCAAAACAAGGGTATGAGCAAAATCCAGCCAAAACTAACTATAGTTATCATAGTCATCAAAACACTAAATATTTTCTTTTTCAAAAACGGCTTTAACGACTATCATCTAATTTTTTATACGGACAGCTCCTGATGAGATGACAATACTATAAAATCCTCATTCGTGGGAAAATGACGAGAGCAGCACAATAAATTACCGAACATTTTGAAGAAAATCAATTTGAGCGCAGTATTTTCCTTATAAACTCCGCTCTAATGGTACTAGAATCTTTAAAAAAAAATTGAGGTACTAGTCCAATCAAATACCTATACGTTGACTCTTTAATAACGCTCAAAAGATATACAGGGGCTAAACCAGAAATTCCGGAATTTCAACCCCGCCGTATCGTTTACGATCATTTCTAAAAGTGTTTAACCGATAACTCTGGAAAAAAGTAATTGTTATCCTTTTCAAACAAATCCTGTTTACAGCCTCATTATTTTTCTGTGTACCAATTGCTCAATAATGGTCAAGATATGAGTACGAGCAGCACAATTAATGAACTGTAAGCGCTACTGCTTTCTGCCGCTGTGAAGTGATGTTTTTAATGAACTCTGTGAAAAATAAATTGAGTTAGTAGAATAAGCCATGAACACAAGTTGTGTAGAGTGATTTTTATCGTTCTAGCGAGTAATTTGAATTATTGGAAAAACACGGTAAAAAGAAAGTAACAAAGAAACGACAATAGTGGAATTCCGCAAATTTTAGGGATGTTAATAATTATTTTATTACTGTCATTGAACCAATACAATTTTTTGAGAACTCTGGTGACCTTTAAAGAGCGCTAAAGATACGTAAAGCATTGTAATCGTCGGAAAGAAAAGTTTAGTTTCCTTTAAGATCTTCAAGTTTTGAGGCCTACAGAATCGAACTAACATGGTCTGGGTGTCGATTTGCGGAGGACCGATTGTTGGTTTATTATTCATTCTGAATAATAACCCTATGTTTTCGGTCACGAACAATTTTTTACAACCCCTCCTCAAAATTTGATACTTTACGTTTCAAGACATGGAGATTCCAAATTTGCAATGTCCGTCCCGCCATCCAGGCCGTTTTGTGCCTTCAACGTGGTCTAAAAAATTCGTTCTTTCACACAAAAATCCAATTTGGTATCTAGTTGTGCCCGCCATCTCGGCAATCTGATCGGACGAAGCCCATGGTTGTTATGAGCAAAAAATGGTTAAAAAAATTAACGAAACGCAGTACAACACGGGAACTACAGCGGAAGTCAACATTTCGTCGTTAGTACTCCCTCCCTCCCATTGCATCAAACTCAATCGCCGCCCGCTCGACTCAACGGGTTCGCTGAAAGCCCCCCCCCCCCCCGAATCTTTTTTTTTTTTGCTTCCTCAAGGAAGCGCTTGTGTTTCGTATATAACCTTTGGCATTACGATTTGTCTCTTTCTCGTCCTCACCTCCACGAATGACGGTTTCGCTCCGTCTCAACCATTTCTGTTAGCAAAATATCTGTTATCTTCTATTGAACTTTTCATTATTCGTTTATTTATTTAATAGTTCGTTCGTTTCATTTTTTTGGTTTTAATACGATTCAATTTTTTTAGATTCTTTCGTTTCATTCTCATTTTGTTTTTTTTTCATAGATTTTTGGTTACATTTTGATATTAGTATTTAGCGTGCATGTTTTCATATTAAAATTCAGTTTTTTCTAGATACTTTCGCTGTTTTTTTTTGTTTATTTTAATATTACGATTCAGTTCTTTTCGACCTTTTTTTGGGTTTCATTTTGATATTTTTCGATGCTGAATCGAACGGGATGGGTCTCGGAGCATTAATGCTAGGTCAAGCTGTTTATCCGAATAATAAACCGTTGTGTAATAATTGGCAGGGTTTGATTTGTGATTTTGTGAAGCGTGAAAATAGGTTTATTGGCAGTTTCTATTGACGCTAAGGGACTAGGGAATGAAAATTTACCAAAATCGACGAATTTTTGGATTTTTCTCGAAAACGATCTAAACAACGATTCTGTTTAAACGCTAAAAATATCTTCTCCTAATCAGTTATTATTTTTCCTTCTTCATAAATATCTCAGTAAAAAGTCGATGCAGGTATACGAAGAGAAATAATTGGTTTCTCCTCCCAAATTTACGAGAGGATCCGTCGATTTTCATTCACAGGGTGCCTCCACCTAGATAAACGTTCCTCCGTCGCTGAGCACAGACTAACCACCTAAATGTATCGAAAATCGCTCCAAGTTATTATTGCAGAGGAAATTCAGCCATAACAGTTTCCCAACTTTATATTTTGCTATTGGCGGCCCCCATGTCCATCGTGTCAGTCAAACCAGATCCCCATTTTCTATTCTACCAGTGTCGCTGCCCATTGTAGGCACCCTAGTGACTGTAGTTTCATATATCAAAGAACCGTAATTTTTGACTGAGTTAGAGAACAGAGAACATTTCCAAATCCCTCGTAACACACCGATACTAATGAAACCTGATTGGATTAATAAAAAATTTAATGGAGCTTATGGCTGTTTGTGTGAGACTAAGTTGGAAACGTGGTTAAAACCTTAAATCGCCAAAATAAGCGATTTGAGAAATATATAATTCTGGGAGGTTCTACTCGTTAGGCCTGTCCATGTGATGCTGGTGGGCTATAATAATAAAAACAAAGCGTAGTGACCAAAATTGAGACTCGGAACAGCAAAATGATAACATTAACGTACGTCGTTGCTACACGTACGTGTGAGGGCCCTATATCTTCGTTCAACGAAAATACTTATGGAAAACAAAATGTAGGTTCTAGTTTGTTGAGAGTACTCCGTTACCTAGATTGAAATCGTTACTGCCGTTTTTGAGAAAGTTGGAAAAACGGTAAATTGGTATTCGACAAATCTCTTTTCCCTAGCTATCATGGCTTACATCTCTGTTCAACAGATATATACAGAAATAATTAATAAGAACAAAATGTCGGGAAGAGTTGCTAGAAAACACTGTATGATTGATGAAGTTCTGTGGAGCACTTGATTATTGAAAGACACCTTGTTGGTTTGATGAAAATGTGATCTCGTTTTACCAAGAAGAGAAAACACCTCATTTTTGGTTGATATTCCTTGATCTCCTCTCACCTAATTTTCGAAGGAGATATTTATGGAGAAAAAAAGTTTTGTTATCATCAGCAGAAGAAAGTCGGAATCACACTTGTTACAGCCATTTGCGAGAAAAATGTGAAAACTCCTGGTTTTTGGTACATTTTCGTACCATTGATAGAAATCGCCCATAACCTAAACATACACACGGACCAGTTAACGTCAACGGTTTGGTTGCCATCAGTCCTCCGCATGTTACATTGTACGTACTTCAATGTCATTTATCACAATTTTTAGTTCTGCTAATTTACACCTCTGTTGTGCTCAACGGCTGAAATCACTGGGGTACAAATCTTCATACGACGTGTAGTAGAAGTTGCTCACCTGGATTCCTTGATGACTGCACAAGTAGAAGTCAAATTCAGTGGGATGAGTGATCCCAACGTCAACAGTGGTTCCTGCGGGGATGTTCCCGCTTTTACCGCTTTGTTCTTTCTTGTCCGAGCAAAACAGTCGGGTGTGATGCCTCTTCTGGACGACGATAAAAGTGATGCCTGGCTTATAATCGCCTTCGAGCTTGATACACGCTTCACGAATGGCGGTCAGCTCATGTTGGAGAACCTGGAAGAAAAATAGCATTTAGTTAAATCAGCGAGTGAATTAATGTAGACATCGTAATTGGGTGTATCCTTTTGCACGAACCAGTGCAACACAAATAAAACGTTGTGCTATGCGCAATAGTTATTAATTATTAGTGAGCCCTCAAAATCGACCAAAAACATCAGGCACCATGCAACTTCCCTCAGCCCCTCGTACACTCACAGATTTGTATTCAACTATCAACTAATTTAATCCACAGTTTTGCTCATTTGAAGCATGTAATGTCTCTGTGTCCTGAAATTGGGTTTCTGCACTCACAGACGGTCACGTTGATGACAACTCTGTTCAGACTGACATATATTGTCGACCAAAACATCAGGCGCGACACGCTCTCCCAACATTCCTCGAGTTTGAGTTCATTCAGTGATCAACGGGATCATCTAATCCAATCTGTTGATCACCCAGGTCATATAAACGACGTCAGGTCCCAATGACTCTAAAATTGTTTTGTGGGCATCTAATATCACGTGAAAACTAATGAAAACTCGGCGCATACTAACTCGGATAATTTCTGGCTGTAAATACGTACTTGTGGAACGGATAGAAGTTGGCCACAAAATTGGTGGCGTTCACTGTTTAGGAATTTATTGGGTTGATGCCTCGTACTTTGCGATCTTTAGAATAACCAGTGTAGACACCTTATTGAACGACCAACTCGATATTTCTGAAAACGCTTGCATTTATATGGAAGAAACTGTTATAAAATCTAGTTTACCGAAAATTTGGATAATTTATGGTGCCACCCTCGTCATTACCGCGATGGAAACTTTATATCACTGCACAATTGTGAAAAACAACGGTACAAAAAATTTCAACACAATTAGTAGTGCCGTTTTGGTACGAAAAAAGTAGCATTTTGGTCACTAACAGAACTAAAGTTACTTTAGGGTTGACTTTGTTGCTCAAGACTTTAGCGTGGTGTCTCATATTGATGTGCAATACTAAATGTGAGCCATACAGTTCGCTCCAAGTTCTTGAAACCGCCTGGATTTTATTCAATAAGCAGGAAATAACGATAGTACCAACTATTGATCATTCACTTACGTGTAGAAATTGGCCTTCTGACACTCCATCGCGATACAATATGATTCTGTGTGGTTTGTAGCCTCCAGTACTTTTGTAAAACATAATAAGAAGTTCTCTGAAAAGATAGAAATTAAAAAAAATCACGTTTCTGCGCGTAATGACATACAAATGCTTCTGGTTTTTACTGTAATGCGCAAGAAAAATAAGTCAGGAAGCGAAGAAAGAGTTAGAATTCGTACCTAACCATCGAAGAAAGCTCTTGAATGATTTCCTGGCGATGTTGCTGGACTCTAACTGTGGCAGCGTACCTACTTGGGTGAGCGTCCATCGAACCAACGACGGCCGCGATTGAAGGCTTCTTATTATCTCCCGCCGGAGGATGTGTCACGTCAGCCCCCAGGAATATAACCGGTTCATTGAAAACCTACAGAACATTTCAACGCGTTGCTTACGAAAATTCTTTCGCGTGAATTTTGAACAAAATAGCAAAAACCTATTTCGAAGAAAATTGCGAAAGGAACTGTTAGTTACCTTGGGTCGGATAGATGGGACGAGAATACTGTTGATGCCTCCTAGCTTGACGTTGATTTTCAGACAAAGGTTCGACAAAGTTTGAGGAGACGTTTTGTTAACGTTTTTCGCTTGTACGCATTGCGTTGCCATACCGAGAACTGTGTCTCCTACTCTTTTAACCTCGGCTGTAAATGCGAAATACGTTAGAATAGTCGAGAAACCAACGTCTGATTTGGTTCAACAAAATAACTTTAAAACTGACCATAAACAGGCGTTTTTCCAGGGAGAACAACAACAACGAGCTGGAGCGCTTGGAAAGTTGACTTGAGGTATCGAAACATGGGTTCCACTTGATCAGGACCAGTTGCGTACTTACCTGCGGAAATAAGAAAGTGAAGTTGAAAGTTGAGCGATAAACATGTTTTGTCGGAGCCCTAAAGATTGGGTAGGAGGTTACAAAGTTGACATTTTTACCTTAGCGCAATTTTATTTATATGTGAAACAACCTAAAAGGGAAGATGGGTCTCTCTACTTTCGTCTAGAGCAGAACTTTTTGACTTCAAAATTTTCTAAGAGAATTCGTCAGGAGCCGAGGAAGAAAAAAAAAATGATATCATTAGATGAAAGAACAGGCAACATGCAAAATATATTTTTAGGAGAACAGCACATTCATTGATCATGAGTAATTTTAGTGAAAACCAAAAGTTGTAGTCATTGCACCGTAAAAACAGGGAAGAAATAGTCCATTTCCATAAATAAAATTTATTTCTGGACTGGTTGTATATCTGTCTGTACTGACTGGCAAAATGTTGGCAGACAGTGTAAATATGGAATTGTACATTGGCATTACTTCAAGAAGCAACATGTTCCAAGCTCCTACACTTCAGTTATTCAAATCTTGTTGAAATTCACTTGTCAAGTTCAGCCAGAGACTTACGTTCAAGTAGATCAGCCTGGTAAATCAAGAATCATCCAGCATGTTGTGATGATTGGACAGGGAGATTTCAAATCCGAGGGGAGGCCTGTCAAATATCTTACGGAATGGGGTGATTGCTTGACTGCATCCAACAGTCAAAGACAAACTCATTTACGCAATTTCTAATTAGATCAGGTAGAACCACGAAACACCACTTTACAGGGTTCAAGCCTGCATGTTCTTTCAAAGCTCATGGACTGCAGAACCGCTCCTTCCAGCACACAGAGGTCCTTCATCTTGTATCTTCTGGGCATCACAAAAAAAAAGTCGACATTACTCTGGGCAATGTCATCACCAATCTTGTCACGTTCCAGGATTTCGTCCGTAAGGCTTTCAAGCGTGCCTGCCAAGGCCTTTGATAAGCTGCCACACTCTACCATCCTTCGAAACCTTGAGTCTTTCGGTGTATTTGGCCCTCTTTTGTCTTGGATCGGGAGTTATCTCTTCAAACGCACTTCCACCTGAGTACCACATGGGTCACACCTAGGTCCCCTTCTCTTCATTCTTGTTATGTGTCTGCAACGTTCTCAAAGGTGTCATACCTTGTAGATGCATATGATCACGATTTACACACGTGTGCGAGGCCCATCCAACTGCATTGCTATCCAAGCTTCTTGACTGGACGCCTTGATGCCTTTGCTCGATGGCACGTGCTCCGTGGTCATCCTTAACCCGTCAAGTACTCTGTCACTACCTACCATCATTCTAAATGAGAAGCTTGTCTACAACGACTACATAGCTCAGCTGTCTGCCTTGGCTATGCAGTCTCTTGGACTCTTGAAGCGCCATACTATGCTTGAGCATGTTCTTGAATATGTGTCTGTGGAAAGAAACCTTCTACAACTATCACTTCGACTCACTGGACGATGCCCATAAGGCTGTGCTACCTCGCCTGTAAGGTTAGGATTCCCTGCAACCAAGTTGACTATGACGCGCCACTTCATTACTTTCTCAATGATCAGACCCTCCTGCCACCCCTCATACTGCCAACCTTCTCAGTGCTGACGATTGACATCGAATTTTCTAAAATCTCACTCTCCTCGTTCAAGACCTTTCTCTTGAACAATCAGTTGTATATTCTAGTACTACTTTTTGTACATGTCCAATCACTTTTGATGTATGATTGAGCTCGTTCCGTTTAAATACAAATTATGTACGGAATTGCTTCTATCTTGCTGACACCAGCAGACAGAGGCTATATAACGAGTCAGCAAGGCCGAGAAGTTCAGTTCTGCTGTATTCGTCTTGCTGTCTGTTTGTCCGCGCGTTGTCCATTCCTTTATTTACCACTCATTCAGTTAAAGTGCATTCCAAGTTGTCATTTACTATATTCTTTCCGCTTAAACTTGTGTTATACAAAAATTAAACTTTTTAAAAACTCTTTCTCCGACAACAGACTGGCGCAGTTGCTGTGGACTATAACTTTGGGTTCGAAAACTATCGTTGAAGCAGTACGCGGAATCGTTATTAAAGTGCCCGAAGCGAACCCTTTTTCGTCGCCGCAACGACAACTCGTGAAGGGAAGTGCACCTTCAACGAGCAACGGCAGCACGGCTTGGTTCAGCAAACTCCAGACGAGGAACATGCTTTGGGTGCTGTGAGTACACAAATAGTCCTTTTAAGCCTCCTCGCCCGTTAAAAAAGATTTCACGCCCGAAATCTGGGACCACACCCTGGTCCAAAAACCCGAGTCACGCCCAGACTCAAATTTAGGATAGGGAACGCACGCCCCGCGTTCATAGCATCAGAAAAATTTGAAACAAAGAAACCAAGAAGAAACCTAGTTAAAAAAGAAACCATTTTTTATTAGTATTGAAGAAACAATTTTCCTACCAACACTTATTCAAGTTCAAAATTCAAGTCTCGATTCTTGCTCGAAGAAAAACTTCCATTTCTCATGAAAGTTTTTCTTCCCTAAGGGGGGAGGAATTATGTACGGAATTGCCTCTATCTTGCTGAAACCAGCAGACAGAGGCGGCGAGGCCGAGAAGTTCAGTTCTGCTGTTCTCGTCTTGCTGTCCGTTTGTCCCCGCGCGTCGTCCATTCCTTTATTTACCACTCATTCAGTTAAATTGCATTCCAAGTTGTCATTTACTATATTCTTTCCGCTTAAACTTGTGTTTATACAAAAATTAAAATTTTTAAAAACTCTTTCTCCGACAACAGAGAAATAACTTACATGAATACATTTGATAATACTTACAGAAACAAGGTTGGCCGATGATAGGCATGCCAGCATCGTTACTGATTTTCTGCAACTGCTGGGTGAAGTTTCTGAAAGCAACAAAATAGTTGCTGTAAAGGAACAATGTTGAAATATCTGGTGCAAAACATCGCACAATTTTTATCCCTCTAGCGACTAATTTAATCTGTTTTTCATTAAGTTTATATGAAATTTATAAAACCCCATGTTCTACATAGAAACTGATGGTGCTTGAGGTTCCAGAATTTAATAAGAAGCTCCTAATTATGTCACAATCTTCATTAAGAGATCATTACATACGTAATTTATGAGACTATCAAGATGATTTTTTCGCATATGACAGCAATACGACAACAACAAACGCCAGGCAATTTGAATTCCGAAATTTCGTGGGTCGTACAAACTATTTTATACGAGTTCTTAAACTATCATATGACCAGCAGCTTGTAGAACCATCAACACGATTTATGTGAGAACGTGTGTCGCATCAGCGGGATTTATCAGAAAAAAACCACTAAAATCGATTTTTGTCGTATAGTTTATTGTGATGCTCAAGTAATTCTCGTTGATAAACGTTAAACAATACGTAATTTGGCACACTTTGGTTGCTAGAAAACTATATGTAGGTGACACTGACTAGTTGAACGATAAAGCACAATTACTTTTTCAAGTAACAGAACATGTTGGGGTCGGTGGTCATTAAATTTATCTTTCTTACGTAAAATTGACATCAGTTTCAATTCCTCATCCAAGGTATTAATCAAAGTTCAGAAAATCATATTATTTGTTACAAAAAACGTTGAAAATTTGGGTGGAAGACAAACCCCACGAGCCTGCGCGTACAATATCTCGTGAGATGCATCTCACAACAATACTCGGGCCCAAGTTCTTTCAGTGACTAGCAACCAATAAAATTTGTCTTTCATTCAGTTTATAATAATTTGAACACAAAGACATTAATAGCGCTCAAGGTTCTGAAATTTATTGAGCCGCTCCTACTAACGTCACCACCATTATTGAATAATCAAAGTGTTACGGGGGGAAGGAAATTTGGAGATGCTTTTTGAAGAGCTGCTGACTAAAGGCAAAAATTACGGCAATCGCGCCGGGGATTCGATCCACAATCCTCAACTAACGTCGAGAATTATGAATCGACCGTCTTACCGCAAGACCACGATGAACCGCTTGCCTTTGATAGGAGTCAGTCAGCACATCTCCCCCCTCGTCTATTAACCGCTACTCCTGGAGCGAACTCATTTTTTTTAGGGAAAGAATTTTACGAGAGTTGAGCGAATCCCCGGAAAATCCGATCTTTGATTCGAGAAAGGCTACAAGGAAAGTCTTCGTTCCCTGGCATTGTAGTAGGCGCGTCGCCCATTCCACCTTCGCGCTGGAACTTTCACAGCGTCAGCGAATCCCGGACCCGAGAACTCGTCTCATTATTTTTCTCTCTTAATTTTTTAATTTTTCTCTCGGGGCCTCTTCTTTTTCTTGGAAAGAAGAAATTCGACCACTAGTTGGGCGCCATTGTTACGGGGGGAAGGAAATTTGGAGATGCTTTTTGAAGAGCTGCTGACTAAAGGCAAAAATTACGGCAATCGCGCCGGGGATTCGATCCGCAATCCTCAACTAACGTCGAGAATTATGAATCGACCGTCTTACCGCAAGACCACGATGAACCGCTTGCCTTTGATAGGAGTCAGTCAGCACAAAAGCATAGGTGGTTTATGAGACTGTCAACTTGACTGGGATCGCAGTTCAGGTCGGGATCATAAATCGCTGCCAGCCGTGAAGCCAAACTCCCTGGAAATCTATGTGGAGTGTAGCAGGCTACAGGCCTGCAGGGCTAGGCACTCCCCCAACTGCCATTTAAACGCTCAATTACACTGTCCACTTGACTTGACGTGTTTACGAGTAAAAACTGGGAGAAACAGTAAGTAGTCATTTAAACAGCGATGGTTCAGATTCCGAAATTTGTGAGGTTGATCCTAATTATCTCATGAACGTTATTAGGTTTTCATCGTAAAGGTAATTTATTGGACTACCATCTTGATTTTCCTGAGACTTCTAGTAATATTTGAGCGGCATTTATAGGAAATAATCCGTGCTAAAATCAGTTTTCCTCGAAATGTCAGATGATTTATTGTGATACTCAAATACTTTTCCCCAAGGATGAATATTGCGCAATAATGTTACCTCATTTTATCTGCCTACACAAACAATTTAGTCAATATCATTTGAGAAAATGTGTTGATTACTGTGATAACTATAGTTAGTTCTAGCCAGATTTTGCTCAAAGTTTGGGTATCTCATTAGAGCTGATTTGGTACTGCCCTTTGGGACCACCAACCGTTTTGTCAAATTAATTCGGCCTCAGAAAGCCTTTGGTATATCTGAATAATAACGTATAAGGTCAAGAGAAAAATCAACATCGTAGGGCATAGGAAAGGAATCTCACAGAACTTTCCTCTGTAAAAGAAGTTAGTCCACTAAACGATAGTTTTGAATTTCAGAATTTATCGGGCGGCTCGCAATTATCTAGCGAAAATCAGTCCGAGCTTTAGATCAACGGTATTTACTTGAACAAAACTGTAGTAAAATTGAGTTTCGTTGTGCAGCTTGTCATTTTTCCACAGACCAAAAGTTCATAGTACTGTTGTCATTCGGAACTATTCCCCACACAAAATTAAATCAAAATAGAGCCGTTTTTGACAATAAGATATTCGATGTTATACTTAATTGGGCCAATTTTGCTCAAAACTCTTTTTCCTCCAGCCAAATTACATCATTTTCCATTCTATTTCGTAGGGCTATGGGAAGACGAAAGGTTCCAGTTGCTCTAACCTCCTGGTAGATGGATCGTAAGAGAGTTAACCACAGAACTTGGTCGTTATTTCTCAAGTAGATTCGTCAAAAACTGTTCAGTGCGCTCTAATAGTAATTTTGAGTTAAAATACAACAAGGAACACAGGCGAGATAACACTGAACACTGGCCTATGAATTGAGCTCAGCTTTCCTGTAGCTCTTGGTGCACTACAAACTAGAGCATTGGTGTTCACGGAAAAGTGTCATTATGTGAGTTGGGTAAACTGTGTAGGGAAGCGCCAATGTAAGCTATTGAAGCATTCACACAGTTGATTCGATCAGCTAGCATTAATATTTTATAAGTCAGCAACTTTCTTAGTATGAACATACCTGAGTGCATCCTCACGTACAGTTCGCTGGGGTGCAAAACAGGCTATCGCCCAGACTCTTATTTCGACACCAGTAAAAAATTGTTTCCCTCTCATGTCCCAAACCCCCTGATTGGGCAGAGCCTGTTGTTTGGCCGAAAGCATTCCTTGATATTCCTGGACAAACGAAACATTTACATTAAAAAACGGGGGCTCATTATGTGGCTGTTGAGCAAATAAATACTTCAACATCTGAAATCAGAGCTTCGGTTAAACATCGCCTGCTCGTAACGACCTGCACAATGCTGAGACATTAGGAAAGTTGCTAAGGAAGCACCCAAATGTGAACAACTGCATTCTTTCGGAGAGTCAGGCAGCCATTGAACAGCTCATGCAATACGGCAGTTATCTTCAGTCCTGTGCCATTGTTGACTTTTGGTTCTCTTTCACAGGAACCAGAAATAAGACGTTAAACGACATAATTTATAAATTATCTGGCGACTCACTATTTGACTTGGTATGTTGGGAGCACGGCCGCCATACTGGAGTTTAGGTGGTGGTAGAACTCGGCCGCGAACTTCCATCATATTGTTGGAAATGGCCAAACCGAACTCTTGAACGTAGGCGTCATTGTTAAAATCCGCCCGTCGAACTAGGTTGTTTATTTCCCGCTCTCGATCTGGCGCAGAGCGTGCAGTAGCTTTGATCATCGTGGACGTTTGCATATCAGTCAATTTTTTTATACATCGCTGCCCAGCAACAATGTTGCATACCTGTAAAAACAAATGAGAGGTTTTTGAAGTCGATATTTACTGAGCTAGTAAGATACGAGTATTTACACTCAGAGATGCTCTCAGATTCATTGCCGTTTTTGACATCCCCTATTTTTACGCAAGCCAATTCTCAGAGGGGCTCTTATCTGTGTGCCTCCCCCCCCCCTCCGACCATTTTTCAGATGCCACAAGAGAACAGGGGGACAAGGGAAATGTCCATTCAGTGGTGAAGTCTATAAGTTACCCCAGTGCAAAGGAAGCTCCCTTCTCACTCTCCAGTTGTAGACCATACACTCAATGGCGACTTCCAAGGGTTAAAGGAACTCACAATTGCCATGTACACAGCGTTGAAGACCAAGCGAAGCAGTCGCCAGAGTTGTGCCCAATTTGACCGGTAGAAACCCCTTAACATTGGCTAACATTGGGGCGAAAATTTCCCGATCTGAAGCCCATCCAACTCTGCGCTCTTCTCTGCTTTTTCAGCTCACAACAGAAAGGGGAAGCAAACAAGAGTCGCTTTGGAAACTTTGTTCACCCAACACCCATCAAGACAGACCTCACCGACATTCCTCCTTCGGTTGAGCTGCTCAAGCAACCAGTGCTGTTCTTAATCTCCAGCAGTTTCTCTACGTTTGATTCGATTCCATACAACGCGATCCATCACACCATTTCAGCACCTGTGTTTTTCATTCCATTTTCCTTTCTATCATCATCTGCTGCTTCCGACCATTTTCTTCCGGTAACATCATTTTAATTTTCTTCAGCACCTCACGTCGTCATATTCACCGTAATTTTCATCAACTCATCAAAGGCCCTAACGCAAGTTAAATCCATTTACTAATTTCTTTGCTCGAGCTTTCCTTGTATATACATTTCCATAAGAGAACTCCTTATTGTAATATAAACCTCTTAATCCTTTTAAATTCCGAATTACTTTCCGTATTGTTCCCTTTTTTCACATTTTATCTATCGGTATTTCTACTGTTGTCCTCAAAACGAGCCCTATGCGTTAGGTGTTACTGGGAAACACGAAGTTTTCATTTCTGTTACAAACATCAATGCGTAGCCTCCAAGGATATGCGCTCAAACTTGAAGAATCTGGCAGCAGACCCCCTGCACGTTCTTGAGCATTGACTAACCTGCTCGAAGTGAGTTCACAAAAATACCGAATGCAGCATTAATTTATAAGAGAATAAAGAAGAAGAATAAGCATATAAAGGGTAATTAAAAGTGGCTGCCCGCCCCAGGAGAAAAGTGTAGAGCAAAATTAACAGCATCCGTATCACAGCTAAGTTAAAATAATGTGATCATAAAGAGTGGTATGAAGATGAAGTTCCTTATCGTTTGTCACATGGTAACTGAATGGATATTATTCCAGAACTTTGTGCGAGTGGGGCGGAAGCAATGAAGTAAGGGTCGAGCAGAGAGGTATCGTAATCTACAGGTAGGGGGAATTAAACGAGTGAGTAATATCAAGAACATCGTTCAAGGGGGAGTACCTGTATAATTAGGCTGTTCCAATTACTGAAGATGACCGTCATAGTCACAGGGGAAAATGGGAACTTGTCCCGTCATAAGAGCTGGGCATCTAAGGGTTTAACTGACTGATTTTTATTGTGGCGCGTCAACAGTGGCAATAATGTTAATAAATAATATTCGAAAGATTCTCTTGAACATGAAGATTGTGTCACCTAGGCTATTTACTAAGGCGTGATTGGCTACTACCCTGTTGTCTGGGGCAGCAAACTCACAGTCAACCACAGGAGAGTACTGGCCCAATCCCAGAAAAGCTGTGCATACAGCTACAAGACAGCATCCACTGAAGCACTCTCAATGATCACTGAGATACCTATTGCCTTCGCCTGTATGGTCTACAACTGGAGAGTGGGTTGGGAGCTTCCTTTGCACTGGGGTAACTTATAGACTTCATCACTGAATGGACATTAGATAAATGGCGTGCGAGATAAGAATACTCGTCAAAGGGGCTTGACGCATATGAATCTTTCTTAACATCCTGGAACGTCTCAAGAGAGTAAGGGTAACCACTGAACGAGACAGTTCCCCACGGGACATGACGACTTCAATGTGTATGTACTTACTGGGTGCACCTCTTACCTCATTCAGCTAATTACTCACAACTCCATGTCAATGGGGGCAAACATGATTCACAAACTTATTCAATGAAAAACAAACAATAATAACATTATAAATTATTACTTCATACAATTTGATTATTTACGTTTCATTGTTTAAGCAACGCATTTTTGAGCAATTTCTTACCTCTAATGGTAAATACGTATGTTTGTGCTCTTGTCCAACTTGCAAGCAAGGTAAATGCGGATACCTTAACTTCATCTTATACTTATCCAAGAAATACTTGGCCACCGTACACTCAACAGTCTGCCCATTCTCAAGCTGCAGGGGAAACCTGAACATGAAAAATACGTCGTGTCAAGATAAATGAAACTCGTTGACTACGTAACTAAATCGTTAAAACGCGACTTACGACTGCATCTGAGCGGGACGTCTCGTTACGTTGCAAACCCTGTACTTCCTCCTCATTGTGCCACAATGCGTTATTTCTATCTTCAAACCTTTTATTTCCTTGGTAAATTTTACTCTTTGAGAATCCGTCAAAGGCTTTCTCTGTTCATTAATATCTCGTATATCTAAAACTTCGCACATAAATTCGATGACTGGTTGTGCTTTGTAAAATGCCGTAGCAGAAACTATAACAAAAAATTAAGTTTTATTATTACAAGATATTAAGTTCCGAGTACCGTTCATTCGAGCACTAAAACGCTAAGCGAGGCTCTCGCAGATAAAAATGACAACGCCTTACCATCAATGTTGAGCATCATCTTCCATTGGGAAGGGCGAACGGACTGGTGGAAGCCAAACCAAACTTCTCTACCTCCTCCAAGAGGATGGTAGTAGCCGTCAGGGGATGAGAAAAAAGAGCGACCAACTGGTGTGTAAGTCATAGAAGGTAAGTGCCGCATGACGACGTCTAATGCCTAGAAATAAATCGTGAATGTTGAAAAAGTCGTACCATCATTTGGTGTTTAAATTAAAACTACCTCTGTTTGAGCGAATGATCAGGGAGAATCGTGAAACCAGTCTTGCAACTTCCTCTCAGGGAAATACATTTGTCATTTTCTCTGACGGAGCAGCATAAAAAAAATATTGGCACTTTCCTATAGCAACATGAGTACAAATGTACTGAATGTCAATGAAATGATACCGCTCTAAGCCCTGAAATACCAACTTTTCTAGTTTTGAGCACATACTGGACAAAATAGTGGTGTGTGGTTTTGTGGTGATCAACAGCAGCAAGGACGAAGAAGAAGTGTAACCACAGGAGGAGGCTACAATCATATCAGGGAAGGCTGAAAGGCTGATACGCGGACGGAAAATGATAGGGGTTGTTGAACGGAGTAAAAAAGGTCATGAGTTGGGGAGGGGAAGGAAACCCATGGGAAAATCTTCCGATTTGTGAAGCATTCGTGATCAGGCCATAGGTGAATAAACGAAGTTCTGCCGAGTTTACCTATTCTTCACCAAACCACCACTACAATTGGCGCAGTCAGTAGGTTCAAAAGGCAGCGGTCGATCGTGGTCTAGTGGTTAGGACATTGATTCATAATTCTCAATGTAAATCGAGGATTGTGGATCGTAGCTCCGGCGCGATTGCCGTAATTTTTGCCCGAGTCAGCAGCTCTTCAAAAGCATCTCCAAGCTACCTCAGTTCAATTGGCGCCCAACTAGTGGTCGAACTTCTTCATTCCAAGAAAAGGAGAGGCCCAGAGGGAAAAATTAAAAAATAAAGAGAGAAATAATGAGACGAATTCTCAGGTCTGGGATTCGCTGACGCTGAGAAAGTTACAGGGCAAAGGGAAATAAAACGGGCGACGCGCCTACTACTAAGTGAAAGAAAAAGACTTTCCTTGTAGCCCCTTCGTTTCTCGAATCAAAGATCGGATTTTCTGGGGATTCGCTCAACTCTCATAAATTCGTTATGAGTTCATAGAGTCCACTCCAGGAGCAGCGGTTAATAGACGAGGGGGGAGATGTGCTGACTGACTTCTATTAAAAGGCACTGGGTGATCGTGGTTTAGTGGTTAAGACATTGTTCATAATTCTCAACTCAAGTCGAGGATTGTGGATCGTAGCTCCCGCCCGATTGCCGTAATTTTTGCCTCAGCCAGCAGCTCTTCAAAATCATCTCCAAACTACCTCAGTACAGTTTAGTATTTGACAACACGCAAAGGTTGATTGCGGCATGGAGCGATTATGATCAATGTGCTCGCTATAGCAGTCTTTTTGGCGCTGAATCCCAACCCTCAGGCTTCTAGGGCCGAGACCTATCGAGAATTTCAGACGATAATGTTTCAGCTTGCAGGGCAAAAGAGCTGGAGAGGATGGAGATTAATAAAAAAGGAGAAGCCCTTCTGACTATCAAACAGTCTTTATGGTCTTAATCTGTGGGCCAAATTTGAATTTGTTTTTGTTCCCAATCGAGTTCATAGTCACACATATCACTTCTTCAAGGTGTCTCAGTCAGAGGCGCTCGAAACGTCAACTCCTGAAGAAATCTAAAAATAAAAATTGATTTTCAAGTATTTTTTGGAATAAATACGGCTCAGTAATCTGTTTGTAACTGAATGAACGTCTTATAAGAAGGTGGCCATTCTGAGCTCCTAGTGTAAACATCCTTTTTATTGCCGCTTCTAAGCTCTTGAAAAGCCTTAACAGCTGTACATAATGGGATGCGCGAGTACTTCTTCAAATCAGATTACTAGCCCCTCGTTAAAAAGAGGTTTGAAAAATGACAATGACCAAACGGAACTAGAGGTGGATCTTTGGTACTCTGGTCGTCGGTTGAACATTAAGAAATCATTTTACTCACGTTCAAACTATCCATTAAAGACTTACCATGATGGCGTCATACGGGATCTGCCTCGTTCTACCTTCCAGCGCCTCTTCGAGGGCAAAAAGCGAAACTTGCGCCATCCATTTGATCGCTACTCTGAACACTCGATCCTTCCCTTCGCCTGGTAGTGTGACCTGAATAGAAATTAGAGGTATTATTAAACGACAGAACACCGTATTGCCATTACTTTGAAAATAAATCAATTCAATGGGTAAAAGGTACTATATTATTTTGTACATCTATTCTTTGCTTGCTGTATTTATTTTTCTTAGTCCACAACTCATTCTTTTTGTTACCTATCATAGGGCATGAATACTAGGGAAGAATATCCAGAGATTAAACTCAGAAATTCCGCCACTTAACTGAATCCCAAGATTTTCAAAGTGTATGTACACATGTATACGTAATTTATTTGTGGTTTGTCTCGGGAATCATCATGACCGAGGTCAGGTTATCGATATGCCCGACATCGAAGGCTCTGGCGCCATGTTTGAAATTAGAAATAACGACAGCTGTACGATTATGCCAATTAATTAATGTTCATTATGTAATACCCCATTATATAATTATTTTAAATGTACAAAGACTATGAAAAGGAGTTAATTCAATGAAATTAAGAATGCGTATATGAAATAAATATGAGATAACTAACGGATTGATATTGATACATGCAGTCGTAGCGTTATCAAGCGACCTATCGATACATGCAGTCGTAGCGTTATCAAGCGACCTATCGATACATGCAGTCGTAGCGTTGTCAAGCGGTCGGTCCATATTCTTTGTTTCACCCGACAGTGGAACTTCTAATCATACAGACAGCCCCATGGACCGACGCTAAACGTTTGGGGAGTGAAGCTGTGTTTTGAAGCTGTGTTGTTTAAAGTAACAAGTTAAACATGTATCACCAATAAGTACCACGCAGCCCATTTTCACAATCGATATTTTTTGTAACGTATTCCTTTTGGAAGAAACTCCAACAAAAAAATATTTTAGCGGATTTCATAATTTTCCTTTCCACTAAGTAGGGCAAAGCAAAATAAAAAATTGTTTGCGACTAACCTCCCTTTCCCCTACCCTGACGTTAGAGACTCTGACTTTCATTGAAGCAGCATAGTGACTTAGGGCCTGATGAATACTGGGCTGGAGTATGCCGTCGGAGGCTCTTGGTTTCATCCCGATTCTGACAAGTGTTTTGTTACAAAGGGACGTGATTATTAGGGAGGCCCTATCAACCAGTATGGATTAGATGTATTGACACCTTGAGGGAATACCACAAAATCTGTTCGAACATTCTAAGAAAACGTCTCTTAATTAGAGGCTTCAATTCTCAGTTGAAGTGTCATTTGTTTCACGACTTTTCATTAAAACTTGATCAGTATACTGGAATTTCAGGCCGGAGAATTCTTAATTACTCCTTAATTAATTTCTACTTCCTCCTGCTCGCTGGCTACTGCAGGTACACAAAAGAAACTTTTCCGACTCAAAACTTTTGAAACGTAAAGACCTGGATACCAATTTTTTTCAGGTGATTACACAATTTCCTTTCCTACTGTGTAGGGCTAAGGAAAGTAATGATGTCTTCTGGTTTAGTAATAAGTTATGCATATATCACTAAGCTCGATATATAGAATTCACTACACCAGTACAGAGGGAATGTTTTTTAACAAGTTTTAATTTCTTTTACAAAATTCGATTTAACTGATAACGGATTGTATAATTTGACACTTGCGCAGAACAACAAATAATGGATTTTGAAGGGACGACGTGTATGGATTAACTTACAGTAAGATGGTTACAGCTGAACTGAAGCACTCGGCCTTGCCGCCTCGTTGTATGTTGCAGCCTCTGTCTGCTGGTGTCGGCAAGATCGAGGCAGTTCAGTATATAATGTTGATTTAACGTTTAAATTAAATTCTACTAGTTAGAACAAAACTTTTCTTCTACATAAATATATCCGTGAATGAATGGTGATATAGGCCTAAAGAGCAAAAATAGGGTTTTTTGCTTTGCGGCAAAACAGCTCAAACGATTTTCGCCAAACTCACAGAACGGTCTAAAGTAGTTGATACCTATGTATTGTTCTCAATAAATGTTCCTCTGGCAGTCCATTGAGCCGAGATAAAAATGAAAATGTGGCGAATGTAACGTTTTTTTGAACATGTGTAATTAACTGCGTCACTGGATTCGTTCAAACGAAGGATTTATTTTGCAGATCAAGTTGGAAAAGTGAGGGCTTCGTGTTGTGGTAGAAGGAGGCGGAATACTCTTGATGTGTGTTCTATTGGTGACTCGGCCGTTCCCAGTCAATCACCGCACCGAGAGCAGCTCCAGAATTTCATGGGGATTTGACGAGGAAGCATTTTGTACCGAAAAAAAGCTTAGCGCAAGGCAGGATCTGGTAATTCCTAACAAAAAAGTAACATAGCATGTTTGCGCGCCTGTGAAATATTCTTTCATTTTTTTACCCTTAGAAAGTTAGTTATTGTTTTATTTCATTCACAATGAATTCATCTCCGCGCCTGAGACAGACCTGACCTATCCGAGTTGTATTGATGAAGTCCAACAAACAAATTTTCGCACTCAGTTTTTTTTTTCGTTTGACCTAAAACCTGTTCTCGCCTTCGTTGCCCTAATCGCAACTCTGCCTCATTCCGAGTTGTTCTCCCTCGTGGTTTTGAGGTGAAGACTCCATTTCCCCATTCGCCATATCGCGAAAATTCCTTTCGCTATCGGAGAGCTTCTTTTCTGACCATCGACTTCATATGCCAGACCCCGACTCATCTTGCCTGCAAGTTATTCACGAACATCGAGCGTGTTCGGAATAAATCACTTTTCATTATTCATTTATGTTCCAGAGAGAGCTATTCATTTATTTAATTCGATGTCATTTTATGTACGACGGACGACCGAAGTCGCATTGTTTCGTTTTTGTTGTCTTCGTCTCCTAACCATGTTTGTCATAAGTAATTGTGGGTTTGCCCCAGACGCAAATAGTATTTTAGTGAAAAAATACGAGATGAACCATCCTGTAATAAATTAAGTAAAAATATCAGGTGCGACGTAAAATACGTACACACATGCAAACAAGATTGGATTGCTCGTTAGCTAAACCGATTTCGCTGAAACCTATTTTTCTGGGCATTAATGGAGTCTGTCCAATATATTTTTACAAATACACTATGCGTATTTAATTTTACACAACGGTACGCACGTTTAGGCACTCCACTGTTTTATAAACTCGTCAGAAGGGAAGATCACTATCACACATCGAGAAAGTTAGTTACTTTGTCACAAAATATTGTCAATTAAAACAAAATTGCTGTGCAGTGCGCGACGAAAATAATTACTAAGAAGGTGACAAAGCGAATCGTAATTACTCACCTCCAACTCCATTCTGTCATTCCCAATAGGAAGGGGGTCCCTGGTGTACAGATTAGATCTCCCATCAAAAACTGGCTTCAGATTTCCAAATATTTTAGAATAAGCGTGAACCATAGTTTCGATAATTTCTCTGTTCACTTTTCGAGGGCATTTGTCGGGTTGTATCGATATTTCGTAGTGATGGACGAACCCTCGTGGCATAGTAATTTGAAAATGGTTGGCACGTAAAAGAATAGGACGGCCTTCCCTTCCCAAGTTTGGGCGCCGAGGGCACGCAAACACTGAAAGAAAATGAAGAGAGCGTTTTTTAATCATGTAAATCAGAAAATTTCTATTAATAAACAGTTAAAAATAATTATATTATTCAATAACCAATGAAATCAATCCCCATCATCAAAATCATCATCAGCCCATCACAATCGATCATTCTGCCCAAGTAACTATTCACGTGAATTATTAGTCACTCAGCTCACAGTAATATACTTCAACGCTTCGCGCTATAACGATAGTATTAGGTCCTTCAGTAGGTGTGTCATCATAACTCTGGGGAGATGGGCCTGAATGGCCATGACTTCGGTCATTGTTCCCTCGGCCTTGGCTGGTGCCCTGATATCTTCTCTTCTAGGTGTGCCATCAAAGTCAACGAATTCTTAAGGTGACCATGTAATTTCTGTTCTGTTTGTATCGTGCTGTAAAGTAATCGCAGGTTGTTGAAGAGATCGAATCATCACTGGGCTATGTTTACACCACGCCAGGCCCATCAACAGATGCTCGGGTTTGAACTCAGTGTCTATGTGATGCTGCCAGCCACATCGCTGCACATCTGTTTATAAAACAATATTAAAGCACACGACTGCACGGAATCGGTTGACTCAATATGTTTGGCAGGCATACATGGTGTTAACACATATATTCTGAGTTGAGACAAACTCTGGGAGTTGATTCTACCACTAATTTTAAACTAAAGCACAGTTTTACCACCTCCACCACCAAATTATATTCTTTGCCTATTTTGTCTCTTATAATTATTTCTTATCAATTCTCTAATTTCGACGATGAGTCACTAACACACCAATAATCCCCTAAAAACCGGAATTAATGATTCCACAATCTTCATGTGATTATGGTATTTCCAGGGATTGGTGAGTCAGTTACAGTTTGTTCAGAAATGTTTATGGTAACACACATCTGTTGAACAAACATGATATTAAGATGGACTAACGATTTTCTTGCTAATTTCGTATGAGAGTATAAAGAAAAATACTCGTACAACCATCAAAATTAATAATTCGACGCGTCAGAATTATCAACCCATCTGTAGTTGTGGCCCACCTTTCATTTCACCTATTCATCGAACTGAGACAAGCAATGAATACAGAAACCACACTCTTCCGGAGCATGTTTACCAAAGTTGGATGAGGCGAAAACAAAACGCTTGCGCCGGATCTTGGCAGAGCGATTCTCATGCATCTGTTCCTCGTGATACTTCGACTCCTGTTATGAGCAAAGTCTGGTAGAGCGAGGAGAGGTTGAACGACGAACCCCGAGCAACTCCTTCAACACTCTACCCCTGTCGTTATGTTCGAATTGCTGAGTAGGCTTGTGTCATCAAGACAAATTGAGTGGAATCAAAGGTAAACGAATGAGGGTGTGGACAACTGAGAACACATTCCAAATTTTCTATGTATTACAACACTGATGATTGTATTGTAACTTTACGCGTTTTTTTTCTTTAAAAATAACCATAATCAATATAAATGGCGGAATGTACATACTTGGAAGTTCTGGAGGCTGATGGGGAGGTTGAGGTGGGATTAGAGCGATTGCACCCGGAGGGACCCCAACCGGCCCTGGGGGAGGGGCTCCTGCTTGAGCAGCACCTGGCGGGCCAACAGGAGGAGCTGAAATACAATTAACATTCAGTTTCAAATTATTAGAAGAAGACGATATCATTTTATATTCCAATTAAAAACACCCAGTGATTAATTTGGCAAATCATTCGTAAAAATTACAAAACAAATTATTTAGTTTTGAAAATTGTGTAAGACTGTCTTTTAATGTCAGCGTTTGCTTCAAATACAAACGAAAAATAAAGTTGTAACCTTCCACCTAAATTCTGCAACATAACAGTACAACGATCATCGATCTACCAGACAACCTCATTGACAGTAAGTACAGACCTCTGTTTTCATGCATGTTAGAAAGGAATTCAATATTAACTTCAGATACAACAACAATGATGGGGGGAAATGCCACCTGTCACAAGAGTACACAACATTTACCTCAACTATTCAAGGTAAAGTGGCTGATTCGCGAAGAAACCTGCTATCTTCAGACTATTTGCAATTATACGCCTGACTACTTAGATTCATTTCCTACAACTTATGTACTCATTAACAAATCTTGAAAAATAACGGAGCTATTTTATCGAGAATGAACGCTACGATTATTCAAAACTAATTTTCATTTTTTGAGTTTCGCTGAGAAAACAAAATAATAATACAATACCTGGGGCTATACAAGCACTCTATCTTTGTAAGCTACGTTCCACAGAAGTGTTTATCGGGAAAAAATGTAGATAAAGGTTAAGCTAAAACGCTGTGAGGGTCACTAAAATCGCTAAGATCGTTCTTGAGCAATTGTGGAAATTTCCTCTTTTTTTGGTGGGTTTTCGTTTTGTCTTCGTTTAAAATTTGGTTAAAGAAATACTTTAGGAAACGAGAAATGGTAGAAAACACTCCTATCCTTAAAGCGGCCTGTGAAAAATATGCAAAGCTCGAAAAAATTTCCATTTCTTTTCAACGGTTATAGTTTTCATGTCTTCTCAATACATATACATTGATTAGTAGAAGGCATCTAGTGAGTTTGACCTAAATAGCAGGGTCTTGCGGCTTGTATCTCCCTTCGGTTTGTACAGAAATGGTTACAAAGATCAAACTGTAGGTATAGTTTAGCTAAAGATGTACAATGAAAATTGTTGTAGTTGTTTTTTTCGCTTGATTTTGCCCACAAAGACTAACTGGGGTGTGCATTGATAGCAGGGGTGATAGAAACTATGTCTACCAGTACTACGGAGAATATGTTTGACCTTGTTTCTCTCGTCCTACTTGCCAAGGCAGCGGGAATGAATCCATGTAAATTAACCAGGCTTGGAATGCCGGAGGTACAAGGTATGGACCATTTGAAATCATGAAGACACCCTGTGGTCTTGCAGCGAATATTCAGATCCATTTGTCCAAAAAAGTTGGAAACCACTATTTGCTTCGTAAGCCTGTATGTACACTTATCACACTTCACGGAGAAGTTCGTCGAAAACTCAAGTGAGGTAGAAATTAGTAGAATATAACTTGGAAACATAATCAAAATGTTGATGCCTTTTTAAAAAAAATACTTTTTTTTAAATCCGAGTTTTTGGAACTTTTTGACCCCCCACACATCCAAACCCCCTTTTACAGCACGATTGGGACCTACCCTATTAAAACCAACGTCAAAAAATTATTAAACACATAACACGTCCATATCAATGACACGGAAAACGACAAATGTTCGTAGAGCACCTTCTATCCCCATCCCATTCGATCCAGCATCGAATACTAGTAAACTAAACAAAACATGACCTAACAATAACAAAATCACGAAAATTGTCATTTCTTGGCGACACTAGCCAATTGGCACGATGTGACGAGTCGAACTAATAAACGGGAGGCAGCATGAAATGAGCGCAGATCGGGGAGCTTCGTTATATTATAGCTGCCGCTTTACAGCAGTTGCCTCACTATATTTACAGAGATTTCAATTTTTTCCGTCTAGCGCAGCCCTACACCCCAGACACCCGCGTTCTATTCGATTCAGCATCGAAAAATACCTACGATACGGTAAGAAACGACGTAGTTGCAATAAAACTTCCAAAATTTAGTTTTTTCTGATTTTAATAACGCTTTTTTGCCTACAACGACCATAGATTTCGTATAATCGGATTGCCGAGTAGGAACGAAAGTAATTTAATAGCCCCGTCCGTTAATAACCGTTTTTGGAAATGGTCCGTGTTTATGTGAACGCGATTAAATAAAATTTATTTTGATATGTAGCATGCAGATCGCCGTGGACACCAAACTATGGGTATGAGCAAAATCGGTTCTAAACTAACTATAGTTATCAAAGTGCCCAAAGCACACATTTTTCTCTTAAAAACCGCTGTAACGATTTCGATTAAACTTTTTTGACATTGACAGCTCCAAATAACACGACAGTACCGTAAAATTCTAAACCATGGGAAAATGAATAGTTTCAGTTGAATAAATTATACAATATTTAGAAAAAAATAGATTGCAGCGCAGTTTTGCCTCATATAAATCCCGCTAACACGATAGTCTCGGAAAAATTAGCAACGTTAAATTAATGACGTTTATAAGCTAAATAGGGCCAACCAGAAATGCCCCATAAACATCGAATTAGTCCCACGAATTTCTTATGAACTGATTGCTCAATAGTGGTTGAGACGCAAGTAGGATAGCTTCAATCAATTACATTAGGCGGTATGACTTTTCACGTAAAAACGTACCTTTATTTTACCAAGTTCAAGCAAACTGAGTGCAAACTAAATCGGATTAGTAGCTAAAGTTACGAAAGTAGCTGAATTTACGTAAAGGCTGAGCAAAGTTATGTGACGCGTCGCAACAGATATTTTTCGACTCGGCAGACCTCAAAATGTAAAGACAGAAGAGAACTCAACTTTTATGCCCCGACTAGATAGAATAGAGAACAAAATGTAGGCACTGGTTAGCTGAGAGTATCTAGTAAGTTTGATCGAAATCGTTAGTTTTTGCGAAAATAGCTACAACGTTAAATTAATATTTGACAAATCTCGTTTTCCGAGCTATCATGGCTTATATCTCCGTTCAATAGATAGATACAGAAATAATCGCGTAAAAGTAAACGTGGGTATAGGCTACTAGAAGAACTCGGTAAGGTTGATCAAATCCAGCGAAGCAGTTACTCTGGAAATTACGAAAATGTTCAAAAAATACATTATTCTCTACACATTTTGGCTTTTATCTCTATTCAATGGACTGTCAGAGGAACATTTTTCGAGAACAATACATAGGTATTAACTATTTGAAAATATCCTGCGAGTTTGGTGAAAATCGTTGAAGTCGTTTTGCCAAGAAGCGTGAAAAACAGTTTTTGCTTCATAGGCCAAAATATATTTTGGTACGAACGGGTCTTTTTGGATGAAAATCGCGCATAATCTTATTATCGCGTCTTCAAAAAGCAGCTCAATTGGTTCAGCCCTTCTCCCGTGAAATGAACACACACACGGACCACGCACGGAGTTTTTCACATTCATAAATTAATAAGAAAATTCAACTTTTTCTACACAACTACAATACTTTACCCTTTGGATCGCGGAAAGTAAAAATATACGTAAGAAATAGAAGACAAATTAATCAAAGCACGAGTGCACGTAAATACCAAAACTTCAAGGGAGTCGTTTTACCCCCCAAATTTCGGTTTCTCGTCAAAAGAAACAATCGAACGAAACACGCGTTCTTTTAAACGTGTGGATAATTCTAGATATTCCCAACTAGCAATGGGAACCCCTTAGTTTTTTCAAAACAATCCCAGCTTCCTTCAGTTGCTAATTACAGAAAAATGGTAGCGCCCGTGTATCACTCACTACAAGCCAACTAATTGGGCGGACTATTCTACAATGTGCTTAACGAGAGTTCTTCAGAGATAAAATTCTCTCCATACAGACGTTGCATCATTTTTGTTTTGTCAACCATTCATTATTAAATACAACACGGAACTGAAAAGAGTGCAATACATGAATACGAAATAACCGACGACCTCAACAATCACACCTGCCTGTTAGTCATACAATTAATACATTTCAAACACTGTAACGGTAACATAAATCTCTAACAATTTTGTGAACACCCAAAAATTAACTTTTTCATCTACAAATAATTAATACATCAAACACTCTACGACTGTTAGAAATTACATCAAGTTGCACGCCTTCATTCTTAGTTTCACTGACTTTCTAAACGAGAGTCTAACCCACAACCAAAAACAAACAAAAAACATAAATAAAGTTCCTACAGCAAGCCCATAAAACCAACAAGAAAGTTCATTGGGAAAATAAAAGAAAAAAAGTCATACTATACCACACTCGATCGGTGAAAGAAGTATGGGTTAATTATAGTGAGTAAACTGCCAAGCAGAATTAGTGCGATGCATAAAAGCAAGGTTAGGAGGAACGTACCAAGCTCTTGCGATTCTTGAGTTAGCGGGAGGGAACTCTGACCCCCTCCAGATGACCAACCACTCTCTGTTAGCAAATAGACAACGAAAATTGAACATTGAATTCTTTTGCGTTTCAAAACTTCATTTTCATAATTTTTTCCAATTGGTTTAAAAGTTTATTTACACAATGGAACAAGAATAAGGGAATAATAATGGAAGAGAATGAAATCACTCGTGAAACTGTAATTAATTAAAGGTTAAAAGATTGAAACGCTCAGGTTAATGATAATTCAATACCATTACTCATCAAGTCAAAGGGGCGGTGAAAAGTAAATTAATATAAGTGGAAGGGGTTGGATTAAGAATACGGGCTGAGTGCCAGCTGTAGCAATTTTGAGTCTTACTGACTGCAGCAGTGCAGGAGTGAATAAATAGTTGTGTATGAATACCAGCTAATAGAAATAGTAAGAGAGTTATTCATAATATTTCATGGTTTCGTCATTGAGGGGCTGAAAAGTGTAAAATAATTCGGCTACGATAAAAAAATAATAATAATACATACATATAATAATACAAATAATACGTAAAAGAAATAATACAACGAGCCCCACTGCAATCGCAGGGCAAGCAAAAGTGACATTAATTCGTTCATGGCAGGAACGAAAACTTAATTTTCAATTTTCCAACATTCAATGCGTTAACGCTCAATACTGGAGCAATGAAGGAACGCTTTGAAGTTTTCTTTTGTATTTTAACTGTGAGCAGTCTCAGTAGACCACCTCACCAGCAGCATGCCTGCCTGTAATAGTTGGATAGTCCCTACGATAAGGGGGTGGGTTACCTAACGATTTCACAATGTGCTTTAGGAAACTGAGAAAAACACGAGATAGCTAAAATAATCGGGCAACCGCATCTTTTGTTTCAATTTGAAGTTGTAGGTCAGATTAATCAAACTACAAGCCTCCCTCTGGCAATTCACTCGAATTGGAGACTGTCTTGCCCAAATGCCCTCAGGTGTAGTGAAGTTCACGAGTCGAGGATTCACAATCTAAAGCTCCCTCCAGACTCTCACAGTGCCTGTTCGTCGAAGTGGAGCAAGCAAAGAACGTCCATCCACACTCTCATGGAGCATGTTCGTCAATGTTAGGCGAGGCGAAAAAACACATTCACGCTCTCGTGGAGTGCCCTGGCAGAGCAAGTCTTATGCATTTGTTCCTAGTGATCCTTTGACCCTTGTTACAAAAAGCTCTCTTGAGGGGACGAATGAGGAACCCCTTCACGTTCTCACTCCTAGGTGGGTAGCGAAGTCAGACAGTTGGAAGTCGGTTCCTTGGCGAGGGAGGGCTGAGGACTCCCCACATTCTCGCTCCTTGGGCTTAAAACTTACGCTTTGGCATTGGACTCGACAGTTGTCTGCCCTACTTTGACCCTGTCCTCATAGCAACTGCTATGTGAGCTTCTCACTGACAACTCGAGAGGACCATATCAGTGGATAATGAAATGATCCATAATTAGAAAATTGATGATGCTAAAAAAAGTACATCTCTCTTTCGAATTACGAGGCTAAAATCGAGGAAATCAAAATAATCAAGTCATTTGTGAACAGATTAAGATGAAAACAAAACAAAAATGATAAAATTCATTTTAAAATATTAATTGCGCTTACTGCCATTTTTAGTATGGCCAGTGGTCCATTGGAAGCAATGAGCTACAAAAGTGAAGCACTACTGCACTTTACATTTGGCTACAAGGCGAAATACGAATCAAAACTGTATACTACTGTACAGTGTTAACGTCCAGAAACTCAAGCCGCCATACTACGCATAGTTCTCAAATTATATTTGGAGTTCTTCGATCAGTATGAAGTAATGAGGGAAACCGATTGTGTGTTTGTAAGGAACAGCCCTACGACTCATTTGGATATTTCTCTTGAGCTACTAATCAAGCACTGATCATTGGGCACATTATTTCCTAACTATGACAGATTCTCGTTGGACCTGTAAATGAAGAGAGCTCCTCTCATCTTGCCTGGGAGAAATGAGGAACTTCAGCGTCTTTTTTTACCTCTCTGCTCAAAATGTTGCAGTTTAGAACATTCTGTCACGTGATTGTTAGTCACGCACACATTTTAAACTATTGTACATAGCACAATATTACATTTTGTGCGACGACTATACTACTACACGGGGCTATGAGATATTAATTGCAGCTAGCTGTTTGCTTGTATCTCCCTCCACCCTGACCCATTACCAGAGCCCATGAATTTGGCTGTGACCTCACAGATTGATAGGGTTTTGATAACGTGCAACTGTTAACTGATAGCTGCTAGTAAGACTGTTATTGTTGACTACTGCCTAGCGCTAGAGTCCTTCAAAGTTTGAATTGAATTGCTGGGCTAACTACTGAATTATGGAATCAAGCCATTCATCCCCTCACTTCATCATGTGTACATAAAATCTTCGTTCGTCAATGACAATGACATGGCCACACATGAAAAGAAGAAAAGGGAACGAACGCTTTAGTGTTTATTTTCATCCATATTCCCAATTCGACAGCCATTTTCAATCCCTATATTTTTGTTTATTTTTGAAGGAAAAACATCTTTGCCATCTCCCATTCTAACGCCCAACTTCAAAAGTGATGTTTTCAAATGTTAATTCATTTTACATTACA
This sequence comes from Pachypeltis micranthus, assembly GCA_020466155.1. Lineage (NCBI taxonomy): Eukaryota > Metazoa > Arthropoda > Insecta > Hemiptera > Miridae > Pachypeltis > Pachypeltis micranthus. Next base: position 65,625,773 of record CM035770.1, read on the forward strand.
CCACTCGAATTAATTTCCTGTAGCACTTCTCGTACGGATTCTTCGTTTACATTCACTTACAACTACAGTAACTTGATTTCGGATACCAACAATCCTCCATTGTTTGTTTCCGCTACTTTCGCGCGCAATCGTTGTTTACATTGACTTTTATGGCCTAATTTCGCCTCAACGATTAGCGGGTTATTGAGGAACGCTGTTTTGTATCAAAGCTTCTGACGTCAATGCTCCAATACTGCATTTATACTGTACGTTATACATGTTAACTCTCGGTCAGATTCGTTGCTGACTTCAATGAATGGTTAGGTGTCATCCATTAGATGTTTCTGACAGAACCAAGGCCGTTTGTCTGGGTAAGGGCAATATCTATACACCCCCATTTGCCACACACCTATAAAGGGTAGCTGTAGCCTCATCTCGACCACAAGCTCAAACCAGTGTGAGTACTACATGCGCCGAAAAGAACATTCTTTTGGGGAAGAAGCCCTGTACAAGGACACTTTTGCTTACTAATGTTGCTCCAGCCCAAAGTAACGAGCTGGGCACTTCTTTAGGTTGTTTATTCGGTAAATTGATTGATTAAGTATGAAATGTAGTAACAACAACCAAACTACTTCATGACCTAAATAACGGGAAGACAGGAAGAACCGGCAAGGAATGACTAACGATTGGTCCGCATAATTTGTTAAATGAAGCCACAGTCCTGCGCTTGATCTACAAACAGGATATACGCTAAACATTCTGCGACGAATTGAATCAGCGCCATAACAAACAATCGCTGAGTTGTTCAATAAGCTGTAAACATAGGTCGTACAAGTCGCGGATTTCCCCGAGTGAATGACTAAGATTCGGACAAATAAGAAACGTTGGGACACACTATCACAAGAATTTCCCTGAAAATTTAGATACAATTGAAGGTCATTAACCCTGACATGAATTTACGGTCATTTACTCCATTATCTGAATCATCTTCATAATACGCGAAGAGGTCAAGCGGTGCTATTTATAAATCGAAAATGCCCATCCTAAAGTCGCCATATACGCGCGTATACTGTTTAAAGCACGGCGAAGACGTGAGAAAAGAACGTTGCGATAATATAAAGGTAGCCTACGACAAGCTCAATCTTCACAATGAGCCAGGGCGGAACCAGAGCTAAGGATTTATGGAATCCAAGTGACTTGGGAGAAACTTACGCTGTCCGACGGGATACATCCTGACGGTAGGAAGCACAGAAGTTAAACTATTATGCGGCACAGTGTTTCAAATAACAATTATACGCGGAAAATAACCAAAAATACACTACACAGACCAACAAAAATCAACATGGCTGAGGATGAACTCCTCAGCTTTGAGCAGTGTTTCCAATTATTGATTGTTTTACTAAATGCCCCTCGTTTCTCTCAAATCTTCTAATTGACTTAACATAATACACCCACACTCGCAATTCCTTGTTTTGAAAGACCATGAACGATTCCATAAATTTATTTAAAAAATGTATAGGTTTAAAAAAGGTTTCCACTAACATTTCAATTGCATTTTTTGTAAATGGCAGCACTGTAACCCAATTCTCCCGCGCCAGTCAAATCAAAAGTGATAGGAGTTGTAAACAAGAGAGATGGTTTTCTGGTATTAAGCTCATTTACTTTTGTAATATGTCTCTAATTATGTAGTTGCCGTGTTATTTTGTGCTCTGATATTTTTACGCTTAAAATGAATGCGTAAGTGTTAATTACATTAGGTCTGATTGAAGACTGACGTACCAAATCTGCTCAATTGTCTTCGAAAATTATGATTTCCAACTATGATTACCGTTTAACCAGCCAAAACGATTTTAATTATATTGTGGTCGTAGATTACGTTAGCGGACACTAGCGAAATTGGAGAAAAATCTCTTGTCTGCCAAATGGAGAGCGACATGGGTTCATCTCATGAAATTAACTAGCGAGATAATCGTGCATTAAAGTTCTTGTCGTAATGACGCGTTTTTGCAAGCTTGCACACTTACTTAGGGCCAGATTCACAGAAGGGTGGAGAATAAAATTAGGGGTGTTACGGTTGCTTACCCCCCGCATTTCAAACAGTACGGCATAGGGTTGCGTCTGGCATAGTTCAATTGTTGAAAATTCGTTAGATTGTTAAACTGTGTGTATTATGATTGTCAGTTCAGCGCACTAAACTCTGCACCTTCCAAAACGCTCGTTGACAGTTCATCAAACTATTTTTGACTGAAATTTGAGCTCAAATCATAGTGCACCAAATCTAATTATTATATTATTCGACATTAATGTTAACCATCTGAACAAGTCTACGCTGATGCCTTCCCAGTGATCAGTAGTAGTGTCCAGCTCTAGCGTTTTCTCTCTTTCAATAGGTTTTCCGTGTTTTATATTTTGTTAATGCATACGCGTGTACATACGTTTTTATATTATATTCTAGGTTGTGGCTGTGTTCATGTTAAGAATTATTCATAATGGTTCTTCTCAAACATAGCGACGTTAGTTCATTGGAGGATTTAAAAAAATGTTTGAAAGAGAAACTGGTAATGTTCCCAAACCTACGGGGCATGAAAGAAGAGAGAACTCATCTTTTAACCGTTTTGAAGAGATGTATATGCTACGGCGAGAGTGACTCTCTGATAATCGTTGGCCCGAGGGGGAGTGGAAAGACGCTGGTTAGTAGCTGGAGGTTACTCTAATCCAGAGAACTCAGGGGGAAAAACACAATTAATTCAATCTCTTTCTGCACAGCTGGTTAAAACTTGTCTGGCAGATCTAGAAAAAGATGAGGAGTGTGCAGAAGTTTATTCCGTTGTGTACTTGAACGGGCTTGTTCACACTGACGATAATCTTGCATTGAAGGACATAATACATCAACTGCATTTTGACAAACTGGAAGGCGATCGAGTTCTGGGATCATTTGCTGGTGAGTGGTATTTATTAAACTAACTGAACCAACAGCTTTATAGGCAAGTAATTACCAACCCTGGTTGCTTATTAAATCATAAAGTTGCAGTATAGTTAATTCGATGGTTTGATGTTGATCTTAATCAGAAACTACGTATTCGTGATGTTGAGTTTATGATTTTTGGGAACAGTATGTAGATTGCTTTTCTCTTTAAGGTTGTTGACAGTAAAGGTGCTGAACACACCTAATTGGTATGATAAAATTGGCCAATTTTTAATCATTCGCAAGTGGGCGTAGTTATCTCCCAATTGTGAATTCTCAAACATCGTGATAGAACATCATCTCAACACTCTGTTGCTAAGGATGCAGTTACAAGATGTTCCTAATGAAGCAGGGATGCATAAACTCTAAATCGGAAGGCTATATTCATTGTTTACACCTACATTTTAATGCTGCGTCCTTAGAAGTGGATTGAAGAGAACCTCTGATTCCTTTACAGATGCCTAAGTGGCACAAAATAACTGACAAACTGGCATATTATTCAAAATGTTCTTGACGCCAGTGAGTTGCTTGGTGCTGTACCAGTCTTCGCATTAACCCATTGGTTGTGTTCAGTCTGGTCAAGGAGCTCCTGGTCCTCAAAAAGGGACTTGGCCTCTTTAACTAGGTGTTGGGTGCTACAGGAAGCACACTAAGCTCCTGATCCTTTGGCACCAGTTACAATCTGCATTCATCAAGCACAGTGTGGTTGACAGTAGAATGCAATACTATTATTTGGTTGTGTTGGTCCCACAACCAGTAGTTTGACCATTAGAAGGAGTGTGAGCGGTTCTCCTTTCAAGGGAAGGCTCCTTAAGCTCATGAAGATATAAGTATGTAAAACCCAAATGGATAAAAGGATCCAGATTTTACCGTTGGTACTATGGGAGCCAAGAAATTTGCTGATTCCCACATGTTTCCATCTTTGTGCTGAAATTATAAGTTAGTTCATTGTATACGAAAGGTTCTTTGCTTGGTAGTTATTTTCCAAAAGTTCAATCCGCTCTACTTGATAGCCTTTACAAGACAGATTTCATGGACCCTGTTGCCCTTACAACCTTACTCTCATGGCTCTTCTTCCGACTTCAGCTTCGTGGTTGTGACATTCCTGAAAGTGAAGCCTGCTGTTTCATTCCATTCTGCAGTCACCACAGGTTACAATTGTGCTCGTAACATCACTATTCCTTGTAGAATGATCATGTCCTCATGATCTCAAGGCTTTGCGATGCAGTGCATCTTCACACGCACGATCTTTATAGACCCTTTGGTGAAAGTGGTTTTGGGAACTTATTGTCCAGTAGCTGCAAGCTGCATACTGGTTTGTGATAACTGGTCGACACAGAGCGATCAGGTACTGATAGAATCATAGGACTTGGAAATGTGAGACATTAGCTGGGGCAGCAGCGGTTCAGCTTTAGAGATGAGAGTAGGCCACAGTGTGATAGGTATGAGACAACCAGGACGGAGGGAGGTTGAGTATCGTGTAACAAGCAAGAGAAATGATTGTGATCTGAAGTACCCTCAAAAATAGTATTTATAGAAGTGTGGCATAATATAAATTTGAAGGCGTGTTATAAGGAGTGATGCAAGGACAAATGACGGATAACAAGGGGGTAGTGGAGATTACAGGAGAGTAATTAAGACTTAACAGAGTAAGAGTAGAAAGTACAGATAATACAGATTAAAGAGACGTCCTTACTGAAGGCAAAGGAACGAAATGACAGGTTTTCATAACATGCTAACAATAAATTCGTTACGTGGCTAGTCCTGCGAGTATCAATGTTATTTGAGGGATCTTACATCTTGCCTGCATCATTGGACCTTCTACCATGCCTGAGTAAATATATCGACAATAATAGCGTCTGGGCGAGGTGCAAAGCTACATAACCACAACTAGCCTATTGTGGCATATTTTTAGGTGTAGTATGGCAGTGGAACCGTCTTGCAGTGGCTTGACATGTTGAGTGTGAATTGTTAATTCTTATGTTCCAGACCTCTTATTTCAATTACATTTATCACAAATTGCTTCGCTGTAGTTGTTGTCAGAAGTAAAATTAATATTTTCTGTGTGAACGAGAGCTTTCGTCTTTTCTTCTGTTGCAGATAACCTCTTGTTTGTTCTTCAGAGTTTAAAATCTGGGGACAGGAAATCATCAAAACCCATCATTTTCGTTTTAGATGAATTTCAATTGTTTTGCTCTCATAGAAACCAAACTTTACTCTACAACTTGTTTGATGTTGCTCAGTCCGCTCAAGTAAGTAACATTTCACAGACCTAATATTAACTCGTAATGAAAAAATTACGTAGTATTCCGTACTGTTTCAATAACTTTTTGATCTCCACAGGCACCCATTTGTGTAGTTGGTGTCACGAGCCGCGTTGACATCACCGAACTCCTCGAAAAGCGAGTGAAGTCCCGATTTTCTCACCGACAGATCAGCATTTTTTCTAAAAGTGGACGAGACGATTGGCTTGGAGCTTGCAAGACCCACCTGCTGTTTTCCACGAAAGAAAAATCTTGTCAAAAAAACGGTTTGCTGAAAAAATGGAACTCGGCAGTCGAAGACTGGTTTAAAAATGAACAAGTGTTATCTTTGTTTGATCGTTATATACAACTGAATCCAAGTGAAAAATTGATGAAAAACTTAGTGGTAAGTTTTCATGAAGTTTTGCCACGTGCCAAGGCTACCGTTGTTTTGTTGAAAAGGTTTCCCTTTTGTGCGATGGGGTTAAAATGAGTTAAGATTGTAGCAGTTTTCATCTTTGAATGTGCGTTGTATGGTTATTTTCAAGTCCTCATTGAAGATGAGAAACGAGGAGCCCTAAAGTTGAAAACAAAGGCGCCCCCCGTTGGCAGGTTCCTCTTCAATTGGCCTTTTAGGTTGTTATTAAGAGATTCTTCGTAATTTACTCAAAATCAGAAGATGAATGGATTTGTCCTTTGAAGACGTCTGCTCCCAGTGCAGGGGCTAATGAACGAGTAAATTTAAACGTCATTCAACAGGGTCATTGAATAATCTTGCCAACTAAAACATACATATTCCAAGCGGAAGAGTGGTACAGAAAAGCTACTGACGACAGTCATTAGAACTTATTGGGGCTCATTGAAAATGTTTGTATGGGTGATTTTTTGCAGTCTGTTTTTGAGTTAATTTTTCAATACGTCCCAGACAAGCATTTAATATTTGTAATTCGACAATGCTCACTGGTATTATCTGGGTTGAAAGACGTATAAGCACGGTGTGCTAAATGAAATTCTCACTTTACCTGGTACCGAGGTAGCTGAACCATTTTTCTAGGTATTGAAAGGTGAGGCCACGTAGTCGGCTCAGTTTAAAGATGTTGATACGTCGTGACGTTCCAATTGAGGACCTCCATATGATTTGTTTTATGGAAACGGTTCTTTAACAGGCGGCGAGAGGAAGCAAAAAGAGACGAGCTGCGTCTACAAAATTTAGGGGGGGGGGGGCATCCCATTTTCTGTATGAAGGTCTTCTCTCACAGCTGAGGCACTGTGCCTCAACCTTCGATAAGGTATAAAGAACGATTTGCAAGAAAGGTGCAATGACCGTTAGTGAAAGTTAATAAAAAACGTGCGACGCATCACACAACTTTCCATAGCTTCACTGATTATCGTGGCTTTTGCTCCTAATTCAATTCATTTTTCACTGAGTTCATTTGAACTAAGTCAAACATTACGTCACGGTGGTAGAAAGTAATAGCGCTTACAATTCCACAATTTATAGTGGTAGCCCTACTGGTACATGGCCATTATTTAGCAATTAGTGCACAGAGAATTAATGAGACTGTGAACACGAAGCACAGCAAGCAAGCACGAGCAAGTGAAATCGAAGTAGTTGAAATTCCGGAATTTGTGAAGTAGCGACAAGTATCTGTCATTAAACACTCATTGTGTAGGTACTTTATTCGACAACCACTTCACTTCTTCTGAAGATTCTAGTAATATTTTGAGTAGTTTTCAAGGAAACTGCGCTAAAATCGCATTTCGTCAACATGTTTGGTCACTTATTGTGCTGCTCTCGTCATTTTCCCACCAACAAAATTTTTGTCGTGTTGTGTCATTTGGAGGTGTCTGTAGAAAACATTCAATCAAAATCGTTGTGGCCGTTTTTCCGAAGAAAAATGTTTATTAGTGTGTCGATCACTATAATTATCGTTCATTTCGGACGAAATTAATCGGTTTTTTGGCGTCCCATGGTAACAAGTTTGAGCAGATTTTGTTTTGCCGTTTTTTCTCAATCCCATTCAATAACGCACACAGGCCATTTTTCCAAATAGTGTTTTTCGGACTTTTTAGTGAAAGCCTTAAACCGTACAAATCTAAAGAGAATTCAATTTTTCTGACGAATGTACTGAAGAGCCAAGGAATATATCCAAAGAAAGAACAAAATAGTGCGTCGATGGTGTGAGTGCAGGCCACTGGATTTTTACTTTCCTTGGCTCTACAAAGTAGAAAGAAAAGTTATTTATGTAATCGGCTGAAAAAAAATTTGAATCTTCTTCAGATGTTTACGTTTCAGATACTATTGAGTCCGAAAAACACACTGTGTGTGTCTGTGAACGATTTTTAGAGAAAACGACCGTACCAAATCAGCTCAAACTTGATATCTCACCCGCAGGTTACCATGGGACGCCAAAATAAGGGTATGAGCAAAATCTACCGAAAGTTACCTATAGTTATCATAGTGATCAAAAAAAATTTTTTTTTTCTCAAAAACGGCTTCAACGATTTTCATTAAATTTTTTATATTGATAGCTCTCAATAAGGCAATTACACCATAAAATTCCCATTCGTGGGAAAGTGACGAGAGCAGCACAATAAATAATCAAAATTTTCGACGAAAAGCTTTTTTAGCGCGGTTTTTTCCTTATTAACTCCCCTGGAATGTTAAAAATTGTAAGTATTGTAGTCCAATCCAATATCTATACGGTAAGTGTTTAAAAACGCCCATGATATACATGGGGCTCACTCCAGAAATTCCTGAATTTCAACTACCGCCGATTCGCTTACTACCAGTTCCAACAGTTGTTACCTAATAACTCTGCAAAAGTGATTACTATCCTTCTTCAAAAAATTCGTGTTTACAGCCTCATTCATTTTCTGTGTACCAATTGATCAATTGTGCTGACTGACTCCTATTAAAGGAACCAGGTGATCGTGGTTTAGTGGATAAGACATTCGTTCATAATTCTCGACGTAAAGTTGAGGATTGTGGATTGGAGCTCCGGCGCGATTGCCGTCATTTTTACTTGAGTCAGCAGCTCTTCAAAAGAATCTCCAAACTTCTTTTCGTTACACAATAATGGTTCTGCAATGACTATGAACAGCACAATAAATTCCAGAACTGTAGGCGCTACCGCTTCCTTCTGCTGTGGCGTGTTGTTTGACCAAGTTCAAAGGAACTGATGAATTAATTAAATAGAATTAGCCATATAGAAAGTGAGTTGACGTAGAGCTAAGGAAAGTTGTGTGTTGCAACGCACTAGGTATTTTCTTCTTCTGGTGTGGTTGTGTACTGACTGACTACTGAAAGATGTAGTTCAGTGGATTAGAACGAAGAAAACCCATTTTGGGGAAACTCAGGTTCACTGTTATGTTTGCAAATGTGTTAACAAACGAGAGCCAGAAACATTATGAGTAGCCAAAGAGCAAGGAAAAAACAATATTAAGAGAGAAAAACAATGAGACGAATTCTCAGGTTCAAGTGTGGCAGTGTGAATGTCAAGATCCAATGAACGAGGTGAAGCACTCCAAAGTTAATCCTTCATCCTTCCACTTAAATCGCGGTTTGAAGCTTCTAATTAAATTACGTATATTGAGAATGTTTTTGGGGTTCAGTGAAGGCTTCAATGAGTTCGCTTTGGTTTCAGTTCTACCTAGTATGCAGTATCAACACCGAAGATGATCTTAAAACTTCCCAAATAAAAGCGACGTTACATCGAAAAATCGACGCTGACGTTAAAGTGTTCATTTTGAGAGATCTGTCGGTACTCGAACTTTGCTTGGTGAGTCTGATTCGTTCAATCTGCCTTTCAACACTTGTGAAGTACGTTCAATCCCTCCAGTTGCTAACAACAAAGTGACAATATTTACTGTCTGACAAGCACCAATAACCCTACTAACACTACCGAACATTTTTCTACAATCCTCCCTCTAAATCTGACACCTCTTACGTTTCAAGGCATTGGGATTCCATATCTGCACTGTCCGTCCGCCTCTAGAACAATGTTGCTTTTAACGTGGTCTAAAAAAAAGCAATCTTCCGCACAAAAGTTCCATGTGGGATCTAGTAATGTCCGCCTACATGGCAATCCAATCAGACTTCCAATCAGACGTGGCTGTTATGGGCAAAATATAGGTAGAAAATTAGCTAAAAACGAAATTTTGGAAGTTTCATTGCGACTAGGTGGTTGGTATTGTGTCCAAGTTATTTTTTGATGCTGAATCGAATAACATGGGTCCTAGCAGTATTGGACTGCGTCAAGATGGAAAAATGTGAAATCCCAGTTGATATAATGAGGTAAATTCGACTACTTGAAGGAACTCTTGAGACGGTATAGTGAGTTAACGTTTCTCCCGAGCCTGCGCTCATTTTCCACACCGCCTCCCATCTCATTCCAACCCAGTTTGAGTCGTCACATTGTGTGCAAATTGCCAAGTATCGTGGGAAAATCTTTACAATCATCTTTCCAAAAAATGTGAAGGTTTTTAATTTTTTCTTTATTTTTTCAATACATCTTTACTACTTCTCATGACCTTGAGTCCAGTCTGTCGTTTTTGTGTATTAGATGATTATTCGGAATGTCCCATGTTTTCAGGCAGGGAAATGTTCAGTAAATATAGTGTGGCAAATGCTACTACTTGAAGGAACTCGCAATGACAAGTTATTCCCGGTTCATTTCTTGCACTGCCTCCCATCTCTCTCTCTCATGTTCATTATTGTTTTAATGAATGTTCATTATTGTTTTTATTTTTTGTGTAATTATTGGCGCTCTTCTTCGCTTATTATAAAAAGATTTCTGTTGAAAACCAGATTGTGAACTAAAGTAAAGTGAACACTACCGAGGATTATATGATATTGATTGATTGTGACGTTGTTCGGTATATTTCAAATGAATGTAATGGCAAATTTCTTAATCTCCAGTGTATAATGTGTTGATGTAAGATGATTTGTTCGTTGTGTTTGTGTATGTTAGTTAAGGTAGTTAGTGCGCTGCTGAGAGGAGGAGGAATATCCAAGTACTCGCTCCTCTCGAATAGCAGCAGTTGTATGTTTATGTGTTGGTATGAGTGTAATTTATTTTGGCATGAATGAGGTTGGTTGTTGTGTATATTAGTTTTAGTTTGTGCGCTGCTGAGAGGAAGAGGAATATAAAGTACTCACCCCTCTCAAATAGGTAATTGTCAGTAGGCGTGAATGTGTTGGTATGAGTGTAATTTATTTTGGCATGAATTGTGTTTTGGTATGATTGAGCTTTTTTGGGAAGAGAAATTTGTCGCTTTAGCGGAAAATTATATAAAACAGTGGGGCAATGTAATTTTGTAGCACAAGAGGATGATGTATATTGATTCCAGGGGGAATGGTAGAGAGGGCCTTATGGGCCATAAGGCCCTCTCATCTCTTGACATTGGACAGGCATAATGTGAAGAGTTCAACATAGAGATTGATTGATTTCTTTATTTATCCACCAGGGGAAATTAGGGCCTAATTTCCCCTGGTGGATAAATAAAGAAATCAATCAATCTCTATGTTGAACTCTTCACATTGTGCCTGTCCAATGTCAATTTTCATAGTTCCATTTTACTCAGGCCATGTTTCATTTCATTTGCTAGTATTTTTCGATTCTGAATAGAATGGGATGGTGTGAGGCTGCGTCAAGCTTAATAACCAAGCTGTGCAAGACAATAATAAATCATTTTGAGCGTTTTCTGAGTTCTCTTCATTTAATCGCCATGAGGCTCTCAATTATTTGACAACACTCGTTGGATTGTTACGAAATTCAAAATCTTCATCTGATTTGTTTAAGAAATTGTGTGCCTTATCTTGGCAGAGGGATTGTTTGCTTGTTGTGCTTAGGAAAGATTTATAACATTTTATTTTATTTTGGTTAATATCCAGCAAAGTTGCGCTATGACAGTTTTATACCTGCTTAGCCTTGTTACTGAAGAGTGAAAACTTGTGATTTAGACCCGATACATCCCGATACTTAGGAGATTCTAGTGCTGTCTGTTTATTTATCTATTTCTTTAATTAGTTTACTTTGCAGTGTATTGAATTGGTGTTTGCTCATAAACTTTTTCAATTCAATGAAACGTGGGAGAAAATCAAAGAGAGAAAATAGTTAAATAGTGAACATAACTACTCAGCTAGAGATTGTGACCAGCACTAAGTTTCTCTTCTCTCAAGATACTGCTGCCACATAAGGCGATGGGAAGAGAGCAGAAATGGCTGGCTCTCTGGTCAATTAATACTCCCAGTAAGGAACAATACGTTCTCCAAACCATCGTCGAAAAACAGTGATATGCCGCACACCACTTCCAAACTGCGTTGCTACGACAGCCTGTATTATGCGCTACGTAAATATACGACTCCCACGCCTTCAACCAATCGAAATTTTCATATTGTTTTTCTTCGTCGTAGGTAATTGCCATGAAGCACCACTGTGATATTTACGACGGAGAGCCCTTCAACTTCGTTATGGTCTTGAAACAATACATGAAATTCGCCAATCAAAACATGGGACATCAAGTTGTCCATCGACCGATTATATTCAAAGCGTTCGAAAGGATTAAAGTAAGATAATATTGTTTGAAACAGTTTCTATGAAGTATACAACGCCAAATGTACGGGATGACGCGTCACACTACTCCGGATCTCCCTCATCTTCGTTCAACGATGCACTGTACTGTTTTTTGTTTTTTGCGCAACAAAATTTGTAAGTTGCTTAGTTGAAAGCACTTCGTGAGCTTGATGAAAAACTTTCCGTTTTTGGGGAACTTCTAAAAACTTGAACGTTCGTCGCTTGATATTATTAAACCGATTTTCAGACTTTTTCACATTAACTACAGTACAAGGTGAACTGACCTAATCCAAATCTACTTCTAATTTTCTCTAACCATCTATTGGACTGAGCTAAACTCCAAGCACAGCAGTTCACACAGAGACATTAGACAGCTCACTTGTCAGTGGAGTTTGTATTGTTGCCAGCTCGCACTTGCGCTAAGACAGGAGACGTGAGATCAAGCACGAGGCAATCTCTGTCCTCAGCCAGTGTTTCCTGTAGCGCTCCAAAAGCACGCGTGGCCATTATTTTTAAAAGAAAGACTGCGAGAAGCTTATTGAATAAATCAGATAGTAGTCTCCGAAATATAATGTACTATAGTTGAATAAAATACGTTGATAGGTCGTTTTGTTTTTAGATTTGTAATAATAATATTACAAATTGTGATTTGGGGTCGTTATTGACTGTAGTAGTTCGCTGCAAACCGCCGCCTTTGGAGTACATCTCAGTGGTAAATGAAAAGTGGTTAGAGAAATCGATGAGGGAGAAAATGAAGAATTAGATTTGAATTAGGTCAGTTCACCTTTGACTGTCTTGTTTTATTGTCACAGAATGTGAAAAATCTGTGGGGAAAAAACGTTTTTAATGCACTCGGTGGTAAATTGTAACTCTGGAAAGTAATCGTTCTAAAAATATCTGGTGCTTAGCTACACACAACTTTCCACAACTCCCGTAAATATTACGTTCTGTTATTCAGTACTTTTTCTAATTTGCCTCAGCAAATAAATAACTAACTTTGACCAATGTCAGGTGAGTTCTCTACCACATTATGGTCTACTCAACGAAGTAACAGATAACACATCAAAATGTAAAATCATCCTGTTACGTATTTATTCCCAGAATAAATGAGGAAAATAAAGGACTACGAAGCGTAAAGTAAGATGAGAGAATAGCACGATCTAATTGCATTATTTATCATACAAGTCCTGATAACAAGTAACAGTGTAGCTATCTATCATCCCTTCCTCCTTTTTTTTTTAGTGTACAAATACAAATAAAAATAAAATGAATCTTATACTTGGTAATACATAAAATGTTCTTGTTTTCAAATAAACAAATTAAATGTCTTCTGTAGGCTCTTCGGTCAGTGTCAGGTTTTAAAAAAAAGTCTTCAGTCTTCGCTTTTACAGATTTAATCGTTTTGGCGCTTGCCTTTGGCGGTTGGAGCGTCAAAGCAGAGGAACTTCTAGTTCAGGTAGCTCTGCTGCTGCAGGCACATGTTTGCTCGGAAAACTTGGCCTCAATTTTAGTGGGCTACTGTCAATTGCTTGAGGGGTGCTATGAGGTTTTCGTAGAGAGTAGGTTGGAGGCATTGTATCAGTGACAGACGGTAGTTGTGAAGATGTTGCTCTTGTTAGCGGAGAGTTGCTTGGAGATGTTGTATGAGGTGGAGGCGCCGGTGGGAATTGTGATGGAGTTCCTCTTGATGTGACACATGGTGGAGTTATTGGTAAAGTTGATGGAAGGGCAGGAAGAGTCTCTTGTTGGTAATCCAGTAGTCGATTATTGAGAGGAGGGCGGACTGCCCCTGGAGGAATGATTGTCCTTATCAACAGATCTTGCCCAATTTTCCTGATCTGGTCAACGTGTCTTCTCCAGACTAAGTTACCCACTTGAATACTGTAGTGAAGATCTCCTTCCCTGTTGATCACAATCCCAAACTCCCATTTCCTATCTGGTGATGAATAAGCTCGTACGGCGACCTTTTCCCCTGGTTCATAAGTTACAGGATTAGTTGGAGAGTCGAGGTGTACTGGAACACATTCAACCTTTGGTTTTATGAGATCTAGGGATGAACGTATTTCTCTTCCCAACATTAATCTGGCTGGTGAAACATCAGTTGATGAATGAGGGGCACGGCGGTAGGCTACCAAGAACTTATTCAGTTTTTCCTGGGGAGTACCAGGTGAAGATAGAAGTTTACGTAGAGCTTGTTTCATAGTTTGGACCAGTCTTTCTACCTGGCCATTTGTTGATGGGTGAAAGGGTGCACAAGTTTTATGGTTAATACCATTACGTTTTAGGAAAAGTTGAAATTCCCTGCTTGTGAATGCAGTGCCGTTGTCACTGACCAGCACTTTTGGTGTCCCATACTTTGTAAACAAGTCAGCAAGGTGCATGATGGTGGACTGAGATGACATACTGTTGATATTCATAATCTCAGGCCATTTGCTGTACGAATCGACGATAAGTAAATAAATCTTGTTCTGAAATGGCCCGGCGAAATCAACATGAATCCGTTCCCAAGGATGTTTTGTTGGTTCCCAGTGGTGATCACGTATCATGTTAGGTTGTTTTGCATACGAGTTACATTCGGGGCAGTGTTTGGCCAGATATTCAATATCTGCATCGATATTTGGCCAGTATACATAGTTTCGTGCTAAGCCTTTCATTTTGACCACCCCAAGATGGCCATTATGGAGTTCATTTAGAACCCGCTGGCGGAGAGCTGAAGGTATGTAGACCCTGATCCCATGGAATACACACCCTTGGTGAAGAGATAACTTAAAGTCTTTGTCTCCTTGAGAAATTCCTTCGAGTAGGTTACTATAAATTACTTTCAACTCGGGATCTTGTATTGTCGCCGTCGTTACTTCCTTGGCAGACACTGGCAATGGGTCGTATTGCATGATCATGAACACAGAGGCTTCGTCATCACCTTCATACCGTTTCCACTCATCTGAGGTTTGGGGCAAGCGTGATAAGGCATCGGCGTTTCCATGTTCAGATGACTTACGATACCTGACATCAAAATGAAAGATCTGAAGTTGAAGAGCATAATGAAGCATACGAGTTGCACTTAGTAAAGGCAGTTTCTGCTTACTCCCAAAAATATGAATAAGGGGCTTGTGATCAGTGATCAAAACAAAATGTCGTCCGTACAGGTAATGGAAAAATTTGAACATAGCCCATTTGATGGCTAATGCTTCCTTATCAATCATTGAATAAGCTCTTTCTGATTTACTGAGCATACGAGAAGCGAA
Organism: Pachypeltis micranthus; assembly: GCA_020466155.1. Classification (NCBI taxonomy): domain Eukaryota; kingdom Metazoa; phylum Arthropoda; class Insecta; order Hemiptera; family Miridae; genus Pachypeltis; species Pachypeltis micranthus. Next base: position 65,640,783 of record CM035770.1, read on the forward strand.
AGCAACTGGATGCTCTCGCTTGTTGATCACATGGGATAAGACTGCACCAATGCCCCATGGGCTTGCATCTGTAGCTAAAGTCACAGGTAAATTTGCGTCATAGTGAACTAGGATTCTGTCAGATGCAATCTCTGCTTTTAACTTCGAAAAACTCTTATCGCATTCTGTGGTCCATAGAAACTTTGTGTTTTTGCAAGTTAAGGCGTGGAGTGGCTGTGCTACAGTTGACAAGTGAGGCACGAACTTGGAATAGAAACTAACAAGTCCTAAAAAAGATTTTACATCCTTTACATTTTTTGGCTGAGCTGCCTTCAAAATTGCATTTACCTTGGACGAGGTTTTGTGGACACCCTTTGCATCAACTTGATAACCCAAAAATTTGACAGTTGTTTCAAAAAAATTGACATTTTTCTTTGTTTAAATGAATCCCATTTGTCAGACAAGTGTTCAACACCGCCTTCAAATTCCTGAAATGTTCCTCGTCCGATTTCCCAGTTACAATTATATCATCGTGCACTACATAGCAGTTATGGGATTTAAAAATGGTGTCCACATATTTCTGCCACTCTGCAGGCGCCGTTGATACACCATACATCAAGCGCTGTGGCTCATAAAGCCCCCTATGGGTTGTAATGGTTAGCAGCTTGGCAGTTTCAGTTGTCACGGACATGTGTAGAAAAGCTGATCGGACATCAAGAGTCGAAAATTTCATGCCGGCACTGAGGGTTGAAAAAACATCCTCATAACCAGGGAAAGGGTGTTGAGTTACCTGGATGTGCTTATTCATGGTTGAGGAGTAGTCTGCACATATCCTGATATCTCCAGAGGGTTTTACCACTGGAACAATGGGTGTCGCCCATTCTGATGCCAAAACTGGAATTAAAACACCATTGTTCACAAGTCGGTCCAGCTCTCGTTCTATGCCAGTCCGAAGAGAGAGAGGTACAGGCCGGGGTTTTCTGAAAATAGGGCAAGCATTATCTTTCAACTTGATGTCACACTTATAGTCTTTTATAAGTCCCACTTCGTTTTCAAATATCTTACTGTATTTATCTAATAAAGACTTGACCTTCTGCTCTATACTAAGTGAGCTAATTAAATTCAAATTTTGCAGTCCGATGTTCAAAGCAGCCATCCATGCTCGACCCAAAACAAGAGGATAGTTTTTTTCAACTATAATAGCGTCTAGTTGTTTCTGTGAATTATTGAATTCTACATTCAAGCTTACAATCCCTTTTGGGTAAATAGTTGCACCGTTAAAAGTTTTTAAAAGTGTATTAGTTGGTTGAATGACTGCTAAGGGTGCTATTTGTGAAAGTATAGTCGAGTTAAGTATAGTATTCCGACTTCCAGTATCAAGTTCAAGAACCACTGGGTGGCCGTTTATAGTCAATGGAACCATGATTGGAGGATGATTAATACCAGTATCATTCGAAATTAAATTGTACAAAGGCTCAAAATTTGGATTGAATAAATCCTCTAAGAGTTGTTCAGCTTCCGTGTCAACCATTTGGTGGATTGAATTGAACGGGCTTTCTGAGTCGTCAAATTCGTTGGATACATAATCCTCAACGACCTGGGGCACCTCCCCTTCATCATTGGTCATGGGTATAGATTGTAGCAACTTAATCATGGCTACTTTACGTTTCTTCATGCAAACACTTTCCACATGATTCGGCGTCCGACAAAACGAGCAGAATAGATTAGTAGCTTTACACGAGTTAGCTTTGTGATTGTTCTTAGCCCCACACTTGAAACAGACCGTACTATTGGGCTTTGAAGGCCGAGTTCTCTGATAGGTATTCTGTACCCTGTGCACCGCTGATAACGGGTTCAGAATTTCGGAAGTACCCTCCGAAGCCTTTTCGAGAGCTAGAGCGATATGCACGACTTTATCCAAGTCGGCGTCGTCTTCCTCAAACAGCCTATCAAGCATAATCCGAGAACGTAGGCCACTAACGAAAACATCCCGCAACATTATGTCGAGCATTGTTGCTGGGTATTTACACTTAGCAGATAATTTTCTAAGTTCGGATAAAAATAGTGAAATAGATTCTCCCTCCAGCTGTTTTCTATTGAGAAATGTGTGGCGACTAGGAATGACCAGCGGAGTAGGGTTTAGGTGCTTTTGCAATTCCTTTTTTAGATCATTGTACGGCTTAGATCGTGGTTCAACCGGGTATAAGAGATTTTTCAGAAGTGCATGATGTTTAGGAGATAGCATAGCTATGAATGTATCCGCTTTATCCTCCTCCCGTACAAATTGAGTGTTGAAAAAATACTGTAATCGGCCTATATAGTCGTCATAAGTTTCCACCGTTTCATCGTATTTTTCTATGTTAACATGAACGGGCCGGGAGTGCTGAGATGTTGACATCTGACCAGTTTTGAAGGCACCCAGTAAATTAATGACTTGTTGATTTTGCTGAGCAATCATAGTAAGAAGTTTTCCAACGTCAATAGGTTGTTCGGTGCCAGCTCCGCCGTCACTGCCTCCGGCCATTGTTCAGAAATGGGGCAGTATTGATAAAACAAATGAATAAATAAAAAGGATTACGTGCCAGTGTCACTCTTGGTAGGTAAATTTATATACTTGCGAAGTTGTAATACGCCGAGTCGGTGAGTAAAATGAACGTCGATACCGAACTATTGATGTAGTTACGTTGTAAAGCGTAGTTGTATTTACGATGATAACGACGAACGAACGAACGTAGGACGAGGACAACACGACTGCGCCAGTGTTACGTATTTATTCCCAGAATAAATGAGGAAAATAAAGGACTACGAAGCGTAAAGTAAGATGAGAGAATAGCACGATCTAGTTGCATTATTTATCATACAAGTCCTGATAACAAGTAACAGTGTAGCTATCTATCACATCCTTATAACATTTTGTTTCGAAGAACTTTCACCTGACTAGTACCAACATTTTGGTTTCAATAACATTTCTATAAAACCGGTGGAGCTTGTGTAGCGCGGGAAAATTCTGTTACGCGTACCAGCACGTTTTTCCCGCTAATTTCTGATCTGTCGTTGATTTTGCATCGTTTCTCTTGTTGCAACAATTATCCACCCGCGTCAGTACCAGTAATTTGAGCCAGACTACTAGGATTTCGTTTTGTATTTTGTTTCAGGACTTGGAGCTCATTCAAACTGTTGGAGGTTCGAGTAAAAATTATCAAAAAGAATATCAATTGTACACGTTCAATCTACTTCTCAGTCAAGTGACAGACGCCGTCAACACCTACGTCGGACTTCCAACTGATGTACAGCACTGGGCGAATAGTCACGCTGTGCAGGATTAACTTCAGTTTCCACCCATTGGCTGTAAACGTTCCTATTTTGTAGTGGGGTTGTACCTACCCCTGATAATTATTGTCAGGGAAGCGTGAAGAGCCGTCTCACTATTCAAGTATTGAAGTGCTTAGGTTCACAACACAAGTAACTTCTGCCGTTAATCAGACTATATCAGGATTGTATTTCGTAGATATTTCGAGTTAATTGACAACTTGAAAATCTTTCATTTCAACTGTTGAGAACAATAAAATATTTTTTCAGCACACTTCTTAGCTTTGCAATCGTGTAAAAAAAAGTTAAGTTTCCTTCAAAATTTCGATGAATGGGGATATAGAAAAGAAAAAATGAGGATCAAACATTTTTACAAGACGGTTGTAACGATTTTCAGCTAGTATATTCTTCAACAATATTGTACCTTTGACAGTCCATTGAACAAGGAATTTCGATCTATCGAAATCGCGTTGTTATCGGCGAAAACTGGTAGCAGGATGCTGTTGCGTAGACCTTGGTGAAACCAGGAGTGCAACCATTGGGTCAGTTCTTCCTTTGATTGACCGTGAGTTTACTGGCCCAGTCAACAGGGCAGTAGCCAATCACGCCTAGGTAAATGGCCTAGTACAAGAGTATTGTGTCATATAACACACACACACACCCCCAACTGGCCAGGTCAATTGCCTAAAATGACCCCCCCCCCCCACTTCCAACTTCGTACTAACCCGCTTATGCGTTTTTTCAACATTAAACTCGCAAAAGCTCTTCTCCTACTCGACCTGAATCTAGAAAAAGCTTTGATTTCATCAGTCGTTGGGTAATAAGAAAGAAAGTAAAACTGGTTATTAAAAGGCCAATAATGTTTGTCTAGGTTTTCATTCCATCACTACTGCAAACATAACACAGTAAAAACAATAAACGCAAAAAGTTACGACATAACTGGTGAATATACAGAGAAGAAGGCTCGTGAAAAGGCATCACGTGACAAAAACATCAGCTTCACCAATCAATTGGTTTCAAAGTGACAAAACGGGATACGATAAAAACCAAAACGAAAGTGGAAAGTACGAAGCAGACAGCAAATATGTAGAACGTCTCTTCGTCAAATAAGTCAGTAAAAGCAGGGATTTGATCGTAAAGTGTGTCAATCAGCTTAACGCTGTAGCCTTCTTTTGGATGTTTCATCTCGAGCCTCTTGTATCTTCAATTCCCGATAGCTTTCGCTCGATTCACCTGAAAAACGGAAAATTCCCGACATGTAAGCGACAGAAAATGGGATTTGCGCAGATTGCAGTGATGCAACTAATTAGTTTACGTCTCATGGCGACCAGTTTTTAATGCGTTTTTGGCTATCACAATGTAACAGGTGATCACACAAATTGAACACAAACGTCGTATAATACTTGTATTCCAAAATAAATCAGGGTGGTAGTCCAGTAAACTATCCCTACAGCTATAGTTTAATAACGTTCATAAGATAATTAGGAGCAATCCCAGAAATTCCGAAATTCAAACTGCCGTTTCAATCAAAAATCAAGTTGACAATTTTATGAATCGCCTACTTGCTCTTTACAGTCAAATCTGGGTTTTGCGTTGGTCTCTCAACACATCTTCCTTTTTTTGTGCAACAAGCCTCCAAAATGTGTGTTCCGACAGCGTCTGGCTGATATGTTGGGTGAGCTGATACTAGCATTGGGTTAAAGCTCGAGTGCGTGATTATGTTGATGGAGGGGAACTCACACAGATTACTGAATTGTGTGCTGCAGGCGAGTTCTACAGCTTCAGCTTGTGGGGTTTGATCTTGCTTCACGACGCAGCCTGCAAGGTCAATACAGCTACACTAACTAACACACTTTGGCCCAGTCACAAATCATCAAGAGGGTTAAAAAGTGGTTGAGAAAAGGTAAAATAGGTGTACTGAGCGCGAATATTTATTCTACTTTACTGAGTCCTCCAATCAGCACTTTCCCCAAGTTGCCATCCTGCTACCATAGAAAACTGTGTCTGTAAACGCGAACAGCAGAACCAACTCGGCTACAATTTGATATTTAGCCTGCAGATCACTATGGGATGCCAACGTGAGGGTATAGATCTGTTCAAATCTAACTGTAGCTATCATAGTGATCAAAACATCAAACATTATTTTTATGAAAAAAGGCTAAACGATTTTGATTACGTTGTTTGTATGCACATCTCCCACTAACGCTGCGGTAGACAAATATAAAGTAGTTCTATAAATTATGAAAAATTTCGACAAAAAGCGATTTTAGTGCAGTTCTGCTCAAATGATACTGGCATGCTTGGAAAAATCCGAATGGTAGTCCAATAAATCACCTATACGATGGTGGTGTAGTAACTCTCATAAGATAGGAGCGACCACAGAAATTCCGGAATGCCAACCAATGCCGTTTCACTTACCAACATTCCTCACAATTAAAAAATAATTCTAAGAGAGTAGACACCCTCCTCCTCAGTAAAATCTCGTTGACTGTCTTGTGCTGACTGACTCCTATTAAAGGCACCGGGCGATCGTGGTCTAGCGGTTAAGCCAATGGTTCATATTCCCAATGAAAACCGTGCAAAAATGGATCGGAGCTCCGCGCAATTGCCGTAACTTTAGCCTGTCAGCAGCTCTTCAAACATCTCCAAACCCCCTCCCCCCCTCAGTACAGTCTCATGAATCACCTAGGCTACTCATAATGATCATGGCATAAGCAGGAGACTTCTAGTTCTTCAAGTTTATATCTAGATCGTTGAGCTAGCAAGTTCATACAGAATAAATGAAAAACGGCATCATGGTATTTGTCTATGACTTCGTATGGCCATGACTTGCATGGCCAGATGATCGAAGAAAAAACTCTGGAGCAGATGGGAGTACAATGGACAGCTGACAATCCAGAAAAGGTTAGTGGCACTGAGAAGTTCGGCAGAGGGCAAGAAGGAGTTCTCTTTGAAGGAAAACTTTAACACAACATAAACGGGTGATACGTTAAGTACGTTTGTTACTAAGTGTTTTAAAATGTTGGAGAGCCGCTGACTCAGGCAAAAATTACAGCAATTTCGAGCTCGAATCCTGAGTTTCCTCGGAATATGAATGTTCGTCTTTGACTACTGGGGTGCCTACACTGGGAGTCAGGCAGTACACGTTAACTTCAAACCCTTAATTTTTTAATACACAACTGTATACGCACCTTTGATAAATGACTAGATTAAATGGCGTTTCAGCGCTTTTTGTTCAGCTTTTTAACTGAAGCAGATTTCGAGGATTTGGTCTCAACAACTTTTGTTGGCTCTTCTTTAGGAACTAGACAAGTTATGTGCTCGTTATAAAGCTTTAGCATTTCCAGTAGACTCAAATTACTGCTTTTGAACACCACATCGGTCCCTGATGCTAAAAAAAGATATATTAATGAGTTATGACTGCACGCAGGATGGCCACTGGTTAGAAGTTAGTACAGTACACTTCTAATATACTCGTCTATGTAGTGAAACAGAACACGTAATAATGCAATTGTTACTTAAATATACTGCAAGTACATCTGAAATCATCCATAAATTACTAAACAGTATACAACATAAAAGCCGCATGTGGCTTTCCAGAGGGGTAATTAGGAGGTTTTGTGGCCCCAGCTCAGTTTCAGAGAGATAAATGCATCCTGCTGGAGTAACGTGTTTTAGTTCACAACTCTCATAAATTCAATTCATCTGTCAAGGAATTACGTGATATTTTCGGGTTTGTTTGAGCGAAATTTCTGAAAAATAGCATACCGTCACCTTAAACGTATCGAAGCAACAACTTCTCTGTTCATTTATGTAGATCTAGCTCACAGTCGGAATTAACAATATATTTTCGGGAAAGCAAAAAACCTTTTCGCAGCCACCATTATGTCCCCCTCAATCAGAAACAGAAACTGATCAAGCAAGGGCCAAGAATCAATAAATTCGCCCCTGCCATCCCATACACACACAAAACTTGCACTAACATAACGTAAATTCCTCAGCCCACCATTACCATTCCTCATGCATCTAGGACGCTAGATGTAATCTAACTATTATAGGAAACACGATATCCAATAGATCCAGGAATCCTAAAAGAAAAGTACTTTGCTTAATCTTCTTGCATTTTCAAGAGCCTAATAGTATAATTTAACAGTTCCAGAAGCCCAACCCATTCGTTCTACAAAGCACTGAAAAAAAACGTGTCAATGTCTTGTAGCCCTCCAGCTATGCATCAACTTTCGAGAGAAAAAGGGTACTGCAACGTCTACCAGGCTCACTTTCAAGGATCTAACGAATTTATTACTCACAAAAGCGAGCACACTTAGATTCATATGGCTGGGTGTGGAGGAGGGTCAGAGATGGGATGAGGCCACTCTTGAACATTTTAACAATAGGCTCATTTTTTAGGCCCAGAGAATTATTTCAGTTACCACCAATAAAATAAACATTAAAAAATCGACCCAAGAAATCACTTACCTAACTTGAACGTGACTGTAGGTTCACTTCGGTCGCACGCAATTTCTGTTTTATAACTGCAAGTTGGATTAGTTTTTATCACTTTTCTTGTGTTGAGATAATAGAGGAGGTACCTGATGGAGGAAATTCGCAAAGTAAATTCCCAAGTAGCAAGTATTACGCCTGAAGGTCATAGCAAAAAAATAGAACTGTGCATCGAAAAGCTGAGTGGGTTGAGAGAGAAATGCAGGGCAGAAAGGAAAACAATCAGTTGCCCACCACCCCTAAGAAACACATTTCTAACGATCGTTAAATTTGTCATCAAACGGAAATTTTGTTGGAAAATGTTCATCAACTTTAGACAAACCTGAAATTAGGCATCCCTCGTGTGGCCTATAGAAAATAAATTCTGGTTTCCGTTAAAATCGTGAGTTGATATACCTGGTCAGGTGCTACATGTTCGTTCAACGATGTCATTGAGAACAAAGTGAAGATATTGGTTGGTTAAAAGTTCCCTCTGCGATTAATCAAATTCATTGCAGCTATGTGAGAAAAAATGTGAAAACCTCTTTCTAATGTTTTTGGCTGTCCGTGGTAGCCATGGCCTCAATTTAACTCAGACCGGTAGGCCCCTTTTTCTAGACTTTTTTCCATGAGGAGAGCCATACAGTATTTCATCATTGTGCTAGCCCTCTACAAACATCAAGGTGATGAATACTTTGTTACCCCTTTCCTGCTCATGGTCCTAAACCATACCACCCCAGGGTGGAAACAACTGAATACGTTCACCTAGACCAGTGAGCGCTCCAATGTTACGATTTCTGGGTAAGATACTTCCTAGTCGTGTGAATACCATCTGACATTGGGGTCTACCGTAAGTACAAATCCTGTGAAATATTTGAATATTATTCTGGTCAAAAAATATCAGTTCCACGTTACATAAACAATATACCATCTCCTATTTACAACTAAAAGTAACACGGCGGAGCAACTGGTCGAAAGCGTAGTAATTTTTGCCCAAGCGATACCCTGAAAATCACCGTTACCGTTGTAGATAATCTACGAGTACAATGATTGCCAAAAGATACACCGCTAGACAAGTTAGTCACCCACCACCGAATTTACCATTTTCATATTCTCACCTCGTTTGCTCCACTTTTTCGTGAAAAGGATCAAACTTGAACACCACCCTTTTCACGGGTTTTAAGTTAACCGATTTGATTTCGCACGAAATCGCTCTGGACAACCCTCCGGAATACCCGATCCTTCCAGAAAATGGTATGGACATCTTTCGAATAAGTGAATTCTTCGGTTAGCAGTAAGAAAAGGCCAAAATCAAGAATTGAGCAATATTGTGGATTCGGTGAAGCGTAAACTCTTCTTACCGCGCACTGTTAACGAACTTGGCTTCAATAGCCTAGTTACATCCAAAACTGATTTCTCCAATTCAACAACCGACTATTTACGGTAACCTGCTCAAATTTGATAAGATATTTCAGAGTAAAAAATCCAGACAGGAAGCATTAGCTCGTGTGTGAGTTTCACATTTCTGCCGTACGAGCGCACGCAGAACTGCTGAGTACTCGCTGGATCCGTTCTTCAACAATTCCATTCCTTTGTTACCAATCTTCATCTATTATAGGGCCGACGACGGCCAAACAATCACAAATTTAATTGGATGTAGCGTAGATATTCAAATAATCGCAGTAATTAACAACTTCTCGTTAATCTCCAAAAACATTTGTCTTGAATGCGAAATACAAATTTTTTGTTCTTTCCACTGGCCCTAGCATACTGCTGTACTTTTCATTTTTAAATATGACTAAGTGATATGCATCAACGTTTTGTGTAACATTTTCGTGGTTTTTCAAATTTCTCGATGTAGTTTTTGAAAGCGAAATCCATAAATTTGCAATTAAGTGAAAAATAGTGAAGATTTGTAATAACAAGACTGAATTAACTAGTATTCGTTCAAATTTGCTGTTTTTGACCTAGAAATATAATTAACACATTACTTTTCCCGCTTCAACGTTGAATCATATTTTAACGATTTCGAAAGTTGAAGTCCTATAAAAAAATAGGTGAAAGGATTTTCGTTCGGCAGGTTTGCCGCACCTGACATTAGTAGCTCTCGAGCATTGAGTTGACGCCATTTTGAGTGAGTTGGTTGTGTGGAGCTTCTGTGTTTTCGTCGCGAAAATGGACGTGCCCTAGGGGCTGTGCGGCTATTTTGATTACTTTAACGTAATAGATCGGAGAATGGGAAGAACCAGTCGTTTGAGATAGCTGCTCTGCTTTTCTCTCTAGCAATTTTTGTAAGTACCCGCCACAATTATGACTCTTTGGCAGTTGTAGATGGTTGACCAACATAGAGGGGCGGGCTCTCGCTTATATGATGCTAAGGCGCCAAAACTATATTTCTGGCGTCTTCTCCCCCGTTGCTTCTATTGTTTCAACTTTTAGTCTGCAATAAACAAATTCTAATACGTACACATTTTCGATGAATGATATTCCCACTAGTATTGCTTTACTGTGCTTCAGGTGATCAATAGAAACTGCTCACTCACTTCTGCTGTGACTGTTTATTACCCATGACGTAGTTTCACTACCCCGTTTCGTAGGTTGAGCTTAATTTCTTATTTCAATTTTCAGGTGGCCTTTTAGCGCTTCCACGCAACAATGTTTTACGCTCATTTTGTGTTGGCCAAGAAAGGCCCGTTAGCCCGAATATGGCTGGCTGCCCATTGGGATAAAAAGTTGACAAAAGCTCATGTATTTGAGACTAACATTGAAAAGTCGGTGGACGGTATTCTTCAGCCCAAGGTAAGCATGGGATATTTCATATAAATATATCGCAGTAATAAATTATGTGCTAAATACTTCGAACTGGGAGTGATCTGCATGATTAGTGTGTAGACTACTCATCTTCGTGTGTTTGAGAGCAAGACAATACTAGCGGAAACCAGTTTTCCCTGCTTTTCGTGTCTAGGCTAGTACAGTTTTCTTCTTAAATGTGTTTCATCAAAGAGTACAGCAGTGTCAATAAGTAGCGTATGAAACGACGAAAGTACGAGGAAGGCGATGAGTAGCTTGACTATCGATGACGCCAATGGATTCATATCAACAGGAACATGATTCAATCACTGTTTAGGCGAGACAATTTAGCGACGGATAATAGAATGTAGAAGAGCTGTAACATCGGAGGAGGTTCTTCAAAAGTACGGCATTTCACGATGTAATCTATATTTACGGTAGGTATGATAATAGTTGGCCCGAAGTTCTGCAGCCCAAGTGCGTGTAAACAAAGACCGTTGAAATAACTGGGTGAAAATCGTTAAATTAACGACTCGCGAAATTGAGGATCTGTTACGGAAAGTGAATGTGGACAGGCGGTAGCTATGAAATGTAATCAAATTAATTGTCATGGTTGGACGGTTCCACTGTTAAAGACTTCAAGTAATTTCCGGTCCACAAAAAAAGATTCGATGATGTGCTCCAGTATGACTAGCCCTTCCTCTCCTGCCCATGTACTTCTGTGAGGGATCAGTTCTTGGGCTCTAGTTTCGATTCCACCAAACACATTTTCCCTTGTCACAGGGGCGCTGTATAATTAAGACGATCTTCATTCGAGCAAGGTAGAACGTTCAAGTATCATTCAGTCGAAGTATTTGGGGTCTTCTATAAGGTATAAAAACGTATATCCGAGCTTGGAAAGTTTGTCATGGTTATTTTAATACCTCTTCATCATAAGTCCTAACTTCTGAATTTCGTCATAATATTATATGATCCTCGTTTGTTTATATTTATCAGTCGCCATCAAAGTTTTCAAATTTTCTTCTACATATTTGTGACTTCCTTAAGATTGATATGGTACTCCTTTTTCTGTTTGATGATCTGACCTCTTCATCGAAGATACAACAAGGATCGGCTGGTCGGTCAATAGATTGTAATTTGATCCACTGTCTGTCGCGTGGAGTCCTGCTTAGCGACAGGGAGGGGCCAGCATGCTACATCCCCCCTACTAAATTTAACTGCTGCACTGTCACCCAAATCAGCGATCAGGGTTGCATCAACAACACCGTATGTACGAAAAGAAGGCTGAAGAGGGGGGGGGGGGTGAATACTTGTTGGTTGACGTGGAATTTGAGGTGAAATCTTCGAAGGAACCTATGTCTGCGCGTCTCAATTTTTTGGGCCTGCGAGTTGAGAGATGCTGGAATCTATCATTGGGGAGAGCTTACTTGAATGTGGCATCACTCATCTCGAGCGAGAAATATGTGAAGGCACCTTAGGGGTAGTAAACGTAACACATTTTCTGTTGATCAAGACAATAATAACCTCTAGACGAAATATTACTATTTGGGTGTAGGCAGTATCTGTTATGATTACTATTGGGCGGAGCACAGTAGAACGAATAGTTTTAGAAGCCATAGCGGCAGGTGGAGAGGGGCTGTATCAATGTCATGTGATAATCGCATGAGCACCAATAATAGCTCAACTCACAAACGAGTAATGAATAAGAAGCTTATTCTGCTTACGAGCTGTTGGTTGATGGAAGTCATGAAACAGACCTGAAGAGTTACATGCAAGGTGTACTTAGAGATTGAAATAGTTGGCAATGGGCAAATTGTTTCAAGATAGGCGGACATATTTGTCTTTCATAGACATCCTGCCACTACAGGTCGTTACAGTTAATATAAGATATATTGCTAGATGTACTGTTGGTGGTTAGTGGTCTTGATGATAGGGTCCATTAGGTTTAGATTTTCGTTTTGACTGGTCAGTCATAAATGTTTTCATCTTGCCAATAACGTTTTTACTTTTTTTTTTTCAGGTTAAAATGGCGTTGAGGACTTCTGGCCATCTACTGTTGGGAGTGGTGAGAATTTATTCACGAAAGGCCAAATATCTGTTGGCCGATTGTAATGAGGCCTTCGTCAAGATAAAGATGGCTTTTAGGCCTGGGATGGTGGATCTCCCTGAAGATAATAGGGAGGCCGCCATCAACGCTATCACCCTCCCCGAAGTCTTTCATGACTTTGACACGGCCATGCCAGAACTCAAGTATGATTTCATAGAGTTAGTTGTCAGCTTATTTCTCTTCACTTCAAATCATGTATATAAGTTTTCTGGCTCTAGAGGCCAGATCACGGTTGAGGCGGCACATTGAGGGTTTGATGGTCGATTTATTTTGCTTACTGGAGAGTTTGTATACATTCTAATGAGGTACATATTTTTTAAAAAAACATTTTTTTCAGGCATTGAGCAAATGCTTCCTTTGATAATTCATCAATTTTGATTAGTAATGGAGAACCCTTGGAACCTACTGAGGTTGTGTTTTTAGAAACACATTGCTACCTGACCCAAAGATCAACCTTACGATGGCCATAGTAAAATTTCATTCTCTCTCTCCCATCCAGAGATCACTCTCTCTCTCCAATTGTGATCACTCCACTCACTCCTTACTTCCTAGGCTCAGATCCTAACCCCCCAAGTAACGTTTTGTTGCTGGATTGTAGCACAGAATGTTGTGGGGTTCGATTAACTAGGGGTGGGCCTTGCAAAAAGGGGTACAGAATCGATGAGATGGAAAATCAGAAGCAGTTGAATGCAAGTTGTGTGGCGATGCTGAAATGACAGAGCCCATTGGGAGTGCCCTGTCTTGGCAGGCGCTTCAAACCCTTTTCCCAGGGGCTTGTTGAACCCCTAAACTGTAGGCAAGTCTGACTACGTCTTAGGTAAGGGACATCGTCACTATAGCCCCAAAGTGTAGCTGCAGTGACAAAGGAGCTGAGTCCTGTCTACTCTGGGGTCAAAAAACCCTTTGGTCTTCCGTTTAAATATATTTAAACATTTGAACAGTATTATACTTCCCATAGGGAAGCTATCACACTTATAAACACTTGTATGCTGGCACACCAGGAAACCTTTTAGCAGTCAGTCATAGGATTTAAGACCACTTCAAGGATCACCCAACTGCTTAAGGCACCAATACAAACGGGGATATTCCAGATATGCTATGCAGATATGACTGTCATGTGTAGCCCTGCACTGAAGAGCGCAATGCAAGGACAGAGCCTACAGCCTTATTATATTGATGTGTTGGGTCCATGCTCACACTGATGTGTTACGAGGGCATTGTGACGGATACCCCTCGTCGAGGGTTTAGGAACAGTCATTAAATAAGAAAACAGTCCTGTTACAAGGGCATTGCAATGTTTGAGAGCTGCTATTGGCAAAAGTTACCGTGATCCACTCGCTGTAAATTATGGCTTCACCCCGTAGTTATGCTGCAAAGGTAATACTTTCCTCAATACCTGTTCAATATTTCAAAACTGTGAACTCACGTGCTGGGGTTTGTTGAGCCCTTTCCTCTCTAGGACAGGGCTAGATTAATGTCCTTAATTGGGAAACTGTTCTCACTCGATCCATACTGTCTCGTGTTGTTGTGTTCAGCACTCACACAGACCACACGTTGAAATTCGGATTTAGTCCGCTAAATCTCCATCTCTTTCGGTGTCACATGATCCCATGTAGAACTCCGTTCTAATTTCACGTTGCTTTAAGCTCATTAGTTCGTCTATTATATATATTTGTATTATGTGTAAATAATGGTGGAATCGAGCTAACTGGAATCTTTTGATTATACACTCCGCATGGGTGATCGAGGATATATTTAACACGCCTTTTACTCTGTTGCTTAAACTAAGAAGAGGAATGAATTTTTTTATTTCACAATTCAATAGAATTATTTTACTGACTTCAATGTGCTGTCTCGCCGTTTCAATTATCACTTGGTGACGGGGGACGAAGGTGTTACGTTTTCATGGCTGTACAAACACATCTACGCATATGGTTGCTACTTTGAACACTAATGGGATGGTAAGGGAACGATATTTATTCAATTGTTTATATTTCGGATAACCTATCTTTTAGCACCCCTTTTTTGGAGCTTTACTTATTGTTAGAGATAGGAATGTAAAGGTTGCATCGTTTGCTCATGTGAAGCACTCTGACTTGGCTGACATTGGGCGTCAACGGGAAAATAATGGAATATTGAAGGTGTGAGAATTAGCGTTGAATAGTGAAGGAAAGGGTTTAAAAAGAACTTATGCGAAACTTAGTTGGAGGATAGAAAAAGTGGCGTATTGTTGAAATATTGAAGGCCAGCCTGCTTCTAAACACAGAAATCGAGAGACATAAATTTTGTGTTCACAGTTTCAATACTCACTCCCAACTGTTTAATCTGTGTTTGGGCGACATACCAACTCGGATTTGTTTCTCAAATTGATACCTTATCTATCACTCGTGCCTGTGCTCAGTCAGGTGACACGGCGGAGGAGGAACGGTGATTTTCTTATCTCTATGGGATGGCCTTGGCAGCTTTCTGGCAATCGTCCAATGCAATACTGTTCTAAGTATGGTCGTGTAGAGGTTGTCCACAGCAGCTTTAGTGTTCAGTATTGAATTTGGACGTTTCGAACAACATCAAGCTCCAGTTGAAAAAATAGAGGTGTGGGGAATTTCAGTACATAAGCACTGTTCAAGGAAGAACAGGAACGACTAAAGAGCTGTAGTGAAATAACAGGCAAAGAGGACATTAAATATCTTGAACACTGCAAGGATTTGTTTGCCTGCAGATAATAACCCTATTGGTATCAGTTTGTCGAAAAGCGAATCTGTGGTGGTAAAGGTAATGCGTGATTGTCTTAGTGTGCTGAGGAAAGTCAGTGACTTGAGTGGCACTGCCATTGAAAGCTTTTTAGGAATTGGAAAGGCTGTGAGGAAGAAAAGCATCTTTGACCAATTAATTATCCTGGTCTCTCGTTACCAGCTACTGATTTGGTACGAGGTGATGACAAATGAGCTTCACTTTTCTGAAGGCACTCCTTGTACTGTACCTTGTTAAGGCCATTCCACACTCTCGTATAGTTGCCGGAGGTGTGAGTTTGTCCTCTCCTTGCTCTGCCTGACTTTGCTCAAGAGTGGTTTTTGTACCACCACCGAAAGGATCATGAGGAACAAATGCATCAGACTTGCTCGACCATAATGTTCATGCGTGTATTATTTTGCCTTGGGCGAACACGCTCCAGGAGAGTGTAGATTTTGACACTTGGCTGACCTCACTTCACTGCAAGAGCCTGGAGGAGGCTTTAGAACTACCCATTTCTTGGTAGGGTGGCCAGAAATCTACATATGAAGTTCGGTGTCATTTGAAAATGTGTTGTGGATTGGTGGCATAGAGAGGAAGGTGTGGTTTGAGTGAATCATGAGTATAAGGAATGCTACATTCGTAGTGAGAGTCGGTCATTCATCCCTTAATAGTAGAACAAGCAGCTAGCATAGAAGAGACCTACATGATGAATGTAAGGTCATGCCAGTATGGCAGCTGTATCAGAACCAAGTTTCACGTCATGTTGCAAATTGAGAATTTAATCGATGGTAGATTTTCAAGACAAGCATGTAAGATGCCCAACAAATTTCACAACTAAATCCGTCCATTCCCAGTAATGAGGTGTAAGGGAACCTGGTGTATTGTTAAATTTGCAGCCAGTGGAACTATTGGCCACATTTTTACCATAATCATAATTCTAATCTAACCATAATCTATTCACCAGTCCCACATGTAATCTGATATTTGCACCACTTTATTTTAATCCAATCAGAGGGGGGGACCATGTTCAAGCAGGCACTTGGCCTCGCTCAGGTTTGGACAGGTTGGATGCTTGCGCGAAGCGGTTGAACAGGCAAGCCATAGCCTTTGAGGGCAGGAATCCCCCCGCAACATTCTTTTGTGGAATTGCAACGCTAGCCCTCGCATCTTCATATAGGCCACAGTTCAAGAGGATGTGGGTAGTGCCTTTGGCTACCCCTGCCACACAGGGGCACTCATTAAACGTGCACCTTCTGAAGAAATGAAGGCATTCGTTGAATGCCTGATGTCTGAAAAGCCGTTTTGTTACTGCAAATGTGAGGCATGCAACTTCATGTCCAGGCGTTTTCTGACTGCTGACATTATGCCTAGCAGGAGGCGCATGGTGGCCAGACCACCAGTTCTAACCCAGTGGCACGGGGGTGGGGTGCACCCGAGGAGCTGCAAGGCAAGGTGCAACTTAGTGCAGTATGCTGGGAGGACTGCCAGCAGTATGTCCCATTGGATCGTCCTGGCATGTTGCCTATCTAGTTCAGATAGTGCGATCTACCAGGACGCTGCTGCGTAGCACACTAGTGGCAGGAACACTGCTGCGTAGTAGAGCTGCCTGGTTTGAGATGACGCCCCCCAGAATGAGCCAGCTAGGGCTCGGACATGGGCTGTCAGGACAGAAGGCAGGGCAAGGTGTTGAGAGATCTTGCTCTCAAACAGAAGGCCAAACCCAGATACTTGGTATAGTCGCTAGGTTGGCACTTGTGCGGAATGGGAGTGCCACTGCTGACCTCATTGCTATGATCTGCGTTTTGGCAGTGGCAAGCTCCAGCCACATGTTCAGGCAGCACCGTGTGTTGAGCCACGTGGCCCTCTCAAGGAATCTCACTGTCCTAGGGTTGACCGTGTCTACTACTATAGCCACCTCATCCACGTATGCTATAGGGGTGTAGCCATTGTCTAAGAGGGGGTGGAGCACAGGGTCAAGTAGAATCGTCTACAACAGGTTGACAATACCAACCCCTGGGGCAGCGCGCTGTGATGTTTAATTTCCACCCGCTGGCCCAGTCGCGGCAGTGCCATCCTCCAGGAAACTGGCCAGGATGCCGTATATTTTTGCGGGGAGTATATATTTGTATATATTTACGTCTGAGCGCCCCCAGCACTGCCAGCCACTATACCATGTTAAATCCTCTTTTCTCGTCGTAAGAAGGGAGATATGCGGGCGGAGGGAGGTGAGTATAACCTTCTCCAGCCATTTTCCCTCTACACACAGCAGACTGATCAATCGGGAGTGTCTGGTCTCTTCCACGGACGCTGGAAATACTCCATTGTCAGGCCTATGTTGAGGAGGTTGGTGGTCATTTTGATGAAGGCCCTGGGTGTGCCGCAGCATAGGTTGCCCGTTGGACCAGGGGCCATAACGGGGGGCGAGGCTGTGCATAAATCGTGAGACTGTCTAGATCTTCTTTTGAAACTTTCACATTCTCACACACCGTGCAGTGGTTTGTTGTGCCAACATAAGAAACTCTAATGCGTTGAAGAAAACTGATTGTTTCAGAGGTTTTTTTTCTATAAATCCTGCTCCATTGACATTAGGGACTTGGTAGGGATCTCATAGGAACCACGTCGATACCCCAGTAGGCTACTTCCCTTAAAAAACGTTATGAAGCAAGCAACTCACCCAACTCCAGAAAGCCTCCTCGAATTGTTTCAGGCTATTCTATATACGACAGCGCCTCTCAGGATTAGAATCTGGCTTGAGGCATTTTTCTCTTTTATTATAAAGTGAATTTATTGCGAAGTGTTAGAAATGACATAAGAGAGGATAATTCACAGTTGAAAATAAGGCGGGGAAATGCTTCGTCCTTTGCAGAATTCTGTAAAGGATAAAATTCTGAACTTTTTAGGCAGTAAAATAAAATATCGTGTGGGTAAGTCCTATCAGTTACGCTCAAATCTATAAAGAAGAGATTTTCGACTGAAACGCCTGAAGTTGCTCGTAATCTGTGCATAGACACCTAGAATACTCTGAATTAGGGTGATCACCAAATGATTCAGATCAGCGAGGCTCTGTAGTATCTCGTGAACTGTAAGCACAGCGTGACCATTGTCAAACAAAAACACTGTGTGAACGCTCCCAAAAATTGCCACAGTTTTGAGATAGACACAGGCATCCCAATGAAGTGTTAACCATGAACGTCAGAAAACTCAATTTTGGGCATTAGCACACGATAGCTTTCACATGACGCTAGTTAACTGTTGAGAATCGCTGGATGCACGTGAGCCTGAGGAAAGTTGTGGCCCTCCTAATGTTTTACTCCTGATTTCTATTCGTTACAAATTGGTCGGCAAAAGAGAGTTGATTATAAGTGTTGAGTTGAACAATGGTATGTACAGAGCAGAGTTGGACTGATGTGATCAAAAGAATAAAGAAAAAATAATACAAATGTTCATTAGTTGACGTTTTTAGTGCAACTGGGTGTGTATCATCTTCGAATTAAGTGTGAACTTGACAAAATGTGATCTGGTAGCTGAGAGTCTAGTAGAGAAGGGTCAGGGCTGGGATGAAAGTGAATGTCACGAGTTAGGTTTAGTGCTGTTGGAATTGAGCAGTTAGGCGATGAAAGATAAAATTTAATTATTCTTGTAAGTGGGGGGGGGGGCTTGAAAGGGAATTAAGTGATATTATTGTGGGTTCCCAGAAGCGTTCATAAGTCGACCACTGAGGCATTCAGCAGACATTTGATGATGTATTTGCTGTTGCATGTCTAAAAGAGACACGAGCGAAAATATTATGTAACCTGCGAGATTCTTAGAACATTTACATTTTTTCTTAGTTTCTCGAAAATTGCGTAACAATTTTTAAAGATGAGTTTAAACATTTAAAGTGCAACTGTCCGCCACACACAAGTCTTGCAGAGTATGCTCGCAGTGCTTGTTCAAGGAACGCGCATCCACACTCGTTTGTCAATGTTGGACGAGGCAAAAGACACGTGGTCGTTTGACAATGGGCACAAAAACTGCTTTTGAGGGAGGTCAGGCGGAGCGAGGAGATGACAAAGAGGAAACCCGAGCAACCCCTTTCACATTCTCGCTCCTCCAGCTATGAGCGTCTGGAAGGGCCTGAGAAGATGTCTGATATCCTGCGAGATGGAGCCAAGCAACTCCCTGTCACATGATAGTGAGTTGCCAGTAGTCCACGTTGATGCTGCTAAATGAAACCAACTGTGCACATGGTGGGGTGGTGTGTGGGTTGTCAACATTTAACGGAGGATTTGCTACACACGAGGGTTGCTATTTTTTTAGG
Organism: Pachypeltis micranthus; assembly: GCA_020466155.1. Taxonomy (NCBI): domain Eukaryota; kingdom Metazoa; phylum Arthropoda; class Insecta; order Hemiptera; family Miridae; genus Pachypeltis; species Pachypeltis micranthus. The sequence goes on from CM035770.1 coordinate 65,660,480, forward strand.
TTGGAAAATTGCGTGTTGGAGAAATGCGGGGCTCCAGTTCTTTTCTGTCAAATACTCTCCATCATACACGTATTGCACCCCCACTGCGGAGGAAACAAGAAACCGCGTGCTGATCAATTGTAGTTCCTACAATAGTGAGCGACGGTTGTTGGGAGGGCAGGCAAACTTAGCAGCATTGAGTGCTACAAAGCAAGGCTATAATCGTTTTGTGGAGTGTGCAAAGACGGTGATGGCTAAGAAACGTGGTAAGAAGTGAAAAACCAGATTAAGAACTCTCATGTGGTACGAGATTCCTCTGGTGGTCATCTCCGTGCTGTAACACAGGGGCAACAGCTCTCTACCAGGAGACTGTCTAACGACCAAATACATGCCGTACCTCCACAGGTCTGAGTTCGGTGGATGCTGCAGAGGCCGGCCTCTTGCATATTAGCAACATCGCAACTTCCATGACTGATATAACCCTCATCTTGGGTTTAGGAAGTCATCAAATAAGGAAACAGACCTGCCTGTATACAGAACATCATTAAACCACCTTGGGGGTGAGGAAGGTTGTGAGATGTATGGCACGAAGTATTCATGTTTTAAGCTGAACTCTACATCTAGTATACGAATCTTTGAGAATATGATACCTTAACAGTTTTTTCTACTTTCTACTTGCGCCCTCTTGCCAATACTGGGCTTGTAGGCGCAGTTACGAAATGAGAAAATGATCTACCAACTCTATTGTTTGATCTAGTGAATTTGAGAACAC